>OX940863.1:38325098-39587697 GCA_954871525.1 Parietaria judaica
CAAGGTAATCAGTTTCTCCAAGAAAAAGAAGAAAACGCACAGGGCTCCCTTGCAAGCTCGTAGAGGTTAGATAAACGTCATCATCTTCCACAACATCCTCCTCGTTACCTATCTCTGCATCAAACTCGCGGGCAAAGAAGCTGAGTGCGCGAAGCCTGGAACCGTATCTCGGGCAAGGGGGAGTGACGTCATCATTGGCGACAAAGAATTGGATGGGTTTGTTTAAGAGCGAGAAGGCTAGGGTAAATAAAAAAAAAGTGACGTGCCACGTGGCATTTATCGACTTCCACATGGCACCGTTGACTAACAGATGTTAAATATCTGGATGGAATTTAGAGTCAACACACTTTTGTAGCATTTGGCTACTTATGCCGCTATTAATTCGGTTTGGACCTTTATTGACACACTTGCCTAAAGAATGGGTACTTTAGCCGCTATTATCCCTAATTTTAAATATGTACTTACGAGTTCTTTTTTATTTTCTTCGACAAAGTTCCAATTCTCAAAATTTGTATCATCCTCATTGGTACTTCCGTCAAAATTCCCCGGTTTTGTACATATTCCACTGCTATGTCTGATCATCCAACTTGCTAATGGATAATTTTTCCCGGAAGGGAGGCCTCACTAAGTTCCCGGCGTTCAAATCCTGCCCAAAGCTATACATATATATAGTGGATTCTTATTATATTAAAAAAACCTTTAAAATTTAAATTATTGCTAATTTTTGTTTTGTTAAGGTGATTATTAATTTATTACTAACTACATTGTTTGACATTTGATTGAGTTGGTGGCAATAAGATATGTGGTTGATGTTCAAAAATTTAGTAGGTATAGAATTTACTAAGTGTATTAAATTTCAGAGGAAGGTTTAGTATACTTTTGTACAAGTAAACTCTTAATTAATCCTTTTGGAAGCTAAGGCTTTTAGCAAACTAATAAAGTTCATATAGCATTTTGCGTAGACACTAAAAAAAAAAAACAAACATGATTAGCTCATTGAGAAAATTGATAATTATCATGCAAAGGTCCAATAAAGAAATTGAATAGTAAATTAGGGAAAGTGCATAGTCCATTAATATACACACATCAATTAATCAATAGCCTCCATTATGCAACATAGATATTCCTATTTTGATACATACGTTTCAAGCTATAAAGCTACAAATTCAATAGACGTGACAAATTACTATTAGGACAAAGATAAGTTAGTGCAAACGTCTTGCAACTTCCTTGTGGTCCAACAATGTAATCCCACAATTCAACGTCTCTTGCAAATAAAGTATCAATCCCAAAACATCCCTACAAAATCCCTTCAATAACAATATTAAAAATAAAAAAACAAATACTATTACATTCTCATCCATCATCATAGTCTAGAGTGAGATTTAATATATAAGGTACTTTTAAGGGAAATTTACATTTTTTTCATTAAATTTTACTTTGAGCTCGATAGGGGTTATAAAATAGTCAAAGCCCATCAACAAAAGTCAAAGCCCACAGACGAAGACGAAGACCAGTGGCCCACGACCCAATGCATTTGGCGAGGCCCGGAGCTAAGAAAGCGAAGACGAAGACCAAAGGCCCACGACCAAAGACATTTGGCGAGGCCCGGAGTTAAAAAGGCGAAGACGACAAAGCCCTTGATAAAAAAAAAAAGAAAAAAAAAAGGCACCTCCTGGCGAGGTATCTGGCCGTGACGAACACCTCGCCATGACGAGCTTCCTAGCGAGGTCCCCCCGACGAGCCCCTGGTGAAGTACCTCGCCCTGGCGAGCCCCTTGCCCTGGCGAAGTACCTCGCCCTGGCAAAGCCCCTTGCCCTGGCGAGCACCTCGCCACAGCTTGACGAAGGATAACTCACAATTATTCCACACGACGAGGAGATCGGAGCTTACAAAAACCCCTTGGAATTCCCCCAGATTCCCCCGGACTCAACATACAAGCTCGTGGACACCCGGAAGACATCAAAGACGAGCTATGGAGCACTGGCGAACCCCTCACCATAACAAGGAGCCGCGGCAAGGTCCTTCTGGCAAGAGAAAATTCGCAGGCCCCCCTTTGTGCAATTATAGTGAGTTGATTTTTCTATAAATATGAGCCTTCTCCTCCTCATTTCCACACTTACTTACAATTGCCTCCAGAGCTTCTCTCTCTACTTTCTCTCTCCATAAATTCGCCAACTCCTTAGGAGAAAAGGCTTGAATAAGAGTTGGGATTAGTCAAGGGATTGAATTTTACCTGAGAGGAGTTGTTCGACGAGTCAATGAAGGCGTCCCTCGCCAGGTCAATGGGTGGGCGCGGACACCTACGAGGTCGGCAAGAGGCATCCATCGCCAGGTCAATGGGTGGACGCGGACACCTACGAGGTCGACAAGAGGCATCATCCCTCGCCAGGTCAACGCGTGGACGCGGACACCTACGAGGTCGACAAGAGGCATTCCTGGCCAAGTCAACGCGTAGACGCGGAAACCTACGAGGTCGACAAGGAGCATCCCTTGTCAGGTCAAGGCCCTCGCCACAACGAGCTCGCCAACACCTCGAGGTCGACAAGGAGCATCCCTAGCCAGGTCAAGGCCCTCGCCACAACGAGCTCGCCAACACCTCGAGGTCGACAAGGAGCATCCCTCGCCGGTAATACCCTCGCCATTCGGCCAAGGGTCACCCCCGCACCGCCTACATCGGCACTTCCGACGAGTCAAACCACATCGTCATTCACCCGCCACTTATCACTCATTTTAAACTACGCGGGACCTGATTCTCTTAAACTGAGATACATAGGCAGCCTCGCCTAACCATAAGCGACGGGGCACGGGCCTGATCTACCATTTTTTGCAAGTCTTCCCTTGCCATAGGAGCTCGCCAAGGAAGGGAAATCACGGAGAATCATCAAGAGCATCTCGGAGCTTCATCAAGACAAGAGTCCACCTAGACAAGGACTTCGCCAAGACGAGGAGTTTCGCCTAGACGAGGACTTCGCCCCGATGAGGAGCTCGCTAAGGAAGGAAGTTCGCCAAAGATTGCCAAGAACAGCCCGGAAACTCATCCAAGACGACGGATTTGCCTCCAGCTTTGACGATCATCGGTCAAACCGTGTTGACTCAGCATTCAATTATCCAGGTGTTCACCGGGTCCAGCTCGGGGCCCGAACCTTGGATCCGACCCTAAGTTAAAGTCATTTTAACGTATTAACAGCTACTAAAATTCGGCTTGACATGGATGGTTACAATATGAAGCCTTTTCAAGAGATCATTCACTTTATTACTGTGTTTATTCAATCAAGCGTAATTTAAAATTTTGTTGAAGTTTAATGTTTTGTGTTGATATTATCGCACAAAATATAGTAGAAAAGTAACGAGTTCAAATGGTTAACTAATTATATGATTACACTTAGTAGTCAAAATTCAAATATAAGTAAAAGAGATCGATGACTATTCTCGTCCAAATACGCTTAACTTCGGAATTCTTACAAGATCAATGCATTAAGAACCGGTACGGTCGCAACAAACATTGTCATGATAATTATCAAAGTTTACATTCACATTGATGTTAAAAAAAAAAAACTAATTAGCCAAAGTTTAATTAAGATTGGCAACTACCCTAGCACTAGGAGATGTATATCCCAAAGCAAAAGATGATCCGAGTGGTTGCTTCAAAGTGAGGGAACGTTTGGCCGTACGTGGCTTTGACTTATTCCCACGAGTCCTACAACACGTGGCGACAAACCAAGGGCGTTGACTTCCAGATCGGTGGGCTTAGGTAAGCCGCTCCCGACGGCGTCGTTTAGCGCCCAAGTGGGCACCGGTTTGAGAAGCACCAAATCTGTTTGGTCGGACGTGAGCTTGCTAAAGTCAACGCTGGGGCCCACAGGGTCGAAGCGACGGCGCAACAAACCCACGCCACACGAGGCGGTTGTTGTATGTGGCTCCATGGATAAGCGCATGGTCTACTCTTTGTTTTTATTTCTCTTGTATTCTATTCTAAATCACACCAAAAAAATATATGCATGTTTATTTTATTCCAAGTTTTGCTAGATAAGAATTCAATAATTTCCTTGTGTGATTCAGATTCAGGATTATTAGGCTTTTGTTTTTGTTTTTAGGGAAATCTGAATCGGGAGCCGGGAATTTAATTTTTTTTTTCCGCACCGAAACGGGAGCCGGGAATATTTTTTTTTCGCACCGAAAAATATGTATTATTAAATTTTTGCGCTAAATGGCAGAAGCTTAAATGTTTATAGGCTCAAGATTAAGTTTGACACGTATTTCCTACATACGGTTATGGAGTCGGGTTGCGGTGTATCACGAGACATTTCCAAGGCTACTTTGTTATGGCAAAATCCAATTTTCAGAGTGAAAAATTTCTTTTTGTTCTTGAAGCTGAAGCCATGAGTCTCAAAATAGTTTTTTATTTTTGGACCAAGACAAAAAAAAAAAAGATTTTTATTGGTTTGAATCATTATTAACAATCTATTTTTTGTCATTGGTCGTCCGATTTTCATGTTTTAGTCACTGACTGTGTAGAGTTGCCAATGACTTTTTCTAAATGTGGTTTGATTTTGTTTTGAGATCTGTGTATATTGTTGCTCACGACAAATTACAACTTATTAAAATAAATTATTTTAATTTTATATGTGAGAAAGTAAAGTAAATATATTATAGATGATAAAACTTGAACATCCCATAAACAATCAATGATCTCCCGTTAAGAAACAAATAATTATAAAACTTGGTATTCCATTCGGGAAAAACCGTACCCGGAACACTCATATGATTTTAATCTAGATGTGAGGACCCTAATCCAGAATCTAGTTCTGAATCAGATACGGATTTTTGAATTGGAATGATTCCCCTAAACTCAAATCTAGTTTTGCTTGCAGTTCATGTATTTACTATTTATATAAGATACTAAGAATGTTCATATATAAACGCGAACCTATAGAATGTCAACTATATAAATTTCAAGCCCAAAGAGAAGAGATGGAGAAAAGCCCATATAAGCTTAATTGGGCCAGAATGTCATAATTAAAATATTTGGGTCTTTTTCATTAAATTGGTTGAATAAAAGCCCGAATAATGCAACATTAAATTCAGCCACCAGTTTCAACTTACAAGTGGGACCCACTCTAATAAACACTCATCTATTTAAATTTAAATTTAAAAATGAAAATTAGAATCACCGACCGTTTGATTTCATAGAAATAAATAACAATTAATTTAAAAGCGTTTCGTTTTCCCGCTCTCCTTAACGCTTCGCGCCGCCAATAAACAATTAATAATTCTTCAGAAGCCTCTGGAGTCCAACACGTGTCAAACACGTGGGCAACTTTCAACCGTTGAAACGCTTCCACGTCATCGCCGCCAACCAGCGCTTAGCTGGACCCAGCGAAGACCGCACGATGACCGCTCTGACCCGACCCGGAAATTATTAGCCGGACCCACCCGAGCCAATTTGGAACGCTTTTTCAAATTTTCAAATAATTCTCACTGAAAAATCATAATATATATATATATATATATATATACATAGTAGACAAATTCATAATTCATAAAACCCCGCGTCTTTTCCAAGTAGTCTCTCTGTAGTCGAGATCTGAGATCATCCATGGTGATGAAGGAGATGGAGGCGGAGGAGTGCTGCACGACACCGAGGCGGAGGGAGTCGAGGATCCCGGAGACGTTGGCGTGCCCGCCGCTGCCGCTGGAGGCGGAGGAGTGCTGCACGACACCGAGGCGGAGGGAGTCGAGGATCCCGGAGACGTTGGCGTGCCCGCCGCTGCCGCTGGAGGCGGAGGAGTGCTGCACGACACCGAGGCGGAGGGAGTCGAGGATCCCGGAGACGTTGGCGTGCCCGCCGCCGCCGCCTAGGAAGAAGCCAGCGGCAGCGGCGAACCGGAAGCCGCCGAAGAACGGGTTCTTCCAACCGCCGGATCTCGATTCGCTCTTCGTCGCCGTGCCGTCTTCGAGGCGCCACCGGTGACCAAGCGTGTGCCTAGTTCCCAGTTCGATGTCTCTCTGCTCTGTAAATTTTATTTTGTTTTGTTTTATTTGATTTACTTACACTTTTATAGTTTAGTTTCGGTTTCTTGTTGTTCGTTGAATGTCCGGTCTGTTACACGAAATCTTAATATATATTTGGGATTTTCTCAATTCTTTTGGTTATTTTTATGATGTCATAAATTTGATAAGGGCAAATATATATTTGTAAAATGAGTCTGAAATAATTTTTATTTGTCTAAAAAAGTATTTTCCTTGGGCAGAAATCTAAACAAATTAGCGGAATCCTACAGAATAATGCTTATTACTTTCAAGTCCATTTAGGCCATTTTTAAAATGCCTATTGTTACGGGTATTTTTGCGGCCTCAAAAAATAACGGCCCGACGAGAAAGAAATAAGGCCCAAAATAATAATAATAATAATAAAAACATACATATAATAACATTTATATATGTTATCAATGTGCATACAAATTGCCCACTCTTTTATCGCACATTTTATATATATATATATATATATATATATATATATATATATATATATAATGTAGGGTGAGCATGGGTTGGGTTGGGCCGCCCCGATGCTTTTTACGGACCCGACCCGATCACTTCGGGTTCCCAAAAAAAAAGCCCAATCCGACCCAAATTTTTTTAATGCCCGAACCAAACCGACCCGATAAAAATCGGGTTGGGTTGGTTTGGGTCGCCATGGCCCGATTAACTAAAATTTAATCTTATATAACAAAAAATAATATGAAAAAAATGCATCAATGTAACTCAAAATTCAAGTAAAAATACCCCAAACAAATTTAATCAAACAAACATACACTAAATAATGTAAAACATGAAAATGAGAGATTGAACGGTCTTTGAATGTAAATAAAATTGAGAATGAGAAATTTAAAGGACTAAAGATTGCAATACTTGAATAAAAATTAATATGAAATATATATATTAATTATATTGGTCGGGTCGGAGACCCCAACCCAACCCAAGGTTTTGGACCCGACCCCAACCCGAATAATAGTCGGCTCCGGCCCGATCCGACCCAATTTTGAGCGGATTAGATTGGGTGGGTTAGATTGGGGTCGGGTCTCTAACGGATTGGGTTGGGCCATCGGGTTGGGTCTAAAATGCTCACCCCTAATATAATGTGCGACAAAAGCTCAGCCCTTATCTTCTGTTTGTGTCTAATACACAAACAAATAAGGGCTGAGATTGGGTATGACATCATTACATGTGATAAGATGATATATACATTTGCCCACTTGCTTGACAACGTTGCCCCTCTGTCATTGATTAAATTCATTGCCTATAAATATCACGATCCATTCTCATTTAATGAGGGAGCAAGAGAACAAATCGAGCATAGAAGCTCGCACTGACCACAATTCACTCAACTCCGAAAAAACTCCGTTTACCGTTTCTCTCACCTTTTCCGACGTAATATCGCCCGACTAATATGGAGAAGTAAAACGAGTAATAAAGTCCCCCCCACTGTGCCTCACTCTGAGTTCACGTCTCATTCCCTCTCCTAAGGACAAAGGTCCGGGGTCGATACTCTGACGAGCCAAGCTCGAGGAGTGATATCGTTCCTTAAAAGAGACGAGGTCTGAGACTAACGAACTTCGGTGAGCCTAGCTCGGGAACGACGTTATTCTTGTTTCTCTCCAGATCCGGAGGGCGTTCTCGGAAAATGAAACAAAGAGAAATGTACCGGAAAATATCTCCGACCCGCCAGAGACATACAGTCAGACGTCTCACCCATTTGAACACCCACTAACACTGAACTACGTGATGCCCTGATCCCATTTGGGTACGTAGGCAGCCTTCATCTTGTGAGGTCCGGCATCGTTTGTTCATTTTGCAGGAACTCACCACCATACAACGACGAGTCGCATATCCACGAAGACATCGCGGACTCTGTCGCCTCGCCTGGGGCAACGACTCAACCCCGGCCACGAAGAATCAGCCCGATCCAACCTCCAAGCGAGCATTGGGCCCGGCCCAAAATCACAAATTGGGCCGCATTAATGTTGATCCATTTTTTAGCATTAACATTTTGGCGCTAGAAGGAGGGGCTCCCGACAAGTTTAAGCCTCGAGTCCCTACCAGCACATTCGACGACCTGGGAGCCGTCTCGGTCACTCAACGACCGCAGCACCACCACGGTCGCTCCACACCAAATATGGTGCACGCACACTGCCGACAAGGTTTCTGCCACGCTGCAAGAACCTTACGCCGTACATATATATATATATATATATATATATATATATATATATATACTTGTATATATATATACAACAAACACAAAAAAGAAAAGCAAATATATATTAGGCATATATATATTAGATATATGTACCCTATATATATACAACAAAACAAAAATGTGATCAAGCGGATAAATATATTATATATCTTTATAATATATATATATATATATATATATATATATATATAATTCCCTGATACACATATGTATATATATACAAAGATATACATATTATACACATAAAACAAATATATGAATGCGATAAAAAAAAAAAAAGCAAGGAAGGAAGCAGGTTTCCAGCAAGGCCACAACACAGCGAAGGCTTCGTCGTCTCCATCCCGGGAAACTTCGCTGCTGTAAACCGACGAGGCTGCCATAGCGTTTTGACTTAGCACTAGCGGGCCTAGCCGCTGTCCAGGCCTCGCACGCACAAGACCTTCGCTTAAACTCCGCCACGCTGCTTCTTCCCCGGCAAAACGGCTAGCACGACGCCGACAAGCCAAAGCGCCCCGGCACCACGACGAAGGCCCGAACAAGACCAGCCCTCTCGCAAAGTAAGCCCGCTACTCCAAGCAACTCCATGCACGCGTCTTCACGTGCCGAGAAGACATCTAAGACAGCGTCGTGAAAAACCACGCCGTCTACCTCCGTTGGCTGCCATCGAGTCGCTGCAAGCTCAAAAATTCACCGACGGACGTCACGCACCATCGCCTTTCGCCGAGTTACACCCAAAGCTTCATAGTTTCGGCTCCGGAGAGCCTCGCTGCAATGATCACAACGGTTAGTGTCCTGCCTCCACGAGGGTTGCTCTTCGGCCCATGCCCAGATGAAGCGAAGCCCCCTAATATATTAAGGGCCCACCTTGTTGGCGCGATGATCAAAATTCGAGTCTCAAGATTCGTAGTCCGAATCTCGAAGACGAAGTCAAACTCCACATTCGGGTAGATAACGACTAACGTTCGAATCTCGAGGACAACGTCGAAGGCCCAACCCGAGTACGACAACAATCAAACTCCGAAGACACCGAAAGCCCGATCCGGATAGCAGAACGATCGAAGATTCAACGTCCTCAAATTTTATCATGGTCGTATCAACGACAAGTCACGGTCGCTTCAGCGGCCTCGAAACCAACCACGGTTGTGTCAATGAATTCAAGCTTCATATCGGTCGCTTCAACGACCTCACAATCTATTACGGTCACATCAACGACCTTGAGTTTCATCTCGGTCCCCTCAAACGATGGCAATATCCATCATTGTTACCTCGACGACCTCGTATTCTATCACGGTCGGATCAACGACCACGAGATCTACCACGCTCTCATCAGTCGTCTCAACGATCTCAACATCAATGTTGGTCGTCCCAACGACCTTGAGATATTTCAGGGTCGCGTCAACGGCCCTGAGATCTATCGCTCACAAAATGACGTTTAAATACGAAAAATGCAGAGCTTCGCTCAGATCTTGCGCCAACATTTCGTCTAATTGAACACGATCATGGTTCCACGTCTCTTTGCAAAAAAGAGATACGACTTGATCAAGTAGCTGCCCAGAGAAATCCTGGGGGGTTGAATACGCAATTTTCGTCGTTCACTACTTCACCGATGGTAGAAAGGCGAAGTCAATTGCAAAAAAAAAAAAAAAAAAAAAAAAAATTATGTCGAGCTTCATGTCGATCGCCTCAACAACCTCAAATTTTGTGTCGATCGCTTCAAAAGGCCTTGAGTTTCATCTAGGTCAATTCATACGAACTTGAGATTCATCTCGTTCACCTTATACGACCTCGAATTTCATCTCGGTCGCATCGCCAATCTGAAGAGCTACCACGGTCGCCTCGGTGACCTTGCGTTTAATCTCGGTCGCCTCGGTGACCTTGCGTTTAATCTCTGTCATATCACCGACCTCGAAAGAGCTATCGCGGTCACCTCACCGACCTCAAAAGAGCCATCGCGGTCACTTCACCGACCTCAAAAGAGCCAACGCGGTCACTCAACGACCTCGAAGATCTATCGCAGTCACCATGACGACATCAAAAGCCATCACGGTCGCCTCATCGACCTCGAGATCCTTCTCAGCCACGTCAACGGCCACACAAGATTCTTCTCGACAACGTCAATGGCCACTAGATTCTTCTCGACCACGTCAACGGCCACAAGGTTTTTTCGGCCACGCCAACGGCCCCAAGACCTTTATCAGTCACGTCAATGGCCATGAGATCTCTATTTGAATGTAGACAACCTCAATTTCATCTCGGTTGCTACAGCAACCTCGAGAAAAATCACAGTCGCTCCGGCGCAACGCCCGGCACGTAAGACGCTACGGCGCATACCGGCAAATTAACAAGTCGCTCCGGCGCAACGCCCGGCACGTAAGACGCTACGGCGCATACCGGCAAAATAACAAGTCGCTCCGGCGCAACGCCCGGCACGTAAGACGCTACGGCGCATACCGGCAAAATAACAAGTCGCTCCGGCGCAACGCCCGGCACGTAAGACGCTACGGCGCATACCGGCAAAATAACAAGTCGCTCCGGCGCAACGCCCGGCACGTAAAACGCTACAGCGCATACCGGAAAAATAACAAGACGCTCAGGCGCAAGCCTGGTACGTATGACGCTACGGTGCATACCCCGACAAAATAAAAAGCCGCTCCGGCGCAAAGCCTTGTACGTAAGACGCTATGGCGCATACCCTGGCAAAATACAACGACGCTCTGTCACCATACATGGTACGTAAGACGCTACGGCGCATACCCCGACGAAGTAACATCAAAAAGGAAAAGTTTCTCGACAAATTTAATTTCCCAAGAAACTGGAGGGTTAATGTTACGGGTATTTTTGCGGCCTCAAAAAATAACGGCCCGACGAGAAAGAAATAAGGCCCAAAATAATAATAATAATAATAAAAACATACATATAATAACATTTATATATGTTATCAATGTGCATACAAATTGCCCACTCTTTTATCGCACATTTTATATATATATATATATATATATATATATATATATATATATATATATATATATAGACAAACAGAAGATAAGGGCTGAGCTTTTGTCGCACATTATATATATATATATATATATATATATATATACAAACAGATAAGGGCTGAGATTGGGTATGACATCATTACATGTGATAAGATGATATATACATTTGCCCACTTGCTTGACAACGTTGCCCCTCTGTCATTGATTAAATTCATTGCCTATAAATATCACGATCCATTCTCATTTAATGAGGGAGCAAGAGAACAAATCGAGCATAGAAGCTCTCACTGACCACAATTCACTCAACTCCGAAAAAACTCCGTTTACCGTTTCTCTCACCTTTTCCGACGTAATATCGCCCGACTAATATGGAGAAGTAAAACGAGTAATAAAGTCCCCCCCACTGTGCCTCACTCTGAGTTCACGTCTCATTCCCTCTCCTAAGGACAAAGGTCCGGGGTCGATACTCTGACGAGCCAAGCTCGAGGAGTGATATCGTTCCTTAAAAGAGACGAGGTCTGAGACTAACGAACTTCGGTGAGCCTAGCTCGGGAACGACGTTATTCTTGTTTCTCTCCAGATCCGGAGGGCGTTCTCGGAAAATGAAACAAAGAGAAATGTACCGGAAAATATCTCCGACCCGCCAGAGACATACAGTCAGACGTCTCACCCATTTGAACACCCACTAACACTGAACTACGTGATGCCCTGATCCCATTTGGGTACGTAGGCAGCCTTCATCTTGTGAGGTCCGGCATCGTTTGTTCATTTTGCAGGAACTCACCACCATACAACGACGAGTCGCATCTCCACGAAGACATCGTGGACTCTGTCGCCTCGCCTGGGGCAACGACTCAACCCCGGCCACGAAGAATCAGCCCGATCCAACCTCCAAGCGAGCATTGGGCCCGGCCCAAAATCACAAATTGGGCCGCATTAATGTTGATCCATTTTTGAGCATTAACACCTATTTTGAACAAATATTGAATATTGATGCGTAAATTTATAAGTCCAGAAGAACTTTGTTAAAGTAATATTCGATGGATTAATAATTTTATTAATATTCGAGATTAATTAACTAAATTAATAACTCGTTAAATTTGTAAGATAACAATATTTTCCTGTTGATATATTTCTCCAGTAATTAAATATTAATAAAAATGAATCTATATATATATATATATAAAAGCAAAATAACACCGGGTCTCAAAAAACAACTATTTTAATCCCATTCTTTTTTCTCCTTTTTTCGAATTATTTTTAATTAACTAAAAAAATATTTTGAGTACCGGTCGTCGTGTCGATTCAGCGTCTCTTCGCCCACACACAGATTTTTCACCAAGTGCAACTCTCCCGAAACAGTTGCGACTCCCCAACATGCCTCTTCGAACACAAATCATGCTTCTTATCAAACCTCCACGAGCGAAGTAACCGTTTCTGCGCTTCTTCTCTTCCAAATCTCTCTGTGCGACTACGGAGTTTCTTCAAGGAGCCCATCGCCTAGCCATCTCCGTCAGTCGCCTCGCCACATATAGCCTTTGGTTTCCAGCCCTACCCTGAGTTCAATCCGGCCAACGACCCTCGACCTCCTTCACTTTCCTCTCAACCTCCAGACTCTGTATATATTGAAGGTATGTACTTTAGTTTTAGATTTTAAGTATTTGAATTTCCGTTAATGCTATATCTATGTAGTTGTTTTTTAATTTCTATTTTTGAATTTTTTGTGGTGCATTTTAGTCCGTTGTGTATTTTGATATATCACCAACTGTTCACTATAATGTCTGAATAAAGAACAATGTGTTAGAATTTCTGTATGTGTATCTATCAACTAAGATCACCAAAAATGGCGATGACAGGCTGAAGCCTAAAGCTTCACACAGCAACCGCCCCTGTCCTTCTCTCTACGGCCGAAACATAGTAAAAAACATAGTTGCGACAGTGGACAGGAAGTAAGTAATTCCTTCAGTTTCATCGTTTTTCCTTAGTTTCTCTCTAAATGACCTTTAAATTTAGCGTATCATCAATTTTTGGGCTATTTTTCATCTTTTTTTTTTTGGAGTTGTATTTGGGTTATTTTGCATGAATTTCTTTGCAGTTGTATTTGGACAATTTTATTTGAATTTCTTAGGTAGTAAAACTATTTCATAAGCACTATAACCGTTCGAGAAAAGTCCACGCTTGGAGGTTTTAAACACACCCCTAGAGTTTTAATTTTAATTATTTATATGTAAATTCGTTTATTTTTTAGATTAAGAGTGAAAGATAAACCAAGTCTGCCTCTGCAGCCCTGCAGCGAGACTCTTCTTTCTCGAAGGACCTTCTTCTATGTCGACTAGAATCTCATCTCTGCAATCTTTCTCACAAGTATAGGACTATCTCAGATTCTTGGAGGTTCCGTATCCATCACTTTGATTCAGACTTAAAGGGTACTATTTTTAATATTTAATTTGATCCCAGTTCTATAGTTGAAATAGAGCACAATGTGTTTTTATTTTTTAGGAATATATTTTGAACAATAAACAAGCCTTAACGGATTTTTCATGACATAGGGAATTCAAGTATATTTAAACAACATGATCGGCAAATTAATTATAGTTGTAATTTTTGTTAAAGTTCAAAAAGATAATACTTCGAAACAATCATAGAGAACTGAGAAAACAACATTAAATATGCCTCTAAAGTACCGTAGCGCGACTTGCAGCATCATCTTTGTCCTTCATTGATGTTCTTTTTCGTCATTTTATACAGCGCTTCAGTCATCAGTGCCAACCTGAATTTCCAAGTCTCGGAATTAGTTGTCTGTTATCTCCTTGCATCAGTATGTTCTCATAAACTTATATATTTTAAATTTGATTTGCTTTAAACTTTTTGTTAATATAATTTTCTTTCACTTCACTGATTTTCTCCAGATCAGGAATTGAGTTTGAAGGTTTTCGCGGACAATCAATCGAGTGCTCGGTACTCTCTAAGTCTAACTCTCGATTCTCTCTCTGCCGGGTTGTCTCCGCGACAGACGAAATCACAATTAACTTTGCTTCTGCCGCACCGCAAGTCAACTCTTGGCTTCATCTTCGGCCTATATGGGCCTTGCTCGGTGTCGACTCGACCTCACTCTCGCCTCAGCACTATTTCTCTAGGGACATAAGCTTCAGGGTTTCATCTTACCGCGATGAATTTTTTACTTCTATTTGGAAAGGTTCGATTTTTTTAAAATTTTGAATAGAGCTTTCTGATTACAAATCATAAATCTCCATATTGGTTTTTACAGAACAAGAAAATGAAAGATGATGGGCATTCATCTCTGAAAAGTCACAAAGCCGAATCACAAATCAAAAAGTCAGATCAAATTCTCTATTTCACTATTCTTTGTTATATAAACATCCTCATATTTATTTTTTTCAGTAATTGTTTTTTATATTATTCACTTGTCATTTACCATTTGTCTTTGTTTTTCATTTACTTACATTACATGACTGCCTGATTTTTTTCTTCATCCGATTAAATTTCTATTGTGTAAAAAGAGGGGGATATCAATTAATATTTAATATAGTGGTTTTGTTGCTGATCTTTTAGTAAATTATGAATATTAATATTACTGAAATGAAGTCATCGTTATTATTTGAATTCGATACATTATTCCATCAGGGACATCGACATATTCGTCGACAACATCATCGGCAGGCTTACACACCGCAAATTCAGCTCGAAGCACCACTCCATTTTCGCCATAAGCTACGCACAAGAGAGGTTTTTACAATATTTGCCTCTAGGTTGGACTATTTTGCTTTGATTTTCTCTGCTCTGCTTCGAGGGTAAGAAGTTGATTTCTTTCTAAGTTTCCATTCTTTTTGTATGGTATGTTAACATTTCATGAAACATTACTCATACGAAGTTCATAGTTAAACTGAAATTTGATTAACAATTACAATTTAAATTCACTCGGTGCTTTCATTTTAATGTTAAAGGGTATACACATGTTAGCATGAATAATCCAAAACTCCATAAAGGTTGACCAATTTCTTAAATAATTTTTTAATACTCTATGTATTTGGTGACTATTATAATGCAGCAGTTGGAGTCATGCTGCAACATTAAAAAAAGTACTATGTTGCAACATTAAAAAAGGATCTTATTTCTTAATCTTAGCCTTAGGAACTCTTTTAATCATGTTTGGTTTTGCTAATGTTGGTAGATATTTGGTTTAGAAGTTTAGAACATGTTTCCTAACTTTATTAAATTTGAGTTTTGGTTTCTTAGTTGGATATGAAGATTGTGTATCAATATGTGAAACAACTTTCTACATCTTAGAATCATTGTTTTCCATTACCAGATTTAAAACAGAAAGTTTGATGAGTACTGAAAGATATTGATTTTTTTTTCAGCTATCATTTAAACTTTAAAGACTTAAGATGAGGCGATCATTAAACTATATAAAGTATCTGAATGACTTATCTGACAACAAACTCAGGTGAGTACTTTTCAGATTGAATGTGTTCCCTCTATTCTATTAATTTATTTTGCTTTCTCTTACATTTTTCAAGGCATTTATCGAACTTCTTATGTCTATCAGCTGTGTCCAGCCGTAAGTTTCCTCTTTGTCGTCTATCCGATCAGAGTCCTTTTTTTGTGAATGTTAAGTTAGTGACTTTATTCTTTGATCTGGGTACATTTTTAAGTTATTCTACGTAGTGAGAATTTTTAAGCTACTCTATCATGGATAATTTTCATTTGTGTACATTTGTGAATAATAGTCTTATGATACAAGTCCCCGAAATTGACCCAAGTCATGTCCTTGAGCTCAAAACACTTACTTCGCTTTACGTATTTTTACTTGTGATCTTCTATTCTTTGATTCATAAACATTTTAATGTTATTATGGACATTTGGTTGCTCTATAAATCTAAGACTTATCATTGCATGAAACCCCGCTCCAACGCGTACGCCTAAAAAATAACGAGAAATTCACAAAAATATAATATATCTCATACTATAATTCATGAAAAACAACACATAAATAGGTATTGAATTTATAAAATTCATTTAAAGTTTCAGGATTTCTATGGTATTTCTTATTGCATTTTTCTTGGTTCGAATACATGTTTTTTTTGGCCTTTTTATTATTTAAGTGATCGATATGTATAAAATATATTTAATAATATTATGTTTCTTTTTCTTTCCACTTAAATTGACTTCATTGAGTTAAATATAAATTTACTTCATCGCATTTCAAGGATTTAGACCATAAGATATATGCAGGGAGAAATAAGAAAAAGAAATACAATAGACATAATGTTTTAGGCTCTACTATCCCCGGATTTGAGGTTGATTTTTCACTTGAGTTGTTTTTTCAATGTTACCGATTTTTACTTTATTTTAGGATCGTGTTACAACGAATTTTGATTCATTTGTCGTTTTTTTTTATGTCAGTTTGTATTGGTTTTTTTAACCTTTAAAGACCATCCCCGATCTGTCTACGTTGGCGAGATGTCATCTTTGGTAGAGACAAAGGCTGAAACTTTTAAGGTATGTACGAAAGACATTAATTATTCTTATTCTGATTCTATTTTTTTTCTTTATTATATTGACTTAATTAGCTAAATAATAAGTTGTTTTATCTCATTTCAAAGAATTTTGACAATAATAAAGATTTTCCTTTATAATTATTCTCAAATCTATTTCATAGTTTTAATATATTTAAACCTATTTTATAGTTTTAATATATTTAAATTTATTCATTTTTATAAATGTTATTTTGTATACTAAGGATCTTTGTATGTCAATCTTTTTCTTAATAAATCAAACGACGTTTCCTCATTTGCAACCTATGATATATAACCCAAGTCATTTGTTTGTAAAGACAAGAAATAAACTTTATTTAAAAACACATGTAATAAGCTGATCATTATCGATCAACTATCACAATCTTTTTTATCTAACCAATTTTACAAAATGTTAAATTTAATCATTTGTATTGATACTGTTTCTTTATTTCGTAAACAATAACTATAATTAATTTCTATAAAACAGATTATAATTAATTAAATTAACATTTAACTCACCCCTGACTTAAAAACAATTATTGTATAAACAATTACTTATGCATGACATATGGATTATAATGTAAAATTTAATCCTTATATAATATGAATTTTTTTTCTTTTTTTTGGTTGTTTTTATTAGGGTTTAGGGACAAAATTCTTTTGTGCCGTCTTTTAACTTTTTCTTTTCTTTTCTTTTCTTTTCATTTCTTTTCAGTTACTTGCTTTTTTGTTCTTGATTTTTTTTCTTATTAGTGTCTATATATGCTTAAATAATTTCTGCATGATTACAAAGAAAATCCGCAAGTTTAAATCTCAGATATTTGCCTATTCGGTCAAAAATGAGGATCAACAAATAAGTACATCAAGAAACGAGTCATCTAGAAAGAAAAAAAAACGAGCGAGAAGAGAACTTTCTATTAAGATTCAAGGTGATCATATATCAATGAATATTTTTCTTTATATTGGAGGACAATATTCATGATAATCATTTATTTCAATATATTTGTTTTAAAATATAATCATATTTACTTTAAAAAATGATATTATAACAAAGAATATTGATCAATTGTTCAATTTGATGTCGATATATAGCTTTTAGTTACAATATACAAGCTAAGCTAACTGATTAATTTATTAAAAAAATTTACATCACCGCGCTTTGCGCGGTGTCGGTCCACTAGTTTACTTAATTTAATAACCAGTTGTGAAATCTCCACAAGTAAAAACACGGGCGTAACCAATTGTACAATACAATGAAGTGAACAATCATCAGAAATAGATGTCAATATTTAATATTTATACTTGTTCCAAAAAAATTAATATTTATACACAAGTAAATATGAGTTATAATAGGTTTTTTCTCTACTAAATAGAACTTTATACGTTATCTAGCTTTACTAGACTTGTACACTTTATGTAGTAGTCTAACCTCGTAAGCGGCAATAGTTCAGTAAAAATTGTAAAGTTGAAGAAGTTGTCTCAACTAGATGTGCATCCTTGCCTCCAGACCGTTAAAGAGCAGGATTTAGTTGCTTGGTAAGAGACCCTGACAAAATTTTAATTATGACCATGGCCGGCTTTCGGCGTGGTAATTTCATTGTTTGTAAAGCGAAAGATTTGAATTTGAAAGAAAAGCTATTTCGTGGATCAAAAGCAAAAATTATATTGTTTTCTCTTTTGACTTTGATTCGGAAACACAAATTAATAGTTTGTCATCTGCCTATGCATGGTGTATTCGATTTCCATGTCTTAGTTTCAGACTTTCAAGAGTTATCAAAACATTCTTGTTATATGCGTTTTGGGTTTATCTTGATATTTGCGGATTGCAACTAACGCTCTGTTAAGGTCGGACCCTTCCTTAACACTACAAGGTCTCGAAGGTCGATGAGTGGGGATCAAGGAAGGAACATCCGAATGTGAATGAGGGTCGAGGATGAGATTCGATGACGACCAAGGTCCGCGAAGATCGCCAACGCACGACGAGAAATATCCGAAGCGACAAGGGCGAGCTAAACTTGAACGTCGACGAGATGAAGCGACAGTGATGCGAGGAGAATGTAACCGAGGAGCAAAGAGCTTCGTCTCGAAAGGATGAGGAAAGCTCAGCGTCGACGAGAAACTCCCGCTAGCGAGTCGACGGTGCCAGGTGACTAACGATGTGATGCGCATTTAATGAGGCCCTTACTGATCCCACCTACCCGGTATGGCCAACCACTCGAAGTTGTACAGAGCAAGGGTTAGCGATGGGACGTGACAGGGGGGGGGGGGTGCAAAAAGAGACTAATGTAAACTCTATATAAGGCAACGAGAGCCTCATTTGTGAGGGGTTCGAAAAACAGGCAAGAAAATAGTGAGAGAAAGCTGTAACACCCATTATCAATACAAGAACAATCGTTATTCAAGATCTTCTCAAGGATTCTAACTAATAAACGAGAGAACCCAAACTTCCTTCTTTAAAAACAAAGATTATTCTTTGTGATTGTTGAGTATACAAAACGCATATCGAAGTCTTAGACGAAGCAATGACCCCAGCTGAGGTAGGAATTCTAAGTCTTAGGCGAGCGACGGCCCCGCATGACGAAGAAGCAAACAATGAACATTTGTGACATTAGCTTGACCACGTCGACGAGAGACGAGAGCAGGCAAATGCACACATCACCAACTACCAGAACACCATCGCCCGCAACTACAACAAGAAAGTTAAAATGAGAAGATTCCAGGTGGGAGAGCTAGTCCTTCGACGAGTTTTCCAGAACACGGCAGAGGTCAATGCCGGTAAGCTCGGTCAAAGCTGGGAAGGACCATACCTGGTGGTAGGAGTCATCAAGCCAGGCGTCTACGAGCTTAAGAACTCCGAAGGCGCGAAGGTGATACTGAGCTGGAATGTGAAGCACTTGAAGAAGTATTACCAGTAGCCGCAACAAAAATTTCTCATACGTAGTCCGACAAACTTGTACACCTACCATTTTCATATATGTCAATGAGCTCATTCAACTACTTAAAAATTCGCGACAATGTATTTTCAGTAAGCACCTAACTTATAGGGACACGAGCCAACAAAGGAGGCGCAATGCCCATAATCGACTGCTCAATGCCGAGGCGCAATGCCAACAGAGGCGAAATACCCATAATCGACGGCGCAATGCCAACAGAGGCGCAATGCCCATAATCGACGGCGCAATGTCGAGGCGCAATGCCAATAATCGACGGCGCAATGCCACAGGGGATCCTGGAAACTAACCGGAGGACCCGGAAAGCCCAACGACACCCACCGAAAATGCACCGGGGGACCCCAAGCCTAGCCTTGTCATCGACCCTAAGCAAGTAAAAGTCGATCCGTAGCAAGTTTACCCGACGAGGGCTACTTAGTGATCCTTGATCACGACCAACGTGCCGACGGTAAGGGACGCCTTGTTAGGGATGTGTCCTTAAATCAGAAGTATTCACCCCTTGTATAAGCACTTTGTCATTTCCGAAGAAATAAAGTAAAGTCTTATTAGTTAAAATCTTATTATAGTGCTAAAGATTAAATGAATGTATCCATAGTTCATCAATGTTGCAATTGTATTTTACTATCACACAAGAGTCCATGTGAGAAGGATTGGTAAATACAATAAATGAACTAAAAGATAGTCTGTGGTTTAATTAAGAAGGTGGGAGCCTCTTAATTGTCAACCATTAGTGTGACTCAAATATAGTAATCCGATCCGGATTGCAGTATTGGTGTAATACTGATTGAGTGCACTAAGTGTGAAGCGACTTCACACTAGACTGGACCTGACTGATTCGTGAAAGTTACTCAACTAAGACCGTCCCTGATAACTTTAGAATCAAGTCGCAAAAAATGATCAAATGGTAATTAATCTAAATCCTGAGGTGATCTTGAACCCCGACTGTTGGCTTGATTGTTCTTTGATTTGCAAGTTAAAGAACACAAATATACCGTTGTTCCCAAAGCCGCAATATTGGGAACATGATAATCGACAGGGAAGGGTAGCTCGATCACAGATATGGATATCACTTAGCTTTCTCTAAAGTCAAGATGATTCCTTTAATGGTCGGTCGTGAGAAATAAACGGAACTCATGGCCAGCTTACGCTTCGTACCGTAAGTGAGTTGTTTATAATACCACCGACTGGATTAAAGAAGAAAAAGCACGAAGGGGCAAAACGGTAAATCGCCTACTCGAGTGTGAATCATCAAGTGAAAGATTGATTAACCCGATTTTGATTATATCAATGGACACCTTTAAGATAAAGGAATATATTATTCGCATCACTAAAGAGTACAGCTTCGGGTTTATAGTGGAGTAACACTGGAGTTAACGGACTTATCCGTTGAAGCTTAAGTGATGTGGGTCCATGGTCCCCAGGATAGCTTCGTAAAGGACGAATCGTACAATTAGGATATTTGTTATTCTAATTTATGATAGAACTAATTGAAACCGAAGCTTGTGTCAAGTTTTGGAACGTTTCAATATGTTGCGGCAAAAGTACTTAAAGTTTGCCCGGAAAATAGCTGATCGGTAAAAGTCAAAACTGGAATAAATTGTCAACATAAATGTTGTAGGAAATTTAATTCTAAGAGTTTTTTCTTCTATGATTTTATGTGTAAGAGCTACAGAGAAAAAGTTATGAATTATAGATCATGACATAACGTTATGTTAATTCATGAAAATTACTTAGAGATAAAATTAATGGGCTAGGTCCATTGGATTTAATCTTAGGTAATTATGAGAGAGGGAATTCTACCAACCTTGGTGGTTAAGCCCATTAGGTATTTTCCATATCATATTTTGTTAATTAATTAATTAATTAATTATCATGGAAACATATTAGGTAATATTTGAATCATGGAAATTGCCAAGCTTGGTTACCAAGTAAGAGGTGGCGATTTTATGAGCATGAGATACTCAAATATATATGTGTTATGATAATTAAAGATACTAATTGATTATATACATATATGGTATTAACTTAATCATTTAATAAAGAATCATGTCATGAATTTAAATTGTGCATGAATCATGAAACTTGATTATCAAGTTTTAATTATAAGATTCATATTGCATGAGAATTTAATATTCATCATATCATGATATTATTTGATTGGAAGGTTAATTACAAATAAGGAAAAGATTGATAAATCATGTGTCATCTTAATTGATTTAATTGGAATTAATTTTTGGTTAAATATGATGATAGAAATCGACATTACCTATTCATGGAATGGGGTTGGATTTCTTTTTATTCATTTTTATTGAAGAAAATATATTCCCTTGATTAAAATATGGTGAAATCGAATTATGTCCAATATGGTAAGTATTTGATTTTCATGATACATATTTAAATCATATGAAATTAAATCTTAGGTATTTTAAATCATAAAATTTCGTTTTCTACCTATCATGGAAGGTTGGAAAAAGTCTTTGATTGATTTATGAATAATACTAATTAAGACTAATTGATTTACCTATTCATGGAAATTTTTGTGCATGGTTTTTCCTATAAATACCAAGCTAGTTTCACATTTCCAATATCACTCTCACATCACAAAATTCGTGCTCCCTTTCATGGTGAAGCTCTCGAAAATTCTCTCCCTCTCTAGAAAGTTCGGTTTAGAGAAATTCTCTTACCGAAAGCTTAGAAATCGCATAAGCTATCATGCAACGAAGTTCTGTCGACGAAGCCCAGGCTTTGGGTACGACGAGTTCAGGAGAATATCCCGGAAGACTGTGGGAGTTTCCTTTGGCATGAAGAAGTCTCAAGAGCGGCGGAAGCCCTGTTCAAATTCCATAGGCGAAATCTTAAGTCCAGCGGAAGCTCTACCGAAATTCAGAAAGCGTAGTGGAAGTCATCATCGCCAATGAGGTACGGCCTTATGCATTGGGTTAATAAATGCAAACATTTATCGCTTTGTTTATTTCCGTGACTAGAATTAATAATCTCGTGTTTATTAAATAACTAATTATTTATCCGATCGGATCTCCGGTATCCCGGTGCTCGATCCTAGTAAGGAAAGTAACATCGGAAAGTGTAAAATGGGCCTTATTTTGAAAATATTTTTAAAGGTTACCCCGATGGATCGAGGCCCATTCCCGAGATATGACAGAGGGGACGATAATATTCCCAACTCGCCTTACCGACGACCACGGTTACTACTAAAAAAGGGGGGGGGGAGGATATATATACCGTATATATATCCGAAAATACAACACAAAAATGAATAATAGTAAAAAGCGAAGGCAAAGGCATATCGAACCAATGGAGCAACAATAGAGAATGTATTCATACTTCCAAAATATCATTACAATTGTAGGACCCGACCCAACGACGAGGCATCGCGCTAGATGAGATATTAATAACAAATTGAGTAGCAGGCTCGAGCTCGAGAGACCCTGGCTGCCACTCAATTTGTTATCAAATATCTCAGTTGGAGGCGGCACACACGAAGCCAATAAATACAAGCTCTATCCTGAAAGACCGATCCGACGAACGATGTCATCCACAAAATTCTCTATGGCGGCCAAATGCCCCGGGTCTTGACCCGGAAACCACACTCGCATGCGAAAAGAAGGTATCGGCAAGACATTGACGTTGGAACCACATCCGCCCTACAAAGAGAATATTAAGAGAAAGATATAGGAAACAAAACAAAAGAAATATAGTGCAAGGAGGAGCAGCAAACAGGGAAATCCATATATTCATTAATCCGGAGCATAACGGCAAAATTACAAAATTCAGGATCGACGACGAAAATCCTATACCGAGAAATCAACGACATCTACAACATCTCGCACAAAGCCTTGAACCGGGTCAGGCGTCTCTCGCTATCCGGTTAATGCAAGATGGATTTGCTCTCGAGCCGAGGGAGGCAGTGTCTCCTGCTCTTCGGCCGGAGCAGGCTTGGTCTGCTCTTGAGCCGAGGCAGGCAGCGTCTCTTGCTCTTCGATGGGGGAGAGACCGGCGTGCTCTGGGGCCGAAGCAAACAGGGCATCGATATTGGAGCCGTACTCGTCTCGCGATGAAGAATCAAGAGGAGCATCATCCAGAACCAAGGCCTCCAACCGCTAGTCATTGATACTCGGGGGATCGTACGGGGACAGAAAAGGAGAATTAGGATCCCCGGCGGCCCTCTGCTCCAGTTCGGCCACATCGGCGGCATACTCCTCGCGAAGAGCATACCACTTTGGGATCCGGGCTCGAAGATCCTCTATCGTCGCTTCGGCCGGAAGACCCTTGACCAGAATAATGTTGGCCCGACACCCAGTGAGTAGACGATATGCGTTGACAGACTCGTCGAGTACCTCGAACCTCCCCCGCAAACGGTTGAGCTTGGCTAAAGCATTTTGAAACAAGCCCTGACAGGCATGCTTCTCCTCAGTAGCCTCCATCTTCACCGACTCCAACTCCTTGGCAACGGTGTTGAGCGCGGAATGGGCCTGCCTCAAATGAGGGGACAACTCCTTGACCCGGAAGGCGAGGCGGTCCTCCTCAGAAGGCGATGATCCCACGACGTAAGCCATTCGGGCGAGGCGATCGGCTTTTGTCCAGAGTTTCGATCCTAGGTTCTCCTCGACAAGGCAATAACGCTCCCGCTCCTCCGCAAGTTGGACCTCACCAACGGCGACGAGTCGTTCCTGCTCCTTCAGCTTGGCCTCGACCGACTGACGGAGCGCCACCTCCGCCTCGAGCTTAAAACTCGTTTCCCCCAGCGAAGCCATCGTCGCTCTCAACTTTGCAGCAAAACCATCGATCTCCTGGCGAGCCCTCCGCTCGTTAGAAATAGCCCTCTCGAGCTGAAGTTGGGCATTGGTGAGCTTTAGCGAATGCTCGAACGATTCTTTCGCTGCATCCGCGGTGGCCTTACGATCAGAAAGGACTAAGTCATTCGCCCGGACCACACTCCGGAAGATACCCCCGACGAAGGCTGCATAGCCCTAGCATTCATCGAGAGGATCAGCGTTGCTGTGGAAATCGGGGGATGCCAAGGTCAGATCCTTGCAAGCGGAGACCGAATAGTCCGCCCAGTCTTCGAGAGATTAGTCGGCGAGCGAAACGAGAGGGAAACAGGCAGTGGCGCCGGAAGAAGGAGCCACTTTTCCAAGACCCGAAGAAGAAGAAAGAGAAGAGTCCGAAGAGGAGGATCTGTTGCCCCGAGAAGGCGAAGAACGAGCACCCGGCGACACAATAGGCAGTCCAACGGGAATCGTCAGCAGCGGCGGAGCTTGCGATGTAACCTCGGTGTCGACAGCGCCAGGGCGTTTCCAGGAATGGCGGCAGAAGGCGCATCGACAAAAGCATCGGCCACGAGGGAAACTGCCTCCACGGCGTCGACCAAGACCCCCGAGGCAATAGTGCGAATCTCGGAGGGGCCTAGAAGCTTGGGATCAGAACCCGATGCTCCTCCCGGAGTCACCTCGGTGGGAATATCCCCCGAAGCATCATCCCGTCCCTCTACTCGGTCGACGAGGAGAGGAACGGGAGAGGAAGAAACCCCCTTTGACGGAAGAGTCGGTGCGATGACAGTAATGCCGGGCCCTTCTATGGAAGGAGGAAGGGGAGATGGTTCACTGGTCATCGGCGAGAAGGCATCCTCCGGTAGTGGCGAGGGCATAGAAGAAAGATCGACAATATCGGTTCTTGCTCCCCGAGCGGGCGCATCTCACGTCTCCCCGATCCGAGGCTCGATCGGCCGAAGCTGAGAAAAGGACTCAGGAACCTTATCGACAACCGAAGGCAAGGGAACCTTCGGCTGATTGGTGGCCGAAATCAAAGAGTCGACAAAGTCGGCTCTCTCCTTTCGAGCAAGAGCAGGACGTGTCTCGTCACTCCGACGACTAAACAACGACGTGGTTGTTCGGGATGACTTGGCACCCGGAGAGCCTGTGGCGGGAACGACAACCTTCTCCCTCTTCGGGGCAGGAGCATTGCGCACCTCTCCAGCCGGCCGCTTGCCGGAAGAAGTCTCCGCCCGGGATGAGTTGTCTCTAGGACCGGAATCATTAAAATCCACCCTGGGTTTTATTGGCTTCTTCACCGCCCGGCTCCCTTCGGCCAGCTGATCCTCTAGCTCGACCGCGCGAGAAAAACCCTCCAGAAGAAGTGACGTCAGGGGAGGGCCAAAGATCATCGCCTCTCGGAACACGCCCGAGCGACGTATCTGATCATTGCTGAAATCTTGAGACTAGTCTCGTCGAGGATTGGCGAGAAGAGCCCGATGCAGCGCTTGAAAGCCATCGTCGTCGCCGTCAGATTTGAATTTTGGCACGTCGACGATCCACTCCAGAGGGAGATCGGCGTAATTAGGGCCGAAGGTGCGGGAGTTCACCCGCAGAAAGAAATATTTATTCTCCCACCCGTACTCCTTGATCGGCGTATTCAACAAAACATGCTCCTGGAGTCGGTGCGACGCCATGAACCTCCCTAAATTTCGGGGATTTCAGGATAGCAGGAAGAGACGCATGAGATCCTTCAAAGTAAACTCCACCCGCTCCTCGCACGCTATGACTAGAGTGTTGAGCAAGAGGCGGAGAAAATTAGGCCCCACCTGAGTGACGGGGACCTTGAAGGCGTAAAGGAACGCCAGAATAAGGTTGGGCACCGGAAGATGAAGGCCGACGTGCCGGAAAAAGGCTTCATACACACAGACATAACCCTCCGGGGGGAGTCAGCCAACTCGCCTGGATTTGGAAGACGTGCGTAAATATTCTCTCGCATGAAATACTTCCGCACGATGGTCTCGAGATGGAAGGAAGAGATCGGGTATCAAACACTTTTCTTGGCGCTATGTCGTGACCGGCGGGACAAGAAGTAACCGGAGGGTATAGAGGAAGAGGACTCGAGAAAGGAGAAAAGCGCCGGAGTAAAATGTTGCAGAGAGAAGTGAAGAAGAAGGGAGATGGCGGAAAGAAGCAATGTAAAGGGAACAGGAAAGGGGGAACACGAAAATGCACAACTTGATCCGACGGCCCAGAAACGATAGCATTCGAAATAAACAACGGCCAAGATGAAGAGCCGTTACGAATCCCCAGAGGTACTCGAGTGCGAAGCAGAGCGCATTAATGAGAAGAGACGCTTCACCTGCCCGAGGCGCGCGTAGCCTGCAGAGTAGACTCCGGTGGGCCCCGATGCCAGAGGTTGTCGGGAGAGATGAAACGTCCCCGACAAGAAACTCGTCGACCAAATGTCTTCGACAAAAGCTCGTCGACCGAATGCCTCCGACAAAAGCTCGTCGAAAAAATGTCTTCGACGAGGGCTCGTCGACAGAGATACCTTCGACAAAGACTCGTCGATGAGCACGCCCCCAATAGAGAACCTTCGATAGGGATTCCCTGGCGAGAAGAGCCCTCGGCAGATCATGTCTCTCATTATATCATGTTCCCAACACTTGATAAAATGGGGGACTAACTGTTAAGGTCGAATCCGGTCAGACCCTTCCTTAACACTACAGGTCCCAAATGTCGATGAGTGGGGATCAAGGAAGGAACATCCGAATGTGAATGGGGGTCGACGACGAGATTCGATGACGACCAAGGTCCGCGAAGATCGCCAGCGCTCGACGAGGAGAGTCGACGATAAATATCCGAAGCGACAAGGGCGAGCTAAACTTGAATGTCGACGAGAGGAAGCGACAATGATGCGAGGAGAATGTAACCGAGGAGCAAAGAGCTTCGTCTCGAATGGATGAGGAAAGCTCAGCGTCGACGAGAAACTCCCGCTAGCGAGTCGACGGTGCCTGATGACTAACGATGTGATGCGCATTTAATGAGGCCCTTACTGATCCCACCTACCCGGTATGGCCAGCCACTCGAAGTCGTACAGCGTGGGAGACCCATGCTTTCCCCAAATCACTCTTGGGGAAGCGGGCGATGGGACGTGACAAGGGGGGGGGGGGGGGGGAGACGTGCAAAAGGAGACTAATGTAAACTCTATATAAGGCAACGAGAGCCTCATTTGTGAGGGGTTCGAAAAACAAGCAAGAAAATAGTGAGAGAAAGCTGTAACACCCATTACAAGAACAATCGTTATTCGTGATCTTCTTAAGGATTCTAACTAATAAACGAGAGAAACCGAACTTCCTTCTTTAAAAACAAAAATTATTCTTTGTGATTGTTGAGTATACAAAACGCCCTAAACACGCTCCTCATGATCTTTCTAAGTGGCTTATTCTTTGATCATATGAACTAATTTGGTACTCTTCCAAATTGTATTTTAGTTTTTCTTTTGACTGATGTTTGATACATATTTTGTTGATTTTGAAAAGAAAAAATCTTCTAGTTTTGAACCCTTTCTCCTAAATATAATGTGATTGGTAATTTGGTATCATAATAAAGTCTGTACTGTGATTGGTTCCCATTAAAATCGTATTGGTATTCTTGATACATGAGAAGATGACATTTAGGAGTTTTGAATGAATATTCTATAATTAATACTCTAATAAATAATAATTAATTCAATAGTATTACATTTGGATGGTTCTAGCAATATTAATTTATAAAAAATTAATGTACTATATTGATGCTGATTTCTATTGATTAGATTTTTTGATAAAACCGGTAACCAACAGTACTTTATAAAATAGGAAGACTAGTATCAGATTAGCATATTACAGATAATATTATTCTATAATATCATTGTCTTAGCATAAGTACATACACAAGGATAACAATGACTGTAAAATAAAACAAATTTATTGAGGTGAAAAATTACCGTAACAATCACGGATTCAGGATTGGTGTGATTTCATTTTTGAATTACCTAAGAACTCGGGTCATTTCGTTAAAACTCAACCACGCAATCAAAAATGGGTTTGAAAAGAATAAAGTGCTAAAGAATATTGGTGTGTATTCAATCTCTTGTCCGATTTTCCCCTCCCCTTTTACATCCTTCGGCTCGATTTTTATAGAGCCTTATTGTCTTAGATTCTCTCTGCCAACCTCATAAATAGTCGGTTACAATTTATGTTTGATTCCTTCATAATTTCCTTAATTATTAAGCTTAATTACATAGAAATAACGTTTTTAACTGGCATAATCCCGAGGCATAGGTCTCGCTGGACGGATTGTTTCTTGCCACTGTCATTTCTCGTCGCTTCATCCGTGGTTCTTTTCCTCGCTCCTCTTCTCATCGCTCAGCCTTCTGCCTTTGTCTTGGTAGGACCTGTCTTTCTGGCGATGAGACTTCCTCGATGAGCCTAATTATGGAAGTCTGGTCGATGAAGCTTTTTCCTTTCTCCTTGCTTCCGGTCTTCATCGCCAACTCCTTCGCCGTGCGATGAGCCTCTTCAGCCTTCATCGTTGATCACTGACATTTTCCATTGATTGGGCTCTTTTGACTTCGTTAATAGGCTCCGTCAGCAAGTCCTTTATTCTTAAGCCCTTCAAAAACTCTTAAAAGTTTGATTAAAAGTCAAAACTTTAGAATATTTTATTTCTAGATTTCTTAGAAACGTATCAATCAATCATTTTCCAAAAATTTCCTAACTACACTAGAGTCTTCTAAAATATTAGTAAAAAAATTTGTCAATATCAACGTCATATAACTTAACCTCTACCACAAATGACACTTGACTTTCATGGGAGGAGATAAGGTCACTAAACCTCATTGCTTTGCGACAAAACATTTCCTCGATCATATCTGTACAAATTATATATTTAATTTATTCTGAACAGTACGGCATCTTTTCTAGTTTTTAATTTTATTGGTTGAATATATAAAGTCGTGAAATTTACGATTTTTATTAGTTTCTCCTATATGTCTCTATTAACATTTTAAAATTATGTATATGTGTACGTTTCAGAGTGAAGTAATATTTAGCACCAGAAATCTCAACATATGAGTGTTATTTAAGTAGTGCAAGTGTAAAAACTACAAAACATTAATAGAATACATGAGACGTAATCATCGTAAATTATCACGACTTTGGTATTTAATCAACGCGATTAAAAGTTTGGAAATATGGAAATACTAATTTGACTAAATTATAGTATTTTTACCGCAATATCCCTAATATACACATTATGCCCATAAATCCCTAATCTTTTTTTTTTCATCATTATTATTATTATTATTATTATTATTATTATTATTATTATTATTATTATTATTATTATTATTTCTTCATTTCATCATAGTTTTATTCTTCTTTGACTCATGGACATGTGATAGTTTATCAAGTTGATGATGTGTTAGTGTTCCATTGGCTTGGCTTCGTAAACTTGGTTGAGCCTCATTGGCATGACACGCTGGCACTGCAGGAGCCAGTGAAGCTGACGTGGCCTTATCTTCAAGTTCAAATGGATTATAAAAATCTGACGTGGCCTTATCCAAATGCTTGTATGGTTTAGCCACTGATCATAAACTATATAAGAAGCGTATGTGTCGCTCTCTTGGCCAACCAAAACCCTAAAGGATCACCAGAAAAATGGCATCGATTCCTTCTCTGCCCACGGTTTTCCCTGCGAATTCGGCGAAGCAATTGAGCAGATCTTCCGTGCGCGCCTCGCCGACCAGCTGCTCGTGGAACAAGGCTAGTGAGAAGAGGAGGCCTTCCACGGTGGTTGCGGCGGTTGGCGATGTCTCTAGCGATGGCACGACTTATCTAATTGCTGGCGCCGCTTTGGTGGCGATACTCGGAACCGGGTTTCCTATTCTCTTCTCGCGCAAAGACCTGTAAATTTCTCTCTATGGTCCATTTCTACATATATTTACCATTTAATTTGGGAACCAATTCCAACGATTTTGTGGAAATTAAGTGTATATATCATTTAGGTTATAAATCGCATTTCAGTGTTTGGTAACAATGCCGTTGCCAGTTAAGAAAAAGAAGAAAAATTAATATTAATTTGTATGTGAACAACGCATTTTTTACTCGAATGAATATTTATCAATTCATTAGATTACGTTATTATCGTGTGAAGTGTGAAACATCTAGGAATATAGTTTTCGAGAAGTTGTCAATATAAAAGTCTCAAAATATAGAGAAAGAAGTAAAATCAATTAGAAAAGCACTCTCAAAAGAGTCATTTTGTTGCACACAAGTTAACATCTTCGGTTATTTCTTTAATATATAGCGGCAATGCACTACGTTTTGAAATGATACGGGACATTTCACAATTTGGAACAAATTAATTCATAGTTCTAAAGGGAATTTATTTGCTTCTTTTTTACTAATGAGGTGAATTACGGATGCAGATGCCCGGAGTGTGATGGGGCGGGGTTCGTCAGGAGGGGAGGGGCGGCACTGAGAGCCAACGCAGCAAGGAAAGACGAAACCCAGATCGTGTGCGCTCGCTGCAATGGCCTCGGCAAACTCAATCAAGTCGACAAATAAATCCATACTTCGCTGCTCTCTCTCTTTCTATTCCTTATAATGTAATAAACTTTGTATAGACGCTTCTCATGTTCTTAATTTTTATGTGCTACACTTATGACCATCACTGTTATATATATATATATATATATATATATATATCACGCGAGAGTGAAACCCTGTTTTCTATTCTTAATACTTCCGGATATTTGCATTATTCTCTTGATTACTGAAAAAAAAAATGATATTCAATCTTTTATTAATAAATTATTGGACCGAGTATACCGCGTTACTCGGGTTCGATACAAGGAAACCATATATATTTGTGGAAATCGAGCTTAATTTCCGACTGATTTCTGTTTACAACACCAATGATTAAAGAATTTGGATTTTGGACTATCTTTATAGGAAAAAACTCAGAAAAAATGGTGGAATAGCAGATTAATATGGTGGAATAGCAGATTAATAAAAAGGCCGATATATTGAGCATCGTGTGTATCAATGAGGTTGAAACTCCACTTTCTCATTATTACCAGATTCTACACACAAGATTCTTAATATATTTACACATCTTAATCATCATCGTCGAGAGCCGTCACCTTAGAGCATCAACGACGAAAAATACTGCTCAAATTCTTGATCAATCGTCGGTTTTCGACTGCCCGATTGAGCCTCTGCGTCACAATAACAAAACAAATAGCAAACTTCGATAAGAAAATATGAATCAAGGAGAAAAAAACTAACATATCATCTCCTTCAAACTCCATATTGCTATGCCACATCAACTTATCATATTGTCACAGTTTTTCTCTTCAAATTTCTTATATCAATTTCCATCCCGACCTTGTAAATTACATCGATTCCTATTCTTAACGTTAAAAAATTGACAATCTTAAAATTTTAATCTTAAATCTACCTAGTAATACTAAAATTTATAGATAAAATCACGTTAGAATTAGCGCTTACTAGTGTTTAAAGAAAAAATCACCAAACTATCAGTGCTTAAAATTAACAAAAACTGCCGATTTTGTAACTATCAATGAGAAATTCTTCGAATTTACAAATTCAGGACGGAAACTGAAACAAAAAAAGTTCAGCAGAAAACTACAACTACACGAAGAGTTAAAGAAGTTGATTTATGCTCATACTTCACACAAAATTACCTTGATTTACAGTCCATCTTCCGGAGGAGAGCACGTAAACGTTCGAGTTCAACCCGCTAGCAAAGAGAAGATCTTCGAGCTCCTTATCCGTACACTGATCAAGGCTTTCTTCGCCATACTCCGAAGGAATGTAATCTCCATGATTTTCAAACTCGAGAAGTTGATCTTCGAAACTCGGAAATGCTTGAGGGTCTTCTCCAAAGCAAACGCCCTTCATATTCTCTGAATAATCTGAGGAATACGACGTTTGATCACACGCCTTCGCATATTCCTTTTCCATTTTCGATTCAGCATAAGGAGACGTCGAGGAATCAGAGTCATCGCTGAAGCTATTGCTATCTTTGATGGACTCAGGCCCGGACTGGTAGCTCGGGGCATGCACCTTTTGTTTCTTCTCGCTCATGAACCGCTCGGTCTTCCCTGTTTCACGACTTCCATAGAAGACGGACACGGGACCGTCTGACGCGGTGGCTCGTTCGCAGCATACCTGCTGCGGCTCGGGCAAGTCGAGTTGCTCGGCCTGCAACTTCCTTTTCTTGATTGTTCTTAGTATGTTGAGGACCTGAAGGCTGCCACGGGACGTTTTATGGAATCGAAATTCAGTAAAAGAAGGATGAAACACGAAAACGGGAATCATCCGAAATCCGAAAAATTTAATGACGCAACTTCTTATTGAATAATTCGAATAATTCCCATTATATTTTATTCTTAAACAAAAGACCATGAGTTCTCAATTTCATTACTCAGAGTAGTGCTGTTATAGTATTTTGCAACTGTAATTGACCCTGAAATTGGAGCAGAATTATGATCTCAAAGTAGATCTGAGATTTTCGTTGCCACTCCAAACAATATACATATATATATATATATATTATATAAATAAATAATTAGCATACACCATTGAGTTGGCTGATATTTAAAAGAATCTTCGTACTCGGACAGGAAAAAAAAAGAGTCAGCAGAAACTCGCCGACTTTTATTCCCTTGAAAATCGGAAAGTAGCAATAAAACCCCAAAGAGAGGTCAATCATCATAAGCTTGAGATGAATGGAATTGAAGCAAAAATGAAACCCAGAGATCGAACCTGTTAATATGTGATGGGCTCTCTCTATCTTCCTCCATTTGCATCGGACGAGACAGAGAGAGAGAGAGAGAGAGCTACAAAGAGCGACGATTATGGGAACGAAGTGGCTTCTGATTCTCTGAATGGACAATCGATATCGCGCGAAGAACAAATCTCTCTCTCTCTCCTCATTATCTGAGCTACTTTGCAGATGTGTTTCCAAATGGTCCCTTAGTTTAAAATTGTTACATATTAGACCACCAAAGCTCAAAACTGTGCACTTTGCTATCCCCTTTTTACCCCCTCATAAAAAATAATAATAAAAAAATAAAAATACCCAACGTTTTAGGTTTTCACGAAGCCATATATTTTATTTTATTTTATTTAGAGGAGACATATTTATTTGCAGCAAGAATATGTAAGCATTTTACGTGATTTGCCACGTTAATAAAGTGATTTGCTGTGTTACTCAAGTTTATTTAAAAATAAAAGTTTGAGTATTTTTACGGTAACATAATTTAAGATCTTAAAATTATGATATCGTTATTGGAATAAAAAACTGAAAAATATTGAAAAACTAATTAATAATTGTTTATTTTAGATCTCATACAGTCTTTGGAGATATCATTTTTGTTTCCATTCGTTTCTTTCTACCATCTTTTGGAGCAATGTAACTCGTCTGAGTGATTAATTCCATTCGGGAACTATCAGATTTTAGAAATTTTAGAAAACCATTTCTGATGTATGCTAGTAGTTGGAATATAAAAAAAAGAGACAAATTAATAATTTTATAACCCAAAAATAAATAAAAAAATCATTGAATTTTGCTTCGAAATATTAAATTTTTATTTCAAAATAAAAAATAAATAAATGCCACGTGGTATTGCCGCATGTAAGTGGAATGAGGTGATGTTTGACTAACGGACATCCAACAAAATAGAGCTGCAACTTGAAGTCGCCAACTCCGGCAACGACGCGTCGCGACAAGATTCCGGAAATCGCGACGAATCGCGAAGTTGGCCGGAAAATCGCGACCGATCGCGACTTGGAGGGTTCATCGCGATTCCGGCGCTGTCTCAGACTCTCTCTCTCTCTCTCTCTCTCTCTCTCTCCGTCTCACAGTCTCTCTCTCTCTCTTTCTGCCATCGCGACACCACCGTGAGCCATCGCGAAGCCACCCTTCACGACGCATCGCGACCGCCGGACTGGCGACTTCCGGCGATCCCATCCCATCGCGACGCGCCACGACGCCGGGAATCACAGCTCTACAACAAAATAATGAAAAACCTGGTCAACACAAATTGGGTATTACTCCTCACACTCACCACTAATATCCTTAAAAAAAAAAAGGTAAATGTATTTTTAATTGTCTTAAAAAATAACTAGTATGGTTTTTGAAAATATAAGTAGAAAGTATAAGTCAAAATATATTAGGTTTAGATTGTTTTAGGGCAAATCCAACTATCTACATTATTTTGGTGTTAAAATTACACTGTTGTTCGTGTAACTTTACACTTTTTTATTTATTTATTTTATTTTCACCCCTCCAACTCCAACACTAAATTTCACATAAAAAATATTTATTATTATATTATCAAATAAAAACTTCTCTTTATTATTTATTATAAAGGTAATTGTGTCATAAAGACTCTAAGGTATCAACAACATACACTTGGTGGTATTGGCAACGGACTCAGCGTTTTCAAAGGTGTTGGTGATGTACTTGGAGATATCAGCACCATATTCGGTGTTCTTGAAGGTGTAAGTGATGTACTCGGCGTTCTTGAAGGTGTAAGTGATGTACTCGGCGTTCTTGACAATGTAGTTTATGTACATCATAATTAAATTTAGGGAAAATAACGACTAAATTCTTATAATTGGGTCGACTGATAAAAAAAATTCAAAATCAGGATTGATAAAAAAATTTAATGGATTGACTTTAAACGATATTAACAAATGGACACATTGCTGCATATTATACGGCCACATATCACCTCCATTTGTTAGATATGGTCGCAAAGGTTTAAGCATTGTGTGACGAATTGTTATATATGTTACACTACGCATTTGCTTGGGTTCGATTTCTGTGAGACCCACCGTTTAATAGAATATATTATATATATTATATACAAATTATCAATAAAAAATCATTTCTAAAAATAATTAGAGGTGACATGTGGTAGTATAATGGGCTGTCACATATCCTTCCACTAACAACGTTTACTTAATGGACGAAATATTTAGTAGGGGTGTAACCGGAGCGGATATCCGGTTTTTCGGAACTATCCGGATCCGAAAAACCGGATATCTGAAAATCGATATCCGGATCCGGATCCGAAAAACCGGATATCCGGATCCGGAAATCCGGATATCTAATTTCAAAACCCGGATCCGATATCCGAATCCGGTTTTAAAACCGGATCCGGATATTATCCGAATATCCGGATCCGGTTTTTATTTATTAAAAAAAAAAAGATAAAACGTTAGTTTTAACTACTAAAAAACTCGTACAAGTCTACATATTTTCTTGTTGTCCAAAAAACCGAACAAATCTAATACATATTGTCACATAATACATATAAAATTAAAAATGCATTCAAATCGCCGTCTTCAAATCGACAAGAATAGAGTCACCTAAACCTAAAGAATTAAAATATATTAAAAAAATTAAAATATTAAAATAAACCGGGTTTAAAACCGGATACGGATATCCGGATTTTATAAAATCAAAACCCGTATCCGAATCCGGTTTTTAATCCGGATCCGGATATCCGTATCCGGTTTTCGGATACGGATTCGGATTCGGATTTTAAGATTGGATACGGATACGGATATGGATTTTTAACCGGATTCCGGGTTTTCGTTACAGCCCTAATATTTAGTTGATCTTGATTTTGAGAATTTGAAGACGTACGCTTGCATTTTTTGAGACTAGGGGTATGCCGCCAATGGACCCAGTCGGGTTCCGAATATATATAGAGACGCGTTTAGAAATAGAATTGTAAGGTTGTCACTCATCACAATAATAAACTCCACACAAGTACTGTTAAGGTCGGATCCGGTCACATTCATCCTTAACAATGCACAGATATAATCTGAGAAGGGACAGGCGATGTCAGAATTCGAGGGATGTCAAAGAGCGACAAAAAGGACCAACGGGGAGAATCAAGGGACGACGACGGGCGCAAGGTTAAAGGTCGACGAGGGAAGTCAACGATGACGACGGACGCAAGGTCGAAGATCGACGAAAGAAGTCGAGGATGACGACAATCGCCAAGTCGAAGGTCGACGAGAGGAATTGGTGACAAGGACGGATAATGGGTTCGACGATAGAAAGGCTCGAGCCTCATAGGAAGAAGGGCCGAGCGTCGACAAGAGGCATCGACAACAGGGCATGTGACGTTCGAAGGGGCGACAGGACGACGGGGCAAAGAGAAGGGAAAGTAGCGTCGACGACACGAGCAAGGAGGGGGTTACAATGAAGCGTCGGTGGCACAGGAGAAAGTCGAGAAGGCTCTGGCACGACGAGATGTACTAACATATTGTCGACAATGATCGATGGGACAAGCATTTAATGCTTGAGTATGCCTCGATGGGACAAACATTTGATGCTTGAGCATGCTCAAGCATTAAATGCTTGAGCACGCCTCAATAGGATGAGCATTTAATGCGGCCACCTCGGTAGTAACCCCGGTCGACTCGAATCACGCAAAAGAGAGGTGTACCAGGCATTTTCCAGCCGCATGGGGGAATGGGCCAATGAGACTCCAATTTAGGCGGGAAGACTGGCCTGTCGAAGGGAGAGGAAAATACATGTATTTGCGACACATTAATATAAAAGGCAAGCTAAGCCTCATTTAGAGGTAGTGGGAAAAAGAGGAAAACCTATGTAATAAGAGATATCAATATACAAACTCAATTTTCTCAACATACTGTCTTCATCTTGAGTGTTCTTGGTTATTAAACGGGAAAAACAAAACCTCTTTCTTTAAAAACAAGGGATCAACCCTTGTGATTGTTGAGTGTACAAAACGCCCTCAACAGTTTGGCGCCCACCGAGGGGCTCAATTTTTCTCTATCGCACAGCTAGAAGCTCAGGAGGATGATGACCAACAACGACGACAGCAACACCGAACGCATAGAAGAACACAGAGTGGAAACAACGACCAACGATGTGGAACGCAACCGAACCACCATGGAGTAACTCCACCAACAACTGGCGGTGGCAACGGAGAAGAATCAGCAGCTCGCCACCCTCCTGGACCATGCCGCCACCGACGCAAGGAGGCACTCCCCGCAAAGTTTGATTGTGGGAACATCGGCCCCCGGATGAGGAAATCTCGGGGGAGGAACGAGCGACTCAGCGCCTCCGCGGCTCGGCATCAACATGATCCTCTTCCCATCTCCCGACGACGTGTCCCAGGGAGAGCGCGAGGATAGGCCTTTTCAGCAAAACACGAGCTCAAGGACGCCGCCACCACCGATGCAGGCTCCCTACCACACCACAACCGCGACGATGGCAGGACCGGTCCACCAAACGCAGGGGCAACACCAGCAAGCGGCAATGACAACCATGGCCGAAGCAAGGATCCAGAAGCACGTCGACCGAGCGCTTCAAGAGCTAACTTCGAGGATGGGGTACGTAACCTCGCAGATGCATAAGGCAACGAGCGCAGCACCGGAGATCGACAAATTGGTCGAGGAGTCGAGGCACATGCCCTTCTCCCCGCGTATCAGCAGAATCAGGATTGACGAGATGCCGAAGATCAGGCCGACGGCGTATAAAGGAATGACGGATCCCAACGCGCACGTGAAGGCATTCCGAATCACGACGGGACGAGTAAATGCGCACGGACCAGAGCGAGAAGCCATCATGTGCCATCTGTTTGTTGATAGCTTGCAAGGGATGGCTCTGGAGTGGTTCGCGAGGCTTCCCTCCAACTCAATCAACTGCTTCGATCATCTCGTCTCCCACTTCCTACGACATTATTCAATGTACATACAAAATGAGGTAAATATAACTGACCTATGGCTGCTGGAACAGAAGGAAGGGGAAACCCTCCGGAAGTTCATTGGGAAATTCAAGGACGTCATGGCACGGGTCTCCGAGCTGGACGACAACGTCGCCATACAAGCCTTGAAGCACATCATATGGTTCGACAGCACAGCCTATGGTTCGACGCACCCTTCAGGGATGAGTTGATTAAGACGCGCCCGTCGACGATCGAGGATGCCCTCCACAAAGCATCCGTGTTCATGCAAATGGAGGAGGAGAAGGCGACGCTGGCCAAGAAGCACGAGTCGAGGAGCAAAGGGAAGCAGCCCGAGAAGAAAGAGGGCAGAGACTACAAGGACGGCCCCTCGACGAGGCCGAAATGAGGAGAGGAGGATAAGGGAACCTCGGGTCAACCGCGCGGGCGAGAGGGCCAGAAGCGTGCAGTCTACCACGTCGAGGAGAGGACAAAACCCGCGGAAGGAAGAGAACAGGAGCGGAGAGCGTGGCCCAAAGACCCGAGCAAGTTTTGCAGCTTCCACAAGTCCGAGGGGCATTCCACCGAGGAGTGCGCCATGCTGAAAAGAAGGCTCATGGAGAAGTATTCAAAGGGGGAAATGCGAGGTGTAGATTTGGGAGACCCTCACGAACCATGGGGGAACAGTCGACGACAATACCGACAGTCCAGCACACGGGCTGAGAATCCGGTGACGACGAGCTCCCGAGGGCAAGAAAGCGAATAGAGATGATCATGGGAAGGTCGCACTTGTGCGACGACTCCGTCAACAACATCAAAGCCCACCAGAGAAGGGCGAGAGAAAACAACCGAGGAGATGCGGTGATGGGCAGCGCCGGCACCGAAATAGCCTTCGTCGAAGACGAAGCCTGTGCCGACCCATACGATGATGCGTTAGTCCTTTCGCTGGGTGTCGGGAACTGTGACGTCAGCCGAATTCTGGTCGACAACGGAAGCTCGGTGGATGTCATCTTCTACAACGCCCTGAGGAAGATGAATATCGAGGGGATAGAGATCCAGGGGAGGCCACGAAGCGTCTCAGGGTTCAACGGGGACGTCGCAACATCGCTAGGCACAGTCAGACTACCGGTGTGTGAAGGAAGCATCAATAAAATGACGACGCTGATGGTGCTGGATTGCCCGTCGATCTTCACCATAATCCTCGGGCGACCGTGGATACACTCTATGAGAGTTGTCCCGTCGACAAACCACCAGAGCATCAAGTTCCCTGGCAAAGAAGGGAAGGTAGAGGAGGTCAAGGGAAACAAGGACGCCTACAGAACTTGTTACCTGATGAGCTATCGCACGACGGCGCAGGAAGAGGAGCGGAGGGAGAAAGGCCACCTAAAGCAATTAACGTCGCCCGCCCCCAAGACCTCGGCGCGAAGGGGGGCCAGCGGCAAGGGCGAGAAGACGAGAAGACTGGGAGACCAGAGAAAAGACCCGGAAGAAAGAACAGGAAGACCGAGCTTGGAGGCGGTGGAGCAAGTCTGCGTCGATGACACCAACCCAACCTGAACCATCGGCATGGGTGCGGACCTCGACACTGACATCAAGAGACAGCTTATTGGGTTCCTAAAGAAGAACCAGGGAAGCTTTGCATGGTCCCACGAAGACATGCCGGGGATCGACCCGTCAATCATGGAGCATCGGCTCAACGCCGACCCAAGCCATCGACCGGTCAAGCAAAAGAGAAGGAAACTAGCGTCCGATAGGAACAAGGTAATCCATGACGAGGTGGATAGGCTGCTATCGACAGGAGCTATCAGGGAAGTCAAGTATCCCGAGTGGCTGGCAAACACCATCGTCGTGAAAAAGAAGAGCGGCAAGTGGCGAGTATGCGTGGACTTCACGGACTTAAACAAGGCATGCCCCAAGGACAGCTTCCCCATGCCACATATTGATCGTCTCATCAAAGCTACCCACGGATATGAGCTGCTCAGCTTCATGGATGCCTATTCAGGTTAAAACCAGATAAGGATTCACCCGGAGGACGAGGAGAAGACTGCTTTCATCTGCGAAAGAGGAACGTATTGGTACAAGGTCATGCCTTTCGGGCTGAAGAAAACAGGAGAAACCTACTAGAGGTTGGTGACCAAGATGTTCGGCAAGCAGATCGGGGAGACGATGGAAGTCTACATCGACGACATGGTGGTCAAATCCCTGAAGGCGACGGCGTACATTGAGCACCTGGAGGAATGCTTCAGGATCCTCAACCAACACGGGATGAAGCTCAACCCGCTAAATGCACCTTCGGAGTGGCGTCTGGAAAGTTCCTCGGCTTATGATCACGCGACGGGGAATCGAAGCCGACCCTGACCAGATCGATGCCATCAATGGAATGCCCTCGCCTCGGAACAGACGAGAAGTCTAAAAGCTGACCGGGAGGATTGCCGCCTTACACAAATTCATCTCGTGATCGACCGACAAAGGCCTCCTTTTCTACCAACTGTTACGGAAGAACAGGAAGTTCGAATGGACCGAGGGTTGCGAGAAGGCTTTTCGAGAACTCAAGGACTACCTCTCATCGCCACTGATAATGACCAAGCCGACGCCAGGGGAACCTCTATACCTATACGTAGCGGTGTCCAACGAAGCGGTCAGCGGAGTGCTGGTTCGGGAGGACAAGGGAAAATAGAGGCCCGTTTCCTATATCAGCCGCAAGCTCCTCGACGCTGAGAAGAGATACCCGCAAGTGGAAAAGCTAGCCGTTTGAAGCACCGACCAAACTGCGACATCTTTTCGAGGCCCTCACCATCGTTGTCATGACAGATAGGTCGGATCCGGTCAGATCCATCCTTAACAATGCACAGATCTAATCTGAGAAGGGACAGACGACGTCAGAATCCGAGGGATGTCAAAGAGCGACGAAAAGGACCAACGGGGAGAATCAAGGGACGACGACGGGCGCGAGGTTAAAGGTCGACGAGGGAAGTCAACGATGACGACGGCCGCAAGGTTGAAGATCGACGAAAAAAGTCGACGATGACGACAATCGCCAAGTCGAAGGTCGACGAGAGGAATTGGTGACAACGACGGATCATGGGTTCGACGAGAGAAAGGCTCAAGCCTAATAGGAAGAAGGGCCGAGCGTCGACAAGAGGCATCAGCAACATGGCATGTGACGTTCGAAAGGGCGACATGACGACGGGGCAAAGAGAAGGGAAAGTAGCGTCAAAGACACGAGCAAGAAGGGGGTTACAATGAAGCGTCGGCGGCACAGGAGAGAGTCGAGGAGGCTCTGGCACGACGAGAGGTACTAGCAGATTGTTGACAATGGTTGATGGGACAAGCATTTAATGCTTGAGCATGCCTCGATGGGACAAGCATTTAATGCTTTGGCACGCCTCGATAGGACGAGCATTTAATGTGGCCACCTCGGTAGTAACCCCAATCGACTCGAGTCACGCAAAAGAGAGGTGTACCAGGCCTCTGCCAGGCGCATGGGGGAATGGGCCGATGAGACTCCAATTTAGGCTGGAAGACTAGCCTGTCGAAGGGAGAGGAAAATACATGTGTTCGCGACACATTAATATAAAAGACAAGTTAAGCCTCATTTAGAGGCAGTGGGAAAAAGAGAAAACCTATGTAATAAGAGGTATCGATATACAAACTCCATTTTCTCAACATACTGTCTTCATCTTGAGTGTTCTTAGCTATTAAATGGGAAAAACCGAACCTCTTTCTTTAAAAACAAGGGATCAATCAACCCTTGTGATTGTTGAGTGTACAAAACGCCCTCAACAAGTACCTTATCAGAAAACAAAACCAAATATGAGTAATATACTTTAAAAAATGTCAAAAATACAAATTAATTTTTCTAGTATGTATCACGAAAGAAAAGTTTATTGTAAACATGAGAAATACAAATTAGAATTCCTTGAGAAGATTGCATATATATATATATATGACGAATTTAATTATTTTTTAAGATATGATTAATTTAACTGCACAATTTGGTGATCAAAATCAGATAAATACTACCAATAAAAAAGTAGAAAGTACAATGAACATATTAATAAATTAAGGGAATTTCGTACGATCGATTTACTTCAAAATAGAAAAGCAAAAATTGAAAATAAAGGATAAAAATTACTTGGAGTACTTACTAAGTGTTCCAAATACAATGTTACTTGCAGTTGACTAAATCCAAAGCGTAAAAGATGTACATAAAATTGGCTTTAAGAAGAAACAGAACTACAAAAATGTATACCAAATTTCTTCATTAGAACGGGACCGGAGATTGTATTTAGACTTAATAAATCAACAACATTATTCCAGGGTTGGTGAACTTACCGACACGTTTATGCGGCCAAAATAGCCAAAAGCAGTTTGGCCTATGTCGGGGTAAGTTCGGATTGACGCTATTTGGTTGCTCTCTAAGCATCGCATGAGCACAATTGTAGTGTTATAAGCTATGGCGCCGAAGAAAACGAGCTGGAAAAGCCCGAACCACCCTCCTTCCATTATGGCATATGGGATAGTAAGTAAGCATATGCCACATAGAACGTTGATTCCTACGTGAAAGAGATGATCATAGGTAAGGTTATGCCCCCAACACGTGGAGGTTGCGAGAAGCGCGCCAAAGGAGCTCGGAAGAGGCCCTCGCACAGTCGTTTCCTTAGGCAAGCTCGAAAGAGGTGTTTCCGAGAGGTGAACGCGCAAGGGTCCGAGATGCATGCCCATATGGATTCAGAAATGCCTGAGTCGAGATTTAGACCCATTAGGCTTTCCGGGTCCGATCCGACTACATTAAAGGGTGATTGGCCCACACGGGCCCGCAAATTAATTATGAGTAGCTTAATTAATTACTAGAATTATTTAATAATGACCTAATGGGCTTGGCCCATTTACTAGGCCAAATCCCGATAGATCTTTAACATATGTGGTCTATTATACCACACTGAAGCTCGTAATTCGAAACCGCTAAAAAAATAACCAGAGAAAATTCGCACCCCCTCTAGCGAACCCTTGGCGCAATTTTTCTCCTCCTCGTGCCTCCGTCGGTTCGCCGTTCAAACACCGAGAAGGACCTTGTAGTCTGACGAGGTGTTTTCCGGTCTCAAAGACATCACGCAGTGACGTGGTGGACAATAAGAGGCTTGACAATTGACGACTTCAGATCCGCATCAAGAGAAAATAAGTTGCACGCTTCGCGTGGAGGATTCGACTAAAACCAATATAGTTGGCAAAAGTCCAAAAATTTGATAACGTATCGACGCTGACTCTATTGATTTTTGAATTTAATCTAGGTCATTATTTCGATGATATCCCGTGCTTTTCATCTCGGAATTGAAAAAAGTCATCCAAAAACTCAAGACTTATGTAGCTTAAAAGCTAAATTACACCAGAATCAGAATATGTAAATTATTGCGGCGATTTATATGACAAGAAGGTGACTAATGCTGAAAGATTTGACCTCGGTTACATAGCCGCGCGTCGACTAGTAGACGATGAATGGGCGCGTGGATGAAGAGGATCAGGTTTTGGGTTTGGCGTTTCAGACAAAAGCCACTTCGTGCCCACGTGGGATGGGACGGCTCTCTCATACTCCTGGGTCCCACCATCTTCCTTATTTTTGTCTTCGTACTGTGTGTCCCATATCTTCTCAAATTTAAGGATTATTTTCTGTAAATTACACCAAACCCCTCGAGTGTGTGCCAAGTTCTCATTGACCCAAGCTTCAGTCGGTCCCACTCCAACATACAACACCAACTAGAGCTGAAATAATTATCCGCAATCCGCTGATCGCAACCATATCTTATTCGCTCCGCTACGAATTATCCGCATATTTATCCATTTTTAATCAGCCACTTAATATGGTTATGGATATCCGCAACTGCTTTTTAGAATTGGATTGGTTAATGGTTATATTTTTCAGTTTAAATTGGATATCCGCTTCAACCGCAACCAGTTTTAAAAATAAAAAATAAATAAATATTACAAATTATATATTATTTATTTTATTTTGATAGTGCTTAAATGTCGTTGGATGTTATTGATTAGTGCTTAGTGTCGTTTATTATATACATCCTAATCCTTATTCCCTTATATATTAGACCTAGGTAGGTTATTCACTTATTTAAGTTTTTTTTTTTTTTAATTCTTTGTGATAGAAAAATGTTGTATATGTTTTTGTGGTCTTTTATGTCATATAAATATTAGAGTGTGTTAATAGTTTGGTTTGGTTATTTATGAAATATTATTTATGACATTTTTGAAAGTTTATGTTTCACCATTCCTGCTATATTTTTATGTATGATGTATTTATTTTTTCACTAACAAAATTAATTGGATAATATCCGCTATCCGCCTTAAATTAACCAATTCGGTCCGCTAACCGCTAACCGCATTTCAAGTGGAGAATTGAAAAAAAAATAGTTAGTGGATACAATTATTTTAGGGTTAATTGCGGCAAAAATACCCAACCTTTGTCAATATTCTCCGATAGGTACCCAACCTCAATAAACGTAGGCAAAAGTACCCAACGTCACACTTTTGTCGCCGACCAACTAACGCCGTTAGACACTGCCTACGTGGCCGTTAGGCTGTCTCATGTGGCATGCCACGTGGTCAAAGGTTGGGTACTTTTGCCGCCACGTGGCCAAAGGTTGGGTACTTTTGCCGCCACGTGACATTTAAAAAACAAAATTATTTTTTCTTTTCCGTTGGCCAATATGTTTTTATTTTTTTTACGTATATCAAACATGATCAAATAATTTTATAAAATATGTACTTATAAAATACTTACAAAAAATATGTTATTTTTTTTAAATAATCAAATAATTACTTAAAAATTATTAGTTTTAATTTATTTAAAAAGAAAATCTTTCCTGTGGCACATATTTTTATTTTATTTTATTTTACATATGTTAAATATAATCAAATAGTTTTATAAAATATGTTTTTATAAATTTTTTTTTTTTTTTCTTACAGGAATAATTGATAACTTTTGAATAGATTATATGAAACTAAGGAATGATTCAAACAAATAATTGTATCAAATACGGTTCAAACTTAATTTAAACCGAAAGTTTGGTGGTTGGTAAAATTTATGTTTAACCTTAATAGCGTTATTTTTTGTTTTAATACAGATTAAATAACAATTGGGTTTGTGGTTTCAAATATATATTATTACAAAAAACGCATATTTTAGTTTTTCTTTTTTCACGTTAAAACAAAAAAATAACGCTATTAAGGTTAAAAATAATTTTTACCAATCACCAAACTTTCGGTTTAAATTCAGTTTGAACCGTATTTGATACAATTATTTGTTTTAATCATGCCTCAGTTTCATATGTGTTATATGTCTTCAAAAATCATATCATGCCTTAATTTTAACATTAAAATGCCCGTGATATTATATACAATAATGTTTTAGTTTAAAAAATATAATATAATCTATTCAAAAATTATAAATTATTCTTGTAAGAAATTTTTTTTATAATTTTTTTTATAAAACTATTTGATTATATTTAAAATATGTAAAAAAAAAAATATGTGCCACGGAAAAGATTTTCTTTTTAAATAAATTAAAACTAATATTTTTTATGTAATTATTTGATTATTAAAAAAATAACATATTTTTTAATAAGTATTTTATAAGTACATATTTTATAAAATTATTTGATCATGTTTGATATACGTAAAAAAAATAAAAACATATTGGCCAACGGGAAAGAAATTTTTTTTTTTTTTTTTTAAATGCCACGTGGCGGCAAAAGTACCCAACCTTTGGACACGTTGCGGCAAAAGTACCCAATCTTTGGCCATGTTGCGGCAAAAGTACCCAACCTTTTTGACACGTTGCGGCAAAAGTACCCAATCTTTGGCCATGTTGCGGCAAAAGTACCCAATCTTTGGCCACGTGGCATGTCACATGAGACAGCCTAACGGCCACGTAGGCAGTGTCTAAGGGCGTTAGTTGGTCGGCGACAAAAGTGTGACGTTGGATACTTTTGCCTACGTTTATTGAGGTTGGGTACCTATCAGAGAATATTGACAAAGGTTGGGTATTTTTGCCGCAATTAACCCATTATTTTATATCCACATATGTGGATACGGTTGGTCAACTTGCCCATATCCTATCCTATCCAGTTTCACCCCTAACCAACAGTCGCTTACCCAATTGAAAAGTATTCCGATAAACTATAAAAGTTAAATCAAGATTAAAGTAATTTAAATTTTATAAAATTTTACACTATATTCTTAATCTTATTTTACTGTAATAAAAATATTAAAAATACTCTTTTTCATCTCACCATAAATACTAAATGATCGGTTATGGTTCATTAATTACAAATATCACACAAAATTAAAAATCATTTTATTTATCTCTTTTCGAACCTTCAAACCCTTTTGAGCCATAAAAATAAGAAAATTTGCGAACCCAATCCGATAAACTATAAAACAGTACAATTTATTATGTTATAGAAACCTGTTTTTTTTTTTCCCCCCGGTCATTCTCATTCTTGAGAACAGAAAACACAAGAAATCCTCGATTTTTTTTTGAAGGCAGCTTTGCTGCATGTGGGGATCGAACCCACGACCTCCACTTTGGAGGTAGTGTGGATTTACCACTAGGCTATCCTAGCAACCACAGAAATCCTCGAATTGATGTAGATAAAATTGACAGAATTAAAATAAGAAGACAATTAAATATACATAGTGATTTCACTACGCAAAAGTTAACACGATTAATCACATCAACACCTATGACTATTCAAAAAAAGGGTTAATGACGGTGAAAATACCTAAACTTTGGTCAAAGAACCCCTTGTGTACCCAAAGTCAAAAAGTGGTGGCAAAAGTACCCAAAGTACGTTTTGGGGCGTTGACCAGTTTTTTTCGTCCATCCACTAACGGTGCCATCCACGTGGCCGTTAGCCTCTTTCCACGTGGCACGCCACGTGGTCGTTGAGTGCCACGTCATCCAAACTTTGGGTATTTATCCGTGATAAACCAAAGTTTGGGTATTTATGCCGTGATAAACTATTTTTTATATTTTTTTTCGGTTGCTGACGTCATCTAAGTAAAGGTTAAAATATTATAGCTTTGGTAGGACTCGAACCCATCATCTTCCCCCTCATAAAAAGACAACATAACCACTAAACAACATTCACATCACGTTATATCTTGACAAAAATAAGAATATAAATATAAGTTTATTGATAAGTGACATAGTAATAGAAACATATGTATTTTCGCACCGGGTTCGGGTTGACTTATTTGGAACGGGGGTGAGTTGACTTTTTCGGACCGGGGCCAAGTTGAATTTTTTTAGAACGGGGTCGGGTTGAATTTTTTGGACTGTGGTCAAGTTGAATTTTTCGTACCGGATTCATGTTGACTTTGTCGGTATGGGTTCGGGTTGACTTTTTCAGAATTGGGTCGAGTTAACTTTTTGAAACGGGGTCGGGTTGACTTTTTTTTGGAACGGGGCCAGTTTATCAAGACATAAATACCCAAACTTTAGTTTATCATGGCATAAATACCCAAAGTGTGGATGACATGGCGGTCAATGACCACGTGGCGTGCCACTTGGAAAGAGACTAACAGCCACGTAGATGGCACCGTTAGTGGATGGACGGAAACAAACTAGTCAACGCCCCAAAACGTACTTTAGGTACTTTTGCCACTACTTTTCGACTTTGGATACACAAAGGTTCTTTGACTAAAGTTTAGATATTTTCGCCGTCATTAACCCTTCCAAAAATATTAGTCTAAAATAAAAGGATATCGAATTTTGTAAAGATCGACGAACTTAACTTTTTGTACATGGATCTTACACATCAAGTTTAACCTCTTTTTCGTTCTAGACACTTTCTTCTTAGTTCACACACGATTCCAAAGATCACTAATCACAATATAGGTAAGAGTTTTAATTTAAAAAAAAAAAAAAAAAACTACGTTAAAGCTCATAGACTATGTTATTGTCTCTCTAACAGAACACAAATAAAGCAGATGATCTTCCATTTCCTTCCCAAGATCTATTGTTACATATCAGTTACATATCAACAATCCTCACAATCTGTTGACCACCGAATCTTTTTTACATGGCCAAAAAATAAACATAACAACTATTGTTAGCATTAGTGAGCCTCTTACCACTTTCACTGTATCTTCTCTTCTGAGTAAAGATTCTGCAGTGCAGCCATCAGTTTTGTCCATCAAAAGCGGCCTCAAGATTGACACTCTGTCGCGTCATAAGCCAATGAATCAAAATCCTTGCCTCTCGACCCGTTCCCGAGATCAAAAACACGGAAACTTCATTTTGAAATTGATCCGGGAGCTGAATACTCGTGGGATGTACGGAAACGAATTCCGGAACCTATGTGACTAGATGTAGGGCATATCCAGCTGAATATGTTGGGTCCCAATACCTGCAGTTATCATGGAAGAGCATGGGAATAAGCTAACGTAGATTTAAGAGCTTAATCACGAGTATTTAAAGCAAATAAATGGCATTTTCCCAAATGCGGATAGATTGTAGATGCAAAATGAAAATGAATTCGGACAATGGAGACCCCCTAATGAATCTAAGGGCTCTCAATGAATAAAGAAAAAATCCGGTGCTAGGATGCGTTAAGAGTCCTGGGTCAGTGATCTCGCCGCGAGCCTTCACACGATGGATCGCTTTTTCCCTATCTGGAGATATAAGAGAACGAAGATATTTATCTGTGACTATTATTCTCGAATTATTGGATGCTAATTTCGTTCACTTAGATCGTATAAAGCAACCAACTACAAGAAATTGTAAAGATAAAACCACCAAAAAGCCAAATCATAAACACACCACTCAATCATAAAAGCATAATCATAAATCAGCCACTAATCTCGAAGTGGTTTGGTGTTTTCAGTACTAAATCTGAAACTGGTCCTGGCTCCATGGTACATACAGTATGTAACAGGAAGCTAAGAAATTAGGATGTATGAGGAATATTGCACTCTAGGTATGGAGAATTTAGATCGTTTTGGAGGGAGATGAATCGAGTATGTTCTTTAGTAAGTTGTTATGAAAGAGGGGAACGCCTTAATCAAGTGAAACTTGGAGTCGCCTTCAAATCTCATATTGAACCATTTTTATTTGATGGAACCAGAATTTCTTAGCTCAAAGAAAAAATAAATTATGTAATACCATCGTCAGATTTTCATAGGCGCCGAGATCATAAGGATTTGAATAGACTTGTCCTCCTTTCTCTGCAAGCCACATTGCTCTCACTCCTTCATGATACTGCCAACAATAAAAAGAAGAGAAAAGCTGATTGACCAATTACCTAAACATTTTTACTGACGGACAACGACATTTACGATATGTGTTTAATTAATCTTAACCTCAATTGTGGTCTTGTTTTGCAAAATTAAGTAGATATGCCAACCTAAGAGTACACTTAGCGCCAAACTTAACGGGACTAGCAACATCCCGGAAACCACCTGGAGAAAGAGAACGATGAGCAAAATACCAGATAATAAAGGTTCAAAAGTTAGGAAAAGACGAGCAAATTTTCCATTACATATATTGTTCTGAAAGAATCTCCGTCTTGGTCATCGTCCTTTTCCGGATCTTTAATCAGGCTTCCCATGAGCAAGACCTGAAAAAATATGTATATAACTAAGGGATACGGATAATGAAGTCCTCTATATTCTGAACTAATAATAGTAGAGTTATTTGCACAAGTACCCCCCAATCGGGCCAGGTAGGTCGCAAATACCCATTGATCTCAACTTTTTGCTCAACTCGTGATCTCTTTTTTTTTTCTTTGGTGCACAATTACCTCAACTCCATTTAGTTCCGTTTAATCAACAGAATTAACATCACATGCACATTTTAGGGTAACTTAGTCAATTGGTCCTGATTCATTTGCAACAATTTCTCCATATAATAAATCTTTGTATTGTGTTGTTAGAAATTGCATTAATTTTTATATTTATCTGGCAAATTGTAATAATATGATTACAAAAAAAAAAAAAACTATTTGTGATAATATATGGATATATTGTGGCAGATAAATTAAGGCGTGAAAGGACAACAACACTCCTAAAATATGAAACCATGCTCTTACTGTTTAAACTTTAAATTTAAATAATTAAATGGAGAGGGTTAATGCAAACAAAAAAAAGTCACGGAATTCTGCGCATAAATCTGAGATCAATGGCTGTTTACATTAAGCGACGAAGTTATACTGGAGGAGCGTATTTGTGCAGAAAAAACTCTAGCAAATATACCGACAAGGTAAGTATAGAACATACCAAAGAATAGATGCTAGCAATGACAGCATACACAAGAAAGACGAAGAAGACCTTATAGTTCCCATGCCCAACGCAGTTATTTATCCATATGCAATGGTGGTCCTACACGTCAAAACATTTTTCCAAAATAATAAGCCTGCAAAAAAAAAAAAAAAAAAAAAACTGTACGTGTATAAAAAGACATACCATTCGCAAAACGCATCTCTGACAGACACGGCAATGATGAGCACGAGGTGGTTTATAATGAGAACACTTCTGACAATACCTTAAATCTCCACCCTGAAAATTAATTTTGTTTAATGTCAACCAAGAAATCAAAGGCTTGAACAATTTCTGAGGAAAGATGGAACTTTCTGATGGATCCCGAATTCCAAAACCTCAAAGAATCTCAGAAAAAAACGCAGCAAATCAATTGGGAGAAACGGTAATTCAACAAGACGATGAATTACCGGAGTTTTATTGAATAATGAATAACGATGGCACGAATCCTTCGAGAGCTCAGCCGTAACTCTCCCGTGAGCTCTCTGGGAATTCAACCACTAAACAAGCCGCTAATAATAATCCCTCTCTCCTCCTAATAAACCTAGTCGACATCACCCTAGGGCCCACTAACCCAATTTAAACTTAAAGCCCATTATTAATTCTAATAGCTAAAAATAATAAAACCCTAACTCTTAAAAATAACAATCGACTAATTAATAAAACAAATTAATAATTAAAATAATTATAACGTGGGTCCATCATTACTCCCCCCTCGAAAACAAGCTTGTCCTCAAGCTTGTCGTCCGATTCCCTCGTCACGTCATAGTCCGCTAAGTTCTTCCTCCACACCATCTTCCACTTCCTCTATCGGATCCTCAACGAGAGAGACTCGCATCTCAATTTTGCAACTATGTCCGGGCGAAAACTTCTCCTCACATTTATAACACAAACCTCGAGCCTTTCGAGACGCGTACTCGCCTTCGGTAAGGTCTTTGGAGGGCCTCTCGGTCGCTGCTCGGGCACTTGTGTTGCTGTCCCGTGCTCGCTGCTTTCCCACTCCGCAAGACTCCGCGAGTATCGCAAACTCAATCGCCGCGTCCAAAGTTTGCGGGCGACCCCATATCACCATCGTTTGAAGCTCCGGTTTCAGCCCACGCACCAAGGCGTCCTTAAACACATCGTCCGGCAAGTGTGGTAAGTGCTCCTGCAAGCGCTCGATCTCGTTAATGAAGTTGTTGAGCGTTCCGCTTTGAGCAGCCCTCACAAGTTGGTCATGTAGCAGTTGCCTCGTCGATCCGGAAAGCGCGCTAACAACCGTGTTTTGAAGTCTCGCCAACCGAGAAAAGGATCCTTCCGAACCTTCCCCTTGTACCACAAATGGGCCGATCCCTCTAGACATACTCCGGCCGAGTTCAAGCGTGCATAGCCCCGGATTCCGTTGACCTCGAAATACCGCTCGGCTCGGAACACCCAGTCTTTGGCGTCGGTCCCCTCGAACACGGGCATTTGTAGTTGTCGTACTCGGTCCTCGTGTCCATCGCGCTGCCCCCCGTTGCTGCGGTATTCCGGCGGTCTCCGGTTGTGATCCCTCGTGCCCATCTCGTCGTCGGAATCATCCCTGTCCTCGTTAACTCTTTGGGGCAGCGGTGCCGTGCGGAGTGGAATCTGTCCAAATTGCTCGTCCCGGCGGCGTTGAGTGCGAGCCACGTGCTCTCTTTCCTTGAGTTCTTCATAGTACCCTTTAGTAATCCGTGCGACCCAATCCTTGTCGCTGGAATTCGTCGCGAGGATCTTTTCCAGCACTGGGTCCAAAATCCCTCGTGTTGGTGGGTGGCGTGAGAGTTTGCAGCAAGGTCGCCTTGGCCACTGGACGATCTGCTTGGCACGGCTCTGGACGGGGACGCGTCAACGTGTTGCTTGCCATTGGATTTCCCTGTCAATTCTCTCTTCGATCCTCCCTCGATGCCCTCTTCCTGCTCCGTTATTTTCTGGTTGCGCAACAGAGCCTCGATCGCACCAAAGCGAGCATCAGACTCGGCTATGGCACAATTGTGTCGGTCCTCTGTGCGCGCCACTGCCTGCTCGATTGCTTCACTCGTCGCGGCACGTATAGATTCAGCCATCTTGCTGCGAAACATGTCTAGCAACGCCGCGAAGTTGCTGAAATCGCCCCCGCCCTTTGACTCGTCCGATGTTGCTCGAGTCTTCGTCATTCCCGGTCGCAAGATCAACGCTCTGATACCAATTTGATGGATCCCGAATTCCAAAACCTCAAAGAATCTCAGAAAAAACGCAGCAAATCAATTGGGGGAAACGGTAATTCAACAAGACGATGAATTACCGGAGTTTTATTGAATAATGAATAACGATGGCACGAATCCTTCGAGAGCTCGGCCGTAACTCTCCCGTGAGCTCTCTGGGAATTCAACCACAAAACAAGCTGCTAAGAATAATCCCTCTCTCCTCCCTAATAAACCTAGTCGACATGGCCCACTAACACAATTTAAACTTAAAGCCCATTATTAATTCTAATAGCTAAAAATAATAAAACCCTAACTCTTAAAAATAACAATCGACTAATTAATAAAACAAACTAATAATTAAAATAATTAAAACGTGGGTCCATCACTTTCCTGGCCGGGAACGTGAAGAACAAGTATCAAGTTTATAAACGCAGTTATGGAGAACAAATAACTATCCACAAAAATATTTTAGAATCCTCACTATCTTTGACCACAATGTATTCTAGAGGAACCTATGAGAGGTACTAAGCATTTTTTTCTAATACGGATGCCTTGTTTGGTAAGACTTATCTCGTCGAACAATAAATGATAGTATCCACTATCTCGTTGCACGTTGAACGCTAGTATATAATACTGAATACTTATACAACAATATATATGAGCAAGATGGCCTGAAAATATAGCATATGTTAGCGGCCTATTCCGAGCCACATTTAAAAAGAAAAAGAGCTAATAACTGCGATTCTCTCTGACGATCCAAAGTCGGATCCAAGCTAGTGACCTAACACAACAGTTCTTAAGAAAAACGAGATAAGAGAGTGTCTCCGGGAAGACTAGATTAACATTTCAGAGCTTAGTAACGGCTACAAATCAGACCATGTAAGAGAATTTTGACCATAATACCAAAAAAAATGCACATCAACCCTTAAATACCTTTAGAAAAGCACAGATTTGACCGTTTAAAACAAAATTTTCACTCACTAAAATTGAATAAACGAAAAAACATCAAAACAAGATCACCCATTTTGCATGGGCTCGCCTCCTAATAGAATAATGCCTCTAAAAATTAGATGCAGGTCAATGAAGGTATATCCACATTGGGATATACTAACGCCCGCCTTTATTATCGTTAATTCATATTATAACTTGGAAATTTTCCCGTCTGTTGAAAAGTCTTTAAGAACTAGTATTCACTTAGTTTCTGAAAAAGACCTTGAACTCCAAAAGCTCTAGTCAAGAGAAAATAAAGCAAAGTAGCAACAGATAAAAAAAGACCGCCAATAAACTAAGGCAAAAAAAAAAAAAATCGCAATTTGACACCGGAAAGAAAAAGAGAAATTTGATCGAACTGATCAAAGACTAAGCTGTGACTGCAAAAATACATCTGTTTTTCCTGGCAGAAATAGCTGACACGGTGTCTATAATCAGTAAAACAAAATACGAGTCGAACATGACGATTGATCTCAAGTTTAACAAGCTACAATTGCAATACGTAAACTTGATATTAACACAGCTAGAACGGCCAAAAACACGACACGGGTTCAAAATCCGGCATCCAAACACTCGACGAATGAAGCATCATCGCCATTTTACACGGAACCTCAATAGAGGAGTTCTACATAGTCAACATTGCCATTATACCAGACTTCTGTATCCACAATTGATATCATAATTTGCAGGTTTTTACATGTCCATTCAAATATCTCTGAGAATTAATTTCTTTCTGTTAACCTAAATCCTCAGTTAGTTTCCAATTATCCAATACGAGAGCCACCAAATTCGAAAAAAAAAAAAACCCAAATCAGGAGAATCACAATTTGACACCCCAACTCATGAAAGACTGAAAAAAGAAGCCATTTTTGGCGCAAATCGAACCTTACGCTTGATCTCGTGAATCGGGTTTTGGGAATCCTCGATGTCGGGCATGTACGTGGACGGAACCCGACCCGGATCCGATTGCAGCGAGACGGCGTAGTTGAAGACGCAGGTGGCGGCGAGGGCGGTGAAAACGACGGCGTTTATGATCCCCGGCGAGGTGAGGAGGCCGAACCACTGATCAATGAAGATGAAGACCGTGGAGAAGTAGACGTACGCGATCGCCAAAACGACGACGCTTACGGGCAGCGAGAGCCCCACCTTCGGCTTCATTGAAACGACGGCGTTCTGGGCACCAGCGAGTTTAGGTGTAATCGGGTTCCTTGTGGAATCTGGATGGTGCCATGGCGTGTCGTTTCGGTTTTCACCTAACTGGGCTCTCTTTGCTGGTACTGGTAGCTTCTAGTGTTCATCCATTGGTTCTCCAACGAGGTACACACTATCTAATCTACTCCCTACCACATTCTATAACCATTTTCAGATTTCAATACAGTTAGTTAAAACGAGGTATATAACCCGCGCGTTGCTGCGCTTGCGGGTTATAATTTTTTTTTATTCTCTTAGCTAGAGGAATTTTATAGTTTTTTATTTATTTTTATTTTATATATACGGCTTTTTAGCAATTTGATTTTTTTTTTGTCAATCTATTTTAGGATTAGTTACATGATATTTATATGTAATTGGATCGAAAGAGCAGTCAAAGCAGTCTACATAAAGAAGTATCTTCTTAAAGAAATGCATTACTTACATTCACGGAAATTTTTTCTACAATATCGATTTCCAAAAAAAATATTTTTTATACATATATTTATATATATGTACACACACACATATATATACATACGTACACATGCATTATTCCATTAAGAAGAGTTTGACACACATTTGAAAAGTGCTACATTTTGTTGGGCTAACTTTTGCCACGGTAAAATTAAATTTAGATAAGTACTTAATTCTTATAAGTATCAAAGATTAATTAAATTATATTTGTAAATAATTTAGAGTGAAATTGTAAATCTGAGGCTCACAAATATGTGTATTTTTAAATTTTCAATATGTTCTTATTACTTTTGGAGGAGAAAATAAACTTATACGCAATTTCGATGACCAAAATTATGAGGACAAAAAAAGTATACTTGTAAAAATCTTAAATTGTATTGGAATATATTTTTAGCACGTTTGAGTGCAAGTCCATTTATTCATAATAACAATGACATTTGCATGTTTAAATTAGGGTTCTTCAATTATAAATATTGAAGAGTTATTGAATTTTTACCCACTATCTTATTGTAAACTTTAATTTGCATCGTTAATGTTTACATTTCTTCATAATGATCATTAATCAATGGAATCATTTAGTTCAATATAATTAGATACGGTAATGAGTAATAAAAATGTATGAGCTTTACAAATTTAACTAATATTATACTTAATAAATTTTAGAAAAATTATAATGAATAACCACATTCATATGTTTACATTGCATTTTAGCAAATTAATGTTTTTATTTGCAAAATAGCCAAATATTGACTATTGTGTCAATGATCGTACGACTAATTGGTAATTTTATAAATATTAACCAAACATTGCCTATTTTGTCAATTTTAAACAATCAAGTTGACTATTTAGCTTAAGCTTTTATCATTATTATCTTTGTGAGATTAATTATAATTTTCTTGTTTGAGCCGCCATATTCAAATGCAATTTAGTAATGCATAACTTAAGGGCCTAAATTGAAAAGAAAAAAAAAATAGTTTCATAAATTGAACATCCATTTCATTTAGATGGTCTCTTAGTTCTCTTTCTATTTTTAATTGGGTTGTTTCTCTTCTTCGTACGTTCTTATAGAGTAATCTTCTTTTCTTTAATTTTTTTAATTATGAAATGCACACATGAATTTGCATACTGATAATGAAAATCCATCTCAGGACTCACATAACGTGATCCACATTACCTCATAAAAGATATATATAAAAAAAATTAAAATCAAGAATCAACCATATTATTTTAAAAAAATTGTTTTCAGTAAGGTTTAATCATGCTGTTAAAAATACATCTCCACTCAAGGCGGCGATATGACTATCAAAATAGATTTTAGAAGACATTACATAGGGGGTAAGAAAATATATAGATATTCACTTAGTGGATATAGTCATAGAATAATCAAGATAAAATTAATAAAATATGTACAATGTAATTAAATTGTTGTTAAATAAATATAATGTAATGCTTTATATGATGCCATGATATCAAGTTTCTAAAAGTAGAGAATAAATAACTTCACATAGAGAATGTAATATGAACCAAATATTTTTTTCTTTCTACTAAGTTTGCTTACTGAACACCAATGAAATCATTGACTTGTAGACATGATGCAGTAACATGTGAAGAGTTTCCCTCAAAAAAGAAAAAACATGTGAACAGTGAAGTTATAAATAATAACAAATGGCTATTCCTTATCCGTTGCTTAAAATAGTCACAAATAAAATAAAATAGATAAAAAAAAACACATGTCACACCTTATGAGTACCACTTTTCATGTCTTAATTGACTACAATAATACTGTAGACTCTCCAGGAAATTGCACTCCCAATTAGTTATATAGGATAATGTGATGGATAAATCATAAAACTACACTACTTAAATGAAGTCAAGCATAACGTTGATTGATGTGGGATTATTTTTTTTTTTTTTTAGGGAATTGTTGTGGGACTTCGTCCCTTAACAAACGATAATACATTTTTTTTATATATATAAATAAGAAAAAATGACAGTGGCCACGAAAAACGACAACAAGATCTCCAACGAACAGACAACGTGAACCTCATCTACAACACGACATGATGGGAGGGAGCACTAAAACGACGTCACACCTAGAGATGGGCCATTCAAACCTCATAACGTCAACATCATCTTCTCCTCGAAGACCAAGCACCCTGGAAGACTAGGCACTAAATCCACAAACTGACCAACTCGAAAGAAGGCCACGTCAGACTACAGAGAGATCAAACTCGGATATCATGGGATGACCTTTACACATGGCGTTTATTGAGAGATCAAGTCTTCTAACCGTTGCATAGGATCGAGATGGGAGGACGATGACAAAGGGGTTATAAATAAGGCAAATCAAAGGGGATAAAGGGCTCTCGCATTTTTTAGTGTTTCACTTATTACAATCAACAAATCTTTGTATTCACAAGTTCGATCAAGGAATAAGAAGTTCATTATTATTCTTTTATTATTTGTTCAGAAATACACACATCTTTCGTTCCATAAATTATCTCGTTACGAAGTGGATTGGTTACGAATTATTGAGATTCATTGGCAATTCTAATATATCGAGGTGTCATCACTTTGTGACAGTTGGTAGTGATTATTCACATCAACACATAAGACGAGTAATTACACGAGCATTTTATGTCGTTTGCTCGGTTAAAAAAGTTTCAATTCCACGCAGGTTTTCACTGGCTTTCTACACAACACGTACACAATTGATTATACATAAGACACATCTCTTGGAAGTCCCGAACTGTTGGATCCCAATTCACGGATCTGCAAAGAACACGAATAACACCAAAAGAAATCGAACCAAAAATAAAGGACACAAACTTTTGGGAGAATAAATTCTCTGATTAATAATCGAAGGCAATACAAGAAGATAAACTCAAAATTCTAATGGACTCTACACAATACAAAGTGTACATGCTAGGTATATTTATAGCCTCACATAGGCGAAACCCTAGCTACCCAAATCGCACAAAATCAGGAAACTACCCTAAATAATCTCGCCGAATCTTTGACTTGATTTGCTTGCTCCTCAAGTTACGCGTCTTCCTTTCTGGGTAGAGTTTCCTTTTCCTGCCCGGACAGCTTCTCTGTCCCCGAGCTGGCCTGCTCGTCTGCCTCTGGCCGGGCTTGCCTTCTATCCGGATGTTCTGCTCGTGTTCACCCGAGCTGGGCTGAACAGCTGTCCGTCTTTTGTTCTGGTCGGTACCCGGGCTGACTCCTCGCAAGTGTTTCTGCCCGTCCTGGGTTCTGGTCGTCATCCGGACTAAGTCAAGCTTAAGCTCACATTCTCCCCCGTAAGCTTGACTTGCTTCCATTCTCTTCACTCCGAGCAGCTCTCTCATCTCTTCGAACTTGACTCTCCCTAGAGCCTTAGTAAGAATGTCTGCCCGTTGCTCCCTCGTGTTGACGAACTCCACGATGATCTCTCGCTTCTCCACACACTCACGAATGTAGTGAAACTTCGTGTCAATGTGTTTGCTCCGTCCATGGAACACTGGATTCTTCATCAACGCAATTGCAGACTTGTTGTCCACGTAGAGAGTAGCTGGTCTCTGCTCGGATCCGGTCACTTCACTAAGTAGCCCCTTCAACCACATAGCTTGACATGCTGCTGCGGTTGCCGCCATGAACTCTGCTTCGCATGAGGATAGAGCTACTGTCTGCTGCTTTTGAGACTGCCAGGTGATCAGGTTTCCGTTGAGGTAGAACGCCATCCCTCCGGTACTCTTCCTGTCATCGATATCACCGGCCAGATCACTGTCCGTAAAGCCGACTAGTACTTCTGCTCCACTTCCTCGGTTGTACTGGATCCCGTAGTCCGTCGTGCCCTTCACGTAACGCAAGATGTGCTTCACCGCCTGCTGGTGTGCACTCGTGGGCTTCTCCATGTATCGACTGACTATCCCGACTGCGTGTGAAATGTCTGGTCGGGTGTGGGTGAGATACCTCAGGCACCCGATCACGCGTCTGTACTCCGTGGGATCCACTCTTCTCCCTTCAGCATCCTTCCCGAGCTGCAGCTTCGCCTCCATAGGGTACTTGCTCGAGTTACAGTCCGCCATCTCGAACTGTTTAAGGATCTTCTTCGCGTAGGCCGACTGCTTCAGCGTAATGCAGTCCTTCTTCTGTTCCACCTCGAGACCAAGGTAGTACGAAAGTAATCCGAGGTCACTCATCTCGAATTCGGCCATCATCTGCTGCTTGAACCCATCTACGCCTCCTGCGCTGGATCCTGTGACGATCAGGTCGTCCACATACACTCCCACGATCAGAGTTTCCTGCCCGGTACTCCTGGTGTAGACTGCCTGCTCGCTCAAGCACTTTGTGAATCCAAGATTCTTCAAGCTCTTGTCAAGGCGGATGTTCCACGCTCTTGGTGCTTGTTTTAACCCGTATAAGGCCTTGGATAACTTGTACACCTTCTGCTCTTTGCCCGTGACGCCGAACCCCTCTGGTTGCTTGACGTACACTTCTTCTTCGAGGTCACCGTTTAGGAATGCCGATTTGACATCCAGATGGTGAATTTCCCAACCTCGATGAGCTGCTAGGGCTAGGATGAGTCTGATCGTGTCCAGTCTAGCTACTGGAGCAAAGACTTCTTCAAAGTCTATGCCTTTCCTCTGCACGTAGCCTTTAGCTACCAGCCTTGCCTTGTGCTTAAGGACATTCCCCTCAGTGTCCTTCTTCAGCTTATACACCCACTTCAGGCCGATGGGATTATGACCTTTGGGCAGGTCAGTAAGCTCCCATGTCCTGTTCTTCTCAATGGACTCCATCTCCTTCTTCATTGCTTCCTGCCACTCCTGCTCGGCTGCTGCCTCCTGGTAATTGGCTGGTTCTTCTGCACACAACAAAGAAAGTTCCTCCAGGCTCATCTCCACTTCTTGAGTCTGATCGTAAACGTCTGCTAGAGGACGGAATCCTCTTGGGCCGTCTTTTATGGAGGAGTCTCCTGAACTGGACGGGCTGGTCCTGCTCGGACTTGGTGTCCTGGGTGTATCCGGGCTGGGTTCTCTCGTCTCTGGCAAGATTGTTTCCGAGCTGGGTGTTCCGGGCTGCTTCTGCTCGGCAACATCCTGGTCGTCTTCGACAATGAACTCCACTGAGTTCTGCTCGGGTTCTCCATTCTCGTCGCGCCAATCCCACTTCATCTCCTCTTCGAACACAGCATCTCTGCTCACTTGGAGTCTGCCGCGTCGTGGATCATAGAGTCTGTGTGCCTTGCTTCCTTCTTCAACGCCAAGGTACACCATCTTCTGACTCCTGTCATCCAACTTCTTGAGATGTGGCCCCGCAATCTTCACGTGTGCGGTGCACCCGAACACTTTCAAGTGTTCTAAGTGGGGTTTCTTCCCTTTCCACGCCTGGTAGGGGGTACGCTCTCCTAGCGCTTTGGTCGGCAAACGATTAAGCAGGTAGACGGCATGCCTTACTGCTTCTGCCCAAAAACGGGCTGGAACTTGCATGCTCTTGAGCAAGCTCCTCGCTGTGTTCATCACAGTTCGGTTTCGCCTTTCCACTACGCCATTCTGCTGGGGCGTGTGGGGTGCAGACAGGTGACGTTGAACTCCTTCCTGGTCGCAGAACTCTCCGAACTGCTGGGAAGTGAATTCTCCTCCTCGGTCTGTACGCAAGACCTTTAACCTGTGCACCGAGCCATTCTCCACGATCTTCTTGAACTTCTTGAAGACCTCAAAGGCTCCGCTCTTTTCCTTAAGCATATAAACCCACATCCAGCGACTGTAATCATCAACAAGTAAAAGAAAGTACTTGTTACCTGCCAAAGTTGCTGGGGTGACTGGACCACATAGGTCTGCATGCACCAACTGTAAGGGTCTCTCTGCTCGGAATTTGGCCTTGATCGGAAATGGTATCCTCGCCTGCTTTGCGATCATGCAGCACTCACATAGCTGGTCGGGGTGTTCTATCTTGGGAACCCCGAAGGCCATCTTCTTCTCGCCCATCATCTTGAGCGCATGAAAATTCACGTGTCCGAGCCGTGCGTGCCATAGCCAAGCCGGGTCTGCCATTGATGCCATAAGACAGACGGGCTGGCATGTCTTCAGGAGAATCTTGTAGAGTCTGTTGGGTGTTCGCTCCACCTTCATTAACAGCTCTCCTTCCTTGGTCCACATCTTCAGGTAGGACCCTTGCAGCAACACCGTGTTCCCGATCTCAGTCATCTGTCCTAGACTGATGATGTTGCTTTTCAACTTCGGGATGAAATACACCTGGGTCATCAGACGCTGGTCGCCATTCTTGCACTCGAACAGGATCGACCCTCTGCCTCTGATCTCTACGACTGATCCGTCGCCGAATTTCACGCTACCCGTGATCTTCTCATCGAGCTCTTCAAACTTAGCTCGGTCCCCAGTCATGTGGTTGCTAGCTCCGTTGTCTAAGTACCATATGTCGGTACTGACCTTCTTCTCTCCGTCTACGAGGAGGTTTGCAATAACCTTATCCTCGATGAGGAAAACCTTCTCGCTGGTCTCCTCCGGACAGGTCTGCTCGGCCTCTGGGCTGATCGGCACACTGATCACTTCTGCCCGGGCCTTGGCGTCACACTCGCCATTCTGTTCGTCCAGGTGCGTTTCCTGCTCGGCAAACAACAATGCCGGCTGGTCGTCTGGGAATCTTGCTAGATTCTCCTCTTCGCCCTGGTTCCTGCTCCGGCACTCAGATGCAAAGTGCCCAAGCTTCTGACAATTGTAGCACTTCACTGTGCTCTTGTCTCTCCTGGTCGTGCCTTCCTGACGGGTAGATCCACTGCCGCGACCACGCATGTCCCGACCTCGACCCCGTCCACGACCCTGTCCGCGTCCTCGGACTTCTCCACCAAAGCTGTTCCGACCTGAGGGTCTTGTAGAAAACTCGGCTCCCCCGGTTTTCCGCTGTCTGGCCGTCCACTCTTCATGCGTGAGCAGGAGGTTCTTCTCCTCGTCTTTGTCACCGTAACCCCGGAGTCTCTCCTCGTGGGCCTTGAGACGACCAACAACCTCCTCGACCGACATGGTCTTGAGATCGCCGAACTGCTCGATCGATGTCACGATCTGCATGTACCTGTGAGGCACTGCTCGGAGAAACTTCTTGACGACGGTGGTCTCCTCCACCTTGTCTCCCAGCGAGCGTATGCCGGTCACAATGGACGTGAGCCGCATAGCGAAATCATCAATTGATTCGCTCTCCCTCATTCTCATGACCTCGAACTCACTCTTCAAGGTCTGGACCTTTGCCTCCTTGACGCGATCTGCGCCCATGTGCATGGTCTGAAGAGTTTTCCATGCTTCCTTCGCGGAATCTTTCTCGGCAAGCATGAGAAGAACTTCTTCCGGAACTGCTTGGTAGATAGCGGCTAGAGCCATTCTTTCCTTGCGCCCTTTGACACCGCCGTTCTCTACGGCCTCCCATACTCCCTGCGCCTGCAGATTCACCCTCATCTTCAACGCCCACACGGCGTAATTGCTCTTCGTGAGCATGGGGTAATGGAGTGTAACTGTGCTTTCTCTGGAGTCTGATTTTTGCGCAACCAAAGCTCCGTCGATTGGTGACTCTGATGATGAAGACATTTTCTTCGATTGAAGCTCTGATACCACTTGTTGGATCCCAATTCACGGATCTGCAAAGAACACGAATAACACCAAAAGAAATCGAAACAAAAATAAAGGACACAAACTTTTGGGAGAAGAAATTCTCTGATTAATAATCGAAGGCAATACAAGAAGATAAACTCAAAATTCTAATGGACTCTACACAATACAAAGTGTACATGCTAGGTATATTTATAGCCTCACATAGGCGAAACCCTAGCTACCCAAATCGCACAAAATCAGGAAACTACCCTAAATAATCTCGCCGAATCTTTGACTTGATTTGCTTGCTCCTCAAGTTACGCGTCTTCCTTTCTGGGTAGAGTTTCCTTTTCCTGCCCGGACAGCTTCTCTGTCCCCGAGCTGGCCTGCTCATCTGCCTCTGGCCGGGCTTGCCTTCTATCCGGATGTTCTGCTCGTGTTCACCCGAGCTGGGCTGAACAGCTGCCCGTCTTCTGTTCTGGTCGGTACCCGGGCTGACTCCTCGCAAGTGTTTCTGCCCGTCCTGGGTTCTGGTCGTCATCCGGACTAAGTCAAGCTTAAGCTCACACGAACGGGAAGAGTAAAAATACAGTAAGGGAGGATTCATGTTTCTTAACGAAGAAAAGGTAATACTAGAGGATGACAAAAGTCAGGCTACTTGGCGCGGGGATCCTCACAAAGCCCGACCAATCACTCTCTATTGTCGATCTATTTTATCGACTGAGCGCCTTACTGAGAGCTTCTTCGGATCAAGTTATTGGCTTGGGAGAGAGAGCCTCTTTGGAGCCCACCCGTCTTTGAAGAGTTTTGGTGTCTTATATAGGCGAACTAGGGATGTGTGTGTGGAAGGCCCCGAGGGGCGTCGAAGGTGCAACCCTCCTTTCTTATCAATCAAGTGTTCGAGTGAATGGGATTTTTGATGTGCACAGACAACTATGGTGGTTCCGACTAACCGCTTGGCTATGTGTTTTTTTTTTTTTAAAAAAAAAAAAAATCCAAATTCTAGAAAACAAATTTAGAATCATGTTTTTTTTTTTTTTTTTTTTTTTTTTACTTTGAAATTTACATAGAAAACAGAAAACAAATCAAAATTCTTTTTTATATTCTTCCAAATGATTTCTTTCTTTCTCTCTCCTAGTATAACTATTTCAATATATATTTTATTATTTTTCTTTTTCTAGGAACTTCGGATGGACACATAATATATACTTTTTATGGGGTATCTTTATTATTTGATAAAAGGGAATTTATTTAATTAATTTTCTCTATATTGAATAAATCAATTTCAACACGAAATGTGCTCTGGAAACCCGTTTTACAAAATTAAAAAGCCCGAAACGAAGTTAAAGGTTAAAAACGACTAATGGCTCGGTCGGCACGCAAAACAGGGGTCCCGGGGGGGCTCGCGCGATGTGGCCCCAAAGGGGCGCGTGGGGGTGCATGAAGCGCGCCGTAGCAGCCCGCTACGGCTCGTAAGCCCCCGAAAATAAATTTTATTTGTTATGAGGTTTCCGACTATTAACTTTTAACTATTTAGAGGCCCCGGGCCCTCCTATAAATAGAAGTTTCATTTCAACGAAATGGTAACTCATTCCAACGCTCTCTTCTACTATATAAATCTTGATTCCATTTCTATAAATAGAATATTTGGTATTAACTCCGAACCGGAGGTGAATAGGGTGGTACGCCCTCCCGTTCCCCTAACCGGAGAGTTACCAGTTTTACAAGATTTGAGAGCTAGTAAGGAATGATTGGTCGGTCCGAGCCCCGGCGTCAAGAGAGAGTTTACGGTCTGGTCGCCATTCTTCCCTACGGAGAATCTTGTTTTCAGTGGTCATCAACCTTTATCCCGAATCCATTCCGAACGCTCCGGCGTAGGTTTGGAGATTTTTTGGTAATGGGTTGGAGGACCTGCTACCGGATCTCCAACTAATGGAAAGTGTGACCCCCTCAATCTTCAAGAATCCAAACATCTAGCCCAAGAAAGTCAACAAACGGTGATTGGCCCGGCCCAATATCCAGCTTTGGGCCGCTACAATTTTTCAGCATCAACATATACCATTGGAAAACTTACACCGAGAAGAATCTAATGATAGGTGGGACATTATAATTTTGACGTATTTTTAAAAAAATATTACTTTTTTATTTATTTCAATAAAGTTGAAAAAAAAACATAAACAAACAGTAAAATATTTTAGGGAAACCAAACAGTATTTTAACAGGCAATACGAAATGTGTTTTCATATCATTAACAAACTAATATTTATGATCATTTTACGCATAAATTTGCCCGGGCACCCTTTAGTTTTAATTAACGAGAAACAATCAATCAATAAGAACAAATAAAAAATCTTACACGCCATGTCTTCTGCACACTAGCTATAGTTACTGTTAATGCTCGAAAATGGATCAACTTTAATGTGGCCCAATTCGTGATTTTGGGCCGCGCCCAATGCTCGCTTGGAGGTTGGATCGGGCTGATTCTTCGTGGCCGGGGTTGAGTCGTTGCCCCAGGCGAGGCGACGGGGTCCGCGATGTCTTCGTGGAGATGCGACTCGTCGTTGTATGGTGGTGAGTTCCTGCAAAATGAACAAACGATGCCGGACGTCACAAGATGAAGGCTGCCTACGTACCCAAATGGGATCAGGGCATCACGTAGTTCAGTGTTAGTGGGTGTTCAAATGGGGTGAGACGTCTGATTGTATGTCTCTGGGGGGTCGGAGATATTTTCCGATACATTTCTCTTTGTTTCCTTTTCCGAGAACGCCCTCCGAATCTGGAGAGAAACAAGAATAACGTCGCTCCCGAGCTAGGCTCACCGAAGTTCGTTAGTCTCAGACCTCGTCTCTTTTAAGGAACGATATCACTCCTCGAGCTTGGCTCGTCAGAGTATCGACCCCGGACCTTTGTCCTTAGGAGAGGGAATGAGACATGAACTCAGAGTGAGGCACAGTGGGGGGACTTTATTACTTGTTTTACTTCTCCATATTAGTCGGGCGATATTACGTCGGAAAAGATGAGAGAAACGGTAAACGGAGTTTTCCGGAATTGAGAGAATCCTCTCGGAGTTGAGAGAATGTCTAGATTTTTATGCTCTCTTCTCCTCTCTTTTTTGTTGGCCGAATCCCCCTCCCTCCCCTTCAAGTGAAGAGACCTGGTATTTATAGATATGGAAACATAATAAAGGGGGCAAATGGGTGTTGCACGTTTTGGTTTGCATGGGGCATGTTAATGATTATAAGCTTAGATGAGGCATGTATGTGCATGGGGCATATTGCCCACCTCTTCTTCGTTATATCTGTTTCATATATATATATATATATATATATATATATATATATATAATAAAAGTGAAACAATATTGCACGATTGGATTGGGCACAAGTCAAGTGGCAATATGTAGCCTCATCTAAAATTTATATTATATATATATATATATATATAAATTGTGTGATAAGAAATTATGCAGATCATTTGTACATATATATATATATATTATTTTGGGCCGTATTTCTCGTTGGGCCGTTATTTTTTGAGGGCGCAAAAAATACCCGTAACATTAACCCCCCAGTTTCTTGAGAAATTAAATTTGTCGAGAAACTTTTCCTTTTTACGTTATTTCTCCGGGGTATGCTCCGTAGCGTCTTATGTACCATGCATGGTGACAGAGCGTCTTTGTATTTTGCCAGGGTATGCGCCATAGCGTCTTACGTGCCGGGCGTTGCGCCGGAGCGACTTGTTTAATTTGCCGGTATGCGCCGTAGCGTCTTACGTGCCGGGCGTTGCGCCGGAGCGACTTGTTAATTTTCCGGTATGCGCCGTAGCGTCTTACGTGCCGGGCGTTGCGCCGGAGCGACTTGTTAATTTGCCGGTATGCGCCGTAGCGTCTTACGTGCCGGGCGTTGCGCCGGAGCGACTTGTTAATTTGCCGGTATACGCCGTAGCGTCTTACGTGCCGGGCGTTGCGCCGGAGCGACTTGTTATTTTATTTATTGCGGCGACCGTGATTTTTCTCGAGGTTACTGCAGCAACCGAGATGAAAGTGAGGTCGTCTACGTTCAAATAGAGATCTCATGGCCATTGACGTGATTGATAAAGGTCTTGGGGCCGTTGGCGTGGTCGAAAAAGACCTTGTGGCCGTTGACGTGGCTGAGAAGAATCTAGTGGCCATTGACGTTGCCGAGAAGAATCTTGTGTGGCCGTTGACGTGGCTGAGAAGGATCTCGAGGTCGATGAGGCGACCGTGTTGGCTTTTGATGTCGTCATGGTGATTGCGATGGATATTCAAAGACGTCGTTGAGGTGACCGCAATGGCTTTTTTAAGGTCGGTGATATGACCGAGATTAAACGCAAGGTCGTCGAGTCGACCGTGGCAACTCTTGAGGTTAGCGATGCGACCGAGATGCGACTCGAGGTCGATGAGGTGACCGTGATGGCCCTTCGAGGTCGTTGAGGTGACCGCGATGGCTCTTTTGAGGTCGGATGATACGACCTAGATCAAACGCGACGTCTCCAAGGCGACCGTGGTAGCTTTTGAAGTTGGCGATGCGATCGAGATGAAACTCGAGGTTGTATAAAGTGAACGAGATGAATCTCAAGTTTGTATGAATTGACCGAGATGAAACTCAAGGCCTTTTGAAGCGATCGACACAAAATTTGAGGTTGTTGAGGTGATCGACGTGAAGCTCGACATAATTTTTGCGATTGACTTCGCCTTGCTACCATCGGTGAAGTAGTGAACTATGACAATTGCGTATTCAACCCCCCAGGATTTCCCTGGGCAGCTACTTGATTAAGTCGTATCTCTTTTTTGCAAAGAGACGTGGAACCATGATCGTGTTCAATGAGACGAAATGTTGGCGTAAGATCTGAGCGAAGCTCTGCATTTTTCGTATTTAACGTCATTTTGTGAGCGATAGATCTCGGGGCCGTTGACGCAACCCTGAAATATCTCAAGGTCGTTGGGACGACCAACGTTGATGTTGAGGTCATTGAGACGACTGATGAGAGCGTGGTATATCTCGGGGTCGATGATCCGACCGTGATAGAATACGAGGTCGTTGAGGTAACAATGATGGATATTGCCATCGTTTGAGGGGACCGAGATGAAACTCAAGGTCGTTGATGTGACCGTAATAGATCGTGAGGTCGTTGAAGCGACCGATATGAAGCTTGAATTCATTGACACAACCGTGGTTGGTTTCGAGGCCGCTGAAGCAACCGTGACTCGTCGTTGATACGACCGTGATAAAATTTGAGGACGTTGAATCTTCGATCGTTCTGCTATCCGGATCGGGCTTTCGGTGTCTTCGGAGTTTGATCGTTGTCGTACTCGGGTTGGGCGTTCGACGTTGTACTCGAGATTCGAACGTTAGTCGTTATCTACCCGAATGTGGAGTTTGACTTCGTCTTTCGAGATTCGGACTACGAATCTTGAGACTCGAATTTTGATCATCGCGCCAACAAGGTGGGCCCTTAATATATATTAGGGGGTTTCGCTTCATCTGGGCATGGGCCGAAGAGCAACCCTCGTGGAGGCAGGACACTAACCGTTGTGATCATTGCAGCGAGGCTCTCCGGAGCCGAAACTATGAAGCTTTGGGTGTAACTCGGCGAAAGGCGATGGTGCGTGACGTCCGTCGGTGAATTTTTGAGCTTGCAGCGACTCGATGGCAGCCAACGGAGGTAGACGGCGTGGTTTTTCACGACGATGTCTTAGATGTCTTCTCGACACGTGAAGACGCATGCATGGAGTTGCTTGGAGTAGCGGGCTTACTTTGCGAGAGGGCTGGTCTTGTTCGGGCCTTCGTCGTGGTGCCGGGGCGCTTTGGCTTGTCAGCGTCGTGCTAGCCGTTTTGCCGGGGAAGAAGCAGCGTGGTGGAGTTTAAGCGAGGGTCTTGTGCGTGCGAGGCTTGGACAGCGGCTAGGGCTGCTAGCGCTGCGTCGAAATGCTATGGCAGCCTCGTCGGCTTACAGCAGCGAAGTTTCCCGGGATGGAGACGACGAAGCCTTCGCTGTGTTGTGGCCTTGCTGGAAACCTGCTTCCTTCCTTGCTCTTTTATTTTTATTTTATCGCATTCATATATTTGTTTTATGTGTATAATATGTATTTTTGTATATATATACATATGTGTATCAGGGTATCAGGGAATAATATGTAATATTATAAGGATGAATAATATATTTATTCGCTGATCATGTTTTTGTTTTGCTCTACACATAAAGGGTATATATATGTAATATATGTGTATAATATATATTTGCTTTATTTTGTGTGTTTTTTTTTTGTTTGTTGTGTATATATATATATACAAACACGTGTGTATGCTCGACGGACGCCTCATCGGCGGTGTGCGTGCGTTGTATTTGGTGTGGAGCGACCGTGGTGGTGCTGCGGTCGTTGAGTGACCGAGACGGCTCCCAGATCGTTGAGTGTGCTGGTAAGGGACTCGAGGCTTAAACTCGCGAGCCCCCTCCTTCTAGCGCCAAAATGTTAATGCTCGAAAATGGATCAACTTTAATGTGGCCCAATTCGTGATTTTGGGCCGCGCCCAATGCTCGCTTGGAGGTTGGATCGGGCTGATTCTTCGTGGCCGGGGTTGAGTCGTTGCCCCAGGCGAGGCGATGGGGTCCGCGATGTCTTCGTGGAGATGCGACTCGTCGTTGTATGGTGGTGAGTTCCTGCAAAATGAACAAACGATGCCGGACCTCACAAGATGAAGGCTGCCTACGTACCCAAATGGGATCAGGGCATCACGTAGTTCAGTGTTAGTGGGTGTTCAAATGGGGTGAGACGTCTGATTGTATGTCTCTGGGGGGTCGGAGATATTTTCCGATACATTTCTCTTTGTTTCCTTTTCCGAGAACGCCCTCCGAATCTGGAGAGAAACAAGAATAACGTCGCTCCCGAGCTAGGCTCACCGAAGTTCGTTAGTCTCAGACCTCGTCTCTTTTAAGGAACGATATCACTCCTCGAGCTTGGCTCGTCAGAGTATCGACCCCGGACCTTTGTCCTTAGGAGAGGGAATGAGACATGAACTCAGAGTGAGGCACAGTGGGGGGACTTTATTACTTGTTTTACTTCTCCATATTAGTCGGGCGATATTACGTCGGAAAAGATGAGAGAAACGGTAAACGGAGTTTTCCGGAATTGAGAGAATCCTCTCGGAGTTGAGAGAATGTCTAGATTTTTATGCTCTCTTCTCCTCTCTTTTTTGTTGGCCGAATCCCCCTCCCTCCCCTTCAAGTGAAGAGACCTGGTATTTATAGATATGGAAACATAATAAAGGGGGCAAATGGGTGTTGCACGTTTTGGTTTGCATGGGGCATGTTAATGATTATAAGCTTAGATGAGGCATGTATGTGCATGGGGCATATTGCCCACCTCTTCTTCGTTATATCTGTTTCATATATATATATATATATATATATATATATAATAAAAGTGAAACAATATTGCACGATTGGATTGGGCACAAGTCAAGTGGCAATATGTAGCCTCATCTAAAATTTATATTATATATATATATATATATATATATAAATTGTGTGATAAGAAATTATGCAGATCATTTGTACATATATATATATATATATTATTTTGGGCCGTATTTCTCGTTGGGCCGTTATTTTTTGAGGGCGCAAAAAATACCCGTAACAGTTACCAATCTAAATTTTTTCAACTACAATTAAAAAACTTACATAGATAATTTTAACGAGGAGGTCTTGGTAATATCATATTAGTTTGCACATGGAGTAATTCGTAGTACACGAATCGCAATAATGAAAACGTACAAATAAATTAATGTAGTAGTTAGTTATACTTATAATGCATTCATGGTCATTGTTTGTGTCATAATGTTTCTTGGGTTTGATAGAACTTAATTTAAATGACAAATTAAATGCATAAATTGAACTCATAAAACTCGCAGTGTCTAGTTAGTAAGCCCTCGGGTGTTGTGCAATTTGCATGTGCCAACTCAGTTGAATCCCATAAGATTGCCGATAATAATATTTGAGAAACCATAGCCTTTGAAAACGTTTGTGATGATGAGAGCATATTATAGAGTTACAAGCCATGTGCATGTTCATGTAGTTGCTTCCTTACGAGAAATCTAGAATGCTAGTTTGAAGAGAAAGTCTCGTATTTTAGGTGTTTTGCCGCAAATATCTTCGAGAAGAGGGAGCTCGAACTAAGCCCAACAAGTACTATTTTTGCGACGTATAAAATGTTATAAATCGTAGACGCCTAACTAATGAGTATATTTTTAGGAATTTTTTTTTACACTTTGATAATATTAAAAATATATTCCACTATGAAAAACAAAAGTAAAATATATTGCACTTGCACTTTTTTTTTTTTTTTTTTGACTATTTTACTGTAAATATCCCGTTTATTAGATTGTTGGGATTAGATAGCAATAAATGGCACTAGCTTGAGGTTGCTTCTTGAGCTTTCTTTAGAATGACTCAAATCACAACTTTGTCGCTCATAATCTTTGAAATGCCCTTATGGATTTGGACAATCTTTGATGTCATTCTCAACTAAGATATGGTTCAACTTGTACTATATTCTGTATCTGAATTGTGGTCCAAAGTTGTCTTGCAACAAAGATATTATATGCACATCCCTTCTTTTGGGTGAATTTGGATCTGCAAGGGCATATAGGTCATACCATGTGTTTACAGTGAGAATGTGAACTTCAAATTAAATTGGGCTAGGGGTAAATGGTAATACTGAATTGGGTCCGGCATGACCTGTCGGTGTCGTGGAACGAGCACCGGGAAATTGTTGGAATGTTTCTGTGAAATGTTGCGTGTTTGGTTGTTTAAGTATTCTCAATCTCGAGTAATAATTTGATGCAAAAATCAAAATTTAATCAGTTCCGATTGCACAAACTTAAGTGAGTTTTGTCGCTGAGGTATTTCTTTGAAACTTCATCGTTATCCGTGTGCACGACTCCTCAACTTCTCAACCCCTCGGAATCCCAATTCAAGAGCTTTAACTCCTCGAGTCTCTATCTTGTCCAACACATTGCTTCATGAACTTTTACGAATATGTAGACTGGAAACCACTTCATCAGACTACTAGGCCTTTCTCAGGAATTAAACGACAACACATTGGATACTTCCGAGGGAGAAAATTCGTGTTTTTGCATATAGAAGATCATTTGGTCAAAGCTGAAGAAACAAAGTGATCAATGTATATCCGAACGACAAATGATTGGTAAAAACGAAGTTGGTATATTGGTTCATTGAATAGGCATGTCCATTTGTTGCAAATGTCTTTCTTTGACAGCTAAAAGGGAAACCTAGTTAATGCAATTAACCCTCTAAATATGGGTTAAAAATCTGAACTTGAGTTCTATTTTTACCAAATTAAAAAAATATATCCTCTAGAATTCTGATTCTACAAACATTCGATACCCAGAATATTCTTGTTCTGTTATTTTTTAAAATTCATTTTCTTTTATCCAATGATTCAAATTTATATAAAATTAAAATCCACCTGCTTAGATTTAACATTTTCAAATACACAAACCACTTTCTTGAAGGAAAAAATAAGCCAAATTGTACCTTCTTTAATACATGTTACCCTTCTAGGATGGATATTACACTTCGAATCAAAATTTTAAAATACAATGCTTATAAAAGGCAGATGTACACGATTTTAAAGATATACCGATGAGTAAATTATAAGTATTAAATGCCGATGTCAAGTGTAAAAAAATTAAATATATTGTTAATGCGCGAATTTCGATTAACGTAGTACGTGGTCAATGGTTCAAGCCCACGGCCGGAACTTGTGGTTGCGTGGGCAGTCAAATGTGGAGTAACGAGGGTTGACTTTGCTGAAGGTGAATCGTCCGGGCCGGTGGTTCGGAAAAGCGAACCAGCTCGCCGTCGCGAGTTGGTGCAGAGGATCGGGAGCCCACAAGTTTTCCCAACCGCACGAGTTCTTCCCAGCCCGCCCGGACTGGAGGTGCAAAACGGAGCCCAGCCCACGTCCGGGCTAGGATGCCAAGCCCTAATGGGCTTAGCGGGTTTAGTTCGGCCCACGGGCTGGACCAAGGGCCCACACGCGTTAAATATTTTTTAAATTAAAGTAAATTAATAATTTATGTTAATTAATTAATTAATAACCCAATATTATTAATTTGGGTTAAAAAGAATTATTTAATTTAATTTAATTTAATATTTATTTTGGTTTTATTTTTAAATTAGCAAAATTAAATTTAACCCGAAGATTTAACTCGTGATCCTAGTTTTATTTTCTCCTTGGTAAAATAAAATAATTTGTTTTTTTTTTTATTAATCCCGTGTTATTCGCAATTAATTAATAATGGATAATTAATTTATTTTAAATTAATTATTGGCTTTATTAATTTATCAAAATGGATAATTTTTTTAAAGTATTAATTATTGACATTTTAGTAGATATTCCGTAGATAATAATTTAATTATTAATCCAATTACCTAATACGTTTATGTTACATAGTGGGCTATGTAACATTGGGTTTTTATTGAGCAATTTTGATTGAGTATTAGATAGTAAATAATTAATCGATAAATAACTTCACAATTAATTTCAGAAAACTTCTCGAGATTTGTGTTCTTGTCTTAGAAAGAGGGAATCAAAAGTGGGACCAGTTCACCATCCACTTCTGGGTGATTGGTTAGGACCCCTCCCATCTGACTGGAGAACAAAACTCGGTCTATCACTACCATAATTAATATATATGATTTTATTCTAGGTTCTTAGTATACTTGGTGTATAACTAACTTAGGAATAAACTTATTAATGAGCTATTAATGGGAAGCTTATTATGAGCTATAAACCGATAGGATTCTTTTTAATTTCAGATAATTAAAATGTAAGTTCCTAGTTTAGAGCTCAAACCTAGATAAACGTGATTATCTTAGATGGTTAAAATATTAGTAGATCCAAGATAGCAAGAGTTAGCGTAAGAAGGTCTCCATTTGTTGCTAGTACAACGACAGGCTTGCATAACACCTCGTGTTAGCTAGATATAGCCTCCTACGGAAAGGTTTCAGTTATGCAGCTGATAAGTCACCGTACTGGTCTGATTATAGATAAGGTGAGCAGATGTATTTCAACGGCCGTGTGTCAGCTAGATCTGGCCCCCTAAGGGTGGTGACTGCTTGAGTTAAGTCTGTGAACAGAATACGGTGGGTTACTCTTGCATGTGATGATTAAATTTGTTGCATGACCGCTCTAAAGTAGGTAGTTAATTCACAAGGAACTCAGTTTCGATTTTAGTAAATTAATTGAGTTGAGACTATACTCAATTTAGCTATAAACGTGGTTAGTGTGCTTTAGGAGCAGCAGCCACGTGTCAGTCGCTAAATTACCTTTAAATAGTACAGAGGTTTTTTCTATTTTATCCTTAAAACCTTGAAATGTTTTCTATTTCTAAAGTCTAAAAATATTCACTTATATAAGTTTTAATAAAAGTTTCATTCATGTTAATTAGCTATGTCGCACCCTATCATGTCGTTGTTGTCGAACAACACTCTGGATGGAAGGAACTTTCCTAAATGGAAAGCTAACATTAACATCGTTCTCATCAGCGAGAACATTCGGTATGTTCTTGTTGATGAATGTCCCGCGGTTCCTAGTTCCTCGAGTGCGAGAACGGCAAGGGAACCGTATGAAAGCTGGATCCAAGCCAACAATCGCGCTATGGGCTATATTCTAGCCAACACAAGCGATACGTTGAGGGTCAAGCTGCAAGCCCTTAGACTGCATACGAGATGATGGAGCTTCTCCAAACCATGTATGGGACACAGTCTGTGCAGGCTCAGCATGATGCGACTCATCTGTATATGAACTCCAAAATGAAACGTGGGACTAGCGTCCGTGATCATATGATGGAGATGACGAATCACTTTAATGAAGCTGAATTGCATGGTGCAAATGTGGATGATAAGTCCTAAGTGAGTATCATTCTGAACTCACTTTCCTCGAACTTCGTGCGATTCACCAGTAACTACATTATGAATAAGTTGGACTACAGAGTCACTCAACTTATTAATAAGTTACAGACCTTTGAAAATATCTCGGGTATTACAAAGAAACGCGAAGCGCATGTTGCGTTTCAGAAGGGATCTTCTTCGTCAGGATATCCGAAGAAGAAAAAGAAGGTGCACTAGAAAAGTAACGGGACAAAAGACCTCTCTATCAAGCCAAAGGATCCGTAGGCAGCTGTAGTCCACAGTGGAATATGCTTCCATTGCAAGGAGAAAGGACATTGGAAAATCCATTGTCCTAAGCTCAGGGCTAGGAAAGCAGAAACGGGTGAGCGTCTCACCTAAGATTTGATTTATTAAATCTTTAGGGTATTTTCTGAAAAAGATTTACTTTAGATTTATTCTTTATTTAATTTATTTATTTAAATTAAATCTTTGAATGAATATCTCCAGGTGGTTGGAGTAAATATCTCAGAAGTGGTTGAGGGATTTTCTCCAAAGTGGTTGCGTCACATTCCCTATAAATAGGATAGCCCGGTAACCCTGAAATCACACCTTCACAGATTCAGAAATCTCCCTCTCTCTCTCTCTCTCTCTCCCCCTCCCTCCCCCCCTCTCTCTCAGTTTCTGCGAATTGGCAGCATCTTCTTCACAGATATTCTTGGTAAGAAGCATGATATCATCCAGGGTTACATCGCCAGTTCCATTGCCATTTACATAACTGGTACTTATAATTGGTAACATTGTCTCTATTATCACGTTTGGTAAAGGTTTTGAATGCTAGTCCTTTTTCTCTTTTTGCTTCATACATATTCATCTTAAAAGTTTGGAGAGACCCCATGAGCTCATCTAAATTCATTGTCGTTATATCCTTGGCCTCTTCAATGGCTGCAACCTTGGCACTGAATCGTTCTGGTAATGACCGAAGCGTTTTTCTAACCAATTTCATATTAGAATACACTTTTCCAAGTTGAAAAGCTTGGTTTGATACGTCACGAAGCTTTCCGTTAAAATCAGCAATGGTCTCATCTTTAGTCATATGTAGTTCCTCAAACTTTGATGCAAGCATTTGGAGTTTAGAGGTTCGAATAACTGAGGTTCCTTCGTGGAGATTTTGTAATGCTTTTCATGCTTGTTTGGCAGTACCACATGTAGATATGAGTCTAAATTTTCCTTCGTCAACAGTAGATACGATCGCATTTAAGGCACGACAATTCTTAAGAGATGTAGTCTAATCTTCGGTACTCCATTCACTAAGCGGTTTTTCAACAAATTCTCTTTTCGTATTTTTCTTCTTAGGAGAACTCCAGCCATGTTTAACAATACTCCATGCTTTTGTGTGAATCGATTGGATAAAAATAGTTATTCGAGCTTTCAAATAAGAACAGTTTGTACCATTTAACACCGGTGGTCTTACAAGAACAATATTTTTGCGCGAACCCATCGTGATTCGAAGAACACCTAGATCTTTCCACTTCCTTTGAAATCAAAGAGAAACGTTTACTGCGACAAGCTCTGATACGAATTGAAACGTCAATATCTTCGGTTATGCGGAAAATATATATGAAGTAAAAACATATGCAAAAGTAAAGAGACACACACAATGTTTTGTTAACGCAATTTGATACCTATATACTCTGTGGGGCCCTCGCCCAGATTAATCAACATCGATAATTATGAGAGGGACGTTACGTTACACAATCGATTTGTTCACCGAACAACAAACTAGAAAACACACTCCAACCATTACGACCAACGATGTAACTAGACTTGTAACCTGTTGATTAAGAGAACGACACGGCGGCTCGGCAAGCGGGTAAGGCGACTTCCGGCGAGTGTCGATGAGTGCGTACACGCACAACACAATTGACGATAACTGAAGCGCTTTAGACTTCTTCAGGCTTCTTCTATGGAAGAAAACGCCAATGGTGGATCCACGGAAAATATGTGAAAAATGACGTAGAAACTCTCTATAGCTCACAACGTTTTTCTCTCACTTTCGGGATGAAAGGATGAACATTTTTGGCTGCTTAGATCAGTTTAAATAGAGTCCACAAAGCTCTCAACACCTTAACAAATTCTTCCTCATTTTTAAGCATTAATACGTAGTCTTTCCTAAACTTAATATTTCACCCAAAATTCGAAATTTAAATGCACATTCAGTGTAATACCCTTAATAAAAAAAATCAAAATAAAAAAAATCAATCAGATCTTTTGCAGAGGGGTAGTCAAGTCCTCTCTCCTTCTTCTCTTTCTTCCTATGCTCGCTGCTATCTCCCTATCTCTCCTTTAAAATTCTTTTCTCTCTCATCTAAGAGTCAAAACACCACATCTCTTTCTCCGAAGCCCCGATCAGTTAATGCTTGGTACCGTTGGAAAGCTCTTGTAGAGACGAGCACGGAGATATGTGTTTGTCGGCCTGAAGTCGCAGGCATTGGTCAGAAATTCTGCCGGGAACTTCGGTTATAACTGCTTAAATCCACAGAGTTTGAGCGACTGTGTGGAGGAATGAGCTTCGGATTTAGACTTGAGGGGTTTGATATGTGGCGGTGGAAGTTTTCGTTGTCACCGGCGAGCCATATCCGACGCCGCAACTTGCCGTCACCGGCGACCTGCGTCGATCTTCGATCCCAAAATTAATTTGGGGGGTTTTGAAGCCCTCATCGAGGAAATCGAAAGCCCTCAATCGGATTCGTCACCCGACTTCCGGCAAAGCCATCGATTTTGCCGCCCTCTCTTTGAAATTTCCATAGTTTAAATTATATAGGTTTTGGGCTTTGATTGATGAAATTGAGTTTGCCATTGATATTAGAATAGTCAGAATAGACTAAGAGAGGTATTAAATTATTTAATTGATGCCTGTTCACTTTCTTGTTTTGCGTGCCCGACGGAGATTCGACCCGAGTTAAATTTCAGCGTATCAGGATTTAAATGGGCAATAAACTAAAATCTTAGTGATATTTGACTTTTGGATGATAACGATATTATGATTGACGCAGATTATCATTCCCTGCTCGCCTCGGAGACCGTGAAAATAGTATTACCTATTTTTGACAATATATCAGAAATTAAAATTATTGATCATAGAACTCAAGGCCAAGACGAACCCGCTCATTCGACTAATTTGTCAACCGAACAAAGCTTCCACAAATTGAGGTAGGGGCTATTACCTTTTCTCGCAATTTGAAATGAACATAGAAACCAACGCTTTAATGAAGATTGAACCGGATAGGTTAATATTAGAATTAATGTTATTATAATTAATAAAATTAATATTGTGATTCGCCGTCGCTTGATCGTGAGGCTGGAAACCAGGTATGATTTGCATCGGCTAGATGCTTGATATTATATTTTATGTTTATGGTTATGTCGGGATGACATATGATGATATGGTACCCACTTCAGGGGGATGATGTGTTTGATGGTATGGTACCCGCTTCGGGCGGATTCTGTGATTGGAGCTGATGATGAGCAGTTGGTTACTGCGCATTAGGCCGGATATGGATATGGTTATTGATATAATTGGTGACCCAAAAGTCAACATTTCGGCCCATGGCGAACTGGCCGCCTTTGGAGGAGATTAGGATCCGGAGTCGAGGGCGAGTTACGGTTAGGGACTTCTAGTCCACCTGTTCTCATTGCCTTGAGGACTCGATGGGATATAGTGGAGTAAAGGCGCGAACTGACTCGGCATGGTCCACCGAAATGATTTGAGTTTTGTGGAGTATATTTATTTATTTTATTATTGAAAGTGATATAATGATGAAAATAATGATGATTAAATGGTTTATGATGACATTTAATTTACTTTATTTAAATTTGACTAATAATGGTTCGGTAAAGAGATTTTGTAATAGTTTCCCTACTGGGCACGTGGAGCACACCTCTTCCATATACATTTTTTTTCTTCCCAGTTATAGGTGGTGTTCGGTGTCAAACTCCGGACGAGGAGTAGACCATTCGGGAGATCGAAGTGTTTATTTTGTTTACCTTCATTTTTTTAGAGTTCGTCGAGGTGAATTTAATATTTTGTGTTGATCTTTCTATTCTGGAATTGCAATGAATTTAATGAAGGATTTATGTGATAGTGGTACTTTCTATTTCTCGCTTTTATGGTGCTGTATAAACTGTGGTTTTTGTATGTTTGTTTTTCGTTTTAACTCCCATGGGCAGGAACTACGTGTTTAGTGACTTGGACGTTGAATAGTCCAATTTTATTGTTTATAAAGTAACATGTCATTGACCGGTCAATGTTTGAAAAGTCTTTATTTGTCTTATTCCACTAACCCCCATTTAGGGGCGTTACATTCAGCTCCAATATTTGACTAACAATAATAGGGAACGAATTCTTGAAATATCTCAACCGAAACAGACCAATTCCTCTTTACGAATAGGGAAATCGCAGATGTAACCGTCAGTATAACCCAGGATACTGCCAAACATATGACCACGACAAAACTGTCAAATAACATGGATTTCTCAATCTTACCCTTTGACATTTTTGTTGAGAAGTCTCATAATTAGCCAACTAAATAACCAACAATGAAATCACTAACATATTGACTATACGTTACTATGTAGATTTCACAATAATTATTATATATATATATATATATATATATATATATATTGTATTAGAAGGGAAGACGTCGAAGAGAGGAGGAATACATCGAGTTAATAATGTAAAAGGCAATGATTGAGGGGTATTTGTAAGAGTAAGACTATATTCATAGTGAATCAATAATATGATTGGAGTTTCATAGTCAATGTGTGCGGATATATTTTTGTATATAAGATCAGAGATCACGATCATTCTTAAAAAAAAAAAATCAGCGATCACCATCGAATTTTATGTGTGTTTCAAACCATTAATATAACTAAGTGACATTAGTATTTCTAAGAAAAACATTTTCATTCAGAATATTAACTTCTGTAAAAAATACCTTTATCTTTTTTTTTTTTTTTTTGGAAAATTCATTATAACTAGTATTATATTTAGTGGAAAATCAAAAACTAGTAACAGTGTGGTCACTTTTAAGACATTTTTCAAATATTTAATAATTCTACATAATTACAAATTTTATATATTTGTACACTCTATTAAGAAACTTTTAGATACCGGACTTGTAATATAAATAATCTTATACTTCATGTGGGCAAATTAATTATTTTGATAATTGAGCTTTCACTGTTGTTAAGGCTGGATCCGGTTGGATCCCTCTTAACACTATGAGAGCCTCGAAGGTCGACGAATGGAGACCGAGAAGCGGATCCCCGAGCACGAACGAGACCCGATGAGGCGAGCCGACGACACCAAGGCCCGACGAAGAGAGTCGACGACACCAAGGCCCGACGAGGAGAGTCGACGACACCAAGGCCCGACGAGGAGAGTCGACGACACCAAGGCCCGACGAGGAGAGCCGACGACACCAAGGCCCGACGAGAAGAGCCGACGACACGAAGACCCGACGAGGAGAGTCGACGACACCAAGATCCGAAGGGGAGAGTCGACGACACCAAGGCCCAACAAGGAGAGCCGACGACACCAAGACCCGACAAGGAGAGCCGACGACACCAAGACCCGACGAGAAGAGCCGACGATGCGAGGACCCAACGAGAAAGAGTCGAGCAGACTCTGGCGAGACGAGACGTGCTGGCGATAGTGACAGTGACCGATGGGATATGCATTTAATGCCTGAGGCTTCAATGGGACGAGCATTCAATGCTCGAGCACGCCGCGATGGGACGAGCATTTAATGCGGCCACATCGGAGGTAACCCCGAAGTAGAGCTGTGCAAGCGACGTCGCCACTCATGACGCGACGCGTCGCGACGCAAACAGTGCCAGTCGCGACGCGTCGCGATTCACGCGGCAAAAGTCGCGACGCGTCGCGATCTCGGGCTCTGGTCGCGACGCGTCAGGGCTTGATCCGTGTGAAGCGATCGACGGCCCAGATCGTGCCACGTCAGCGATCCGCGTGATTTTGTCCTTTTGGGGCATAAATAACACACTTTTTACCCGAATTTTATTCCACAACCACAATTATTACCCACTTTACTCGAATTTCAACCCTAAAATTTCAAATTTCAAATACTTTTCACCCACTATCTCCTCACAATTATTCACCCTCTTCACCCACAACAATAATTATTCACCCACCCCACCCTCTCCTAAAACCCTATAAATACCACCTCTTCCTCCCTCATTTCCTCACCAACAATCTCTCAACTCTCTCTCAAATTCTCTCAACTCTCCAAGTTTTTTCCACTCTCAATCTCCAAAGTTCCAAAGTTCTAAAGTTCCAAAGTTCCAATTTTCTAAATTCCTAAAGTTCTATCATTATGTCTCGAAGAAGCGGCGGTAGTTCCGGGGGTCGAAGGGCGGCCAGGAATTTGCAACCCCAATTTCTACAAGGGGGAACATCGCAGCCTTGTCCCGACGACTACATTCCCGTTAGGCTACCGTCAGAAATATTCCCTTCCCCTCCCAATCCAGATTATCCCGACGATACAGTACGGTCTCTAAGACCTAGTCTAGTCCGGGCGCTGGCCCAGCACCACGCCAATCCCGAACGTGTGCCCCGAGAGTTGGTCGACGCGGTGGCTCAATGTAGGGGGGAAATAACGATCCTTTTTTCAATCTCATGTTACGGGAAGGTGCCGAATACGGAGCTCAAGGTCCCGAAGGTGCCGATCCCGACGAACCTCAAGGTCCCGAAGATGCCGATCCCGACCAAACTCAACGTCCCGACGATGCCGATCCCGACGACTATCAAACGCCGCCCTCGATCCGTGGTTCAAATATCGGGGTGTACAACCGCGGTTCTCCTCAACCTTCCAATCAAGATAGCGGTGAAGCCTCCGTTGCCCGTCCTCGACGAGGTCGACGTCCTTCTACCGGGTAATAACCTTTAATCCTTTTTTTATTTCATTAATTATTAATTTTTTATTAATTAATAAGTTAGTACTTAATAATAAATAATAATTAATAATTAATAAGTAATAAATAATAATTGAAAAAAATAATTGAAAAATAATAATTAATTTTTAATAATTAATAATTATTAAATAATAATCACTTGAAAGTCTTAGTATGCTCTGTGGTTGCGGTTCCGACTGATCTTCCACATCAGAAACGATTTTCTTGAGATTTAATAATCATTTAATAATATTATCTTAATTAATTAATTTCGTTTAATTTTTTTACGATAAATATTATAGTTTAATTATTTTAGTTTATTTAATTAATTTGTCACGTATCTTGAAAGTCTTAGTATGCTCTGTGGTTGCGGTTCCGACTGATCTTCCACATCAGAAACGATTTTCTTGATATTTAATAAGTTAACGGGATTAAAAATGGTAATTTGTATGTGTGGTGATTATTATAAAGTTCTTAATGGAATACGGTGTCTTAGAAAGATTGGTTTTTAAATAAGGTTTGCTTTGCAATCTCCTCCAAGCTAGCCTGGGAACCTCGGGGAGTTCTGTCTAGAAAAGCTTGGGCATAAAGCGAGATCATAGCATCCTTTCCAGTCGATCTGGCCGTGGAACCTCGGGGAGTTCCGTCAAAAAGAGCTTGATAATGATTTCCACACATAGAAAATACCATTTTTAATTTCGTTAACTCTTTTAATTAACTATATGAAATTTAATTAATTAATATGATTAATATTAATATTTAATCCATGTAAAATTAATACCCTTTTTTATTTTGTTAACCTTTTTTCTCCCGTATATTTTTAATAGGGAAAGTCCTCCTGCCTTGTTGTGGGGACGACCAAACAAAGCGAAGGTGTGGGATTATTTTCACGAGGAACGACGGGTGGAGAACGGTGTTCGAATCAAGATCGCCACGTGCAAGAAGTGCCATGAAACCCTCGATGCGTTGGGGGACAAAGGAACCGGCTACTTGACGCGACATAAGAAAGCGTGCTACGGAGACGGTAACGAGGTAAACACAGCACAGGTAAGTGCTCTTACCACCGAAAATTTACGGAAATGGACCCTCGAGTGGTTACTGTCTACGGGCGCACCGATGAGTTTGGTGGAAAACCCTGCGCATACACAATATATGCAAAGGGTTAATCCGTCTTACGAACAGTTTTCCCGTACGACATATACCAGGGACATGGAAAATGCTTACAAAATGCAAAAAAAATATTTGGTCGATTTTTTCAAAATGTCCAACATTAACGTTGCTTTTACCACCGACTTGTGGAACGGTCCGAGTCTTAACGACTATTTGAGTCTGACCGCCCATTACGTCGACGAGAATTGGGATCCATGTCAAAAACTTTTAAACATGTCACCATTCGAGTGTCGCCATACCGGAAAAAACATTTTCGATAAATTAATAGAATTATTCAATGATTGGGGTTTGCAAAATCGTATCATTTCTATTACGTTAGACAATGCCGCAAACAATAACGCCGCTATTACTATCTTAGAAAATAGTTTGCCCGGTTCTCCTTTTCGTAATATTTTACATAAAAAATGTGCTTGTCACATCATTAATTTAATTGCTAGAATGGGGGAACGAAATATTTCAGGGCACATTGACAAAATACGCGGCGTTGTCGATTGGATCCGGCATTCTCAAACCACCGTTAGGTGGAGACGATTTTGTAAAGAGCACAATCATAAAGCTAATAAGTTTGGTTTAGACAACAATACACGATGGAACTCTACATATCTAATGCTTTCAGTTGTTTGTAGACAGAGATTACCGTTAAGCGCTTTCCTCCTCACCGAACTAGAGGCCTCAGAGCAGATCACGGAGGCAGAATGGGAAATGGCCCAGAAATTCACCCAATTCCTTAAACCCTTTTACGCTGTTACTTTAAATTTTTCGAACCAAAGACAACCTTCCTTGAATCATGGTCTTTCGGGTCTTTATGAAATTACAAACACGTTTTCTGAATTCGAAAATGACCCTGTTATTTCTCCCATGATTCCGGGAATGGTTGCAAAATTCAAAAGTTCGTATTGTTTCGGTGCTATCTTGGATCCCCGTATTATGTTTACGTTCGGGCCTTTGATGTCAGCAATCGGGACAAACTTAGGGGTGGATTATACTGATTATATTAAGGTTGTTAATGAAGCTTTTTATGAACTTTACAGTGAATACGACCGGCGGTTCCCACAGTTCAACGTGGAGGCGGAGCAAAGGGCAGTGATGGAAAGCCCAACCAAGACCGGCCTAGCATTTGTCCGGAGACTGAAGCACAGACTGGATCGCGGAGAATCATCGGGATCCGGTACGCCACCGGCACGAGCGGAGGAAACGGACGGTGCCCCGCAAGAACTGAAGCGGTACTACGGCCAGCGGATCGACGAGGACTCCGTCGAGTTCGATGTGATTGGATGGTGGAAGAATCAACGGGAAAGATTCCCGATATTGGCGAGAATGGCGAGGGATATACTGTCCATCCCCATTTCCAGCGTTGCTTCGGAGAGCGCGTTCAGCTCGGCTCAGCATATAATCGATGACCGGAGGGCGTTAACAACTCCCACACACCTCGAGCAAGTGGTGGTGTTGAACGATTGGATGTTCCGCAACCCCACCATCGCCCAACGGTCCGAGCCAACCGAGCTAGAGCTTATGACGCAAAGGTTTAACGACTGGTTCCCCGAGTGACGCAATGTAAACGCCAATATGATGTGCTCTTTCTCTTGGTTTTATGTTCCTAAGGAGGGTTTTTCAAGAGAGGTTTTAGTGAGGCATCTTGTAATATTTACACTGAATATTTACAACTTCTTCCACCATATTGTAATATTCACAATGAATAATACAACTTTTTTTTTAATATCTTGTTTTATCATATTTACTTATTTGTTTTAGAATTTTAATAATTATTAATATGGTACACATTAATACTTATTAACATATATTACAACTTTAAAATTAACTTATAAATTAAAATTAATAATATGTTACACAATAATAACATACTAAAATATTAATTTTGAAATAAATAAAGTTTAAATAATAAGTTTACATAATTTAATACTTAAATTCGGATAAAAACTAATAAAATTAAACATTGGAAACAAAAAATAACTTTTGCCGTAGCCCTTTTTTTGGTCCTTCCTCGCTAAATCGCGACCACGTCGCGACGCATCGCGACCAGCCAAGCCACGACGCATCGCGACGTCCCTGCTCGCGATTTTGGCGACTTTCGTCGCGATCGGTCGCGATTGATTCGTGTACAGCTCTACCCCGAAGACTCGAACCACGCGAAAAGGAGATGCACCAGGCTTTTGCCAGACACATGGGGGAACGAGCCGATTAGACTCCGAGAAAAGCGGGAAAGTTGGCCTATAAAAGGGAAATAAACACCCGTGTAAGAGGGGGATTGGGAGCAGAGAGAAGGCAGTGATATACTTGTAAAAGAAAGAAGAGCACGATCGTCAATACAAAAGTCACCCTATTTTTCTATATTTCTCTAGTTAATAAACGGAAGGAACCGAGCTCTTCAATTAAGAACAATAGTAATCTTGTGATTGTTGAGCCGTACGAACTCAACAGTTTGGTGCCCACCGAGGGTCTCGGTTTCTTTCTATCGCAGAGCTAGGCAATTGGAAGAATGGCGACAAATGACAGCCGGGAGCACGCTGAAGAACAGGTAACAGCGACGTCATCGACCAACGTGGAACACAACCAGGTCACCATGGAGGAGCTCCAACGGTAGCTCGCGGTAACAACTGCGCGAAACCAACAGCTCACTAGCCTGTTGGACCACAACGCAAACGCAAGAAGGCGATCTCCGTAAAGCCTAGTAGCGGGGGCATCAGCTCCGAGGGGGGAAGATCCCAAGAGAAGGAAAGAGGGCTTAGCGTCCGCGCAATTTGAAGTAAATCGCGTCCTCTTCCCTTCTTTTGACGTTGCGCTGCGGTGAGAGAACGATGAAATACCCCACCGCGAGAGTGGAACACCACCTCCCTCGTATCGCCCGGTGCAGGAGCATCACCAGCAGAAGGCGATGACGACGGCTGCGGAAGTAAAGATCCAGGAGCGCGTCGACCGAGACCTCCAGGAGTTGACGTAAAAAATGGGGTATGTGACCTCACAGGTGCACAAGGCGACGAGCGCAGCCCCGAAGATCGATAGACTCGTCGAGGAGTCTAGGTTCACCCCCTTCTCGCCAATCATCAGCAGCATCAGGATCGACGAGATGCCCAAAATTAGGCCAATGACGTACAAAGGGGCTACTAACCCTAACGCCCACGTAAAGGCATTTAGAATCGCGACGGGGCGAATCAACACACGGGGCCCGGAGCGAGAAGCCATCATGTGCCATCTGTTCGTCGACAGCTTACAAGGATTGGCCCTGGAATGGTTCCCTAGGCTCCCCTCTAATTCCATCATTTGCTTCGACCATCTCGTTTCCCATTTCTTACGGCATTATTAAATGTACGTACAGAACGAGGTTAGCGTAACTGAACTGTGGCTCCTGGAGCAAGGAGATGGGGAGACCTTTCGGAAGTTTGTCGGGAGATTCAAGGACGTGATGGTCTGGGTGACAGGGTTAGAGGACGGCGTCGCGATCCAGGCCATCAAGCATAGCCAGTGGTACGACGCACCATTCCGAGAAGAGCTGATCAATACACGGCCGTCGACGATCGAGGACGCCCTCCATAAGGCATTGATCTTCATGCAAATAGAAGAAGATAAAGAAACGTTGGGGGCGAAGTATGGATCGAAGGGCAAGGGGAAGCCACAGGAGAAAAAGGAGAGCATGGACATCCCACCAATAAAAGCGAGGAAGGAAGAGGAAAGGAAGAGGGATTTCGGTCAGTCGCATGGACGAGAAGGCCAAAGGCAGGCTGTCTACAACGTCGAGGAAAGGCGAGAGTCGATGGAAGGGGAGCAAGGGCAGAAAGTATGGCCCAGGGACTCGAGTAAATCCTGCAGCTTCCACAGGACAAAAGGACACTCCACGGAAGAATGCGCCACGCTAAAGAAAAGGCTTGTGGAAAGATGGGCGAAGGGAGAAATGCAATAGATGGACCTAGGCGACCCCTACGAGCCAAGGCAGGATGGTCGACAGCAAGCTCAACGGGAAGAGCCGCAGCAGAGGAGCGGAGGGGGTAACACTTGGCAAAGTAGGAAACCCCCGGCAGAACAGACGACAGGCCAGCAAGCGGGGCGAGAGAGCGGCGAGGGCGAACCATCGAGGAGAAGAATCGAGATGATCATGGGAGGATCACATCTATGCAACGACTCTGTTAACAGCATTAAGGCTTATCAAAGATGGGCGAGGGACCACAACCGGGGATACGTGATGAGGGAAAGTGTCGGTACTGAAATAGCCTTCGTCGACAACGACGCCTACGCCGACCCTCATTACGACGCGCTAGTGCTATCGCTAGGCGTCAGAAACTGCGACGTCGACAGGATACTGGTCGACAACGGGAGCTCCGTCGATGTCATCTTCTACGACGCACTGAAGAAGATGGACAAAGAGGGAATGGAAATCTAGGGCAAGCCCAGAAACGTCGCGGGGTTCAACGGAGATGTCGCTACGTCATTGGGAACAGTCAGTCTGCTGATAAGCGCAGGAAGTGTCAACAAGATGACCACACTGATGGTGCTAGACTGTCCGTCGATTTTTAACATGATCCTCGGACGACCATGGATACATTCCATGAGGGCAGTCTCGTCGACGTATCACCGGGTCAAATTCCCCGGGAAAGAAGGAAGAGTGGAGGAAATCCAGGGAAACACCGACGCATACCGAGCCTGCTACCTCACGAGCTATAAGACGATAGTGCAGGGAGAAGAAAAGAAGAAGGAACGTTTGTAGCAATTATCACCGCCGATCGTCGACCTGGCGGCACGGTTAGAAAAGGGGCGGCAAGAACGTCGGTACATCAGAAGCAAGGGAAGGGCGCTAGGAGAAAAGAGCGAAGGAAGAAGAGGTGGAGCAAATTTGCATCGCCGACTCGGAGTCCACTAGAACCGTCGGCATAGGAGTGGGGCTTGACCCAGACATCAGGCGACGACGAATTGAATTCCTAAAGAAGAACAGAAGCTGTTTCGCATGGACCCACAAGGATATGCTGGGGATAGACCCGTCGATCATGTCTTATCGGCTCAACACCGATCCAACCCATTGACCGACCAAGCAGAAAAGGAGAAAGCTGGCACCAGACCGCAACAAGATCATCAACGACGAGGTGGACAGGCTACTGACGACGGGGGCGATTAGGGAAGTTAAGTACCGTGAATGGTTGGCTAACACCATCGTCGTGAAGAAGAAGAGCAGGAAATGGCGAGTATGCATGGATTTCACCTACCTCAACAAAGCATGTCCAAAGGACAACTTTTCGATGCCACACATCGATCGACTTGTGGAAGCCACCCACGGGTATGAGCCGTTAAGCTTCATGGATGCATACTCAGACTACAACCAGATCAAGATGCACCCGGACAACGAAGAAAAGACGGCCTTCATTAGCGAAAGAGGGACGTATTGCTACAAAGTCATACCCTTCGGGCTGAAGAACGTCGGCGCGACCTATTAGCAGCTGGTGACCAAGATGTTTGGCAAGTCAATCGGGGAGACAATGGAGGTCTACATCGACGACATGGTGGTGAAGTCCCTAAAAGCTGCAACACATATAGAGCATCTGGCAGACTGGTTCAAGATCCTCAACCAACATAGGATGAAACTCAACCCCGCCAAATGCACCTTCGGGGTGGCATCCGGGAAGTTCCTTGGTTACATGGTCACACGGCGAGGAATAGAAGCAGACCCAGATCAAATTGACGCCATCAAAAGCATGCCGTCGCCCCAGAACAAGCGGGAGGTGCAAAAGTTAACCGGAAGAATTGCGGCCCTGAACAGGTTCATATCCCGCTCGATAGACAAGGCCCTCCTCTTCTACCAGCTGCTCCAAAAGAATAAGAAGTTCGAGTGGAAGGAGGACTGCGAGAACGTTTTCCAGGAGCTCAAAACTTACCTGTCATTACCGCCCGTGATGGCCAAGCCAGTGCCAGGCGAACCGCTGTTCTTATACGTCGTAGTGTCGGAAGAAGTAGTTAGCGGAGTACTAGTCAGGGAGGACAAGGGAGAGCAGAAGCCTATCTCTTACATCACTCGAAAGTTCCTCGACGCAGAGAGAAGATACATGCAAATGAAGAAACTAGCCCTCCCCGTCTTTGAGACGTCGACCAATTGACGACACCATTTCCAGGCTCATTCCATCGTTGTCATGACCGAGAGACCAAAAGGGTCCACCATCAACAGCCCGAGCCAGTCAGGGAGACTGGCGAAATGGTCAATCCGGCTAGAAGCGTACGACGTCGAGTACCGAGTAAAGACAAGTTTGAAGTCCCAGGTATTGGCAGACTTCCTGATCAAACTTCCGACCGGGGCAGGGGCATCGGAATTTGGAGACTGAACGTCGACGGGTCCGCAACATCGCAAGGATCGGGCATCGGAATCAGGTTGGTCTCGCCTCTGAGAGAATTCGTCGAGAAAGAATGTCGGCTCAGCTACCGCGCCATGAACAACGAAGCCGAATATGAAGCACTCATCGTCAGGATGGAGTCGGCCCTAGCAATCGGGGTAGATTTCTTGGAAGTCTTCTCGGACTCTCAGTTGGTGGTCAATCAAGTCAACGGGGAATACGAGCGACACGATGAAAGAATGGGAGCTTACGCTTGGGTCGCTGAGACCCTTTCGAAGAAATTCGCGCGCTTCAGCCTCACCCAAGTGACAAGAGGGGACAACACGTTCGCCGACGCCCTCACGGGGTTTGGGTCGACGACCGGGGCAGGGGCGCCACAGACTGTCACGGTTGAGACGATCGATAAACCCATCATTCCAAGAGCGGAAAACCCGAAGAAGAAGAAGAAGACAAGGATCGATGATGGCCACTAAGACGAACCAGCAAGCAACACCGAACTGTTTAACATCGAAGGCGACGACCAGGGGGCACAATAGGAGAGGAGCAGGATGTGGTTAATGACGATGAAGGAGACGACTGGCGGACTCCCCTCGCTAAATACATTCTCGATGAAACTCTGCCCGATGACCGACAGGAGGCGAGAAAGATCAAGACGAAGAGTTCAAGGTACGTCGGCTGCAGCTAAGGCTATACAAACACAACTTCACCGGCCCTTATCTAAGATTCCTTGGAAGAAGAGAAGCTGAACATGTGCTACGAGAGGTGCATGAAGGGGAATGCGGGAACCACTCCGACGGTCGATAACTCCTAAGGAAAATCATGAGGCAGGGCTTCTTCTGGGATACCATGGCCGCCGACTGCAACGATCACGCCAGGAAATGCGACAAATGCCAACGTCACGCTGTTGGACATGTGTCCTTAAACAAGATGTTTTTTATCCATTTGTAAAAGATTATGACAAGTCGTTGAATAAAAGATGGTGCTTATTATGTTAATCTTATTATAGTTTCTGGCAGAGTAAAATAGAATGTTTGATCCTTAGTTCATAATGGATGCAATTATGTTATTATTATCACAACAGAGTCAATGAGAGGAAGAATTAATAATAATAAATGAACTTAAAATGTCCGTGACCTGATTAAATTGGTGGGAGCCCATTAATCGTATAAGGTCATTAATGTGACTAAGTGACAATCCTATTCTGGATTTTGTGTGTGTCACACTCACTAGAAGTGCATTAAGTATGAAGTGTCTTCATACTGGACTGGACCTGACTTAAACTCCGGAAGTTATCATATAAGACCGTCACTGATAACTTGGAGTTGAGTCACTACTAAATAATCATATGGATATTCGATCTAAGTCCTGAGTGATCTTGAGTCCGAGCTGATGGCTTGATTGTTCTTTGATTTAATTGTTAAAGAACACAATATATTACCGTTGTTCCCAACACTATTATTTTGGGAACATGATAGTCAGCAGTAATGGTAGCTTGGTCATAGACATGGGCATCACACAGCTCTCTTCAGAGTCATGATGATTCCCTTGATTGTCGGTGGTGAGAAGTGAGAGGTACCCGTGCGCAACTTATGAATCGAAACCATAAGTGGGTTACTCATAATATTACTGACTGAGTCAAGGATGAAAATGCAATGAGGGGCATAACGGTAGAAACCGCCTGCTCGTGTGTGGATCATCAAGTGAAAGATCAATAACCCGAATTTGATTGTATCAATGGACACCCTTCTGTAATAAAGGAAATAATATATACTGTATCACTAAAGAGTGCAGTCTCGGATTTATAGTGGAATAACACCGAGGTTTGACGAACAACCTAGCAGTTCGTTGGAGCTTAAGTGATACGGGTCCATGGTCCCAGGATAGCTCCGTAACGGATGATACGTACATGATAGGAACATTTTGAGATGTTTAATTATTTGGTAAGACTTATAAAACTAAAGTCTGTGACAGGCATCAGATAGTTTTATCAGTTGCGTGGCAAAAGTACCATATCTTGGTAACCGAAATAAACTGAAAAAAGAAAGTAGAAATTGGATTTTCTGTCAACATTAAGGTTGTTGGAAATTAAATTCTAAGAAACTTTGCTTTTGTAACCGAGTCATTTCCTCGTATGGTTTGTGATTTAGAGAATTTCTAAGTTATTGATCGTTTCGGTAAACTATGAAATTAAATCACATGTCATGAATTTAAATGATTGTGTGGTACCATGACATTTAAATGTGTGATATGGAGATCAGAGGATATTAATATAATTTAATTATTTGGATTTAATTATTAATATCTTATTAATAATTAATAGATTTATATTAATATATAAATAATATATATTTATATATATTATATAATGTGTAAATCGAATTATGCCTTGGAATGCGGAACAATATAACATTCGAATAGATAGATTTTGGTCTTTTCATAATTGCGGCATAAGTACCAAATATTTTGGTATTTGAGAAAAACCCTAAAATCAATTTAATCCATTGGATCGGTTAGGATTTAATATCAACCATTGGATTAAGATAATTGATTTTAACCCTAAATATAATTCGAAATTAATAGCTTGGTGACCAAACTTAATTTTTTGAATTTATATAATTAATAGTATCCGTTCGATCGGTTTAAGATTTAATCTTTACCGTCAGATTTAAAATTAATTTATTATATATTTTATATAATTTTCGAATTATGGATATGGATAAAATCGAATTAGGGCTTTTACCAAGTCTTTAGATATTTGATTTCATCCTAAATTAATTTGATCCATTAGATCGGTTTATGATTTATCTCAACCGCTGGATCTAGATAATTAAAATTCGTAATTTAGTATATATATATATATATATATATATATATATATATATATAAGACAAGAGGATAAGATTGGATTTTTGATTTTATCCAAGTCTTTCTTATTTAATTAAATTCCTAATTAATTATATCCCTTGGATTTGGATAAGATTAAATCTAGACCATTGGATTGAAATAATTAATTATATTTAATTATAGATTTCGAATTTTAGGGGACGGAATTTCTCTAATTCGGTTACAGTCTGAGCCTATAAATAGGGAGCTCATTCTACACATTTTTAACACCTTTCCCTAGAGAAAAATTCGAACTCTCCCTCTCCTTAAGGGTCTGCGAATTTTTCCTCTGATCTCTCTCTGGTTCGGCTTAAGAGACTTAGTTCTCCGGAAGCTTAAAAAGAACCATCAGTTTAAATTTTGCAACGGGGTCTTGCCGGCAAAGCCCACGCCTCGGTACGAGGAATCCATGAGAATATCCCGAAAGATCACGGGTATTTCCCTCATCACCGGCGGAGCCCTATCAAGTTTAGAACGCGCAGCCGGAAGTCGACAATTGAGGTACGGCCTTATGCATTGGGCTAATAAATGCGACCATTTACTGCTTTCTATTTATTTTCTATAAGACTAGATTATTAATAATGATTTATGAATATTAAATTATCTAATATTTATCAGATCTTGTAATATGGTTATTATACGATGTTCAGACCGTTGGTCGGTTAACATGTTTTCCGCTTAAAATAATTTGTTAAATGTTACCAGGACGGTTCGGCGGTATAATTCGCGATAATATTAACGGGATCCGAGGCGTGATCCCTAACACACGCCCCCTTCATCAATTTCCCGACAGAAGAACTCTAAGTGGTCTTCGTCCCATGCCCATTCATGAAGTGGTCGATGGACATCGTCGGGCCCATGCCCATCGGAAAGAGGCAGAAACGGTTCATGCTGGTGGTGACGGATTTCTTCACCAAATGGACGGAAGCCGAGTCCTACGCCAATATTAAGGACTCCGACGTAGAAAGCTACATTTGGAAGAATATTATCATCCGGTTTGGGTTACCGAGTGAAATCATCACCGACAACGGACCACAATTCATTTCGAAGCGATTCCACGACTTCAGCAAAAGGTGGAATGTTAAGCTGAACACCTCGACGCCTCGATACCCACAAGGCAATGGGAACACCGAGGCAGTCAATAGAACAATCGTCAACACCATCAAGAAGAGGCTCGACGAAAAGAAGGGACTCTGGCCGGAAAAGTTACCTGGAGTTTTATGGGCATACCGGACAACACCTCATTTGGCAACGGGAGAATCTCCCTTTGCCCTGGCCTTCGGAGTCGAGGCAGTGACCCCCACCGAAGTAGGGATTTTAAGCCTTAGGCGGGCAACGGCCCCGCATAACGAGGAGGCAAATGAGGAAAACTTGCGACACCATCTCGATCAAGTCGACGAAAGGCGAGAACAGGCGAGCATACATATCGCCAAATACCAGAACACGATCGCCTGCCACTACAACAAGAAAGTTAAGCCAAGAATATTCCGGGTGGGGGAGTTAGTTCTCCGATTGGTTTTCCAGAACACGGCGGAGATCAATGCCGGCAAACTCGGCCAGAGCTGGGAAGGCCCTTACCTCGTCACAGGGATCATCAAGCCTGGTGTCTACGAGCTCCAGAACTCTGAAGGCACCAAGGTAATACGAAGTTGGAACGTGAAACCCCTGAAGAAGTATTATCAGTAGCAAAGCAGCGCCGAAAGCATGAAGCGCAACAGCCTTGATACTACTAAAATAATTGTACACTGGCCCTAAAAACGGGATGGCCTCCGATTTCGAAATAGAGATTCTCATTTTGTGACAAAGTATGCATATATATATATATATATATATAAAACACGGCTAAGTATGTCCTTGGTTGACGGTGCATCGACGCCTAAACACCGAAACTACCCAAGGCTCCTGGACACTGCCGGCACGACGGTAAAACCAGCGACGCCACCAAAAAAAAAACGGCTAGGTATGGCCTTGGTTGACGGTGCATCGACGCCTAAACACCGAAACTACCCAAGGCTCCTGGACACTGCCGGCACGACGGTAAGACCAGCGATGCCACTAAAAAAAAACGGCTAGGTATGGCCTTGGTTGACGGTGCATCGACGCCTAAACACCGAAACTACCTAAGGCTCTTGCCACTGCCGGCACGACTGTAAGACCAGCGACGCCACATAAATAAAACACGGCTAGGTATGGCCTTGGTTGACGGTGCATCGACGCCTAAACACCGAAACTACCCAAGGCTCCTGGACACTGCCGGCACGACGGTAAGACCAGCGATGCCACAAAAAAAACACGGCTAGGTATGGCCTTGGTTGACGGTGCATCGACGCCTAAACACCGAAACTACCTAAGGCTCCTGGACACTGCCGGCACGACGGTAAGAAAAGCGACGCAAAAATAAATAAATAAATAAATATCGAGGGAGGATACATACATGTATCTAATACCAACTCGCAAAGATTGAAAACCCAAATGAATATATTCATAACATCGGAATATGTTTACAAAGTTACAGGACTCGACTCGACGAGCTTGGCGCTCCGCTGAGTGAGATCCAGGAAACAAACCGAGTACCAGGCTCGGACGCCCAAAAGGCCCTGGTTTCTACTCAGTTTGTTGCCAAATATCTCAATCCGCGACAGCACACGTGGAGCTAGCAGACCGGCGCTCTTCTTCAAAAAATCAGTAGCATCCACAAAGCCTTCGGCAGGGGCTACTTGGCAAACTCGACTCGACGAGCGTGGCACTCCGCTGAGTGAGATCCAGGAAACAATGTCTCGCACAAAGCCTTGCACCTGATCGGGCGCCTTTCGCTCTTCGGCAGGAACAGGCTGGGTCTGCTCCTGAGCCGAGGCAGGCAAGGTCCTTTGCTTCTCGGCCAGGAAAGGCTCAATCCGCTCTTGATCCGAGGCAGGCAATGTCTCCAACTCCTCGGCCGGAGCAAGCTCGGTCTGCTCCGAGGCTAGGGCAGGCAGTGTCGCTTGCTCCTCGGCTGAGGAACGACCGGCGCGCTCCTTGAACAAACTAGACATGACGATAAGGTTGAAGCCATACTCGCCCTGCAACGCAGAGACAAGAGAAGGATTATCCAGCTCCAAGGTCGCCAACCGCTGGTCGTCGACGCTCGGAGAATCGTACAGGGATAGAGGAGGAGAGTCAGGATCCTTGGCAACTCTCCACTCCAGCTCAGTCACATCGTTGGTATACTCCTCGCGAAGAGCATACCACAACTGGAGCCGGGCTCGGAGATCCTCTATCGTCGCCTCGGCTGGAAGGCCCTCGACCAGAATAATGTTAGCCCGACACCCAGCGAGGAGACGATGAGCATCGACAGAATCGTCGAGCACCTCGAACCTCCCCCGCAGACGGTCGAGCTTAGCGGAGGCATTCTGAAACATGCCCTGACGGGCATGCTTCTCCTCGGCGGCCTCCGTCCTCGCTGACTCCAGCTCCTCAGTAACGGTGTTGAGCGCCGACTGAGCCTGTCTCAGCTGGAAAGACAGCTCCTTAACCCAGTAGGCTAGGCAATCCTCCTCAGTGGGCGACGATCCCACGACTCAGCAATTTGGGAAAGGCGTTCGGATTTGGCCCGAAGCTCCAATCCAAGATTCTGCTCGACAAGGCAGTAACGCTCCCGCTCCTCGGCGAGCTGGTCCTCGCCAACGGCGAAGAGTCATTCATGTTCATTCAGCCTGGCCTCAACCGACTGACGGAGCGCCACCTCTGCCTCGAGCTTGGAGCTCGTCTCCCCCAGTGAAGCTGTCGCTGCTCTCAGCTTTGCGACGGAGTCATCGGCCTCCTCGCGAGCCCTCCGCTCATTAGAGATGGCCCTCTCAAGATGACCCTGGGCGTCGGCGAGCTTCAACGAAAGCTCACGCAATCTAACCGACGCCTCCGCCGTGGCATCACGCTCGGAGATAAACAGATCATTCGCCTGGGCAACGCTCCGAAGAATATCCCCGAAAAAGGCGGTATAACCCTCCTATTCGTCAATAGGCCTAGCGTCACCTTGAAAACCGGGAGGCGCCAAGGATAAATGCCTACAAACGGAGACCGAATTGGCCGACCAGTCTTCAAAAGACGAGTTGGCAATTGGGGTGAGAGGAAAGCGGGCGGCAACACCAAAGCAAGGAACCGTCTTCCCAAAGCCCGGGGAAGGAAGAGAATGAGACAAACCCGAAGAAGAGGACCCGTCACCACGAGGAGACGAAACACGAGCCCCCGATGGCGCAATGGGAACGCTGATGGGAATCATCGGCGGCGGCGGCGGGGCCAGTTGAGCTGTCTCAGGACCAACGGCTGCTGGCGCGAATAGCGCCAGAGCATTCCCGGGGGCGGCCGCAGCAGACGTACCACCGGGGATACCGGCCGGGGAAGAGACCACCTCCACGACATCGGCTAAAACCTCTGAGGCAGTCACGCGAACCTCGGAAGGATACGAGGGCTCTCCGGGAGCGTCGTCTCTTACCTCTTCTTGGTCGACGAGAGGAAGGGCAGACAAGGAGGAAGCCTCCTCCGGCAAAAGGGTCGGGGCGGCAACGTCACCAGGCGCCACCACGGAAGCAGGCATGGGAGAGGTACCGCTGGTCCTCGGTGAGGAGACATCCTCTGGCCGCGGCGAAGGCGTTTCGCCTCGATCCTTGTCCTTGGAACGGGTACATCTCGCATTTCCTCGAGCTGAGGCTCAGCCAACGAGGGTCGGGAGGAAGACTCAGGAGTCTCGTCGGTAGCCATAGGCAAGGAAGCCTTCGGTTGAGCGATAGCTGGAACAAATGAGTCAACAAAGTCGACCCTCGGCTTCCTAACAGGTGCGGGGTGTGTCTCGTTACCCTGACGAGCAACCGACGACATGGCTAGCCGAGATGACTCAACATCAGAAGACCCCGCGGCAGGAACGGTGACCCTCGGCCTCTTTGGGGCTGGAGCCTCGTGCGCCTCCTCAGCCGGCCATCTACCTGAAGAAACCTCCACCGGAGAAGTCTTGATCCGAGGAGCAGAGCCATCAAAGTCTGCTCTGGTTTTCTTCGACTTCTTCACCGGGCAGCTCCCTTCAGCTGGCCGATCCTCCGGCTTAACCACGCGAGAAAACCCCTTCGGGAGGAGAGAGGCCGGGGGAGGGCCAAGAATCATCACCTCTCGGAACACGCCAGAGCTCCGTATCCAGTCGTCGCTGAAATCCCGAGACCAATCATAGCGACGGTTGGCAAGAAGGGCCCAGTGCAGCGCTTGGAAACGCGTGTCGTCACCTTCGGGTTTGAACTTTGGCACATCGACAACCCACTCAAGAGGGAAATTGGCGTAATTAAGGCCGAAGGTGCGGGATTTCACCCGCACGAAGAAGTACTTGTTCTCCCAGGAAGACTCCTTGCTCGGCGTGTTCATCAAAATGTTCCCCTGAAGTAGACGCGGTGCCATGAATCTCCCTAGATTCCGGGGATTTTGGGACAGTAGGAAGAGGCGCATGAGGTCTTCTAAAGTCATCTCCACCCACTCTTCGCACGCAATGACCAAGGTGCTGAGCAAGAGGCGAAGAATGTCGGGCCCCACTTGAGTAATGGGAACCTCAAAGGCATAGAGGAATGCCAGAATGAGGTTAGGAATCGGGAGATGAAGACCAACGTGCTGAAAGAAGGATTCGTACAAGCAGATATAGCCCGCCGAGGGGTTATCGGCCAGTTCGCCGCGTAAACATTCTCCCGCGCAAAATACTTCCGCACGATGAGCTCCAGCATCGCCTCCTTCATAAAGAAGGGGGAGATTAAGTAGCGAACAGTTTGCCGGGCACCATGCCGTGACCGGAGAAGCAGGTAGTGACCGGAAAACAAGAAGAAAGAAGGCTCGAAAAGGGAAAAAGCGCCGGAACGAAAGCTGCAGCGAAACAAACAAACAAGGAAATGACAGGAAGAGGCTATATATAGAGTACAAACCAAGGAGGAACACGAAGTGATGCGACTCGATCTAACGGCCCAATTTGAGAGCATTTGAAAAAAGCAACAGCCAGGATAAGAAGCCGTTACAAGTCCCCAGATGCACTCGAGTGCGAAACGACGCGCATTAATGGGAAGAGACGTTTCCCCTGCCCGAGGTATGCGTAGCCTGCAGACTAGACCCAAGTGGGCCCCAGTGCCAGAGGACTGTCGGGTAAGACGATACGTCTCCGGCAAATGGTCGTCGACCAACTTGCCTTCAACAAAGTCTCATCGACCGAAGGTTCCCTGATAAAATCTCTTTAGCAGGATGTCCTCGACGGAGGCCCGCCGACGAGGCATCCTCGACGGAAGCTCGTCGACAAAATACCTTTGGCAACAGCTCGTCGACCGAGGTGTCCTCGACAAAACTCGTCGACAGAGTTACCTAGGCGAGAAGAACCTCCCAAGAAGTTTGCCTCTCATTTTACCAAGTGTCAAACACTTGATAAAATGGGGGACTAACTGTTAAGGTCGGATTGGATCCCTTTTAACACTATGAGAGCCTCCAAGGTCGACCGATGGAGACCGAGAAGTGGATCCCCGAGCACGAACGAGACCCGATGAGGAGATCTGATGACACCAAGGCCCGACAAGGAGATTCGACGACACCAAGGCCCGACGAGGAAAGTCGATGAGACCAAGACCTGACGAGGAGAGTCGACGATGCTGGAATCGACATCGCATTAACACCGATTTCTGGTCGTATCTGCGGATCTAGACTGAAAACAGTCACCGCCAACCTATAAGAAATTGTAATCATTGATTAAGTCACACGGTTTGACCTTTAAATTTTTTATTGAGTTAGTGTCCCATACCAATAACCTGTCAAACTGTCTGTTTCAAAATCAATTTACAATTAATTTTTCCGATCGTGATGAATTAATTATTTTAATTTATTTCACTCGTTCTTGATTTTAATTCTAAGCCATGAGTACCAGTAAATAATTCTTAATCAATAACCTTGAAATCGTGTACCTTTTTCTTGTAGTCTCTGACACGGATCATGATTTTCTGAAGAACTTTCTGACTTCGATCTTCAATCCTTTTTGCGATTTCTGTGAAGAAGATGCTTCCAGAAGTCTTCCGATGTATTATCCAAGACTACGTCGCCAGGAGGTGTTGGCTCCCACTGGATAAAACCCTAAGCTCTAAATTCGAAAAACCTGAGAGGAGCTCAGAGAAATTCGCAGAAACTATCTTGAGATAGAGAGATCAAAATCTAAGAATTTGAGTGTGTGTTTTTCGGTTTCAGGTGTTCCCTATTAGGGAATGGCCCAACCGCTTTGAAAAAATCTCTCAACCAACTGAGATTGATTTACTCAACTTGTTTGGAGATATTCACTCTAAGATTTGATTTAAATAATTAAATCAAATAAAGAATAAATCCAAAACAAATCTTTTTAGAAAATACCCTAAAAAAGATTCATTAAATCAAATCTTTATATTTTCAAAAGATTGATTTCGAAATTATAAATATATTTCGAATTCATTATTTGATTTCTCTCTTTAAATATTTCTGATATAAATACCAATATTTAATTTCTCTATTTTTTTTTATTTAAATAGCAGTGTCATTTTTAGTCTAGGACTAAAAACTGTTATTATCATAAATCTCAAACCGTCTGTCAGAATTACACTATTCAAAAAGATAATTGTACCAAAATTTAATTTTCCACAACCCTAGGGATGTCTTATAATTAAATTCAATCATCTTTTGCAGTTTCACTGGCATACCAAATTTTGGTACTTTTGCCACTATTTAGGGTAATCAGTAATTCGTGATAATAATCACGAACCGAATCTGATTGGAGTATCCTATTCAAATGAAATATTTGAATATATTTGCGGTGTCATCCTCTATGGAGCTACAAAGGGGACTAATGGACGTACACACTCGAGCTACCGTAAAAGCGTAGACTTTTACCAACCTCGATTACATTCCACTATAGCTCTTGGCTGAACTCTCAAGTGTGTATGATAATTATCTTCCTGAACACAGGTGTCCATCGATTCAATAAGATATCCTGTATGCTAGGTCTTCGTTTAATTATGACACTCATTAAAAGGGTGATATTTACCGTTCTGCCCTTTTTTATGACACTATCTTCTTCTTATGATTCTTACAAACTACTCACTCGAAAGATGATGAATCTAATGAGCTGATCATAAGTACTTATTTGTTTCCATGAATCACAATAAGAATATCATAAAGATATTGTCCATATCTGCTATTGTGCAACTTATCCTGGTCAACCGTCTAATCCCAAAATAAAAGTATTAGGAGTACCAAGCTGTACTCTGTAACGATTAAATCAAAGATTATATAAGTTGAACCGTAAAAATCCATAATGCTCAGGACGTCAACCTAATTCCATCTGATCATCTAAGCGACCCTATCGTGCTATCATCAGTGACAGACTTATTTGATGATTTCAGATGTGAGTCTAGTCCGTCCAATATGAAGACACTTCATACTTGATAAACTTAACAGTGCACGGACTACACTATGATCCGGTAATAGATCATCACCCAATTGTGATTAAGTTCATCAATGGTCGTTCACGCCTTAGAAATTCCCATTTCTAATCTAGACCATGGACTTTTTTAAGTTCTTTATTCGTGACAGTCAAACCTCCTCACAAAAGACTATTTGTGATGACTGAGCACGATAGCAACATTAAAGAACTATGGATCAAACATTCAATTAATATTATCTATTTACAATCCGAAGATAACTATACAAGATAACTTTAATAAGGACTATTCATTCTAGGCAAAGGACCAGAATCTTATGTTAGCGGGATTAGCATCTGAATAGAGGGCATACAAAATATGTCCAACAGACGACACCAAGACCTGACGGGGAGAACCGACGACACCAAGGCCCGACAAGGAGAGCCGACGACACCAAGACCCGACGAGCAGAGCCGACGACACCAAGACCCGACGAGGAGAGCCGACGACACAAAGGCCCGACGAGGAGAGCCGACGACACCAAGACCCGACGAGGAGAGCCAACGACACCAAGACCCGACGAGAAGAGCCGACGACACCAGGACCCGACGAGAAAGAGTCGAGGAGACTCTGGCGAGACGAGACGTGCTCGCGATAGTAACAATGACAGTGACCGATGAGATAGGCATTTAATGCCTGAGGCTTCGATGGGACAAGCATTAAATGCTCGAGCACGCCGCGATGGGACGAGCATTTAATGGGGCCACATCGGAGGTAACCCCGAAGACTCGAACCACGCGAAAAGGAGATGCGCCAGGCTTTTGCCAGACACATGGGGGAACGAGCCGATGGGTCTCCGAAAAAAGCGGGAAAGTTGGCCTATAAAAGGGGAAGAAACACTCGTGTAAGAGGGGGATTGGGAGCAGAGAGAAGGCAGCGATATACTTGTAAAAGAAAGAAGAGCAAGATCGTCAATACAAAAGTCACATTATTTTTTCATATTTTCCTAGTTAATAAGCGAAAGGAACCCAACTCTTCATTTAAGAATAAAAGTAATATTGTGATTGTTAGAGCGGTACGAATCGCCCTCTAACAACTGTTATTGAGTTTTAGATAGTCTATTGGACTAATAAATAATGCTATTTAACACAATGTTTACGCACTAAGCTCAAGGTATAATACATTTTTACTCATAAAAAAGAAAAAAAATATTTGTAAAATATGAATATGAGTGATGACTAGAGCTGCACATGAACAGGTCGCGACCAATCGCGACGGAAATCGCCAAAATCGCGAGTTGGCTGGTCGCGATGCGTCGTAGCTTGCCTGGTCGCGATGCGTCGCGACGTGGTCGCGATTTAGCGAGGAGGGGTGATTCTCGACCAAAAAAAGGGCTGCGGCAAAAGTTATTTTTTGTTTCCAATGTTTAATTTTATTAGTTTTTATCCGAATTTAAGTATTAAATTATTTAAAATTATTATTTAAACTTTATTTATTTCAAAATTAATATTTTAGTATGTTATTATTTTGTAACATATTATTAATTTTGATTTATAAGTTAATTTTTAAGTTGTAATATATGTTAATAAGTATTAATGTGTACCATATTAATAATTATTAAAATTCTAAAACAAATAAGTAAATATGATAAAACAAGATATTAAAAAAAAAGTTGTATTATTCATTGTGAATATTACAATATGGTGGAAGAAGTTGTAAATATTCAGTGTAAATATTACAAGATGCCTCACTAAAACCTCTCTTGAAAAACCCTCCTTAGGGACATAAAACCAAGAGAGAAAAGAGCACATCATATTGGCGTTTACATTGCGTCACTCGGGGAACCAGTCGTTAAACCTTTGCGTCATAAGCTCTAGCTCGGTTGGCTCGGACCGTTGGGCGATGGTGGGGTTGCGGAACATCCAATCGTTCAACACCACCGCTTGCTCGAGGTGTGTGGGAGTTGTTGACGCCCTCCGGTCGTCGATTATATGCTGAGCCGAGCTGAACGCGCTCTCCGAAGCAACGCTGGAAATGGGGATGGACAGTATATCCCTCGCCATTCTCGCCAATATCAGGAATCATTCCCGTTGATTCTTCCACCATCCAATCACATCGAACTCGACGGGCAATGGGCAACGGAGGCTTCACCGCTATCTTGATTGGAAGGTTGAGGAGAACCGCGGTTGTACACCCCGATATTTGAACCACGGATCGAGGGCGGCGTTTGATAGTCGTCGGGATCGGCATCGTCGGGACGTTGAGTTTGGTCGGGATCGGCATCTTCGGGACCTTGAGGTTCATCGGGATCGGCACCTTCGGGACCTTGAGCTCCGTATTCGGCACCTTCCCGTAATATGAGATTGAAAAAAGGATCGTTATTTCCCCCCCTACATAGAGCCACCGCGTCGACCAACTCTCGGGGCACACGTTCGGGATTGGCGTGGTGCTGGGCCCGCGCCCGGACTAGACTAGGTCTTAGAGACCGTACTGTATCGTCGGGATAATCTGGATTGGGAGGGGAAGGGAATATTTCTGACGGTAGCCTAACGGGAATGTAGCCGTCGGGACAAGGCTCTGATGTTCCCCCTTGTAGAAATTGGGGTTGCAAATTCCTGGCCGCCCTTCGACCCCCGGAACTACCGCCGCTTCTTCGAGACATAATGATAAACCTTTAGGAATTTAGAAAATTGGAACTTTGGAACTTTGGAGATTGAGAGTGGAAAAAACTTGGAGAGTTGAGAGAATTTGAGAGAGAGTTGAGAGATTGTTGGTGAGGAAATGAGGGAGGAAGATGTGGTATTTATAGGGTTTTAGGAGAGGGTGGGGTGGGTGAATAATTATTGTTGTGGGTGAAGAGGGTGAATAATTGTGAGGAGATAGTGGGTGAAAAGTATTTGAAATTTGAAATTTTAGGGTTGAAATTCGAGTAAAGTGGGTAATAATTGTGGTTGTGGAATAAAATTCGGGTAAAAAGTGTGTTATTTATGCCCCAAAATGACAAAATCACGCGGATCGCTGACGTGACACGATCTGGGCCGTCGATCGCTTCACGCGGATCAAGCCCTGACGCGTCGCGACCAGAGCCCGAGATCGCGACGCGTCGCGACTTTTGCCGCGTGAATCGCGACGCGTCGCGACTGGCACTTTTTGCGTCGCGACGCGTCGCGTCGTGAGTGGCGACGTCGCTTGCACAACTCTAGTGATGACTCATAAAGATTTAACAATTTGATGCTCTGTATGATCGACTATAAAAAGTTATGCATCGATCAAAGTGTTCCCAACATCTACTTTTGCAGGACAACTCATAAGTGAAGTGACTCGATGCATCAATCTCAATATGTAGATTTAAAAACGTAGTTAAAGTCATTCGATCACCGACAAAGGTAATAAACAAGCTAAGCCTTAATAACAGGAATAATAAAAAAAATAAAAAAATAAAAAGATTGTTTTTTCTTTGTTCTTTTTGTCTTTAACAAAACAACTAATTTTTAATTAATTAATTTATTTATTTTGGCAAAATCATAAGGAAAACTTGCTTTCCATTAATGTTGTGCAAATTCTTACCTATATATGCAGGGCTAGGGGCTGGTCAGCTCTCTTTACAGCTAGATAACTCCTGAGCTACTTTGAAGATTACCTCGACGATCTTCCGAGCAATTTGGCGTCAGGACTGGATTAGACGCAGAGGGTGAGGTGAGACAACGTCTTTTTCCCAAGTGTTAACGGATTAGGAGGCACTCCCAGGGCAATCTCTTAGTGCATGTAATTAATGCAGGGAGGCCCGGGCATCCCTCACCTCGAAAACCGGGAATGTATTTGTTGGGACTCTAATTAAGGGAAGTACTTAAAAGTTAAAACCACTTTTCGGGTGGCGTTTCCCAAATTTCTGTCCAATTTACTTTTTTAATTGTATAATAAAAATTAGGGATAATTACGGTAAATATACTCAACCTTTGGTCAAACTTCCTCCCGTGTACCCAACCTTTAAAATTGGCGGTAAAAGTACCCAACCAGCGTTGACTGTGTCTTTGGCTAAAAAATGTTAACTTTTGCCGTTAGCATAGTACACGTGTCCGTTGCAATGACATATTTTTTCAATGTTGTTTAATATGTATGAAATTTGATTAGTTCATGTGTGTGTTTTAGTAGATTATTTGCTGATTAATTTGTTGATTAATCTGATAGATAGATTAATTCAGTTAGTTTAACCATTAATTCAATTAAAAATGATAGTAATAAATTTCGGGTGGCTTATGTGGCACGTACACGTGTACTATGCTAACGGCAAAAGTTAACGTTTTTTAGCCAAAGTCACAGTCAACGCTGGTTGGGTACTTTTGCCGCCAATTTTAAAAGTTGGATACACGGAAGGAAGTTTGACCAAAGGTTGGGTATATTTGCCGTAATTTTCCCTAAAAATTATATGCCAAATTTTTTCATGTAAAAAGTAATTTCACGGAAAAGAGTTTGATGATCGACAAAAACTTTACCAAAAACAGTAAAATTGTTAGCTCAAATAATAAAAAATAATGTCGAGAAGCCCCACTCCGCGCAGGACCACAGTAAAAGCATGGCCTCTCTCTCCAACGTATCTACTTCACATTCAATTACACATTAATCATCGACCAAGTCCAACTAAACTTACAAAATTACAATCAATAGCTCCTGTCAGCATTTATCATAGCTAATTCTATCAAAGGATTTCCGGAATCGATGGTCTGATTTTACGGGTTTAATTACCGATCAATCACGGGTATAACTATGAACTAGACGCTCAAACCAAATCTTTGAACCGCGCGATCGCAGCGAGTTTGTGCAAGGCCGATCCTTGACTTCTCCAGATCGAACTCCATCCACACGTTTTGCTGGTGATGATGTCCGATGACGTAAGCCTCCACTCCCAGCAGATCGGAGTTCCCGAACGTGAAGCAGTAGACGGCGTCGCTCCCTCTTACTTCGCCGGCAATGGGATATAGAAGACTCTCTCCGTTGACTACCATCTCGGCTCCGTCAAAGACCAGGCTCACCGTCGGAAGCTCCGGTAGCTTCGCCAGCCCAACCGGTATCCGGAAACACAAATCCATTGCTCCTTGGAACACGAAATCCTCTTCTTCCAAAACTTTTAGCACGCCGGTCGTGCTGTTCACGAACTCGCGCCTCAGCGCCGTGTAGGCTTCGCCGAGGAGGAAAGTGAATTGGGTGCCGGAGTCGACCATGGTCTGCCCTGCGCCAGTGTGGTCCGGCGCGAAGACTGATTTTGGCACCGGCAGAGGCGTCCCGGCAACCGTTATACCGATGAGCTGCACAGTGTACGCCACGCGGTCGAAGTACGGCAGCGGCTGCGAGATCTGCACCAATGCCGTGTAGTTAAGCGGCACTACAAGCGGGGCGAGTCCGGGTTCGCCGAGGATTAACACGCCGGGGAGGTTGTAGGAGGAGATGCAGTAGGAGAATGTGGCGAAGGACATCTGCGAGACGAGCGAGAGTCGGCCCCGGTTCATGCCAATGAGGCCGGCGCTCTCGGCGTCCGCGTCCGGGTTAGAGCTAAAACCTGCGTCCGAAAACAATTTTGAGAAGATGGAAGCTCTGCAAACTAATTATTATTATCAAGCTTATATAATCAACACCTCCGTCCATGCAGCCGAAGACGAGCAGCGACACCTCGGCGGTGCCGATGTGGAACGTGTCAGCGGCAAGATTCCCCTCGGACGACGTGAAATCGGCGTAGGTGAGCGTGGCGTGGCAGAGATCTTTGGCGTCACAGGAGGCGGGGATGTTGAAGTCCTGCGTGCGGTTGGTGCACACGGTGGAGGAGCACTGGACGGGAGCGTAGGAGGTGGATAGGTCGGGGTTGAAGGTCTCGGCGATGGGGACGGTGGTGTTGGTGCGGTTGCAGCGGAGCCAGGAGAGCTCGCTGCCGGTGTCTAGGACCATGGTGACGTTCTGCGGGGGTGACCCGACGGCGAGCGACACGGTGAGGCTGACGTTGTGGCGGAAGGGAAGTCTGTTGGGGGACACGGGCGTCATTTCGCGGGATGTGAGGGGCAGAATGAGGAATTCAGTTTCGGAGGAGGAGAAGGTGAGGGAGAAGAGAGTGTCTAAGAAAAGGAGGAGGAGAATCGCCGGAGAGTTCTTGTCGTCTCTCATTGATGTCTCTCTCTCCTTCTTTCTTCCTCTTTCAATGTGAGAAGAAATGAGACTGTATTAATATATTTATGTATTTGTTTTGGTTCTGTAAATATACATGGATTATGGTGTAAATTAATATGAAATATGTTTGTTTGAAGTCTCAAATTTGGCATTTTTTGCTATCATATAGGAAGAAAGGAATTGGGTTAATCTTATTATGAATTATAAATAAATGAGCTATATCAATACACGAAACTTAATATATGGCTTTGTTTTCTTATTAACTATGATCAAATATATATTAAAAACTTTAAAAATAATAATGAATAAATGATATATAATTCTAAAAAGATAATTTTAAATTTGAAGAGTTTATTCAAATATTTTTAGATTTGCAATGGCAAACTCCAACTAGAGCTGCACAAACGACGCCGTCACTCGCGATGCGACGCGTCGCGACGCCTACAGTGCGAGTTGCGACGCGTCGCGATTCACGCGGCAAAAGTCGCGATTCGTCGCGACGAGGAGAGGAAATCGCGACGCTGCAAGGGTCGATCCGCTCACTTGATCGCACGGCTGAGATGAGGCCACGTCATTGATCCGAAGAGGGTGTCGAATTTGTGTTTGTTTTGGGCGTAAATCCCAAAAATTTTACCCGAATTTCAAATAAATTTCACCCACAACAATAATTATTCACCCACCCCACCCTCTCCTAAAACCCTATAAATACCACCTCTTCCTCCCTCATTTCCTCACCAACAATCTCTCAACTCTCCAAGTTTTTTCCACTCTCAATCTCCAAAGTTCCAAAGTTCTAAAGTTCCAAAGTTCCAATTTTCTAAATTCCTAAAGTTCTATCATTATGTCTCGAAGAAGCGGCGGTAGTTCCGGGGGTCGAAGGGCGGCCAGGAATTTGCAACCCCAATTTCTACAAGGGGGAACATCGCAGCCTTGTCCCGACGACTACATTCCCGTTATGCTACCGTCAGAAATATTCCCTTCCCCTCCCAATCCAAATTATCCCGACGATACAGTACGGTCTCTAAGACCTAGTCTAGTCCGGGCGTTGGCCCACCACCAAGCCAATCCCGATCGTGTGTCTCGAGAGTTGGTCGACGCGGTGGCTCAATCTAGGGGGGAAATAACGATCCTTTTTTCAATCTCATGTTACGGGAAGGTGCCGAATACGGAGCTCAAGGTCCCGAAGGTGCCGATCCCGACGAACCTCAAGGTCCCGAAGATGCCGATCCCGACCAAACTCAACCTCCCCACGATGCCGATCCCGACGACTTTCAAACGCCGCCCTCGATCCGTGGTTCAAATATCGGGGTGTACAACCGCGGTTCTCCTCAACCTCCCAATCAAGATAGCGGTGAAGCCTCCGTTGCCCGTCCTCGACGAGCTCGACGTCCTTCTACCGGGTAATAACCTTTAATCCTTTTTTTATTTCATTAATTATTAATTTTTTATTAATTAATAAGTTAGTACTTAATAATAAATAATAATTAATAATTAATAAGTAATAAATAATAATTAAAAAAAATAATTGAAAAAAAATAATTAATTTTTAATAATTAATAATTATTAAATAATAATCACTTGAAAGTCTTAGTATGCTCTGTGGTTGCGGTTCCGACTGATCTTCCACATCAGAAACGATTTTCTTGAGATTTAATTATCATTTAATCATATTATCTTAATTAATTAATTTCGTTTAATTTTTTTAGGATAAATATTATAGTTTAATTATTTTAGTTTATTTAATTAATTTGTCACGTATCTTGAAAGTCTTAGTATGCTCTGTGGTTGCGGTTCCGACTGATCTTCCACATCAGAAATGATTTTCTTGATATTTAATAAGTTAACGGGATTAAAAATGGTAATTTGTATGTGTGGTGATCATTATAAAGTTCTTAATGGAATACGGTGTCTTAGAAAGATTGGTTTTTAAATAAGGTTTGCTTTGCAATCTCCTCCAAACTAGCCTGGGAACCTTGGGGAGTTCTGTCTAGAAAAGCTTGGGCATAAAGCGAGATCATAGCATCCTTTCCAGTCGATCTGGCCGTGGAACCTCGGGGAGTTCCGTCAAAAAGAGCTTGATAATGATTTCCACACATAGAAAATACCATTTTTAATTTCGTTAACTCTTTTAATTAACTATATGAAATTTAATTAATTAATATGATTAATATTAATATTTAATCCATGTAAAATTAATACCCATTTTTATTTTGTTAACCTTTTTTCTCCCGTATATTTTTAATAGGGAAAGTCCTCCTGCCTTGTTGTGGGGACGACCAAACAAAGCGAAGGTGTGGGATTATTTTCACGAGGAACGACGGGTGGAGAACGGTGTTCGAATCAAGATCGCCACGTGCAAGAAGTGCCATGAAACCCTCGATGCGTTGGGGGACAAAGGAACCGGCTACTTGACGCGACATAAGAAAGCGTGCTACGGAGACGGTAACGAGGTAAACACAGCACAGGTAAGTGCTCTTACCACCGAAAATTTACGGAAATGGACCCTCGAGTGGTTACTGTCTACGGGCGCACCGATGAGTTTGGTGGAAAACCCTGCGCATACACAATATATGCAAAGGGTTAATCCGTCTTACGAACAGTTTTCCCGTACGACATATACCAGGGACATGGAAAATGCTTACAAAATGCAAAAAAATTATTTGGTCGATTTTTTCAAAATGTCCAACATTAACGTTGCTTTTACCACCGACTTGTGGAGCGGTCCGAGTCTTAACGACTATTTGAGTCTGACCGCCCATTACGTCGACGAGAATTGGGATCCATGTCAAAAACTTTTAAACATGTCACCATTCGAGTGTCGCCATACCGGCAAAAACATTTCCGATAAATTAATAGAATTATTCAATGATTGGGGTTTGCAAAATCGTATCATTTCTATTACGTTAGACAATGCCGCAAACAATAACGCCGCTATTACTATCTTAGAAAATAGTTTGCCCGGTTCTCCTTTTCGTAATATTTTACATCAAAAATGTGCTTGTCACATCATTAATTTAATTGCTAGAACGGGGGAACGAAATATTTCAGGGCACGTTGACAAAATACGCGGCGTTGTCGATTGGATCCGGCATTCTCAAACCACCGTTAGGTGGAGACGATTTTGTAAAGAGCACAATCATAAAGCTAATAAGTTTGGTTTAGACAACAATACACGATGGAACTCTACATATCTAATGCTTTCAGTTGTTTGTAGACAGAGATTACCGTTAAGCGCTTTCCTCCTCACCGAACTAGAGGCCTCGGAGCGGATCACAGAGGCAGAATGGGAAATGGCCCAGAAATTCACCCAATTCCTTAAACCCTTTTACGCTGTTACTTTAAATTTTTCAAACCAAAGACAACCTTCCTTGAATCATGGTCTTTCGGGTCTTTACGAAATTACAAACAGTTTTTCTAAATTCGCAAATGACCCTGTTATTTCGCCCATGATTGAGGGAATGGTTGCAAAATTCAAAAGTTATTGGGATCCACCCCCTTTTTCGTATTGTTTCGGTGCTATCTTGGATCCCCGTATTATGTTTACGTTCGGGCCTTTGATGTCAGCAATCGGGACAAACTTAGGGGTGGATTACACTGATTATATTAAGGTTGTTAATGAAGCTTTTTATGAACTTTACAGTGAATACGACCGGCGGTTCCCACAGTTCAACGTGGAGGCGGAGCAAAGGGCAGTTATGGAAAGCCCAACCAAGACCGGCCTAGCATTTGTCTGGAGACTGAAGCAAAGACTGGATCGCGGAGAAGCATCGGGATCCGCTACGCCACCGGCACGAGCGGAGGAAACGGACGGTGCCCCGCAAGAACTGAAGCGGTACTACGGCCTGCGGATCGACAAGGACTCCGTCGAGTTCGATGTGATTGGATGGTGGAAGAATCAACGGGAAAGATTCCCGATTTTGGCGAGAATGGCGAGGGATATACTGTCCATTCCCATTTCCAGCGTTGCTTCGGAGAGCGCGTTCAGCTCGGCTCAGCATATAATCGACGACCGGAGGGCGTCAACAACTCCCACACACCTCGAGCAAGCGGTGGTGTTGAACGATTGGATGTTCCGCAACCCCACCATCGCCCAACGGTCCGAGCCAACCGAGCTAGAGCTTATGACGCAAAGGTTTAACGACTGGTTCCCCGAGTGACGCAATGTAAACGCCAATATGATGTGCTCTTTCCTCTCTTGGTTTTATGTCCCTAAGGAGGGTTTTTCAAGAGAGGTTTTAGTGAGGCATCTTGTAATATTTACACTGAATATTTACAACTTCTTCCACCATATTGTAATATTCACAATGAATAATACAACTTTTTTTTTAATATCTTGTTTTATCATATTTACTTATTTGTTTTAGAATTTTAATAATTATTAATATGGTACACATTAATACTTATTAACATATATTACAACTTAAAAATTAACTTATAAATTAAAATTAATAATATGTTACACAATAATAACATACTAAAATATTAATTTTGAAATAAATAAAGTTTAAATAATAAGTTTACATAATTTAATACTTAAATTCGGATAAAAACTAATAAAATTAAACATTGGAAACAAAAAATAACTTTTGCCGCAGCCCTTTTTTTGGTCTTTCTTCGCTAAATCGCGACCACGTCGCGACGCATCGCGACCAGCCAAGCCACGACGCATCGCGACGTCCTTGCTCGCGATTTTGGCGACTTTCGTCGCGATCGGTCGCGATTATGGCGTGTGCAGCTCTAACTCCAACAGAAGTACGTTACCTACCAGACATATAGTCGTCCTCGATATATAGAAGACAATTCCCTACTTCACCGGATGAGAAAGACGCGATAAGGCAGATACCCTATGCTTCTGCAGTAGGAAGTCTGATGTATGCTATGAAAAATACTTGGCCAGACATGTGTTACGCAATGGAAATTGTTAGAAGATACCAATCTAATCCTGGTATGGATCACTAAAAACAGTGAAGAACATTCTCAAGTATCTTTGTAGAATAAAAGAATATATGCTAGTGTAGTCAAGATCTATAATTTGTTGGAAGTATTTTATAATATGCTCTCTATTAAGATGGTAATACCCTTGTATAAGATTATGATTGTCTATGCTTTAAAGAATAGATCTTATTGATGTTAATCTTATGTAGTCATATCCTACATATTATAAAATTAAATGTTTCATCCCTAGTTCTCTACGTTTTGTAATTGTGCTTTGTCATCACACAAAGTCTATGTGAGGAGGTTTGACAAGCACAAAGTTAAGAACTTAAATTTAAGGTCCATGGTCTAGGTTAGAAAGTGAGAGTTGTTGGTTTTGGTATTGGTGTAAACCGACCCGAACCCGAGTTTTAAAAATTGCGGAAGATTAATCTTTAAGTCGGATCGCGTAAACGCGTACGGTAACCCTTTTAAAATTATTTAAACAAGGAACAGAGTCCCACACCAAAATTCTCTATTACCCTATCTGATTTATGAAACCCCAAATATTAATTGTTTAGGTCCAGGATCATTGTTAATCGATTTTCATCAACAAAATTAATTCATTAGCTTATGTGAAATTCAATTTCGGGTTTGAGCAAATAGACAATTTTCGAATAAAAAAAATTAATTCATTAACTTATGCCAACTGTGAACTCTGAGTCTGAAATTGCTTCTGCGAATCCCGTGTTCCTGCTTTCTACGAATTGTTGTGTCCCGAATTCTTCGAGTAGTTTTCCGATGTATCCTCCGGAGCTAGACCGCCAGGATGTGTGGGCTCCAAGGATGATCACGAAACCTTCAAAGCTTGAACCGGGATCAGCATTGGCTCTATGGCTGAAATCGCAGAGAGAGAGGAAAGAGAGAAAAAGATGCAAATTTCTCCGAGTGTGTGTGTTATGATTTCTGATTTTATAAAGTCTAGCCTATTTATAAGCAAACACCAAATCTTAACCATATGGAGATATTCCTCATTGTCTTTATTTAATTAAATAAGATAATGATAATATCAAATCTTAATCTTTATCAAGAAAGATTTAAATCTTAAGATAAGATATAACAAATCTTCCAGATATAAATCCAAGATTGAATATTTCCTTATTTATTCGAATTATATATATAATATATTTAATTTTAATTCAAAAAATAATAGTTATCCGAATTAGGATATAATTCGAATTAGAGTTATTTTTAAATCAAATATAAATCTTTTTAATTATAATTAATTATTAATAATTGTAACTCCGTAAAAATGGCTTTAACTTTGATTCAGATCCAAGGTTCGGGCACCAAGCTGGACCCGTTAAACACGTGGATAATTGAATGTTGAGTCAACGCGGGTTGGCTGATGATCGTTAAAGCTAGAGGCGAGTCCTTTGTCTTGGGCGAGCGTCCGGGCTGGTCTTGGCGATCCTTGGCGAACTTCCTTCCTTGGCGAACTCTTCGTCTTGGCGAAGCTCCTCGTCTAGGCTAACTTCCTTCCTTGGCGAACTCTTCGTCTTGGCGAAGCTCCTCGTCTAGGCGAACTCCTTGTCTTGGCGAAGCTCCTCGTCTTGGCGAATTCCTTGTCTTGGCGAAGCTCCTTGTCTTGGCGAAGCATCTCGTCTAGGAGAACTACTGTCTTGGCGAAGCTCCTCGTCTTGGCGAAGCTTCTCGTTTAGGCAAACTCCTGTCTTGCCGAAGCTCCTCATATAGGCGAACTTCTGTCTTTGCGAAGCTCCGAGGCGTTCTTGGTGATTCTTCGTGATTTCCCTTCCTTAGCGAGCTCGTGTGGCGAGGGAAGACCTGCAAAAAAGGGTAGATTGGGCCTGTGCCGCATCGCTTATGGTTGGGCGAGGCTGCCTACATATCTCAGTTTAAGAGAATCAGGTCCCACGTAGTTTGGGGTTAGTAATAAATGGTGGGTGAATGATGATGTGGTTTGACTCGTCGGAAGTGCCGATGTTGGCTGCACAGGGGTGACCTTTTGCCGAATGGCAAGGGTATTACCGGCGAGGGTGTCGTAGTAGACGGCGCGGGTGTTAGCGAGCTCGTATGATGAAGTGCTTTGACCGGTGAGGGAGGTCTTTGTCGACCTGTCGAACCACTTCCCCAGTGAGGCTATACTCTTGTCGACCTGTCGAACCACTTCCCTTGCGAGGCTATACTCTTGTCGACTTCTGCTCTCTTATAAGGACCTTTCTTGGCGATTTCCGGGGACCGGGTCGGAGAACCCTAAGGGAGAAGGCGAATTTATATAGAGAGAAAGAAGAGAGAGAAGCTCTAGGGGCAGCGGTGAGAGAGTGTGTTGAAATGAGGAGGGAAAGCCTCCTATTTATAGGAAAACCATTTCCCATTAATTGCATAGGGAGGGGCCTGCGAATTTCTCCTTTCCAGGGGGGCCTTGCCACGGCTCGTAGCCATGGCGAGGGGCTCGTCGATGCTCCATAGCTCGCCTGTGGTGTCTTCCGGGTGTCCGCGAGCTTATATGTTGAGTCCGCAAGCTCAGATCTCCTCGTCATTTAGAATAGTTGTGAGTTATCCCTTTTTCATGCCATGGAGAGGTGGCTCGTCATGGCTAGGTGGTTCGTCAGGGCAAGGTGGTTAGCCAGGGCGAGGTTGTTGGAAATATTTTATATATGCCCTCAATTCAGATGCTAATCCCGCTCACATAAGATTATGGTCGTTTGCCTGGAATGAATAGTACTTATTAAAGTTATCTTATATAGTTATCCTTGTTGGGTGTCAAAATCATCGTCGGGGTTTGATTCCCGATTATATTACGCCGAAATGTCCCTCCGAGCCGTTCCGGTAACATTTAAAAATTATTTTAAAGCGGAAAGACTTGTTATCGGACCAACGGCACGGATATCGGGTAATGACCATTTTAACAAGATCCGATAAATATTACATATTTAATATTCACAACTCATTATAAATATCATAGTTGAAATAAGAAATAAATAGAAAGCGGTAAATGTTTGCATTTATTAACCCAATGCATAAGGCCGTACCTCGGTTGACGTTTCTGGCTGCGGACTCTGAAGTTCGGCAGGGCTCCGCCGGTGCTGAGGGAAACACCCGTGATCTTCCGGGATATTTTCCTGGATTCCTCGTACCGAAGCGTGGGCTTCGCCGGCAGGACTCCATCCCAAAACTTTAACTGAGGTTCTTTTGAAGCTTCCGGAGAACAACGTCTCACTAAGCTGAACAAAAAAGGAGATCAAAAGTAGAAAACTCGCAGACCCTAGAGAGAGAGGGAGAGCTCGAGTTTTTGCTCTGGGGAAGGTGTGAAAAATGTGTAGAATGACTCCTCTATTTATAGGCTTAAAACCGTAACCAAATTAGAGATTTTCACTCATCATTTTTTCGATTTCTATATAATTAAATACAATAATTATCTCAATCCAATGGCTAAGATTCGATCTCATCTAAATCCAATGGTTATAATTATTTAGGTATTTAATTAAATAAGAAAGACTTGGTAAATATAAAAACCAATATTATCTTATCATGATAAATATATGCGCATATTTATATATATATTTATATATATTAATTTCAAAATTATATTAAATATAATTAATTAATCTAATCCAAAGGCTAAGATTTAATCTTATCTAAATCCAATGGATATAATTAATTAGGAATTTAATTAAATAAGAAAGACTTGGTAAAATCCATAACCAATCTTATCTCCTTATCTTTATAATTTCGATTTATATATATATATATATATATATATATATATTCATTTTTCGAATTTTAATAATGTCTAGATCCTACGGTTAAGATAAATCATAAACCGATCTAATGGATCACATTATTTCAAGATAAAATCAAATTATCTAAGACTTGGTAAAAGCCTTAATTCGACTTTATCTTTTAATGATAATTCAAAAATTGCATATAATAAATATAGATAATTAATTTCCAATCCGACGGTAAAGATTAAATTTTAAACCGATCTATCGGATACAATTAATTAGGTGAAATTCGAAAACCCTAAGCTTGGTCACAAAGCTATTTTTCGAATTACGGTTAAGTCAAAAATCAATCATCTTAATCCTACGGTTGATATTAAATCATTTCCAATCTAAGGATAAGATTGATTTAAGGGTTTTTTTTGCTAAAATACAAAAAATTAGGTATTTATGCCTCAAATATTAAAACCCTAGCTAGGTCAAACTCGTGTGGGCTAGGTCATTCAATCCCATACTCGATTTACACATGTATTAATATATATAAATATATATTATTTATTAATATAAATCTATTAATTATTAATTAATTATTAATAAGATATTAATAATTAAATCCAAATAATTAAATTATATTAATATTTCCTGATCTCAATATCACACATTAAAATGTCATGGTGCCACAACATCATTTTAATTCGTGACATGTGATTTAATTTCATAGTTTATCGTACCGAACACAAACTTAGAAAATCCATAAATTACAAACCGTAAGTCAAAATGACTTGGTTCAAAAAGCAAAGTTGCTTAGAATTTAATTTCCAACAACATGGTGCAGATAGAAAATATAAATTCTAACTTTCTTTTTATCAGTTAATTTCGTGTACCAAGATATGGTACTGTTGCCACGCTGACGATAAAACTATCTGACGTCTGCCACAGACCTTTCAGTTTTATAAGTCTAGCCAAATGATTAAACATTATCCAGAATGTATTTTAATCACGTACGTATCATCCGTTACGGAGCTATCCTTGGGACCATGGACCCGTGATCACTTAAGCTCCAACGAACTGCTAGTTGTTCGTCAAACCTCTAAGTGATTCCACTATTGACCCGAGGCTGCACTCTTTAGTGATACGGTATATATTATTCCCTTTATAGCAGCAGGGTGTCCATTGATACAATAAAATTTGGGTTATTATTCTTTCACTTGATGACTCACATATGAGCTGGCGGTTTTTACCGTATTGCCTCTCATTGCATTTTCCTCCTTGACTCAGTAAGTAATATTATTAGTAACCCACTTATGGTTTCGATTCATAAGTTGCGCACAGGTACCTCTCATTTCTCACCACCGACAACCAAGGGAATCATCATGACTCTGAAGAGAGCTGTGTGATGCCCATGTATATGATCAAGCTACCCTTACTACTGACTATCATGTTCCCAAAATAATAGTGTTGGGAACAACGGTAAGATCTTGTGTTCTTTAACAGTTAAATCAAAGAACAATCAAGCCAGTAGCTCGAACTCAAAACCACTCAGGACTTAGAAATAATATCCATTTGATCATCTATTTGTGACTCAACTACAAGTTATTAGTGACGGTCTTATATGATAACTTCTTGAGTTTAAGTCAGGTCTAGTCCAGTATGAAGACACTTCACACTTAATGCACTTCTAGTGAGTGTGACACACACATAATCCAGAATAGGATTGTCACTTAGTCACATTAATGACCTGATACGATTATTAGGCTCCCACCCTGTTAATCAGGTCACGGACATTTTAAGTTCATTTATTATGATTATTAATTCTTCCTCACATTGACTCTGTTGTGATAATAACATAATTGCATCCTTTATGAACTATGGAAACAAACATTCTATTTTACTCTACCGGAAACTATAATAAGATTAACATAATAAGTATCATCTTTATTCAATGACATGTCATAATCTTTTACAAATGGACAAAATATCTTGTTTAAGGGCACATATGTCAACAATCTCCCACTTGTACTTAAAGAAGATGACCCATGTCTTTCACGCCCATATTTTCCAGATGTCTCCTGAATATTTTCTCCGGCAACGTCTTGGTAAATGGATCAGCCAGATTGTCTTCCGAAGCTATTTTCAAAACCCGTACGTCGCCTCGACGTAGACGTACTATCTCTCTAATGAGATTGTATTTTCTCTCTATATGTTTCGACTTGTTATGGTCTCTGGGCTCTTTAGAATTTGCCACCGCGCCACTGTTGTCACAGTATAGCGTTTGTGGCCCATCTACATCTGGGACTACACCCATCTCCATGTAGAAATTCTTTAGCCAAACTGATTCTTTGGCTTCTTCACAGGCAGCCACATATTTAGCTTCCATTGTGGAATCTGCGATACAGGATTGCTTTATGCTTCTCCAGAATATTGCTCCACCAGCAAGGGTGTACACTTCTCCTGACGTCGACTTTCTCGCGTCCTTATCAGACATAAAGTTTGAATCAGTGTATCCTAGTGGATTCAGTTCTGACCCTGAAAACACTAACATATAGTCTCTCGTTCTCCGAAGATACTTGAGAATGTTTTTCACTGCAGTCCAGTGAGCCATACCAGGGTTGGATTGATATCTACTAACTATTCCCACAACGTAACAGATGTCTGGCCTAGTACACTAAATAGCATACATCAGACTTCCCACTACTGAAGCATAGGGTATCCGCCTCATCTCGTCTTACTCTTCTGGAGAAGTTGGGCACTGTTTCCTGCTAAGGAACACTCCATGTCTGGTTGGTAAATTACCTCCCTTGGAGTTTGCCATTGCAAAACGTTCAAGCACCTTATCAATGTAAGCTGCTTGAGATAAGGCCAGAAGCCTGTTGTTGCGATCCCTAAAAATACGGATCTCAAGAACATAACTGGCTTCTCCCATGTCCTTCATTTGGAACTGCGTAGATAGCCACGCCTTCACGTCCGATAATTTCTTCACACTGTTTCCAATGAGAAGAATATCATCGACGTATAGAACAAGAAATATCTCCACGGACTCATCATTGCGTTTATAAATGCAGGCCTCAGTGATGTTCTGAATGAATCCATAGGTCTTGATTGTTTAATCAAACCTTAGATTCCAGGATCTGGAAGCTTGCGTCAATCCATAAATAGACTTGAGTAATCTGCAAACCTTCCCTTCTTGACCCTGTTGCACGAACCCCTCTGGTTGGTCCATATAGATGTTCTCGTCAATGTACCCATTCAGGAATGCGGTTTTGACGTCCATCTGTCAAATCTCGTAATTGAGACTACAGGCTATGGTCATGAGAATCTGGATGGACTTCAGTGACAGGAGAGAAAGTTTGCACGAAACTAATACCTTCTCTCTGGGTATAACCCTTTGCCACTATACTAGCTTTGAAGGTTTCAACCTTCCCGTCCACTCCTCTCTTTCTCTTGTATACCCACTTACAGCCAATGGTTTTGAAGCCATCAGGTAAGTCTACAAGTTCCCAGATTTCATTAGAATCCATTGATTCTATTTATTGGTTCATGGCTTCCTGCCATTCTCCCTTATCAGGATCCATCATAGCTTGCTTAAAGCCTATAGGATCTTCAACGCTAGCGTTTGTGATAGCTAGGTGAAATACCAACTGGGTGTGCTCATAGCGTTCAATCGGTATTTTGAACCTCCCACTACGTCTGAGTACCCTTTGGTTCTGATTTTTGGGATCGTGGTTTCCGTACTCTGATTATCAACAGGCGCTGTTGATTGTGTAATTGCTTTGTCATCTAACAATTCCTCCAGTAATATTTTACTTTGAGGTTCATAGTTTATTATAGAGTCATATCCCAAAAGAGTTGCTTATTGCTGAAACACAATTACTCTCTTATATGATCATAAACTATATCTTGTCCGAGTCCCATTAAATGAATAATGTAAAATGATTCTTTCCCCTCAATCATTTCTAAAAGGTTCTTGTTCCTTCTTTCTAGAACACCTCAATGTGCTTGACCTGTACAAGGAACCGTTGACTAATAGAGAATTAATTTCTCTTACAGGTGATCACTGAATTAAAAGTTCAGACTCACCACTTCAGAATGACTGAAGAGCCATTAGTGATTTATCGAATCTTAAAATTCGATTCAAGCAATAAATTTCTTGAACTCACATAAGTTCTAATTTATTTTGCATTCATACCTTTACCTTTGAATACTTGCTAATCATTAGATAAAATATTCAAATCCTTCTGAGCTTGTATAATGGACCACATACACTAAGTATGTACAAGCTTTATAGAAATTGTGGCTCTTTAGACAAGATTCTCAAATAGGCAGGGAACTGACGAATAGTTCACGCATTGGTCCATCCTGTTTATCTCATCCAAATTAATATGACTATCATTTAGATGCATTAGGTATGATCGATCACATTTATAGTTGACTTTTTTCTGGATGACACATCCATATTATTCATTCATTATTTCATAATGGTTTGAGCTTGTTTATTTCACTTCTCTGGACAATCAATATAAACAACTAGATCATTTCATAGATAATAATTTCATTATTATCTACAATGATAAAACTTTGTTCATATAAGTGGATATTTGAATTTCCACGTAAGTCACGGGTATAATAAATATTGTTCTTGAAAACAACAATTTATTATATTTAAACAAATTGCTCCCACTGAAATAATTATCCCATTACTTTGAGTAACACAGTCAATTTATGGTTGTCTTCCGAATCCTGGATTCAGTCAAAGGTTTAAACCCTAACCAATCATTAACTTTGAGTTGGGCGATTATCTTATCTTTTTTCATTTCTCAGCCATTTCCCAAGTTCAAGAACTTTCGAATTACTCCCTTGTAATATTGAGTGGAAATACCATCGAAGCACAAAAGATAATCAATAAGTGAACAAAATCACTTATTCAGACTTTTATTGTCTTGACATTAAATACACATCAGATTATTCTATATATATTTGGGATAGACATTTTAGACTGACATTGAAAAAGAAACTTACTAAACTTTATTATAGGTAGAATGTTTTAGGAAAAATTATTGGTTCGAAATAGTTACATGATGCAAACATATTCTGGGAAAAACGTTAACTAAACCCTTTAACTATTTTGGTGATAATTTAACCGACTGTACCCGTCGTTGCCGTCCTTAAGGCATGGTCATACGAAGATGACTCGCGGTATCAACCGTGTAGTTTGGTTAAACTAAGTTTTAGTCATAAACTTAATTAATATTCATAATAGGAACTACCGAGTTCCTTATGATTATTAACTATCACCATAGACGGTCGGGAAGCACCAACTTCCGTGCAAGCTTAACCTATTATTTTCGGTTCTCGGGATCTTCTTGGAAACGTCGTCATTAAGGAATGGTCATACGAAGATGACTCGCAGTCCATTTTCAAGATTTCTCCGTCCCCATATTCTTTTGGAACTATCACGGTGTCAAACCTTCCACAAGCACACCTTTCCTGAGGAGTGGTCACACGAAGGTGACTCGAGGCGGTGTGGTCAGCAGACCTTGTGACAGTAATAATGGAGACCTTTTTAATTTATTCTATACTTGCCATGGTTTAATAAAATAACGTTTTTAAATACTAAGTTATTTAAAACTTATTATAAACTTTCTATTAATGACACATTAAAAGTTTATATTTCGGCTTAATAAAGCCCTTATTTATAGTGTTTATTATTTCGTCGGTAGTGATAGGTCAATCTATACTCTCTCCAGGTAGATGGGAGGGGTCCTAACCGGTCACCCAGGAGTGGATGGTGAACCGGCCCCACTTTTGATTCCCTCTTCCTTAGACAAGATCGTACGTTTGAGATTTTTCCGACTAGTAATAAACACTTTCACATTTACTCTTTATTATTTATGTCTATCTTATTTTTGACATATTAATAATTATCAAAACATAGACACTATGTTTAGGGTTATGAAAATAGGTTATAACAAATTATATCTATGACGAATATTTATAATTAGATATTATTGATACTTATTCTCAAAGAATTATCATTAAATCGATTTAAGGCTCTATTAATAATTATTTATGAAATATTTAAAATACGTCAATGATATCATTCCAAAGAATTATCATCCATATTTTAATTATTAAATAAGACAATATTATTTAATCAATAAATAATATCCATATTTAATTTTATGAATTTTATAAAATAAGACAATGTTATTTATCAAGAAATAACATCCATATTTTATTCCTAATTAATTAGAGATAATTAATTTAATTCATGATTTACTTATTTCAAGAATAATAATTAATATTAAATTTATTTAATCCACGGGTACCGGGTCGGATTAAAAATACGGCCCATATAAAAGAAAAATAGCACGTAGGCCTTCCGGGTAAAATCCCGGGCCCACGAGCCGCGGAATAGCCTAAACCGGGCTCGGGAAAAGCCCTGGCAGAACGCTGCCATCGGGATGGGCCTTTAGGCCCTTTCCCTTGCCCCACTCGGCTGGGCGGGAAGCCCCGGAACGCTGCTTGGCAGCGTCCTGCCCTTGCCATGGTCGCTGCCAGCGGCAACAGTTCCTAGGCCCGTAACCGAGGCCCACTCGATTCGGCCTAGGCGAAGGCCAGCGCAGGCAGCGTCGCTGCCAGGGCAGCCCTCACGAAGAGCCTACGGGTTGGGCTACGATTGTAGCCCGGCCCATTACCCGGTCCGGGTTTCTTCGGGTCGGGTAATTTTCTAATTTTAATTAATATTTAAAATATATAGAAATCCAATTTCAATTTAAATTATTAATTTATTCATCAAATAATTCGTTCTTTAAACCGTTAAATTAAATTACGTAATTATTTATCCTTGAACCATGGCTCTGATACCAATTGTTGGGTGTCAAAATCACCGTCGGGGTTTGATTCTCAATTATATTACGCCAAAATGTCCCCCCGAGCCGTTCCGGTAACATTTAAAAATTATTTTAAAGTGGAAAAACTTGTTATCGGACCAACGGCACGGATATCGGGTAATGACCATTTTAACAAGATCCGATAAATATTAAATATTTAATATTCACAACTCATTATTAATATCATAGTCGAAATAAGAAATAAATCGAAAGCGGTAAATGTTTGCATTTATTAACCCAATGCATAAGGCCGTACCTCGGTTGACGTTTCTGGCTGCGGACTCTAAAGTTCGGCAGGGCTCCGCCGGTGCTGAGGGAAACACCCGTGATCTTCCGAGATATTCTCCTGGACTCCTCGTACCGAAGCGTGGGCTTCGCCGGCAGGACTCCGTCGCAAAATTTTAACTGAGGTTCTTTTGAAGCTTCCAGAGAACAACGTCTCACTAAGCCGAACCAGAAAAGATATCAGAAGTAGAAAACTCGCAGACCCTAGAGAGAGAGGGAGAGCTCGAGCTTTTGCTCTGGGGAAGGTGTGAAAAATGTGTAGAATGACTCCTCTATTTATAGGCTTAAAACCGTAACCGAATTAGAGATTTTCACTCATCATTTTTTCGATTTCTATATAATTAAATACAATAATTATCTCAATCTAATGGCTAAGATTCAATCTCATCTAAATCCAATGGTTATAATTATTTAGGAATTTAATTAAATAAGAAAGACTTGGTAAATATAAAAACTATTCTTATCTTAACATAATAAATATATGCGCATATTTATATATATATATATATATATTAATTTCGAAATTATATTAAATATAGTTAATTAATCTAATCCAAAGACTAAGATTTAATCTTATCTAAATCCAATGGATATAATTAATTAGGGATTTAATTAAATAAGAAAGACTTGGTAAAATCCATAACCAATCTTATCTCCTTATCTTTATAATTTCGATTTATATATATATATATATATATATATATATATATATATTCATTTTTCGAATTTTAATAATGTCTAGATCCTACGGTTAAGATAAATCATAAACCGATCTAATGGATCACATTATTTCAAGATAAAATCAAATTATCTAAGACTTGGTAAAAGCCTTAATTCGACTTTATCTTTTAATGATAATTCAAAAATTGCATATAATAAATATAGATAATTAATTTCCAATCCGACGGTAAAGATTAAATTTTAAACCGATCTATCGGATACAATTAATTAGGTGAAATTCGAAAACCCTAAGCTTGGTCACAAAGCTATTTTTCGAATTACGGTTAAGTCAAAAATCAATCATCTTAATCCTACGGTTGATATTAAATCATTTCCAATCTAAGGATAAGATTGATTTAAGGGTTTTTTTTGCTAAAATACAAAAAATTAGGTATTTATGCCTCAAATATTAAAACCCTAGCTAGGTCAAACTCGTGTGGGCTAGGTCATTCAATCCCATACTCGATTTACACATGTATTAATATATATAAATATATATTATTTATTAATATAAATCTATTAATTATTAATTAATTATTAATAAGATATTAATAATTAAATCCAAATAATTAAATTATATTAATATTTCCTGATCTCAATATCACACATTAAAATGTCATGGTGCCACAACATCATTTTAATTCGTGACATGTGATTTAATTTCATAGTTTATCGTACCGAACACAAACTTAGAAAATCCATAAATTACAAACCGTAAGTCAAAATGACTTGGTTCAAAAAGCAAAGTTGCTTAGAATTTAATTTCCAACAACATGGTGCAGATAGAAAATATAAATTCTAACTTTCTTTTTATCAGTTAATTTCGTGTACCAAGATATGGTACTGTTGCCACGCTGACGATAAAACTATCTGACGTCTGCCACAGACCTTTCAGTTTTATAAGTCTAGCCAAATGATTAAACATTATCCAGAATGTATTTTAATCACGTACGTATCATCCGTTACGGAGCTATCCTTGGGACCATGGACCCGTGATCACTTAAGCTCCAACGAACTGCTAGTTGTTCGTCAAACCTCTAAGTGATTCCACTATTGACCCGAGGCTGCACTCTTTAGTGATACGGTATATATTATTCCCTTTATAGCAGCAGGGTGTCCATTGATACAATAAAATTTGGGTTATTATTCTTTCACTTGATGACTCACATATGAGCTGGCGGTTTTTACCGTATTGCCTCTCATTGCATTTTCCTCCTTGACTCAGTAAGTAATATTATTAGTAACCCACTTATGGTTTCGATTCATAAGTTGCGCACAGGTACCTCTCATTTCTCACCACCGACAACCAAGGGAATCATCATGACTCTGAAGAGAGCTGTGTGATGCCCATGTATATGATCAAGCTACCCTTACTACTGACTATCATGTTCCCAAAATAATAGTGTTGGGAACAACGGTAAGATCTTGTGTTCTTTAACAGTTAAATCAAAGAACAATCAAGCCAGTAGCTCGAACTCAAAACCACTCAGGACTTAGAAATAATATCCATTTGATCATCTATTTGTGACTCAACTACAAGTTATTAGTGACGGTCTTATATGATAACTTCTTGAGTTTAAGTCAGGTCTAGTCCAGTATGAAGACACTTCACACTTAATGCACTTCTAGTGAGTGTGACACACACATAATCCAGAATAGGATTGTCACTTAGTCACATTAATGACCTGATACGATTATTAGGCTCCCACCCTGTTAATCAGGTCACGGACATTTTAAGTTCATTTATTATGATTATTAATTCTTCCTCACATTGACTCTGTTGTGATAATAACATAATTGCATCCTTTATGAACTATGGAAACAAACATTCTATTTTACTCTACCGGAAACTATAATAAGATTAACATAATAAGTATCATCTTTATTCAATGACATGTCATAATCTTTTACAAATGGACAAAATATCTTGTTTAAGGGCACATATGTCAACAATCTCCCACTTGTACTTAAAGAAGATGACCCATGTCTTTCACGCCCATATTTTCCAGATGTCTCCTGAATATTTTCTCCGGCAACGTCTTGGTAAATGGATCAGCCAGATTGTCTTCCGAAGCTATTTTCAAAACCCGTACGTCGCCTCGACGTAGACGTACTATCTCTCTAATGAGATTGTATTTTCTCTCTATATGTTTCGACTTGTTATGGTCTCTGGGCTCTTTAGAATTTGCCACCGCGCCACTGTTGTCACAGTATAGCGTTTGTGGCCCATCTACATCTGGGACTACACCCATCTCCATGTAGAAATTCTTTAGCCAAACTGATTCTTTGGCTTCTTCACAGGCAGCCACATATTTAGCTTCCATTGTGGAATCTGCGATACAGGATTGCTTTATGCTTCTCCAGAATATTGCTCCACCAGCAAGGGTGTACACTTCTCCTGACGTCGACTTTCTCGCGTCCTTATCAGACATAAAGTTTGAATCAGTGTATCCTAGTGGATTCAGTTCTGACCCTGAAAACACTAACATATAGTCTCTCGTTCTCCGAAGATACTTGAGAATGTTTTTCACTGCAGTCCAGTGAGCCATACCAGGGTTGGATTGATATCTACTAACTATTCCCACAACGTAACAGATGTCTGGCCTAGTACACTAAATAGCATACATCAGACTTCCCACTACTGAAGCATAGGGTATCCGCCTCATCTCGTCTTACTCTTCTGGAGAAGTTGGGCACTGTTTCCTGCTAAGGAACACTCCATGTCTGGTTGGTAAATTACCTCCCTTGGAGTTTGCCATTGCAAAACGTTCAAGCACCTTATCAATGTAAGCTGCTTGAGATAAGGCCAGAAGCCTGTTGTTGCGATCCCTAAAAATACGGATCTCAAGAACATAACTGGCTTCTCCCATGTCCTTCATTTGGAACTGCGTAGATAGCCACGCCTTCACGTCCGATAATTTCTTCACACTGTTTCCAATGAGAAGAATATCATCGACGTATAGAACAAGAAATATCTCCACGGACTCATCATTGCGTTTATAAATGCAGGCCTCAGTGATGTTCTGAATGAATCCATAGGTCTTGATTGTTTAATCAAACCTTAGATTCCAGGATCTGGAAGCTTGCGTCAATCCATAAATAGACTTGAGTAATCTGCAAACCTTCCCTTCTTGACCCTGTTGCACGAACCCCTCTGGTTGGTCCATATAGATGTTCTCGTCAATGTACCCATTCAGGAATGCGGTTTTGACGTCCATCTGTCAAATCTCGTAATTGAGACTACAGGCTATGGTCATGAGAATCTGGATGGACTTCAGTGACAGGAGAGAAAGTTTGCACGAAACTAATACCTTCTCTCTGGGTATAACCCTTTGCCACTATACTAGCTTTGAAGGTTTCAACCTTCCCGTCCACTCCTCTCTTTCTCTTGTATACCCACTTACAGCCAATGGTTTTGAAGCCATCAGGTAAGTCTACAAGTTCCCAGATTTCATTAGAATCCATTGATTCTATTTATTGGTTCATGGCTTCCTGCCATTCTCCCTTATCAGGATCCATCATAGCTTGCTTAAAGCCTATAGGATCTTCAACGCTAGCGTTTGTGATAGCTAGGTGAAATACCAACTGGGTGTGCTCATAGCGTTCAATCGGTATTTTGAACCTCCCACTACGTCTGAGTACCCTTTGGTTCTGATTTTGGGATCGTGGTTTCCGTACTCTGATTATCAACAGGCGCTGTTGATTGTGTAATTGCTTTGTCATCTAACAATTCCTCCAGTAATATTTTACTTTGAGGTTCATAGTTTATTATAGAGTCATATCCCAAAAGAGTTGCTTATTGCTGAAACACAATTACTCTCTTATATGATCATAAACTATATCTTGTCCGAGTCCCATTAAATGAATAATGTAAAATGATTCTTTCCCCTCAATCATTTCTAAAAGGTTCTTGTTCCTTCTTTCTAGAACACCTCAATGTGCTTGACCTGTACAAGGAACCGTTGACTAATAGAGAATTAATTTCTCTTACAGGTGATCACTGAATTAAAAGTTCAGACTCACCACTTCAGAATGACTGAAGAGCCATTAGTGATTTATCGAATCTTAAAATTCGATTCAAGCAATAAATTTCTTGAACTCACATAAGTTCTAATTTATTTTGCATTCATACCTTTACCTTTGAATACTTGCTAATCATTAGATAAAATATTCAAATCCTTCTGAGCTTGTATAATGGACCACATACACTAAGTATGTACAAGCTTTATAGAAATTGTGGCTCTTTAGACAAGATTCTCAAATAGGCAGGGAACTGACGAATAGTTCACGCATTGGTCCATCCTGTTTATCTCATCCAAATTAATATGACTATCATTTAGATGCATTAGGTATGATCGATCACATTTATAGTTGACTTTTTTCTGGATGACACATCCATATTATTCATTCATTATTTCATAATGGTTTGAGCTTGTTTATTTCACTTCTCTGGACAATCAATATAAACAACTAGATCATTTCATAGATAATAATTTCATTATTATCTACAATGATAAAACTTTGTTCATATAAGTGGATATTTGAATTTCCACGTAAGTCACGGGTATAATAAATATTGTTCTTGAAAACAACAATTTATTATATTTAAACAAATTGCTCCCACTGAAATAATTATCCCATTACTTTGAGTAACACAGTCAATTTATGGTTGTCTTCCGAATCCTGGATTCAGTCAAAGGTTTAAACCCTAACCAATCATTAACTTTGAGTTGGGCGATTATCTTATCTTTTTTCATTTCTCAGCCATTTCCCAAGTTCAAGAACTTTCGAATTACTCCCTTGTAATATTGAGTGGAAATACCATCGAAGCACAAAAGATAATCAATAAGTGAACAAAATCACTTATTCAGACTTTTATTGTCTTGACATTAAATACACATCAGATTATTCTATATATATTTGGGATAGACATTTTAGACTGACATTGAAAAAGAAACTTACTAAACTTTATTATAGGTAGAATGTTTTAGGAAAAATTATTGGTTCGAAATAGTTACATGATGCAAACATATTCTGGGAAAAACGTTAACTAAACCCTTTAACTATTTTGGTGATAATTTAACCGACTGTACCCGTCGTTGCCGTCCTTAAGGCATGGTCATACGAAGATGACTCGCGGTATCAACCGTGTAGTTTGGTTAAACTAAGTTTTAGTCATAAACTTAATTAATATTCATAATAGGAACTACCGAGTTCCTTATGATTATTAACTATCACCATAGACGGTCGGGAAGCACCAACTTCCGTGCAAGCTTAACCTATTATTTTCGGTTCTCGGGATCTTCTTGGAAACGTCGTCATTAAGGAATGGTCATACGAAGATGACTCGCAGTCCATTTTCAAGATTTCTCCGTCCCCATATTCTTTTGGAACTATCACGGTGTCAAACCTTCCACAAGCACACCTTTCCTGAGGAGTGGTCACACGAAGGTGACTCGAGGCGGTGTGGTCAGCAGACCTTGTGACAGTAATAATGGAGACCTTTTTAATTTATTCTATACTTGCCATGGTTTAATAAAATAACGTTTTTAAATACTAAGTTATTTAAAACTTATTATAAACTTTCTATTAATGACACATTAAAAGTTTATATTTCGGCTTAATAAAGCCCTTATTTATAGTGTTTATTATTTCGTCGGTAGTGATAGGTCAATCTATACTCTCTCCAGGTAGATGGGAGGGGTCCTAACCGGTCACCCAGGAGTGGATGGTGAACCGGCCCCACTTTTGATTCCCTCTTCCTTAGACAAGATCGTACGTTTGAGATTTTTCCGACTAGTAATAAACACTTTCACATTTACTCTTTATTATTTATGTCTATCTTATTTTTGACATATTAATAATTATCAAAACATAGACACTATGTTTAGGGTTATGAAAATAGGTTATAACAAATTATATCTATGACGAATATTTATAATTAGATATTATTGATACTTATTCTCAAAGAATTATCATTAAATCGATTTAAGGCTCTATTAATAATTATTTATGAAATATTTAAAATACGTCAATGATATCATTCCAAAGAATTATCATCCATATTTTAATTATTAAATAAGACAATATTATTTAATCAATAAATAATATCCATATTTAATTTTATGAATTTTATAAAATAAGACAATGTTATTTATCAAGAAATAACATCCATATTTTATTCCTAATTAATTAGAGATAATTAATTTAATTCATGATTTACTTATTTCAAGAATAATAATTAATATTAAATTTATTTAATCCACGGGTACCGGGTCGGATTAAAAATACGGCCCATATAAAAGAAAAATAGCACGTAGGCCTTCCGGGTAAAATCCCGGGCCCACGAGCCGCGGAATAGCCTAAACCGGGCTCGGGAAAAGCCCTGGCAGAACGCTGCCATCGGGATGGGCCTTTAGGCCCTTTCCCTTGCCCCACTCGGCTGGGCGGGAAGCCCCGGAACGCTGCTTGGCAGCGTCCTGCCCTTGCCATGGTCGCTGCCAGCGGCAACAGTTCCTAGGCCCGTAACCGAGGCCCACTCGATTCGGCCTAGGCGAAGGCCAGCGCAGGCAGCGTCGCTGCCAGGGCAGCCCTCACGAAGAGCCTACGGGTTGGGCTACGATTGTAGCCCGGCCCATTACCCGGTCCGGGTTTCTTCGGGTCGGGTAATTTTCTAATTTTAATTAATATTTAAAATATATAGAAATCCAATTTCAATTTAAATTATTAATTTATTCATCAAATAATTCGTTCTTTAAACCGTTAAATTAAATTACGTAATTATTTATCCTTGAACCATGGCTCTGATACCAATTGTTGGGTGTCAAAATCACCGTCGGGGTTTGATTCTCAATTATATTACGCCAAAATGTCCCCCCGAGCCGTTCCGGTAACATTTAAAAATTATTTTAAAGTGGAAAAACTTGTTATCGGACCAACGGCACGGATATCGGGTAATGACCATTTTAACAAGATCCGATAAATATTAAATATTTAATATTCACAACTCATTATTAATATCATAGTCGAAATAAGAAATAAATCGAAAGCGGTAAATGTTTGCATTTATTAACCCAATGCATAAGGCCGTACCTCGGTTGACGTTTCTGGCTGCGGACTCTAAAGTTCGGCAGGGCTCCGCCGGTGCTGAGGGAAACACCCGTGATCTTCCGAGATATTCTCCTGGACTCCTCGTACCGAAGCGTGGGCTTCGCCGGCAGGACTCCGTCGCAAAATTTTAACTGAGGTTCTTTTGAAGCTTCCAGAGAACAACGTCTCACTAAGCCGAACCAGAAAAGATATCAGAAGTAGAAAACTCGCAGACCCTAGAGAGAGAGGGAGAGCTCGAGCTTTTGCTCTGGGGAAGGTGTGAAAAATGTGTAGAATGACTCCTCTATTTATAGGCTTAAAACCGTAACCGAATTAGAGATTTTCACTCATCATTTTTTCGATTTCTATATAATTAAATACAATAATTATCTCAATCTAATGGCTAAGATTCAATCTCATCTAAATCCAATGGTTATAATTATTTAGGAATTTAATTAAATAAGAAAGACTTGGTAAATATAAAAACTATTCTTATCTTAACATAATAAATATATGCGCATATTTATATATATATATATATATATATTAATTTCGAAATTATATTAAATATAGTTAATTAATCTAATCCAAAGACTAAGATTTAATCTTATCTAAATCCAATGGATATAATTAATTAGGGATTTAATTAAATAAGAAAGACTTGGTAAAATCCATAACCAATCTTATCTCCTTATCTTTATAATTTCGATTTATATATATATATATATATATATATATATATATATATATATATTCATTTTTCGAATTTTAATAATGTCTAGATCCTACGGTTAAGATAAATCATAAACCGATCTAATGGATCACATTATTTCAAGATAAAATTAAATTATCTAAGACTTGGTAAAATCCTAAATTCGACTTATATTTTAATGATAATTCGAAAATTGCATATAATAAATATAGATAATTAATCTCCAATCCGACGGTAAAGATTAAATTTTAAACCGGTCTAACGGATACAATTAATTAGGTCAAATTCGAAAACCCTAAGCTTGGTCACCAAGCTATTTTTGAATTAGGGTTAGGTAAAAAATCAATTATCTTAATCCTACGGTTGATATTAAATCATTTCCGATCTAAGGATAAGATTGATTTAAGGTTTTTTTGCTAAAATACCAAACTTTAGGTACTTATGCCAAAAATATTCAAACCCTAGCTAGGTCAAACTCGTGTGGGCTAGGTCATGCAAGCCCATACTCGATTTACACATGTATTAATATATATAAATATATATTATTTATTATTATAAATCTATTAATTATTAATTAATTATTAATAAGATATTAATAATTAAATCCAAATAATTAAATTATATTAATATTTTATGATTTCAATATCACACATTAAAATGTCATGGTGCCACACCATCATTTAAATTCGTGACATGTGATTTAATTTCATAGTTTATCGTACCGAACACAAACTTAGAAAATCCATAAATCACAAACCGTAAGTCTAAATGACTTGGTTCAAAAAGAAAAGTTGCTTATAATTTTATTTCCAACAATATGGTGCCGATAGAAAATCTAAATTCTAACTTTCATTTTATCAGTTAATTTCGTGTACCAAGATATGGTACTTTTGCCACGCTGACGATAAAACTATCTGACGTCTGCCACAGACCTTTCAGTTTATAAGTCTGGCCAAATCATTAAACATTATCCAGAATGTATTTTAATCACGTACGTATTATCCGTTACGGAGCTATCCTTGGGACCATGGACCCGTATCACTTAAGCTCCAAAGAACTGCTAGTTGTTCGTCAAACCTCGAAGTCATTCCACTATAGACCCGAGGCTGCACTCTTTAGTGATACGGTATATATTATTCCCTTTATAACAGCAGGGTGTCCATTGATACAATCAAGTTCGGGTTATTGTTCTTTCACTTCATGACTCACACATGAGCAGGCGGTTTTACTGTATTACCTCTCATTGCATTTTCCTCCTAGACTCAGTTAGTAATATTATGAGTAACCCACTTATGGTTTCGATTCATAAGTTGCGCACGGGTACCTCTCATTTCTCACCACCGACAACCAAGGGAATCATCATGACTCTGAAGAGAGCTGTGTGATGCCCATGTCTATGATCAAGCTACCCTTACTACTGACTATCATGTTCCAAAAATAATAGTGTTGGGAACAACGGTAATATCTTGTGTTCTTTAACGGTTAAATCAAAGAACAATCAAGCCAGTAGCTCAGACTCAAGACCACTCAGAACTTAGAAATAATATCCATTTGATCATCTATTTGTGACTCAACTACAAGTTATCAGTGACGGTCTTATATGATAACTTCTTGAGTTTAAGTCAGGTCCAGTCCATTATGAAGACATTTCACACTTAATGCACTTCTAGTGAGTGTGACACACACATAATCCAGAATAGGATTGTCACTTAGTCACATTAATGACCTTATACGATTAATGGGCTCCCACCTAGTTAATCAGGTCACAGACATTTTAAGTTCATTTATTATGATTATTAATTCTTCCTCACATTGACTCTGTTGTGATAATAATAACATAATTGCATCCTTTATGAACTATGGAAACAAACATTCTATTTTACTCTACTGGAAACTATAATAAGATTAACATAATAAGTATCATATTTATTCAATGACATGTCATAATCTTTTACAAATGGACAAAATATCTTGTTTAAGGACACATATGTCCAACAATCTTCGGATTATAAATAGATAATATTAATTGAATGTTTGATCCATAGTTCTTTAATGTTGATATCGTGCTCAGTCATCACAAGTAGTCTTTTGTGAGGAGGTTTGACTGTCACGAATAAAGAGCTTAAAATTGTCCATGGTCTAGATTAGAAATGGGAATTTCTAAGGCGTGAACGACCATTGATGAACTCAATCACAATTAGGTGATAATCTATTACCGGATCATAATGTAGTCCGTGCACTGTTACGTTTATAGTGTATGAAGTGTCTTCATATTGGACGGACAAGACTGACATCCGAAATCATCAAATAAGTTCGTCACTGATGATAGTACGATAGGGTCGCTTAGATGATCAGATGTTATTAGGTTGACGTCCTGAGCATTATGGACTTGTACGGTTCAACTTATATAATCTTTGATTTAATCGTTACAGAGTACAGCCTGGTACACCTAATACTTTTATTTTGGGATTAAACGGTTGACCGGGATAAGTTGCACAATAGCAGATATGGACAATATCTTTATGATATTCTTATTGTAATTCATAGAAACAAATTAGTACTCATGATCAGCTCATTAGATTCATCATCTTATGAGTGAGTAGTTTGTCAGAATGATAAGAATAAGATAGTCTCATCAAAAAGGGCAGAACGGTAAATATCACCCTTTTGATGAATGTCATAATAAAACAAAAACCTAGCACACCAGATATCTGATTGAATCAATGGACACATGTGTTCGGGAAGATAATTATCATACACACTTGAGAGTTCAACCAAGAGCTATAGTGGAATGTAATCTAGGTTGGTAAAAGTCTACGCTTTTACCATAGCTCGAGTGTGTACGTCCATCAGCTCCCTTTTAGCTCCATAAAGGATGACACCGCAAATATATTCAATTTTTTCATTTGAATAGGATACTCCAATAAGACTCGGTTCGTGATTATTACCACGAATTACTAATTACCATAAATAGTGGTAAAAGTACCAAAGTTTGGTATGCCAGTGAAACTGCAAAAAGATGATTGAATTTAATCCTAATACATCCCTAGGGTTGTGGGAAATTAAATTCTGATACAATTATCTTTTTGAATCGTGTCATTCTGACAGACGGTTTGAGATTTATGATAATAACAGTTTTTAGTCCTAGACTAAAAATGACACTGTTATTTAAATAGAAAATTAGAGAAATTAAATATTGGTATTTATACCAGAAATATTTAATGAGAGAAATCGAATAATAATTTTGAATTATAATTATATATTTGAAATGAAATCTTTGAAAATATAAAGATTTGATTTATTAAATATTTTAGGGTATTTTTTGAAAAAGATTTGATTTGGATTGATTCTTTATTTGATTTAATTAAATCAAATCTAAGAGTGAATATCTCCAAGTAGTTGAGTAAATCTCTCACAGTTGGTTTAGAGCTTTTCTCAAAGCGGTTGGGCCATTCCCTATAAATAGGGAACACCTGAAACTGAAAAACATACTCTCACATTCTCAGATTTCGATCTCTCTCTCTCTCAAGATAGTTTCTGCGAATTTTTGAGCTCCTCTCAGGGTTTTTCGAAGGGAAATTTGCGGCATATATACCTAAGTTATTACTATTGTTGCACTTATATACCTAAGTGTTTTTGTCAACGGCATTTATACCTAAGTTATTGTTCTGTTATCACTCATACCACTAATAACGTTAATCGCCACCTCCCTATTAATTAAGAGTGCCATGTCATCAAATTTTCCATGTCAGCATAGAGAAAAACGACATTTTTTTTATATACATATCGACGACATTTAAAAAATAACCATTTTCATGAAAACATTTAAAAAACGAAAACATAAACCATTAGCAATACTTCAACCACAAAGATTCAGTAGCTCAAAATACACAATTAAAATTAGCTGTAAGAAGTACATGCCCATTGAAAACTAAAATTATCCCAAAATAGTGCCTAAATTATGCAAAAAACCAAAATAGTCCTACATTCTACTGAGTTCTAGCCATTTGTGCTTCCCTTCTCTGCCTTCTTTTAATCGTTGAAGCACTTGGATTCTCCTTAAAAGGTCTACCCCTTTTTTTTTGGTACAGTAACCTGAATAAGAACACAAATGTTTACTACAAATGTCTATAATATGAATAAAAATAACAAAACAAAATTAGCCCTAAATCAGCCTACGAACCACCCTAAAAGAGCGTACTAACAACCTTATAAAAACATAATAACAGCCCTAAAAAATTATTAAAATAGCCTTAAAAAAATTTCCAATTCGGCCTATTAACAGTTCTAAAAAAGCATACCTCAACTCTTGGTGCATTTTTACATTTTCGTGCAGTATGGCCTTCCCGTCCACATTTCGAGCAATTGTGAACTTGTCCGATTCGTCGTGCCTTAGTTGACCCCGAACGCGGTTCATCGTTAGCCCGGTTTCGTGCTTTCTTCAGTCTTCCTGGGAGGTTAGTTTCCGTTGGTGGATGGATTGGGTTTAAGCCGGTTTCGGGCCATTCTTCAGGACTAGGCATTGGGAAAATCATACCTTCATAAGCTCTTATAAAAGTCTCTTTTTTATAGCATTCGTGAACGTAATGCATGACTTCATGATCCGCTGCACATATGCACGCAAGTGCATGGACACAAGGTAAGCCTTTGAGTTGGAATCTTCGGCAAGTGCATGTTCTCGCCTCTAAATCCACTGCATAACTCGTCCCACCAACAACATCGACTTCAAAAATAGTTTCGCCAGATCTTCTAATCCAACAATTTCTAGCAAGTCGTCGGTACTTCTCCAATTTTCTCATAATCATTTTTTCCACAAGGATTAGCCCATTTTTCTACGCTAGCGTGTTTCTTATAGAAACGCGATAGGAGCCAATGCCTAAAACCCTCGAGCAACGTGATAATTGGTTTTTCTCTTGCTTCAAGAATTGTCGCATTGAAGGACTCGCACATATTGTTCAATAGAACATCACACTTTGAATCTTCTTTAAAGTGAGATTTACTCCATTCACTTGCACTCTTTCCAGCCAACCAATCGTAAGCCTCCTCTTTAAAGTCTTTGATTTCCTTCATCAGTCTCTGGAATTGCGGGACAGTAGTGGCTCGCGCACACTTCCAAAAAATTTCCTTCAGTTGTAAACCCGAGTGACCGTTTGTCCTGAAATTGGCATGGAGGTGTCTTGCACAAAATTTGATTGCGGCTCCCAGAAACAAGGACTCGAGTGCGTTTTCCAATCCCTTTTTTCGGTCGCTCATCATTGTGTACAATGCCGGATTATCAATCTCAAGATCTTCCTTAAGTAGATTCAAAAACCATTTCCAAGTAACAGTGTTTTCCTTCTCGCAAATTGCAATAACGATTGGAAACATACAATTGTTCGGATCAATAGAAATTGCAGCTAGAAGCAGCCCTTTGCAATACCCTTTCAAAAAAATCCATCTAGGCATATCACGTTTCTGCATCCGTTCTTAAACCCGTCCTTGCACGCCTTGAAGCACAAGTAAACCCTCTCAAAAATCCTTTTTCCACCAACTTACCGAGTTTTTATCTTTGATGTACTACCTGGGTTTGTCGCTAGTATTTGCTTGCAGTAATCGTCCAAAATAGCATAATGCTCCAAAACGGTTCCCTCCAATTTTTCACGAGCTACTTTCCTAACTCTGTAGAACTGTGAACTAGATACTTTAGAGAACTTTTCAGTACGCGTAAGCTGCTGGAACTGTTTATACTGCATGTTCGGGTTGATCCTAAACTGCTCCAAGAAGTGTTTGGCTAACCAAGGTGCATCGATCATATTATTGTTCAATACCATACCACAATTATGTATGTCATTGAGGGTCTTCACGGTAAATGAGGGCTCCCGTGGATTGGACTTACTAGCATGTAATCGCCATGGACACCCTTTAGCCTTGCACTTTGCTCGCACTCTTCTTTGGTCGGAAGACATCGTATCCATTTCTCTATCTTGCACAATAAAATACTCCTTCAATGCTTCTCGTAATAACTCCACTATCCCAAACATCATACCCATGACAAATTTGAAGTCTTTATAATCATTATTGGGTCGGTATTCACTGACACGGGAAGAAGTACCACAATTGGCGTCTTCATGATCTGATTTTAAGTCTGAGTCGGAGTTTACGTCTTCTTCATCATCATCGTCATCGTTACCCTCTAACAGGTCACCGCACTCCCTCGTACTAGCCCACCATGCATGACCCATTTGTCTCGCAAATTCTTCATCTTGAATGAATTCTGCTGGATTAAAATCAGTTTCGACACCTTGCTCGGCTTGTGGCTCAACTAACGTCTCATTCTCAAATTGTGTCTCATTTTCTATCTCGGGTTGTGTTATGTTTAACTCCACTGGCACCTCATTCTGAATCAATAGTATACTCAATTCAGTGTTGCGGTTCTTGGCCATATCGCTCGTAATCTGCAAAAGTTGGATGTCACCCGAGAGATTCACATAAGGGCATCTCCCATTTTCTCTATACTGCAGTTCAAATGGCTCACGGTAACCCAATATCTCCATGCAAATATCGATAATGTCTGAGCAAAAAAAGTAATCTCGATTGATCCAATCAAACTTGTCGAATTTTCCATCATGTTGCAAAACCAAAGTGAATAGATGATCATCCCCTTCTGTAAAAAAATAAAAATAAAAATGCATATATATATCACAACACCAAATTACTTCACAATTTCTGCAAACAAAGTCTTAAAAAATATATCAGCCAATTAAAAACTCTAAAACAAATATAAATTCTTCAATGCAGTCCTAAAAAATTAACTTTAAAACTAATTCCATTAGAATCACTTTTAACCCTAAAATTCAAAAAAAAAAAAAAAAATACCGTAATCAGGGCCTTTGTCTCTTTCAGGCGAAGAAAGCGACCAGCACCTTCGTGTCGCCGGTGAAGAAAACGAGCAGCACCTCTGGTGTCGTCAGTGAAGAAAACCCCAATTTTTAGTGAGCCCTAGTAGTGATGGTAAAATGAACAATGAAGTGAAATTTTAATATGAATGTTAATGTTTATGTTAAACTATGAAAAAATGTCGTTGAATACTCATAAAAAAATGAGTGTCGTTTTTTTGGTAGCCAGATAGGATGATGACAGGGATTAATAATGACGTGGTATTCTTAATTAACGGTGAGGTGGCCATTAACGTTATTAGGGGTATGGTGATAACAGAATAATAACTTAGGTATAAATGCCGCTGAAAAACACTTAGGTATATAAGTGCAACAATAGTAATAACTTAGGTATATATGCCGCAAATTACCCTTTTCCTTTTTCGAATTTAGGGTTTTATCGAGTGGGAGCCCACACCTCCTGGCGACGTAGTCCTGGAGAATACATCAAAAGACTTCTGGAAGCATCTTCTTCACAAAAATCGCAAGAAGACTTGAAGATCGGAGTCAGAAAGTTTCTTCAAAGAATCGAGATCCGTGTCAGAGACTACAGGAATAAGGTACACAAATGTGAGGTTATTGATTGAGAATTATTTACTAGTACTCATTGCTAGAATTAACATCAAGAACCAGTTAAATAAATTAAAATAATTAATTCATCACGATCGGAAAAATTAATTGTAAATTGATTTTGAAACAGACGGTTTGACAAGGTTATTGGTATGGGACTCTAACTCAGTAAAATTTTTTAAAGGTCAAACCGTGTGACTTACTCAATGATTACAATTTCTTATAGGTTGGCGGTGACTATTTTCAGTCTAGATCCGCAGATGCGACCAGGAATCAGCATCATAGCGATATCGATTTCAACAGAGGTACCTCACCAGGAGGTGCCTTTTCCTTCAAGGGCTTTGCATTTTTTTTCTTCAGTGTTCCGGGCCTAACAAAATGTGTTGGGTCTTGGGCCTTTGGTCTTTGACTTTGCTAGTGGGCTTTGACTTTCGCCAATGAGGCCCAATTTTTATATGTTCCGAAAAATGCACATAACATTAACCCCCCATTTTCTTGGGTAATTGTATTGCGCGAGAAACTTTATTTTCAAGGTAACTTGTGTTATTTGGCGAGGGTCCGGGTTGTCAGAGATGTTAGCCTCCTCTCTTTCCTCCCAAGGAACTGCAAATTTCCTTTAACTGGGTCTCGAAAAATAATTTCGAAAATGCTTGTAGAATAAGCTTAAAATAATTCGAATATAGTCGAGGATATATGTGAATGATTTAAATAAATCAGAGATCATTTTTTATGATTTTATTCGATTTTTGGACTTGATTGTGATGTCCTCTTGAATTCCGGTGGTACTATTTTGGTGACCAGGCCGCCAAAAGTAGTGGTGGAACCCGATTTTGACCTTAACTTTGATTTTGAGAGCTTTGAGACACCGATTGACGATCCAATTTTCGCATTGGGCTCGTCGGGACAAGAGCTAGTTCATGCCAAGGGAATTAAAGGCCTTTCGTTAATAGCAGTAGTCGCTAGGCCCGGTAAAGATCTCTCAGTGTTGATTCGTCTTGCGTTGTTGGCTTCGATGGAGAGCGCTTAGTCTTCCGAGTCTTTTGGATGTATTGAAAACTTTGCAGGTAGCTCGTCGGCTTATGGCTGACCTTCTGGTGAGCACGGCTCTGAGAATTCGGTCCTTGACGATGCTTCTGACGTAGAGTTTGCTGATGTCGATAGGTCTGATGTTAGCGAGGAGCAGGGTGCTGGTGAGGACATTCTCAATGAGGCGCCTGTTGCTGAGGATAGACCTGCAGGCAAGGGTCTTCCATCGTGGGCTTTGCCGCTAGGGAGGGTCCTCCTGCTGAGGAGATGCCTAATGAACGTCGTGATCGCATTGCGGCCACCTGTCCCAAATTGATGGTACGTAGCTACTTTATTGGTGTTGAATTGATGTCCTTCCTTGCTTTGCATAGGCGTTTTCACCTCGTCGATCTTTGAGCTCCTGGTGCAGATGAGTTCCCTTGTGATAGGGTCCCTGGCTTTTTTCCAGTGCACTTGGATAACCTTTGTATGGGAATGGGCCTTCCACTTTGTTCGTTCATTTGTGATCTTCTGGCGTCGCTGGGTGTGCCGGCCTTCCAGGTTGCTTCGGGGTCTTTTCCCATTTGGGCGGTGTGCTTTTCTGCTTGGCGCGCGCATTCTCACCGTTCCCTGACGGTCGAGGATTTTCGCACAGCTTTTTGCTTCTACAGTCGTGGCCAGGATCCTAGGGAATACGTGGTGTCTTCGTTGTACATTCATGGAGGTGCCTCATACTAGGGCGGACTTTAAATGGCGTCGTTAGTTCGTTTGGGCTCCGGCACATCTCCTTGGCTCGTCTTTGTTTGACTTTAGTCTCGTCCATTGCGTCCACCGTATGAGCATACGTCCGGTTCGGGGGCTTTCAGGAGCCTAATCATGAAGTTAGTGAAGAAAGGTAGCCTACTTTCCTTTACGGAGTCTAGGCGGTGGATCCAGGTAGGCTTTATTGTAGATTCACTGGGTGGCTTCGTCGATGTGAATGAGGCAGACTCGTTCGTCCCGGTTCCTGTTCAAATGCTTCCTCCTCTAGAGCGTGACATTCTTCTCGCATCTCTGGTAAGGGGTGCTCGTCGTTCTTCTCTAGCAGAGGTAGGTGCTCCTCATCCTTCTCCGGTAAGGACTTCGTCTAGGGTGAAGGTTCCTATTCCGGAGCGGCGTAATTTTTCAACGACTGGCCATTCTTCTGCTGCTCCAGCTTCGTCGACTCCCGCAAGTATAATTCCTTTGCTCGTTCTTCAATAGCTATGTTGTTTGGTGTTGCGTTGCTTTATTCGTCGTCGTGCAGGTTTATCTGGTTCCCGATGGGCGTTCAGGAAGTTTGTTACCCAAATGCGTCATCGGGCTTCTGCTACTGTTCCGGTTCCGAAGCCATATGGAGAGGGTCTCAATAATTGTATCCGTCTCTTGAAGTGGAGATTATCGTCGAAGAAGGCGTCCGGTTCATGCCGTCTGTTGGCAAGGTCAAGAGTTCTTCTCGTCTAGTTTGTCAGCGTAGCGCTGGCCATGGTGGGGCTTCATCTCCAGTTACGGCCTCATGGGGCGATTCCCGGCGTGGTGTGACCACTTCTGTTGTCATTCCTTCGTCTGGCAAGGTTACTGAATATGGTGGTTGATCGATAGTTGAGCGCACGTTGAGTCTCAAATGCCTTTGCGTAGGGAGCGTGTACAATATTCATCCTCGAGAATTTGCGTCGGCATTGGGCGCTCCGGATTCAGTGTTGGCAGCTGCAGACTCCTTTTGTCAGGAGAAGGTATGTACTTTTCAACATTTCTGCTTACTTTGTCGTATTATTTATTCTCGTTGTTTGTATTCTAGGCGCTGGTTTCGTCGGCGAAGGTGGCTCGTCGTCTTGAAGCTTCCAATACCTTGTGTTCATCCTTGAAGGATGCTTCGACGAGGTTTGTCGTGGAGCGCGATGTGTTGCAGGGCGAGGTGACCAAGGTTAGGCTCGAGGTCAAGGCTTCCAGAGCTAATGGTATGTGCGGGGGTCGTCGAGCCATCGAGGAGGAGCTCCGTGCGGCGAAGGACCAGGTCGCGACTTTGAAGGCTTCATTGGCGAGGCGTGATTCCATGATCGAGCGTCTTCAAGGCAATCTCGCCAAGGCTGATTCTTCCTTTACCAAATTAAAGAAGGATGCTGATGCGAGTCTTGCTGAGACGAAAGCGACGTGGCATGCGGCCTCCGTTGAGGTGTACTTGTCGGGCTTCGCTGATTGCCAGGGGGCTTATTGTTGGGAAATTTATTACGTTTCTTGATAATATTATCACTATATATGTTGTCGAACCGTCCGGGTAATATTTAAAAAATATTTAAAGCGGAAAACTTGTTATCTGTTCAACGGTTCGAACATTGCATAATAATCAAAATCAAGATCTGATAAATTATAAGCAATTTAACTTTTCATAAATTCATTATTAATAATCTCGTCTATAGGAAATAAAAAAACTGTAAATAAAGGTTTGCATTTATTGACCCAATGCATAAGGCTATACCTGAGGTGAAGACGATTCCGGCTGCGCAATCTGAGCTGGGCAGGGCTTCGCCAATGCTGAGGGAAACTCCCGTGATCTTCTGGGATATTCTCTTGGATTCCTCGTACCAAAGCGTGGGCTTCGTCGGCAGGACTTCGTCGCAAAACTTTAACTGAAAGTTCTTTTAAAGCTTTCGGAGAGCAACGTCTCACTAAGCCGAACCAAAAAAAGGAGATCAGAAGCTAAGAAAATTCGCCGACTCTAGAGAGAGCGAGAGAGATATCGAATTCTTGCTCTGGGGAGAGGTGTGTGAAATGTGTAGAATGAGCCTTATATTTATACGCTCAAGGAAAAACCAATTAAGGAAGTTTCCTTCCTTGATTTCGAATTCTATAATGGGCAAATATAATTAATTACTCCAAACCAATGGCCAAGATTGAGTCACCAAAGATCCAATGGTTCTAATTAATTAGGGATTAAACCAAATTAGGAAACCATGAATAAATCAATTATCCAATCACTTCCTTATATAAAAGAATTCGAATTCCCTATGTACAACATGGAAAATTCGAAATCAATAAGCTTGATCCAATGGTTGGAATTATTCAATAACTAATCTAATGGACCATATTGAATTAGGACAAAGTTAACTCTCCAAACTTGATTACCAAGCAATAGAATTTAACCTCCCTCTATAATTAATTCGAATTTTGCATTCCATATATACATGTTAATTAATTTACAATCCAATGGTTGAGATTAAATCTTAAATTAATCCAATGGATATAATTAATTAAGCAATTTCGAAATCCATGCTTGGTCACCAAGTCATTTTCGAACTAGGGTTTCTAAATTAATTATCATGATCCAACGGTTAAGATTAAATCTTGACCGATCTAATGAACCAAACTAATTTCAAGGGTTTATTTTACTAATACCTAAAGTTTGGTATTTATGCCGCAAATTTGGAAAGTCCAAATCCAAGCAAACTCGTGTAACCCCACTCACACATTTACTTGGGCCACATCATTTTTACACATTCATATATATACCAAATATATATTTTATTTAAATAATATAAATCTATTAATTATTAATTAATTATAAATAAGAATATTAATAATTAAATCCAAATAATTAAATTATATTATTATCCTCTGATCTCAATATCTCAATATCCAGAAGTTATCATATAAGACCATCACTGATAACTTGGAGTTGAGTCACTAGTAGATGATAAAATGGATATTCGATCTAAGTCCTGAGTGATCTTGAGTCCGAGCTGCTGGCTTGATTGTTCTTTGATTTAACCGTTAAAGAACACAATATATTACCGTTGTTCCCAGCAGTAAGGGTAGCTTGGTCATAGACATGGGCATCGCACAGCTCTCTTCAGAGTCATGATGATTCCCTTGATTTTCGGTGGTGAGAAGTGAGAGGTACCCGTGCGCAACTTATGAATCGAAACCATAAGTGGGTTACTCATAATATTACTGACTGAGTCAAGGATGAAAATGCAATGAGGGGCATAACGGTAGAAACCGCCTGCTCGTGTGTGGATCATCAAGTGAAAGATCAATAACCCGAATTTTATTGTATCAATGGACACCCTGCTGTAATAAAGGGAATAATATATACTGTATCACTAAAGAGTGCAGCCTCGGGTTTATAGTGGAATAACACCGAGGTTTGACGAACACCCTAGCAGTTCGTTGGAGCTTAAGTGATACGGGTTCATGGTCCCCAGGATAGCTCCGTAACGGATGATACGTACGTGATAAAAACATTTGAAATGGTTTTTAAGATCATTTGGAAAGACTCATAAAACTGAAATCTGTGACAGACATCAGATAGTTTTATCAGTAGCGTGGCAAAAGTACCATATCTTGGTAACCGAAATTAACTGACAAAAGAAAGTAGAAGTTGGATTTTCTGTAAACATGAAAGTTGTTGGAAATTAAATTCTAAGCAACTTTGCTTTTGGAACCGAGTCGTTTCGACGTACGGTTTGGGATTTAGAGAATTTCTAAGTTTGTGATCATTTCGGTAAACTATGAAATTAAATCACATGTCACGAATTTAAATGATGGTGTGTCACCATGACATTTAAATATGTGATATTGAGATCAGAGAATATTCTCGAATTTTTATTATTAATATATTATTAATAATTATTCAATAATTAATAGATTTATCAATATGTAAATAATATATTTTTATATATTATAAAGTGTAGAAATCGAATTGGGCCTTGGAATATGGATCCATTAACATTCGAATGGATAGACTTTGGTCTTACCATAATTGCGGCAAAAGTACCATATGTTTTGGTATTTGAGAAAAACCCTAAAATCAATTTAATCCATTGGATCGGTTATGATTTAATATCAACCTTTGGATTAGGATATTGATGAATTCGAAATTAATGACTTGGTGACCAAGTTTTGTTTTTCGAATTTGGTTAATTAATTATATCCGCTAGATCGGTCTAAGATTTAATCTTTACCGTCGGATTGGAAATTAATAAATCATATATATATATATTATATTATTTTCGAATTATATTTTGGATAAATTCGAATTTTATTTTTATTAAATCTTTTAATATTTGATTTTATCCTAAACTAATTTGATCCATTAGATCGTTTTGAAGATTTATCTCAACCGTTGGATCTAGATAATTAGAATTCGAAATTAATTATATATATATACATAAATTTGAATTTTATAAAGATTAGAAGATAAGGTTGGATTTTTGATTTTATCCAAATCTTTCTTATTTAATTAAATCCCTAATTAATTATATCCATTGGATTTAGATAAGATTAAATCTAGACCATTGGATTGAGATAATTAATTATATTTAAATATATAGAATTTTGAAATTAGGGAGGGAATTTCTCTAATTCGGTTACAGTCTGAGCCTGTAAATAGGAGGCTCATTCTACACATTTTACACACCTCTCCCTAGAAAAAATTCAAAATCTCCATCTCCTTCAGGGTCTGCGAATTTTCTCTCTGATCTCTCTTTCTGAATCGTCTTAAGAGACTTAGTTCTCCGGAAGCTTAAAAAGAACCATCAGTTTAAATTTTGCGACAGAGTCCTGCCGGCGAAGCCCACGCTTCGGTATGAGGATTCCAGGAGAATATCCCGGAAGATCACGGGAGTTTCCCTCAGCACCGGCGGAGCCCTGCCTGATTCAGAACGCGCAGCCGGAAGTCGTCAATAGAGGTACGGCCTTATGCATTGGGTTAATAAATGCAACCATTTACTGCTTTCTATTTATTTCCTATAATGACTAGATTATTAATAACGATTTATTGATATTAAATTACATAATATTTATCAGATCTTATTATATGGTTATTATCCGATATCCGGACCGTTGAACGGATAAAAAGTTTTCCGCTTTAAAATAATTTTTTAAATGTTACCCGAACGGTTCGGAGGTATAATTCGTGATAATTAACACGGAATCCGAGACGTGATTCCCAACACAAGAAACCATCATCTGTTGACTATCATGTTCCCAAAATAAGAGTATTGGGAACGACAGTAAAATGTGTTCTATAACAGTTAAATCAAAGAACAATCAAGTCAACAGTACAGGCTCGAGGTCACTCAGGACTTGGATCGAATATCCATTTGATCATCTACTAGTGACTCAACTCCAAGTTGTCAGTGACGGTCTTATATGACAACTTCCAGAGATTAAGTAAGGTCCACTCGAGTATGAAGCCGTTTCATACTTAATGCACTTCTAGTAAGTGTAGTGAGTGTGACACACACACTCTTAATCCAGAATAGGATTACATCACTTAGTCACATTAATGACTTTATCCGATTAATGAGCTCCCACTCATTTAATCAAGCCACAGACATTTTAAGTTCATTAATTATAAATATTAATTCTTTCTCACATTGACTCGGTTGTGATAATAATAACATAATTGCATCCTTTATGAACTATGGAATAAACATTCTATTTTACTCTACTAGAAACTATAATAAGAATAACATAATAAGTAACTTCTTTTATTCAACGACTTTGATCAAAATATTTTACAATAAGGGAAAAGACAACTTGTTTAAGGACACATGTCCAACACTTATCTTCACGAGAACGGTCATCTTGCCTTTTCCTTCCGGTTCTTTGATGTCCTTGGTGCTCCGCACTCTGTTCGCGATGTGGAGCCGCTAAACTTGGTGCTTCCCAGATTTCTCTTTCGTTCATCTTTTATGCTTTCCAGAGATTTTTTCGGGCTTTGTATAGCCTTACTTTTTGCCTTTTTCGCTAGTATAACATAGGAATGAAGTGTCGTGCCCCCTCTATCGAACGAATCGTGTGAGGCTTATGATGTTTGAAAAAGATCCCAAAAAAAATAGAATGGGACGATGATTAGATTTCTCCCCGAGTTGAAAGGAACGAAGAAGGGATTAATCTGACGGTATCATGAACCGTCCAATATATTGACCTTAGGCTTCGAGACATGTGCACCCCCGTCGATCTATTGAGTCTCGCGCGAATAAAGTGGTACGTACACAATGGTGGTCACCTAGGACAAGATTAACAATACATTCCTAAAACGTAAAATGAAGCATAATTGATCATTTGCATGGTCTGTTTTCTTTTATTATTTTTGTGAGAAAATAGTTGTATCTCACTGAGCTTTAAGCTCACACAAAAGATTTTTCGTTCGTACTGTAGGTAAGAAATCTATGATCTGATTTTGTGGTGGATTGGACGATGACGGTGGAGGATGTGCGAGGGATTGGAAGAATGGGTAATCACTGTGAAGACGTTTTCTGCATATTTTATTTCTTATACATTTTTTGTTTTAAAAAAAAGGAATTCCTGATAAATATTTTTACTATTCATGTATTTACTTATTTTACTCTAAGTTAAAAAAAAAATTGGCCAAGTATTTTCAAAGATTTTTAAAGTAGTCAGTAAGTAACGGCTTCGAAAAAGTCGGGTCGTTACTGTAGAGGGGGTTTTTCACCACCCTTTTCCAGTCACAAAGACAATCATCAAATAAGAAATAAAAGGACAACAAATGATGAATATCTCTGTTTTATTATAATTTCCGGAATGAGCTCGGTTTTCTTCCGTTAAATAGCTGGACAGATGAAGGATCATGAACCTCAGATATATCTTTTTCTTTGACCTTTTCTATTGCCAGATCTCTTTTTCTTTCCTTTCTCGAGTCTTTTTTCTCTCTCTTTTGTTCGAACCACCAACCCTTACAAATGAGGCTTATCTTGCCTTTTATAGAGTTTACAATGCCTTCCTCCTCTATCTTTCCCGCCTATTTCCTCTTTAATCATCATTTTCTGACGTGATTTGAGGGCAGCAGGGTTTATCCTTACTTTATGTCACCTCCGAGCATGCTGCCGTAGTGGGTAGGTGCGCCGCATTAAATGCGCGTCTCGTCAGCCGTCATTCGGCTCTGCAGGCCTCCGTCGCTGACGCTCTCATCGAGTGAGTAGGTCGGTTTCATTAAATGCACGTCTCTTCGGCTGTCATCGGGCTCTGCATAATCATCATGACGAAATTCCTCGTCGAGTCGTGATGGGACGCTTCATCGCGACCCGCTTGCTCGCGTGGCTGCGTCCCCTCGCTGATGAACCTCCTCGGGGGTGTTCCTCCTCGGGGATGTCCTTCCTCGGAGATAACTCCCTCTTCGCTGGTGAACTTCCTCGCCTCCCTCATGTCGTTTATGGACAAAACGACACGAGTTGTGTTGAGGATGGATTTGACCAAATCCGACCTTAACAGTTACAAGTCATTTCTTCCATCACTTCAAATGTAAGAATATTAATCAATGTATAGACCTATAATACTAAATAAATATAATCTTGCAGTGTACATATTCGATATCAAATTACGTTCCTAATGTTTTTTTTTTCCTTAGAAGAATATTCATGTAATCATGGAGCAACATATGATTATATGTCAATTTTCGTATTTCAAATAACATTTGCCATTTTTCAAGGGTATCTCGTGTAGTCTTTATTGATTTATTAACTTAGCTAATTATTAAATGGTTTAATAATAGTGCAGTACTATTTCTTATAAGTCTTTGTTTTTACCTTATGGAAAACCAAAATTTGACTTGTATGTTTTTAATAAATTAATACGTGTGGCACAAGATGTAATAGACATTTACTAGATAAAGGAACACTTATTAACTAAGGATAAATTAAGAATCTTATTATTTCCTTAAAGATATTGGCCACTTGCAATACAAATGAACAAATTTATTTCGACATCATCAATTGCTTATGCTATCTCGATAATCAAATCGATAGAGGATCACTCCTAGATGGATTGGCTTGGCCTTCCTCCGCGGGAGCAGCTTCAAGGTGGATGCAGGTGCCGAATCCACCGGCACAAACGAGTTCCATTCCCGAGCCACATGGCCGAGAATTAACGCAATCTGAGTCTCTCGTGCACTGTTTTCCTTCCGCTCTCTCTATTCAATGATGCGATACGAAAATACCTGCAATATTATAGAGACACATATCATGCCACATTTTTCAAGCTAGTATAAAAATATTGTATAGTCTAACTGTTGGATCGGTATTAACTTTTTAATACAAATAATGAACGCAACACATTGCGGCGGAAGTTCAAAATTTCGGTTTAATATGAAAACTCATTTTCGAATATTACAACAATCATAACGATGAAAACGACATTCATGGAAGCATGCAAAATAATTTCAATACATAAACAAGGTGAATAAATCCGATAAATCATATAACTAATTATCAGATTAGGATGCTCACAAATCCGGATTTGTACACGGTTAACGTCGTCGCTCTTCACGAGTCTTCCCTCCGTCTTCAATCAAACAACCACGCAGGACCTATAACGTTCTTCAATAAGAACGTAGGAGCTATAGCGGTAAGATCGGAGGAGCTATAGCGGTTCCTCAATAAGAACGCAGGAGCTATAGCGGTGATACCGTAGGAGCTATAGCGGTTCTTCAATAAGAACGCAGGAGCTATCGCGGTAATACGGCAGGAGGTATATCGGTTCTACAAGAGAACGTAGGAGCTATAGCGGTTCTTCAATAAGAACGTGGGAGCTATTGCGATTCACCTTCTTTCTCTCTCAAAAACGTTTTTCAAGCTCTCTCCAATGTTATGAGACTCATCATCTCTCCTCTCTTGGTACATGAACACATTAGTTTTAATCAATATTAAAACTAATAACATGCATGTCTTCCAAGTGTCACTTTGGAAAGTGACATGAATTGCATGTCATGCATGTCTTCCAAGTGTCACAATATTCCCTTTTAATCACCATGTTTTTAATCAATGGATGATATGATGACACATCATCAATCCTCTCATGATAAGATTAACCAATGGGAATTAAGCAACTATTATTCTCCACCTTTTATTTATTAAATTATAGTTTACATAAGTATCATTATAATCATGCAACTTCTACAATTTAACAAAGGTGATCAAAATAACAATTTATTTATTTGATCATGAGAAAAATCGACTAAGAGAATATTTGTTCATACCAATTCCTTACTTAGAAATATTTCAATTCATTAATTGAACTTAATATGATTTCAATAAATCATATCTTATATATTTCTAACACGAATTTTGTTCATCAAAATCTCTTCCGAAAGTCTAACATTGAGACCTCATGGACCCACATGAACGAAGCTTTAGAATAAAGTCCGGACAAAAAGTTCACAAACTTTTCCGAACTTTCAATTCCTAATATTAGTCGATTCCACTAAAGGACAAATATTGAAAATCTCTAAGTTCATATGCATTTCTATTTTCGTTTGTTCTTCACACGGTCCACGGTGTATTTTACGATATTAACCTTCGTGTGTATCAGTAACCAAGAGGAATTATAAAATTATCGTTTTACCCCTTGGTTATTATTTCATCAACTCCTTTGTTGTTTGTGAACGAGAAAAACATAAAGTGAGATGTCACAACATGTCACATATTTTATTTAGAGAATATATTATTCACTAAATACCAGGCCCGCTTTATTCGTTCACACTTCCAAGAACAAAGCATGATGTGATACTGATGCCAAGGCATTCTTTCAACACAAATTCCATATCTGTGAATCACATAGTTCAAAGAAACAGTATTATGACACCAACTGTCGGGCTTTAATCCTTTTCATTGGATCTTGCCCATTGACTAATCAAATGTTATAAAGTGTTACAAGAAGCTATGTACTCACTTCAGGATTTAGGTAATTACGAAAATACCCCTCGTTTGTGATTTTGAAGTTTCGAGTAATTAAACGGTTTTATCTCAAACTTCAAAGTGTCACTGGTCTCGTTCAATGTCTTCAATAAGACATCAAGAATAAACTATTAGAGTCACAACTCTCCAAACAATCATTGATCGGATTTGATTGCTCGATCGATCCTAAGATTGTGAACTGATCATTTCAAACTAATCAAGAAGAGGTATCTTGTTAAGTCTGTACTTAACTCTTCTTTCGTTGATTATAGTTTCAGGGCATAGACAAATATGTACAAACTCAAACTTAAATATAAGGATGAATATTTAATCTTTAATTAATTTTTAGCAAAAGGACATAATCGTATTATTACATTAAGTACTTTAGCCATAAACTATTTTATTTGCTAAAAGGTCCTTCATGTCTCCTTTGTGGGCATAAATCCTAACAAACTCCCACTTTACTCAAAGAATATGTGAATGATCTTTCACTCCTAAGGCTTCCAGGTGTCTATCGAAAACTTTACTCGTTAAAACCTTCGTAAACGAATCTGCAAGGTTGTCCAACGTTGAGATCTTCTTCACGTCCGCCTCTCCTCTTTTGACAATAGCTCGAATAAGGTGATATTTCCGCTCTATGTGTTTCGAGCGTTTGTGACTTCTTGGTTCCCTACAGTTAGCAACGGCCCCACTGTTATCACAATGAAGTGTAATGGGCCTGCTGACACTTGGAAGAATTTCCAAGTACTTTAGGAATTTGCAAAGCCAAACAGCCTTTTTTGCGGCTTCACAAGCCGCCACATATTCCGCTTCCATGGTCGAGTCAGCAATGCAAGATTGCTTGATACTCCTCCAGACCACGGATCCACCATTCAGGATAAACACAGATCCCGAAGTGGATTTCCTAGAATCCTTATCCGCTTGAAAGTCGGAATCGGTATATCCCGTCACAGTTAGGTCATTACCTGAGTATGCAAGCATATAATTTGTCGTTCTCCGAAGATAGTTGAGAATATTCTTGACAACAATCCAGTGCTCGGGTCCAGGGTTCGACTGGAATCGGCTTACCACGCCTACTGTGTAACAAATATCTGGTCTTGTGCAAAGTATCGCATACATGAGACTTCCTACGGCTGAGGCGTAAGGAACGTGTCTCATGTCCTCTTCCTCTTGAGGAGTCTTTGGAGACTGCTTTTTAGAAAGGTGCACTCCATGACGAAAAGGTAATAAACCTTTCTTGGAGTTTTGCATATTGAAGCGATCCATCACCTTATCAATATAAGATGCTTGAGAAAGCGCTAATTTTCGGTTCTTCCGATCTCTGAAGATCTGAATCCCCAAAATGTAAGCCACTTCTCCGAGATCCTTCATATCAAACTGTTTTGACAACTAGATTTTAACCTCTGATAACTTTCCCACGTCATTCCCAATGAGTAGTATGTCATCGACATAAAGAACGAGGAAAACCACTATGCCGTTGTTTATCATTTTATAAAAACATGGCTCATCTACTGACTGCTCAAAGCCGTAGCCGTTTACAGTCTCGTCAAATCTGATATTACACGATCTAGATGCTTGTTTAAGTCCATAAATAGACTTTAGCAACTCACAAACCTTGCCCTCTTGGCCTTTCTCCACGAACCCGTCTGGTTGAGTCATATAAATGCGCTCATCAAGGTTGCCATTCAAGAAGGCAGTCTTGACATCCATCTCCCATATTTCATAATCGAGGGCGGCAGCAATGGATAAAAGAATGCGGATGGACTTTAGCATTGCCACTGGCGAGAAGGTATCTTCGTAGTCAATACCTTCTCTTTAGGTAAAACCCTTTGCCACAAGTCGCGCTTTGAATGTCTCTACATTTCCATCCGCACCTCTTTTCTTGTTATAGATCCATTTACATCCGACAGGTCTAATACCTTCGGGTTGATCCACAAGTTTCCAGACTTCGTTGGTGTGCATCGAATGCAATTCAACGTTCATGGCTTCAAGCCATAGGTTTGCTTCAGAACAAGACATCGCTTGGGAGAATGATGCAGGATCATCTACCTCTTTGTTTGCGACAGCTATATGAGTTTCACCGAGTAGCATGTATCGATTAGGCGGTCGTACGGCCCTTTGACTGCGACGATTCACAGTCTGCTCAGTTTTCGATTGTGGTTTTTCCATTGTTGGTGTAGGACTTATCCTAATTTTTGGAGTACTTGTTACTCCACCCAACACTTCTTTAAGAACAAGTCTGCTTCTGGGTACTGCATTCTTAATAAAGTCCTTCTCAAGAAACCTAGCGTTCGTGCTGACAAACGTTTTCTTGTCGGCGGGACTAAAGAATATGTACCCTTTTGTTCCCTTAGGATATCCTACAAAAAGGCACAATTCTGACCAACTAGCCAACTTACTAGTCTTTTGCCTTAGCACATGTGCCGGGCAACCCCAGATTTTGATGTGGTTTAAAACAGATTTTCTACCACACCATCTTTCATAAGGCATACCAGGAACCGTCTTTGACGGAACTTGGTTCAGAATGTAAGCGGCCGTTTCTAAGGCATATCCCCAGAACGAATCAGGAAGTGATGATTAACTCATCATTGACCTCACCATATCCAACAGAGTTCGATTCCTTCTCTCTGACACTCCATTTTGCTGTGGGTTGCCAGGTGCTGTAAGCTGAGAATGAATACCTTCTTTTTTAAATAGGTCCTCGAACTCTCCAGACAAGTACTCTCCACCACGATCGGATCGTAATGTTTTGATCTGTTTCTCTCTTTGCTTTTCAACCAATGCCCGATACTGTTTGAACATTTCAAAAGTATCGGATTTGTTTCGCATAAGAAAGACATGACCGAAACGTGAGAATCATCAGTGAAGGTCATGAAATATTCATAACCTCCTCTTGCCTGGATGTTGATTGGTCCACATACATCGGTATGTACGAGCTCCAATACTTGTGTGGCTCTTTCACCTTTCGATGAGAAAGGTCTCTTGGTCATTTTGCCTTCGAGACAGGATTCACATGTAGGAAGAGATCCCACATTTAGAGATTGCAAAAGACCATCTCTTGATAATCTCGTAATCCTGTCAAGACCAATGTGTCCAAGACGTAAGTGCCATAGATATGTGTCACAAGTCTCATCAATATGAGATCTTTTGCGCTTCCTGTTTGAATCGTTATTCAATTCGGTATCAAAGATAGTCGGCTCATCCAGATATAAATAATATATACAATTGATCCGATGAGCTTTAGTAATGAACGAATTATCAAGATAATTTCAATACCGCTATTGACTTTTAACTTGAAAGATTGTTCTTCTAAACGACCAAAAGAAACAAGGTTCTTGCTAAAATCCGGTACATAATAAACTTCATTCAATAATAAAGTTTTATCCCCAAACTTAAGCTTTAAGGTCCCGACTCATCTTCCACCGACATTAGTTCCATTAACCCAGTTGAACGTGAACTCCTCATCACTTAAGCGTCTGGTTTGCCTGAAACCATTCAAGTTACATACAATATGGTCAGAAGCCCCGCAATCTAATATCCAGAGTATTTCTTTGTTTGTAATGTAACACGCTTGAGTAACGAGGCTCATACCCTTCTCTTTGACAGTCTTGAGAGACGAGGCTCGTGAAATGGTGAAGCTAGATAACGAAAGGACGGACGTGATGCAAAAATTGGAATTCAAAAATGCTGCCCGGTAAATAAGTTACGGAAAGAAAACGTACCTTTTTACTATTCACCAGAAGAAAATAAGCTCGTGAATCCGAATGAGCCGTCCTGCCTCCAATTTATAAAGTTTCTCGCAAATTTCAAATTCCCGAAAAACTGGGGGGTTAATGTTACGGGTATTTTACGTGATTGGTTTATTATTAATTAACAAAATAAAAAGTATTTAAATTAATTTTTCTTTTATTAATTATGATCAATTTCGCCCAAAATATTCACCGAAAGCCCGTTTTCGAAAAAAAAAGGTCCAGATGATCCCAAAAATATCAAAACACCCAAAATCGATATAAAATTTGTAAAAAGCGGCCTCGGGAAACACCTGGGGCCTCCGGGACACGTCGGGAAACACCCGAGCGGGCCCCACAGGCCCCAAAGGCCACCCGAGTGGGCCCCATAGCCCCCAAAGGGCACTGAAGCGCGTCAGGTGACCCAACAGGTCCACCAAGGGTCAAAATTTACCCCTCCACGTGGCAGCACGCCATTGGGCGCGAGGAAACCCTGCAGCCAATGGGAGCTCGACACGCGGACGCTGACGCAGGCGCTAACGTAAACCCTGGCTCCCACGCGCGTGGTTTCACGTCACCGCCATTGTTCCCGCACGTGAGGGCGCGTCCGACGTTGGATTGAGACGCCGATTGCGGCATTGGATTGGCCACGTCCGGGGGACACGAAAAAACATATAATATTACCCAGGGGGCTGCTCGGAGTAATATTTATTCACGCTTTAACCCCCGGACCCTCGTATAAATAGGAGCTCGGTTTTCACTAAACGGTAACTCGATTCTCACCCCGAGAACTCGCCTAAAACTCTCTCTACTCCCTCTAAACTCGCCTCCCCCTCAAATATCACTCTAATGTTGAGCGTCGGAGGTGAATCAGGGGGTACCCCTCCCCGGTTCTCCCTGACCTCGGGTGTTGTTTTGTTCAGGTTCTGAGAGCAAAAAATCACACTAGAGCGGAAGCCCTAGGGAAATTTCTGGTGTCGATTACGATCCCCCTGTTAGGACCTGTGTTACTCGGTGTTCGTGCTATCTCTCAGTCTATTATATCTAGCGGATATACCGACTTTGCGGATAGACCAAAGACCGGTATCAAGCCCCACGATACAGGCCGAGGGGTCTAAATCTCTGGGAATTATCCGAAGGTCTTAAACACGGAGAGATTCACATAAGGCGGAAGCCCTGGAGAAAATTCTGGCACAATCTAAGACCCTCCTTGCCAAGGTTCTAGATCCGTGATGTGCTCGTTCTATCCACCAGTCTTGTATCTCCGGCAGATATATTGACTACGCGGATAGCCCGAGGACCCGGATCTGTCCCCGTGACGCCGATCGAGGGTCTGGTCCACCAGGGTTCACTGGAAAGTCGATACGGTGATCCCCCCTACACGGTGACCAGGAATCCGTTTTTGGTGTCCCGAACCTGTAATCCAAGCCAGGCCAAGTCCTGGCCCTATTAGCGACAGGTAGTGGAGTTTACCATGGATTCTGGTCACTAAGTCAGTGGAGGGTCCGTTTGACTCGAAAGTCCAGGAGCTCAAGCCCGAGAGTCATAAAAAGTCAACAAGACAACATTGGGCCCGGCCCAACACAAGCAATTGGGCCGCTAAATGTTTGAAGCATTTTTCTGCATCAACAACTTCAAATGTAAGAATATTAATCAATGTACAGATCTATAATGCTAAATAAATATAATCTTGCAGTGTACATATTCGATATCAAATTACGTTCCTAATGTTTTTTTTTCCTTAGAAGAATATTCTTGTAATCATGGAGCGACATTAAATTTAAATATTTCTTGGAAGAGAATGGTAAAAAAGAAGATTTTTTTCTCGAAATAATGTTGTAATGAATAACGTGTATTTGAAAACATATACTTTATTCCATGATTATATGTCGGCTTTCGTAGTTCAAAAAACATTTGCCATTTTACAAGGGTATCTCACGTAGTCTTTATTGATTTATTAACTTAGCTAATTATTAAATGGTTTAATAATAGTGCAGTACTATTTCTTATAAGTCTTTGTTTTAACCTTATGAAAAAACAAAATTTGAATTGTATGTTTTTAATAAATTAATATGTTTGGCACAAGATATAATAGACATGTAGTAGATAAAGGAACACTTATTAACTAAGGATAAATTAAGAATCTTATTATTTCCTTAAAGATATTGGCCACTTGCAATACAAATGAACAAATTTATTTCGACATCATCAATTGCTTATGCTATCTCGATAATCAATTGGATAGAGGATCACGCCTAGATAGATTGACTTGGCCTTCCTCCGTGCGAGCAGCTTCAGGGTGGATGCAGGTGCAGAATCCACCGGCACAAACGAGTTCCATTCCCGAGCCACATGGCCGAGAATTGACGCAATATGAGTCTCTCGTGCACTTTTTTCCTTCCGCTCTCTCTATGCAATGATGTGATACGACAAAACCTGCAATATTATAGAGACACATATCATACTATATTTTTAAAGCTAGTATAAAAATCTTGTATAGTCTAACTAATTTAACTTAGTTTTAGCTAGCGTTCCACGCTATTTAATGACTATTTATAAAAATCATAGATTAATTACATGCAAGAACCATGAAAAAGACTTACATGCAACAAGTGCTAGAAGAATAATCACAGAAGCTTTGGCCATTTCTTTTTCTTTCTAGGATGAGTTTCAAAAGATTTCTAGGATACTAATTTGTGTTTGTGGTTTATGATGGATTGGAAAGAAAAACAACACTTTATAGGAAAATAGAAAAGATATGGAATTACAACGTTACCAAACAAGGAATCCAAGAGCATTTAAATAAATCTACTCATATTCAATTTTTTCCTTACTGTATATACAATAAATATCAACTGCTTAATTATACCAAATTATGCGTTAATTAATTCGTGAGATATATTTTTTATAAAAGAATATATTAAATCTTAACCTAAAAAAATCATAATGATTTGTGCATATAATGGTGACTAAAAATATGTCATAAATTATACTCTTATGTCGAACTTAAAAATTAATATGTAGATAATATATCGGATAATCTTAGTCATTCATCATAATTTATATTTATTTTAAAATAAGTTTATATACATATAATATTACTAATATTTTCCAACCACTTAAGGGTATTAGGATAAAATTAAATTATTAACACTATTTACCAGCATTAAATTTTTTCTAAGAGAAGTTATGAATAAACTACAGTTGTCAAAGCGAATATTTTTTGATTTGTTATGTAATGTTTTATTTCTATGAAATATGCGAAAAAGTTCATACAACACAATTTTCACTTAATAATAATAATTCTTGCTTTTTTAAGGTAAAGAGTTGCAATACATTTTACTTAATAAAATATCGATATATTATCCTATCAAAGAAAAATGGTAAATAATTAGACGACAAAAATTAAGACGGTCATTATTTAGAACTTTATCTATTATTCGAATAAAAAATTACAAAAAAATTAAAAGGCAAACAAATACAAAATTTAATTTTAGTTCATATTTTATTCCTAAACGTTATTTGTATGTAGATAATTTTTACTACTCTTATAAATTTTTATAGCTCTTCTGGACTAGTTGACGTCAAAATCTTATGTCCCAATTAATAATCTTTGTTATTTAATAACAACTTAGTAAAAAATATTAAGTTTTGGAAAATTAATATAAAAAATATTGTTTCCCACTCTACAACTATACTCAAAGGATGCATTTAAAATAGTATTTAAATTTATCTTTACACATATATCAGTGAAAAACTCATATAAGTTATAAACGATAGTACAAGAAAATCTTAAAATAAAAATATACTATGAATTTCTCTTTATATAGTATATTTTTAGGTATTGACATTTCTTCCATCACTTCAAATGTAAGAATATTAATCAAGGTATAGACCTATAATGCTAAATAAATATAATCTAGCAATGTACATATTCGATATCAAATTACGTTCCTAATGTTTTTTTTTTCCTTAGAAGAATATTTTTGTAATCATAGATCAACATTAAATTTAAATATGTCTGAGAAGAGAATGGTAAAAAAGAATATTTTTTTCTCGAAATAATGTTGTAATGAATATCGTGTATTTGAAAACATATACTTTATTCCATGATTATATGTCGGTTTTCGTAGTTCAAAAAACATTTGCCATTTTTCAAGGGTATCTCACGTAGTCTTTATTGATATATTAACCTAGCTAATTATTAAATGGTTTAATAATAGTGCATTACTATTTCTTATAAGTCTTTGTTTTAACCTTTTGGAAAAAAAAATTGAATTGTATGTTTTCAATAAATGAATATGTGCGGTACAAGATGTAATAGACATGTACTAGATGAAGGAACACTTATTAACTAAGGATAAATTAAGAATCTTATTATTTCCTTAAAGATATTGGCCACTTGCAATACAAATGAACAAATTTATTTCGACATCATCAAATGCTTATGCTATCTCGATAATCAATTGAATATAGGATCACGCCTAGATAGATTGGCTTGGCCTTCCTCCGCGGTAGCAGCTTCAGGGTAGATGCAGGTGCAGAATCCACCGGCACAAACGAGTTCCATTCCCGAGCCACATGGCCGAGAATTGACGCAATCTAAGTCTCTCGTGCACTTTTTTCCTTCCGCTCTCTCTATGCAATGATGCGATACGACAAAACCTGAAATATTATAGAGACACATATCATACTACATTTTTCAAGCTAGTATAAAAATCTTGTATAGTCTAACTAATTCAACTTAGTTTTAGCTAGCGTTCCACACTATTTAATGACTATTTAGAAAAATCATAGATAAATTACATGCAAGAACCATGAAAAAGACTTACATGCAACAAGTGCTAGAAGAATAATCACAGAAGCTTTGGCCATTTTGTTTTTCTTTGTAGGATGAGTTTCAAAGGACTTCTAGGATACTAATTTGTTTTTGTGGTTTATGGTGGATTGGAAAGAAAAATAACACTTTATAGGAAAATAGAAAAGATATGGAATTACAACGTTATCAAAGAAGGAATGCAAGAGCATTTAAATTAAATCTGCTCATATTAAATTTTTTCCTTACTGTATATACAATACATATCAACTTCTTAATTATACCAAATTATGCGTTAATTAATTTGTTAGATTTATTTTTTATAAAAGGATATATTAAATCTTAACCTAAAAAAATCATAATGATTTGTGCATATAATGGTGACTAAAAATATGTCATAAATTATACTCTTCTGTCGAACTTAAAAATTAATATGTAGATAATATATCGGATAATCTTAGTCATTCATCATAATTTATATTTATTTTATAATAAGTTTATATACATATAACATTACTAATATTTTCCAACCACTTAAGGGTATTACGATAAAATTAAATTATTAACACTATTTACCAGCATTAAATTTTTATTAAGAGAAGTTATGAATAAACTACAGTAGTCAAAGCGAAAAGTTTTAGATTTGTTATGTAATGTTTTATTTCTATGAAATATGCGAAAAAGTTCATATAACACAATTTTCACTAAATAATAATAATTCTTGTTTTTTTAAAGTAAAGAGTTACAATAAATTTTATTTACCAAAATAAGGATATATTATACTATCAAAGAAAAAGGGTAAATAATTAGATGACGAAAATTAAGACGGTCATTATTTATAACTTTATCTATTACTCGAATAAATAATTACAAAAAAATTAAAAGGCAAACATATACAAAATTTTATTTTAGTTCATTTTTTATTCCTAAACGTTATTTGTATGTAAATAATTTTTACTACTCTTTTAAATTTTTATAGCTCTTCTGGACTTATTGGCGTCAAAATGTTATGTCCCATTAATCTTTGTTATTTAATAACAACTTAGTTAAAAAATATTAACTTTTGGAAGATTAATATAAAAAATATTGTTTCCCACTCTACATCTATACTCAAAGGATGCATTTAAAATCGTATATAATGTTATCTTTACACATATATCAGTGAAAAACTCATATAAGTTATAAACGATAGTGCAAGAAAATCTTAAAATACAAATATACTATGAATTTCTCTTTATATATATATTTCTATGTATAAACATTTCTTCCATCACTTCAAATGTATGAATATTAATCAATTTATAAACCTATAATGCTAAATAAATATAATCTTGCCATTTACAAATTCGATACCAAATTACGATCCTAATGTTTTTTTTTCCTTAAAAGAATATTCTTGTAATCATGGAGCAACAGTAAATTTAAATATTTCTTGGAAGAGAATGGTAAAAAAGAAGATTTTTTTCTCGAAATAATATTGTAAAGAATAACGTGTATTTGAAAACATATACTTTTTTCCATGATTATATGTCGGTTTTCGTAGTTCAAAAAACATTTGCCATTTTACAAGGGTATCTCACGTAGTCTTTATTGATTTATTAACTTAGCTAATTATTAAATGGTTTAATAATAGTGCAGTACTATTTCTTATAAGTCTTTGTTTTAACCTTATGAAAAAATAAAATTTGACTTGAATGTTTTTAATAAATTAATACGTGTGGCACAAGATGTAATAGACATGTACTAGATGAAGGAACACTTATTAACTAAGGATAAATTAAGAATCTTATTATTTCCTTAAAGATATTGGCCACTTGCAATACATATGAACAAATTAATTTCGACATCATCAATTGCTTATGCTATATCGATAATCAATTGGATAGAGGATCACGCCTAGATAGATTGGCTTGGCCTTCCTCCGCGGGAGCAGCTTCAGGGTGGATGCAGGTACAGAATCCACCGGCACAAACGAGTTCCATTCCCGAGCCACATGGCCGAGAATTGACGCAATCTGAGTCTCTCGTGCACTTTTTTCCTTCCGCTCTCTCTATGCAATGATGCGATACGACAAAACCTGTAATATTATACAGACACATAACATACTACATTTTTCAAGCTAGTATAAAAATCTTGTATAGTCTAACTAATTCAACTTAGTTTTAGCTAGCGTTCCACACTATTTAATGACTATTTAGAAAAATCATAGATAAATTACATGCAAGCACCATGAAAAAGACTTACATGCATCAAGTGCTAGAAGAATAATCACAGAAGCTTTGGCCATTTCTTTTTCTTTCTAGGATGAGTTTCAAAGGATTTCTAGGATACTAATTTGTTTTTGTGGTTTATGGTGGATTGGAAAGAAAAATAACACTTTATAGGAAAATAGAAAAGATATGGAATTACAACGTTACCAAACAAAGAATGCAAGAGCATTTAAATAAAATCTACTCATATTCAATTTTTTTCCTTACTGTATATACAATACATATCAACTTCTTAATTATACCAAATTATGCGTTAATTAATTCGTGAGATTTATTTTTTATAAAAGGATATATTAAATCTTAACCTAAAAAAATCATAATGATTTGTGCATATAATGATGACTAAAAATATGTCATAAATTATACTCTTATGTCGAACTTAAAAATTAATATGTAGATAATATATCGGATAATCTTAGTCATTCATCATAATTTATATTTATTTTAAAATAAGTTTATATACATATAATATTACTAATATTTTCCAACCACTTACGGGTATCATGATAAAATTAAATTATTAACACTATTTACCAGCATTAAATTTTTTCTAAGAGAAGTTATGAATAAACTACAGTTGTCAAAGCAAATATTTTTAGATTTGTTATGTAATGTTTTATTTTTATGAAATATGCGAAAAAGTTCATATAACACAATTTTCACTTAATAATAATAATTCTTGTTTTTTTAAGGTAAAGAGTTGCAATAAATTTTATTTAATAAAATAATGATTTATTATCCTATCAAAGAAAAATAGTAAATAATTAGACGACGAAAATTAAGACGGTCATTATTTATAACTTTATCTATTACTCGAATAAATAATTACAAAAAAATTAAAAGGCAACATATACAAAATTTTATTTTAGTTCATTTTTTATTCCTAAACGTTATTTGTATGTAAATAATTTTTACTACTCTTATAAATTTTTATAGCTCTTCTGGACTAGTTGGCGTCAAAATGTTATGTCCCAATTAATGTTTGTTATTTAATAACAACTTAGTTAAAAAATATTAACTTTTGGAAGATTAATATAAAAAATATTGTTTCCCACTCTACAACTATACTCAAAGGATGCATTTAAAATTGTATATAATGTTATCTTTACACATATATCAGTGAAAAACTCATATAAGTTGTTAAGGTCGGATTTTGTCAAATCCATCCTCAACACAACTCGTGTCGTTTTGTCCATAAACGACATGAGGGGGGCGGAGAGGAAGCTCATCATCCGAAGGGGATTATCCCCGGGGAGGAACATCCCCGAGGAAAAGTACCCTCGAAGAGGTTCATCCACGAGGAGACGCAGCCACGCGAGAGCAAGTTGCGATGAAGTGTTCCATCATACCCGACGAGGAACTCCGTCATGATCATTGTGTCGGGTCGAATGACCCTTGATGAGACGTGCATTTAATGAAGCCGACCTACTCACTCGATGAGAAAATCAGCGACGAAGGCTTGCAGAGCCGAATGACGGCTGACGAGATGCGCATTTAATGAGACGCACCTACCCATACGGCAGCCTGCTCGGAAGTGACATAAAGTAGGGATTTACCATGCTGCCCTCCAATCACGCCATAGAAGGAATGATTAAAGGGGAAAATGCGGGAAAGACGCGGGAGAAAAGGCATTGTAAAACTCTATAAAAGGCAAGATAAGCCTCATTGGTAAAGGTTCGGAAAATTAGAGAAGAAAGGCCAAAAAAGAGAAAAAGGAAGTCTTGTAATAGAAAAGGCTAAGGAAAAATAGAGAGGAAATAGAGAGAGTGGATGTTCATGATCCTTCATCTGTCCAGCTATTCAACGGAAGAAAACCGAGCTCATTTCGGAAAATATAATAAAACAGAGATATTCATCATTTATTATTGTTTATTTGTTATTTGGTGCTTGTCTTTGTGATTGGAAAAGGGTGGTGAAAATCGCCCTCTACAGTTTGGCGCCCACCGAGGGGCTTTGTTTTCTTTCTAACTCACAGCCAGGAATCTGAAGGAGCGAGATGTCGTCGAGCGACCACGTCATCACTGTAGAAGGGGACGAAGTCCCAGCCATGGAGAGACTCCAGCGACAGTTGGCCGAAGCCAACGCGAGGGTGATGGAGGCAACAAGGGTGGCCGAGGAGGCGGCCAGGAAGGCGGAAGAACAAGAGGAGCGGAACGGACGACTTACTGCTCTTCTGGAGCACACGAGTCAAAGAAGGGAAGGCCCGGAGAGCACGATCGCGGGATCTTCAACTCGGGGAACGGGTGGAGTTATAGCCAAAGGAGAGCAAGGTAACTTGACGTCTCAAGCGCCGCCGATCATTACGGATCTCTTCAATGCCGCCGGCACGACACCGGCGAACACGACGAGCCCGCCGGGAGGCTTGACAACCACCATAGCGGAGACGATCCAGGAGGAGGTCCGGAGAGCGATGAGGGAAATATCCTCAAGCATGGAGGCAAAAATGGGATACATGGCCTCACAGGTGCATAAAGCCACGAGCGCGGCGCCCGAAATCGATAGGTTGGTCAGGGAGGCCAGGGTGACTCCTTTCTCGACAAAAATCCGCAGCGTGGAGCTAGGAGAATTGCCAAAGGTCAGGCTCTCACAGTACAAAGGAACTTCGGACCCAAACACCCACGTGAAGTCATTTCGGATCGCCACGGAGCGCATAGGCGGCGAGGAGACGAAGCTAGAGGCTTTCCTGTGTCATCTCTTCGTCGAGAGCCTGCAAGGCCCGGCGAGCGATTGGTTTGCTAAACTACCATCGCAATCCATCGGCGACTCCGATGAGCTCGTCGCATGTTTACTGCGGCACTACTCGATGTACGTCCAAAACGAGGCGACCGTTACGACCCTGTGGAACCTCTCGCAGGGGCGAGAAGAAACTCTCCGACAGTACGTCGGAAGATTCAAATACGTTGTGGTCAGAATCTAGGGGCTCGATAGCGTCGTCGCAATCCAAGCGCTGAAGCATGGGCTGTGGTATTTGGCTCCTTTCCGTGAGGAGTTAATAAAGATGCGCCCGTTGACGATCGAGGACGCGCTCCACAGGGCGACGCTCTTCATGGAAATAGAGGAAGAGACTCTGGCCCAGAAGAAGATCCACGAAGGTGGAAGCAAAGGAAGGCAGCATGGAAAAAGGGAGAGCGGGGACGGAGGAGACGCCCCATCGTCCCGAGCGAGGAAGGGAGAAGAGAACCGAAGGAATTCCGATGAGCGACGAGGTCGGGAAGCTCCGAGGTAAGAAGTGTATCAGGTTGACGAGCACAAGGACCGCGACTATGATCGGAGAGACCACCACCAAGGAGGTTCCTCGGGGGACCGAGGACGATTTTCTGATGATCGAGGAGGATTCTCGGGGGACCGAGGACGATTCTCTGATGACCAAGGAGGATTCTCGGGGGACCGAGGACGATTCTTCGATGATCGAGGGGAATACCCGAGGAGCCAAGGAGGTTTTTCCAACGACCAAGGAAGATTTGCTGGAAACCGAGGGGGATTCTCGGGGTCTGGAAGCCGAGGGGGCTTCTCGGGAGGCCGAGGAGGCTTCGGGACGAAGTTTTGGCCGAAGGATATGAGCAAATTCTGCGCTTACCACAACTATAATGGCCATGCCACTGAAGATTATGCCATGCTGAAGAAGGAGCTCCAGAGAAGATACGCGCTGGGGGAGATCAAAGACCTCATGTAATAGAAAAAGGAAAAATAGAGAGGAAATAGAAAAGGCTAAGGAAAAATAGAGAGGAAATAGAGAGAGTGGATGTTCATGATCCTTCATCTGTCCAGCTATTCAACGGAAGAAAACCGAGCTCATTTCGGAAAATATAATAAAACAGAGATATTCATCATTTATTCTTGTTTATTTGTTATTTGGTGCTTGTCTTTGTGACTGGAAAAGGGTGGTGAAAATCGCCCTCTACATATGTTATAAACGATAGTGCAAGAAAATCTTAAAATACAAATATACTATGAATTTCTCTTTATATAGTATATTTCTATGTATAGACATTTCTTCCATCACTTCAAATGTAAGAATATTAATCAATGTATAAACCTATAATGCTAAATAAATATAATCTTTCCATGTACATATTCGATACCAAATTACGTTCCTAATGTTTTTTTTCCTTAGAAGAACATTCTTGTAATCATGGAGCAACATTAAATTTAAATATTTCTCGGAAGAGAATGGTAAAAAAGAAGATTTTTTTTCTCGAAATAATGTTGTAATGAATAACGTGTATTTGAAAATATATACTTTATTCCATGATTATATGTCGGTTTTCGTAGTTCAAAAAACATTTGCCATTTTACAAGGGTATCCCACGTAGTCTTTATTGATTTATTAACTTAGCTAATTATTAAATGGTTTAATAATAGTGCAGTACTATTTCTTATAAGTCTTTGTTTTAACCTTATGAAAAAACAAAATTTGACTTGTATGTTTTTAATAAATTAATACGTGTGGCACAAGATGTAATAGACATGTACTAGATGAAGGAACACTTATTAACTAAGGATAAATTAAGAATCTTATTATTTCCTTAAAGATATTGGCCACTTGCAATACAAATGAACAAATATATTTCGACATAATCAATTGCTTATGCTATCTCGATAATCAATTGGATTAAGGATCACGCCTAGATAGATTGGCTTGGCCTTCCTCCGCGGGAGCAGCTTCAGGGTGGATGCAGGTGCAGAATCCACCAGCACAAATGAGTTCCATTCCTGAGCCACATGGCCGAGAATTGACGCAATCTGAGTCTCTCGTGCACTTTTTTCCTTCCGCTCTCTCTATGCAATGATGCTATACGACAAAACCTGCAATATTATAGAGACACATATCATACTACATTTTTCAAGCTAGCTAGTATAGAAATCTTGTATAGTCTAACTAATTCAACTTAGTTTTAGCTAGCGTTCCACACTATTTAATGACTATTTAGAAAAATCATAGATAAATTACATGCAAGAACCATGAAATAGACGTACATGCTGTAACGACCCTACTTTTTCGAAGCCGTCACTTACTCACTACTTTAAAATTCTTTGAAAATACTTAGCCATTTTTTTTAACTTAAAGTAAAATAAGTAAATACGTGAATGGTAAAAATATTTATCAGGGATTCCGTTTTTAAAACTAAGAACATGTATGGAATAAATATGCGGAAAACGTCTTCATAGTGATTACCCATTCACCCAATCTCTCGCACATCCTCCACTGTCACCGTCCAATCCACCACGAAATCATATACCTACAGTACGAACGAAAAACATTTTGTGTGAGCTAAAAGCTCAGTGAGATACAACTATTTTCTCACAAAAATAACTTAAGAAAACATAACATGCAAATGTCTAATTATGCTTCATTTTACGTTTAGAATCTATTACTAATCTTGTCCTAGGTGATCACCGTTGTGTACGTACCACTTCATTCGCGCGAGACTCAATAGATCGACGGGGGTGCACATGTCCCGAAGCCTAAGGTCAATATATTGGACGGTTCATGATACCGTCAGATTAATCCTTTCTTCGTTCCTTTCAACTCGGGGAGAAATCTAATGATTGTCCCATTCTTTCTTTTTTTTTTGGATCTTTTTAAAACATCATAAGCCTCACATGACTCGTTCGATAGAGGGGGCACGACACTTTATTCCTATGTTATACTTGTTTATATTGTTAACATGCATAAATGACAAGAAGATTCATCCATAATAATCATTTTCAAAATTTCACATCGTATATGACCATTCATCGTGAATGTCATTCTTCATATCTCGACAATCACATTGGTCGTCACACAATAATAAATCTTTCACGACGTTTCAACGTCGTTGAATCCTCATAACATATCTAATGCAGTCGTTCATGAAACAATATAACAAACAAACATTTTTCACACATCCAACATATTCAAACAAAACACACAACGAACATGTTCAAATGTACTTTTATTTTCAAACTAATTCGTACTGCAGTGAGGTTGAACTCACCTAAATCGCTACGAAAATCCTTCTCGCGACTCCGACGAAGATACCTCTACGAGCGATATTCCTAGATAATAATTACCCAACTAAAAACTAGGTTTGATCACTAACAAAAACATTCCTAGAACTTGACATAAAGACTAAAGGAGATTTGAGTTATCCAAAGGAGTTTTGAGGTATTTTCTCGATATAATAAAATAGGTAAGAAACTGGAAAAAAACGTTCTTAACAAACTGCCATTATTTTTCGAAAACGAAAAACTTTCGTGTTTTGGAAATTTTCGAAAGAGAACTGTAACTATGAGATATAACTCGATTTCGGGCTAGATCCCGAACGATTTTCAAATTTCTTAAAACACAAAACATTCTAGATATTGGATTCTCTATAAAACCTATCTCTACATAAAATCTCAAATTCGGATTCTATGAATTTTAAAAATTAAAAACGAAAATCTGATCTGCAGAATTTTATCCTTTTTCCAGAAATTTTAGAACTTGAAAATACGATTTCGAGGGATTTAGAGCTCCAACAATTCTGAAATTAAATATGGGCTTACTATGAACCTAATAGAAGTTGTGGTTAAAATTTCAGCCAAAACAGCTGCGTGGTTTGGGAGATACAAATTCGACAAAATTGTGCTACTCTGGATTACGAAAATAAAATTGGATTTAATAGGATAAGCAACTCATACCTTGATTATGGAAGAAGAAGAAGAAATTTCTGGTTGGGAAGATTGAAGACTTAATGATTTTTCACTCTATTCTCTCTAGAAAATTTCTAGGTTTTGGAGATAATGAGGTTACGGGAGACTTTGTAAAAAAAATGAAAACCTAAGGCTAATATAAAACCCTAAATATCTAATTTTCGCAGCTCCCTTTTTACCCTAAATTTTTTTTTTCATCAATATATTAAAACTAATATATTATTTGCAAGAAAAATCCTAAAATAAAAATATGAACAAAACGATAACAATTTACCTAATTAATTGTGGGTTATCACACATGCAATAAGTGCTAGAAGAATAATCACAGAAGCTTTGGCCATTTCTTTTTCTTTCTAGGATGAGTTTCAAAGGATTTCTAGGATACTAATTTGTGTTTGTGGTTTATGATGGATTGGAAAGAAAAACAACACTTTATAGGAAAATAGAAAAGATACGGAATTACAACGTTACCAAACAAGGAATCCAAGAGCATTTAAATAAATCTAGTCATATTCAATTTTTTCCTTACTGTATATACAATACATATAAACTTCTTAATTATACCAAATTATGCGTTAATTAATACGTGAGATATATTTTTTATAAAAGAATATATTAAATCTTAACCTAAAAAAATCATAATGATTTGTGCATATAATGGTGACTAAAAATATGTCATAAATTATACTCTTATGTCGAACTTAAAAATTAATATGTAGATAATATATCGGATAATCTTAGTCATTCATCATAATTTATATTTATTTTATAATAAGTTTATATACATATAATATTACTAATATTTTCCAACCACTTAATGGTATTACGATAAAATTAAATTATTAACACTTTTTACCAGCATTAAATTTTTTCTAAGAGAAGTTATGAATAAACTACAGTTGTCAAAGCGAATATTTTTAGATTGTTATGTAATTTTTTATTTCTATGAAATATGCGAAAAAGTTCATATAACACAATTTTCACTTAATAATAATAATTCTTGTTTTTTTAAGGTAAAGAGTTGCAATAAATTTTATTTAACAAAATAAGGATATATTATCCTATCAAAGAAAAATGGTAAATAATTAGACGACGAAAATTAAGACGGTCATTATTTATAACTTTATCTATTACTCGAATAAATAATAAAAAAAAATTTAAAAGGCAAACATATACAAAATTTTATTTTAGTTCATTTTTTATTCCTGAACGTTATTTGTATGTAAATAATTTTGTATAGCTCTTTTGGACTAGTTGGCGTCAAAGTGTAATTTCCCAATTAATCTTTGTTATTTAATAGCAACTTAGTTAAAAAATATTAACTTTTGGAATATTAATATAAAAAATATTGTTTCCCACTCTACAACTATACTCAAAGGATGCATTTAAATCGTATATAATGTTATCTTTACACATATATCAGTGAGAAACTCATATAAGTTATAAACGATAGTGCAAGAAAATCTTAAAATACAAATATACTATGAATTTCTCTTTATATAGTATATTTCTATGTATAGACATTTCTTCCATCACATCAAATGTAAGAATATTAATCAATGTAAAAACCTATAATGCTAAATAAATATAATATTTCCATGTACATATTCGATACCTAATTACGTTCCTAATGTTTGTTTTCCTTAGAAGAATATTCTTGTAATCATGGAGCAACATTAAATTTAAATATTTCTCGGAAGAGAATGGTAATGAATAACGTTGTAATGAATAACGTGTATTTGAAAACATATACTTTATTCCATGATTATATGTCGGTTTTCGTAGTTCAAAAAACATTTGCCATTTTACAAGGGTATCTCACGTAGTCTTTATTGATTTATTAACTTAGCTAATTATTAAATGGTTTAATAATAGTGCAGTACTATTTCTTATAAGTCTTTGTTTTAACCTTGTAAATGCTCGAAAATGGATCAACATTAATGCGGCCCAATTCGTGATTTTGGGCCGGGCCCAATGCTCGCTTGGAGGTTGGATCGGGCTGATTCTTCGTGGCCGGGGTTGAGTCGTTGCCCCAGGTGAGGCGACGGAGTCCGCGATGTCTTCGTGGAGATGCGACTCGTCGTTGTATGGTGCTGAGTTCCTGCAAAATGAACAAAACGATGCCGGACCTCACAAGATGAAGGCTGCCTACGTACCCAAATGGGATCAGGGCATCACGTAGTTCAGTGTTAGTGGGTGTTCAAATGGGGTGAGACGTCTGATTGTATGTCTCTGGTGGGTCGGAGATATTTTCCGGTACATTTTTTTTTCCTTTTCCGAGAACGCCCTCCGAATCTTGAGAGAAACAAGAATAACGTCGCTCCCGAGCTAGGCTCACCGAAGTTCGTTAGTCTCAGACCTCGTCTCTTTTACGGAACGATATCACTCCTCGAGCTTGGCTCGTCAGAGTATCGACCCCGGACCTTTGTCCTTAGGAGAGGGAATGAGACGTGAACTCAGAGTGAGGCACAGTGGGGGGACTTTATTACTCGTTTTACTTCTCCATATTAGTCGGGCGATATTACGTCGGAAAAGGGGAGAGAAATGATGAACGGAGTTTATCCGGAGTTGAGAGAATTTTGATAATTGGAGTTTTTAGGCTCGACTTTTTATCTCTTGCTGAATTCCTCCTACATCGATCTCTTATCAGGATCTTTTTTATCCCCCATAGAATGATCAAGGGATCGGGCATTTATAGGAATGAAAGAACAATAGAGGGGGCAAAAAATGAGGTCGCATGTTTGGTCTGCAATGGGCAAAATAATGATTGCTTGATTTTAAAAGGGTGTCACTTGTACCAAGTGGTATGGTGCCCTTTGTTTATCTTTATCTTTATATTTATATTTATATATATATATATATATATATATAATCGAATGTTAAAAACGTCGCATGCAATTGTACTGCATAAGTGCATATATTTGCACTTCACCATATCAATTATATACATATATATATCTAGTATTATATTTATTTTATTTTGTTTTATCTCGGACTTTATTTTTGATTGGGCCATTATTATTTTTTAGAAGCCGCAAAAATACCCGTAACAAACCTTATGAAAAAACAAAATTTGACTTGTAAGTTTTTAATAAATTAATACCTGTGGCACAATGATGCGATACGACAAAACCTGCAATATTATAGAGACACATATCATACTACATTTTTCAAGCTAGTATAAAAATCTTGCATAGTCTAACTAATTCAACTTAGTTTTAGCTAGCATTCCACACTATTTAATGACTATTTAGAAAAATCATAGATAAATTACATGCAAGAACCATGAAAAACACTTACATGCAACAAGTGCTAGAAGAATAATCACAGAAGCTTTGGCCATTTCTTTTTCTTTCTAGGATGAGTTTCAAAGGATTTCTAGGATACTAATTTGTGTTTGTGGTTTATGATGGATTGGAAAGAAAAACAACACTTTATAGGAAAATAGAAAAGATATGGAATTACAACGTTACCAAACAAGGAATGCAAGAGCATTTAAATAAATTCTACTCATATTCAATTTTTTCCTTACTCTATATACAATACATATAACCTTCTTAATTATACCAAATTATGCGTTAATTAATTCGTGAGATTTATTTTTTATAAAAGGATATATTAAATCTTATCCTAAAAATATCATAATTATTTGTGCATATAATGATGACTAAAAATATGTCATAAATTATACTTTTATGTCGAATTTAGAAATTAATATGTAGATAATATATCGGATAATCTTAGTCATTCATCATAATTTATATTTATTTTATGATAAGTTTATATACATATAATATTACTAATATTTTCCAACCACTTAAGGGTATTACGATAAAATTAAATTATTAACACTATTTACTAGCATTAAATTTTTATTAAGAGAAGTTATGAATAAACTACAGTAGTGAAAGCGAATAGTTTTAGATTTGTTATGTAATGTTTTATTTTTATGAAATATGTGAAAAAGTTCATATTGTAGAGGGCGATTTTCACCACCCTTTTCCAGTCACATAGACAATCACCATATAACAAATAAACAAGAATAAATGGTGTATCTCTGTTTTATTATATTTTCCGAAATGAGCTCGGTTTTCTTCCGTTGAATAGCTGGACAGATGAAGGATCATGAACATCCACTCTCTCCTATTTCCTCTCTATTTTTTCTTAGCCTTTTCTATTACAAGACCTCCTTTTTTCTCTTTTCGGGGCTCTCTTCTCTAATTTTCCGAACCTTTACAAATGAGGCTTATCTTGCCTTTTATAGAGTTTTACCAAGCCTTCCTCTCGCATCTTTCCCGCCTTTTTTCCCTTTAATCATTCATTCTCTGGCGTGATTTGAGGGCAACATGGTAAATCCTTGCTTTATGTCACTTCCTAGCAGCCTGCAGTAATGGGTAGGTGCGCCTCATTAAATGCGCTTCCCGTCAGCCGTCATTCGGCTCTGTAAGCCTCGTCGCTGACGCTCTCATCGAGTGAGTAGGTCGGCTTCATTAAATGCACGTCTCGTCAAGGTTCATTCGGCCCTGCACAATCATCATGACGAAGTTCCTCGTCGGGTGTGATGGGACGCTTCATCGCAACTTGCTCTCGCGTGGTTGCGTCTCCTCGTGGATGAACCTCCTCGGGGGTACTCTTCCTCGGGTGACAAACTTCCTCGCCTCCCCTCATGTCGTTTATGGACCAAACGACACGAGTTGTGTTGAGGATGGATTTGACCAAATCCGACCTTAACAGTTAGTCCCCCATTTTATCAAGTGTATACACTTGGTAAAATAAAGTATAACTGTCTCGGGGATCGGCCCTAGCCGGCACCAGTTGGTTCCCGGTCGGTGACTGCTTCTTCGGCTCCTTGCGTGGTTATATCGCCAAGCCGCTTCCTTTCCTCGCTAGGCCTCCGCGTCCCCCTTGTGGTGAGCTGGGTCCCTCGTCCGCGAGGGCTATCGTGATTTAAACGTCGCTGGGATTTCGGTGGAGAACCCTCTTCGCTTACCTAAATCCTGTAAAATACCGAAATATACGCCTCGAAGGCCAAAGGTGTAAACGTAAACACGCATTTTGTAAGTATAGCAATATAACTTTCCCGACGAAACTCCTAGCGATGAAGATTTCTCAACGATGCTGAGCGAAGGGTTTTTCCGCGAAGATCCCTGTTAACGATCAGGGAAGCCTGACTCTCTCGCTTCTCCGACCGTTGCTTGGGTCTGGGTCCCACCTTGGTTTGCCTTCCCAAAAACCTGTCAGCCTTGAATCTTACGCACGTCCCTTCAGTATTGAATGCCCACCCCCTTTTCGCATTCGAGTGCTTCCAAAGATTTATAACGGGCCTTTGATACAAACCGTTGATGAGTTAGCAAGCTTTGAATTTGGGCCGTCAGATCAAGACGTGTCTATCTATCCTTCTCCCCCTTCTATAAATTCGAAGTTCATACCCACTTTTTCAGACATTTACGTATTTTCAAGAACTCTCTCAAAGTTTCTTTTTCGTTGTTATCCTCATCCCCTCACCTCCAAGCTTCTTCTTCCTTCTCCCTTAGACGCCTCGATGGCTCCTTCCCGCTCTGGCCCAGTCTTTAAGACTCGGAGTCCCCCTTCCGTCATGACGGAAGAGGGTTTGAAGTTTATCGTCGACAACCATTCTGACTCAGAGGTCTGTTTTGCACGTCTCCCTTTCGAGGGTGAATTCGTCGACGAGCCTCAGAGCGACTACGTCTGTGTCTATGAGTCGTTCTTCCGCGTCGTCGGTCTTCGCTTCCCGATGCCTCTCTTGGTCATGGCGTTTCTCTACACCTTCGGGGTTCCGATCGCTCAGGTGAGCCCCAACACTCTTCGCCTCCTCCTTTGCACACTCGCCATTGCATGTGAGCAGAAAGTGGAGCTCACGCTCGAGGATCTAATGCGCCTCTTCAAGGTCTCCCGCAATCCGAAGAATCTGGGTCGCTTTGCCATCTCTCATCGCGTCCGGCCGCACATTCTCCTGAACACGCCGTCGAACGAGTCCGGTTGGGAGAATAAGTACTTCTTCGTTCGCGTGGACAACTCCAACTTCGGTCCCCACCATGCTTTCCTACCGAGAGATTTGGTGCTCGAGGGAGTGGACCTCCCTCGATTTAAGCCCGAGGAGAATGAAGAGGCCGAGGCGCGGTTCAAAAGCATCCACGCTGCTCTCCTTGCCAACCCCAGGCGCGATTGGAGCAAAGACTTCGGGGGCCAGTGGCTCGAGAAGTCAGGGGTTTACCAGTTGGACCGAATCCACGGGGCGCCCCCTAACACTCTTCTCCCGGAAGGTTTCCTTCGCGAACCGGCTCCGGTGGGATCTCCCGTAGAGCGGAGGAAACCCGCTCCAAGGCTGAAGAGGAACACCGAGGATAAAGTCGTTGCCACTAGGGAAAACGCTCCCGTTGGTTGGGATCGGGAGGCGCACAGACCGTCGAGGTCCCGGGCAGGACCCGACGCCCCTCGCTTCATGGGGCTCACCCCCCGAGAGGGCGGTTTCTCGAGTAAATGCCCCGTCGAGGATACTGGTGACGAGCGGCGAACAAGAACGAGGACGGAGTCCGTTGCCCGCTCCTCGCCAGATACTTCCCGCTCCTCGAGGAGATCTCCTCGAGAAGAAAGCTCTTCGGGCAAGCGCCCCGCCGAGGAAGTGTGTGATGCTTTCCCCGCGAAGAAGGCGAGAGTTCCCGACCCGACTCCTGAACTTGAAGCTGTTGGTCCGTCTCGAGGAACAGCGGAGGGAGCCTCGGGCACCGCGCCTGCCGAGGGCGCAGTGGGGAGGACGGGACTGGCGGCGGACGCACGCGCACGCCCCGCCGTGGACCCGCGGGAGAGACTGGAGTTAGATGACATCGAGCATCTGGTCGTCGCGTCGAATGCTCCTCCTCCACCTCCGTTGGGGGCCGAAAACCCCATTCCTCTTTCTGCTCCGGGGGTCGCGACCCGGTCTTCCCCGTCATCGCCTCGGGGAATCCCCGACGAAGCGACGCGGGACTCGGTCGCGGCCTCAATGCCTCCGACTCAGTCTTTGGTCAAAGAGACCAATGCTTCTAACGATGGAGATACGGGGCCTGTTGGCGAGGAAAGCGCTCCAGAACAGATCCTCTTCGGGCCCGAGGAGGAACAATCCGGGGTGCACCCCGAGGTGAACCTCGCTGGCCTGAAGCTTCTCCCTGACGCACCTGGCGTCGAGGCCCTCGAGGGCTCAGTGGTCCGGCCTTCTCCCAATCTTACCGGCGTCTCCAGCTCGCAAGCACCTCTTGTCACTTCTTATGAACGCGTCACCTAAATCAACGGATGACTCGGCGCAACCTTCTGCGCCATCCCTTGACCCCGAGGAAGTCCCCGAGGAGGCACCTACCGGGTCGCCACGGGCCCAAGCCAACTTCCCAGCCTTGCCGCCTCCGGGAGCACTTCCCGTGGTCGAAGCCTCTCACGGGCTCGCCGAGCCTTCCAGCGGTCTCGTGGGGAACTTGGAACTGGTTGACCGCGTTGCCCGGGGGCTAGCCTTGTTGACAGACATGATTTCCTCCGTGCGGCTATCCACCGCTAGGGTAGAGAGAGAGAGCAGTGAGTTGTCGGCAGAACTCACGTTAGTCCGGGGACGGTTTGAGGCCTCCACCCGCGACGGGCAGAAGTTCCAGGAGCAGGCTGAGAAGCTTTCCTCGGAGCTTGACGAAGCCAATTCTGCCTTGGAGTTGGAAGTTTTGTTGCGTCGGGCCGCCGAGGCTGAGCTCAACGAGGCCAAGTCCGCCTTGGAGTCCGAAAGCTCGTTGCGCCAGGCCGCTGAGGCTGAGCTCGCGGAACAGCAAAGCTCTCGCGCTGTTAAGGAGGCGAGCCTCTCCGACAAGCTCCGGCTTCAGGCTGAATGCCTTGCTCAGATCGGTGAAGCCGTTGCCGCATCGCCCGAACAGAAAGACCAGCTGGCGTTTCTGGTCAATGCCGTGTTGAGGAAGTTCGCCGAGGACTTAGAAGCCGCGCGAGCTGAGGCAGTCGAGGAGCGTCGCGGCCGAGAGCGCTTGTTCGAGGAGGCCCAAGCCAAGCTGGAGCGCCTCTCGGTGAAGTATGATTTTCTCGATCAATCAATCAACGCCCATCGCTTGGCCGCCGCGTATCATGCCAATATTGCCTTGGTTGAGAAAAACCCCCTGGCGGCGCAAGCCGGGGGCCTCGACACCCGCTTATCTTCGTGGCGCGAAAGCCGTGATAAGCACCGGGCCGTGGTCAAAGAACTGGACAAGAAGTCCGCCCGGAATCCCGGCTCTCCTCCGCTCTCTCCTTGCAAGTCGGCGGCCTCGGACTGCCGAAGACTTGAATGCCTTGCCTCGGAGGGGGCCGCCCTCGGGTCTGCATCGCGCGACCGGTCCGGCTCGAGCACCGAGACCCCGGCGCTCCCGGAGCCCACGGTATAGGACATTTTCTTGGAGCTCCCCTTTCAATTTCACCTTTCTCGGGTGATGAACTCCCGCATCTTGTGGCTCGTTCTGTAATCCACTGTAATCCAAGCATAATTATCATACGAATAAAAGAAATCTTTCTCGGGTTACCCCTTTCTTTTTATCGTCAAGCTTTTCCTTGCTATCGCCCTTGTATACTTGCCTTTCCCTTATCCCTTCTCTTATCGGGGCTTCTTTATTGCTTCTTCCGTATCCCCACTCTCTCTTTTTCTTCGCAGGCCAGAGGTGGTATCGTTGCACTTTGCCCCGACGCCCCTTTCCCCAGCTATGGAGGAGGTTACCAGGAGGTCGAAGAATCCGTGCTTGCTCTTGCTCCGGCGAAGACTCCGCCGGGAAACGAAGACATTCTCCCCGGGACTGCAGAGGCTAAGATCGCCGAGAGTAGGACCGAGCGCGATGAATACAGACGTCTCCTAGCCATTGTCGAAGAATCCCTCCTCGAGGAGCGACAACGTTATCAGCGGTGCGAGGACACTCTCTCGGCACAGCTCCGGCAAAAGAATGAGTACTTCAACCGGATTGCCGATGCCATAAACCTGTCGCCCGGTCGGGAGGAGCAAATATCCTTCCATGTCAAGGCCGCGCTGAGGAAGCTCGCCAAGGATCGTGACGCAGCCAGGGGTTGGGCAGTAGAGGAGGAATTTTCCCGCTTACGCCTCTATCACCAAGCGGTTGATAAGCTGAAGCGCGCTTCCGAGAGATTCGGTGTACTCGAGGGGATTGCTCGTATTCAGCGCCTGCTGGGCGGCGTGCTCTCGAATATCAAACTCGTCGAGGGATTACCTTCCCGCTCGACTGTTGGTGAGCTTCGAGCCAAACTGCCAAGGTGGCGCAAGCTGGAACAGGAATACCTGGCTGATTTGGCCAAGCTGGAGAGAAAAATCTCCGGTGCTCCAAACTCTCCTCCGCTTTCTCCTTGTCTCCCCCCAGGCGTCGCTAGGGTGCGCTCGCCGGGTTTTGACATTCTTCCCTCCTCGTCGAGTACGGTATGAGGTAGCTTAGTATAAATAGTTTATAGTTTTACCTCTTCCTTCTGGGGCTGATCCTTTACTTTTGGTTCCTCCTTTGCAGGCCGATAGTAGGGCTGATGCGAACCTAGCAGGAGCTTCCTCGAGTAAGCCCTCAGGACTTCCTGCCGATGATCCTGCTTGCCTAATTGCGGACGACATCATTCGCCGATGCTGCGATGTTATCATTGAAGAATGTGCCGACGCGGTCTTGGGTCAAGATTCCTTTGATGATGGTGTTGGGCCGGGGAATCGGTCTCTGCGAGAGTTATAGGATGTATATGTACTTGGGGTGCGGACGATGGGTTGTAAATAATGATACTCTGTGTTTCGTACTTTTGAATCCAATGAGCATATGATGATGATGTTGTATATATATATATATATATATATATATTTTTATATGAGTTTGCTCGGGATCTTCGAATTTTGTACAGGCTTGCCCGGCATCTTTGGCCGTAAAAATATAATTTTTCTTTGCTCGGCACTCTCGCCGGCTCGGGCTTGCTCGGCGCCCTTAGCCGTTAAGTTGTATAGATATGTATTTCGCTCGGCACTCTCGCCGTACCTCTTTTCCTTGGCACTCTCGCCGCAATTGTCTCTTACGGGTATCACTAGGTTTCATCGGGTACGAGCCGACTAATTTCCTGGACCTCATAGGCACTCTCGCCTTATTTGTCTCTTGTGGGCATCGCTAGGTTTCGTCGGGTACGAGCCGACTAATCCCAGGACCCCATAGGCACTCTCGCCTTGTATATTTCCTCGGCACTCTCGCCGGCCCAGGCTTGCTCGGCGCCCTTAGCCATATATGGATCTCGACATGTTTTGCCGGACCGGGTTTGCTCGGCACCCTTAGCCGTATATGGATCTTGACATGTTTTCCCGGACCGGGTTTGCTCGGCACCCTTAGCCGTAAATGGATCTCGACATGTTTTGCCGAACCGGGCTTGCTCGGCACCCTTAGCCGTATATGTGTAAATTTGTATATATATTATTTATCATCATATCGTATGTGTATATGTATATATTATTATATATTTATTAATATATATATATTCTATTATATATTTTTTTTTTTTGAATACTGCGAAGTTACTTTCCCTCCTATTTGGTACTACTTGGTACTATCACTGAGCGGAGTTGCATACACACTTTGCCAACTTTATCAATTTGCTCGCTCCTTAATAAACAAAAGAAAAAACAGACATACATAGACATTAGAAATCCAACACAACAAACCCAAACAAACTTCTACCACCTATGATAATCTACTAACGGTTAAAAAGGTAGCCACCCCAATCATCTCCTCGCGCCGAGCAGCTTATGAGCCTTACTCCGGGCTCACTCCTCCTCGACGATCGAGCAGGCTTACGACGCGATTTTCTCCGTAGAGCTCCAGCTGGGGCGACCGAAGTTACACTCCGGGCAGAGGTCAGTGTACCACGTGGTACCGAGGATGTAGCACGACCTGCAAAAACCGCAAGCACGCCCATCTCGGCGTCGCCCAAAACACGGCGGGCGGACGAAGTCTCCTGCTTGAATCCTCGTTGGCTTCTCGTAGACCAGGACATTTCTGTCGCACCGCCTGCAGAACTCCATGTCGAGCAGACGGCCGCAGGGGGCAGGTGCCTGCTGCTCGGGATAGGCGGCTGGATTCCCTGCCGCGAGCAATGGGGGAAGGTCCTCAAGCTTGACCCTGGTTCCCTCCTCAAGCCTGGGAAATAACCCGTTGACCCTCAGGAATTTTATCCCGTGCTCGATGGTGGACAAGTTGCTGACCACGTCATCTAAGGTGATTCGGTGGCAGCGTGGCAGGCATAGCTTTACGAGCGCCGGGTTGCCCCGCATGATTGTCTCCACCGCGGCGTTGGTGACCTCGTCGCACTCGTACAGAGTCAAAGTTCCCATCTTCCCCTGAGACCTCCTCGCCAGCCTCAGGAGATCCTCGTCTGTTATCCGCTCGCTCAACGGGCCGTAGATGCTGAGGTTGCGCCACAGAAGGTTGTTTCCTCTAACGTCGTCGCGTAGCGTGGTGCACACCATCTCCATCGCGAGGAGCTCCTCGGGCATGAGATACGGCAGGACCAGTTCCAGCGCGGGGTGTAGTTCACCTGGGATCCTTGACTCCTCCTGATCCCGTTGGCCCTCCATTGGACATGGCTCGCTACTTTCCGGCCATTCCTCGTGCTTCCAGAAGTCCGCCATCTCGTGATCATCTTCTCCTCAAGCCTCCGTGGCGCCCTCCTTGGGCCATCCCCAACCTTCATCCACGATCATCTCCGACTCGTCTGTGTGGCTTTGGTCAGCACCTCCTTCTCTGAGCGCCATCTTCTCCTCGCGTGCTTTATCGGCCTGTACCGCGAAAACACTAGCAAATACTGGTTTCAGAGTGAGAAAGGAACTTTTGTTTTCTGGGTTGAGAGAATGGTACTTATCTGGGAGTTAACCGAGTTGGTTTCTATTTTCGAAGACTCGTTGTTGCTGATCCTCTCCAAAATTCCCATTTTATAACCGTTGATTTTTTCGCAAGCAACTCTTCGTATTCTCTCTTTCGCTGTCACTTCACAACGCTTTGGAAGTTGCCCCGATTCATTGATACGCGTGCACTCCTTTTTCTGACCAACCGTCTATCAACCGGCTTCTCTTAAATGCAAGGAGTCCGTACGTCTCCCCTTTTTCCGTCAATCCTGCCCCTTGAGCTGCCTCTTTATGCCCTGCTCGCTATTTTCGCGCGCTCAGCCATCGAGCACGTTGCTGACGATGGTGTCCTTTGATAACGTCATGTCCCTCCAAATTCCTCGCTGTGAGTTAGAAAGAAAACAAAGCCCCTCGGTGGGCGCCAAACTGTTGAGGGCGATTTTCACCACCCTTTTCCAGTCACAAAGACAATCACCATATAACAAATAAACAAGAATAAATGGTGAATATCTCTGTTTTATTATATTTTCCGAAATGAGCTCGGTTTTCTTCCGTTGAATAGCTGGACAGATGAAGAATCATGAACATCCACTCTCTCCTATTTCCTCTCTATTTTTTCTTAGCCTTTTCTATTACAAGACCTCCTTTTTTCTCTTTTCGGGGCTCTCTTCTCTAATTCTCCGAACCTTTACAAATGAGGCTTATCTTGCCTTTTATAGAGTTTTACCAAGCCTTCCTCTCGCATATTTCCCGCCTTTTTTCCCTTTAATCATTCATTCTCTGGCGTGATTTGAGGGCAGCATGGTAAATCCTTGCTTTATGTCACTTCCGAGCAGCCTGCAGTATTGGGTAGGTGCGCCTCATTAAATGCGCTTCCCGTCAGCCGTCATTCGGCTCTGCAAGCCTCGTCGCTGACGCTCTCATCGAGTGAGTAGGTCGGCTTCATTAAATGCACGTCTCGTCAAGGGTCATTCGGCCCTGCACAATCATCATGACGAAGTTCCTCGTCGGGTGTGATGGGACGCTTCATCGCAACTTGCTCTCGCGTGGTTGCGTCTCCTCATGGATGAACCTCCTCGGGGGTACTCTTCCTCGGGTGACGAACTTCCTCGCCTCCCCTCATGTCGTTTATGGACCAAACGACACGAGTTGTGTTGAGGATGGATTTGACCAAATCCGACCTTAACACATATAACACAATTTTCACTAAATAATAATAATTCTTGTTTTTTCAAGGTAAAGAGTTAAAATAAATTTTATTTAACAAAATAAGGATATATTATCCTATCAAAGAAAAATGGTAAATAATTAGACGACGAAAATTAAGACGGTCATTATTTATAACTTTATCTATTACTCGAATAAATAATTAAAAAAAATTTAAAAGGAAAACATATACAAAATTTTATTTTAGTTCATTTTTTATTCCTGAACGTTATTGGTAAGTAAATAATTTTTACTACTCTTATAAATTTTTATAGCTCTTCTGGACTAGTTGGCGTCAAACTGTTATTTCCCAATTAATCTTTGTTATTTAATAACAACTTAGTTAAAAAATATTAACTTTTGGAATATTAATATAAAAAATATTGTTTCCCACTCTACAACTATACTCAAAGGATGCATTTAAATCGTATATAATGTTATCTTTACACATATATCAGTGAAAAATTCATATAAGTTATAAACGATAGTGCAAGAAAATCTTAAAATACAAATATACTATGAATTTCTCTTTATATAGTATATTTCTATGTATAGACATTTCTTCCATCACATCAAATGTAAGAATATTAATCAATGTATAAACCTATAATGCTAAATAAATATAATCTTGCCATGTACATATTCGATACCAAATTACGCTCCTAAATTACGCTCCTAATGTTTTTTTTCCTTAGAAGAATATTCTTGTAATCATGGAGCAACATTAAATTTAAATATTTCTCAGAAGAGAATGGTAAAAAAAAGAAGATTTTTTTCTCGAAATAATGTTGTAATGAATAACGTGTATTTGAAAACATATACTTTATTCCATGATTATATGCCGGTTTTCGTAGTTCAAAAAACATTTGCCATTTTACAAGGGTATCTCACGTAGTCTTTATTGATTTATTAACTTAGCTAATTATTAAATGGTTTAATAATAGTGCAGTACTATTTCTTATAAGTCTTTGTTTTAACCTTGTTAATGCTCGAAAATGGATCAACATAAATGCGGCCCAATTCGTGATTTTGGGCCGGGCCCAATGCTCGCTTGGAGGTTGGATCGGGCTGATTCTTCGTGGCCGGGGTTGAGTCGTTGCCCCAGGTGAAGCGACGGAGTCCGCGATGTCTTCGTGGAGATGCGACTCGTCGTTGTATGGTGGTGAGTTCCTGCAAAATGAACAAACGATGCCGGACCTCACAAGATGAAGGCTGCCTACGTACCCAAATGGGATCAGGGCATCACGTAGTTCAGTGTTAGTGGGTGTTCAAATGGGGTGAGACGTCTGATTGTATGTCTCTGGTGGGTCGGAGATATTTTCCGGTACATTTCTTTTTTTTTCCTTTTCCGAGAACGCCCTCCGAATCTGGAGAGAAACAAGAATAACGTCGCTCCCGAGCTAGGCTCACCGAAGTTCGTTAGTCTCAGACCTCGTCTCTTTTAAGGAACGATATCACTCCTCGAGCTTGGCTCGTCAGAGTATCGACCCCGGACCTTTGTCATTAGGAGAGGGAATGAGACGTGAACTCAGAGTGAGGCACAGTGGGGGGACTTTATTACTCGTTTTACTTCTCCATATTAGTCGGGCGATATTACGTCGGAAAAGGGGAGAGAAATGATGAACGGAGTTTATCCGGAGTTGAGAGAATTTTGATAATTGGAGTTTTTAGGCTCGACTTTTTATCTCTTGCTGAATTCCTCCTAAATCGATCTCTTATCAGGATCTTTTTCAGCCCCCATAGAATGATCAAGGGATCGGGCATTTATAGGAATGAAAGAACAATAGAGGGGGCAAAAAATGAGGTCGCATGTTTGGTCTGCAATGGGCAAAATAATGATTGCTTGATTTTAAAAGGGTGTCACTTGTACGAAGTGGTATGGTGCCCTTTGTTTATCTTTATATTTATATTTATATTTATATATATATATATATATATATATATATATATAATCGAATGTTAAAAACGTCGCATGCAATTGTACTGCATAAGTGCATATATTTGCACTTCACCATATCAATTATATACATATATATATCTCGTATTATATTTATTTTATTTTGTTTTATCTCGGACTTTATTTTTGATTGGGCCATTATTATTTTTTAGAAGCCGCAAAAATACCCGTAACAAACCTTATGAAAAAACAAAATTTGACTTGTAAGTTTTTAATAAATTAATACCTGTGGCACAATGATGCGATACGACAAAACCTGCAATATTATAGAGACACATATCATACTACATTTTTCAAGCTAGTATAAAAATCTTGTATAGTCTAACTAATACAACTTAGTTTTAGCTAGCATTCCACACTATTTAATGACTATTTAGAAAAATCATAGATAAATTACATGCAAGAACCATGAAAAAGACTTACATGCAACAAGTGCTAGAAGAATAATCACAGAAGCTTTGGCCATTTCTTTTTCTTTCTAGGATGAGTTTCAAAGGATTTCTAGGATACTAATTTGTGTTTGTGGTTTATGATGGATTGGAAAGAAAAACAACACTTTATAGGAAAATTGAAAAGATATGGAATTACAATGTTACCAAACAAGGAATGCAAAAGCATTTAAATAAAATCTACTCATATTCAATTTTTTCCTTACTGTATATACAATACATATAACCTTCTTAATTATACCAAATTATGCGTTAATTAATTCGTGAGATTTATTTTTTATAAAAGGATATATTAAATCTTATCCTAAAAATATCATAATTATTTGTGCATATAATGATGACTAAAAATATGTCATAAATTATACTCTTATGTCGAACTTAGAAATTAATATGTAGATAATATATCGGATAATCTTAGTCATTCATCATAATTTATAGTTATTTTATAATAAGTTTATATACATATAATATTACTAATATTTTCCAACCACTTAAGGGTATTACGATAAAATTAAATTTTTATTAAGAGAAGTTATGAATAAACTACAGTAGTCAAAGCGAATAGTTTTAGATTTGTTATGTAATGTTTTATTTCTATGAAATATGCGAAAAAGTTCATATAACACAATTTTCACTAAATAATAATAATTCTTGTTTTTTCAATGTAAAGAGTTACAATAAATTTTATTTAACAAAATAAGGATATATTATCCTATCAAAGAAAAATGGTAAATAATTAGACGACAAAAATTAAGACGGTCATTATTTATAACTTTATCTATTACTCGAAGAAATAATTAAAAAAAATTTAAAAGGCAAACATATACAATATTTTATTTTAGTTCATTTTTTATTCCTGAACGTTATTTGAATGTAAATAATTTTTACTACTTTTATAAATTTTTATAGCTCTTCTGGACTAGTTGGCGTCAAACTGTTATTTCCCAATTAATCTTTGTTATTTAATAACAACTTAGTTAAAAAATATTAACTTTTGGAATATTAATATAAAAAATATTGTTTCCCACTCTACAACTATACTCAAAGGATGCATTTAAATCGTATATAATGTTATCTTTACACATATATCAGTGAAAAACTCATATAAGTTATAAACGATAGTGCAAGAAAATCTTAAAATACAAATATACTATGAATTTCTCTTTATATAGTATATTTCTATGTATAGACATTTCTTCCATCACATCAAATGTAAGAATATTAATCAATGTATAAACCTATAATGCTAAATAAATATAATCTTGCCATGTACATATTCGATACCAAATTACGTTCCTAATGTTTTTTTTCCTTAGAAGAATATTCTTGTAATCATGGAGCAACATTAAATTTAAATATTTCTCGATAGAGAATAGTAAAAAAGAAGATTTTTTTCTCGAAATAATGTTGTAATGAATAACGTGTATTTGAAAACATATACTTTATTCCATGATTATATGTCGGTTTTCGTAGTTCAAAAAACATTTTCCATTTTACAAGGGTATCTCACGTAGTCTTTATTGATTTATTAACTTAGCTAATTATTAAATGGTTTAATAATAGTGCAGTACTATTTCTTATAAGTCTTTGTTTTAACCTTGTTAATGCTCGAAAATGGATCAACATTAATGCGGCCCAATTCGTGATTTTGGGCCGGGCCCAATGCTCGCTTGGAGGTTGGATCGGGCTTATTCTTTGTGGCCGGGGTTGAGTCGTTGCCCCAGGTGAAGCGACGGAGTCCGTGATGTCTTCGTGGAGATGCGACTCGTCGTTGTATGGTGGTGAGTTCCTGCAAAATGAACAAACGATGCCGGACCTCACAAGATGAAGGCTGCCTACGTACCCAAATGGGATCAGGGCATCACGTAGTTCAGTGTTAGTGGGTGTTCAAATGGGGTGAGACGTCTGATTGTATGTCTCTGGTGGGTCGGAGATATTTTCCGGTACATTTCTTTTTTTTTTCCTTTTCCGAGAACGCCCTCCGAATCTGGAGAGAAACAAGAATAACGTCGCTCCCGAGCTAGGCTCACCGAAGTTCGTTAGTCTCAGACCTCGTCTCTTTTAAGGAACGATATCACTCCTCGAGCTTGGCTCGTCAGAGTATCGACCCCGGACCTTTGTCCTTAGGAGAGAAAATGAGACGTGAACTCAGAGTGAGGCACAGTGGGGGGACTTTATTACTCGTTTTACTTCTCCATATTAGTCGGGCTATATTACGTCGGAAAAGGGGAGAGAAATGATGAACGGAATTTATCCGGAGTTGAGAGAATTTTGATAATTGGAGTTTTTAGGCTCGACTTTTTATCTCTTGCTGAATTCCTCCTAAATCGATCTCTTATCAGGATCTTTTTCAGCCCCCATAGAATGATCAAGGGATCGGGCATTTATAGGAATGAAAGAACAATAGAGGGGGCAAAAAATGAGGTCGCATGTTTGGTCTGCAATGGGCAAAATAATGATTGCTTGATTTTAAAAGGGTGTCACTTGTACGAAGTGGTATGGTGCCCTTTGTTTATCTTTATATTTATATTTATATTTATATATATATATATATATATATATAATCGAATGTTAAAAACGTCGCATGCAATTGTACTGCATAAGTGCATATATTTGCACTTCACCATATCAATTATATACATATATATATCTAGTATTATATTTATTTTATTTTGTTTTATCTCGGACTTTATTTTTTATTGGGCCATTATTATTTTTTAGAAGCCGCAAAAATACCCGTAACAAACCTTATGAAAAAACAAAATTTGACTTGTAAGTTTTTAATAAATTAATACCTGTGGCACAATGATGCGATACGACAAAACCTGCAATATTATAGAGACACATATCATACTACATTTTTCAAGCTAGTATAAAAATCTTGTATAGTCTAACTAATACAACTTAGTTTTAGCTAGCATTCCACACTATTTAATGACTATTTAGAAAAATCATAGATAAATTACATGCAAGAACCATGAAAAAGACTTACATGCAACAAGTGCTAGAAGAATAATCACAGAAGCTTTGGCCATTTCTTTTTCTTTCTAGGATGAGTTTCAAAGGATTTCTAGGATACTAATTTGTGTTTGTGGTTTATGATGGATTGGAAAGAAAAACAACACTTTATAGGAAAATAGAAAAGATATGGAATTACAACGTTACCAAACAAGGAATGCAAAAGCATTTAAATAAAATCTACTCATATTCAATTTTTTCCTTACTGTATATACAATACATATAACCTTCTTAATTATACCAAATTATGCGTTAATTAATTCGTGAGATTTATTTTTTATAAAAGGATATATTAAATCTTATCCTAAAAATATCATAATTATTTGTGCATATAATGATGACTAAAAATATGTCATAAATTATACTCTTATGTCGAACTTAGAAATTAATATGTAGATAATATATCGGATAATCTTAGTCATTCATCATAATTTATAATTATTTTACAATAAGTTTATATACATATAATATTACTAATATTTTCCAACCACTTAAGGGTATTACGATAAAATTAAATTATTAACATTATTTACCAGCATTAAATTTTTATTAAGAGAAGTTATGAATAAACTACAGTAGTCAAAGCGAATAGTTTTAGATTTGTTATGTAATGTTTTATTTCTATGAAATATGCGAAAAAGTTCATATAACACAATTTTCACTAAATAATAATAATTCTTGTTTTTTCAAGGTAAAGAGTTACAATAAATTTTATTTAACAAAATAAGGATATATTATCCTATCAAAGAAAAATGGTAAATAATTAGACGACAAAAATTAAGATGGTCATTATTTATAACTTTATCTATTACTCGAAGAAATAATTAAAAAAAATTTAAAAGGCAAACATATACAAAATTTTATTTTAGTTCATTTTTTATTCCTGAACGTTATTTGTATGTAAATAATTTTTACTACTCTTATAAATTTTTATAGCTCTTCTGGACTAGTTGGCGTCAAACTGTTATTTCCCAATTAATCTTTGTTATTTAATAACAACTTAGTTAAAAAAATATTAACTTTTGGAATATTAATATAAAAAATATTGTTTCCCACTCTACAACTATACTCAAAGGATGCATTTAAATCGTATATAATGTTATCTTTACACATATATCAGTGAAAAACTCATATAAGTTATAAACGATAGTGCAAGAAAATCTTAAAATACAAATATACTATGAATTTCTCTTTATATAGTATATTTCTATGTATAGACATTTCTTCCATCACATCAAATGTAAGAATATTAATCAATGTATAAACCTATAATGCTAAATAAATATAATCTTGCCATGTACATATTCGATACCAAATTACGTTCCTAATGTTTTTTTTTCCTTAGAAGAATATTCTTGTAATCATGGAGCAACATTAAATTTAAATATTTCTCGGAAGAGAATGGTAAAAAAGAAGATTTTTTTCTCGAAATAATTTTGTAATGAATAACGTGTATTTGAAAACATATACTTTATTCCATGATTATATGTCGGTTTTCGTAGTTCAAAAAACATTTGCCATTTTACAAGGGTATCTCACGTAGTCTTTATTGATTTATTAACTTAGCTAATTATTAAATGGTTTAATAATAGTGCAGTACTATTTCTTATAAGTCTTTGTTTTTACCTTATGAAAAAACAAAATTTGACTTGTATGTTTTTAATAAATTAATATGTGTGGCACAAGATGTAATAGACATGTACTAGATAAAGGAACACTTATTAACTAAGGATAAATTAAGAATCTTATTATTTCCTTAAAGATATTGGCCATTTGCTGTTGGACATATGTGTCCTTAAACAAGATATTTTATCTATTTGTAAAAGATTATGATATGTCATTGAATAAAGATGATACTTATTATGTTAATCTTATTATAGTTTCTGGTAGAGTAAAATAGAATGTTTGTTTCCTTAGTTCATAAAGGATGAAATTATGTTATTATTATCACAACAGAGTCAATGTGAGGAAGAATTAATAATCATAATAAATGAACTTAAAATGTCAGTGACCTGATCAACTGGGTGGGAGCCCATTAATCGTATAAGGTCATTAATGTGACTAAGTGACAATCCTATTCTGGATTTTGTGTGTGTCACACTCACTAGAAGTGCATTAAGTATTAAGTGTCTTCATACTGGACTGGACCTGACTTAAACTCCGGAAGTTATCATATAAGACCGTCACTGATAACTTGGAGTTGAGTCACTAGTAGATAATCAAATGGATATTCGATCTAACTCCTGAGTGATCTTGAGTCCGAGCTGCTGGCTATATTGTTCTTTGATTTAACCGTTAAAGAACACACTAAATTAACGTTGTTCCCAACACTATTATTTTGGGAACATGATAGTCAGCAGTAAGGGTAGCTTGATCATAGACATGGGCATCACACAGCTCTCTTCAGAGTGATGATGATTCCCTTGATTGTCGGTGGTGAGACGTGAGAGGTACCCGTGCGCAACTTATGAATCGAACCCAGAAGTGGGTCACTCATAATATTACTGACTGAGTCAAGGATGAAAATGCAATGAGGGGCATAACGGTAGAAACCGCCTGCTCGTGTGTGGATCATCAAGTGAAAGAATAATAACCCAAATTTTATTGTATCAATGGAAACCCTGCTATTATAAAGGAAATAATATATACCGTATCACTAAAGAGTGCAGCCTCGGGTCTATAGTGGAATCACTTCGAGGTTTGACGAACAACTAGCAGTTCGTTGGAGCTTAAGTGATACGGGTCCATGGTCCCCAGGATAGCTCCGTAACGGATGATACGTACGTGATTAAAATACATTCTGGATAATGTTTAATCATTTCGCTAGACTTATAAGACTGAAAGGTCTGTGGCAGACGTCAAGTACCATATCTTGGTACACGAAATTAACTGATAAAAGAAAGTTAGAATTTATATTTTCTATCAGCACCATGTTGTTGGAAATTAAATTCTAAGAAACTTTGCTTTTTGGACCAAGTCATTTCGACTTACGGTTTGTGATTTATGGATTTTCTAAGTTTGTGCTCAGTTCGATAAACTATGAAATTAAATCACATGTCACGAATTTAAATGATGGTGTGGCACCATGACATTTTTATGTGTGATATTGAGATCAGGAATTATTAATATAATTTAATTATTTGGATTTAATTATTAATATCTTATTAATAATTAATTAATAATTAATGGATTTATATTAATAATAATATATATATATTTAATTATATATATATAGTGTAAATAGATGTGCGCCTGTATAATATAGCCCACACGAGTTTGACCTAGCTAGGGTTTAATATTTGCAGCATAAGTACCTAAGGTTTGGCACGTTGGCAAAAACCCTAAAATCAATCTTATCCTTTAGATCGGAGATGATTTAATATCAACCGTAGAATTAAGATGATTGATTTTTTTTTACCTAACCCTAATTCGAAAATAGTAGCTTGGTGACCAAGCTTAGGGTTTTCGAATTTGACCTAATTAATTGTATCCGTTAGATCGGTTTAAGATTTAATCTTTACCGTCGGATTGGAAATTAATTAATTAAATTTATAATATATATATATATATATATATATATATATATATATATATGAAAGATAATGATATGGATAAAATTGAATTAGGCTTTTACCAAGTCTTAGAGTATTTGATTTTTATCCCAAATTAATTTGATCCATTAGATCGGTCTAAGATTAATCTAAGCCGTTGGATCTAGATAATTAATTTCGAAATTATCATTATTATATATATATATATTTCAAAATTAAAATAAGTAGATAAGATTGGTTTTTGATTTACCAAATCTTTCTTATTTAATTAAATCCCTAATTAATTATATTCATTGGATTTAGATAAGATTAAATCTAAGCCTTTGGATTAGGATAATTAATTATATTTAATAATAATTTTCGAAATTAAAAATATATATATATATATTCGAATTATATTTAAATAAGAGGATAAGATTGGTTTTTGTATTTACCAAGTCTTTCTTATTTAATTAAATACAAGTTTAATTATAACCATTGGATCTAGATGAGATTAAATCTCAACCATTGGATTGAAATAATTAAAGTATTTAAATATATGTAAAATTTGAATTTTGGAGTGAAAATCTCTAATTCGGTTACGGGCCAAGTCTATAAATAGGGAGGTCATTTACAACATTTTTCACACCTTCCCCAGAGTAAAAACTCGAGCTCTCCCTCTCTCTCTAGGGTCTGCGAGTTTTCTGCTTCTGATCTCTTTTCTGGTTCGGCTTAGGAGACTATTTCTCCGGAAACTTCAAAAGAACCTCAGTTAAATTTTGCGACGGAGTCCTGCCGGCGAAGCCCACGCTTCGGTATGAGAAGTCCAGGAGAATATCCCGGAAGATCACGGGTGTTTCCCTCAGCACTGGCGGAGCCCTGCCGAACTTCAGAGTCCGCAGTCAGAAACGTCAACTGAGGTATGGCCTTATGGATTGGGTTAATAAATGCAAACATTTACCGCTTTCTATTTATTTCTTATTTTGACTATGATATTAATAATGAGTTGTGAATATTAAATATGTAATATTTATCGGATCTTATCAAAATGGTTATTACCCGATATCTGTGCCGTTACGATAACAAGTTTTTCCGCTTTAAAATAATTTTTTAAATGTTACCAGGACGGCTCGAAAGCATATTTCGTGGTAATGGAGTCGGGAATCAAACCCCGATTTCCAACATTTGCAATACAAATGAACAAATTTATTTCGACATCATCAATTGCTTATGCTATATCGATAATCAATTGGATAGAGGATCACGCCTAGATAGATTGGCTTGGCCTTCCTCCGCGGGAGCAACTTCAGGGTGGATGCAGGTGCAGAATCCACCGGCACAAACGAGTTCCATTCCCGAGCCACATGGCCGAGAATTGACGCAATCTGAGTCTCTCGTGCACTTTTTTCCTTCCGCTCTCTCTATGCAATGATGCGATACGACAAAACCTGCAATATTATAGAGACACATATCATACTACATTTTTCAAGCTAGTATAAAAATCTTGTATAGTCTAACTAATTCAACTTAGTTTTAGCTAGCGTTCCACACTATTTAATGACTATTTAGAAAAATCATAGATAAATTACATGCAAGAACCATGAAAAAGACTTACATGTAACAAGTGCTAGAAGAATAATCACAGAAGCTTTGGCCATTTCTTTTTCTTTCTAGGATGAGTTTCTAAGGATTTCTAGGATACTAATTTGTTTTTGTGGTTTATGGTGGATTGGAAAGAAAAATAACACTTTATAGGAAAATAGAAAAGATATGGAATTACAACGTTACCAAACAAGGAATGCAAGAGCATTTAAATAAAATCTACTCATATTCAATTTTTTCCTTACTGTATATACAATACATATCAACTTCTTAATTATACCAAATTATGTGTTAATTAATTCGTGAGATTTATTTTTTATAAAAGGATATATTAAATGTTAACCTAAAAAAATCATAATTATTTGTGCATATAATGGTGACTAAAAATATGTCATAAATTATACTCTTATGTCGAACTTAAAAATTAATATGTAGATAATATATCGGATAATCTTAGTCATTCATCATAATTTATATTTATTTTATAATAAGTTTATATACATATAATATTACTAATATTTTCCAACCACTTTAGGGTATTACGATAAAATTAAATTATTAACACTATTTACCAGCATTAAATTTTTATTAAGAGAAGTTATGAATAAACTACAGTTGTCAAAGATTATATTTTTAGATTTGTTATGTAATGTTTTATTTCTATAAAAATGCGAAAAAGTTCATATAACACAATTTTCACTTAATAATAATAATAAATCTTGTTTTTTTAAGGTAAAGAGTTACAATAAATTTTATTTAACAAAATAAGGATATATTATCCTATAAAAGAAAAATGGTAAATAATTAGATGACGAAAATTAAGACGGTCATTATTTATAACTTTATCTATTACTCGAATAAATAATTACAAAAAATTTAAAAGGCAAACATATACAAAATTTTATTTTAGTTCATTTTTTATTCCTAAACGTTATTTGTATGTAAATAGTTTTTACTACTCTTATAAATTTTTATAGCTCTTCTGGACTAGTTGGCGTCAAAATGTTATGTCCCAATTAATCTTTGTTATTTAATAACAACTTAGTAAAAAAATATTAAATTTTGGAAGATTAATATAAAAATAATTGTTTCCACTCTACAACTATACTCATAGGATGCATTTAAAATCGTACTTACTGTCATCTTTACACATATATCAGTGAAAAACTCATATAAGTTATAAACGATAGTGCAAGAAAATCTTAAAATAGAAATATAGTATGAATTTATCTTTATATTGTATATTTTTATGCATAGACATTTCTTCCATCACTTCAAATGTAAGAATAATAATCAATGTATAGACCTATAATGCTAAATAGATATAATCTTGCAGTGTACATATTCGATATCAAATTACGTTCCTAATGTTTTTTTTTCCATAGAAGAATATTCTTGTAATCATGGAGGAACATTAAATTTAAATATTTCTTGGAAGAGATTGGTAAAAAAGAAGATTTTTTTCTCGAAATAATTTTGTAATGAATAACGTGTATTTGAAAACATATACTTTATTCCATGATTATATGTCGGTTTTCGTAGTTCAAAAAACATTTGCCATTTTTCAAGGGTATCTCACGTAGTCTTTATTGATTTATTAACTTAGCTAATTATTAAATGGTTTAATAATAGTGCTGTACTATTTCCTATAAGTCTTTGTTTTTACCTTACGAAAAAACAAAATTTGACTTGTATGTTTTTAATAAATTAATACGTTTGGCACAAGAATCTTATTATTTCCGTAAAGATATAGGCCACTTGCAATACAAATGAACAAATTTATTTCGACATCATCAATTGCTTATGCTATATCGATAATCAATTGGATAGAGGATCACGCCTAGATAGATTGGCTTGGCCTTCCTCCGCGGGAGCAGCTTCAGGGTGGATGCAGGTGCAGAATCCACCAACACAAATGAGTTCCATTCCCGAGCCACATGGTCGAGAATTGACGCAATCTGAGTTTCTCGTGCACTTTTTTCCTTCCGCTCTCTCTATGCAATGATGCGATACGACAAAACCTGCAATATTATAGAGACACATATCATACTACATTTTTCAAGCTAGTATAAAAATCTTGTATAGTCTAACTAATTCAACTTAGTTTTAGCTAGCGCTCCACACTATTTAATGACTATTTAGAAAAATCATAGATAAATTACATGCAAGAACCATGAAAAAGACTTACATGCAACAAGTGCTAGAAGAATAATCACAGAAGCTTTGGCCATTTCTTTTTCTTTCTAGGATGAGTTTCTAAGGATATCTAGGATACTAATTTGTTTTTGTGGTTTATGGTGGATTGGAAAGAAAAATAACACTTTATAGGAAAATAGAAAAGATATGGAATTACAACGTTACCAAACAAGGAATGCAAGAGCATTTAAATAAAATCTACTCATATTCAATTTTTTCCTTACTGTATATACAATACATATCAACTTCTTAATTATACCAAATTATGTGTTAATTAATTCGTGAGATGTAGTTTTTTAAAAAGGATATATTAAATGTTAACCTAAAAAAATCATAATTATTTGTGCATATAATGGTAACTAAAAATATGTCATTAATTATACTCTTATGTCGAACTTAAAAATTAATATGTAGATAATATATCGGATAATCTTAGTCATTCATCATAATTTATATTTATTTTATAATAAGTTTATATACATATAATATTACTAATATTTTCCAACCACTTAAGGGTATTACGATAAAATTAAATTATTAACACTATTTACCAGCATTAAATTTTTATTAAGAGAAGTTATGAATAAACTACAGTTGTCAAAGATTATATTTTTAGATTTGTTATGTAATGTTTTATTTCTATAAAAATGCGAAAAAGTTCATATAACACAATTTTCACTTAATAATAATAATAAATCTTGTTTTTTTTAAGGTAAAGAGTTACAATAAATTTTATTTAACAAAATAAGGATATATTATCCTATAAAAGAAAAATGGTAAATAATTAGACGACGAAAATTAAGACGGTCATTATTTATAACTTTATCTATTACTCGAATAAATAATTACAAAAAATTTAAAAGGCAAACATATACAAAATTTTATTTTAGTTCATTTTTTATTCCTAAACGTTATTTGTATGTAAATAGTTTTTACTACTCTTATAAATTTTTATAGCTCTTCTGGACTAGTTGGCGTCAAAATGTTATGTCCCAATTAATCTTTGTTATTTAATAACAACTTAGTAAAAAAATATTAAATTTTGGAAGATTAATATAAAAATTATTGTTTCCACTCTACAACTATACTCATAGGATGCATTTAAAATCGTACTTACTGTCATCTTTACACATATATCAGTGAAAAACTCATATAAGTTATAAACGATAGTGCAAGAAAATCTTAAAATAGAAATATAGTATGAATTTATCTTTATATTGTATATTTTTATGTATAGACATTTCTTCCATCACTTCAAATGTAAGAATATTAATCAATGTATAGACCTATATTTCTAAATAGATAAAATCTTGCAGTGTACATATTCGATATCAAATTACGTTCCTAATGTTTTTTTTCCTTAGAAGAATATTCTTGTAATCATGGAGGAACATTAAATTTAAATATTTCTTGGAAGAGATTGGTAAAAAAGAAGATTTTTTTCTCGAAATAATTTTGTAATGAATAACGTGTATTTGAAAACATATACTTTATTCCATGATTATATGTCGGTTTTCGTAGTTCAAAAAACATTTGCCATTTTTCAAGGGTATCTCACGTAGTCTTTATTGATTTATTAAGATAGCTAATTATTAAATGGTTTAATAATAGTGCTGTACTATTTCTTATAAGTCTTTGTTTTTACCTTATGAAAAAACAAAATTTGACTTGTATGTTTTTAATAAATTAATACGTTTGGCACAAGATGTAATAGACAAGTACTAGATAAAGGAACACTTATTAACTAAGGATAAATTAAGAATCTTATTATTTCCTTAAAGATATAGGCCACTTGCAATACAAATGAACAAATTTATTTCGACATCATCAATTGCTTATGCTATATCGATAATCAATTGGATAGAGGATCACGCCTAGATAGATTGGCTTGGCCTTCCTCCGCGGGAGCAGCTTCAGGGTGGATGCAGGTGCAGAATCCACCGGCACAAACGAGTTCCATTCCCGAGCCACATGGCCGAGAATTGACGCAATCTGAGTCTCTCGTGCACTTTTTTCCTTCCGCTCTCTCTATGCAATGATGCGATACGACAAAACCTGCAATATTATAGAGACACATATCATACTACATTTTTCAAGCTAGTATAAAAATCTTGTATAGTCTAACTAATTCAACTTAGTTTTAGCTAGCGTTCCACACTATTTAATGACTATTTAGAAAAATCATAGATAAATTACATGCAAGAACCATCAAAAAGATTTACATGCAACAAGAGCTAGAAGAATAATCACAGAAGCTTTGGTCATTTCTTTTTTCTTTCTAGGATGAGTTTCAAAGGATTTCTAGGATACTTATTTGTGTTTGTGGGTTATGTTGGATTGGAAAGAAAAACAACACTTTATAGGAAAATAGAAAAGATATGGAATTACAACGTTACCAAACAAGGAATGCAAGAGCATTTAAATAAAATCTACTCATATTCAATTTTTTCCTTACTGTATATACAATACATATCAACTTCTTAATTATACCAAATTATGCGTTAATTAATTCGTGAGATTTATTTTTTATAAAAGGATATATTAAATCTTAACCTAAAAAAATCATAATTATTTGTGCATATAATGGTGACTAAAAATATGTCATAAATTATACTCTTATGTCGAACTTAAAAATTAATATGTAGATAATATATCGGATAATCTTAGTCATTCATCATAATTTATATTTATTTTATAATAAGTTTATATACATATAATATTACTAATATTTTCCAACCACTTAAGGGTATTACGATAAAATTAAATTATTAACACTATTTACCAACATTAAATTTTTATAAAGAGAAGTTATGAATAAACTAAAGTTGTCAAAGCGAATATTTTTAGATTTATTATGTAATGTTTTATGTCTATGAAATATGCGAAAAAGTTCATATAACACAATTTTCACTTAATAATAATAATTCTTGTTTTTTTAAGGTAAAGAGTTACAATAAATTTTATTTAACAAAATAAGGATATATTATCCTATGAAAGAAAAATGGTAAATAATTAGACGACGAAAATTAAGAAGGTCATTATTTATAACTTTATCTATTACTCGAATAAATAATTACAAAAAAATTTAAAGGCAAACATATACAAAATTTTATTTTAGTTCATTTTTTATTCCTAAACGTTATTTGTATGTAAATAATTGTTACTACTCTTATAAATTTTTATAGCTCTTCTGGACTAGTTTGCGTCAAAATGTTATGTCCCAATTAATCTTTGTTATTTAATAACAACTTAGTAAAAAAATATTAACTTTTGGAACATTAATATAAAAAATATTGTTTCCACTCTACAACTATACTCATAGGATGCATTTAAAATCGTACTTAATGTCATCTTTACACATATATCAGTGAAAAACGCATATAAGTTATAAACGATAGTGCAAGAAAATCTTAAAATAGAAATATAGTATGAATTTATCTTTATATTGAATATTTTTATGTATAGACATTTCTTCCATCACTTCAAATGTAAGAATATTAATCAATGTATAGACCTATAATGCTAAATAGATATAATCTTGCAGTGTACATATTCGATATCAAATTACGTTCCTAATGTTTTTTTCCTTAGAAGAATATTCTTGTAATCATGGAGGAACATTAAATTTAAATATTTCTTGGAAGTGATTGGTAAAAAAGAAGATTTTTTTCTCGAAATAATTTTGTAATGAATAACGTGTATTTGAAAACATATACTTTATTCCATGATTATATGTCGGTTTTCGTAGTTCAAAAAACATTTGCCATTTTTCAAGGGTATCTCACGTAGTCTTTATTGATTTATTAAGATAGCTAATTATTAAATGGTTTAATAATAGTGTTGTATTATTTCTTATAAGTCTTTGTTTTTACCTTATGAAAAAACAAAATTTGACTTGTATGTTTTTAATAAATTAATACGTTTGGCACAAGATGTAATAGACAAGTACAAGATAAAGGAACACTTATTAACTAAGGATAAATTAAGAATCTTATTATTTCCTTAAAGATATAGGCCACTTGCAATACAAATGAACAAATTTATTTCGACATCATCAATTGCTTATGCTATATCGATAATCAATTGGATAGCGGATCACGCCTAGATAGATTGGCTTGGCCTTCCTCCGCGGGAGCAGCTTCAGGGTGGATGCAGGTGCAGAATCCACCGGCACAAACGAGTTCCATTCCCGAGCCACATGGCCGAGAATTGACGCAATCTGAGTCTCTCGTGCACTTTTTTCCTTCCGCTCTCTCTATGCAATGATGCGATACGACAAAACCTGCAATATTATAGAGACACATATCATACTACATTTTTCAAGCTAGTATAAAAATCTTGTATAGTCTAACTAATTCAACTTAGTTTTAGCTAGCGTTCCACACTATTTAATGACTATTTAGAAAAATCATAGATAAATTACATACAAGAACCATGAAAAAGACTTACATGCAACAAGAGCTAGAAGAATAATCACAGAAGCTTTGGTCATTTCTTTTTCTTTCTAGGATGAGTTTCAAAGGATTTCTAGGATACTTATTTGTGTTTGTGGGTTATGTTGGATTGGAAAGAAAAACAACACTTTATAGGAAAATAGAAAAGATATGGAATTACAACGTTACCAAACAAGGAATGCAAGAGCATTTAAATAAAATCTACTCATATTCAATTTTTTCCTTACTGCATATACAATACATATCAACTTCTTAATTATACCAAATTATGCGTTAATTAATTCGTGAGATTTATTTTTTATAACAGGATATATTAAATCTTAACCTAAAAAAATCATAATTATTTGTGCATATAATGGTGACTAAAAATATGTCATAAATTATACTCTTATGTCGAACTTAAAAATTAATATGTAGATAATGTATCGGATAATCTTAGTCATTCATCATAATTTATATTTATTTTATAATAAGTTTATATACATATAATATTACTAATATTTTCCAACCACTTAAGGGTATTACGATAAAATTAAATTATTAACACTATTTACCAACATTAAATTTTTATAAAGAGAAGTTATGAATAAACTAAAGTTGTCAAAGCGAATATTTTTAGATTTATTATGTAATGTTTTATGTCTATGAAATATGCGAAAAAGTTCATATAACACAATTTTCACTTAATAATAATAATTCTTGTTTTTTTAAGGTAAAGAGTTACAATAAATTTTATTTAACAAAATAAGGATATATTATCCTATGAAAGAAAAATGGTAAATAATTAGACGACGAAAATTAAGAAGGTCATTATTTATAACTTTATCTATTACTCGAATAAATAATTACAAAAAAATTTAAAGGCAAACATATACAAAATTTTATTTTAGTTCATTTTTTATTCCTAAACGTTATTTGTATGTAAATAATTGTTACTACTCTTATAAATTTTTATAGCTCTTCTGGACTAGTTTGCGTCAAAATGTTATGTCCCAATTAATCTTTGTTATTTAATAACAACTTAGTAAAAAAATATTAACTTTTGGAACATTAATATAAAAAATATTGTTTCCACTCTACAACTATACTCATAGGATGCATTTAAAATCGTACTTAATGTCATCTTTACACATATATCAGTGAAAAACGCATATAAGTTATAAACGATAGTGCAAGAAAATCTTAAAATAGAAATATAGTATGAATTTATCTTTATATTGAATATTTTTATGTATAGACATTTCTTCCATCACTTCAAATGTAAGAATATTAATCAATGTATAGACCTATAATGCTAAATAGATATAATCTTGCAGTGTACATATTCGATATCAAATTACGTTCCTAATGTTTTTTTCCTTAGAAGAATATTCTTGTAATCATGGAGGAACATTAAATTTAAATATTTCTTGGAAGAGATTGGTAAAAAAGAAGATTTTTTTCTCGAAATAATTTTGTAATGAATAACGTGTATTTGAAAACATATACTTTGTTCCATGATTATATGTCGGTTTTCGTAGTTCAAAAAACATTTGCCATTTTTCAAGGGTATCTCACGTAGTCTTTATTGATTTATTAAGATAGCTAATTATTAAATGGTTTAATAATAGTGTTGTATTATTTCTTATAAGTCTTTGTTTTTACCTTATGAAAAAACAAAATTTGACTTGTATGTTTTTAATAAATTAATACGTTTGGCACAAGATGTAATAGACAAGTACAAGATAAAGGAACACTTATTAACTAAGGATAAATTAAGAATCTTATTATTTCCTTAAAGATATAGGCCACTTGCAATACAAATGAACAAATTTATTTCGACATCATCAATTGCTTATGCTATATCGATAATCAATTGGATAGCGGATCACGCCTAGATAGATTGGCTTGGCCTTCCTCCGCGGGAGCAGCTTCAGGGTGGATGCAGGTGCAGAATCCACCGGCACAAACGAGTTCCATTCCCGAGCCACATGGCCGAGAATTGACGCATTCTGAGTCTCTCGTGCACTTTTTTCCTTCCGCTCTCTCTATGCAATGATGCGATACGACAAAACCTGCAATATTATAGAGACACATATCATACTACATTTTTCAAGCTAGTATAAAAATCTTGTATAGTCTAACTAATTCAACTTAGTTTTAGCTAGCGTTCCACACTATTTAATGACTATTTAGAAAAATCATAGATAAATTACATGCAAGAACCATGAAAAAGACTTACATGCAACAAGAGCTAGAAGAAAAATCACAGAAGCTTTGGTCATTTCTTTTTCTTTCTAGGATGAGTTTCAAAGGATTTCTAGGATACTTATTTGTGTTTGTGGGTTATGTTGGATTGGAAAGAAAAACAACACTTTATAGGAAAATAGAAAAGATATGGAATTACAACGTTACCAAACAAGGAATGCAAGAGCATTTAAATAAAATCTACTCATATTCAATTTTTTCCTTACTGTATATACAATACATATCAACTTCTTAATTATACCAAATTATTCGTTAATTAATTCGTGAGATTTATTTTTTATAAAAGGATATATTAAATCTTAACCTAAAAAAATCATAATTATTTGTGCATATAATGGTGACTAAAAATATGTCATAAATTATACTCTTATGTCGAACTTAAAAATTAATATGTAGATAATATATCGGATAATCTTAGTCATTCATCATAATTTATATTTATTTTATAATAAGTTTATATACATATAATATTACTAATATTTTCCAACCACTTAAGGGTATTACGATAAAATTAAATTATTAACACTATTTACCAGCATTAAATTTTTATTAAGAGAAGTTATGAATAAACTACAGTTGTCAAAGATTATATTTTTAGATTGGTTATGTAATGTTTTATTTCTATAAAAATGCGAAAAAGTTCATATAACACAATTTTCACTTAATAATAATAATAAATCTTGTTTTTTTTAAGGTAAAGAGTTACAATAAATTTTATTTAACAAAATAAGGATATATTATCCAATGAAAGAAAAATGGTAAATAATTAGACGACGAAAATTAAGACGGTCATTATTTATAACTTTATCTATTACTCGAATAAATAATTACAAAAAATTTAAAAGGCAAACATATACAAAATTTTATTTTAGTTCATTTTTTATTCCTAAACGTTATTTGTATGTAAATAATTGTTACTACTCTTATAAATTTTTATAGCTCTTCTGGACTAGTTGGCGTCAAAATGTTATGTCCCAATTAATCTTTGTTATTTAATAATAACTTAGTAAAAAAATATTAACTTTTGGAAGATTACTATAAGAAATATTGTTTCCACTCTACAACTATACTCATAGGATGCATTTAAAATCGTACTTAATGTCATCTTTACACATATATCAGTGAAAAACGCATATAAGTTATAAACGATAGTGCAAGAAAATCTTAAAATAGAAATATAGTATGAATTTATCTTTATATTGAATATTTTTATGTATAGACATTTCTTCCATCACTTCAAATGTAAGAATATTAATCAATGTATAGACCTATAATGCTAAATAGATATAATCTTGCAGTGTACATATTCGATATCAAATTACGTTCCTAATGTTTTTTTCCTTAGAAGAATATTCTTGTAATCATGGAGGAACATTAAATTTAAATATTTCTTGGAAGAGATTGGTAAAAAAGAAGATTTTTTTCTCGAAATAATTTTGTAATGAATAACGTGTATTTGAAAACATATACTTTATTCCATGATTATATATCGGTTTTCGTAGTTCAAAAAACATTTGCCATTTTTCAAGGGTATCTCACGTAGTCTTTATTGATTTATTAAGATAGCTAATTATTAAATGGTTTAATAATAGTGTTGTACTATTTCTTATAAGTCTTTGTTTTTACCTTATGAAAAAACAAAATTTGACTTGTATGTTTTTAATAAATTAATACGTTTGGCACAAGATGTAATAGACAAGTACAAGATAAAGGAACACTTATTAACTAAGGATAAATTAAGAATCTTATTATTTCCTTAAAGATATAGGCCACTTGCAATACAAATGAACAAATTTATTTGGACATCATCAATTGCTTATGCTATATCGATAATCAATTGGATAGCGGATCACGCCTAGATAGATTGGCTTGGCCTTCCTCCGCGGGAGCAGCTTCAGGGTGGATGCAGGTGCAGAATCCACCGGCACAAACGAGTTCCATTCCCGAGCCACATGGCCGAGAATTGACGCATTCTGAGTCTCTCGTGCACTTTTTTCCTTCCGCTCTCTCTATGCAATGATGCGATACGACAAAACCTGCAATATTATAGAGACACATATCATACTACATTTTTCAAGCTAGTACAAAAATCTTGTATAGTCTAACTAATTCAACTTAGTTTTAGCTAGCGTTCCACACTATTTAATGACTATTTAGAAAAATCATAGATAAATTACATGCAAGAACCATGAAAAAGACTTACATGCAACAAGAGCTAGAAGAAAAATCACAGAAGCTTTGGTCATTTCTTTTTCTTTCTAGGATGAGTTTCAAAGGATTTCTAGGATACTTATTTGTGTTTGTGGGTTATGTTGGATTGGAAAGAAAAACAACACTTTATAGGAAAATAGAAAAGATATGGAATTACAACGTTACCAAACAAGGAATGCAAGAGCATTTAAATAAAATCTACTCATATTCAATTTTTTCCTTACTGTATATACAATACATATCAACTTCTTAATTATACCAAATTATGCGTTAATTAATTCGTGAGATTTATTTTTTATAAAAGGATATATTAAATCTTAACTTAAAAAAATCATAATTATTTGTGCATATAATGGTGACTAAAAATATGTCATAAAATATACTCTTATGTCGAACTTAAAAATTAATATGTAGATAATATATCGGATAATCTTAGTCATTCATCATAATTTATATTTATTTTATAATAAGTTTATATACATATAATATTACTAATATTTTCCAACCACTTAAGGGTATTACGATAAAATTAAATTATTAACACTATTTACCAGCATTAAATTTTTATTAAGAGAAGTTATGAATAAACTACAGTTGTCAAAGATTATATTTTTAGATTGGTTATGTAATGTTTTATTTCTATAAAAATGCGAAAAAGTTCATATAACACAATTTTCACTTAATAATAATAATAAATCTTGTTTTTTTTAAGGTAAAGAGTTACAATAAATTTTATTTAACAAAATAAGGATATATTATCCAATGAAAGAAAAATGGTAAATAATTAGACGACGAAAATTAAGACGGTCATTATTTATAACTTTATCTATTACTGGAATAAATAATTACAAAAAATTTAAAAGGCAAACATATACAAAATTTTATTTTAGTTCATTTTTTATTCCTAAACGTTATTTGTATGTAAATAATTGTTACTACTCTTATAAATTTTTATAGCTCTTCTGGACTAGTTGGCGTCAAAATGTTATGTCCCAATTAATCTTTGTTATTTAATAATAACTTAGTAAAAAAATATTAACTTTTGGAAGATTACTATAAGAAATATTGTTTCCACTCTACAACTATACTCATAGGATGCATTTAAAATCGTACTTAATGTCATCTTTACACATATATCAGTGAAAAACTCATATAAGTTATAAACGATAGTGCAAGAAAATCTTAAAATAGAAATATAGTATGAATTTATCTTTATATTGTATATTTTTATGTATAGACATTTCTTCCATCACTTCAAATGTAAGAATATTAATCAATGTATAGACCTATAATGCTAAATAGATATAATCTTGCAGTGTACATATTCGATATCAAATTACGTTCCTAATGTTTTTTTTCCTTAGAAGAATATTCATGTAATCATGGAGGAACATTAAATTTAAATATTTCTTGGAAGAGATTGGTAAAAAAGAAGATTTTTTTCTCGAAATAATTTTGTAATGAATAACGTGTATTTGAAAACATATACTTTATTCCATGATTATATGTCGGTTTTCGTAGTTCAAAAAACATTTGCCATTTTTCAAGGGTATCTCACGTAGTCTTTATTTATTTATTAACTTAGCTAATTATTAAATGGTTTAATAATAGTGCTGTACTATTTCTTATAAGTCTTTGTTTTTACCTTATGAAAAAACAACATTTGACTTGTATGTTTTTAATAAATTAATACGTTTGGCACAAGATGTAATAGACAAGTACTAGATAAAGGAACACTTATTAACTAAGGATAAAATAAGAATCTTATTATTTCCTTAAAGATATAGGCCACTTGCAATACAAATGAACAAATTTATTTCGACATCATCAATTGCTTATGCTATATCGATAATCAATTGGATAGAGGATCACGCCTTGAGAGATTGGCTTGGCCTTCCTCCGCAGGAGCAGCTTTAGGGTGGATGCAGGTGCAGAATCCACCGGCACAAATGAGTTCCATTCCCGAGCCACATGGCCGAGAATTGACGCAATCTGAGTCTCTCGTGCACTTTTTTCCTTCCGCTCTCTCTATGCAATGATGCGATACGACAAAACCTGCAATATTATAGAGACACATATCATACTACATTTTTCAAGCTAGTATAAAAATCTTGTATAGTCTAACTAATTCAACTTAGTTTTAGCTAGCGTTCCACACTATTTAATGACTATTTAGAAAAATCATAGATAAATTACATACAAGAACCATGAAAAAGACTTACATGCAACAAGAGCTAGAAGAATAATCACAGAAGCTTTGGTCATTTCTTTTTCTTTCTAGGATGAGTTTCAAAGGATTTCTAGGATACTTATTTGTGTTTGTGGGTTATGTTGGATTGGAAAGAAAAACAACACTTTATAGGAAAATAGAAAAGATATGGAATTACAACGTTACCAAACAAGGAATGCAAGAGCATTTAAATAAAATCTACTCATATTCAATTTTTTCCTTACTGTATATACAATACATATCAACTTCTTAATTATACCAAATTATGCGTTAATTAATTCGTGAGTTTTATTTTTTATAAAAGGATATATTAAATCTTAACCTAAAAAAATCATAATTATTTGTGCATATAATGGTGACTAAAAATATGTCATAAATTATACTCTTATATCGAACTTAAAAATTAATATGTAGATAATATATCGGATAATCTTAGTCATTCATCATAATTTATATTTATTTTATAATAAGTTTATATACATATAATATTACTAATATTTTCCAACCACTTAAGGGTATTACGATAAAATTAAATTATTAACACTATTTACCAGCATTAAATTTTTATTAAGAGAAGTTATGAATAAACTACAGTTGTCAAAGATTTTATTTTTAGATTTGTTATGTAATGTTTTATTTCTATAAAAAATGCGAAAAAGTTCATATAACACAATTTTCACTTAATAATAATAATAAATCTTGTTTTTTTAAGGTAAAGAGTTACAATAAATTTTATTTAACAAAATAAGGATATATTATCCTATGAAAGAAAAATGGTAAATAATTAGACGACGAAAATTAAGACGGTCATTATTTATAACTTTATCTATTACTCGAATAAATAATTACAAAAAATTTAAAAGGCAAACATATACAAAATTTTATTTTAGTTCATTTTTTATTCCTAAACGTTATTTGTATGTAAATAATTTTTACTACTCTTATAAATTTTTATAGCTCTTCTGGACTAGTTCGCGTCAAAATGTTATGTCCCAATTAATCTTTGTTATTTAATAACAAATTAGTAAAAAAATATTAATTTTGGAAGATTAATATAAAAAATAGTGTTTCCCACTCTACAACTATACTCATAGGATGCATTTAAAATCGTACTTAATGTCATCTTTACACATATATCAGTGAAAAACTCATATAAGTTATAAACGATAGTGCAAGAAAATCTTAAAATACAAATATACTATGAATCTCTCTTTATATAGTATATTTCTATGTATAGACATTTCTTCCATCACTTCAAATGTAAGAATATTAATCAATGTATAGACCTATAATGCTAAATAGATATAATCTTGCAGTGTACATATTCGATATCAAATTACGTTCCTAATGTTTTTTTTTCCTTAGAAGAATATTCTTGTAATCATGGAGGAACATTAAATTTAAATATTTCTTGGAAGAGATTGGTAAAAAAGAAGATTTTTTTCTCGAAATAATTTTGTAATGAATAACGTGTATTTGAAAACATATACTTTATTCCATGATTATATGTCGGTTTTCGTAGTTCAAAAAACATTTGCCATTTTTCAAGGGTATCTCACGTAGTCTTTATTGATTTATTAACTTAGCTAATTATTAAATGATTTAATAATAGTGCAGTACTATTTCTTATAAGTCTTTGTTTTTACCTTACGAAAAAACAAAATTTGACTTGTATGTTTTTAATAAATTAATACGTTTGGAACAAGATGTAATAGACATGTACTAGATAAAGGAACACTTATTAACTAAGGATAAATTAAGAATCTTATTATTTCCTTAAAGATATTGGCCACTTGCAATACAAATGAACAAATTTATTTCGACATCATCAATTGCTTATGCTATATCGATAATCAATTAAATAGAGGATCACGCCTAGATAGATTGGCTTGGCCTTCCTCCGCGGGAGCAGCTTCAGGGTGGATGCAGGTGCAGAATCCACCGGCACAAACGAGTTCCATTCCCGAGCCACATGGCCGAGAATTGACGCAATCTGAGTCTCTCGTGCACTTTTTTCCTTCCGCTCTCTCTATGCAATGATGCGATACGACAAAACCTGCAATATTATAGAGACACATATCATACTACATTTTTCAAGCTAGTATAAAAATCTTGTATAGTCTAACTAATTCAACTTAGTTTTAGCTAGCGTTCCACACTATTTAATGACTATTTAGAAAAATCATAGATAAATTACATGCAAGAACCATGAAAAAGACTTACATGCAACAAGTGCTAGAAGAATAATCACAGAAGCTTTGGCCATTTCTTTTTCTTTTCAGGATGAGTTTCAAAGGATTTCTATGATAATAATTTGTTTTTTTGGTTTATGGTGGATTGGAAAGAAAAATAACACTTTATAGGAAAATAGAAAAGATATGGAATTACAACGTTACCAAACAAGGAATGCAAGAGCATTTAAATAAAATCTACTCATATTCAATTTTTTCCTTACTGTATATACAATACATATCAACTTCTTAATTATACCAAATTTTGCGTTAATTAATTCGTGAGATTTATTTTTTATAAAACGATATATTAAATCTTAACCTAAAAAAATCATAATTATTTGTGCATATAATGGTGACTAAAAATATGTCATAAATTATACTCTTATGTTTAACTTAAAAATTAATATGTAGATAATATATCGGATAATCTTAGTCATTCATCATAATTTATATTTATTTTATAATAAGTTTATATACATATAATATTACTAATATTTTCCAACCACTTAAGGGTATTACGATAAAATTAAATTATTAACACTATTTACCAGCATTAAATTTTATTTAAGAGAAGTTATGAATAAACTACAGTTGTCAAAGAGTATATTTTTAGATTTGTTATGTAATGTTTTGTTTCTATAAAATATGCGAAAAAGTTCATATAACACAATTTTCACTTAATAATAATAATAATTCTTGTTTTTTTAAGGTAAAGAGTTACAATAAATTTTATTTAACAAAATAAGGATATATTATCCTAAGAAAGAAAAATGGTAAATAATTAGACGGCGAAAATTAAGAAGGTCATTATTTATAACTTTATCTATTACTAGAATAAATAAATACAAAAAAATTAAAAGGCAAACATATACAAAATTTTATTTTAGTTCATTTTTTATTCCTAAACGTTATTTGTATGTAAATAATTTTTACTACTCTTATAAATTTTTATAGCTCTTCTGGACTAGTTGGCGTCAAAATGTTATGTCCCAATTAATCTTTGTTATTTAATAACAACTTAGTAAAAAAATATTAACTTTTGGAAGATTAATATAAAAAATATTGTTTCCCACTCTACAACTATACTCATAGGATGCATTTAAAATCGTACTTAATGTCATCTTTACACATATATCAGTGAAAAACTCATATAAGTTATAAACGATAGTGCAAGAAAATCTTAAAATAGAAATATAGTATGAATTTATCTTTATATTGTATATTTTTATGTATAGACATTTCTTCCATCACTTCAAATGTAAGAATATTAATCAATGTATAGACCTATAATGCTAAATAGATATAATCTTGCAGTGTACATATTCGATATCAAATTACGTTCCTAATGTTTTTTTTCCTCAGAAGAATATTCTTGTAATCATGGAGGAACATTAAATTTAAATATTTCTGGGAAGAGAATGGTAAAAAAGAAGATTTTTTTTCTCGAAATAATTTTGTAATTAATAACGTGTATTTGAAAACATATACTTTATTCCATGATTATATGTCGGTTTTCGTAGTTCAAAAAACATTTGCCATTTTTCAAGGGTATCTCACGTAGTCTTTATTGATTTATTAACTTAGCTAATTATTAAATGGTTTAATAATAGTGCAGTACTATTTCTTATAAGTCTTTGTTTTTACCTTATGAAAAAACAAAATTTGACTTGTATGTTTTTAGTAAATTAATATGTTTGGCACAAGATGTAATAGACATGTACTAGATAAAGGAACACTTATTAACTAAGGATAAATTAAGAATCTTATTATTTCCTTAAAGATATTGGCCACTTGCAATACAAATGAACAAAATTATTTCGACATCATCAATTGCTTATGCTATATCGATAATCAATTGGATAGAGGATTACGCCTAGATAGATTGGCTTGGCCTTCCTCCGCGGGAGCAGCTTCAGGGTGGATGCAGGTGCAGAATCCACCGGCACAAACAAGTTCCATTCCCGAGCCACATGACCGAGAATCGACGCAATCTGAGTCTCTCGTGCATTTTTTTCCTTCCACTCTCTCTATGCAATGATGCGATACGACAAAACCTGCAATATTATAGAGACACATATCATACTACATTTTTCAAGCTAGTATAAAAATCTTGTATAGTCTAACTAATTCAACTTAGTTTTAGCTAGCGTTCCACACTATTTAATGACTATTTAGAAAAATCATAGATAAATTACATGCAAGAACCATGAAAAAGACTTACATGCAACAAGTGCTAGAAGAATAATAACAGAAGCTTTGGCCATTTCTTTTTCTTTCTAGGAAGAGTTTCAAAGGATTTCTATGATAATAATTTGTTTTTTTGGTTTATGGTGGATTGGAAAGAAAAATCACACTTTATAGGAAAATAGAAAAGATATGGAATTACAACGTTACCAAACAAGGAATGCAAGAGCATTTAAATAAAATCTACTCATATTCAATTTTTTCCTTACTGTATATACAATACATATCAACTTCTTAATTATACCAAATTTTGCGTTAATTAATTCGTGAGATTTATTTTTTATAAAAGGAAATATTAAATCTTAACCTAAAAAAATCATAATTATTTGTGCATATAATGGTGACTAAAAATATGTCATAAATTATACTCTTATGTTTAACTTAAAAATTAATATGTAGATAATATATCGGATAATCTTAGTCATTCATCATAATTTATATTTATTTTATAATAAGTTTATATACATATAATATTACTAATATTTTCCAACCACTTAAGGGTATTACGATAAAATTAAATTATTAACACTATTTACCAGCCTTAAATTTTTATTAAGAGAAGTTATGAATAAACTAAAGTTGTCAAAGAGTATATTTTTAGATTTGTTATGTAATGTTTTGTTTCTATAAAATATGCGAAAAAGTTCATATAACACAATTTTCACTTAATAATAATAATAATTCTTGTTTTTTTAAGGTAAAGAGTTACAATAAATTTTATTTAACAAAATAAGGATATATTATCCTATGAAAGAAAAATGGTAAATAATTAGACGACGAAAATTAAGAAGGTCATTATTTATAAATTTATCTATTACTCGAATAAATAATTACAAAAAAATTAAAAGGCAAACATATACAAAATTTTATTTTAGTTTATTTTTTATTCCTAAACGTTATTTGTATGTAAATAATTTTTACTACTCTTATAAATTTTTATAGCTCTTCTGGACTAGTAGGCGTCAAAATGTTATGCCCCAATTAATCTTTGTTATTTAATAACAACTTAGTAAAAAAATATTAACTTTTGGAAGATTAATATAAAAAATATTGTTTCCCACTCTACAACTATACTCATAGGATGCATTTAAAATCGTACTTAATGTCATCTTTACACATATATCAGTGAAAAACTCATATAAGTTATAAACGATAGTGCAAGAAAATCTTAAAATAGAAATATAGTATGACTTTATCTTTATATTGTATATTTTTATGTATAGACATTTCTTCCATCACTTCAAATGTAAGAATATTAATCAATGTATAGACCTATAATGCTAAATAGATATAATCTTGCAGTGTACATATTCGATATCAAATTACGTTCCTAATGTTTTTTTTCCTTAGAAGAATATTCTTGTAATCATGGAGGAACATTAAATTTAAATATTTCTGGGAAGAGAATGGTAAAAAAGAAGATTTTTTTTCTCGAAATAATTTTGTAATGAATAACGTGTATTTGAAAACATATACTTTATTCCATGATTATATGTCGGTTTTCGTAGTTCAAAAAACATTTGCCATTTTTCAAGGGTATCTCACGTAGTCTTTATTGATTTATTAACTTAGCTAATTATTAAATGGTTTAATAATAGTGCGGTACTATTTCTTATAAGTCTTTGTTTTTACCTTATGAAAAAACAAAATTTGACTTGTATGTTTTTAATAAATTAATACGTTTGGCACAAGATGTAATAGACATGTACTAGATAAAGGAACACTTATTAACTAAGGATAAATTAAGAATCTTATTATTTCCTTAAAGATATTGGCCACTTGCAATACAAATGAACAAAATTATTTTGACATCATCAATTGCTTATGCTATATCGATAATCAATTGGATAGAGGATCACGCCTAGATAGATTGGCTCGGCCTTCCTCCGCGGGAGCAGCTTCAGGGTGGATGCAGGTGCAGAATCCACCAGCACAAACGAGTTCCATTCCCGAGCCACATGGCCGAGAATCGACGCAATCTGAGTCTCTCGTGCACTTTTTTCCTTCCGCTCTCTCTATGCAATGATGCGATACGACAAAACCTGCAATATTATAGAGACACATATCATACTACATTTTTCAAGCTAGTATAAAAATCTTGTATAGTCTAACTAATTCAACTTAGTTTTAGCTAGCGTTCCACACTATTTAATGACTATTTAGAAAAATCATAGATAAATTACATGCAAGAACCATGAAAAAGACTTACATGCAACAAGTGCTAGAAGAATAATCACAGAAGCTTTGGCCATTTCTTTTTCTTTCTAGGATGAGTTTCAAAGGATTTCTAGGATACTAATTTGTTTTTGTGGTTTATGGTGGATTGGAAAGAAAAATAACACTTTATAGGAAAATAGAAAAGATATGGAATTACAACGTTACCAAACAAGGAATGCAAGAGCATTTAAATAAAATCTACTCATATTCAATTTTTTCCTTACTGTATATACAATACATATCAACTTCTTAATTATACCAAATTTTGCGTTAATTAATTCGTGAGATTTATTTTTTATAAAAGGATATATTAAATCTTAACCTAAAAAAATCATAATTATTTGTGCATATAATGGTGACTAAAAATATGTCATAAATTATACTCTTATGTTTAACTTAAAAATTAATATGTAGATAATATATCGGATAATCTTAGTCATTCATCATAATTTATATTTATTTTATAATAAGTTTATATACATATAATATTACTAATATTTTCCAACCACTTAAGGGTATTACGATAAAATTAAATTATTAACACTATTTACCAGCATTAAATTTTTATTAAGAGAAGTTATGAATAAACTACAGTTGTCAAAGAGTATATTTTTAGATTTGTTATGTAATGTTTTGTTTCTATAAAATATGCGAAAAAGTTCATATAACACAATTTTCACTTAATAATAATAATAATTCTTGTTTTTTTAAGGTAAAGAGTTACAATAAATTTTATTTAACAAAATAAGGATATATTATCCTATGAAAGAAAAATGGTAAATAATTAGACGACGAAAATTAAGAAGGTCATTATTTATAAATTTATCTATTACTCGAATAAATAATTACAAAAAAATAAAAGGCAAACATATACAAAATTTTATTTTAGTTTATTTTTTATTCCTAAACGTTATTTGTATGTAAATAATTTTTACTACTCTTATAAATTTTTATAGCTCTTCTGGACTAGTAGGCGTCAAAATGTTATGCCCCAATTAATCTTTGTTATTTAATAACAACTTAGTAAAAAAATATTAACTTTTGGAAGATTAATATAAAAAATATTGTTTCCCACTCTACAACTATACTCATAGGATGCATTTAAAATCGTACTTAATGTCATCTTTACACATATATCAGTGAAAAACTCATATAAGTTATAAACGATAGTGCAAGAAAATCTTAAAATACAAATATACTATGAATTTCTCTTTATATAGTATATTTCTATGTATAGACATTTCTTCCATCACTTCAAATGTAAGAATATTAATCAATGTATAGACCTATAATGCTAAATAGATATAATCTTGCAGTGTACATATTCGATATCAAATTACGTTCCTAATGTTTTTTTTCCTTAGAAGAATATTCTTGTAATCATGGAGGAACATTAAATTTAAATATTTCTGGGAAGAGAATGGTAAAAAAGAAGATTTTTTTTCTCGAAATAATTTTGTAATGAATAACGTGTATTTGAAAACATATACTTTATTCCATGATTATATGTCGGTTTTCGTAGTTCAAAAAACATTTGCCATTTTTCAAGGGTATCTCACGTAGTCTTTATTGATTTATTAACTTAGCTAATTATTAAATGGTTTAATAATAGTGTAGTACTATTTCTTATAAGTCTTTGTTTTTACCTTATGAACAAATTTATTTCGACATCATCAATTGCTTATGATATATCGATAATCAATTGGATAGAGGATCACGCCTAGATAGATTGGCTTAGCCTTCCTCCACGGGAGCAGCTTCAGGGTGGATGCAGGTGCAAAATCCACCGGCACAAACGAGTTCCATTCCCGAGCCACATGGCCGAGAATCGACGCAATCTGAGTCTCTCTTGCACTTTTTTCCTTCCGCTCTCTCTATGCAATGATGCGATACGACAAAACCTGCAATATTATAGAGACACATATCATACATTTTTCAAGCTAGTATAAATATCTTGTAAAGTGTAACTAATTCAACTTAGTTTTAGCTACCGTTCCACACTATTTAATGACTATTTAGAAAAATCATAGATAAATTACATGCAAGAACCATGAAAAAGACTTACATGCAACAGGTGCTAGAAGAATAATCACAGAAGCTTTGGCCATTTCTTTTTCTTTCTAGGATGAGTTTCAAAGGATTTCTAGGATACTAATTTGTTTTTGTGGTTGATGGTAGATTGGAAAGAAAAATAACACTTTATAGGAAAATAGAAAAGATATGGAATTACAACGTTACCAAACAAGGAATGCAAGAGCATTTAAATAAAATCTACTCATATTCAATTTTTTCCTTACTGTATATACAATACATATAAACTTATTAATTATACCAAATTTTGCGTTAATTAATTCGTGAGATTTATTTTTTATAAAAGGATATATTAAATCTTAACCTAAAAAATCATAATTATTTGTGCATATAATGGTGACTAAAAATATGTCATAAATTATACTCTTATGTTTAACTTAAAAATTAATATGTAGATAATATAAGGATAATCTTCGTCATTCATCATAATTTATATTTATTTTATAATAAGTTTATATACATATAATATTACTAATATTTTTCAACCACTTAAGGGTATTACGATAAAATTAAATTATTAACACTATTTAGCAGCATTAAATTTTTATTAAGAGAAGTTATGAATAAACTACAGTTGTCAAAGAGTATAGTTTTAGATTTGTTATGTAATGTTTTGTTTCTATAAAATATGCGAACAAGTTCATATAACACAATTTTCACTTAATAATAATAATAATAATTCTTGTTTTTTCAAGGTAAAGAGTTACAATAAATTTTATTTAAACAAAATAAGGATATATTATCCTATGAAAGAAAAATGGTAAATAATTAGACGACGAAAATTAAGACGGTCATTATTTATAACTTTATCTATTACTCTAATAAATAATTACAAAAAAATTAAAATGCAAACATATACAAAATTTTATTTTAGTTCATTTTTAACGTTATTTGTATGTAAATAATTTTTACTACTCTTATAAATTTTTATAGCTCTTCTGGACTAGTTGGCGTCAAAATGTTATGTCCCAATTAATCTTTGTTATTTAATAACAACTTAGTAAAAAAATATTAACTTTTGGAAGATTAAAATAAAAAATATTGTTTCCCACTCGACAACTATACTCAAAGGATGCATTTAAAATCCTATTTAATGTTATCTTTACAAATATATCAGTGAAAAACTCATATAAGTTATAAACGATAGTGCAAGAAAATCTTCAAATAGATATATAGTATGAATTTCTCTTTATATAGTATATTTCTATGTATAGACATTTCTTCCATCACTTCAAATGTAAGAATATTAATTAATGTATAGACCTATAATGCTAAATAAATATAATCTTGCAGTGTACATATTCGATATCAAATTACGTTCCTAATGTTTTTTTTCCTTAGAAGAATATTCATGTAATCATGGAGCAACATTAAATTTAAATATTTCTTGGAAGAGAATGGTATAAAAGAAGATTTTTTTCTCGAAATAATGTTGTAATGAATAACGTGTATTTGAAAACATATACTTTATTCCATGATTATATGTCGGTTTTCGTAGTTCAAAAAACATTTTCCATTTTTCAAGGGTATCTCACGTAGTATTTATTGATTTATTATCTTAGCTAATTATTAAATGGTTTAATAATAGTGCAGTACTATTTCTTATAAGTCTTTGTTTTTACCTTATGAAAAAAAAATTGACTTGTTTGTTTTTAATAAATTAATACGTGTGGCACAAGATGTAATAGACATGTACTAGATAAAGGAACACTTATTAATCATGGATAAATTAAGAATCTTATTATTTCCTTAAAGATATTGGCCACTTGCAATAAAAATGAACAAATTTATTTCGACATCATCAATTGCTTATGCTATCTCGATAATCAATTGGATAGAGGATCACGCCTACAGCTGAAAAAGCCTAGTACGTAAGATGCTACGGAGCATACCCCGGCAAAATAAAAAGACACTCCGGCGCAAAGCCTGGTACGTAAGACGCTACAGCATATACCCCGGCAAAATAAGAAGACGCTCCGGCGTAAAGCCTGGTACGTAAGACGCTACGGCGCATATCCTGGCAAGATAAAAAGACGCTCCGACGCCAAGCCTGGAACGTAAGACGCTACGGCGCATACCCCGACAAGATAAAAAGACGCTCCGGCGCAATGCCTGGTACGTAAGAAACTACGGCGCATATCCCAGCAAAATAAAACGACACTCCGGCACAAAGCCTAGTATGTAAGATGATATGGCGCATACCCTGGCAAGATAAAAAGACCCTCTGGCGCAAAGCTTGGTACGTCAGACGCTAGCGCACATACCCTATCAAGATAAAAAGAAGCTCCGACGCGATGCCCGGTACGTAAGACACTACAGGGGTAACGGCAAAATAAAAAGACACTCTGGCGCAAAACCTTGTACGTAAGACGCTACGGTGCATACCCCGGCAAAATAAAAAGACGCTCCGACACAATTCCTGGTACATAAGACGCGACGGTGCGAAACCCCGACAAAATAAAAAGACGCTCCGGTGCAAAGCCTGGTACGTAAGACCCTACGGCGCACACCCCGGCAAAATAAGAAGATGCTCCGGCGCAAATCCAGATACGTATGGAGCTACGGCACATAACCCGGCAAAACAACGTCTAAAAAGGAGAAGTTTCTCAACAAATATAATTTCCCAACAAACTGGGGGGTTAATGTTACGGGTGTTTTTGTGGCCTATAAAATAACGGCCCAATAAAAAAAATAAGGCCCAAAATGACCAAAAGTCGAACCCGACTCAAAAAGTCAACTAAAGTCAAACCCGACTCAAAAAGTCAACCGGAAAAGTCAAACCCAACTCAAGAAGGTCAACAGAAAAAAGTCAACAAAAAAGTCAAACCCGACTTAAGAAAGTCAACGGAAAAGTCAAAGGGTCCCGACCCGAGAAATGTTTATGAAAACATTAAATCGAGTCTGGGTAAAAAAAATCGCGATCACGTGGCCCATGCACCCTCCCACGAGCGCCCCCGGGTGTCCCACCAGCGCCCCACGAGAGGCCCGCTGGGCAAGGGCAATATGCCAGCGCCCCACTAGAAGGCCCGCTGGGCTGGGGTCAGGGATGAAAAAGAGTTTTTATCCCGAGGTCCCGATTCTTATTTCACTGGCCCGTCTACCAATTATCTAATACATAATATTTTCCGCGGTGTTCGCATCACACTCTAAAACCATAGGCAATGTTCAGAAGGTTATAGACTCGGGCGAATTGTCAAAATTACCTTAAGTGGGCGTTTTAAATAACGAATACCCTTATTACTGTAAATAACTTGCATCCATACCCTTCATTAAAAGGGGTGAGTGGGCCCATATACTTCAGGAAAGTTACTAAGGAAAATCATGAAGTCGAGAGAGAAAAATCTGCGTTGGTTTAACATGGACTAGTCGCCCGAAAAATGGTCATTCAATCCGACAAGCCTGATACACTGAAAGATCAACCGAATGATGTGCCGGAAGCTTACCCAATTAATGCACCAGAAGATCACCCGACTGATGTTCCAGAAACTAACCCGACTAATGTGCCAGAAGATCATCCGACCGTTGGAGAAGACCGTGTGCCGGAAGGTGAAGAAGTGATACTGTCACAATTCAGAGTCTGTTCGTCCGAGTTGCGTGGCTCACAATTCCGAGGGTGTTCAAAAAGTTTTGTGGCTCACAATTAAGAGGGTGTTCGTTGGACTCGTTCGAGTTTTAATGAAGAACAACGAGCGTATTTTTATATGACGGGATGAATCTTGAAGTTGGCCGGGAATTTTAATCAAAGTCGGCATTGATAAACTTTGTGAGTAGGGGTGCCTTTAAAGGATCTTTCCAATTTATTACAGTTAAGTCTACCAGATCTTTTATGGGTAGTCAAATACGTGAGTGCTCAATGCAACTGGAAAATGCGTGTAGTGAGGTGTAACAACAGCCGGTTGTTCCGCGTACGGACATATCAAAAAATCCACACTTGTTTCGTAGCGACCCAACAAAATGATCATCCACAGGCCACTGCAAAGATTATCGGCCAGCACATTGCCCAAACATTCCATGGCCTGTAACTACTACCCAGCACGAAAGTGATAAGGAGTCTTATGTCAAGTAAGGGTCTCGATCTCAGTTACTGTAAGACTTATAATGCAAGGACTACGCCCATTGCAATGATGAAAGGCACCCCTGCTTCTAATTACGCGATGTTACCAGATTATTTTTTATGGTTAAAAGTTTAAACCCGGGTTCACATACAGCGATTAAAGTCACCGATGCCGGGCATTTAAAATACGGTTTTGTGGCATTACACGCCTCTATTCAAGGATTCAAATCTTTGAGGAAGGTTATTTAGATCGACGCGTGTCACTTGCATTGTTAGTACAAGGGAATATTAATAATTGCAACCGCTATGGAAGGAGATGGCCATTTATTTCCCCTAGCTTTTGGTATTTCGAACATGGAGAATCGCAGATCGTGGTGCTGGTTCTTAACACGCCTTAAAAAAGCAATTCCGGACACAGAAGATTTGGTGTTAGTATCGGATAGACATAAAGCCATTATTTACTCGTGTAAGACAATGTATCCTCTGGCAACCCATGGATACTGTTGTTATCACATTGAACGAAACATGACGGAGAAGTATAAAAAGGAGGGGATAGTCGGCCATTTTTGGGAATTGGTAAGATCATATACAGTGCCTGAGTTTGAGAAAATATGGGATGTTTTCAGTGAAAGATATCCTAGTGCTGCAGCTTATATCTCGAAAACATTAAGATCGCAATGGGCAAGAGTATACTTCATGGGAAAAAGGTATAACATACTGACTTAAAACAACTCTGAAAGCATTAATATTGTTCTAGTGATATCTAGAGGATTTTCTATTCCTGCCCTGTTAGACGGCTGTCTTGAAAAGGTAGCTGAATATATATAAATAAATACCATGACAGTAGTACAGAGTGTTTGAGAGACACGTCCTCGATAGTCACTCTGTGGATTAAAAGAAAAATTCTTAAAAACAAGATCAGATCCAAGACCATGAAGGTTGAAAACATTTACAATGACACGTGGTAAGTTTCGACGTTTGCCACCCCCAAAGAACTAGAAAGCACCCCCATGGAGATGGGAAACACCCCCAGAGCCGGAAAGCACCCCTATGAAGATGGGAAACACCCCCACAAAGATGGGAAACTCAAGCAACCCCGTGGACTTGGGAAACACCCCACGGAGTTAGGAAACTTAAGCACCCCCACAGAGTTAGGAAACACACCCAAAGAGTTTGGAATCTCGATCAGGAAAAGAATCCCCAAGCTCACAAGGGAAATACAGGTACACACTGTAGTGATCAGTAGGAAGCTCTGCACATGACTCAAATGGAAGATTAATTAATACCCGTGTGCGCATGCCGTCTCACCAATCTCCGCTACTTAAGTGAACTCTGAAGAATTATGTGGCGAATTATTGAGATTGACCAATTGGTAGCTTACGCATTCTTTGCCAGTAAAATCTATCCCGTTACGTGGAAAATGGGTCATACCTTTAAGTGTACGTGAAGAATTTGGGTTTTTAAGCCGCCGATCGTCGAACCCAGTAAAAGAGGATGTAGGAGGATAAAAAGATTCTGAGCATTTAGGAAAGCTAAATATAGCAAGTACTGCAGAAAATGCTTCAGCGATGGACATTTTGCTAAAATTTGTCCTCGCGCTTAATAGTAACGATTTAATTTTGTATGAACTGAATCAATACCGCTATGGATTTTGTATAAACTTAACAGTACTGATAGCCATTGATGAAATGTGTTACTTTTATACAATCTTGCATAAGAATTTTTTACGGTATTTACTAGCACCATTAATTTGGGTAGTTGTGTATCAAATCGACTGAATTAGGTTTAGAGGCAATAAATGAGTCTTTCCCAGCCTCATTAAGTTGGGGGTTGTATGTTGAATCGATGAGTCGAGGGAATGAAGCAACAATAAAATTTAAACACCAGCATGCTATAATGAAAATAAAATAAAAATATTCAACTGTTATATGCATTTTTCGGAACATATAAAAATTTGGCCCTCTTTGGTAAAAGTCAAAGCCCACCAGTAAAAAGCCACCGAGTTCGGCCTCCTCCACGAGCCCCGCCAAAATTTTGATTCCTGCGCCATCACCTACACGGAATATATCTTCAAGACTCAATGTCCAATCGTCCAAGCTCGCCGGAGCACCATCAATGGTTACCAGAGTTTCGTCGTCAAAAAGAAAATTCGACAAAGTGAGCTTACCGGATAAAAGGACGTCGTCAATGGAGAATCCACCGCCAAGCTCGCCGGAGAAACCCATCACCACCACGAGCAACTAAAACGCAGCCGTCGAAGCTCACCGGAGAATGCCGAATCGCGAATTGGAGAGGAGGAGCAGAGAGAAAATGCCTTAAAACCCTAAAAGTATTTATGAGGTAATATTTTACCCTAATCTCATTTCCCTTTTTGATTAATTTCGAATTCTATAAGCTCATGCAAAGCCCAAAATCGCATAAATTAGGCCCAAAAAGCTGATGTTTGAATTTTTAATGGCCAAAAACGATCAAAAATGGGTTATTTATACATTTATAAGTGAAAAATGCTATTTCCAAAGGTTATTAAAAAAGCCTTGGAAATTAAACTTTGGAACTTTATAAAGTTTCAATTTTAATCTTCGAACATGAAAACCAAATTAAAGTTATTTTTCCAGGTTTTCATTAATTATTTACTTAGCCACGGTATTATTACAATAAAAAAAATTGTGCATTTACTTAGCCACGGTATTATTACAATAAGGAACTTTCTGAAGTTTCAAAGTTAATGCGTAATTATTATTTTCAAGCTACTCATTTACTTTCACATTTACTATGTCACTTGATTTTATTTATTTATTTTTGGATATATTTTCGGAGTTCAAAATTAATTTAAAACGCCTTTATTTTACAAAATGTGCCTATGAACCTCCAAAAGTAAAAAAATCGAATAAAATCATAAAAAAGTGACCTTTGATTCATCTAATCATTCGCATATGCCTTTGACTATACTCAATCAACTTCAAGCATTATTTATACAAGCATTTTTCGAAAATATTTTACAAAATCCCAGTTAAAGGAAATTTGCAGTTCCTTGGAAGAACGGAGATGAGACTAACATCTCTGACAACCCGGATCCTCGCCAAATAACACAAGTTACCTTAAGTTTTAAAAGAAAAGTTTATCACGCAATACGATTACCCAAGAAATTGGGGGTTAATGTTATATGCATTTTTTGTAACATAGAAAAATTGGGCCCTCTTTGGTAACAGTCAAAGCCTACAAGTAAAAGTCGAAGCCCACCAGTAAAAGTCAAAGCCCTTCAACGAAGTCGAAAACGAGAGGCCCACGACCCAACGCATTTGGTGAGGCCCGGAGCTAAGAAGACGAAGAAGACAAAGCCCTTGATCAGAAAGTCACTCGCCTGGCGAGCCCCTCGCCTGACAAGGTACCTTTCCCTAGCAAGCCCCTCGCCCCGCTGAGAAAGGAAGATGTTTCCTTTGTAAGGAAAAAGGACATTGGAAAAGAGATTGTCCCAAGTTCCAAAATGAAAAGAAAAATGAAACTGGTGAGTGTCTCACCCGATAAGTTTCCTATACACATTTGTTTTAGAAAGTCTTTTTCTCCAAAAGATCTAAAACCGAAATATGTGACATTCTTTGTTTTTCAGCAGCAGCTAAGTGATAATGTTGGACTTCGTCCCTCCAAGGAAACGAGACCCGCATGATGAAACGACATGGTATGATTTGATGACCATGGAGCTTGGGCTCAGCCCGATCAGGCCCAATGAGCAGTCTACCGCGTATAGCCCATCAAAGAACCCCTTCCAAACTCAGTCTCCAAAGACCAAACTACCCCGAATAACAGGTCCACGAAGCTCCGCACTGACCAACTCAACAAACAACGTGTCGTCAATGAAAGATTCAGCTCCAAATAACACGAGGACACCTTTACACATGTTGGCAGCCTAACAGAAAGAGGAATTCAATTCAACTAGCCGTTGTGAGCGAGAAAGGAGGGGGATACGATGTAGAACGTAGGCTATATATAGGAGATAGATTGTATATCGAAAGGGGGCACCACTACATTCAGAATCTCTTTGTAATCATTTTATACAAAATCAAGAACTCTACTTTACATTACTGGCATTCGTACATTCAAGTCTATATACAATGAGATAGTCATTTTTTTTTACGACAGTTGATCATCCACGTCAATAGTTTGGCGCCGTCTGTGGGAAATCTTTATAGATTCCTACCCAACCAAATACCAAGCGAGCAAACTCGCAAATGACAAACGGATGATCCAGCGGAAACCCCGCGGCCAACCCTACGGAACCCGTAATGGACAATGTTGTCAAGGCCATGATGGAGACTACCCTCAAACAGCTCGAAGAGAACGCTGAATCGAGAAAGGAGTTCCAAACCAAATTGGAAAACCTCGCCGAAAAATAACCCCAGATCGAAGGAACATTGACCGAGGCGGTCAGCTCGATGAAAACTCGGCTCTCTTCAGCACCACAGAGAATCTCGGACCGGGGACAGCCCTGGACTTTTCCAGAATTCAGGTCACTCCAGGAATTACCGAGGTGGAAAACATTTCGGGTATGGTGGAGGGACGAAATCCCACCACAGGCATGCAAAGGCCAGCAGGTCGAGAGGTCGCCACTGGGGTTACCTCGTCTGAGTAGGATTGGGGGCAATTCAATCCAACTACGGGATGCCAAACCGTCCTGATGACCTCGGATTCCAAACTCCACCAAGACAGGTTCAGGCTCCCGACGTGCAACCCCCTTAGGCACCGATGCGCCCGAGCTCCATGCGGACTGGCAACGAAATAAACAACCCCATCCGCATAAGGGAGGAAGCGACCCCTGTGGCATTCCTGATCCCTATCCCGGGCAATGGAAATAACAATTTCATTTTCGATCCCGAGCAGACTTTTCTGGCGTGGCTCAAAGGGCTCGAATCTACGGTTGAGAAAGTAAAATCTGAGGTAAAAGCGGTGAACTCGAAAGTTCATCACGCCACCTGGGCAGCTCCCAAGATAGACCGCCTTGTACAGGAATCAATAAGCACACAATTCACATCATTGATCACCAACAAAAAGATCAGGGACATCGGGACGGTCAACATCCCCTGATACGACAGAAAATCTGACTCGATGGCATATCTTCGGGCATTCCACATCGCAATGGGGAGAGCTAACCTCGAACCAACGCAGAAGGATGCTGGGCAGTGCCAGATATTTGCCAAACATCTCGAGCAAAACGCTCTCGACTGGTTTTCCAAGCTGCAACCCTATTCGATCAGCTCGTTCGATCTGCTGACGACAATCTTCTTAAAGCATTTCTCTATGTTTATTGAGACTGAAATTACGGTGGCTCAACTCTACGCGCTACAACAAACTAAAGTCGAGCCACTACGGAACTTCATAGCTAGGTTCAAAAACATGTTATCACGCCTCAATGGGGTAAGAGACGACACGAAAATTGCAACCCTCACCGCGGGACTATGGTACAAATCTAAATACAGGCAAGACATTTGCGTAAACCGTTATACTTTGATCGAAGACGTAATGCATCGCGGTGGCAACTGGATTCGAGTCAAAGAAGAGCGGGCGGCCCTCGTTGCGAAATTCGACCCTACCTCGGCAACACCGAAGTTCAACAATTCGCAAAGACCACCTCGGGATCACAACTAGTACAAAGGAGTTGGGCATCACCGAGGGAACCTAAACTATGCGCACCCGCCTAAGCGCAACTCGCTCCCTCCGAGATACGTAATGAACTCAAAAAATGAAGGAGTCAACATGGCCCAAGGTAATGACCAAACGGCACAGGCCGATCCATGGCCAAAAGATCCGAAGGCTTACTGCAAATTCCACAGAGTATTCGGGCATGCAACTGCCCAATGCCGGAAGTTGCTAATGGCACTAGCAGAAAAGCTGGAATGAGGTGAAATGAGCGATCTTGATATCGAGACCCTAAACCCGAAGTTGCAGGGAAACGCAAATCTGGAAAATGACCCGGCGACATCAAAGAAAAGAAAGCATAAGAAGTTCCGAGGTCCCCCTCCACCAGAGGAAACACCGAACACTCCTTTCGGAAAAAAAGGGAAAACAGGTCAACGAGATCGAAAAACCCTGTCAAGAGAAAAAACCCCAGGTCATCGATGTGATCATGGGTGGATCTCGGTACTACAAATCATCGGTCAACTCGCCAGATTTTTCAAGGACCAGAGGCCCTCATTACATTCAAAGAGAGCGACGCCAACAGTCTGACGGGGCCACACGATGATGCTCTAGTCATAACCCTTAACGTAGCGAATTGGGAAACCAAAAGGATTCTCATTGATAACGGAAGCTCCGCGGATGTGATCTTCTAATAAACTTTATGTCAAATGAAGATTAGGCCAGAGGACATCAATAGGGAAACAGTTCCCCTCACCGGCTTTAGCGGCCACTCCATAAAAACCATCGGAGAGATTAAGCTTTCCGTAATGGCAGGGGGCGTTAAGTTGATGACAAAATTCCTAATCATAGACTGCCCGTCCCCTTACAATCCAATCCTCGGGAGACCATGGCTCCACGCCTTGAAAGCAGTCCCATCAACATACCATCAAAGTCTCCAGTTCCCAACCGAAGAAGGGATCGAAGAGATCAAAGGCGACCAAGCCATGGCTTGAAGATGTTACATGAACAGTTTCTTACTCGCCAAACTAAGCATAGCAATTACAATGCCCGCAGGTAAACAAGGTAAAAAATACTTCGGAAGTGGACAACGAGTCCCCAACCATCGAGATCCTAAAACAGGTCCCAATCGATGGGGACAACCCCAACAACACCGTTGGAATCGGGACCGAACTGAAGGGAGAAGTGCGCAAACAGCTCATCAAAATCTTAAAAAAGAACAAGTAATGCTTCTCCTGGTCGCTCGAGGACATGCCAGGAATCAGCCTAGAGATCATATCGCATCAACTCAACCTCGACCCGAGTTTCAGGCCGATCAAACAGAAAAGGCAAAAACTAGCCCCGGAACGTTCCAAGGCGGTAAACGAAGAAGTCGAAAGGCTCCTCAAAACAGGGTCACTCCGCGAGGTGAAATATCCAGACTGGCTTGCCAACACCGTGGTCGTCAAGAAGAAAAGCGCGAAGTGGAGAATGTGCATCGATTTCACGGACCTAAACAAGGCATGCCCAAAGGACAGCTTCCCACTTCCGGATATCGACCGACTTGTCGAGGCAACATGTGGGCACGAGCTGCTTTCCTTTATGGACGCTTCTTCTGTTACAACTGTTGATGTGAATAATCACGACCAACTGTCACAAAGTGATTGCACTCTGTTTACGATGAACACAATGATGGATCTTAACTATCTGAGATAAAACCCACTTCGATGAATAAAAATACGAGATGAGAATTTTGTAAAGAGTTGATCGATAATAAGGAACTTGTATGTTTGATTGATAACAAAGCGATTGCAGAGTGAAAAGCTAGTAGAATATATGGAACGAGATGATTCTCCCTAGAGTCACTTCGTAGGCTTTATTTATAGCCCGAATTACAACGTCTATTTCCTATAATCTTGCAACGGCTAGTAGATTAGGCTGATTCTCTCCTTTTTCCGTTTTGGCCACCACGTGTCCAGTCTTGACGACGTGATGCTCGGTCCCTTTTTATGTGGAAGACTCTGGATATGGTCAATAAAGGGGGAAACGCCTGATATCCCGGGCTGCTTGGTCTTCGGGAAGGCTGCTTGGACCTCGTGGGCTTGGTTTTCGGGAAGACTTGGCTTCGAAGTAGATTCTTGATGGACCGAACGTGCTAGGTTGTTTATTGGGCCTGCTGGTTAGTTGATAGGCCCAACTTTCTTTAGATCTTACGTCGTTTTACGTCGTCGGGTGTAACTTCATCTTTTCAATGTCGTTTTTCGGAGAGGGTGAAATCCTGCATCATCAGTGAGCCCCCCAGTTCATTAAGTGATTGTCACTTGGTGAACTATTATGTCGTTGAAAGGAAAGAATTCACGTCCCTTTGAGAATTTAATTTTCCTCGAATAATTTTGGTATTATCCTTTTGAAAAAATTCTGATGAGGCGCGTTAAGGAATTTGGCGGGTGATTCAAATTGTTTGCAATCTTGAAATTTTTCCCATATCCGAGTTGTAACTGATTCGGTTCGATCTTGAATCATTCTCTGTGCATGGGGAGGACACGTGGGAACGTGTGATTGGCTTTGCGTGTGTCAAAGCTTGCTTCAATCCTTCGCAGTGGAGAGAGGTCCAATCGAATCAGAGATTAGACAACGGTCAAAAAGGTCTTTGTAAATTCCAGCTGCCACAAATATTTCGGACGTGATGGGGTCATTAAAAACCCACTAATTTGTCAGTTATTTCCATCATTTGCAGCTTTGGAGATCGTGAAGGGTGGTTTTTTGAAGAGGCGGTTTTTGCAGAGGTGAGTTTATAAACTTCTTACTCTGTTCCCTTCTTCGCATTTTTCCTCTTCTCCCTCTTTTTTCATTGCGAAGAAATGTCTGCCTCTGGTTCGAAGAGCGACTCCTTCCAGGCTGATGGCTCTCTCTCGGTGATTACTCCGACTTATCTTCGCGAGCTCCGGAGCCTGTACAACATCCCTGATTTTATCGAGACAGAGGCCCCAGGAGCGATGGATCGAGCTTTTGATGAGAAGCCGGGGTGGTCGTGTGTTTACGAGGCTTTCTTCGAAGCCGGGGTTGAGTTCCCTCTTCCCGATGTGATCGTCGAATTTCTCCAGCACTTCGGCTTGGCTCCTGGGCAGTTGGTCCCAAACGCCTACCGGAATCTCGTGGCCCTAGGGGTCATGTCTCGAGAGAATAGGGCGGTTCTTACTGTTGAAGACCTTGTTCGCCTTTATTACCCCAAGAGTGCTGGGAAGTCTTCGGGGAGATTTTTCTTGAATGGGAGGATGGGGAGGATCCTCAGAGGAACTCCCGACGTGCGAGGAGGGTGGACGGAGAGGTTCTTCTTTCTCAGGGATGTTCGATCTGAGGCGTTGAAACCTCCGAGATGGAGTTCCGGCCCTGGTGGGCTTTGAAGGCTAACTTCGGTGTTTTTCTTTTTATTTTTGCCTTTTTCGTCTCTTTTTGCTCTGACTGTTGGAACATTTCTGCCTTCCAGCAACCAAGATTGTGGTACCGGAGGTCGATCCGAGGTTCAGAGGGCTCAAGAAGGTTCTGGCCCCAAAGAACGGGGTGGATTGGAACGACTTTCCAATCAGCAGGATTAAGACCTCTGGGTATTGGAAATTCCGGACCGACGCGGGTCAAGTGTTCTCAGTTCCTCCCTTATCCGCTCTTGGTAGGTCCTTTTCACGTCGTAGGGTTTTTGTTGGTATAATCGAGGTGCGTTTTTCACCTCGTTTTCTTTGTCTTGCAGCGCCTGAGGAGTCTATGAAGTCCTCGAGCAGTCAGCAATTGTCTCCTGGTCGTCGTAAGGACCCCACTCCGCTCGTTCACCACGTTTCATCTGGGTCCGATGAGACTCCCGAAGACATGGCGTGGGAGTCGTTGGTGGCGAAAGCGCAAGAGGCTCAATCGTCTCAGCGGGTCAAGGTGGAGAGCGAGGTGGTGCTTGATGCCAAAGCACGTCCTGAAGCGGGTAATGAAGGGAAAGTTATTTCCACGAGGTCGTCGAGTGACGTTGCTCCTCGGCTGGATAAGCGTGACCGTTCCCCCGACCGTGCCGAGGTGAATGTTGCTCCATCAAAGAGAGGCAAGGTGATTCCGGAACGTCAGGCGCCTCGCACGAGGTCAAATCCTCAAGGGTATGTTGCGCCCCCTCGTCGGCAGGACGAAAAGTTGAAGGCCCCGGTGGTTCGCGAAGGAAGCAGTAGCCGCTCTGGATCTGGGGATCGCCAGGAGGTCCAGACCATCTCGATCGACTTTGCGAGTTCCCACTCTCTCGTTGATTCGCCCCGGGCGTCCTCGCGCTTTGTGGCTAGCTCGGCTCGCCGGGGGCATCCCCTCGATGTACTCTCACTATCGCATGGTAGGGAGTATGAAAAGACTGCCCATAACGGCGTGAAGGTAATCTCTATTCCATTTTTATGGAGATATTTGTTTACCGAGGTGTTTTTCACCTCGGATTTTTCGATGACAGTTTCTGACGGCGATGAACGAGATGGTTCTCGCTTACGAGAAGAGTGTTGCGGCCTTGAAGCTTCAGCTCAGCGAGGCGGGGTCCGACGGTCGCCTGAAGGAAGCTGAGACCCAGCTCGCCGTTCGAGAAAAAGAGGTGCGGGACGTCCAGGGGAAGCTCCGAAAAATCGAGGAATGCCTATATTCTTCGCGTTTAGATGCCGACTTCCAGAAGGAGACGGCCGAGAAACTGCAGGCCCAGGTTTCCGAGGAGCGTGGCAAGTGTCGCGCCCTTCAGGACGAGGTGTCGTCACTTCGGGCTGAAGTGGCTAGAGTCGAGGCTCTCGAACGGAGTTTGAAGACAGCGCGGGAGGGTCTGCTGAAAGCGACGGAGGAGCTCCAAGAGGCAAAGAGCGAGGTGGTTTCCGCTACTCGCCTTGCTGTGCAAAAAGTCTCTGAGAAGCTTAATAAGAAAATCGAACGCCGCAATGATACTATCGCTAAGCTCGGGCTCCAGCTCGCCAAATTCACCTCGGCTGAAGGATCTAAAGGTAAATGCCCGAACCTTCTTTGTGGTGTTTTCAGAGCTGCTACGTGCGTAGGAGTCTTTGGTGGAATGCTTACTATGGGTTTCATTTCCCAGGTGGTGTTCCGCCTCGTGCCGTCGTATCCGGATCCTCTCCGGCCTCGAGTCCTACCTCGGCTCGCCCTGCCGCCACCTCGAGCGTACATCGTGACCCCGCTTTCCCCGTTGAAGAGAAACAGGAGGAGGCCCCTGATGCCATTGCCAGCGTGGAGGGTGCCTTAGGCATTGGGCTTGGCGAGGATGAGGTCGTGGGCGATGATCTGGAGGACGAAGAGGCCGGGGGCCGCATCACTGAAGTCGACGATGAAGCTTAAACAGCTCGGGGATTTCCCTTTTTGTTATTTGTTCTTTTGTTTCCATTTCCATCAAGTTTAAGACAATGTGTACCTTATTTTGGTTGGGAGTCCGACCTGGGTACTTTGATGTTTGGATATTTACGTCTTTTTGTGGTCGGGAGTCCGACTTAGTTGTGGTCACTTCATCTTTTCGAGGTGATCTTTGGTGTTCGAATCTTCAATAAATTCTCGTTTTGTCGTCCTTCCTTTGCTTCTTTGTCTATTTCGTACACCCCGGTATTTGGTTAGTTTTTTGTCTCGCGCAACTCGATCGATCGATCCTATAGACGTTTTCATTTCGGGGTCTTTCACGTCGGGGTATGAGTGCGATCCCTACTCTGAAATCGAGTCTAAGGAGATTCTGAGTGTTGATGCGGCCGAGACGTAAAGGTTTTAGGGAGGATTTTCTCGATGTGCTTGTATGACTCGAGGTGCTTTGATATGTTTGTAAGCACTTTACCTCATTTTCGGGGTCGATATTGGTATCGAATAGTTAGAGCTGGGCTGTTCCCATGCTCCCTCCCCGGGGGAGATATAACAAAGAAGAGGTAGGGTGTAATCGAGATGTTTATTGAAGTTGTGGGGAATCGGGCTGTGCCTGCGTGAGGCTGCCTACGTACCCGCGTTTACCGGGATCAAGCCACTACGTAGTTCGGGGTGATATTTGTTCTGTTAAGAATAATATCTTTTTAGGTGTTGGGTATTCCAACTTCGGAGGACTTTTAGTCCGTCCGAATTGATGAGTCTGTATACACCGGGTTTCACTATTTCGGACACGATGTATGGTCCTTCCCAGTTTATCCCTAGCTTTCCAGCGTTTAATTCCGAGGTGTTTTGGAACACCTTGCGAAGTACCTAGTCTCCTACTTTGAATGAACGAGGTCGAACTTTCGAGTTGTAGTATCTTTCAATTACCCTTTGGTAGTTGACGATCCTATTCAAAGCTCTTTCTCTTCGTTCTTCGATGTAATCGAGTTGGTCTTTTAACATTTCTTCGTTTTCGTCCGGTTTATCTGGACAAAATTCTCGTCTTAAACTTAGGGATTCTGCTTCGGCTGGTACCATTGCCTCGGATCCGTATACCAACGCGAAGGGTGTTTCCCCGGTGGCTCGGCGAGGTGTGGTTCGGTATGCCCAGAGCACCCCGTTTAACTCCTCGGGCCATCTCCCTTTCTTGCTATCTAACCTCTTTTTGATCCCGTCAATTATCGTTCGATTTGCTACCTTGGAGTGTCCGTTCCCTTGCGGGTATCTCGGGGTCGAGGTGTTGAGAGAGATTCCTTGTGTGGCGCAGAAATTTTTAAATCTGCTAGAGATGAACTGTGGCCCGTTATCCGCGATGATCTCCTTTGGGAGCCCGTATCTGCAGATTATGTTTTTCCATACGAAATTTTCTGCGTCTATATCCTTTATGTGTGCATAGGCCTTGGCCTCTACCCACTTCGTGAAATAGTCGGTTGCTATTAGTAAGAACCTTGTTAATCCTTTTGCTGCCGGCATTGGTCCGACAATATCCATCGACCATTTTATGAATGGGTATGGTACCGTGACCGAAGACAATTTCAGTGCGGGTTGCCTAATTGTAGGCGCGTGCCTTTGACATACATCGCATTTTCGTACGTGTAATTCGCTATCCCTCAGCATTGCGGGCCAGAAGAATCCTTGTCTCTTGATTTTGTTAGCCAAAGATCTTCCTCCGGAATGGTTTCCGCAACTTCCCTCGTGCACTTCATGGATGACATTCTTTGCTTCGTCCTCTCCCAAGCATTTGAGGTATGGTCCGCTGAAGCTTCGTTTGTAAAGCGTGTCGTTTATCAGGCAGAATCTCGAGCTTCTAGCCCTCAATTTTCTAGCCTCTTGCCGATCCCGAGGTGTCTCGTCACCTCGTAGGAATCTGACTACTGGAGTTCTCCAGTCTCCCGGGCTGAATTCAATGTTGTGCACCGTTAGGTCGATGCTTGGCGCATCAATAGTTTCTACCGGGATGATGTGTTTCACTTCGGGGTCCGAGGTGGATGCCAACCCTGCCAGCGCGTCGGCCTGTGCGTTCTTGCTTCTCGGGATCTGGTCTATTTCGACCTTTTCAAACATTTTGATTAGTTGGTTTACCACGGTCAGGTAGGCGCTCATTCTTTGGTCTTTTGCCTCGTATTCCCCCGCTATCTGGCTTGTAACCAACTTCGAATCGGAGTAAACTTTGACGTTCCGTGCTCCCACTGCTCGCGCCAGCTTGAGGCCGGCGATTAGGGCTTCGTATTCGGCTTCGTTGTTCGAAGCCTTGAAGTTGAGGCGAAAAGAATGTTCTATCACCTCGCCGCTTGGGGTCACGAGGTGAATTCCTACGCCGGATCCGTTTTGATTTGACGATCCATCTACTTTTATTGTCCATGTTTCGTCGGCTGACTCATTTTCAGGGCTCTCAGTGTTAAGTTCTACCACGAAATCGGCTAGGACCTGCGATTTAGCGCACGTCCTTATTTTGTATTCGATGTCGAATTCGCTGAGCTCTATTGCCCATTTGGTCAACCTTCCTGATTGGTTTGGACTGTGTAGCACCGATCGCAGTGGTTGTAGTGTCATTACCACAATGGTGTGCGCTTGAAAATACGGTCTTAACTTTCTTGCCGCCGTGATGAGGGCGAGTGCCACCTTCTCCATGGTAGGATATCGGGTCTCCGCGTCTTCTAAGGACTTACTGGTGTAGAAGATGGGCTTTTGGTCACCTCGGTCTTCTCTGACGAGTACGCTGCTTACCGCGTAGGCTGTTACTGCGAGGTAGACTAGGAGTGGTTCGCCGATAACCGGGCTGACCAGTATTGGTGGGGTAGACAAATATCTTTTTAATTCTTGGAAAGCTTGTTCGCATTCGTTCGTCCACTCAAATTTTTTATTTCCCTTCAGCATTTTGTAGAAGGGAAGGCATTTGTCGGTTGATCGCGAGATGAATCGGTTTAATGCTGCGATCCGCCCCGTGAGCCTTTGAACCTCTTTTACGCTGCGAGGTGAGGGCATTTTTAACAGAGCATTTATCTAGTCTGGGTTTGCCTCTATGCCACGTTGTGTGACGAGGTATCCTAGGAACTTTCCCGATGACACCCCGAATGAGCATTTAGAGGGGTTTAGCTTCATCTGATACTTTTTTAGCATCTCGAAGCATTGTTCGAGGTGGGCGATGTGATCTTCTGATCGCTTGAATTTGACCAACATGTCGTCTATGTAGACTTCCATGGTTCTACCGAGTAAATCCGAGAACATTTTGTTCACGAGTCTTTGGTAGGTGGCCCCCGCGTTTTTCAGCCCGAAGGGCATTACTTTGTAGCAGTAGATTCCCCGTTCGGTTATGAACGAAGTTTTTTCTTGGTCGTCGGGATGCATCAGAATCTGATTATAACCAGAGAAGGCGTCCATGAAAGAAAGCAGCTCAAGCCCGCATGTAGCCTCGACAAGTCTGTCGATGTGCGGGAGTGGGAAGCTGTCCTTAGGGCATGCCTTATTTAGGTCGGTGAAATCGATGCACACCCTCCATTAGCCGCTCTTTTTCTTGACTACGACTGTGTTTGCCAGCCAGTCTGGGTATCTAACCTCGCGGATCGATCCTGTTTTGAGCAGCCTTTCGACCTCCTCGTTCACCGCCTTGGAGCGGTCTGGGGCTAGCTTTCTTCTTTTCTGTTTGATCGGTTTGAAGCTTGGGTCAACGTTGAGTTGATGCGAGATGATTTCTAGACTGATCCCTGGCATGTCTTCGTGGGACCAGGCGAAGCATTCTTTGTTCTTTTTCAAGAACTTGATGAGTCGTTTGAGTGTCTCGCCCTTCAACTCACTCCCGATACCAACGGTGTTATCGGAGTTTTTGTCGTCGATGGGGATTTGTCGCACCATTTCGACTGTTAGGGACTCATTCTCTTGCTCCGAAGTGTTTTTCACCTCGTTTATTTGGGGATGCTGTAATTGCTATGCTTGATTTACTGTACTCTGTTTGGCAAGCAAAAAGCTGTTCATGTAGCATCTCCGCGCCATGGCTTGGTCACCTCGGATCTCTTTGATCCCTTCGTCACTCGGGAATTGTAAACTTTGGTGATACGTTGAGGGCACTGCTCTCATGGCGTGCAACCATGGTCTTCCTAGAATCGCATTGTAAGGTGACGGGCAGTCTATGATCATGAACTTGGTTGTGACGTTCACGCCTCCTGCCATTACGGGAAGTTTGATCTCCCCGACGGTGTTGACGGAGTGGCCGCTGAACCCGGTGAGGGGCACTGTTTCCCTGTTAATGTTCTCGGGCCTTATTTTCATTTGGCTCAGGGTTGATAGGAAAATTACGTCTGCGGAACTTCCGTTATCGATGAGAATCCTTTTGGTTTCCCAGTTTGCGATGTTGAGAGTTATGACTAACGCATCGTCGTGCGGTCCGGGGAGCTCCCGAGCTTCGCTTTCTTTAAATGTGATGAGGACTTCGGGTCCCTGGAAAATTTGGCGGGGTGCGTCTGATTGGAGCTTTCGCTGGTGGGCTTTGATCGAGTTGACTGAGGGATTGCAATACTGAGATCCTCCCATTATCACGTTGATGACCTGGGAAGTTTTCTCTGGGCCGTCGTCTTCGACCTCGTTGACCTGCTTCCCCTTCTTTTTGAACGGGGTGTCGGGGACTTCCCCAGATTGGGGAGCTCGGTTCTTCTTGTGCTTCCTCTTCTTCGAGGTTGCCGGGTCGCCATCCGGACTTACGCTTCCCTGCAATTTTGGGTTCAAGGCCTCGATGTCGAGGTCGCTCATTTCGCCCCACTCCAACTTTTCTGCCAGGGCCATCTGCAGCTTGCGGCATTGGGACGTTTCGTGTCCGAACACCTTGTGGAATTTACAGTAGGCTTTCGGGTCTTTTGGCCACGGATCTGCCTGTGTTGTTGTGCCACTGCCTTGGGCCATGTTGACCTCGTCTTTCTCCGAGTTCATCACGTAGCCCCGGGGCAGGTTGCTTCGCTTAGGTTGAGGTGTACTACCTCGGTGAGACCCGGATCCTTTATTGTGGCTGGAGTCTCGTGGCGGCCTCGGGCGATTGTTGAACTTAGGTGTCACCGGGGTTGGGTCGAATTTTGTGGCGAGGGCTGCTCGCTCCTCCTCGACTCGGATCCAATTACCCCCGCGGTGCATTACGTCCTCGATCGAGGTATAGCGGTTCACGCAGATATCCTGCCTGAATTTTGATTTATACCACAGTCCTGCGGTCAGGGCTGCAATTGCTGTTTCGTCGCTTAGTCCGTTAAGGCGCGATAGCACGTCCTTGAATCTAGTTATGAAATTCCGCAGTGGCTCATCCTTCGTTTGTTGTAACGCGTAAAGCTGCGCCACCGTGGTTTCCGTTTCGATGAACATGGAGAAATGCTTCAGGAAGAGCGTTGTCAGCTGATCAAACGAGCTGATTGTGGCTGGTTGCAGCCTCGAGAACCAATCGAGTGCATTCTGCACGAGGTGCTCGGCGAATATCTGGCAGTATCCCGCATCTCGTTGGTGGGGCTGGAGATCGGCCCTCCCCATTGCGATGTAGAACGCCCGGAGATATGCCCTTGGATCGGTCTTTCCGTCGTAACGCGGGACATTGACCCTTCCCACGTCCCTGATTTTCTCGTTGGTGATCAGCGAAGTGAACGGTGTGCTCGTGGATTCTTGAACCAGGCGATCTATTTCTGGAGCCGCCGAGGTGGCGTGATGAACTTTTGAACTCACTGCTTTCACCTCGGATTGGACCTTTTCCATCGTGGATTCGAGTCCTCTGAGCCATGCCGGGAATGGCGAATTTGGATTGTAAACGAAAAGGTTGTCCCTGTCGTTGTCGATGTTGCCTTGACGGGCCACGGGGGGGGGGGGGTCTCTTCCCGAATGCGGATAGGATTGCTCATCTCGTTCCCGACCCGGGCAGAGCTCGGGCGCATTGGTGCCTGAGGGGCTTGCACTTCGGCATTCCGATTCATCCTCGGAGGGGTTCGAAATCCGGGATCATCGGGTTGGCCCGGTGCATCATAGTTGGATTGGATTGACCCCAATCCGGTGTCAGGGTGTCTGGTCGAGATGTGGCCGATTGCAACCCCGTGATCTACTGGCCCTCGCGGGTCCGTGGTGGGATTTTGCCCATCTGTTACGCCCGGGGTGTTTTCCACCTCGGTCGTTCCCGGAGTGACCTGGATTCTGGAGAAATCTAGAGTCCTTCCTCGTCCGAGATCCCTCCGTGGTGCTGTCGAAGATTGGGCTTTCATCGAGCTGACCGCTTCGGTCAATGTTCCTTCGATTTGGGACTGCTTCTGGGTGAGGTTTTCCAATTTGGTTTGGAAATCCTTTCTCGACTCAGCGTTTTCTTCGAGTTGTTTGAGGATAGTCTCGAACATGGCTTTCACGGCGTAATCCGCCGCGGTCTCCGAGGGGTTGCTCATGGGATTCCCGCTGGATGCCCCGCTTGCCATTTGCGTACTTGCTTGCTGGGAACTTGGTTGGGTAGGAATCTATACCGATTTCCCACAGACGGCGCCAAACTGTTGATGTGAATAATCACGACCAACTGTCACAAAGTGATTGCACTCTGTTTACGATGAACACAATGATGGATCTTAACTATCCGAGATAAAACCCACTTCGATGAATAAAAATACGAGATGAGAATTTTGTAAAGAGTTGATCGATAATAAGGAACTTGTATGTTTGATTGATAACAAAGCGATTGCAGAGTGAAAAGCTAGTAGAATATATGGAACGAGATGATTCTCCCTAGAGTCACTTCGTAGGCTTTATTTATAGCCCGAATTACAACGTCTATTTCCTATAATCTTGCAACGGCTAGTAGACTAGGCTGATTCTCTCCTTTTTCCGTTTTGGCCACCACGTGTCCAGTCTTGACGACGTGATGCTCGGTCTCTTTTTATGTGGAAGACTCTGGATATGGTCAATAAAGGGGGAAACGCCTGATATCCCGGGCTGCTTGGTCTTCGGGAAGGCTGCTTGGACCTCGTGGGCTTGGTTTTCGGGAAGACTTGGCTTCGAAGTAGATTCTTGATGGACCGAACGTGCTAGGTTGTTTATTGGGCCTGCTGGTTAGTTGATAGGCCCAACTTTCTTTAGATCTTACGTCGTTTTACGTCGTCGGGTGTAACTTCATCTTTTCAATGTCGTTTTTCGGAGAGGGTGAAATCCTGCATCATCAACAACCAGATCCTGATGCATCCCGACGACCAAAAAAAGACCTCGTTCATAATTGAGCGAGGTATATACTGCTACAAGGTGATGCCCTTCGGGCTCAAAAACGCAGGGGCAACCTATCAAAGACTCGTTAATAAAATGTTCTCAGAGTATCTGGGAAAAACCATGGAAGTCTACATAGATGACATGCTGGTCAAATCCAAGAACTCGGAAGATCACATCGCCCACCTCGAACAATGCTTCAAAATGCTAAAGAAATACCAGATGAAGTTGAATCCATCGAAGTGTTCATTCGGGGTGTCATCAGGAAAATTTCTGGGATATCTAGTCACCCAACGAGGCATAGAGGCCAATCCAGACTAAATAGACGCCCTGTTGAAAATGCCTTCACCTCGCAGCATAAAGGAAATCCAAAGACTCACGGGACGGATAGCGGCACTAAATCAGTTCATATCAAGGTCAACCGACAAATGCCTGCCTTTCTACAAAATGCTGAAAGGAAACAAAAAGTTTGAATGGATAGAAGAATGCGAACAAGCATTTCAAGAACTAAAAAAGTACTTGTCTACCCCGCCAATGCTGGTAAGCCCGGTCATGGGCGAAGCACTCTTAATCTACCTCGCAGTAACGACCTTCGCAATAAGCAGCGTGCTAGTTAGAGAGGATCGAAGTGATCAAAAACCCATATTCTACACTAGCAAGTCGCTAGAATACGCGGAGACCCAATACCCCACCATGGAGAAGGTAGCATTCGCGCTTGTCACAGTAGCGAGAAAACTAAGACCTTACTTCCAAGCTCATACCATCGTGGTAATGACACTACAACCACTGTGTTCAGTATTACACAGCCCCAACCAGTCTAGGAGGTTAACGAAGTGGGCAGTGGAACTCAGCGAATTTGACATCGAATACAAAATAAGAACATGCGCCAAATTGCAGGTCTTAGCCAACTTTGTTGTGGAACTGACCACCGAAAAACCTGAAGACGAGTCAACGGACGAGGCATGGACACTTAAAGTAGATGGATCGTCGAACCAGAATGGGTCGGGAGTAGGGATCCATCTCATCTCTCCGAGTGGCGAAGTGATTGAGCAGTCTTTTCGTCTTAAATTCAAGGCATCGAACAACGAGGCCGAATACAAGGCTCTGATAACCGGCCTCAAACTGGCACGAGCAGTAGGAGCACGTAACGTAAAAGCCTATTCTGACTGGAAGTTAGTCACAAGCCAAATCGCCGGAGAATACGAGGCAAAAGACCAAGGAATGAACGCTTACCTCGCCGTGGTCAATTAATTGATCGAGTCATTCGGGATAGTCGAGGTGAACCAATTCCGAGAAGCAAAAACGCACAGGCAGACGCGCTGGCGGGATTGGCATCCACCTCAGACCACTCCGAGGTGAGACGGATCATCCCGGTAGAAATAATAGACGCACCAAGCATTGACTTGACAGTAAACAACATCGAGCTCAAGCCGGATAATTGGAGGACTCCGATAACAAGGTTTCTACGAGATGAAGAAACACCTCGAGATCGACAGGAAGCTAGAAAACTAAGAGCTAAAAGCTCAAGATTCTGCCTAATAAACGACGCCCTCTACAAACGAAGCTTCGGCGGACCATACCTCAAATTCCTCGGAGATGAAGACGCACACAACACCCTTCTTGAGATACACGAAGGAAGCTGTGGAAATCACTCCAGAGGGAGGTCACTCGCCAACTAAGTCAAAAGGCAAGGATTTTTCTGGCCCACCATGCTGGAAGACAGCGAACAGTACGTGCAGAAATGCGACGCATGCCTAAAGCACACGCCAACAATAAAACAGCCCGCATTAAAATTGTCATCGATCACAGTACCATACCCCTTCATGAAATGGTCAATGGACATCGTCAGACCAATGTCGGCCCCCAAAGGTCTAACTAGGTTCCTACTGATAGCAACTGACTACTTCACGAAGTGGATAGAAGCCAAAGCATACGTACACATAAAAGACGCAGACGCGGAAAATTTCGTGTGGAAAGACATCATCTGCAGATGTGGACTTCCGAAAGAGATCACCGCAGATAACGGACCACAATTCATCTCAAGCATATTCAAGAACTTCTGCGCTACACTGGGGATCTCCTTAAGCACCTCAACTCTGAGATACCCGCAAGGAAATGGACATTCTGAGGTGGCCAACAGGACCAAAATCAACGGGATCAAAAAGAGGTTGGATAGCAAGAAAGTGAGATGGCTCGAATAACTAAACCGGGTGCTCTGGGCATACAGGACGACACCTCGCAGGGCTATCGGGGAAACTCCATTCGCATTGGTATATGGAACCGAAGCAATGGTCCCAACAGAAGCGGAATCGCTCAGCCTAAGACAGGAATATTGCCCAGACCGGCCAAATGAAAATGACGAGATGCTAAAAGATCAGCTGGACTACATCGAAGAACGAAGAGAAAGAGCATTAGGTAGGATCGTAAATTACCAAAGGGTGATAGAAAGATACTACAACTCGAAAGTTCGACCTCGTTCATTCAAAGTAGGAGACCTGGTACTCCGCAAGGTATTCCAAAATACAACAGAATTGAATGCTGGAAAGCTAGAGATAAACTGGGGAGGACCATATATCTTGTCCAAAATAGTTAAACCCGGCGTGTACAGACTCATTAATTCGGATGGGTTGAAAGTCCTCCGAAGTTGAAACACCCAACACCTAAAAAGATATTATTCTTAAGAGAATAATATCACCTCGAACTACGTAGTGGCTTGATCCTGGAAAACTCGAGTACGTAGGCAGCTCCACACAGGCACAGCCCAAATTCTTTTCACCACGTTGAAAAACCCGTCCTGTCCGTAATTCGACTCTCTTTGATAAGTTCCCCCCGGGGTGGGAGCATGGGAACACCCCTACTCTCACCATCTTCCTGCATCGTCGAAACACACAAATACGAGGTCAAATGCATACAAACCGATCAAAGCACCTCGATTCACGAAAGAAATCGAGATAGGACCTCTCCTCGAACTATGCATTCAACCGCCTAACACCCGAATCACCCGAGATTCGATTTCAAAGTACAAGATCACATTCATACATCAACTTGAATAGGCTTGGAAAGAAAACATCTATGGGATCGATTAGCACGGTCGCGCGAAGAATCATAACGAGGCAAAATAAAAGGAACAACCGGGATGCGCGAAGTGAAAAACGAGAAACACACGAATAGGGAACGGCGACGAGGTTTATTCAATAACAAAAGAAGTTCACCACAAACAAAAAGCTATCTCGATCAAACGAGGTAACAACACCTAGGTCGGACTACCGACCAAAAAAGGTGCCGACGAAAAAAGGTGCATGCGGTCTAAGGAACCACGAAATTAAAAGCAAAAACAAAAAAACAAAAACTACGATATCCTCGGACTGGTCAAGCTTCCTCGTCGACTTCAGTGCCATAAACCCCAGTCTCATCCTCCGGTTCCTCGCGAAGCTCGGCACCTACGGTATCCTTCACGTTGTCGGCAACCTCGGGGACTCCCTTCTGGTCACCTTCGACTGAGGAAGTGGGGTCACGACGGACATCCTCGGTGACGGCAGGGCGAGACGAGGTGGGGCTCGAGACCGGAGAGGGCCCAGGACCGACGGCACGAGATGGAGCATCACCTGGGACACGAAACCCATCATAATCACTCCGGCAAAGACTCCTACACAAGTAGCAGCTTTCAAAATGGCACGAAGAAGGCTTGGACATTTACCTTGGACCCCGTCGGTGGAGGTGAACTTTGCGAGCTGAACTCCGAGCTTGGCGGTCGTATCATTACGGCGCTCGAACTTCTTGTTCAGCTTCTTTGAAACCTTGTGCACGGCAAGGCGAGTCACGCCAATCACCTCATTTTTTGCGTCCTGGAGTTCCTCAGACGTCTTCACCAACTCCTCGCGAGCTAATTTCAAACTCCGTTCCAGGGCCTGCACCCTGGCGATGTCAGTCCAAAGAGACGACACGTCGTCCTGAAGGGACCGAGCACGGTTGAGCTCCTCAGAAAGTTGGGACTAGAGCTTTTCCACCGTCTCCCGCTGAAAGTCAACATCCAGATTCGCCGAGTAGAGGTCTTCCTCGGCCTTGCGAAGCCGGCCCTGGATAGTTCGCACCTCCTTTTCCTTCTCAGCAAGCTGTGCTTCAGCCTCTTTCAGGCGCTCCTCGGAACCCGGCACGGCAGCTTCATTGAGCTCGAGCTTGAGGGTCGCCAAGTCTTTCTCGTACGCTTGAACCATCTCGTTCATAGCGGTGAGAAACTGTACCGAGAAAAACGAGGTGGTTAATATCTCGACGAAATTAAACCCTAAGAGTTAACGGTTGTTTAAACTCACCTTGACGTTGTTGTGCGCTGCCTTCTCGTATTCCCGGCCATGTGCCAAGGTGAGGACGTCGAGAGGACGACCTCGACGGGCCAAGCTAGTCACGAAACGAGACGAGGAGCGAGGCGAGTCCACCAGGGAGTGCAAACTCGCAAAGTTGACTGTGATGGTCTGGATGCCCTGGTGATCGCCCGACCCGGAGCGACTGCTGCTCCCTTCTCAAGACACGGGGGCTTTCATATTGTCGTCAGAGCAGCATAGGGGCGTGACATATCCGTGGGGATTGGACCTCGTACGAGGGACTTGACGCTCAGGAATGACCTTACTCTTCTTCGACGGGCCCGCATTCACCTCGGGGCGATCGAGGGATTGATCACGTTTCTCTTGATGAGGAGCGACCTCCTTCGGCAACCTTGCACGAGCTGTCTCCCCTTCAACACCCACATCAGGACGTGGCTTGGCATCGGCCGCCACTGTGCCCTCCACTTTGACCCTGCGAGTAGACTGGGCCTCTTGCGCCTTGGCCACCAGTGACTCCAACGGAGCGTCATCGGGGGTCTCATCGCTTCCCGATGAAACGTGGTGAACGTAGGCAGGAGGATCCTCGCGACGACCGGGAGATGAACGTTGGCTGATGCTAGAGGACTTCATAGACTCCTCGGGAGTTGCACGACATAAAACGAGGTAAAAATTCACTTCGAACAAATCGACGAAAAATTACCACGGGATAAAGGGGATACCAATAACCGACAAAGGAGCGACCGAGATCACTTGCCCGCCGTCACTCCGGAACCTCCAATACCAGGAATTTTGGATCCTACTGGTCAGAATGTCACCCCAATAAACGCCTCCTTTTGGAATCAACGCCTTCTTGAGACCTCGGAACCTCGAGTCTGCCTCTGGCACCACCAACTTGGTCGCTGAACGCACAAGAAATAACGTTTTTAGACCAAGAAAGCAAGAAAACAACAAGAATATAAACAAATCGAAAAGCGTGCCCACAAGGCCCACCAGGGCCAAAACTCCATCTCAAGGGGTTGGGAGTCCCATTGAGGACCTTCCCTAGCCTTCCGTTCAGATAGTACCTCCTAGAAGACTTCCCGACCCCCTTCGGGTAGTAGAGGCGGACCGAATCCTCCGCCGTAAAAACCACTCTGTTCTCCCTGGCCAAGACCCCCAGAGCTACCAGGTTCTGATAAGCATTCGGGACCAGTTGTCCCGGGGCCAAGCCCAGGTACTGAAGGAGCTCGACGATCACGTCTGGGAGGGGAAGCTCGATTCCGGCTTCAAGAAAAGCTTCATATGCGCAAGCCATCCTCGTCTCTCATCGAAGGCATGATCCCTCGGGCCCGGAGCTTCAGTCTCGATGAACTCAGGAATGTTGTACAAGCTACGCATATCCCTAAGGTACGCCGGAGAGATCACGGAGAGATAGGAGTCCGCCTGAACCCAGTCGTTCTTCGATGCAGAACCTGACATTTTTTAGAAAGAAAAAGAGATGGAGGAAAAAGAAAACAAAAAGGATTATGGCAAAAGTGTACGTTGGAAAACTTATAAACCGACCTCTGCAACTTCCCATCAATCTTCCTTAGCACGATCTTCGAAAACTGCCAAGTAATGATAGCATTGAAAGCAAATGGGTTTAAAACCATCACCTCCAAAATAGGCGTGTCCAGAAAGGGATTTCGACTTCTCTAACCGTTGTCAAATCATAGTCTTGATTGGTTCAAAATTCCGCATATGGGGTTGATGACTAAAGCATATACGCCAAGCCAACCATGGTTCGCCACGTACGCATCCCATGCATAACCGAAACCCCCACGAACCGAATTGGTTCAAAGTGGAAAAATTCAAAAAAACATAATAAATAATATTTTACGCATTCCGAAAAGAGAATATCGCGCCAAAAAGAATTGCTTTAAAAAAATTTCAACGACAAAAATGTAACAAACCTGTTTACCTTGTCATCAATGTTCAAAGAAAATTCGTGAAGAAAATATTCCAACCAGCGTGAAAATATCGAGCAACCCCTCCATCATGAAAATGACATGAATTCCACTTATCATGCCATGCTTGATGCACTGGGGGGCTCACTGATGATGTTGGACTTCGTCTCTCCAAGGAAACGACACCCACAGGATGAAACGACATGGTATAATTCGATGACCATGGAGCTTAGGCTTAGCCCGATCAGGCTCAATGAGCAGTCTACCGCGTATAGCCCATCAAAGAACCCCTTCCAAACTCAGTCTCCAAAGACTAAACTACCCCGAATAAGGTCCACGAAGCTCCGCAGTGACCAACTCAACAAAGAACATGTCGTCGAAGAAAGATTCAGCTCCAAATAACACGAGGACACCTTTACACGTCTTGGCAGCCTAACAGAAAGAGGAATTCAATTCAACTAGCCGTTGTGAGCGAGGAAGGAGGTGTCGGGAAAAATATTACCGTCCCCTCCGTCATATCTCGGGATGGGCCATCGATCCATCGGGGTAACCTTTAAAAATTTGTTTTACACGGAAAGGCCCATTTTACACTTTCTGGAGTTACTTCATTTTTCTAGAACCGAGCACCAAGATAACGGAGATCCGATCGGTTAAGTAATTAGTTATTTATTCAAACAAGTAATTATTAATTCTAGTCAAGGAAATAAATAAAGCAACAAAATGGTTTTGCATTTATTTACCCAATGCATAAGGCCGTACCTATTTCTCACGATGACTTCCACTGCGCTCTCTGAATTTGGACAGAGCTTCAGTCGGCCTTTGAGAAAGCGCCTAGGGAGGTTGAGTAGAGCTTTCGCACGACTTCTAAAACGACAAGGAAACTCCCAAAGCCGTCCGGGATATTCTCTTGAACTTCCTCGTACACAAAGCGTGGGCTTCGTTTGATGGAACTTCGTTGCTTCTAGCTTAGCCGATTTCTAGAGAGAGAGAGATAGAATTTCGAGAGCTTCTTAGAGAGAGAACTCGAGTTTTGAATATGAGAGTGGTGTAGAAATGTGATGCTTAAGCCTTGTATTTATAGTAAAAGGCATGCACACATAACTTCCAAGAATAGATAAATCAATCAACCTTAATTAGTGTCAATTACAAATTAATCAACCTTAATTAGTGTCAATTACAAATCAATCAAGAAACAATTCCAATCTTCCCATTTGGTATAAGAATCGAAAATGTGATGATTAAAGTATCAAAAGATTTAATTTCATATGATTTAAATATGTATCATGAAAATCAAATACCTACCATATTAGGTAAAAATCGATTTCATCATATTTTAATCAAGGGAGTACATTTTCTTTAACTAAAATAAATACCAAGAAATCCAATCTCATTCCATGAATAGGTATATGCGATTTCTAACATTATTTTTAATCAAAAATTAATTCCAATTAAATCAAATTAGGTGACACATGATTTATCAATCTTTTCCTTATTTGTAAATAACCTATCAATTAAATAATGTCATGAATCAATCAATATTAATTCTCATGCATTATAAATCTTTATTTAAAACTTGCAAATCAAGTTCTTATGATTCATGCATAATTAATATTCATGATATGATTCTTACTTATTTAATATAGATTAATACCATATTTGTATATAATTAATTAGTATCACAAATTATCATAACACATAAATTTCGATTTCTACTCATGCTCAAAATCGCCAACTCATGCTTGGTAACCAAGCTTGGCAATTTCCATGATTCAAAATCTTACCTTATATGTTTATCATGATAATTAACATGATTAATCTTTTATTAAAATATGATAAGGAAAATACCTAGTGGGCTTATCCACCAAGGCTTGGTGGAAATTCCTCTCTAACTATTAGCTAAGATTAAACCCAATGGACCTAGCCCATTAATTTTATCTTTAAGTAATTCTCATGAATTAACATAACCTCTTGTTATGATATATAATTCATATCTTTTTCTCCGTAGCTTTTACACATAAAATCGTAGAAGAAAAAACTCTTAGAATTCAATTTACTACAAAATTGATGTTGACAATTTATTCCAGTTTTGACGTTTTTTGATCAGCTATTTCTCTGGCAAAACTTTAGGTACTTTAGCCGCAACTTTTTAAAACTTTCCAAAACTTGACACAAGCTTCAGTTTCAATTGTTCTATCATAAATTAGAATAACAAATTGTTACGGTCAGATTTGGTCAAATCCATCCTCAACACAACTCGTGTCGTTTTGTCAATAAACGACATAAGGGAAGGCGAGGAAGCTCATTGCCCGAGGGGGCAAACAAGGCATATCCCCGAGGAGGACTATCCTCGAGGAGGATTATCTCCGAGGAGGGTCGATCACAAGGAGGTATGGCCACGCAAAAGCAGATTTCGATGAAGTGTCCCATCACGTTCGACGAGGAATTTCGTCATGATGGTTTATGCAGAGCCGAATGACGGCTGACGGGATGTGCATTTAATGAAGCCAACCTACTCACTCGATGAGAAGCATCGGCAACGAAGCTTGCAGAGCCGAATGACGGCTGACGGGATGCGCATTTAATGAAGCTCACCTACCCATAATGACAGTCTGCTCGGAAGTGACATAAAGCATGATTTAACCATGCTTCCCTCAAATAAATCTGAGAAGCGAATGATCAAAGGGAGAAAAAGGCGGGAAAGAAGCAAAGAGACATAATGTAAACTCTATAAAAGGCCAGAGAAGCCTCGTTTGTAAGGGTTCGGAAAAATAGGGAAGAAAGCCCAGGGAAAAGAGAGAAACATCCTGTAATAGAAAGGCTAAAGCAAAGAGAAAATCTTGGTTCATGATCCTTCATCTGTCCAGCTATTCAATGAAAGAAAACCGAGCTCATATCGGAAAATATAATAAAACAGAGATATTCACTGATTATTGTTGTTAATTTGTTATTGGTGATTATTTCTGTGACTGGAAAAGGGCGGTGAAAATCGCCCTCTACAGTTTGGCGCCCACCATAGGGCTTTGTTTTCTTTCTAACTCACATATACAGACGAGTCCGAGATGGTCGTCGAAGGAGGTTGGGGATGGCCCAAGGAAGATATGGCGAGGGCACGAGAAGGAGATGATCACGTAATGACGGACGGCTGGAAGAATGAGGAGTGGCCAGAGAGCAATGAGCCGTGTCCAATGATGGAGGACACAACGGAGAACCAACAGGACCAGGAGCAGCAAAGGGTCCCAGGTGAACCGCATCCCGCGATGGAACTTGTCCTGCTGTATCTAAGCCTCGAGGAACTCCTCGCGATGGAGATGGTGTGCACGTCGCTACGCAATGAGGTTCGGGGGAACAGCCTTCTGTGGTGCAACCTCAATATCGACGACCCGATGAGCGAGCGGCTCGAAGATGAGAATCTTCTGAAACTGGCGAGGAGGTCTCAAGGGAGGATGGAGACCCTGACGCTGAATAGGTGCTTCGAGATCACCAACGCCGCGTTGAGGATAATTTTGCAGGATAACTCGGCGATCATAAAGTTATGCCTGCCGAGCTGCCACCGAATCACCGTGGACGACGTGGTCAACAACTTGTCCACCATAAAGCACGGGATAAAATTCCTAAGGGTCAACAAACTCGGGTTCAGTTACGAGGAAGGAGCCAAGGCCAGACTCGAAGACCTTCCCGCGCTGCTCGCGGCAAGGAGCCCGACCGACGACCTCGAGCAGCAGACGCCCGCACCACACGGCCGTCTGCTCGACATGGAGTTCTGCAGGAAATGCGACAAGGATATCCTAGTTTACGAGAAGCCCACGAAGATTGGAGAAAGGAACACCATCCACCCGCCGTGTCTTCGCCGATGCCAGGAAGGATGTGCTTGTGGCTTTTGCAAGTCATGCATAATCCTTGGTCTCATGTGGTATACCTACGTCTGCACGGACTGCAACGATGGGCGCCCCAGCAAAGACTCTCTGGAGAAGGTAGTGTCTTCAGCCTGCTCGATCATCGGTGAACAAGCCCCGGAGTAAGGCACGTACGCTGTTCAACGTGAAGGGAGGGTTGACCTACCGAGAAGCCTCTACGAACCCTTTTGGCGTGGTCTCTCGATAATGATTACTTTTCAGCCTTGTTAGATGATAAAAATTTGTTTCAGTTTTAATGTCTATATGTATGTTTTTACTTTAAGAAACGAGCGAAATTATAAGTTGACAAAAATGTGTGTACAACTCTGCTCGGTGAGAATACAGAATAGAAAGAAAAGTATCCTCGCGATATTCATATGCAAAATATATATATATATATATATATATATATTTATATATATATATATATATATATATTTATGGCTAAGGGCGTTGAGCAAGCCCGAGCCGGCGAGAGTGCTGAGAAAAAAAAAGAAAATATATATATATACGGCTAAGGGCGCCGAGCAAGCCCGAGCCGGCGAGAGTGCCGAGCAAAAAAAGAAAATATATATACGGCTAAGGGCGCCGAGCAAGCCCGAGCCGGCGAGAGTGCCGAGCAAATAAACAAGGTGAGAGTGCCTGTGGCGAGAGTGCCAAGCTAAAAGGCGAGAGTGCCTGTGGCGAGAGTGCGAAGCTAAAAGGCGAGAGTGCCTATGGGGTCCTGGAAACTAGTCGGCTCGTACCGGATGAAACCCAGCGATACCCACAAGTGTTAACTACGGCGAGAGTGCCGAGTAAAGAGGTACGGCGAGAGTGCCAAGAAAAAGAGGTACGGCGAGAATGCCGAGAAAAGAGGTACGGCGAGAATGCCGAGTAAAGAGGTACGGCGAGAGTGCCAAGAAAAAGAGGTACGGCGAGAATGCCGAAAAAAGAGGTATGGCGAGAATGCCGAGAAAAGAGGTACGGCGAGAGTGCCGAATAAAGAGGTATGGTGAGAGTGCCAAGAAAAAGAGGTACGGCGAGAATGCCGAGAAAAGAGGTACGACAAGGGTGCTGAGTAAAGAGGTACGGCGAGAGTGCCGAGAAAGAGAAAAATATTTACGGCTAAGGGCGCCGTAAACAAGATAGTTTTATCCATTTGTAAAAGTTTATGAGAAGTCGTTGAATAAAGATGATGCTTATTATGATAATCTTATTATAGTTTCTGGTAGAGTAAAATAGAATGTTTGATCCTTAGTTCATAAAGGATGCAATTATGAATTATTATCACAACAGAGTCAATGTGAAGAAGAATTAATAATCATAATAAATTAACTTAAAATGTCTGTGAACTGATTTACTGGGTGGGAGCCCATTAATCGTACAAGGTCATTAATGTGACTAAGTGACAATCCTGTTATGGATTTTGTGTGTGTCACACTCACTAGAAGTGCATTAAGTATGAAGTGTAATCATACTGGACTGGACCTGACTTAAGCTCCGGAAGTTATCATATAAGACCGTCACTGATAACTTGGAGTTGAGTCACTAGTAGATGATCAAATGGATATTCGATCTAAGTCCTGAGTGATCTTGAGTCCGAGCTGCTGGCTTGATTGTTCTTTGATTTAACCGTTAAAGAACACAATAAATAACCGTTGTTCCCAACACTATTATTTTGGGAGCATGATAGTCAGCAACAAGGGTAGCTTGGTCATAGACACGGGCATCACAAAGCTCTCTTCAGAGTCATGATGATTCCATTGATTGTCGGTGGTGAGAAGTGAGAGGTACCCATGCGCAACTTATGAATCGAAACCATAAGTGGGTCACTCATAATATTACTGACTGAGTCAAGGATGAAAATGCAATGAGGGGCATAACGGTAGAAACCGCCTGCTCGTGTGTGGATCATCAAGTGAAAGATCAATAACCCGAATTTGATTGTATCAATGGACACCCTGCTGTTATAAAGGGAATGATATATACCGTATCACTAAAGAGGGCAGCCTCAGGTCTATAGTGGAATCACTTCGAGGTTTGACGAACAACTAGCAGTTCGTTGGAGCTAAAGTGATACGGGTGAATGGTCCCCAGGATAGCTCCGTAACGGATGATACGTACGTGATAAAGACATTGAAATTTTTTTACGATCATTTGGCAATACTCATAAAACTGAAGTCTGTGTCAGACATCAGATAGTTTTATCAGTAGCGTGGCAAAAGTACCATATCTTGGTAACCGAAATTAACTGACAAAAGAAAGTAGAATTTGGATTTTCTGTCAACATGAAATTTGTTGGAAATTAAATTCAAAGCAACTTTGCTTTTGGAACCGAGTCGTTTCGACGTACGGATTGTGATTTAAAAAATTTCTAAGCTTGTGATCGTTTCGGTAAACTATGAAATTAAATCACATGTCACGAATTTAGATGATAGTGTGTCACCATGACATTTAAATGTGTGATATTGAGATAAGAGAATATTAATATAATTTAATTATTCGAATTTTATTATTAATGTATTATTAATAATTATTCAATAATTAATAGATTTATATTAATATGAAAATAATATATTTTAAATATATTATAGTGTAGAAATCGAATTGGTCTTTTGGAATGTGGATCCATTCACATTCGAATGGATAGACTTTGGTCTTTCCATAATTGCGGCAAAAGTACCAAAAGTTTTGGTATTTGAGAAAAACCCTAAAATCAATTTAATCCATTGGATCGGTTATGATTTAATATCAACCGATGGATTAGGATATTGATGAATTCGAAATTAATGACTTGGTGATCAAGTTTCATTTTTCGAATTTGATTAATTAATTATATCCGTTAGATCGGTCTAAGATTTAATCTTTACCGTTGGATTGGAAATTAATTAATTATATATAATTATATTATTTTTCGAATTATAGTTTAAGGATAAATTCGAAATTGTTTTTATTAAATCTTTTTATATTTGATTTTATCCTAAACTAATTTGATCCATTAGATCGGTTTAAAGATTTATTTCAACCGTTGGATCTAGATAATGATAATTCGAATTTTAATATATATATATATATATATATATATATATATAATTCGAATTTATAAAGATAAGAAGATAAGATTGGATTTTTGATTTTATCCTAATCTTTCTTATTTAATTAAATCCCTAATTAATTATATACATTGGATTTAGATGAGATTAAATCTGGACCATTGGATTGAGATAATTAATTATATTTAATATATGAAATTCGAAAATAAGAGAGGGAATTTCTCCAATTCGGTTACGGTTTGAGCCTATAAATAGGAGGCTCATTCTACACATTTTTCACACCTTTCCCCAGAGAAAAATTCGAACTCTCCCTCTCCTTTGCGAATTTTCTCTCTGATCTTTCTTTCTGGTTCGGCTTAAGAGACTTAGTTCTCCAGAAGCTTAAAAAGAACCATCAGTTTAAATTTTGCGACAGAGTCCTGCAGGCGAAGCCCACGCTTCGGTACGAGGATTTCATGAGAATATCCCGGAAGATCACGGGAGTTTCCCTCAGCACCGGCGGAGCCCTGTCCGTTTCAGAACGCGCAGCCGGATGTCGTCAATAGAGGTACGGCCTTATGCATTGGATTAATAAATGCAACCATTTACTGCTTTCTATATATTTCCTATTATGACTAGATTATTAATAATGATTTATGAAAATTAAATTACATAATATTTATCAGATATCTTTAAATGGTTATTATCCAATATCCGGACCGTTGCACGGATAACGAGTTATTCCGCTTTAAATTAATTTTCAAATGTTACCCGGACGGTTCGGAGGTATAATTCGTGATAATTTTCATGGAATCCGAGACGTGATTTCCAACAATTGGTATCAGAGCCATGGTTCAAGGATAAATAATTACGTAATTTAATTAATGGCTTTTAAAGAACGAATTATTTGATGAATAAAATTAATTATTTAAAATTGAAATTTTGAATTTCTAGATATTTTAAATATTAATTTAAAATAAGAATATTACCCGACCCGAAAAATCGGACCGGGTAATTAGACCGGGCTGCCCTTGGCAGCCCAGCCCGTGGGAAGGAACGAACAGGGGCTGCCGCTGCAGCCCCAGGGTGTTCGCCCAGCAAGCCCACGGACAAGGCCCACAACAGGGCCACTCGGCAAGGGCAAAGGCACCCGTGTGGGCCTGGCGCGCGGGCCGCAGGCCACGTTGCCTGGCAGCGGAATGGGCCTACATGCCCAGCCCGAAGGGCCCGCGTGCTGCCCTGGCTCACCCATGGGCTGTCCCTGCCCATTCCACGGGCACGTGGGCCCGGGCTTAAGCCGGGAGGACCCACGTGCAATTTTTATAATGGGTCGGATTTTTATTCTGACCCAGATACCGTGGATTAATTATTAATTATTATTAATGAAATTAATATTTATGATTTAAATTAATTATGATTAATTAATATAAATTAAAATATGGATGTTATTTTCGGATAAATAACATTGTCTTATTTTAATAAATTCATAAAATTAAATATGGATGTTATTTAATGATTAAATAACATTGTCTTATTTAATGAATTAAAATATGGATGATAATATTCGAAGAATAATATCATTGTCTTATTTTAATATTTCATAAATAATTATTAAAGGGCATTAAAATGTTTAATGATAATTCTTAGAGAATAAGTATCATTAACATAAAATTATAAATATTCATCATAGATATAATTTGTTATAACCTATTTTCATAACCCTCAAACATAGTGTCTATGTTTAGATCATTATTAATATGTTTATATAGGAAAGATATAAATAACAAAGAGTAAATGTAAAAGTGTTAATTATTAGTCGGAAAAATTTCAAACGTACAATCTTGCCTAAGGAAGAGGGAATCAAAAGTGGGGCCGGTTCACCATCCACTTCTGGGTGACCGGTTAGGACCCCTCCCATCGACCTGGAGAGCGTATGGTTTGATCTATCACTACCGAAGAAATAATAAACACATTTCTAGGGCTTATTTAAAATTACGCGTCGTAATAAATAAAGCCAAAATATAAACTTTTAATGTGTCATTAATAGACAGTTTATATAATAAGTTTTTATAACTTAGAAATTAAAAAACGTTATTTCCTAAAACAATGGCAAGTATAGAATAAAATAAAGGTCTCCATTATTACTGTCACAACATCTGCTAACCACACCGCCTCGAGTCACCCTAGTGTGTCCATTCCCTAAGGAAGGTGTGCTTGTGGAAGGTTCGACACTGTTGGATCCCAATTCACGGATCTGCAAAGAACACGAATAACACCAAAGGAATCGAACAGAAAAATAAAGGACACAAACTTATGGGAGAAGAATATCTCTGATTAATAATTCGAAGGCAAAATACAAGAAGGTAAACTCAGAATTCTAATGGACTCAGCACTTTACAAAGTGTACATGCTAGGTATATTTATAGCCTCACATAGGCGAAACCCTAGCTAACCATATCGCACCAAATCAGGAAACTACCCTAAATAATCCTATCAAATCTTTGACTTGATCTTTGCTTGCTCCTCAAGCTACGCGCTTTCCTTGCTGGGTAGTTGCTGACTTTCCTTTTCCTGCCCGGACAGCTTCTCTGTCCCCGAGCTGGCCTGCTCGTCTACCTCTGGCCGGGCTTGCCTTCTATCCGGACGTTCTGCTCGTGTTCACCCGAGCTGCGCTGAACTCCTATCCGTCCTTGGTTCTGGCCGGTACCCGGGCTGACTTCCTCTGTGTGACGGACTAAGTCAAGCTTATGCTCACAATGCTCACATTCTCCCCCGTAAGCTTGACTTGCTTCTACTCTCTTCACTCCGAGCAGCTCTCTCATCTCCTCAAACTTGACTCTCCCTAGAGCCTTGGTAAGGATGTCTGCCCGTTGCTCCCTCATGTTGACGAACTCCACGATGATCTCTCGCTTCTCCACACACTCACGAATGTAGTGAAACTTCGTGTCAATGTGTTTGCTCCGTCCATGGAACACTGGATTCTTCATCAACGCTATTGCAGACTTGTTGTCCACGTAGAGAGTAGCTAGTCTCTGCTCGGATCCGGTCAATTCACTAAGTAGCCCCTTCAACCACATAGCTTGACATGCTGCTGCGGTTGCCGCCATGAACTCTGCTTCGCATGAGGATAGAACTACTGTCTGCTGCTTTTGAGACTGCCAGGTGATCAGGTTTCCGTTGAGGTAGAACGCCATCCCTCCGGTACTCTTCCTGTCATCGATATCACCGGCCAGATCACTGTCCGTAAAGCCGACTAGTACTTCTGCTCCACTTCCTCTGTTGTACTGGATCCCGTAGTCCGTCGTGCCCTTCACGTAACGCAAGATGTGCTTCACCGCCTGCTGGTGTGCACTTGTGGGTTTCTCCATGTATCGACTGACTATCCCGACTGCGTGTGAAATGTCTGGTTGGGTGTGGGTGAGGTACCTCAGGCACCCGATCACGCGTCTGTACTCCGTGGGATCCACTCTTCTCCCTTCAGCATCCTTCCCGAGCTGCAGCTTCGCCTCCATTGGGTATTTGCTCGGGTTGCAATCCGTCATCTCGAACTGCATGAGGATCTTCTTCGCATAGGCCGACTACTTCAGCGTAATGCAGTCCTTCTTCTGTTCCACCTCTAGACCAAGGTAGTACGAAAGTAATCCGAGGTCACTCATCACGAATTCGGCCATCATCTGCTTCTTGAATCCTTCTACGCCTCCTGCGCTGGATCCAGTGACTATCAGGTCGTCCACATACACTCCGACGATCAGAGTTTCCTGCCCGGTACTCCTGGTGTAGACTGCCTGCTCGCTCAGACACTTTGTGAATCCAAGATTCTTCAAGCTCTTATCAAGGCGGATGTTCCACGCTCTTGGCGCTTGTCTCAACCCGTACAGGGCCTTGAATAACTTGTACACCTTCTGCTCCTTGCCCGTGACGCCGAACCCCTCTAGTTGCTTGACGTACACTTCTTCCTTGAGGTCACCATTTAGGAATGCTGACTTGACATCTAGATGGTGAATTGCCCAACCTCGATGAGCTGCAAGGGCTAGGATGAGTCTGATCGTGTCCAGTCTAGCTACTGGGGCAAAGACTTCCTCAAAGTCTATGCCTTTCCTCTGCACGTAGCCTTTAGCTACCAGCCTTGCCTTGTGCTTAAGGACATTCCCCTCAGTGTCCTTCTTCAGCTTATACACCCACTTCAGGCCGATGAGATTATGACCTTTGGGCAGGTCGGTAAGCTCCCATGTCATGTTCTTCTCAATGGACTCCATCTCCTTCTTCATTGCTTCCTGCCACTCCTGCTCGGCTGCTGCCTCCTGGTAGTTGGCTGGTTCTTCTGCACACAACAAAGAAAGTTCCTCCAGGCTCATCTCCACTTCTTGAGTCTGATCGTAAACGTCTGCTAGAGGACGGAATCCTCTTGGGCCGTCTTTTATGGAGGAATCTCCCGAGCTGGACGGGCTGGTCCTGCTCGGACTTGGTGTCCTGGGTGTATCCGGGGTCTCTTCCGGGCTGGATTCACTCATGCTCGGCAAAACTGTTCCCGAGCTGGGTGTTCCGGGCTAATCCTGCTCGGCAACGCCTTCTCCATCTTCAACTGTGAACTCCACTGAGTTCTGCTCGGGTTCTCCTTTCTCGTCGCGCCATTCCAGCTTTATCTCCTCCTCGAACACAGCATCTCTGCTCACTTGGAGTCTACCGCGTCGTGGATCGTAGAGTCTGTGTGCCTTGCTTCCTTCTTCAACACCAAGGTACACCATCTTCTGACTCCGGTCGTCCAGCTTCTTGAGATGTGGCCCCGCAACCTTCACATGTGCGGTGCATCCGAACACTTTCAAATGTTCTAAGTTGGGTTTCTTCCCTTTCCACGCCTGGTAGGGGGTACGCTCTCCTAGCGCTTTGGTCGGCAAACGATTAAGCAGGTAGACGGCATGTCTTACTGCTTCTGCCCAAAACCGGGCTGGAACTTGCATGCTCTTGAGCAAGCTCCTCGCTGTGTTCATCACAGTTCAGTTTCGTCTTTCCACTACGCCATTCTGCTGGGGCGTGTGGGGTGCGGACAGGTGACGTTGAACTCCTTCCTGGTCGTAGAACTCTCCGAACTGCTGGGAGGTGAATTCTCCTCCTCGGTCTGTACGCAAGACCTTTAGCCTGTGTTCCGAGCCATTCTCCACGATCTTCTTGAACTTCTTGAAGACCTCAAAGGCTCCACTTTTCTCCTTAAGCATATAAACCCACATCCAGCGACTGTAATCATCAACAAGTAAAAGAAAGTACTTGTTACCTGCCAATGTTGCTGGGGTGACTGGACCACATAGGTCTGCATGCACCAACTGTAAGGGTCTCTCTGCTCGGAACCTGGCCTTGATCGAAAACGGTATCATCGCCTGCTTTGCGATCATGCAGTACTCACATAGCTGGTCGGGGTGTTCTATCTTGGGAACCCCGAAGGCCATCTTCTTCTCGCCCATCATCTTGAGTGCATGAAAATTCACGTGTCCGAGCCGTGCGTGCCATAGCCAAGCCGGGTCTGCCATCGATGCCATAAGACAGACGGGCTGGCATGTCTTCAGGAGAATCTTGCAGAGTCTGTTGGGTGTTCGCTCCACCTTCATCAACAGCTCTCCTTCCTTGGTCCACATCTTCAGGTAGGACCCTTGCAGCAACACCGTGTTCCCGATCTCTGTCATCTGTCCTAGACTGATGATGTTGCTTTTCAACTTCGGGATGAAATACACCTGGGTCATCAGACGCTGGTCGCCATTCTTGCACTCGAACAGGATCGACCCTCTGCCTCTGATCTCTACGACTGATCCGTCGCCGAATTTCACGCTACCCGTGATCTTCTCATCGAGCTCTTCAAACTTAGCTCAGTCCCCAGTCATGTGGTTGCTAGCTCCGTTGTCTAAATACCATACATCGGTAGTGACTTTCTTTTCTCCGTCTACGAGGAGGTTTGTAATAACCTTATCCTCGATGAGGAAAACCTTCTCGCTGGTCTCCTCCGGACAGGTCTGCTCGGCCTCTGGGCTGATCGGCACACTGATCACTTCTGCCCGAGCCTTGGCGTCACACTCGCCATTCTGTTCGTCCAGGTGCGTTTCCTGCTCGGCAAACAACAATGCCGGCTGGTGGTGGTCGTCTGGGAATCTCGCTAGATTCGCCTCTTCGCCCTGGTTCCTGCTCCGGCACTCAGATGCATAGTGCCCAAGCTTCTGACAATTGTAGCACTTCACTGTGCTCTTGTCTCTTCTGGTCGTGCCTTCCTGACGGGTAGATCCACTGCCGCGACCTCGCATGTCCCGACCTCGTCCACGACCCTGTCCGCGTCCTTGGACTTCTCCACCAAAGCTGTTCCGACCTGAGGATCTTGTAGAAAACTCGGCTCCCCCGGTTTTCCGCTGTCTGGCCGTCCACTCTTCATGCGTGAGCAGGAGGTTCTTCTTCTCGTCTTTGTCAGCGTAACCCCGAAGTCTCTCTTCGTGGGCCTTGAGACGACCAACAACCTCCTCGACCGACATGGTCTTGAGGTCGCCGAACTGCTCGATCGATGTCACGATCTGCATGTACCTGTGAGGCACTGCTCGGAGAAATTTCTTGACGACGGTGGTCTCCTCCACCTTGTCGCCCAGCGAGCGTATGCCGGTCACAATTGACGTGAGCCCCATAGCAAAGTCGTCGATCGACTCGCTCTCTCTCATCCTCATAACCTCGAACTCACTCTTCAAGGTTTGGACCTTTGCCTCCTTGACGCGATCTGCGCCCATGTGCATGGTCTGAAGAGTTTTCCATGCTTCCTTCGCCGAATCTTTCTCGGCAAGCATGAGAAGAACTTCTTCCGAAACTGCTTGGTAGATAGCGGCTAGAGCCATTCTTTCCTTGCACCCTTCGTCACCGCCGTTCTCTACGGCCTCCCATACTCCCTGCGCCTGCAGATTCACCCTCATCTTCAACGCCCACACGGTGTAATTACTCTTCGTGAGCATGGGGTAATGGAGTGTAACTGTGCCTTCTCTGGAGTCTGGTTTCTGCGCAACCAAAGCTCCTTCCATCGGTGACTCTGATGATGAGGACATGTTCTTCGATTGAAGCTCTGATACCACTTGTTGGATTCCAATTCACGGATCTGCAAAGAACACGAATAACACCAAAGGAATCGAACAGAAAAATAAAGGACACAAACTTATGGGAGAAGAATATCTCTGATTAATAATTCGAAGGCAAAATACAAGAAGGTAAACTCAGAATTCTAATGGACTCAGCACTTTATAAAGTGTACATGCTAGGTATATTTATAGCCTCACATAGGCGAAACCCTAGCTAACCAAATCGCACCAAATCAAGAAACTACCCTAAATAATCCTATCAAATCTTTGACTTGATCTTTGCTTGCTCCTCAAGCTACGCGCTTTCCTTGCTGGGTAGTTGCTGACTTTCCCTTTCCTGCCCGGACAGCTTCTCTGTCCCCGAGCTGGCCTGCTCGTCTGCCTCTGGCCGGGCTTGCCTTCTATCCGGACGTTCTGCTCGTGTTCACCCGAGCTGGGCTGAACTCCTATCCGTCCTTGGTTCTGGCCGGTACCCGGGCTGACTTCCTCTGTGTGACGGACTAAGTCAAGCTTATGCTCACAATGCTCACAGACACCGTGATTGTTCCAAAAGAATATGGGGACGGAGGAATCTTGGAAATGGACCGCGAGTCACCCTAGAGTGACCATTCCCTAAGGACGACGTTTCCAAGAAGATCCCGAGAACCGAAAATAATGGGTTAAGCTTGCACGGAAGTTGGTGCTTCCCGGCCGTCTATGGTGATAGTTAATAATCATAGAGAACTTTGGTAGTTCTTGTTATGAATATTAATTAAGTTTATGACTAAACCTTAGTTTAACCAAACTACACGGTTGATACCGCGAGTCACCCTAGAGTGACCATGCCACTAAAAACGGCAACGACGTGTACAGTCGGATAAATTATCACGAAATAGTTAAAGGGTTTATTTAACGTTTTCCCGGAACATGTTTGCATCATGTAACTATTTCAAATAAAATATTTTTTCAAAACCATTCTACCTATAATAAAGTTTAATAAGTTTCTTTTTCAATACCAGTTAAAATGTCCTTCGACAAACAAGAAATGGAAAAGTCTGCTCTGACGCTGAAGTCTCAAAATCAAAGCAATCTGGTAAAAGTCACAAAATCCCTAAGCAAGCTGGCCATGAGTGGATCTTCGGAGAAACTTGGAATGGCAGATCAGAATGTTATAAGCTTTCTAGACAAGAGGAAGAGAATTGATGGAAACCAGGAAGAATTCTTCCAGAATGGGAGTACAAGTAATGTTGATCGTTCAACATTAGAATCATGTTTCGGGGAAAATTCATCCTTCAACCGGATCTTGGATTCAGGAGCAAACGATCATGCGTGCAATTCTCTTCAGTCTCTTGACAAATTAGAAGAGATAAATGAAGGACCAACTTCAAAAGTACGAAACGGGGAATTCCTACAAGCAAAAGCAGTAGGAAATTTGCGACTGACATTTGGAAATAATTTTTTATTTGTTGATAATGTGTATTATTATCCAAATGTCTGCAGAAATATACTTTCTGCTTTTCTGTTGTACAAACAAGGATATACTCTAAACTTTCGTGGATCCCATTGGGTCATCACAAAGGATGGAGTATATATTTGTACTGCTAAAGCAGAAAATGGATTATATATCCTAAGACCAGATTACGGTAGTTGTATGAATGCTGAAATGTTTAAATTGGCAATGCCAAAGTCAGTCAAGAAACCCAAGATTGATAATGATGTTCAAACGTACCTGTGGCATTTAAGATTAGGTCATATTAATCTAGACAGGATAAACAGGCTGGTAAAGGATGGACCCCTTAAAGAACTAACAATCGGTTCTTTTCCTGTTTGCGAATCATGTATAGAGGCTAAAATGACTAAGAGACCTTTTTCTGCAAAAGGTCAAAGAGCCACTAAACCATTAGAACTCGTCCATTCAGATGTATGTGGTCCCATGAACATACAAGGAAGAGGAGGAATTGAATACTTCGTCACCTTTATTGACGATTATTCAAGATATGGTTATGTTTATCTCATGGCTAAGAAATCTAAAACCTTGGGTAAGTTCAGAGAATTTCTAGCAGAGGCTGAGAATCAACTTGGACTATCATTGAAGTCTCTTCAATCTGATCGAGGAGGAGAATACCTAGATCACAAGTTCTGCGACCTCCTGATCGAGAAAGGTATAACATCTCAATTGACTGCTCCTGGCACACCGGAACAAAATGGTGTTGTAGAAAGGAGAAATAGGACCTTACTTGAAATGGTAAGGTCAATGTTAAGTTATTCATCACTACCCAATTCATTCTGGGGATATGCTTTGTTGACGGCTACGAACATTCTAAATGTTGTACCGTCAAAGTCTGTTTCTAAAACACCCGTCGAATTATGGAATGGCAGAATACCAAATCTGCGACATTACAGAATTTGGATGTCTTGCACATGTACGGACTGGAAACAAGAATAAATTGGAATCACGAACGGAAGTTTGTTTGTTTGTGGTATATTCCAAAGAGACTAAGGGAGGTTTGTTTTATAGTCCAGAAAGTAAGAAAGTATTTGTCTCAACAAATGCTACTTTTCTAGAGCAAGATTATATGAAAAACTTTAAACCTCGAAGTAAAGTTATACTCGAATAGCTGTCAGGTGACAAGGTCACAATATCTCCAACAGTGCCTGTTGTCGAAGATAGTGCGGAAACCACGGTCCCAAATCAGAACCAAGGGGTACTCAGACGTAGTGGGAGGTTCAAAAGACCTGTTGAGCGCTACGAGCACACCCAGTTGGAATTTCACCTAGCTATTACAAACACTAGTGTTGAAGATCCCATGGGCTATGAGCAAGCTATGATGGATCCTGATAAGGGAGAATGGCAGGAAGCCATGAACCAAGAAATAGAATCAATGGATTCTAATGAAGTCTGGGAACTTGTAGACTTACCGGATGGGTTCAAAACCATTGGTTGTAAGTGGGTATACAAGCGAAAGAGAGGAGTGGACGGAAGGTTGAAACCTTCAAGGCTAGACTAGTGGCTAAGGGTTTTACCCAGAGGGAAGGTATTGATTTCGATAAACCTTCGCTCCAGTCGCTAAGTATAAGTCCATCCGGATTCTAATGGCCATAGCCTGTAGTCTCAATTACGAGATTTAGCAGATGGACGTCAAAACCGCCTTCCTGAACGGGTACATTGACGAAAACATCTATATGGACCAACCAGAAGGGTTCGTTCAGAAGGGTCAAGAAGGGAAAGTTTGCAGACTTCTCAAATCCATTTATGGATTGAAGCAAGCTTCCAGATCCTGGAATCTAACGTTTGATGAAACCATCAAATCCTATGGATTCATACAGAACATCACTAAGGCCTGCATATACAAACTCAATGATGAAACCGTGGAGATATTTCTTGTTCTATACGTCGACGATATTCTTCTTATTGGAAACAGTGTGAAGAGGCTATCGGACGTGAAAGCGTGGCTATCTACGCAATTCCAAATGAAGGACATGGGAGAAGCCAGTTATGTTCTTGGGATCCGTATCTTCAGGGATCGCAACAACAGGCTTCTAGCCTTATCACAAGTAGCTTACATTGATGAGGTGCTTGATCGTTTTGCAATGGCAAACTCCGAGGGAGGTAATTTACCGACCAGACATAGAGTATTCCTTAACAGGAAACAGTGCCCTACTTCTCCGGAAGAGCAAGATGAGATGAGGAGAGTACCCTATGCTTCAGCAGTGGGAAGTCTGATGTACGCTATGAAGTGTACTAGGGCAGACATCTGTTACGCTGTGAGAGTTGTTAGCAGATATCAATCCAACCCTGGTATGGCTCACTGGACAGCAGTGAAGAACATTCTCAAGTATCTTCGGAGAACGAGAGACTATATGTTAGTGTTTTCAGGATCAGAACTGAATCCACTAGGTTACACTGATTCAGACTTTATGTCTGATAAAGACGCGAGAAAATAGACGTCGGGGGCAGTGTTCACCCTTGCTGGTGGAGCGATATTCTGGAGAAGCGTAAAGCAATCATGTATCGCGGATTCCACAATGGAAGCTGGATACGTGGCAGCTTGTGAGGCAGCCAAAGAATCAGTTTGGCTCAAGAATTTCTACATAGAGCTGGGAGTTGTTCCAAACGTAGATGGGCCCCAAACACTATACTGTGACAACAGTGGTGCGGTGTCAAATTCTAAAGAGCCCAGAGACCATAACAAGGCGAAACATATAGAGAGAAAATACCATCTCATTAGAGAGATAGTACGTCGAGGCGATGTACGGGTTGTGAAAATAGCTTCGGAAGACAATCTGGCTGATCCATTCACCAAGACGTTGCCAGAGAAAATATTCAGGAGGCATCTGGAGAGTATGGGTCAGAAAGACATGGGTCATCTTCTTTAAGTACAAGTGGGAGATTGTTGGACATATGTGTCCTTAAACAAGATATTTTTATCCATTTGTAAAAGATTATGACAAGTCGTTGAATAAAGATGATGTTTTTTTATGATAATCTTATTATAGTTTCTGGTAGAGTAAAATAGAATGTTTGATCCTTAGTTCATAAAGGATGCAATTATGAATTATTATCACAACAGAGTCAATGTGAAGAATAATTAATAATCATAATAAATGAACTTAAAATGTCTGTGAACTGATTAACTGGGTGGGAGCCCATTAATCGTACAAGGTCATTAATGCGAATAAGTGACAATCCTGTTCTGGATTTTGTGTCTGTCACACTCACTAGAAGTGTATTAAGTATGAAGTGTCTTCATACTAGACTGGACCTGACTTAAGCTCCGGAAGTTATCATATAAGACCGTCACTGATAACTAGGAGTTGAGTCACTAGTAGATGATCAAATGGATATTCGATCTAAGTCCTGAGTGATCTTGAGTCCGAGCTGCTGGCTTGATTGTTTTTTGATTTAACCATTAAAGAACACAATAAATTACCGTTGTTCCCAACACTATTATTTTGGGAGCATGATAGTCAGCAGTAAGGGTAGCTTGGTCATAGACATGGGCATCACACAACTCTCTTCAGAGTCATGATGATTCCCTTGATTGTCGGTGGTGAAAAGTGAGAGGTACCCGTGCGCAACTTATGAATCGTGGGTCACTCATAATATTACTGACTGAGTCAAGGATGAAAATGCAATTAGGGGCATAACGGTAGAAACCGCCTGCTCGTGTGTGGATCATCAAGTGAAAGATCAATAACCCGAATTTGATTGTATCAATGGACACCCTGCTGTTATAAAGGGAATGATATATACCGTATCACTAAAGAGTGCAGCCTCGGGTCTATAGTGGAATCACTTCGAGGTTTGACGAACAACTAGCAATTCGTTGGAGCTTAAGTGATACGGGTCCATGGTCCCCAGGATAGCTCCGTAACGGATGATACGTACGTGATAAAGACATTGAAATATTTTTAAGATCATTTGGCAAGACTCATAAAACTAAAGTCTGTGACAGACATCAGATAGTTTTATCAGAAGCGTAGCAAAAGTACCATATCTTGGTAACCGATATTAACTAACAAAAGAAAGTAGAATTTGAATTTTCTGTCAAAATGAAAGTTGTTGGAAATTAAATTCTAAGCAACTTTTCTTTTGAAACCGAGTCGTTTCGAAGTACGGTTTGTGATTTATAAAATTTCTAAGTTTGTGATCGTTTCGGTAAACTATGAAATTAAATCATATATCACGAATTTAAATGATGGTGTGTCACCATGACATTTAAATGTGTGATATTGAGATCAGAGAATATTAATATAATTTAATTATTCGAATTTTATTATTAATGTATTATTAATAATTATTCAATAATTAGTATATTTATATTAATATGAAAATAATATATTTTAAATATATTATAGTGTAGAAATCGAATTGGGCTTTTGGAATGTGGATCCATTCACATACGAATGGATAGACTTTGGTCTTTCCATAATTGTGGCAAAAGTACTAAAAGTTTTGGTATTTGAGAAAAACCCTAAAATCAATTTAATTCATTGGATCGGTTATGATTTAATACCAACTGTTGGATTAGGATATTGATGAATTCGAAATTAATGACTTGGTGATCAAGTTTCATTTTTCGAATTTGATTAATTAATTATATCTGTTAGATCGGTCTAAGATTTAATCTTTACCGTTGGATTGGAAATTAATTAATTATATATAATTATATTATTTTTCGAATTATAGTTTAAGGATAAATTCGAAATTGTTTTTATTAAATCTTTTTATATTTGATTTTATCCTAAACTAATTTGATCCATAGATCGGTTTAAAGATTATTCTCAACCGTTTGATCTAGATAATGATAATTCGAATTTTAATATATATATATATATATATATAATTCGAATTTATAAAGATAAGAAGATAAGATTGGATTTTTAATTTTATCCTAATCTTTCTTATTTAATTAAATCCCTAATTAATTATATCCATTGGATTTAGATAAGATTAAATGTGGACCATTGGATTAAAATAATTAATTATATTTAATATATGAAATTCGAAAATAAGAGAGGGAATTTCTCCAATTCAGTTACGGTTTGAGCCTATAAATAGGAGGCTCATTCTACACATTTTTCACACCTTTCCCTAGAGAAAAATTCGAACTCTCCCTCTCCTTTAGGGCCTGCAAATTTTCTCTCTGATCTCTCTTTCTGGTCCGGCTTAAGAGACTTAGTTCTCCGAAAGCTTAAAAAGAACCATCAGTTTAAATTTTGCGACGGAGTCCTGCCGGCGAAGCCCACGCTTCGGTATGAGGATTCCAGGAGAATATCCCGGAAGATCACGGGAGTTTCCCTCAGCACCGGCGGAGCCCTGCCCGATTCAGAACGCGCAGCCGGAAGTCGTCAATAGAGGTACGGCCTTATGCATTGGGTTAATAAATGCAACCATTTACTGCTTTCTATTTATTTCCTATTATGACTAGATTATTAATAATGATTTATGAATATTAAATTACATAATATTTATCAGATCTTGTTAAATGGTTATTATCTGATATCCGGACCGTTGCACGGATAACACGTTATTCTACTTTAAATTAATTTTTAAATGTTACCCGGACGGTTCGGAGGTATAATTCGTGATAATTTTCATGGAATCCGAGACGTGATTTCCAACAAGGGGTGCCCGTGAATGGGGACGTTGCTGATTATGGACCAATCCTTTAATAGAGGATACTCTACACTAGCGGGAACACTATCAATATAGCGGTAAGCGCAAGTATAATATTTAGCGGGAGTGTTTTATAATAACTAGGGGAAGTGTTTTATATTAACTAGCGGGAGCGTTTTATAATAGAACTTAAATGACATAGTGTTCCAAAATTAACATGGTCAAATTAACATAGTTGTCCAAAATATTACAACAGTTTTCCAAAATATTAAAACATACTAAAACATGTCGCCCAAAATATTAACGCATAGTTGTCCAAAATATCACAAGTAGTTAGAATAGTTGTCCAAATATTCATGTGCACCAATTGGAGAAGATTTCGGAGGCGTATCTAAACCTGGCAGCACTCACCCGCCAATGGTTCATCAAACATCGGCGACTCTCCGAGCATGTCGGGCTCGATACACTTCATCGCAAATATGGCGATGCTTCCCGAGACGACTTCCAAAGGTTCCCTGCAAGACGGGCACATGGCTCGTCTGCTAAACAAAATGTCACGATCCATCAGATGTGGAAGCCGGGCCTCTCGGCTCAAGTTTGTCTCTTTCAAGATCTAATGGAAGTACGTCTTCCGATCATCCACGATTTATGTTGTTTCCTGATCGTCAACATCGTAGGCAGGGTTGAATCAAACAAGATGAACTCGGCTTGTATTAAATCGGCCTTGCATACCATTTTTTCTCCATTTTGCTTGTAGATTGAGAAGTACATCGTGTCTAGGGCTCTCCAAGCTCGGCCGTATGCTAGATTGACTCCTTCCACCAAATCTGAAAATAGATAATCGACCATATCCAGTTCTTGGTGCCTTATTCGGTTGGCAACAATCTTCAACTGTATCATGAAGACATAATCAAATATAGTGATCGCACTAGAGTTTGGTATTGAACATCCCTCATGACGAACCGCCTCGGTTCTTTGCACACCCGGCAAACACTCGTACGCTAAAACCTGCAAGAAAATAAACATGTTACAGTTTGATAATATATATATATATGAAGGCAATTGTAGTACCGCTAACTTAAACCTTTCACATTTTCCTGAAGTGGGTAGATGAACCCACGAATGGTTATCGTGGGCACTATAGGCACACCAGTATTATTCTGAGGAATATTTCGTCGTAGTTCCTGGGCTGCCGTCTTCACGAGATTATGTAATGAATACATGAATGAGCTCCAGCTCCAAGGATATCGTATGAAGGACTCGAGGTCCTCCACCAACGCCAAACTAGGTCGGGGATTCTAGAGCCGGATAACAGAACTTCGTAGACGAAGCACAGACACGCCAACCTCTTCCTATCATCACTTCTCAAAGTGCTACCGAACACTAAGCGAACCTCGAGTGCGTTGGCTGGGATATCTCCTTCTGTAGGAAGGGGCACTCGTTCTCTAACCGATGGGATACAATGGGAGATGTCCCTTCCACAATTTATAAACAGGTCTGGAATGTTTTCACAATACAGACCAGTGATGGTTGAAAACTCGTGAATGGAGTATCGTAGTGGAACTCTATTCACCGACATCCACATTTCCCCTTGCCTTTTTAATTCTGTGATTCTGGAAAACAAGCTCCAGATCACCCTTTTATAATACTGTAAGAAAGTGGGGACATCCAAGAGAGGCCCAAATTGGGTACACCCCGAAACCGCTGAAGCTCCTTTGCGCTCAGTCGTGACTTGATCAGTTCAGTAATCCGGCGGAAGTTCCCTGCATCGGTCTCCAGTCGAAAGTGGTACAACTCCGAGCTTATGAGGATAGTACGCATACTTGAAGGCTAATAAACAAATCATAATTACATTAATACTTCATATTGGCAAATTGTTTGAATAAGATCTTCAAGAATAAACAATGCAATATAGCTACATATACCAATTAGCGGTAATGATTAAATAATATAGCGGTAATGATAAGATATATAGCGGTAATGATGTAATATTTAGCGCTAATGCTAAAATACACTATGCATCGTAATTCCTCTATTGGTTCTTCGTAAAAAAATCTCATGTAAAGGCCGTAAACCCTAACTAACATCATTACAAGTTCAAGCAAATCACTTTTTTTTTGCATGCATCATTTCCGCATTGACTTCTTCGTAAACAATCTTTCCTAGTATTACCGCTAAACCCTAACATCAATAATAAAAACCCTCCAGACAGTTACCATGAAAAACTTAAGATAAGATATTTACGAACCGATACTTACCTCCATTTAGTTGGTTTGTTGACATGGTAGATTACTTGGAGACGATGGTCGACGAGGAATCGCCGGGCTTAAATGACCGTGCTTTGTGAGATAATGAGGATAGCCTCGTGAAACTTCTTCGTCTCGAAAGAAAATTAACACACAACAGCAGAGAGAAAAGGAAGAAAACTAGAGAAGTAAGTTGGGAAGACGATTCGACGAGGGAAGTGAAGTGGAAAGTGAAGTAAAATAAGAGTTCGAGAAGATACGAGGAGCATCGACGATTTGAAGACATGCGACAATAAAAAGAAAAAGAAACTCCAACTGTCAAAAGGGTAAAATTGACATTTCATTAAATGATGGAGGGCAAATTAGTCATTCACTTTTATCGAGATTTTAAAAAAATTTAAAAAAATTATAAAAGACATATCATATTTATTTGGGTTCAAAAAAAATTTTAAAAAAAATTCTTTTTATAACGAGGGTACGAGCTTATTCACGGCGAATTGGTTCTTATAGACTCTTCTCGAAGTATCTCGAGTCTTCGCAACAGACAACTATAACACTCGTGCCTCTCCGATTTCTAGCTCAAAAGTCGAAGGTGAAGAAGAAGAAGAAGAAGAAGATAAGCTTGGTATTTGGGTTTGGTTCCTCTGCTCACGGCCATGGCTAACGATGGTGGACCCAACTGGGACGGATTGCTTAAATGGAGTATCGCTCACTCCGATGGAACTCGTCCCACTCGCAACTTGAGGTATTCCCAGTTTCATTTCGTCCTTCAATCTTCGTCGAATCAACCCAACGCCTCTTCGTTGATTGCTTCTTGTTGTAACAGTGAGGAGGATCGGAGATGGTTCATGGAAGCCATGCAATCGCAGAGTGTGGATATCGTGAAGCGAATGAAGGAGATTACGCTTGTGATGCAAACGCCTGAGCAAGTCTTGGAAGCTCATGGGGTCACTGCGTCTGATCTTGAAGGTTTCTCCCTCTTCCTATTCATTATTCTCTTTGATTTGACATGAATCTGAACCGGGCTTTTTGCGCAGACATGCTTGAGGAGTTGCAAGAGCATGTTGAGTCTATTGACATGGCCAATGGTAAAGCTTACTGCTCTTTCTTTTTGTTCTTTAGCTACCCGATTTACATGGTTTTCTGGTTTCGAATTTCTATTGTTGGCCTATAGACTTGTTGAAGGATTTCACATTGATGAATTGATCTCGTAATGGAAGCCATTGTGGCGGAAAATAAGTCAGAAATCTCCGCTTTGGGGATTGGAGATTAGGGTTTTGGTTGAACGATGATTCCAATTAACTTCAAGTGATTCATTTATTGTTTAGGCCGACAATAAAAATTTCAAAAGTGATAACTCTTTCTTAATAACGTACTTGAAATGAACTAATTGATAATAAGGATAAGATAGTTAAATTAACCGGTCTCGGTCTTCAGTCGCCCTCTCCTCGGACTCTTTCTTACAATTCCTTCTTAACCAAAGAAGGGTCCCGTAACAACATACTGATAGTTTGTTAGCACATTCAATGATTCAATTATTTGATTTTCATTTCATTCTTTGTGATGTCGTATATGATACTTTCGACTCACTCTCTAACCTGTTATTGTGTGTGTTTCATGGGTTTTTCTCTGTGAGTCCTTGCTTCATTTGTTTTTTCTTTCAAGGGTTACAATCTTGTCCATTTTTTACTTTTCTCATAAAAAGGGCGTGTCGCCTCACGTATCCTCTTATTTTCTTGTGCTAGACCTTCACTCCATTGGTGGATTGGTCCCTCTCATCGGTTACCTGAAGAATTCTCATGCCAACGTCAGAGCAAAAGCCGCCGACGTGGTAACAACAATCGTTCAGAACAACCCTCGTAGCCAACAGCTTGTGATGGAAGCAAATGGATTCGAACCTCTGCTCTCCAATGTCACATCTGACCCGGATGTTACAGTCCGCGCTAAATCTCTCGGTGCTATATCTTGTAAGTTCAATTCTTAGTTCCCGGATCGTGATGAACTGATGATGTGTGATAAACATGATACACACTTTTTGTCTTAGCTTCTTTTGTTATGATCCTAATGAATATTGACTGACTTGGCTTAATGAATATTCAGCGTTAATCCGTCATAACAAACCGGCCATCAGTGCTTTTCGTCTTGCAAATGGCTACGCGGCTTTGAAAGATGCTTTGGGATCCGAGAATTTGAGATTCCAAAGGTACCCATTACAGTTGTATATCTCTCTCCCGTGCTTCATGTGTATAGTTTATTTATTTAATTATTTTGAATATCAAGAAAAGAAAAGAAAAAAACTAATCCCTCTAAATAATGAAATACTAATCTGTACCACTTTCAGGAAACTATAGTAAACTATAATTTACTATTAATAAATTTCCTATGTTTCTACAGCATGCTTATCGCTGATTTTCCGCCACTTTTCAGGAAAGCGTTAAACTTGATCCACTATCTACTTCAAGAAAATCGTTCCGACATCAACGTAGTCCACGATCTCGGATTTCCTCGCATAATGTTCCACCTCGCTTCTAGCGAGGACCAAGAGGTACGAGAAGCCGCTCTCCGAGGCCTCCTCGAGCTTGCCCGAGACGACAATGAAGGCACAAGTGGTAGCAGATTGTCTGACCACAGTGAGAAAGTCAAGCAGCTTCTCCAAGAGCGAATTGACGGCATTAGCCTGATGTCAGCGGAGGATCTCGGCGCTGTGAAGGAAGAGCGGCACCTCGTCGATTCCCTGTGGAAGGCCTGCTTCAATGAGCCGTCTTCTCTTAACGAGAAGGGTCTTCTCTTTCTTCCCGGAGAAGACGCTCCGGCACCAGATGTTGCTGGAAAGCACTTCGAGCCTCCGCTCCGAGCCTGGGCGGCCACCAGTTCGACCGGTCAACCTGCTCGAACAGAAAAGAAAGAGGCTCCTTTGCTACTCGGAGCAGGGCCCTCCACTGATGGTCAAGGTAGGGAGACAAACCATTAGTGTAACTTTGATCTGTGCTGTGTTTTCCTTATTTGTGATTTTGTGTACACAATCTTATTCTGTACTTTGTTATTTATAGTTGATTGATATACGTATTAATTTGTTGTTTTTCATCATTCCTATCTAAAATTACCGCAATATATTCCTTGTTGGGAGAAAGCGCAACGCAACGGAATCTCAATATCTCCCAATAGCCGCTGAAATATGAAGGCGATAATAATCGAAACACAACCACGAACACGAGACAATTTTAGCGTGGAAAAACCCCCAAAACGGAGTAAAAAACCACGGGACCCGTAGGCCGCTTAAAATTCACTATAATCAAGAGTGAGGTACTAACGAAGTCTTCTCTAGATAAAACTAGAGGCATACATCATCATCATCAAGATCGAACACCAATCTCGGATTACAACAAACAAGCAAGAGAAGAATTTGTGAAAAACGTTCTCACAAAACAGCCTCTGGTTTCCACTCTTCAGACCGACCTAGAAAGATCAAAACCACATCTCCACCGTTCTGAACGTACCTCTATGTCTTAGGAACGTTCTGTCCAAAAATCACGACGATCCAACGGTGAACGAATGCGCAATGACGATTTTCCTGAGGGTCGACGAAACTGTGCGGGAACAGCGAATTTGCTCTCTTTCTCTTTCTCTTGTTTTCTCTCTCTTCTTCACTCTTGCTTTTCTTCATCTCATCTAAGTCATTTATGACCTAGGCTTCATGGGCCGGGTACATGGATCAATGGGTCAAAAATAACCCACATTGTTGGGCCTCCAAATAGGAGGGATACCCAACAAACTCCCCCGACCGACTAGTTGGAGGGCAATGTCAACCCGGCAACCGAGCGACAAAACTCAAACTTCCCTCTCGGCAAAACCTTCGTCAACATATCGGAACCATTGTCATCGGTGTGAATCTTCTCGAGCTCCATCAACTTAGAATCCAATGCGTCACGGATCCAATGATAACGAACATCAATGTGCTTCGACCTTGAGTGAAACGAGGAATTCTTCGCTAAATGAATGGCGCTTTGATTATCACAAAACAAGATATATTTTTCTTGTTTGACCCCAAGCTCCATTGTAAATTTCCTCAACCACAACAAATCTTTCGTCGCTTCAACGGCGGCAATGAACTCGGCCTCGGTAGTAGAGAGTGCAACACACTTTTGCAACTTCGATTGCCAAGCCACGGCTCCCCCGGCAAAAGTCACCATATGCCCCGAAGTAGATTTTCGATCATCCAAGCTTCCGGCTAGATCCGAATCCGTATAACCAACTAACGTAGGCTTCTCGCATCCCAAAGCTAGTCTCAAATTCGAAGTCCCCCGGAGATATCTCATAACCCACTTCACGGCCTCCCAATGACGTCTACCCGGATTTGAGAGATAACGACTCACCATTCCCACGGCATGGGCTATATCTGGCCTCGTACAAACCATGGCGTACATCAAACTACCAACCGCCGACGAGTATGGAACGTTCTTCATACTTGACTTTTCATCATTTGTAGATGGACATTGTTGGTGGCTAAGCTTGAAATGAGAAGCAAGCGGAACGCTCACCACTTTTGCTTCATCCATCTTGAAACGCCGAAGAACTTTCTCGATGTATGATTCTTGAGACAAGTACAACTTCTTCGCCTCTCGATGACGAAAAATCTCAATTCCAAGGATCTTTTTCGCTTGTCCCAAATCCTTCATTGCAAAAGACTCACTCAAAGTATTCTTCAACTCTTCAATCCGAGCAATGTTCTTTCCAACGATAAGCATATCATCAACATAGAGCAAAAGGATAATGAAATCACCATCGGAGAAATTGCGCACAAACACACAATGATCGGCATTTGTCATCTTGTAGCCATGTTTAACCATCACCGAGTTAAACTTTTTATACCATTGTCGCGGTGCTTGTTTCAAGCCGTAAAGACTCTTTACCAATTTGCAAACATAGTCTTCTTTACCATTTTCTCGAAAACCATCCGGTTGCTCCATGTAAATCTCTTCATGTAAATCACCGTGAAGAAAAGCCGTCTTCACGTCCATTTGCTCAACTTCCAAATCAAGGCTAGCGGCTAGCCCAAGCACTACCCGAATAGATTGCATCTTCACCACGAGAGCAAAAATCTCGCTAAAGTCAATGCCTTTTCTTTGACTAAAGCCCTTTACCACCAAGCGAGCCTTGAACCGTTTTTGCGAAGTGCTTTCGTCTTGCTTCACACGATAAATCCATCGATTCTTTAACACCTTTTTGCCCTTTGGTAACTTCACCAATTCAAAAGTGTTATTCTCACGAAGCGATTGCATCTCATCTTCCATGGCATCCATCCACTCCTTTTTGTTTTCGTCATCCAAAGCTTCTTCAAAGCTTTCGGGTTTTCCGTCATCGGTGAGAAATACATATTCGTTCGAGGGGTATCGAACGGAAGGATGTCTAACACGAGTGGACCGCCTCAACTCATTAGAAGGTTGTTCACTTTCATCTTCATGGCCAACCTCATTTTCAACATCAACAAAATCATTAGGATTTAAAGGATTAACATGTAAATCCGTACCTTGATTTTCAATTTGCACATCCTCGACAACGGTCGGGGTAGGAGCAATATTAGTTGGTTCCGCATCAACTAATTCTTCTTCTTCAAAGGTTGGAACTTCTTTCTCAACTTTGTCGATATCTTCAATGGTGTAATCCTCCATGAATACAACATCACGACTACGAACAAGCTTTCTTGCAACCGGATCAAAGAATCGATATCCAAACTCATCGAGCCCATAACCAACGAATATACATTTCTTGGTCTTGTCATCCAACTTCGACCTCTCATCCTTCGGAACATGCACATATGCCATGCACCCAAACACTCGAAGATGGACGTACGTGACATCTTTACCACTCCAAACACGGCTCGGAACTTCAAACTTCAAAGGCACACAAGGTGTGAGATTTAGCACATGTACAACCGTACTCAATGCTTCGCCCCAAAAATACTTCGGCAACTTTGATTGAGAAAGCAAGCATCTCATTCTTTCAACCAAAGTTCTATTAATTCTTTCGGCCAACCCATTCAATTGCGGTGTCTTCGGGGGAGACTTTTGGTGACGTATACCTTGCTCTCGGCAATATTCATCGAAAGGACCGATGTATTCTCCCCCGTTATCCGTTCGGATACACTTGAGCTTCTTCCCCGTTTCTCGTTCAACCGACGCTTGAAACGACTTGAAGGTATCTAACACTTGATCCTTTGTCTTCAAGGTGTAAGCCCAAACTTTCCGAGAGTGATCGTCGATAAAAGTCACAAAGTAATAAGAACCGCCAAGGGACCGTGTCTTCATCGGCCCACAAACATCGGAATGTACCAAGTCTAACACTTGTGACTTTCTCTTTGGTTCAAAAGACCGAAACGATACGCGCCTTTGCTTTCCCGCCAAACAATGCGAGCATCTCTTCAACTTTGCGTTGGAAACTTTAAATAGTGCATTCTTCTTCACTAAGATTCCCAAACCTTTCTCACTCATATGACCCGAACGTTTGTGCCATAGTTCGGAAGAACTTTCATCCTCGCAAGTGTTGACGTAGCATTTAGAACTCCCAAATTGCGCGACATACAAATTTGAGCGTCTTTTTTCTCTTGCAATCACCATTGAGCCTTTCTTTAACTTCCATTCATTTTTCAAGAAAGAGTTGCCATAGCCTTCATCGTCCAATTTTGAAACCGACAAGAGATTGAACCGAAGGTCCGGAACATGCTTCACATCTTTGAGAACTAGAGAAGTGCCATTACTAGTTTCAACACATATATCTCCAATTCCAATCACCTTTGAATATCCTTTGTTTCCCATGCCGACAATACCAAAATCACCGGCCTTATAAGTGGAGTAAAGATCCCGTCGTGAAGTCCCATGCGAAGAAGCACCACTATCAACCACCCAACTTGTCTCATCGCGAGATAAATTGGCACTTTCTTCATAATCATCACAAACGACAAAGAAATCATCAACAATAGCAACATTTTCACTATTGTTACCTTCTTTCTTGACATCGTTGTTGTTGTGGTTGATCTTCTTTCCCTTGCCTTCGTTTCTCAACTTTCGGCAATACTTTTTAATGTGGCCTTTCAAGCCACAATGATGACACTCAACATTAGCCCATCTATTTGAACCTCCACGCGACGCTCCTCGTGATGCTCCACGGTTATTTGAACCACGGGCTTGATTTCTCCCCCTCGACTCGGTAACCAATACCTCGGAATGTGAAGAGGAGCCTTGAGACTTTCTTCTCATATCTTCATTCAAAATGCTACTCTTTGCCAAATCCATCGACATGATACCATCCGGAGCGGAGTTAGACAACGACATCCTAAACGTCTCCCACGAGTTCGGCAAAGTACCAAGAAGCCACAACCCTTGAATCTCATCATCCAATCTAAGATTCATCGTCGCCATTTGGTTCATAATTCCTTGGAAGTTATTCAAGTGATCGGTTATTGGCGTACCGTCATGATACTTCAAGGCTATCATTTGCTTGAGCAAGAACATCTTGTTATTCCCGGTCTTCCGTGCATAAAGCTCCTCAAGCTTCCTCCAAAGGATGTTAGCACGAGTTTCACCAACCACATGGTTCCGAACATTGTCATCCACCCATTGTCGAATGTACCCACAAACTTGTCGATGCAACAAATTCCATTCATCATCACTTTTTCCCTCGGGTTTCTCGGTAGAAAAAACCGGCAAATGGAAATGTTTGACAAAGAGCAAGTCCTCCATTTTTCCTTTCCAAACATTGTAATTGGAACCATTCAAACTCTCCATTCGCGACGTGTTCGCCTCCATAGTCGCACAAAATCAAACCACGGCTCTGATACCACTTTGTTGGGAGAAAACGCAACGCAACGGAATCTCAATATCTCCCAATAGCCGCTGAAATATGAAGGCGATAATAATCGAAACACAACCACGAACACGAGACAATTTTAGCGTGGAAAAACCCCCAAAACGGAGTAAAAAACCACGGGACCCGTAGGCCGCTTAAAATTCACTATAATCAAGAGTGAGGTACAAACGAAGTCTTCTCTAGATAAAACTAGAGGCATACATCATCATCATCAAGATCGAACACCAATCTCGGATTACAACAAACAAGCAAGAGAAGAATTTGTGAAAAACGTTCTCACAAAACAGCCTCTGGTTTCCACTCTTCAGACCGACCTAGAAAGATCAAAACCACATCTCCACCGTTCAGAACGTACCTCTATGTCTTAGGAACGTTCTGTCCAAAAATCACAACGATCCAACGGTGAACGAATGCGCAATGACGATTTTCCTGAGGATCGACGAAACTGTGCGGGAACCGCGAATTTGCTCTCTTTCTCTTTCTCTTGTTTTCTCTCTCTTCTTCACTCTTGCTTTTCTTCATCTCATCTAAGTCATTTATGACCTAGGCTTCATGGGCCGGGTACATGGATCAATGGGTCAAAAATAACCCACATTGTTGGGCCTCCAAATAGGAGGGATACCCAACAATTCTTTCATGCACTAAAAAGCGGTTTTATAAAGCGGTTTTGTTTTAATTTCATCCGAATCAAGTTCATATTTTGCTTTATTGGTACCATTACAGTTGGATATTATTTGGTTATTGTGATATGTTAAAAACTATAGGTTAGTTCCGCCACTATACATAGACTCCCAATATAAAATCTTAGTATATAAAATATAGACATGCAATGTATATTGATGATAATCTCATAGATCACAAAAAAGAAAAACAGATAACATGACTGAAGGAATAGTGTGTAGTCTTGTTTGATGCCTATTTGCGACCACTCACATACTTGGGTCTTCAAAAACTCCCCATAACTGACCTTCTCGGATATTGATGACGTCGCCGATGTTCACGACTAGCAAATCCGGGATAGGTCTAATAGTGAGCCATTGCTCTCCATGTAGAATCTGCAAGCCACTAACATTATCGTGCTGCAAGAGGATCGTGAAGGTGCTTGTGTCCGTATGCGGTCGGATTCCGAGCACTTTCTCGGGTGCGTGGCAGCGGGGGTAGTAATTCACGCGCAAGCCTTGCACGAGCTCTTTGTGCAGCTCAATGGGAGTGCATTTGCCCGTCCCCAAGAGCAAAGATAGAGAGCCGAGCAATTCGTCAGCGACCCTTTTGAGCTCTCACGAGTATGCTTCAATGGTTTCTCTGCGTTCACAGAACACATTGAATTAGACGGTTTAAGATGTTAAGAAATGAAATACTTTTTCAAATAAAAGATGGGGACTCCAAGTCCCTTCGAGCGAATTTGAATCTCAACGAAGCAAATGTCTAAGACACAAAGTAAAAAAATTACATACAAATGAATAACAATGACGACGAATGGAGACCATGAAGCAAACCCCGAACGCGAACAAGGCCCGACGAGGGAAGTCGACGGAACTAGTACCCGACGAGGAGAGCCGACGGCACCAGGACCCGACGAGGGAAGTCGGCGGCATCAGTACCCGACGAGGAGAGCCGACGGCACCAAGACCCGACGAAACCGACGGCACCAGTACCCGACGAGACAGAGTCGAGGAGACTCTGGCGAGACGAGACATGCTGGTGATATCGACAGTGACCGATGGAATAGTCATTTAATGCCTGAGGCTTCGATGGGACGGGCATTAAATGCTTGAGCATGCCGTGATGGGACGAGCATTTAATGCGGCCACATCGGAGGGAAGGCATTGACTACACCGATATTTTCTCTCCGGTAGTCAAGTTGGTAACTATCTGAACCGTCCTTGGATTGGTGGCGAAAGAAGATCTACACCTTCAACAAATGGATGTGAAGACGGCGTTTCTTCACGGGGATTTGAAGGAAGAGATCTACATGAAACAACCGGAAGGCTTCGAGGTTAAAGGCAAAGAGAAGATGGTGTGCAAGCTCCAAAAGAGTTTGTACGGCTTGAAACAAGCTCCGAGACTGGTACAAGAAGTTCGACTCTTTCATGAAGAAAGCCGAGTTCGTGAGGTGCGAGGCGGATCATTGTTGCTACTTCAAGAGACTTGAAGACTCTTACATGATTTTGCTCCTCTACGTCGATGACATGCTCATAGTGGGAGCAAATCTTCATGAAATCGAGAAGTTGAAGAAAAGATTGTCAAGGGAATTTGCGATGAAGGATCTTGGTGCCGCGAAGCAAATCCTCGGGATGAGGATTATCCGAAGCAAGGATGGGTTGAAACTTTCACAAGAAGAATATGTGAAAAATATCATCAAGAAGTTCAACATGGAAGATGCCAAGCCGGTTGGAACTCCTTTGGGTAGCCATTTTCGGTTATCTAAAGATGACTCGCCAAAGACCGAGGAAGAGAGGGCACACATGGACAAGGTTCCGTATGCTTCGGCTATCGGGAGCCTTATGTACGCGATGGTATGTACGAGGCCCGACATTGCACATGCAGTGGGAGTTGTTAGCCGATTTATGAGCGATCCGGGCAAACAACATTGGGAAGCTGTGAAGTGGATTTTCAGGTACCTCAAAGGAAGCTCGAGTTTAGCGTTGTGCTTTCGGAAGTCAAGCTCGGGGCTTGAAGGGTTCGTCGATACGGACAATGGCGGGGACGTCGACAGTAGAAAGAGAACCTCCGGTTATGTTTACACATTCGGAGGTACGGCAATCAGTTGGCTTTCAAGGTTGCAAAAGATCGTTGCTCTTTCTAGTTGTGAAGCCGAGTATGTGGCTATAACGGAGGCTACGAAGGAGATGATTTGGCTTTAGTCTTTTCTACAAGAGCTGAACCATAATCAAGAGAGCTACGTGCTCTATAGCGATAGCCAGAGCGCCATTCATTTGGCGAAGAACCCCGTTTATCATGCCCGGACAAAGCACATACAACTTCGGTACCACTTCATCAGATCGGCCTTGGAGGACGAGGTGCTAGTTCTCGAGAAGATCGCGGGAAGTGAGAATCCCGCGGACATGCTGACGAAGGCCGTGCCATACGAGAAACTGAAGTTGTGTGCAACTTCAGTTGAGCTCCTCGAGTGATGATCGGAGCCGCCGCTTGAAAGCTTGAAGACGGGTGATTGCAATTAGTCTTCAAGTGGGAGATTGTTATGATGTGAAGCCTAATTCAATTGGGAAAGTCATGATTAGCTTAGGGGTAATATTGGTATTTCCTCTATATTGCTTTTAGACTTTCATGATGAAAAGTTGTCTTCTTGGACAAGCTTTGACTAAGGCTATGTAATAGAGCTTGTGGGTTTTTCTTCATCCTTGAAGAAAAGAGAAAAGGTGAGAGCTTTGTACATAGAGCTTGGAGAGAAATACTTGTAAACACAAGGGAAGAGTGAGTGAGCTCGAGGGTGTATTCGAACAACTCCGTTGGAGATTCTAGTGGATCATATTTGCAAGCGGCAAGTGGACGTACCTCCCGCATTGGGGGCGAACCACTATAATCTCCGGTGTCATTTTCATTTTTCTTTCTTGCTATTATTTCGTCTTCGGTTTGAAGGGGATTCGGTGCTTATTCCCTAACAACTGGTATCAGAGCAACCGGGTTGTGTTGCGATCTAGAAGACGATGGGTGGAAACGATGGGTTGGTGCAAAGCTTGAAGTTCGATGGTTCGGACAACGCGTTTTGGAGAATGCAAGTCGAAGACTACCTCTATGGTAGAGAGCTTCATCTTCATTTGGGTTCGAAACCAGAGGATATGGATGATGCGGAGTGGGCTCTCCTTGATAGAAAGGTGCTCGGAGTTGTGCGGTTGATGTTGTCGAGGAATGTCGCGCACAACGTGGCGAAGGAGAAGACCACGGCGAGCATGATGAAAGCTCTCTCCGATATGTACGAGAAACCCTCGGCGAACAACAAGGTATTTCTCATGAAGAAACTTTTCTATTTGAGAATGGAAGAAAGTGGGTCTGTAGCTACTCACTTGAACGAGTTCAACACCATAGTCAATCAATTGTCGTCCGTTGAAATAGATTTTGATGATGAAGTTCGTGCCCTAATTTTGTTGGCGTCTTTACCACCGAGTTGGGAATCGATGAGGGCAGCGGTTAGTAACTCCGTGGGTACTGCCAAGTTAAAGTTCAACGATGTCAGAGATCGTATTCTTGCAGAGGAAGTTCGGAGAATCGATTCAGGGGAAGCATCGTCGAGTTCTGCGTTGCACGTAGAACACAGAGGCAGAGGAACCGAGAAGAGCCACAACCGGAACAAGGGCAGATCAAAGTCAAGAAATGGCAGAGGTCAGTCAAGATTCGGACGAAAAATGGAGTGTTGGAACTGCGGTAAAACGGGCCACATGAGGAAAGATTGTAGAGCTCCGAAGAAGAAACATGACAACAGAGAAGATGCCGTAAATGCGGCTACCGAAGAAGTCGGTGATGCGTTATTCTTGTCGGCCGACAACCCGGTCAGTGGAGTTGTTGAGGATAAGGGTGATGCGCTATTGTTGTCCGTTGATAGCCCGATTGATAGTTGGGTGCTTGATTCGGGAGCGTCTTTCCACACTGCTCCGAACAAAGAGCAAATGGAGAACTACGTTGCGGGGAACCTCGGGAAAGTCTATTTGGCCGACGGCATACCACTAGATATTGTTGGTACCGGGGACATCACCTTGAAGATGCCAAACGGACGCACGTGGAAGATTAAGAAGGTTCGACATGTGCCGAAATTGAAGCGCAACTTAATTTTGGTAGGCCAACTCGACGGAGAAGGCCACACGATAACCTTTGGCGGTGGAGCGTGGAAGGTGGCAAAAGGTGCTTTGGTCGTTGCTCGCGGCCATAAGACCGGCACCCTGTACATGACGACAAGTTGTTCCGACTCGGCCGCGCTCGTGGACAATGCCAACAAGTCCGAGTTGTGGCATAATCGACTCGGACACATGAGCGAGAAAGGTATGAAGATTCTCGTGAAAGACGGAAAGATTGCCGAGCTCAAGTCGGTGGACCACCATTTGTGCGAGAGTTGTGTGCTTGGGAAACAACGGCGAGTTAGTTTCTCAAATGGAGGGAGAGAGTTGAAGACCGAGAAGTTAGAATTGGTTCACACGGATGTGTGGGGACCGACCCCGGTTGCTTCCCTCGGAGGGTCACACTACTATGTAACGTTCATCGACGACTCAACAAGAAAGCTTTGGGTCTACTTCATGAAGCACAAGTCCGATGTGTTCACCGTTTTCAAGAAGTGGAAAGCTTTGGTTGAGAATGAGACAAACTTGAAGTTGAAGAGTTTGAGATCCGATAACGGCGGAGAGTACATTGACGGAAACTTCAAGAGATATTGTGCCGAACATGGGATTAAGATGGTGAAGACCATCCCCGGAACGCCTCAACAAAACGGGGTAGCGGAGAGGATAAACCGGACCATAAATGAGCGTGCAAGAAGCATGAGGTTACACTCCGGGCTACCGAAGACGTTTTGGGCCGATGCGGTTAACACCGCGGCGTACTTGATCAACTGAGGACCATCCGTTCCATTAAATTTCCGAATTCCGGAAGAGGCTTGGAGAGGGAAGAAGGTAAACCTTTCTCATTTGAAAGTGTTTGGTTGTTTGTCTTATGTTCATATTGATGCCACTTCTAGAAGTAAGCTTGATGCAAAGTCTAAGAAGTGTTATTTTATTGGCTATGGTGACTCCGAGCTTGGTTATCGTTTCTGGGATGACCAAAACCGGAAGATCATCCGAAGCAGGGACATCATCTTCAATGAACAAGTGTTGTACAAAGACAAGCTTCGAGAAGTCCCGGAAAGCCGCGTAACGGAGAATGAAAAATCAGCGGTGGTTGATTTGAATGAGTTTCCGGCACACGAGTCGCAAAGGGTTGTCCCGGAAGTGGGAGAACAAGCAGCCGAAGAAGAAGAACATCGGCATGAGAGTGATGAAGAAGGCGATGAAGAAGTTGAACCCCCGTCAAGTCAACAAACGCCGATCACCGAGCTACGCCGATCTTCTCGGGTGAGAAGGCCAACACAAAGGTTCTCACCATCGCTCAACCATATCTTGCTCACCGACAAGGGTGAACCCGAGAGCTATGATGAAGCTAAGGAAGTCGATGAATCGAGCAAGTGGGAGTTGGCGATGAAGGACGAGATGGACTCATTGTTGTGCAATAAAACGTGGGAATTAGCCGAGCTACCGGCGAAAAAGAAGGCGTTACACAACAAGTGGTTCTACCGGATAAAGGAAGAACACGACGGGAGTAAGCGCTACAAAGCGCGGTTGGTCGTGAAGGGCTTCCAACAAAAGGAAGGCATTGACTACACCGATATTTTCTCTCCGGTAGTCAAGTTGGTAACTATCCGAACTGTCCTTGGATTGGTGGCGAAAGAAGATCTACACCTTCAACAAATGGATGTGAAGACGGCGTTTCTTCACGGGGATTTGAAGGAAGAGATCTACATGAAACAACCGGAAGGCTTCGAGGTTAAAGGCAAAGAGAAGATGGTGTGCAAGCTCCAAAAGAGTTTGTACGGCTTGAAAAAAGCTCCGAGACAATGGTACAAGAAGTTCGACTCTTTCATGAAGAAAGCCGAGTTCGTGAGGTGTGAGGCGGATCATTGTTGCTACTTCAAGAGACTTGAAGACTCTTACATGATTTTTCTCCTCTACGTCGATGATATGCTCATAGTGGGGGCAAATCTTCATGAAATCGAGAAGTTGAAGAAAAGATTGTCAAGGGAATTTGCGATGAAGGATCTTGGTGCCGCGAAGCAAATCCTCGGGATGAGGATTATCCGAAGCAAGGATGGGTTGAAACTTTCACAAGAAGAATATGTGAAAAAGATCATCAAGAAGTTCAACATGGAAGATGCCAAGCCGGTTGGAACTCCTTTGGGTAGCCATTTTCGGTTATCTAAAGATGACTCGCCAAAGACCGAGGAAGAGAGGGCACACATGGACAAGGTTCCGTGTGCTTCGGCTATCGGGAGCCTTATGTACGCGATGGTATGTACGAGGCCCGACATTGCACATGCAGTGGGAGTTGTTAGCCGATTTATGAGCGATCCGGGCAAACAACATTGAGAAGCTGTGAAGTGGATTTTCAGGTACCTCAAAGGAAGCTCGAGTTTAGCGTTGTGCTTTCGGAAGTCAAGCTCGGGGCTTGAAGGGTTCGTCGATGCGGATAATGGCGGGGACGTCGACAGTAGAAAGAGCACCTCCGGTTATGTTTACACATTCGGAGGTACGGCAATCAGTTGGCTTTCAAGGTTGCAAAAGATCGTTGCTCTTTCTAGTTGTGAAGCCGAGTATGTGGCTATAACGGAGGCTACGAAGGAGATGATTTGGCTTCAGTATTTTCTACAAGAGCTGAACCATAATCAAGAGAGCTGCGTGCTCTATAGCGATAGCCAGAGCGCCATTCATTTGGCGAAGAACCCCGCTTATCATGCCCGGACAAAGCACATACAACTTCGGTACCACTTCATCAGATCGGCCTTGGAGGACGAGGTGCTAGTTCTCGAGAAGATCGCGGGAAGTGAGAATCCCGCGGACATGCTGACGAAGGCCGTGCCATACGAGAAACTGAAGTTGTGTGCAACTTCAGTTGGGCTCCTCGAGTGATGATCGGAGCCGCCGCTTGCAAGCTTGAAGACGGGTGATTGCAATTAGTCTTCAAGTGGGAGATTGTTATGATGTGAAGCCTAATTCAATTGGGAAAGTCATGATTAGCTTAGGGGTAATATTGGTATTTCCTCTATGTTGCTTTTAGACTTTCATGATGAAAAGTTGTCTTCTTGGACAAGCTTTGACTAAGGCTATGTAATAGAGCTCGTGGGTTTTTCTTCATCCTTGAAGAAAAGAGAAAAGGTGAGAGCTTTGTACATAGAGCTTGGAGAGAAATACTTGTAAACACAAGGGAAGAGTGAGTGAGCTCGAGGGTGTATTCGAACAACTCCGTTGGAGATTCTAGTGGATCATATTTGCAAGCGGCAAGTGGACGTACCTCCCGCATTGGGGGCGAACCACTATAATCTCCGGTGTCATTTTCATTTCGCTTTCTTGCCATTATTTCGTCTTCGGTTTGAAGGGGATTCGGTGCTTATTCCCTAACACCATTGGGCCAAAGACGCTATAATTTTTCCAAAAGCATACTTTAACTGTTTAGGTCTGGCGGGCCAAAACGCAGGCCTCCGGAGCCGACTCGGGTAGACGAGCAACATCAACGCATCGGACCAATCGAGCGTTTGCTCTTCCGATGCTACATGTATGTGGCCGTAACCTTGCACGTCACCGTGTCGCATCGAAAACTCAAGCTTCTCTTCTAACGGAAGCTCGAACTCGCTTGAAGCCTCCTTCAACGCTCTCAACACGTCGCTCGTCACTCCATGGTTGACCACCTGATAAAGTAATTGATCTGCTCAAATTAAGTATTCTCTTAGCTTGACATTCAATTTTAGCGCGCAACACAAGCCATGTTTGAAAACAAAAATGGATAAAAAAAAAAAAAAAAGCGATATGTAATTAAAAAAAAAAAGCGATAAGTAGCCCCAGTCCTCTAAAGCCTTCACATACTCTTAATATTACATATAAAACTTTATATACATTTGTGCCGAGCTTGAGGCGCTGATGGTAGGAAGTCCTGAGTTACTCTATTTATGTCAAATGACCGATACTTTACACATATTAAAAATGGGGTAATTACGGAAAACCTACCTAAATTTTTATTATCAAATTCTCAATTGCATTAATTAAATATTTATAGTCCTGAAATTTGTTTTTTTTTTTTTAATTAATTCATTCCCACGTGTCTCCAATCTCCATTAATATTAAGCATTTTTTTCTACGTGTATAATCAACATTAAAACTTTTTTTTACACGTTTTGAGATTTCTTTAAATAAATACTTTAATTTGAGGCATATAAGTGTAAAAACTAAGCATCAACACACATATAAGAAAAAACAAGTTGAAAAAATACGCATATAACGATTTTAGATATTTAATAAGAGTGCAACAGTGAGTCTTAACAAAATTTGACATTGGAGATATAATTTTGTACCTGAAAAAAAAAAAAAACCATTCCTTGCAAGCCAAGCAAAGCTTCACGAGCTCATCTTTGTTCTCCATTGAGAGCAGGGAGAGATCGATTACAGGAATATCAGCTGAGAGATTATTGGCCGTATCTTATGTATCTTTTGGGAACTTGGAATGGATTTTTCATTACCATTTCTTGAACATTTAGCACTGAAAGAGACCATACACCATTATTATGAGCGTCTATGTTTTTTTTACGTCTAATTCCTTTGTGTCCAAACTTCAATTGATGTATTGCAAAATTATTATTTCTGATTAAAAACGGTTTATTCTCTTTGAGATTCTTTGCCTAGGAGATTTTATGGTACCAATGAGGAACTGTTTTTGGTTTCTCATACTTTCATTGGATTGAGAATCAAATACGACTAGGCTCACTTTGGTTAGTTCCATCATTTTGGTTATTTTTTCTGTCTCTTCTAATTCCTCTTTCTATGAATTATATATATATATATATATATACACACACACACACACGCACACGAATATATATGGTCATGAATTATATATATAATACATAAATATATATTATCGATCAGTGTAAAGTATCACGGGGTTCCACCTTATGAAGGAAGTACTTATGACTTTTTTAAGCCATGCTAAGTCCCCTATTTCTTTTTCATAAAGGACATAACATGCTCCCTCAAGATAGTTACTTTTTGGACTCACTCATCTTGAGCAATATTCTTTTTGGGAGCGGTTCTCATTTGTGGTTAATGGGCTCTGATACCATGTGAAGTATCATAGAGTTCCACTTTAAAATTAATTAAGAATGAGGAGAGTAACTCATGATTTAGTCTTTGTTAAAGTCCCATATTTAGTTTTTCCATATGACACTTAACACTCATATCATAATTATTTCAAAGAAACAAAAAGTATGTAATCTACTTAATTAATTAACATTTTATGTGCCACTATTTCGATTGAACTTACGGACGTCCTATAAAACTCACAGCATATTCGTTGTTAGCTTCTAATGTTTGAACAAGATCACTCTCGTTGCTCCCGTGTACTCACCTGAATGACTGGCCCATGCCCCGAGATTTAAGCTTTGTATCCTTCAATTTATTTGCGTCGTTTATTTTTATGTTGTCGTATTTAATTAGTTGTTAGGATATTTAAGTTTAGTTGTCGTTTTATATCTTTTCGTTTAATTATTTAATTATGTTATTATGTTATTTAATTACGTTATAGGGTTAATTAATCGGGCCCGGTCTGGCCCGTTACGGCTGTAATCCTTGCTCTATTTAAGAGAGCTTTGATGAATGAAAAAGGCACCCAAAAACCATTCAAAAACATGATCTCTAAGAGATTGGGTTTGTGAGTGTTGACCGATATTTCAAAATTCTCGTTTCGATTTTATCGGTCTTTGGGGCAAGAATCAATTTTGTACCAGAGCCGCTCGAGATGGGAGATATTTTGAAAAATTTCATGGAGGAATTCTGGGAATGGAATTCGTGGTGGAGCAAGAAGCAGCGACGCAACAGTTAGAGGCGACAATAGCAGCTCTGACGGCGACGATGGAAACCTTGACAATGGAAGTGAGTCCGTTGATGGCAATGGTGAAAGTGACCATGAAAATGGTGGGGGAAGGGCCAAAAATGGCCCCCGAAGCCGCTAGGAACCATACAAGGCCGAATCTGGAATTTCTAGATCTCACGTAACGCTCTGACGAAGCTCCGGTGAAGGGGTTTGCGAAGGGTGGTGGCAAATTCGCCAGTGAAAGCGGAGGCGCGATGACCGGAGGCGGTTGGAAAAGGTTCGAGGCAAAAAGGGGCTGTGGGGTCAGTTCTTGCGCGTCGCAAGGAGTTGCTCGCAAAAAATACCCGCGTGATAGGAAGGTGGTGGTTGGAGTTGGATCGCCGGACGCGGTGGCCAGAGTCGGGTCTCCGACGCTGGCAGCGGTCGTCGGACATGGGTGTGGCGGCTGGCCGATTGGAGAGATTAAGGTGGCTAAGGAGAATTGGAAGACTGGGGAAGAAACTAGGGCTAAAGAAGCCCTGGCGCGCGAAGAAGGCTTGCTGGGCTGTGGGGATACATTGGGCCCAGTAGGGATGCACATATCAGGCCCATAAATGGAGAAACTAGGGCTTATGGGAGTATCCTGGCAAAGCTTGGAGGCTCGTGATGGTGCCCGTGGAGCAGCAGCGAGCGATGGCAAACTCGTCAGTGATGGCGGAGGCTTATTGGCGGCGATGGTTGTAGCGGAGGTCGGATGGAAGGCTTAGTGGCGGCTAGAGCCCACAGAGGTCTGCACGGCGACATAGGGTGTGGCTGAGAAAATTGATAGTCAAGGGAGTGGCGGCAACTCGGGGATGAAGCACCGCAGCAAGGGGTCGGAAGAGGGTGAACAAGTGGTCGCTGGTGGGCTAGGCAGCGGTAGCGACGGTAGGGGAGTCGCAAAAGGCGGAAGCCAGGGTTGTTTGCAGGGAAGTAAGGTTAGTCACGACCTCCAGAAGAAGGGTTGTGAATCTGCATCGTTTCACGGCGGCGCAGTGGCAGAGGAAGGTGACAGCAAGATCGTCGGCAATTGGGATGGCGGCAACAGGAGGGAAGAGGGGTGGTTGGCTTTTTGGAAGGCGGGAAGAGACAAAAATCCTAATGGTCCATGAAGCCCACGATTGTATGGCTGTCAAAGGAGGCATGTTTGACCAGAAAAGCCCGCATAAAGGTAGATTAGGTATGCACAAGAACCAGTCACATGTTGGAAATCACGTCTCGGATTCCATGAAAAATATCACGAATTATACCTCCGAACCGTCCAGGTAACATTTAAAAATTAATTTAAAGCGTAATAACTTGCTATCCATGCAACAGTCCGGATATCGGATAATAACCATTTAACAAGATCTGATAAATATTATGTAATTTAATATTCATAAATCATTATTAATAATCTAGTCATAATAGGAAATAAATAGAAAGCAGTAAATGGTTGCATTTATTAACCCAATGCATAAGGCCGTACCTCTATTGACGACTTCCGGCTGCGCGTTCTGAATCGGGCAGGGCTCCGCCGGTGCTGAGGGAAACTCCCGTGATCTTCCGGGATATTCTCCTGGAATCCTCGTACCGAAGCATGGGCTTCGCCGGCAGGACTCCGTCGCAAAATTTAAACTGATGGTTCTTTTTAAGCTTCCGGAGAACTAAGTCTTTTAAGCCGAACCAGAAAGAGAGATCAGAGAGAAAATTCGCAGACCCTAAAGGAGAGGGAGAGTTCGAATTTTTCTCTAGGGAAAGGTGTGAAAAATGTGTAGAATGAGCCTCCTATTTATAGGCTCAAACCGTAACCGAATTGGAGAAATTCCCTCTCATATTTTCGAATTTCATTTATTAAATATAATTAATTATCTCAATCCAATGGTCCAGATTTAATCTCATATAAATCCAATGGATATAATTAATTAGGGATTTAATTAAATCAAAAATATTAGGATAAAATCAAAAATCCAATCTTATCTTCTTATCTTTATAAATTCGAATTATATATATATATATTAAAATTCGAATTATCATTATCTAGATCCAACGGTTGAGATAAATCTTTAAACCGATCTAATGGATCAAATTAGTTTAGGATAAAATCAAATATAAAAAGATTTAATAAAAACAATTTCGAATTTATCCTTAAACTATAATTCGAAAAATAATATAAATATATATAATTAATTAATTTCCAATCCAACGGTAAAGATTAAATCTTAGACCGATCTAACGGATATAATTAATTAACCAAAATTCAAAAAATGAAACTTGATCACCAAGTCATTAATTTCGAATTCATCAATATCCTAATCCAACGGTTGATATTAAATCATAACCGATCCTATGAATTAAATTGATTTTAGGGTATTTCTCAAATACCAAATCTTTTGGTACTTTTGCCGCAATTATGGAAAGGCTAAAGTCTATCCATTCGAATGTAAATGGATCCACATTCCAAAAGCCCAATTCGATTTTTACACTATAATATATTTAAAAATATATTATTTTTCATATTAATATAAATCTATTAATTATTGAATAATTATTAATAATACATAAATAATAAAATTCGAATAATTAAATTATATTAATATTCTCTGATCTCAATATCACACATTTAAATGTCATGGTGACACACCATCATTTAAATTCGTGACATGTGATTTAATTTCATAGTTTACCGAAACGATCACAAACTTAGAAATTCTCTAAATCACAAACCGTACGTCGAAACGACTCGGTTCCAAAAGAAAAGTTGCTTAGAATTTAATTTCCAGTAACTTTAATGTTGACAGAAAAACCAAATTCTACATTCTTTTGTCAGTTAATTTCGGTTACCAAGATATGGTACTTTTGTCACGCTGCTGATAAAACTATCTGATGTTTGTCACAGACTTCAGTTTTATGAGTCTTGCCAAATGATCTTACAAACATTTCAATGTTTTTATCACGTACGTATCATCCGTTATGGAGCTATCCTGGGGACCATGGACCCGTATCACTTAAGCTCCAACGAACTGCTAGTTGTTCGTCCAACCTCGAAGTGATTTCACTATAGACCCGAGGCTGCACTCTTTAGTGATACGGTATATATTATTCCCTTTATAACAGCAGGGTGTCCATTGATACAATCAAATTCAGGTTATTGATCTTTCACTTGATGATCCACACACGAGCAGGCGTTTTCTACCGTTATGCCCCTCATTGCATTTTCATCCTTGACTCAGTCAGTAATATTATGAGTAACCCACTTATGGTTTCGATTCATAAGTTGCGCACGGGTACCTCTCACTTCTAACCACCGACAATCAAGGGAATCATCATGACTCTGAAGAGAGCTGTGTGATGCCCATGTCTATGACTAAGCTACCCTTACTGTTGACTAACATGCTCCCAAAATAATAGTGTTGGGAACAACGGTAATATATTGTGTTCTTTAACGGTTAAATCAAAGAACAATCAAGCCAGCAGCTCGGACTCAAGATCACTCAGGACTTAGATCGAATATCCATTTGATCATCTACTAGTGACTCAACTCCAAGTTATCAGTGACGGTCTTATATGATAACTTTCGGAGTTTAAGTCAGGTCCAGTCCAGTATGAAGACACTTCATACTTAATGCACTTCTAGTGAGTGTGACACACACAAAATCCAGAACAGGATTGTCACTTAGTCACATTAATGACCTTGTACGATTAATGGGCTCCCACCCAGTTAATCAGGTCACGGACATTTTAAGTTCATTTATTATGATTATTAATTCTTCTTCACATTGACTCTGTTGTGATAATAATTCATAATTGCATCCTTTATGAACTAAGGATCAAACATTCTATTTTACTCTACCAGAAACTATAATAAGATTATCATAATAAGCATCATCTTTATTCAACGACTTGTCATAATCTTTTACAAATGGATAAAATATCTTGTTTGAGGACACATATGTCCAACATCCCAAAGGGAGATAACACAGCAGTGGGAACTCGAAGAACTTCGAGCTGGATTCGCGGGCCATCATTGTGGTGTATCGGTAGGCAGCAGACCACCCGAGGAGGCATGTCCATGGCGACTTAACATCGAGCTACAAAGTGCCATGGCAAACTCGTTACGGGGCATCCGTTACCGTGTTTTGAGCTTGACGACAAGCTCAAAGTGGAGAAGGGAAGTAATGATACGGCCCCGAGAGTTTAAGCTTTGTGTCGTTCAATTTATTTGCGTCGTTTATTTTTATGTCGTCCTATTTTATTAGTTCTTAGGATATTTAAGGTGAGTTATCATTTTTATATTTTATCGTTTAATTATTTAATGATGTTATTAGGTTATTTAAATATGTTAGAGGGTTAATTAATCGGGCCCGGTCCGGCCCGTTACGGTTGTAATCCTTTGTAACGCTCCGGCTACTCAATCAAATCGACGACAATCCTGACAGGCCAACACGAGTATTTTCAGCGTGCTTTGTCATCACTCGCACACTTCCCGAGAAACTTCCCATGAGGTAATCCATCCCAGGACTACTCCAAGCCAAGCACGCTTAACTTTGCAGTTCCTATGAACGAGCTACCGAAAAGAAGATGCATCTTGTTGACATAGGTAGTACCAATCAATTCTTTTAAGCCTCTTCGACCATACAGTCCCATACCTGTATGATCTCCGATAACTGTGCAGTCTCATACCTGCACAGTCTCGGGAACGTCCCAATCGCACATCGCCTTTCCCAGGCGATGTAGGACTGCATAACTTACCCGTTCTTGCCCTCGTGGCTCATGGGATTAGTGTCTGTCACAATCACCCTACCTAATGGGGGCCCGACGTCCTCGTCGGCCACACTTACGGCTAGGCTTGGCTCTGATACCATCTGTAACGCCCCAGCTGCTCAATCAAATCGACGACTGTCCCCATAGGCCAACACGAGTCTTTTCAGCGTGCTTTGTCCTCACTCGCACGCTTACCGAGAAACTTCCCAGGAGGTAACCCATCTCAGGACTACTCCAAGCCAAGCATGCTTAACTTTGGAGTTCCTATGAATGAGCTACCGAAAAGAAGATGCATCTTGTTGACATAGGTAGTACCAGTCAATTCTTTTAAGCCTCTTCGACCATACAGTCCCATACCTGTATGATCTCCGATAACTGTGCAGTCTCATACCTGCACAGTCTCGGGAACGTCCCATCCGCACATCGCCTTTCCCAGGCGATGTAGGACTGCACAACTTACCCGTTCTTGCCCTCGTGGCTCACGGGATTAGTGACTGTCACAATCACCCCACCTAATGGGGGCCCGACGCCCTCGTCGGCCACATTTCCGGCTGGGCTCGTAATGCAAGTAAAAGAAGTCTTTACTTACCTCGAAGCCTTTGGTTGCTTTGACAGTGTCCTGCACAAGCTCTGGGCCGAGGTACTTCCTTTCGCCTACTTTGTACCAATGAACAGGGGATCGACACTTTCTTCCATATAAAGCTTCATAAGGAGCCATGACTATTGTAGAATAATTACTATTATTGTAAGAGAACTCGGCCAATGGTAGATATTTACTCCATGACCCTTGAAAATCCAAAACGCACGCTCTCAAAATATATTTCAAAGTCTGTATAGTCCTCTCTTATTGTCCATCTAACTGTGAATGAAAATTTGTACCAAGTGCTAATTTTGATCTCATCGCATTGTGTAAGCTTTTCCAAAATGCCGACGTGAACCTCGCGTCTCTATCAGAAACAATAGATAATGGTACCCCAAGTAATCTAACAATCTCCTTGATGTAAAGTTAAGCGAGCTGATATATTGAGTAGGTCATGAGAACAGGAAGAAAATGAGCCGACTTTGTGAGTCTATCAACGATAACCCAAATTGCATCACGTCCATCACTAGACCGAGGTAACTCAACGACAAAGTCTATCATGATTTCTTCCCACTTACACAGGGGTACGACCAAAGGTTGAAGTAAGCATGTCGGTCTTTGGTGCTCAGCTTTAACTTTTTGTAAACTAAGGCATTACTCCTCTACAAACTTGGCAACATCGTTCTTAATTACTGGCCACACATAGTGCGTCTTCGGGTCTCTGTAATTTTTTGTAGCCCCGGGGTGAACTGAATACGGACTACTATGAGCTTATGAAAATATATATCGTCTAACATTTTAAATCATCTAGCACATACAATCTTCCATTATACCTTATTACCCCGTCCTCTGATAGTTGGAATTCTATTGTTTTTCCTGATGAAATCTCTGATCTCAATTTGATTGCGTATGCATCTGATATATGACATTCTTTTCTCATTTCTAACAGTGTTGGCTGAATCGTCATTGCTGATAATCTATTCATTAAGCCTCTAGGCTCAATCTCGATATTAAACTTTTTAAGATCAGCCAATATATTCTTCAGAATACCCATTACTGTAGACAGTTCTCTAGCTGACTTCCTGTTTAACGCATCAACAACAAGACTCATTTTTCCCGCATAATAATTAATCATGCAGTCATAGTCCTTAACTAGCAGTAGCTATCTTCATTGCCTCATATTTAATTCCTTTGGCGTGAATAAATACTTTATAGGCCTTCACATTTTTCACCATCTAAATGGGCTCTCTAATTTTAAGGGAAAACACCACCACTGATAGTTTTAAATCATGCGTAGGATAATTCTTATCATTAGTTTCCTAGAAGCATAAGCGATGATTTTTCCATTTTTTATCAAACACACATCCTAGCCCCTTCTTTAAAGCATCATTATACACGATAAATCCACCACTTTATCAAGCCAAAATTCACACTTTGTGAAGCATGTTTTTTTTTTCTTCAAGATATCCAACACTATTTTCAAATGACCAGCATGTTCAGCTTTGGATCGAGAGTAAATCAATATGTCATCGATAAACACAATGACAAACTTATCCAAATAATCTTTGAAAACTCTATTCATCGAGTCCATGAAAGTGACTATAGCGTTAGTTAACCCGAACAACATAACTAGAAACTTATACTGACCATATCTTGTACAAAAAGTTGTTTTCAGATCAATCTTCGAAAACACAAAAGCACCCTATAGTTAATCAAACAAGTCGTTGATCCTCGGGAATAGGTACTTATTCTTTACCGTTACTTTGTTGAGCTATATCTATAGTCAATACACAGTCTAAAACTGCTATCTTTCTATTTGACAAAATAGCACCGGTGCACCCCAAGGCAAAAATGTAGGACAGATAAATCATTTAGCTAGTAGCTCTTCTAATTGGGTATTTAATTCCTTTAACTCAGTCGGAGACATACGATATGGTGCCTTAGATACAGGTGTAGTTCCAAACAAGACTTCAATGGAAAAATCAATTTTCCCTGTCTGCCATCTTTCTATTTGACAAAATAGCAATGGTGCACCCAAGGCAAAAATGTAGGACAGATAAATCATTTAGCTAGTAGCTCTTCTAATTGGGTCTTTATTTCCTTTAACTTGGTCAGAGCTATATGATATAGTGTCTTAGATAAAGGTGCAGTTCCAAGCAAGACTTCAATAGAAAAAGCAATTTTCCCTGTCTTGCTGAAAAGACTCGTGTTGGCCTGTGCGGACAGTCGTCGATTCGATTTAGCAGCCGGGGCATTACAGATGATATCAGAGCCAAACCAAGCCGGAAGTGTGGCCGACGAGGATGTCGGGCCCCCATTGGTGGGGTGATTGTGACAGTCACTAATCCCGTGAGCCACGAGGGAAAGAACGGGTAAGCTGTGCAGTCCCACATCGCTTGGGCAAGGAAAATTGCTGATGGGACATTCCCGAGACTGTGCAGGTATGGGACTGCACGATTATTGGAGATCATACAGGTATGGGACTGTATGGTCGAAGAGGCTTAAAAGAATTGAATTGTACTACCTATGTCAACAAGATGCATCTTCTTTTCGGTAGCTCGTTCATAGGAACTCCAAAGTTAAGCGTGCTTGGCTTGAAGTAGTCCTGGGATGGGTGACCTCCTGGGAATTTTCTAGAGAAGCCTGCGAGTGGGGACATAGGATATAGCACGCTGAAAAGACTCGTGTTGGCCTGTGGGGACAGTCGTCGATTCGATTGAGCAGTCGGGGCGTTACAGAAGATATCAGAGCCGAGCCTAGCCGGAAGTGTGGCCGATGAGGATGTCAGGCCCCCATTAGGTGGAGTGATTGTGACAGTCACTAATCCCGTGAGCCACGAGGGCAAGAACGGGTAAGTTGTGCAGTCCCACATCGCCTGGGCAAGGGGATGTGCTGATGGGACGTTCCCGAGACTGTGCAGGTATGAGACTGCACGGTTATCGGAGATCATACAGGTATGGGACTGTATGGTCGAAGAGGCTTAAAAGAATTGATTGGTACTACCTATGTCAACAAGATGCATCTTCTTTTCGGTAGCTCGTTCATAGGAACTCCAAAGTTAAGCGTGCTTGGCTTGGAGTAGTCTTGTGATGGGTGACCTTCTGGAAAGTTTCTCGGGAAGCGTGCGAGTGTGGCCAAAGCACGCTGAAAAGACTCGTGTTGGTGTGTGGGGAAAGTTGTCAATTCGATTGAGCAGCCGGGGCGTTACATCCTTGCTCTATTTAAGAGAGCTTTGATGAATGAAAAAGGCAGCCAAAAACCATTCAAAAACTTGATCTCTAAGAGATTGGGTTTGTGAGTGTTGGCCGGTATTTCAAAATTCCTGTTTCGAGTTTTTCGATCTTTGGGGCACGTATCAAAGAACTTGAAAGTTAATATGGTTTTCCGTTGGACAATTATAAATCATTTTTTCATTCTATAAGTTTTCTGTTGTTAAAACTAATAAAAGGCTCCTTAAAAGAAAAAAAACAAAACAAAACAAAACAAAACTAAAAAAAAAAAAAAAGGCCTATTATTCTTTCAAAAGAAATTGAGAAAAACTTGTAAATAATAATACAAATTACTCACTCAAACTTTTTTCTGATTTCTGACATAATAAAATAACACAAGAACAAGCTTACTGGAAGATTCTGATCATCATCTACTTGGCACATTAGACCAAAGAAGAACTCAATCCCTCAATTTGACCAAATCTATATAGCCTATTGGGGAGGACAAAATGTGATGACGTAACGCGTGGCTCGGCATTTGTTGAGGCTCGTCGAGTCGTCAAAGGCGTAGCTGTAAGCCTTGGGGCATATGGCCTTGAACAGGTGCGCGAACAGCGTTGGCTTACATGCGCCAGGGCTCGCGTAGCTCCCGGTGCAGCAGTACTTGGCCGACTGCATCGCCAGGCAGGCGCTCTTACAGCCGACCACTCGCCCGCCTTGCCGCACCTCCAGCGCTGAGGGGCAGCACACGTTGAGGTCGGCCTCGCATGCCGCCACGCCACACCCTACGCCGCCGCCCACCGGCTTCATCGAAACCGGAAGGTTGAACCCGTCCACGAGGCTAACGTCGTAGAAGTGCAGCGGCGACGCCGAGGACCCGAGGGTCATTTCCACCACCGTGGCCGGGGGCTTGCCGCCGCGGCCGGCGCAGCGCAGGGATTGGGCGCAGTCCCCGGTGGCGCACGAGCCTCTGCCGTCAGCGGTGAAGGAGCAGCCCTGGCGGCCCCAGATGCGGCCAGACCACTTGTCGGGCACGTCGAGGACAGCTTCCTCACCGCTGCCGAGGTGGAAGCCACCGTCTTTTGGGGTGGATTGGCCTGCGCTGCCAAGGATCCCGGGCCATACGCTCTCCCTGCAGTTGTTCACCAGGATCAGCTGTGCCCCATCTGCAAGTCTCCATAAAATTAGTTGAGTTTATTTAAGTATTTAATTTAGTATTGGAAATACGTAGTTGATATGAGTTCAAGCCATTAAAAAAAGAGATTCAAAGCCATTTAATGTGAAGCCTAGTTTACTCAGATATGCTTGCTTGGTAGACTCGACGCAACCTAATGCACTAGATTTTCTCTAATATGGTTTATGGCCGTCATTGTGAAGTGTACCACAAACGAGAGAGTGTATTTTGAACAACTCTGTTGAGGTCATAGTGGATTGGGTAGTGTAGCACAATCGAGAGCGCTGTAGGCCGAGATCATTGTGATTGTGATGTGTAGCACAAACGAGAGAGCTCCAAAAGTGTATAATGAACAACTCCTATGATATCTAGATTGTGTTTGCAAGCGGCAAGTATTGAGAGTGAACAACTATAATTCTCGGTGTCAATTTCTATTTTGCATTGTCATTTTATATTTTTTGATATGGGGATTTTAGGCTAAAATTCTAACATTAATCTTCGTAAAATATACTCATCAACTAATAGTTATTCAAAAACGCAAAATTAATCTTTTGTTCATTATCTAAAATTTTTCTTTTTATACACTCCAATTTCATTTTTAACAAAAATATTTCATATGTTCTAACAAATTATCAATCAAAATTTTAGGGATTTAAATTTTCTTGAGAAATTAAATAAATATCAGACATAAAAGGCAGAATTATGAAATTCCACTTAGAAGATATGTTTTGCTATTTGAAAAATAGAAGATATATTTTTACAAATATTTAAAAACATGCTATAAGAAAGTATTTTCCTATTTAGTATACTAGATGGGAATTTTATAGAACAATACTGTGAGTTGAGAGTTAGCTTAGGAAACAGATAATATTAATTATTGTATATTAATCGCTTATTTGCTATATATTTACAGTAAAAAAAGAGGTAACAAAGCATATACAGTTTGATGAAGAGAAAGAAACAGAGAAGAAGAAGACCTGAAATGGTGGTTAGAGAAGTGAGCAGCTGAAAGAGAAGAGGGAAGAGAAGTATAGGATTTGCCATAGTTGCTTAGCAAGAGAGAAGAGTGAAAGGCTCTTAGAGTGGAGAGAATTAAGGAACAATGTGATGATATAAAGAGTATTATACAGACTATATTATATACTCCTTTTTAGCTTTGGGTTGTTTCATTTTTACTTTGGCTCTAAAGGCATAGATGCATTGCTTCCCTAGGAGGCTTTCTTTCCTCTAAATCAACTTTTCTGATTCAACTTAGTAGTAGTACTAATCTCAAATGAAAAATAAATACTACTGATTGGATGCAGTATTCTCATACTAAGAATAAAAGAGCATATTTAGTTTTTTACTACGATTTAGGAACAGAAATAGTTTAGGCATTAAGTTAGAATAAATGCTACTCGAAGTCCTTCTCATTTTGCCTTTTTGCTCATGGGTGGCTCCAGTACCGGCCCTGCGGGTATACATGGTAGGCCCAAGACTATAATAGATTTGTAAATTAGGGGCCCCACGATGGAAGAAAAAAACATTGAGCGTATTGTGCTCACGTTTTACTGTTATGAGGATATATAATAGACACAATTCATATTAAAAAATATCATATTAAAAGTGGGCTTGATATAAAAGTGGGTCATGATGTGTAGTGTAGTATTAGTGGGCTTAATATTTATTTTTATAATCACGATAGGGGCCCCAAAATCAGTCTTCGCCTAGGGTCACGACAAACTCAGGGCCGGCCCTGGGTGGCTCTTTCACTTTGTAAAATACTACTTTGCTAAATTTTTATTTTGTAGCTATATATTGTAGCCCTTCAATAGAAGGGAAAAAAAAGTTAAATTTTAAATTTTTTAGCTTTTTTTTTTTTTTGAAAATTTTTTAGCTTTGTACCCCCAGTAGAGATGTTAAATTTTTCACTTATTGAAATCTGTCCTTGATTTCAAAAAATTTCCTTGTAGTCTCAATTGATTCTATTATATTTGACATTCAGGGGTACTTCAATAAGTTTACAGAAGGAATACATATAGATAAAAATTAAAATAATGGACCACGTATTGATACAAATATAAGGGTAAGATATAGTCATTTTACAAAATGCGAGACATAAATTCAAAAATTCATTCATTCTTTTTTCTTCGAAATGACTGTTTCTAAACGGGACTCTTTATTGAACATTTGAAGCAAGTAAGTGTAAATAAACTTTATAGGCCCCAATTTTTATCCTTAAAAATTGAAAGAAACCCCAAATTTTTTTTTTTATATTGGGCAGTGGATAATAGAATCTTTCAAGTGGGATAGAGTACTGAGCAAGAAAAGAAAACCACGTTATACCAAGATTTTCTTCCTCGGGTTTTAAATCATTAGGCCAAATACGAGAGAGTTTAACTTAAGGAGGACTATCATTGGTAACAATTTACATTTTACACTACACTACGTTTCTTAATTTATTTGGATTTACCAGAGATTATTGGAGTTATATTCCTCTTTGCTTACATAAAGTTGATTGGATGTTAGTGCAATCACTAAGAGCTTCACTTAAAGTATTATCATTGCTTTGCATTACTTTTCTGTAATTTATTTGGATTTGCTATAAACTATAGGATATGTTTTAGAGTAAGCTTCATTATTGTCTGAGATAAAGTTGTTTGGGGAAACATGATTATACAGATTCCTTTGTTCTATAGAATATAATATTTCTTTTGTATCCTAGAAGCGCATTGCAAATTGAGAATGATTTTGCTTTGTTTTATGATGATAGAGTCTATTCCTATATTTGAAGAGATGATCATAATTCATACTGTCCTAAAAACACTGAGCCAATGAACAAATATATTGCGTACAGACAAGCACCACTACAACATTACAATGAACCCGACCGTAGAGGATCAGACACTCCCTCGTCTCTCTCTCTCCCGCGAATTCGAAGCTCCATCGCTCACTGGTCTAAGTAATATACACTGATTAATGCAACTCGAAAATACAATTCGTGGAAAGAAGCTTGATTTTGTACCGTAAACTTGAATTTCAGACACCACGGGATAGGTGGGGCCTTGATTTGGGAGGGCCACGGCACCGAACAAAGGCCAGAAGTTGACTATTAAAGGATCGTGTACCGTCATGGGAGAGTTTGTTTTATGAAAGAGAAAGATTGTACTTGTTTTTTAATGAGTATAGTGGGCCTTACTTTTTTTTTTTTTATCTTCTCATAGTTATTTAAGTAGTTATATATATATTGTTAATGCGCGAATTTCGATTAATGTAGTACTTGGTCCACGGTTCGAGCCTAGAGTCAGACCCTGTGGTCATATGGGCAGTAAAATATGGAGTCAACAAGGGTTGACTATCGTCTCAACTCTGCTGAAGGTGAAACGTCGTCTCCAGCGAGGCACGAGTTGTCCTGTCGATGTATTCCCTTCCTTGGCGACGTCTTAGGCGGCGAGGGAGGGAGGGCCTGTGAAAAAAAAAAAGAATGATGCCGCACCCCGTCACTATAGCAAGGCTGCCTACGTACTGTCTTGTAGTCAAGACGGACTAGGTCATCACATAGTTCAGGGGTTAGTGAAATCCGAGGACTAAGGTCCCTGACGAGGGTATGATTCCTCGTGGATGAGACCGTCAGCAGATGGCGTCGCTCGAGAATATCAAAGGCGAGCGCGATCTTGATGATCTAGATAGTTCTGGTGGAGGTGGTCGTCAAGAGCAATGCTTGCGACGAGCTCCGATGCAAAATTGTGCTTTCTGGCGATCTCCGGGGCAATCTTGTGCTTCCTCACGAGCTCTGGCAGATGTAGGCGTACTAGGAAAGGTTTGGGCTGAGTTGGCCCTTACTAGTAAGTTTTCGTGCGAAGACAACCTCTCTGGCGAGACTTAGTCCCTCCCGAAAAGTCTCAACTCGATTTCGTGCCTTCCTACCGAGCTTCGAGGGCAGCTTCGTGCGAGCCGAAGGTGGCCAGAGGAGACGGGAAAAATATAGAGAGAGAAAGTAGAAAGTGAAGCTCTAGAGAAAGTTGTGTGAAAAAGTGAAGAATGGGGCTCCTATTTATAGGAAAAAAGTGTAACCACTTTTCCTTATTTGGTGGAGAAATTCGTGAAAGAGGTTGCTAAGATGGAGGTCGCTGATTGTCCTCGCCAGGTGCAGGGGTTCCCGAATGTGCTTGCCAAGTGCAGGGGTCGCCGGATGTCAGGAACGCCGCTTGGAGCCTCTCCGAGTGTCCTGCTAGCTTGCCGATTGGACCATAAGGTCTCTTGGAGCATCCTTGAAGTCTTCGTAAGCTCGGATTGTCTTGAAGCTTGATGATTGTTGAGTAATTATTCTTGTTGGGCTCGTTGGTAGAGTTTCGTACGTCTTCCTGGGAGTTTATCGTCGCCAAAAGAACTTGTCTTCATCGAAACGTCGCGTGGAGAGCTCGTGTCGATCAGGGCATCGTTAGGGATCCTTCTAGGTGTTTGTCTTCGTGCCGCGGAACCTCTAAGGTAGTTATTTCCTCGTCGGGGACCTTTTAACGCCGCCGTAACCTCATCGGGTTGTCAAGAACCTTTGAGATTGTCGTCGGGTGCACCTTTATGTCGTCGGAAGGAAGTCTTTGGTCTTTGGGCTCCGTCTCTTGGAATTTTTCTCCCATGCTTCGTCTAACGGGTTAGGACTTGGGCCTTGACTTTCCTCCGTGCACTTGAAAATATGTTCGAAAATACGCATAATATATATATATATATATATATTATTGTTACTTGATTTAGCGTTTGAAATTATTTGAGAATATTAAAAGTAGACCGACCCACTTCTCTATCTTTTTACTTGCTTATATATATTTATAGTTAATGTTACGGGTTTCCCGGAACCAATTTTAAAATCAATTAATAAAGGAAAATTTAATATATTTAATTTCCTTTATTAATTTAAGCCAATTTTGGTTAAAATGTCTGTTGGAGCCCCTTTTTTGCAAAATAAAGTGTCTAGACGCTCCTGAAAATATTGAGATACCCAAAAATGATATAAAATTTGCGAGAAATGGCCTTGGGTCGCTCCCGGAACCTCCGGGAGGCGCCGGAGACACCCCAACCCCCCCCCCCCCCAGTCGCTGCCACGTGTCGCGTGGTCCCTGCAGTTCAGCCAATGGCCACCTTACCCCCCGCCATGTCTCGCCTGCCCATACGGGCTCGCCAAAGGCCACCAGGGAGCCATCCCGATGCTGCCACGTGGAGGCTAGAAGGCAGCCATCCTCTCACGCGAGTGGAGGCGCGTGGGCGCGCGTCAGAGGTGCAAATGCAACGCGTGAGGGCGCGTCCGGCCCCTGATGAGGATGCCGTTTGCGGCGTTGGATCGGCCACGTCCCGGGGACTCAAAAACCAATATGATATTGCCCCGGGGGCCTCCTGGAGTAATTTATAATCACGGTTTAGTCCTCGGGCTCCCTTATAAATAGAAAATCGGTTTCAGTTAAACAGTAACTCATTCTCACGTACCGAAACTCACCCAAAACTCTCTCAAGTACTCTTTGAACACCTCTCCCTCAAATATTACACTAATCTTGAGCGTCGACAGTGAATACGGGGGTACCCCCCCCCCCCCCCCCTGCCCCGGTTCTCCCTGACCTCGGGTGTTCTTTTGCCCAGGTTCGAGTATGAGGAAGTCAACATAGAGCGGAAGCCCTGGAGAAAATTTTGTCACAATCTAAGACCCTCCCTGCTAAGGTTATAGATCCGTGAGGTGCTCGTTCTATCCCTCAGTCTTGTATCTCAGGCAGATATATTGACTGTGTGGATAGACCGTAGGACCCGGATCAGGGTCAGTGGTGCAGGTCGAGGGTCTGGTCCACCAGGGTTCACTGAAAAGTCAACACTGCGATCTTCTCTACGTTGAGGTCAGGTCCGTTTGGCGTCCTAAACCTGTAACCAAGGCCAGGCCAAGCCTTGGCCACTTGGGAACAGGTAGTGGTGTTGGCCCGGATTTCTGGCCCTGTGTCGGTGGAGGGTCGGTTTGACCTAAAAAGTTTGAGGGGTCAAACCTCTTAGCCCACTAAAGTCTACAAACGACATTGGGCCCGGTCCAACACGAGCAGTTGGGCCGCTCAAGTGTGTGAGCTAAATTTTAGTATCAACGGTTAATGTGAAAGATAAGAGTCAATGTTCTAAATGCTGACGTCATTCATTTATCAAAATGTTCGGAACCGGATCCTCCGATTTGTTACCACAAATATCCGAGACCTCCGCCTAAGCAGTCAAATCAGACTTTGTTGGACATATTTTATATGTGCCCTCTATTTCAGATATCCTACATATATATTATTTTGGTTATTTATCTTTTAAAGAATAGTTCTTATTAATGAAAATTTTTTATAGTAATTTCTTTGATTTTATCAAATTGAATGATTTATCCTTAGTTCTTATATGTTTGCAATTGTGTCACCTTATCACACTGAGCCCAAGTGAGGAGGTGTAACAACACAAAATAATGAACTAAAATTTATATATATGTCCATAGTTTAGATTAGCGAGTGGGAGCTTCTAATCCAACAAGTTATTAATTTACTCAATCTCAATTTTGAGTGATGATCTACTACCAGATCATAGTTCTAGTCCTACACTGTTGAGTTCATTAGGTATGAAGTGTCTTCATACTGGACGGACTCAATCATGCAAGTCTGTCACTGATACGATAAATCATAATGATGATTAAATGGGAATCCGTTGATGTCCCGAGCTATCATAGACTTATGCCATCATTTTGGGATCAGACAGTTGACTGGATAGGGTTGCATGAATGCATATATGGATAATAAGTTTATGATTTCCTTATTATTATTTGTGATAAGCAAATAAGCACTCATGGCTAGCTCAACGGCTTCATAACCTGTTGAGTGAGTAGTTTCCAATAATCATGGAATAAGATAGTGTCGCCTAAAAGGTATTACGGTAAATTGTCTTTATAACGAGAACCATAAGAATACAAAAACCTAAATTCAAGTTAGTTTGATTATATCAATGGACTCCTTAGTCATGAAGATAAAATTAATCCGTACTAAAAATGTCAGCTTCGAGCTATAATTGAATGTAATCGGAGTTGGTGGAAGTTCTTCACTTCAATCAGAGGTGAAGTATGTATGTCCATTTGTCCCCTTTGTAGCACCATAATTATGTATGTCCATTTGTCCGCTTGATGATTTTGTTTAGCAATCTTCATTTTACGGATATATTGTTTGCCGGTGGGCATGACGATGGGCAAATAAAAAAAAGGGCATGCCGTATGCCGAAAATACCACACATTTTCCATGGGCATACCGCATGGCAATGGGGTTTTCGACGAATATTCTGAAAAATATTTTTGAGTATTTAGGCAGGATAATTATATAGGTTTAAAACTACATATTTAATAAATACAAGATATAATTGTATACAACAAAACACATTTCTAAGATTAGTTTAATACCGAAGAGTCCCATGTTGCTAAATTACAAGAGTTTGGAATGGTTTATATACCATAGAATTGGGATAAGGGCTTGGGCCCTTAGGGCCATCGGATTTTGTGGATGAGAGAGGACTCATGCAAATGCACCACCACACGAGCGCGCCGCCACTGTCCGTCCGACTGGGCAGGGAAACATAATTATTTTTTTCCGAAAGTTTAATTGGTATTTTTGCCATGATATTTTAGCTTTTAGGGAAAAATTCGCACCACTTTTCCACATTTTCCTCACATATACGACATTTGGGCAAGAAAATTGGCATACCGCAGGAATTTCGCGAAATTTAGTAAAACAACAGCGAAACGGAAAAAATTTAGTTTCGCACTTAATATGTTTATAATACTTAGGATAAAACCACCATAGACTTGATTTATGATTGTTGTCATAAAAAGTCTACAACCCTAATAGTGGCAAAAGTACTAATATTTTGTAAAATGTGGGAAACTACAAAAAGATGAATGAATTTATTTCTTGGACAACTCCAAGATTGTGGGAAATTAAATGCTAATGAATTTATTTTTTAAATCATGTCACTCTGATACACTATTTGAGATTTACGCTAATGACAGTTTTTTGACCTCGGGGTCAAAATGTTACTGTTATTTAAATAAAAAAATTTAGAGAATATTAATTATTGGAATTTCTTTATGAAATATTTAATTAATAAGATATTGGGAATTAATATAATTTTAATTATTGGATTTGATTATTAACATTTGTTATTAATAATTAATTAATAATTAAATAGATTTATAATAAATAATTATTTTATACATTTTCAAAATATTGTGGGGTTTGTTTTTAATTCCTCGGAGATATTTTCGGAAAGATTTAATTTTGGGATTATCCTTAAATAAAATGTATTCAATTAATCATATCTTTTTTAAAGATTTAAAAAGATTGTATAATATATTAATATCTTATTTAGTTTTGAATTAAATATTAAATATAATGAAGATTTTCTCCCGGTGGTTGGGAGCTATTTTTTCTATTAAATAGGAAGGCTCACAACACGCAAATAACACGCTCATTTCCTTAGAAAATTTGACATCTCTCTCTCCCTAGGATTCAATTTTTTTTACCCTGGGTTATAGAGCTGCACACGAGCCAATCGCGACCGATCGCGACTAAAGTCGCCAAAATCGCGAGTTGGCCGGTCGCGATGCGTCGTGGCGTGCCTGGTCGCGATGCGTCGCGACGTGGTCGCGATTTAGCGAGGAAGGACCAAAAAAAGGGCTGCGGCAAAAGTTATTTTTTGTTTCCAATGTTTAATTTTATTAGTTTTTATCCGAATTTAAGTATTAAATTATGTAAACTTATTATTTAAACTTTATTTATTTCAAAATTAATATTTTAGTATGTTATTATTGTGTAACATATTATTAATTTTGATTTATAAGTTAATTTTTAAGTTGTAATATATGTTAATAAGTATTAATGTGTAACATATTAATAATTATTAAAATTCTAAAACAAATAAGTAAATATGATAAAACAAGATATTAAAAAAAAAGTTGTATTATTCATTGTGAATATTACAATATGGTGGAAGAAGTTGTAAATATTCAGTGTAAATATTACAAGATGCCTCACTAAAACCTCTCTTGTAAAACCCTCCTTAGGGACATAAAACCAAGAGAGGAAAGAGCACATCATATTGGCGTTTACATTGCGTCACTCGGGGAACCAGTCGTTAAACCTTTGAGTCATAAGCTCTAGCTCGGTTGGCTCGGTCCGTTGGGCGATGGTGGGGTTGCGGAACATCCAATCGTTCAACACCACCGCTTGCTCGAGGTGTGTGGGAGTTGTTGACGCCCTCCGGTCGTCGATTATATGCTGAGCCGAGCTGAACGCGCTCTCCGAAGCAACGCTGGAAATGGGGATGGACAGTATATCCCTCGCCATTCTCGCCAATATCGGGAATCTTTCCCGTTGATTCTTCCACCATCCAATCACATCGAACTCGACGGAGTCCTCGTCGATCCGCAGGCCGTAGCACCGCTTCAGTTCTTGCGGGGCACCGTCCGTTTCCTCCGCTCGTGCCGGTGGCGTACCGGATCCCGATGCTTCTCCGCGATCCAGTCTTTGCTTCAGTCTCCGGACAAATGCTAGGCCGGTCTTGGTTGGGCTTTCCATAACTGCCCTTTGCTCCGCCTCCACGTTGAACTGTGGGAACCGCCGGTCGTATTCACTGTAAAGTTCATAAAAAGCTTCATTAACAACCTTAATATAATCAGTGTAATCCACCCCTAAGTTTGTCCCGATTGCTGACATCAAAGGCCCGAACGTAAACATAATACGGGGATCCAAGATAGCACCGAAACAATACGAAAAAGGGGGTGGATCCCAATAACTTTTGAATTTTGCAACCATTCCCTCAATCATGGGCGAAATAACAGGGTCATTTGCGAATTCAGAAAAAGTGTTTGTAATTTCGTAAAGACCCGAAAGACCATGATTCAAGGAAGGTTGTCTTTGGTTTGAAAAATTTAAAGTAACAGCGTAAAAGGGTTTAAGGAATTGGGTGAATTTCTGGGCCATTTCCCATTCTGCCTCCGTGATCCGCTCCGAGGCCTCTAGTTCGGTGAGGAGGAAAGCGCTTAACGGTAATCTCTGTCTACAAACAACTGAAAGCATTAGATATGTAGAGTTCCATCGTGTATTGTTGTCTAAACCAAACTTATTAGCTTTATGATTGTGCTCTTTACAAAATCGTCTCCACCTAACAACGGTTTGAGAATGCCGGATCCAATCGACAACGCCGCGTATTTTGTCAACGTGCCCTGAAATATTTCGTTCCCCCGTTCTAGCAATTAAATTAATGATGTGACAAGCACATTTTTGATGTAAAATATTACGAAAAGGAGAACCGGGCAAACTATTTTCTAAGATAGTAATAGCGGCGTTATTGTTTGCGGCATTGTCTAACGTAATAGAAATGATACGATTTTGCAAACCCCAATCATTGAATAATTCTATTAATTTATCGGAAATGTTTTTGCCGGTATGGCGACACTCGAATGGTGACATGTTTAAAAGTTTCAAGAGACGTGACAAATTAATTAATTAAACTAAAATAATTAAACTATAATATTTATCGTAAAAAAAATTAAACGAAATTAATTAATTAAGATAATATGATTAAATGATAATTAAATCTCAAGAAAATCGTTTCTGATGTGGAAGATCAGTCGGAACCGCAACCACAGAGCATACTAAGACTTTCAAGTGATTATTATTTAATAATTATTAATTATTTAAAATTAATTATTTTTTTTCAATTATTTTTTTTAATTATTATTTATTACTTATTAATTATTAATTATTATTTATTATTAAGTACTAACTTATTAATTAATAAAAAATTAATAATAAATGAAATAAAAAAATGATTAAAGGTTATTACCCGGTAGAAGGACGTCGACTTCGTCGAGGACGGGCAACGGAGGCTTCACCGCTATCTTGATTGGAAGGTTGAGGAGAACCGCGGTGGTACACCCCGATATTTGAACCACGGATCGAGGGCGGCGTTTGATAGTCGTCGGGATCGGCATCGTCGGGACGTTGGGTTTGGTCGGGATCGGCATCTTCGGGACCTTGAGGTTCGTCGGGATCGGCACCTTCGGGACCTTGAGCTCCGTATTCGGCACCTTCCCGTAACATGAGATTGAAAAAAGGATCGTTATTTCCCCCCCTACATTGAGCCACCGCGTCGACCAACTCTGGGGGCACACGGTAGGGATTGGCGTGGTGCTGGGCCACCGCCCGGACTAGACTAGGTCTTAGAGACCGTACTGTATCGTCGGGATAATCTGGATTGTGAGGGGAAGGGAATAGTTCTGCCGGTAGCCTAACGGGAATGTAGTCGTCGGGACAAGTATCCGATGTTCCCCCTTGTAGAAATTGGGGTTGCAAATTCCTGGCCGCCCTTCGACCCCCGGAACTACCGCCGCTTCTTCGAGACATAATGATAGAACTTTAGGAATTTAGAAAATTGGAACTTTGGAACTTTAGAACTTTGGAACTTTGGAACTTGAGAGAATTTGAGAATTTGAGAACTTGAGAGAATTTGAGAGAGAGATGGAAGATTGTTGGTGAGGAAATGAGGGAGGAAGAGGTGGTATTTATAGGGTTTGAGGAGAGGGTGGGGTGGGTGAATAATTATTGTGGTGGGTGAATAATAGTGGGTAAAAAAAATAAAAATTTGAAATTTTAGGGTTGAATTCGAATAAAGTAGGTAAAAATTGTGGTTGGGTAATAAATTTCGGGTGAAAAACGTGTTATTATTGCCACAAACAAACACATCACACGGATCGATGACGTGGCACGATCCTGGCCGTCGGATCGAAAGTTCGGATCACCCTCCCACGCGTCGCGACGCGTGCCCAGAATCGCGACGAATCGCGACTTTTGCCGCAAAATCGCGACGCATCGCGATTCCTCCTGTACACGTCGCGACGCATCGAATCGCGAGTGGCGACGCGTGGTGTGCAGCTCTACTGGGTTATCTCCCGATTTGCTTTTTAGGGTTAGGGTTTTGTTAGTGGGAGCCCACACTCTCGGAGCTATCTTTAGTATTCAATTTCACAGAGATTGAGGTCTACACAAATTTCAAGACGAGCCGGGGTCAAGAACGGGTTGATAGTGCGCAGTTGGAATCGATGGATTTGCAGGTACGCACACTATAAATAGATTATGGTAATTTATTTATTATTACTAACAACTCAACCAATCAAAGAGTTTTTATGAATTTTAAATAGAAGAAATTTATTTGATCATGATCAGGATAATTAGGTTTTGTTTTGTGCACACCGGATGGCGTAACGGGGAATACTGGTCTGAGACTTTATTCCTCGTTGAAATTTTTTTTTTTTAAAAGGTTACCCCACACGTGGTGCTCAATGAACAGTTATTAAATGGGGAAAACACGTAATTAATAATTACTTATGTGCCCTTGTGCATTGCAGCGCGCCCCTGCGTTCTCTTGTTTTTGTATTCCCGAGGGTGCGATTTCGACATTCGAGATGTGGACGACATTGTGCACCCTCGGGTGCCCTCATGCATTATTGTGTGCTCTCTCGCGCTCTCGCGTGCCCTTGCATGCCTTTGTTTTTGTATTCCCGAAGATGCAATTTTGGACATTCAGAATGTAGACATTGCGCCCTCGCGGGCTTTCGCGCACCCTTGTTTTTTGTATTCCCAAGGGTGCGATTTTTGACATTTGGGATATAGACGACGTTGCACACCCTCGGGCGTCCTTGTCCTCTCGCGAGCCTTTGCACTCTCGCGTGCCCTTGGGCTCGGAAAAATGCCCGTAACAATAGTAATATCATATTCTAATATAATAATAATAATAACAATAATAATATATAATTCTAATAATTTAATTATATGAATTAATATTATAATACTGTCTTATTGTAAAATAAAATAATATTATTATAGATTAACGAAAATATATTAAAATAGTTATATTTTATTCGATTGAAAGCTAAAACAACTTAAAGTTTTTTTAGGGTATTTTACTTTTAAATTTCAATTTATCAAAGTTTTCACTTTTGGCGGAATATATCTAAGTGTCGAATTTTAGAGATAAGATTATTTATTGAGTACTTGTTATTATTTTAATAATTTTATATTTTAATTTGGACACTTTATATAAATTAATATATATATTAAATATTTCTTACGGTAGAAATAGAATTCGTCGATCGCCTATCAATCCGTAGATAAATCCACAATAATAAGTAAGCAATTTATTGACCAAATCTGAACCAAGCTTGCTTGGCTTAGTGGTAAATCCACTACAATAAGACTCTTCATGAGGTCTTGAGTTCAAACTCTTGAGGCACAGAAATTGCGTAGTATATGTAATTTTGGCCGATAGTGCCTGCGGCCAATAATGCCGATTGTTCTTACCGTAACATATATCTTCTTGTAATGTGAGTACATGTAATCTTGGCCAATAGTGCAACCCAATTAAAAAAAAAAACCCAAATCTGCAATTAAACACTGGTTCAGCGGCGTTAAGAGTCTAAATTTTCTCTCTGGAGGAAAGTTTGTCTAAATTTCGGTGTCGTTTCAGATGAAAAACGACATTTCTCTCTCAAACGGAATTATCAAGCTTCGAGTCAGACATGAAAATGGCAAGCTTTTGAGCCTTCTTCATTGACTTGTCGTTCCTGAACAACGCGTGGTAGTCTCGACACGGATTTCTCATTCTGCTCTGGGTTTCTTTTCCTTCTCAAAACCCTAGTTATCAGCTTTCGTAGTTCTCTCTAATGGAGTCGCCCTCCAAGGTTTTCTTTTTCATCTCTCAGCATTTCTTGATCGTCTTTCCTCGTCTTCGTTTTCTATTTGATTTCAGGTTGATGAAGCTCGTCCTGTAATCCACTAAGAACGGTGTGCCGTGCTTGTTGTTGCTAGGGTTGAGATTTTGGACTAGGACAAAAACCAGGTTTAAAACCCCCCTTTTTTTTTTTAAATCCGGAACCCGAATCCAGTTCTTGGGTTTTTGAATTTCCAAAATCCGAGCCTGGATTCGGCCCGAATCTTGGGCTTTTTTTATTTTTTTATTTTATATTTTATATAAGGAATTGGGAATTGGGCAAGGGCTTTCAGTAATGGGCGGCCCGGTTCCTTCTTTTTTTTTGTCCCGCAGTAGGGTTTTTCTTTTCTGAATATGTTCACTAATTTATTATACTTTTCGTTATAAGGGCTTCATTATAGGCTTAAATCGTGCATTATGTGAAGTATTATTATTTGGTTTGAATTTATATATTTATTTTTCCAAATTCTAGAAAAGTAAGAAATGGATATTTGCTTATAATAATCTAATTAAAAAAGTATATTAGAAAACCAGGTTGCGCAGGTATCCGGTCTTAAAAAAATGGGCTTTACTATAACCAAGACTGCGTCTGGGCCTGTTGATAGGGCCTAATTATTCTAATAAATAAAGAATATTTCTTGACATATTACTTTAATTTATTTATTAGAATAGAGATATTATGCGATTTTTATGTGTGCAGGGCAAAAATGAACATAAATCATCAAGAAGGACTGAAAATGCAAGGAACCAAAAGATGAAGCTGGAAAAGAAATTTCTTCAAGGACCAAACTGCAAATGTGAAAAAAGATCAGCACACCTCTCATTTTCTCTCCACGTGTTGTTCTCTTTGCACACTCACAAGCCACACAACAAGACAAAAAGCAGCATACACATTCAAACAACAAGGAAAATAGATGAACAAAGAAATGCAGAGATGTGCGTCGATGACCACTGTCGAAGCTCGTCGTCGCCGTTGATGCCAGGAAGAAGATTTGCCGCTGTTCGTCGAGACGGATTGCTGGTCGTGAATATTCACCGCAACCGATGTCCGGGGTCGCGGTTCCGTCATCGCCGATACTCTTCGGAGATTCGCCGTCGCTCGAGATTCATCGCCGCTGCTGGTCGGAGATCGTGAAGGTCATTGTAGCTGTTGCAGTACATCCATGGGCCGAGCTGTTGTTGCACTGTAATGGGCCGGGCTCAACAACGAAAGAAGCCCATGAACGACAAGATCAGACACACGATTGAAGCTACGGTATTATGGGAATTTCTGTTGAGATTTTTATGGGTTAGATTCGATTGTTAGGGTTAGAAAAAGAGGTATAAAGAGAAAGCTGATTATTCAGAGGGGTGAGGAGAGAGAGTCGTTTTTGGGGGGTGAGAAGCAGGTCGTTCGTTCTTGTAGAGGCAGAGTCAGTTTCTTCATGCTCTCTGATTTTATTATGGATCCTCTCCGTCGAACGATGAACGTGATCGGCTAAGTTTGTAATTGGTTTGAGTTTCTGAAACTATGATTCAATAAATTTGTGAGGCATAATTTTGTTCAATTCTCAATCCGTGAATATTGGTTTCTTTATCTAGAATTATATTATGTTATCTTCGATATCGCAATCTCGGATTTATATCAATTACAATTGTCTGATTACGTTTAAATTATCAATTGTTTCATTGTGATCGGTGATTGTGTATTAATCGTTAGCGTGATATTATTGTAGACTTCTTATAAGTGCATCGACTGTGTTTCTGAAGTTTATATACCGTTAATTAATTGACTCGTCGTACTTGTCTTTTGATTGTTGAACGCACGTTTTGTTAGTTTGCTACGCGGTTAGTGAAATAACGAAACAGGTAAAGGAGATCGGCTGAATTAAATATTACCGCGGTGTTTTATTATTCAGTTTCATTGAAGTGTTCTAGATATTAATGCTGCTTGGATTTTAATTCAGTTACGTTTGATTGGATTATCTCTGAGTTAGGTTTGATTTAATTGCGTTTCAATTGAATTAAATAATCTTAAGGAATACGTTAATCAGTAAGATATTCTGTAGGTTGAAGAACAAATTTATGTCGATGATCAGATGAATTGAATCATTAGTGGAAGTTACTCATGCCAATTGTTTCTCATATTATTTTCTCACATTTTTCTCTCATTTTATTTACTTATTCTCTTAAACCAAAAAATCCCTTTTTTTATTTCGCTTTTATTAGTTTCGCAATATTTATTAGAAAACTCTTCGTGGGATCGACCCGTACTTACACTACTACATAAGTTTTGCAGGTTACGGTTTTTATTAGTAATTTGGGTTGCATACGACAGCACACCAAATTTTGGCGCCGTTGCCGGGGAGTTTTTCTAATATTCTTTGCAGTTGATGGTTAGCACTAGATCTTCAAGCCAGAGCGAGTTGCGAAACAATCAAGAAGTGGAAAGCAGATTACAGCAACCGCGCGTGGAAAGTCAAATAGTCGATCAAGTCATACATCGAAACGGTCACGAAGCTCAAGAGACAATGGCCGATAATCGAACTTTGAGAGAGCTTGCTGCTCCAACATTGAGCCAACAACCTTTATGCATTACATTCCCTGCTTTAGATGCTTCGGCTACATTTGAATTAAAATCAGGACTAATACATTTACTTCCTACTTTTCATGGTCTTGCAGGTGACGATCCACACAAACATTTGAAGGAATTACATGTTGTTTGCACAAGCATGAAACCACCTGGAATAACCGAGGAGCAAATTATGCTTAGAGCTTTCCCATTTTCTTTGAAAGATATGGCGAAAGATTGGCTCTATTACTTGCCTTCAGGCACCGTCACCACATGGAGCGAGATGAGAAGATTATTCCTCGAGAAATATTTTCCTGCTGCCAGAGCCGCAAACATGAGAAAAGAAATATGCGGGATTCGTCAGCTCAACAACGAGTCATTACACGAGTACTGGGAGCGATTTAAGAGGTTATGCGCAAGCTGCCCCCATCATCAAATCAGTGAACCGTTGCTCATTCAGTACTTTTACGAAGGACTTTTGTTCGCTGATCGAAGCATGATTGACGCTGCCAGTGGAGGAGTTTTAGTGGATAAAACCCCAGAAGAGGCTAGGAAACTCATTGCCAACATCGCTGCAAATTCACAGCAGTTCGGAAATCGAGTTGAACATCCGGTCAAACAAGCGAATGAGGTAAATGTTTCTTCTTTAGAACAACAAATTACTGGATTAACCGCACTTGTTCGACAAATGGCTGTAGGAAATTTGCAGGCAGTGAAGGCCTGTGGAATATGCTCAAACGAAGGACATCCAACTGACCAATGCCCCACAATTCAAGATGGATCAGCGGAGCAAGCTAATGTGGTCGGTAATTTTCCAAACCAACAGAGACGATATGATCCATATTCAAACACATACAATCCTGGGTGGAGAGATCATCCAAATTTTAGCTACGGAAACGCCCAAGGGATGAATAGGCCAAATGAGCAAAACCGACAAGCATATCCAATTCGACAAGAACAACCTCAATCATCAAACTCAAACAGGTCATTGGAAGATATTGTTAAGTCTTTAGCTACTAACACTTTGCAATTTCAACAGGATACAAAAGCTAGCATTCAAAGTCTTGAAGGACAAATGGGTCAAATGGCATCTGCCATTAGTCGATTGGAAGCACAAATTCCAGGGAAGCTTCCATCTCAAACAGTAGTGAATCCTAAGGAAAATGCAAATGCTATATTGTTAAGGAGTGGAAAAGAAATTGCGCCTGTTGAAGAAAAAAGTCACATACCGCCAATAGAAGAAAACGAGACACAAAGTAAAGATGAACCAAATCCGATCGAGAAGTCACCTCCGCCAATCTATGAACCGGTAGCTCCTTTCCCTGAAGCTTTAAATGAATCGAGAAAATTTGAAAATAATGCTGAACTTTTTGAAACTTTTCGTAAATGTGAGGTCAATATTCCATTGCTCGATGCTATTAAACAAGTACCGCGTTACGCTAAGTTTTTGAAAGAGTTGTGCACAGTGAAAAGAAAGCAAAAATTGAAGGGGATAGAAAAGATCAAGGTAGGACAAAATGTTTCCGCCATCCTAAAGAAAAGTCTGCCTACAAAATGCAAGGACCCAGGTATGTTTACGATACCATGCACAATCGGTAACTATAAAATTGAAAAGGCAATGATCGATCTAGGCGCTTCAATTAATCTTATGCCATATTCACTTTTTGAATTGCTAAAAATTGGAACTTTGATGAAGAGCGATGTGGTAATCCAATTAGCGGATCTTTCTAACACTTATCCTAAAGGCAAAGTTGAAGATGTCCTTGTGCAGGTAAATGAGTTAATTTTTCCCGCTGATTTTTATGTGCTCGATATGGAAAATGATGACCATAATTCGCTTATACTTCTTGGAAGACCTTTCTTAAAAACAGCAAAAACAAAAATAGATGTCGACACGGGTACTTTGACGATGGAATATGGTGGTGATGTGGTTAAATTTAATATATATGATGCCATGAAATTTCCAAAAAGTGATGACCATGTTTTCGCTGTTGATGTTATTGATGTTTTAGCGCAGGATGTCTTTGAGTTGAGCGGGAATGATAAATTGGAGGTGGCTTTGACGAAACATATTGATAAGGAAGATGGAATAGTTGACATGAATAAAGAATTATTTGAAACTGTGGCAGCATTAAACATTCATTCAATTCTGCCAAAATCGGATAATCTACAATTTTTGCCGCTGCCTCATTCTAACTCACGCCCAAAACCTTCTATTTTGCAGCCCCCAAACGTGGAATTAAAGCCGCTGCCCGAACATCTAAAATACGCTTTTCTTGGAGAGGAAAAGACGCTGCCTGTGATTATATCAAATAAATTAAATGAGCAGCAAGAAGAACGTCTTTTGCAAGTTCTTAAAAGGTACAAGACAGCCATAGGATGGACAATTGCCGACATCAAAGGAATAAGTCCGTCAACATGCATGCACCGCATTCTGTTAGAAGAGGGAGCAAAACCGACAAGACAGCCACAAAGACGATTGAATCCACCGATGATGGAGGTAGTGAAAAAGGAGATACTCAAATTGCTTGAAGTGGGAATGATCTATCCGATTTCAGACAGCACGTGGGTAAGCCCGGTCCAAGTGGTCCCGAAAAAGACTGGAATAACTGTGGTGAAAGGTCAAAATGATGAGTTGATACCGACGCGAGTTCAAAATGGGTGGAGAATTTGCATAGACTTCCGACGATTGAATGCCGTCACTCGAAAAGATCATTTTCCCTTACCGTTCATCGATCAAATGTTAGAAAGGTTAGCTGGACATGCTTATTATTGCTTTCTTGATGGTTATACAGGTTATTTTCAGATTGCACTAGCACCAGAAGATCAAGAGAAGACAACTTTTACATGCCCATTCGGAACATTTGCATACCGACGCATGCCTTTTGGTCTATGCAATGCACCGGCCACCTTCCAACGATGTATGGTAAGTATATTCTCTGATTATGTTGAAAATATCATTGAAGTTTTCATGGATGATTTCACGGTGTATGGTAATTCATTTGATATATGCTTGCATAATTTGTCACTCATTCTCCAAAGATGCATAGATACTAATCTTGTTCTCAATTCTGAAAAGTGTCATTTTATGGTTGAACAAGGAATAGTATTGGGACATGTTATTTCATCTAAAGGTATCGAGGTAGATAAAGCTAAGATTGATGTTATTCAAACTTTATCTTACCCTTCGAGTGTTCGGGGAGTTCGTTCTTTTCTTGGACATGCAGGATTTTATCGTCGATTTATCAAGGACTTCTCCAAGATAGCGCAACCTTTATGCAAACTTCTCCAGCAAGATGTTCCTTTTGAATTTGATGAAACATGCAAGAAAACATTCAACCAGTTGAAGGAGTTATTAACAACTGCCCCAATCATGCAACCACCAAATTGGAGCATCCCTTTCGAGATCATGTGCGATGCAAGTGATTATGCAGTAGGAGCGGTATTAGGCCAAAAAGTTGGGAGAGCATCTCATGCTATATACTATGCCTCTCGAACCTTGAATGACGCTCAACGAAATTACTCAACCACAGAAAAAGAACTTCTTGCAGTTGTTTTTGCGGTAGAAAAATTTCGCTCATATTTACTTGGTGCTAAAACTATTGTTTACTCTGATCATGCAGCTCTTCGATACTTGATGGCAAAGAAAGAATCAAAGCCGAGGCTAATACGGTGGATTCTACTTCTAAGTGAGTTTGATCTGGAAATTAAAGACAAGAAAGGAATAGAAAATTGTGTCGCTGATCACTTAAGCCGATTAGTCCAGGAGGAGAATACGACCCCACTACAAGAAACATTTCCTGGAGAACAATTGTTCTCAGCTACGGTGAAACTTCCCTGGTATGCTAATATTGTGAATTACTTGGTTACTAATCGTTTTCCTAGTGATCTTTCTAAGTGTCAGAAGGACAAGTTAAAACACGAAGCGAAGAATTATATCTGGGATGACCCTTACTTATGGAAGCATTGTACAGACCAAATGATAAGAAGGTGCATCCCCGAAGATGAAATTTTGTCTGTTTTAACATTTTGTCACTCTCATGCGTGTGGTGGCCATTTTGGTGCAAAACGGACAGCAAGGAAGGTATTGGAAAGCGGGCTATTTTGGCCAACTTTGTTCAGAGATTCATACTCTTTTTGCAAATCATGTGTAGAATGTCAGAAAACCGGTAACATCTCTCAAAGGAATGAAATGCCACAAACACCCATGCTATATTGTGATATTTTTGATGTTTGGGGTATTGATTTTATGGGTCCATTTCCTATGTCTCATGGTTATCTTTATATATTGCTTGCGGTAGATTACGTTTCAAAGTGGGTGGAAGCGAAAGCCACACGAACTGATGATTCAAAAGTTGTTTATGATTTTATCAAAGCTAATATTTTTTCTAGATTTGGAATTCCCAGGGCTTTGATTAGTGATCGTGGAACACATTTTTGCAACCGCACAGTGGAAGCCTTGTTGAAGCGCTACCAAGTCACTCACAAGGTATCTACTTCTTATCACCCGCAAACAAATGGACAAGCGGAGGTATCTAACCGAGAAATCAAATCAATCTTGGAGAAGACCGTCAACCCGAATAGGAAAGATTGGAGTTTGAGATTAGATGATGCTTTGTGGGCCTACCGGACAGCGTACAAAACACCGATTGGAATGACGCCTTATCGATTAGTGTATGGAAAAACGTGTCATCTTCCGGTGGAATTGGAACATAAAGCTTATTGGGCGATCAAGAATTTCAACATGGGGATAGAGGAAAGTGGTATTCATAGAAAGTTAGAACTACAAGAATTAGAAGAGATTCGCCACAATGCCTACGAGAATGCACGGATCTACAAAGAAAGGACGAAAACGCTGCATGACAAAATAATAATGGCAAAAGAGTTTGAAATTGGGCAAAAAGTATTGCTTTATCATTCCAAACTCCGACTTTTCCCAGGTAAGTTGCGTTCTCGTTGGTTAGGACCATTTGTGATTACTAATGTGTTTCCGCATAGTGCAGTTGAGATTCAAAGTCTTACAACCTCAAAGAAATTCAAAGTGAATGGCCAGAGACTCAAACCATTTTATGAAGGGTTTCATAAGGAGGAAGTGGAGGTTATACAACTTGCAGATCCGGTATATGCCGAAAATCAGATGGACTAAACCCACTCCAACATTGCGTCGGGCTAACGACACTAAACAAATGCGCTTCTTGGGAGGCAACCCAAAAGAGTTTGTTATTTCTTTCATTGTCTTTTTCAATTCATTTAAGTTTCATTATTTCTTTCATTATATCTTTCATGTTTTTTTTTACATTGAGGGCAATGTCTAGTTTTAAGTGTGGGGGAAGGGTTATCTTCAAAACTAACAAATTTCCTCCGTACTTATTCACTTTGTTCCTCGTGCACTAGTATTTATTTATTTTTATTTCAAAAAAAAAAAAACAGATTTTGCCTCTTGAAATTGATGTTCACAAGCTTTTCGTCGAGATTTACCATGAAAACGAGACTCACCACGATTTGTTGCATTGATTGTTATTTTGGGACCAACGAGTAGCATTTCTTCTCGCAATGACTTATGATTAGTATTGAGTAAACAAAAGCCGTGAGTTTCCTATAAGCCTGTGATTGACACATCCATATCAATCAGTACTTTTCCATGAGTGATTCATCCATAGACTCAATCTTCTAGAACTTGCGTTGATTCTCTTCGAGATTACAAAGACATAGTGCTCTCATAGTCTCTCTATTCCACTAGTTCGGTAGCTTACTCATCTTACTATTTATTCTATGTTTAGTAAAAAAAAAGAGTTTCCAAATAAAAAAAGATCTAGTGGAGTGAGTTACTCATTGCTTGCATTTGCCTAGTAATTAAGTGCTGAAAGAAAAAAAAAAAAAAAAGAACAAGAAAAAAGAACAAAAAAAAACAAAAAGAAAAAAAAAAAAAAAAAAAAAAAAAAAAAAAAAAAAAAAATAAAAATAAGAAGCACAAGAGGTATTTCATTTGCACACTCCACTAGTTTTAGTATTTTAGCCATTTTTATTGTAGTTTCTCTTATCATCATCATTATTATTAGTAGTAGTAGTATTAGTAGTTTTATTATTAACCGAAAATTAGTGGACGAAAGAGACTTAAGAGTACATGATCACGGTGATGGAGAATGAGAAGATATGCAAGCCTATGGTAAGATGTTTCAATGAGGTTGAAAATGAGCGATAGACTACCTTATCAAACACTTGAGCGAAGTGAGGTTATCCCCGAGGTTTTACTCAATACGAAGTCTTTTGATCATTTGCAAGGATATGTTTACTTAGAGGTCACTTTTTGACGAAAGATTCTATCATATTGTACCCGAGTTTCTAATTAGTGGTTTGTCTTGATTGAATTGCTATGATTATCATTTTTTTTTCCGTTTTTAAAAAAAAAAAAAAAAAACCAATACTTTGTTCGAGGACGAACAAAAAGCTAAGTGTGGGGGAATTTGATAGGGCCTAATTATTCTAATAAATAAAGAATATTTCTTGACATATTACTTTAATTTATTTATTAGAATAGAGATATTATGCGATTTTTATGTGTGCAGGGCAAAAATGAACATAAATCATCAAGAAGGACTGAAAATGCAAGGAACCAAAAGATGAAGCTGGAAAAGAAATTTCTTCAAGGACCAAACTGCAAATGTGAAAAAAGATCAGCACACCTCTCATTTTCTCTCCACGTGTTGTTCTCTTTGCACACTCACAAGCCACACAACAAGACAAAAAGCAGCATACACATTCAAACAACAAGGAAAATAGATGAACAAAGAAATGCAGAGATGTGCGTCGATGACCACTGTCGAAGCTCGTCGTCGCCGTTGATGCCAGGAAGAAGATTTGCCGCTGTTCGTCGAGACGGATTGCTGATCGTGAATATTCACCGCAACCGATGTCCGGGGTCGCGGTTCCGTCATCGCCGATACTCTTCGGAGATTCGCCGTCGCTCGAGATTCATCGCCGCTGCTGGTCGGAGATCGTGAAGGTCATTGTAGCTGTTGCAGTACATCCATGGGCCGAGCTGTTGTTGCACTGTAATGGGCCGGGCTCAACAACGAAAGAAGCCCATGAACGACAAGATCAGACACACGATTGAAGCTACGGTATTATGGGAATTTCTGTTGAGATTTTTATGGGTTAGATTCGATTGTTAGGGTTAGAAAAAGAGGTATAAAGAGAAAGCTGATTATTCAGAGGGGTGAGGAGAGAGAAGTCGTTTTTGGGGGGTGAGAAGCAGGTCGTTCGTTCTTGTAGAGGCAGAGTCAGTTTCTTCATGCTCTCTGATTTTATTATGGATCCTCTCCGTCGAACGATGAACGTGATCGGCTAAGTTTGTAATTGGTTTGAGTTTCTGAAACTATGATTCAATAAATTTGTGAGGCATAATTTTGTTCAATTCTCAATCCGTGAATATTGGTTTCTTTATCTAGAATTATATTATGTTATCTTCGATATCGCAATCTCGGATTTATATCAATTACAATTGTCTGATTACGTTTAAATTATCAATTGTTTCATTGTGATCGGTGATTGTGTATTAATCGTTAGCGTGATATTATTGTAGACTTCTTATAAGTGCATCGACTGTGTTTCTGAAGTTTATATACCGTTAATTAATTGACTCGTCGTACTTGTCTTTTGATTGTTGAACGCACGTTTTGTTAGTTTGCTACGCGGTTAGTGAAATAACGAAACAGGTAAAGGAGATCGGCTGAATTAAATATTACCGCGGTGTTTTATTATTCAGTTTCATTGAAGTGTTCTAGATATTAATGCTGCTTGGATTTTAATTCAGTTACGTTTGATTGGATTATTTCTGAGTTAGGTTTGATTTAATTGCGTTTCAATTGAATTAAATAATCTTAAGGAATACGTTAATCAGTAAGATATTCTGTAGGTTGAAGAACAAATTTATGTCGATGATCAGATGAATTGAATCATTAGTGGAAGTTACTCATGCCAATTGTTTCTCATATTATTTTCTCACATTTTTCTCTCATTTTATTTACTTATTCTCTTAAACCAAAAAATCCCTTTTTTTATTTCGCTTTTATTAGTTTCGCAATATTTATTAGAAAACTCTTCGTGGGATCGACCCGTACTTACACTACTACATAAGTTTTGCAGGTTACGGTTTTTATTAGTAATTTGGGTTGCATACGACAGCACACCACCTGTATTTTGAATAAACGCTGGGACCGGGCCGCAAGCTCGGTACTGGTTCTAGTCCTAGTATTTGAACATATCTTATAATCGTGAATTGTTGGAAGTATTCAATACAGCCTTACTAATGATTCTTATAAATATATGCCAGTTCAGAAGTTGCAGAATCGAAGTCAGATTGCGGTTTTTACGTCAATTTATCAGCCCAACATGAACCCAAGCCACACAGGAGATGTCTACAAGTATGATTTTCCGAATCCCTCTTTGTAAGTGTGGAGAATTTTTCGGGTTTCTCCGTTATTTTTCATTTTCGTTGTGTTTTATTGGGTGTTCAGGCATTTGGAGAAGCAGAAGGAGCTTCTAATGGAATCCTACAGATCAATGACGCATGAATTGCATAAACTTCAGGTTTGTTCACCATAAAATCACCCCGCGATTTGTGATTAATTATTTTACTAAACATGATTTCGATCTCGGCACTAAGTGATTTGAATAAATCGTAGATAGATTGATCCTTCGAGAAATATTGTTATCAATATAATGTTTTGGAAAGTTCTTGTTGTCTTGTAAGAGTTCTCGTGTTAGAATCAGGGGTGAAAATGGTTGGTGTATTACTACAAAAAATCGAATACCGCATTTTTGGTATTTATTTAACAAAAAATGAATAGATCGCATTTTTAGTGCACCAGTTGCATTTACTGAATTTTTCGGTAATCGGATGTAGTGGAAGTGGTTTTAACCGTATTTTCTGCTATAAGAATGTGAGAAAAGTGTTTTGAAAACACATAATACATAAATAAGTATTGATCGATTTAAACAAAAACATGATCTATCTATTCTAAATGTAAAATATATCTAATACTGTTAAAAAAGAGAGTGAAGCGGACTATACAAATATCAATAAACATTATTTTATCTAGTAACTCATGCCCAAAAGCTTAAATATTTAGTAGAGTCCGGTACGTTTAGTCTGCAGTTATTTTTCTAATAAAACTGAATGTTGTTACGGCATGATATATGAGTTTTTTTTTTTTTTTTTACACAAAAAAAAAAAAGATTTTATAGTTTGAATAAACCAGTATTCAGTAAAGTTAGCTTTCGGTTGTCGTCTTTTAAACACCCTTCGTTGTCAGGTGGAGGAAGAAATGCTAATGCGCAAGTTCTATGAAATAATGAGCACTCACGGTAAAGTAAAAAAGGTATTTCTCTTTCGGGTGTATCTTTTAGAATGTCGGAAAACGGTCTCTAATTTCCGATTCTCTTACACTGAGATTGTTTTTCACATTTGCAGGCTAAAGATTTTATTTCGAATTCGGATGCCACTACCTTGCTTCGAAAACAATGATTCCGTGGTGTTTTCACCTATTCTTCTTTTTTCTTCATCACATTTTCAGTTCTATTTAGACGTGTAAATAATTAGATTTGTAGAGAGAAAATAACGATTGGAGTTGGTGTGTGGGATTGTAAGTTATATAACCCAGTGCTTTGTAGCCTAACATGTTTAATTGAGATGTTAAATACTCTATTAATATGCCAAAGATTTCTTTCATAATGGATATATTCAAGGTCAAGTATGACTTCAATTAAAGTGTTTTTTAAGTACTTATATCAAGTCGAAAGGGTGATTCGTTCATTTATGTGACAATGGTAATATCCTGATTATTGAACTGGCATATTTGAACGAAGGACAGAGCCAAAAATATCGTTTAAAATTTTGGAACAAAATATTGAACAAACAAAATAATTATATCAATATTTAATTTAATTTTTTTAATGGAATTATGTTAAAGTAGAGAGTTCTTTCAAATTTTAAGAAGAAAATTGTTTAACGGGTAAGTCGGCAACAAGAGTGAAAATTGTAGGGGCTTTCATAGAATTTTATGGGATTTTGAAGTTTTTAGAAGTCATGCAGCTTAACGGTTTTCTTTAGGAGGTTCTGAGGCCTTTACGAATCTACCAACCGATTTTGATAATATGGATGGAATGAGTTTCGGCAAAGTTTATAACGACGGATACGGGCTTTTAAGGATTACATTCAATACATTGGGACCAATAACTTTTATTATCGGGTTTGAGTAAGTTATTATCCGAGATCCGGGTTTTCGAACCTTAAACCCGAAACTTGCATCCGGTAATAAATAATGTGGGATATTTAAAAAATAAGATCTGTTTTAATCCGGTTTTAAACCGTCATTTTCAATTTTTTTTTTGTTACACACCCAAATCAAAATTATTAATATATCGAGGGATAACTTAATTATATTAGATAGAGTCGAGATTAGGGATTAAACCGGGTAGGGTACCCGGTTTTTTCAACTACCCGCTACCTGATATCCGGGTATCACATTTTTAATACTCGGATTATATTACCCGTATCCAGTTTTGGAAACCAGATTCGGGATTGTAACCGGATCCAATTTCTTAAAATTTTAAAAACATAATATTTTTCTCAACTTGTCTCAAAATAAACAATGACTAACGCTCGTCCCATTGTCTCAAATTAGCATAAAAAAAAAAACATTGTCTCGCATCTCGCCATTTGTCCAATTATCTCAAAATTAAAGTACGTAATATTTTCTCAATCTGTTTCAAAATAAACCTTAAAATACTAAAGAAAAAATAAAAATAAAAAACCGGGTACCAGGTATCCATTTTGTGTGAGAGTAAGAAATCTACATTAATTTATGATTATCCAAAACAGAACCGACCAGCTCGAGAAAAACAGTAGAGTCCACCGCCATAAACCCTTAGGCACCATTTGATTTCACTCTCGCTCAACCGACAACACCATGATCCGATTCGGAGCCAAGCTCTCAACAACGGCCACGAGGATATCGATCCGATCGTCGCCGTTCCACCACGGCTCCAAAGCCAGCCCCGTCGCTCTCCAGATGATCAACTACGCGCTCTCTCACGCCAGGTCCACCAAATCAGGTTTCTCCGACCTTCCCATTTCTCACTTCCTTCGATACTTCACTTTCATGGCTTTTGAGCTCTGCCTCTGGGGATTCGCAGATGATTCGTACGCTCAAGGCTTGATCGTGCTCGAGCAATGTCTCTCGACTCAGCCGAGAGATGTTCAGTCGCCCGAGAGCGACGATTCCAGAGCGTTGGTGCTCATGGCCATGTCGACATTGTTGTCCGAAAGGGCAAGCTTTGATGACGCCATTGAAAAGCTCAAGAGCGTCCAGGATTTGAGCCTTTCTTCAGTCGGTGTTAAAGGTAGCGAAACTGTTCATTGTTGTTATTTTTTGTTTTCTAATGCATTAATGTGATTTTTTTTTTTTTGGGTTTTAGTTGCTGCCATGGAAGCTCTTGTTGGACTCTGCTTAGAGCTGGGGCTGGTAAATCTCGACCGAAAATTTCCTCTGTTACACGGTCTTATGGTTTCGATTGATGGAGATGATTCTCCTTATATAGGATGATACTTCGTCAGTCTTCGCAGATAAATGCCTAGCTATCTTGCAAGAGAATGCATCGAAATCCGACGAGATCCTACAAACTCGTGCGAAGGTGGCGAAAGGATTGGTTGAGCTTGTGCGTGGAAATCTTCCGTCCGGTATTTATGCCAATGCTTGAAGCTGCTATATAGTTGTTATGTCAGTCATGTTTTCAGTGTTATGATATTACTTTGTTTTGATTCTGTCACAGCCGAGATTCTATTCCAAGCCCTAGACGATGATAAAAGAGCAATCGGTGCGGTTCATTTCCTTTTGCCTTCAAGCTATATACTCGTTCTTCCTGTTGCAGTTGTACACAACCACCTCGTAAATTTTTTATGGTGCCTCTTATAGAATAAAATTAAACCATATTCTAGTTAGTTATAATATCTTAAACTCTCACTTTTATTTTGAACTTCAACCATCGTACTCATTTTAGGTCAAAACAAATCTGGAATACATAGTTTTACCCCATCATAATTATCGAATACGTTCCCAACAATTGATTTCAATCATTCTACTTGTTTAATGAGTTTAAAATCTGGATAATATTTCCTCATATGCATAATGTGAACATTAGTCTTTACATTCAACTTATGTATATGTTATCAAAATGAACATTGGTCTTCGTATTTCGTTGGCTTTCTTCATTGTGAAAAAAGTAGATGTAATAATAAATTCGACAATGGTATCGTGATGCTAAAACTGTATTTCATTTAGTGGTTGACTTTGTGGAATTCAGGTACCGTTGCACTGTCATACGGAGAATACCTGCACAGCATGGGAAATTTTTCATCGGCAAAGAAATTATACGAAAGTGTAATTGAAAAACTATCTGAAAGGGAAGATTTCAGTGAGACATATTCGTTAGGTGCTTGTAATATGTCTCCAGAGGAGGTACTGTTGGCTGCCACGTGTGCTTTGGGACAGCTTGAAGGACAATCTGGGTACTATAAACGCCCTATTTACCTTTATTAGCTCTTGTGCCTTATGCCGTTTGTAGAAAACAAAATGTAAATAGAGTTTGTAGAATTAGACTCAATAGACTACAATATTTGTTATGCACCTTATTGCTGTAGTTGTTAGAGCTTACAAATATTATTTCTAGATAAAATCCCGAACCAAACGATACAGGAATTAATAGGCCAACAAGATTTCACCAAAATGGTAATTCTCGAACACTCTTTTCAATCAACTAAAGTCACAAATCATGAGAAGTAGGACGTAAGTAAATTGGCTAAATTACTATTCTGCCCTTTCTTTTCCTCTACGTAATGCCTGGGTCTAAAAGTAGCATTTCCTCGCACGTGCTCCTTTATTGGCCCTCGTACCTAGTGCCATGGGTAGAAATATAAATTTTGTTTGTAGACTTAGACTAGAAATGTTATGTTATGCACCTATTACTGTTGTAGCTTTTAGAAATAATATTACCTAGATTAGAGATATTATTAGAACATTTTAGGAATGATTTATTTAGCATAGTTTTGTATTTATCAAAGATAGCCATTTGGAATAATTAATCCAGAAATTCCAATGATTTTCTGTACTGTCAGGAACTTTGGTGTTGCAGAGGTGACATTGACTCAGGCCTTGACCAAAGCCGAGGAGCACTTCGGTACTTTCATGCTTATTATCTTTTTACTATCGCAGTATTGAGAAGCCGTTGAACTTATTGCGTTGTCTCAATTTCCCCCTAACTTTGTATTGTAGGAGTCTACCTCTTGAACTTGTAAAATGCAAAATTCCCCCCCTATTGTTAAAACATCGACGATCTCCGTCAAATTTTACTCACATGCTGTGCACAAAGTAGTGTTTAGGGTCAAAATCATTATATAGGTAGATAGTAGGGAGCTTAAAATAATGAACACCTTTGATTTATAACAAGTAAGGGATATTGCTAAAATTTACACGTGCAGATGAGAAACTTGTACAAAACAATGTTTTTGGTGAATGTTGCTGACAACATGATTTGAATCTGATAGATCCGGGAATGGAAACCGCACAGAAAATAACGCACAGCCCTGAGAAATGCACATAAATGTAATACTACTAACAGAGACTATCAAGACGATAATCTCCTCTTTATTCAAAAGAAATCCCAGAAAACAAATAATACCGGACCAAATGCTTTGAGCGAGATCGGAAGCTCTCCTCGATGCAAAAGGGAATCCTAATCTAAACTAACCATAAAAACCATGTTGGCTAACCTAGGGTCTTAATATAGAGATTAAGAAACCCTAATCTCTACTTATTACAAATTACCTAAACTACCCTTACGGAAAGAAAATACATTTAAATGGAAATATATAATTAAAAGATTTTTATAGAAAATGCGGCTGGCTAATCTTAAACTGTTGTCTGTCCCATGCACTGTAATATGCCTTTTAGTTATCAATAAAATCGTTGCTTCTTTTCTTAATATAAAATAAAATAAAATGTGTGTCTAACAAAATCTTAACATTGGATAATATGAATCTAACTTCTTTACTGGTGTCGCTTTCACTAAGGTACCCGGCATCCGAAGGTTGGAGTAGTTTTAAGCTGCATCGCTCTCATGTATAGACAGAAATCAATGCAAGAGCGCTCAAGCTCACTTTTGATTCAAGAGGTTAGAATCTTCTCACACTTTAAATTATGTGGTAATTTCAAGTTTCAACTTTTTAAAACATTTCTTCTTGGATACCACAGGAGTAAACTGATTTGGTTGCTGTAAGGAAATTAAATTGCTTATTAAATTCACTGAACATATTATACTCTATTTTGTTTTGGTTGATAGTGATGATTCTTCTATGCATTTATATTGCCTTATAAACTCATTTTCAGGGGCTTTATAGAAAGGCATTAGAATTGCTGGAAGCCCCACCGTTGGAAAATGAAGGTAAATCAAAGAGAGTTTTCCTTTAATCCTCTATAAAGTCAATTTTAATCTCTAATCTTCTGAATTTTATAAACATAACTAACATTGATTGTTTCTCTGTTAGTTGCGGTGTCAAAGGTCGCTAGAAGCGATATCATCGCTCTCGCAAGAGGTAAACAATTCGAAACACACCCATTGTTTCATAATTTAGAAGTAGTTAGTTACGCATTGTAGTTTAAGTTATTAGTTTTTTCTGAGTGTTAACCGTTTTACTTTAACCATTGCATTAATGTTTAGCCGCAAATTATTGCGTCTACTTAGAGCAAGAGCAAATCAGTCTTTTAGGAGCTTTATCTTGTGCTTATCAGTCTTTTTGTTGCTTTATAGTTTATTCGGTCATTAGGATTCTATTCCCGTAACTAAGTTCAAGTATGTAATTACAAAATTAAATATGGGATTACGGTTTTCCAACTTCAACCCTAATCATGCTAATGAAGTGTACACAATCGTTTTTTCGTTCTTGGCAATAAAGAATCCGGGAATTCATCGCCTTGCTTATTTTGTGTGCGCTGAGTGTTAAATTCACAATGTTCATTTATTCCTGGTGATTTGATATGACATGATCGATTGTGTAGGCGGATATGGTGAAGCCCTTTGTGTCCAACAGAACAGGAAAGATGAAGGAATTAGAATGAAGAATTGGGCAGAGGCTGCTTGGAGAAATCGTCGTCTTTCGTTGGCTGATGCTCTTGAAATCTCGGAACCAGCCTCGAAGACGCTCATCGTAGACACCCGAATTTGCAGGGCTCTGTAATTCATACGACTTTTCAGCTCTGAACTTTCAACCAGATGTTTTTTTTCTACTTTAGTGCCATGTATAAACATGTCTAAACTTTGAAAAATAAATTGGAATTTTTCTTGGCTTCCGGGTTCTTTAAAAATAGACTTAATGCTCAATTGTGGTCCAATTTTACGGATTACGAAATCAATAATAACCGTTTGCGCTGTCGCCAATTATACTTCATTAATTGCAAGTATACCGATTTAAACTTAGAAATATAAAATTTTGATATTACCACTCAAGCATAAAAATAAACTATGAAAAACATATGTATGTGGAATATAAAACATTAGTGTACACATCGTCATTAGTGTTACGATAAAAATAAAGGGATAATCGTAAATGTGTGTTAATATAATTTTAATAATATTATGCTAAAAAAGACTAATATCTAAAATAATTAAACAAAAAATATGTTGTTTTATATTTGTTAACTATTTTTATTCACTTTAAACCTGAACTACTTAATTAAAATATTAATATTTTTGGCACAATTATACCTAAAGTAATAATTATCTACCTTATATTCTTAATATCTTTAATAGTCACTGTTATGGGTATTTTTCGGAGCCTAAAAATGTTAAGGCCCAGCCCCATAAACACTTTATAAAAGGCTCAAACGCCAAAGGCCCACGAAGGCAATCCAGGTTTGCCCCGAAAAAGTCAACTCTGACCAGACTCAGAAAAGTCAATGAGACCCGCCCCGATAAAGTCAACTCAAAACCGACTTGGGAATACTAATGCGGGATCTATTCCGAAAACATGCTTTTAGAAGTCGTTACGACCCCTAATTAGGGGTTACTGCGACCCCTAATAAATAAAGTATGAATTTAGGGGTCGATACGACCCCTTATTAAGGGTCGCTACGACCCCTAAAGATTAAAGCATGGCTTTAGGGGTCGCTACGACCCCTAAAACATAAACAGTGCCTTACGACCCCTGATTAGGGGTCGCTACGACGCCTAAAGATAAAAACATGGTTTTAGGCCTAATTAGGGGTCGTACGACCCCTAAAACATAAACCGTGCCTTATGACCCTTAAAAATAAAAACATGGTTTTAGGGATCGCAACGACCCCTAATTAGGGGTCGCTACGACCCCTAAAACATAAACCGTGCCTTACGACCTCTAATTAGGGGTCGCTACGACCCCTAAAACAAAAATCGTGCCTTAAGACCCCTTAGGGGTCGCACGAGGCTCTCTATAAATACGAGAGCCCCCCACCACATTTCGGTAAGCTTTCTCAAGCCAAAAAACCTCTGCTCGCCAATCTCACTTTCCGATCTTAAAGTACTCGACTAATGTTGAGCGTCGGAGCGAGCTACAGAGGTCCCCCCCTCTGCCCTCCTCGGTAGTTCACGTTTTTTACACTCTTTGCAGGAGCGGAAACGGAGGCAGAATATCCGGAAGCGACTTTCGACCCATCAAAGGCGAGGAAAGGAGCTCTAAGCCCATCGTGACCATCGCGCGGTCATCGGGCCAGGCCCAAGACGGAGTTATGGGCTGCTTTCCACGTTGAACCGAAAAATGGCATTAACAATCACAGTTCACACTAATCTTGGAGCACTCACCACGAGTCAAAATTATGAAAAGAGTCTTCTTTCTTGTAAACCATTTGAGCAACACACGACAATAGCAAATATCTATGCAAAATATTATAATTCATTAAATGGCTAGTGTTATGCGTATTTTTCAGAGCCTAGAAAAATTAAGGCCTAAACTAAAAAAGCGCCCAAGAGGCCCAAGAAAAAGGCATACCAAATCAACTTTGACCCGCTTTGGAAAAGTCAATAAAAAGTCAACAGACTCGACCCTAAAAAGTCAACGGCCGGACCCAGAAAAGTCAACAAAAAAGTCAATGGGCCGACCCGGAAAGTCAACCGGAAAAGTCAACCAAGAAAGTAAACGAAAGTCAACCGGGGTAGTCTACGAAAGTCAAACGAGAAAGTCAACGAAAGTCAACGGCCCGACCCGGGAAGTCAATCAAGAAAGTCAACGAAAGTGAAACGAGAAAGTCAACCAAGAAAGTCAACAAAAGTCAACCCGGGCAGTCCACGAAAGTCAAAGTAGAAAGTCAACGGCCCGACCCGGGAAGTCAATCAAGAAAGTCAACAAAAAGTCAAAACGGGCTCGCTCAAGAACGACACGGCATGTAGAGAAAAATGTGCCTTCGGGGCGCGCCGCGAGCCCCGAAGTGAAAATCATGCCTTCGGGGCGCGCAGCGCGCCCCGAAGTGAAAATCACCCCCGCCACAATCGGGAAGCCATTCCCGAGCCGAGAAAACCTCTGTTCATATTTTCACTTCCCGACACCTAAAAATCCGGACTAATGTTGAGCGTCGGAGTGGGCGGTGGAGGTCCCACCTCTGCCCCTCTCTAAAGTTCACATTTCCTTCTCTTTATTTCAGGTTCAGGGATCGAAGTAAGGTTCCCGGAGACTACTTTCCGAACCGCCAAAGACGAAGGGGCGAGCACTTAGCGCGTCAAAATCTCCTTTTTTAGTCTCCTTTTTCAGGTTCAGGGATCGGAGCGAGGTCCTCGGAGACTACTTTCTGGACCGCCAAAAACGAAGAAGCGAGCACTTAGCGCGTCAAAATCTCCTTTTTTAGTCTCCTTTTTCAGGTTCAGGGATCGGAGCGAGGTCCCCGGAGACTACTTTCCGGACCGCCAAAAACGAAGAAGCGAGCACTTAGCGCGGCAAAATCTCCTTTTTTAATCTCTTTTTCCAGGTTCATGGAACGAGGCGAATTTCTCGGAAACCATTTGCGGCCCATAATAGGCTAGTGGGCCGGATTTTATGTTAATCTAATTTCAGGCATTAACATTTGGCGCTAGAAGGAGGGGTTCCGATAAGTCAAGACCTCGAAATCCCGCCAGCAAATCTCACATCACCTTGCTCTCCAAAGCAAAGATGTCAGTCAATCTCTCCGACTACACCACTACTCACCCCGCATGAAGCATTGCACAGAACACCAGAGCGCAGGTTCACGCCCGACTAAGCCGAGCCCAGAACGGGGCAGAAACAGGTGTTCACTCAGGTCCGACAGGCAACGAGTGAGATGCGCGGATGGCACAGATCGAACACAACATCAGTCGACTCACAGGTCTGGTTACGAGACGTCTCGGATACAACACCATCATGGAAGAAGTACTTGGCGAAGAGGAAAGCCCTGTCGGGGCGGAAAGGCAGGATCCTGAGCCAACACAGCAGGAGAATTTAGACGTACAAGAACACCCCGCCCTGGAAGTTATCCGACCGCAAAGACCAACACGCTCCCAGGCTTCGCGGATGTCAGCTTTCGCCCGCCTCGGGAGAGAAGAACAGGTTGCGGACAGCGGGGAAGCACGCAGGTTCAATCCACCACAACGCACGAACGCTGGAACTCGAGCAGAGCACGGAGGGGGGGGGGGGGGGGGACCTTCGGCACCGCCTCAACCAACCAGGCCGAAGTGAAGACCTGCGGCAACACCTTAACCGCCGGTGGGAGATTCCTCGCCGCCAAAACTCACAGGAAAACGTAGCGGCAATCGATAACGAGACTCAGATGTCAGAAAGGCCCCATAGCCCCGGGAATCCACCGGTCTGACGGGCGGTTGATGACAGAGGTCGCCCTGTGGCACCACCCACGACAGTCACACCATCGATCAACGTGGAACTAATAAGTATCGTCCAAGGGCTTCAAAACGAGATACGGGAACTCAGGATAGCTCAGAACACAAGTCCAGCCATCAAGAGCATTGTAGAAGGTACCATTTCCCCCCTCGCCACCCACCTTCTCGCAGAAGAGATAGTAGGCGACATCCGTTTCCCCCCGAACCTTATCTATGACGGAAGCAGCGACCCCACATACCATTTAGTGCAATACCAAACCACGATGCAGATGAGAAAATGCACAACCGCCACAATGTGCCAAGCGTTCTTCCTCACCCTCACAGGTCCGACATTTGAATGGTACCAACGACTCGCTAAAGGAACCATCGGATCATTCGAAGAATTGGAGGAACGTTTTATATCTCGGTTCGCAAGCTCATTAATGCAAAGAAGGGAAAAATCATACTTATGGTCGCTTAAGCAGAGGAACGACGAGTCTCTCCAGGTTCATTGAAGAGGCCAACAAAGTCACCGACTACACCGACAGCGATGCCATCATAGCTCTCATTGACGGCCTCAGGATGGGCGAATTCTTGGTGTCTCTCGTCGGAAAAAGGCCGACCACTATGGCCGATCTAATGGCACGAGCTGCACAACACATCTCCATTGAGGAATACCTTGAGAGCAGGAGAGGATCAGAGCGAGGAGGTCGACGTCGAGATGACGACGACCGTAATGACGACGATTCACAGAAAAAGAAGCAACGATCGCAACAAGGCTACGAGGCCAACACTCGATCCCGACAGCCCGGACCCGTGGAGAATTTTCGAAAGAATGCAAACATTACGCCCTTAACAGCATCACCAACACTGATCTTCAGCCTTCATGGGGACAAATTCACCCCACCCCGGCCAATGTCGAAAACCACTAAGCGAGATAAAAGCAAATACTGTGAGTTCCACCAGGACCACGGACATACGACGGCCCAGTGTTGGCACCTAAAGAGACAAATTGAGGAACTGATCCAGGACGGACAATTAAAGGAGTTCGTCCGCAAGATGATAGCAGACAAGGGGCCAACCACCAGCCAACAACCACAAGTCACCGAGCAATCGCAGGGCGGAGAAAAATACACGACCAACAGAAATGACGACCGCGGAAGGTCCAAAGCTCCCCAACTCAATGTGGTCTCGACCATTCTCGGGGGTCCCAAAACAGGTGACTCTGGTCAAAAGCGGAAGAAGTACGCGCGGGCTTTAGAAGGAGACAGGGAGGTGCACCAAGTCAATATGACTAGCCACTTGGCCCCGCCGTCGATCATGTCGTGCGAGACCATATCCTTCACAGAAGATGAGGCCCGATCCGTGTCACACCCTCATAATGACGTTATCGTGGTCGAAACTCAAATTGCCAACAACGTAATACGACGAGTCTTAATTGACAGCGGGAGCTCTGCAGACATTATATTCAAGACGGCCTTAGACCGTATGAACCTAGGAAAAGTCTCTTCCACACCGGTAAAGACACCCCTTTACGGTTTCAACGGGAAGCCGGTGGTCACCGAAGGCATCATCGAACTACCAACGACTTTTGGGTCGAAAGAAGGCCCTCAGATTACGAGGATGATTACCTACTTGGTAGTAGACCAACCATCAGCATATAACATCATCCTGGGAAGACCGACCCTCAATAACTTACAGGCCATCACATCTACCTTCCACTTGTTGGTGAAGTTCCACCACTAGCGGGATTGGCGTAATGCGCGGGAATAGAAAAGAATCAAGGGCGTGTTACGCTCAGGGCACTAAAAAGGTCCCGATCGACCTAGCTATCAACGCGGTTTTCCAGATAGACGACAAGTGCCACACCGGTTCCGTTGAAACTTGAATATTCACGGAACTCGACCCGAGGGGCGAGCGACGTAAACCCACCATGGAACCATCATCAGACGTAACCCCGATCGTCGTCGATGAAGAAAAACCAGAAAGAACAGTCATGATCCGCGCTCAGCTGCCGACCATGATAAAAACCCAGTTGATCGCCTTCTTCCGAGAATTCAAAGACGTCTTTGCTTGGTCACATGTAGATATGCCGGGCATCGATCCAGGGATTGCTGTTCACCGATTAAACATCGAGAAAGGAAAAATACCGAAGATACAGCGAATACGGGCTTTCAACCCCGAGAGATATCAAGCAATCAATGAAGAAGTCAACAAGCTCATAGCTGCCAATTTCATCAAAGAAGTTACATATCCCGAATGGGTATCCAACGTGGTAATGGTCAAGAAACCCAACGGAAAGTGGCGAATCTGCATAGACTACTCAGACCTTAATACAGCGTGCCCAAAAGACTGTTTCCCGCTCCCAAGAATCGATCAGCTCGTCGACGCCACTGCCGGTCACCAGCTTATAAGCATGATGGACGCATACTCGGGGTACAACCAGATTCGAATGCATGAGCCTGACCAGATACACACAACATTCACCACCGACCGCGGCCTCTACTGCTTCAAGGTTATGTCGTTCGGGCTCAAGAACGCTGGGGCCACATACCAACGCCTGGTTAACAGGATGTTCGCAAAGCTTATAGGGAAGACTATGGAAGTGTACGTCGATGACATGCTCGTCAAAAGTCTCCAGGTAACCAATCACGTCCAGGACCTTCGAGAGGCATTCACACTACTGCGGCGATACCAAATGAAGTTAAATCCTGCCAAATGTGCGTTCGGGGTCGAGTCGGGAAATTATTTTGGGGTTTATAGTGAACCGACGCGGAATTGAAGCCAACCCTGAGAAGATTCAGGCGCTACTTGAGATGAAAAGCCCCCAGAAAATCAAAGAAGTACAAAGCCTTAACGGAAGAATCAACGCATTAGGACGTTTTGTGTCAAAAGCCACAGACCGATATCAACCCTTCTTTAAGGCCCTCAAGGACGGAAAGGATTTCGGTTGGAACGAAGAGTGTGAGGCGGCCTTTCAAGAGCTCAAAAATTACCTCTGATCCCCGCCATTACGGCGTCGAAGCGGTCATACCGGCAGAGATAGCAGTCCCATCACCACGAGTAGAATACTTCGACAAAGAAAAGAACGACGAAGCCTTGTGTCAAGAACTTGATTTGATAGAAGAAAAGCGAAACAACGCATACACTCGCCTAGTTGCTCAGAAGAGAATAGTGGAGCATCACTGCAATTCCAAAGTAAAAGCCCGTCGCTTCAGCGAAGGAAGCTTGGTCCTGAGGAAGGTAAGACCAGACACCCAAGTGCTCGGAGTAGGCGTCCTCGGCCCAACTTGGGAAGGACCGTATCGTATCCGCCAAGTCATCCGTGATGGCACGTATCGCCTCGAAGAAATGAACGGGAAAGAAATCACGCACCTGTGGAACGTCCAACATCTGAAGCAGTACCACCAGTAGTAACCCCTATGTAACACATTTTGATAAGTAAGGCACGAAATTAGCCCCGACTGCTTATATATGTAACGCTTCTTTTGATAAATGAACGAGGCTCGACAAAGCCTTTTTGTGCATCTACATTAATTAATTATTTAAGTTACCTTTTTGGGACGCAAGCATTTTTTGACTCATGCGAATTCTTGATTTTCGTTTAGAAAACTTTGCAAACCAAGTGTTAACAATGATTTGTCAAAATAGATCAACTTATAAAAATAAATAATTAAGAGTAAATATATGTATATAAACATAAGACGCTCAGGCGCAAAATTCGGAATGATAAGCGCTAAGACGCAAACTCCGATATAATATAAAGATAAGATGCTACGGCGCAAAAGACCGAGAAGTAAGACGCTAAAACGCAGAAACTCGGCAATATACTAAAAAGACGCTACGGCGCAAAATACCAAAAAGTAAGACGCTAAGGCGCAGAAACTCGGCAAAATACTAAAAGACGTTATGGCAAAAAAGACCGAGAAATAAGACGCTAAAGCGCAGAAACTCGACAATATACTAAAAAGACGCTACGGCGCAAAATATCGGGAACTAAGACGCTAAGGCGCGAAGATCGACAAAACAATAAAAAACAAGATGCTGAGGTGCGAAGACGAGGAAGTAAGACGTTAAGGCGCAAAACCTTACAAAAATATCAAAAGCCGAATATTAATTCCGGCAACTTGACCAAGGTGACTTAAAGCATAAAGTTTCTCGCAAGATGCAATCTCGCAAGAACTGGGGGGTTAATGTTATGCGTATTTTTCAGAGCCTAGAAAAATTAAGGCCCAAACCAAAAAAGCGCCCAAGAGGCCCAAGAAAAAGGCATACCAAATCAACTTTGACCCGCTTTGGAAAAGTCAATAAAAAGTCAACAGACTCGACCCTAAAAAGTCAACACCCCACCAAGAAAAGTCAACCAAAAAGTCAATGGGCCGAAAGTCAACGAAAGTCAACCGGGGTAGTCTACGAAAGTCAACGAAAGTCAACGGCCCGACCCGGGAAGTCAATCAAGAAAGTCAACGAAAGTCAAGGGAAGTCAATCAAGAAAGTCAACGAAAGTCAAACGAGAAAGTCAACCAAGAAAGTCAACGAAAGTCAACCCGGGTAGTCTACAAAAGTCAAAGGAGAAAGTCAACGAAAGTCAACAAAAGTCAACGGCCCGACCCGGGAAGTCAATCAAGAAAGTCAACAAAAAGTCAAAACGGGCTCGCTCAAGAAAGGACGACACGGCCCGTAGAGAAAAATGTGCCTTCGGGGCGCGCCGCGTGCCCCGAAATGAAAATCATGCCTTCGGGGCGCACCGCGCGCCACGAGGGCAAAAACATGCCTTCGGGGCGCGCCGCGCGCCCCGAATTGAAAATCATGCCTTCGGGGCGCGCCTCGCGCCCCGAAGTGAAAAATATGCCTTCGGGGTGCGCGGCGCGCCCCGAAGTGAAAATCACCCCCGCCACAATCGGGAAGCCATTCCCGAGCCGAGAAAATCTCTGTTCATATTTTCATTTTCCGATACCTAAAAATCCGGACTAATGTTGAGCGTCGGAGTGGGCGGCGGAGGTCCCACTTCCGCCCCTCTCTAAAGTTCACATTTCCTTCTCTTTATTTCAGGTTCAGGGATCGAAGTAAGGTTCCCAGAGACTACTTTCCGAACCGCCAAAGACGAAGGGGCGAGCACTTAGCGCGTCAAAATCTCCGTTTTTAGTCTCCTTTTTCAGGTTCAGGGATCAGAGCGAGGTCCCCGGAGACTACTTTCCGGATCGCCAAAAACGAAGAAGCGAGCACTTAGCGCGTCAAAATCTCCTTTTTTAGTCTCCTTTTTCAGGTTCAGGGATCGGAGTGAGGTCCCCGGAGACTAATTTTCGGACCGCCAAAAACGAAGAAGCGAGCACTTAGCGTGGCAAAATCTCCTTTTTTTAATCTCTTTTTCCAGGTTCATGGAACGAGGCGAATTCCCCGGAAACCATTTGCGGCCCATAATAGGCTAGTGGGCCGGATTTTATGTTAATCTAATTTCAGGCATTAACAGCAAGAGTGGGCACATGATTACTTTAACGCTCGTAAGCCTGCGCCTCAGGTACCGATGTGTATTATGCGAAATAATAACATAAATATTACTTATTTATAAAATAAAAATAAAAATATTTTTAGATTTATTTTGCTAAAAAATTTACAATTTTTGAGTTAGTACATATATATATTATATTTTTGGAATGCCAAAAAAATCCAAGTAGGCGTCGTTCGAAGTTCGAACCTTAACTGAAAGTATATAATAATATGTGAAAGAAAGACAATGAAAGATAACACAAGTCTTTCTCACCAAGCCTCAGGTGAAAGAAACACAAGCCTCAGGTACCGATGTGTAATTGTGTATTATGCTAAATAATAACATAAATATTAGTTGTTACGGGTAATTTCGGACAAATGATTTTTACGATTTAATTAAAAGAGGAGTTATTTATTCTTAATTAAATACTTCATCTTATATTAAATTAAATCATTTTCGAAATCAAAAATATTCGTTGGAGGCCCGTTTTCGTAAAATGGAGTGTCCAGATGATCCCAAAAATATCAAAATACCCAAAATTGATATAAAATTTGTGAAAAACGGACTCGGGACGAGTCCGGGACCCTCCGGGACAGCCCGGGAGGGCCCCACCACGTGGCTGAGCACTGTGGGACCCACCAGGGACCCACCAGCTAGCGAGGACACGTGTCGCGCAGGCGGTGGAGCCGCGTCGCTCCAGCAGCGAGGTGACGCGTGTCTCCCTCGCGTGGAGGGCTGACGTCAGCAGCTTGGGCTCCAAGCTTCCAAGCGAGCTTGCCGTCTTCTCCCCGCGCGTGAGGGCGCGTCGCTGCTCCAATCGCCGTGATTTTTGCGGCGTTGGATCGGCCACGTCCCGAGGATGCAAAAAACTATATTACTTTACCTCAGGAGCCTCCCGGATGAGGAGATAATTGCAAAACAAGACCCAGGTTTTTTCCTATAAATAGGGGCTCGGGTCCCCTTCATTCACACACAATTTTTACCCGAGAAAACACTTGGGAAACACCTCCAAAGCTCCCAAAACTCTCACTAAGCTTCCTCAAACCGATCTTCACTCAAATATCCCGCTAATGTTGAGCGTCGGAGGTGAATCGGGGGGTAAAACCCTCGTTTCTCCCTGACCGCGGTGTTGTTTTGTCAGGTCCCGGAAGAGAGAAATCCAACTAGAGCGGAAGCTCTGGAGAAAATTCTGGCACGATATACAACTTCCCCTTTCTAGGTTCGGGATCGGCGTGGTGCTCGTTCTATCCTTTGGTCTTTATATCTCTCGCAGATATATTGACTTTACGGATAGGGCGCATGGCCCGGATCTGAATCAGTGACGCAGGTCGGAGGTGTTATCCACCAGGGTTCATCTAAAAGTTAACTCTGCGATCTTTTCCGCATGGAGACCGAATCTGTGTGGTGCCCGAACCTGTCAACAGGTAGTGTGCGGGCCCGGATCTGGTCCCGTGTCAGGAAAAAGATCCGATTGACTTTGAGGTGCCAGAAGCCCAAACTCAAAATCCACGAAAGTCAACAAACAACATTGGGCCCGGTCCAACACGAGTCATTGGGCCGCTACAGTGTGTGATACATTTTTTTGCATCAACATTTTGGCGCTAGAAGGAGGGGTGCCACGAAAATATTAAGCCTCTGAGTACCCTTCTACCCAGTTTTCTCGAAAAAGTCACGATGTCGAGATCGACGGAGGGAACGCTTTCCCGCCCGACGGAGAGCATCGCCCTCAATACACGCGCGCAAGTCAAAGCCCGCACGAGAGACCTGCCCGGGGAGAGCACTCACCAAGGGCACGGTGACGGGATTGAACGACTAGCCCGGCTGGAAGACAATGTCTTTCGGCTAACCGGCCTGATATCCAAACACTTCGGCGACGAAGACGCCGACCTCGAAGGCGCCAACCTCGAAGAAGGCGAGGAAGAAGTCGACCCGGAAGAAGCTCTTGAGCTCGCCCAGCGTGAGCCACAGGCTACACCACCTGTCCTAAATGACGCTCAGGAGCCGTCACAGTCACAAAGGGCCGAACGCTCGGCCTTTGAGCGCCTCGGGGGCGAGCGTGGTGCCGAAAGAAGAAAGGCACGAAGGAACCGTCGCCGTCAGAAAAGGCGCGCTCAAGACCGCCCTAGAAACGAGGAAGATCTCCATCGACTTTTGGACCGCCGTAGCCTGAAAAGCGACCTGCGGTGACACATCGAAAGACGGAGAGAGACATCCTTTCAACAAAGGGACACGGAGGACGCTAACTCCGATACATCAGAAAGCTCCCAGCACTCCGCCACGCGCAATACCGCACGCGAAGTCAGAACGAACGTGATGCAACGTTTGGCGGCACCCCCGCCAGACGTCACATTGAAAGACGAAGTCCAGGCTCTAAGAAGAGAGTTGTGAGAACTCGCCATCGCCAGCAGCTCGAATCCCGCAACGAAAAGTATGGCAGAGGGAATCATCTCCCCTCTCGCCAGCCACCTGCTAGAGGAAGAACTTGTCGGAGACCTCAGGTTCCCATTGAACCTCATCTACGACGGGACCGGCGACCCCACATATCACCTAGTGCAATACCAATTCTCAATGCGAGTCAAGAAATGCTCACCTTCCACCGTATATCAGGCATTTTGCCTTACCCTCACGGGGCTCGCGTTCGAGTGGTATCAAAGACTTCCCAATGGGTCGGTAGGATCATTCGACGAGCTAAAGGAGCGCTTCGTCTCTCGTTTCGCCAGCTCAATAACACAACGAAAAGGAAAGTCGTACCTCTGGTCTCTCAAACAGTGCAAGGAGGAAACTCTCCAAGCGTATTTGAAGAGATTCACAGAGAAGGCTAACAAGGTCGATAACTATACCGACGATGATGCAGTCACCGCAGTAATCGACGGTCTCCCAGTAAGCGAATTTACACACTCTCTGGTAAAAAAAAGGCCGGTCTCCATGGCTGAGTTACTGGCAAGGGCAGCCGAGGACATTGCGGCAGATGAATACTTTGTCAATAAGAATCAGCTGAGCCGCGATGAACTAAGCTGCCAGGATCAAAAAGGTCATCATGACGAATCCCAGAAGAAGAGGCAACGTCCACAGTCGAACTCCGACGAACGTCAACAACATCCCAAACGGGCGGAGGGATTCCGAAGGAACGCAGAATACACTCCGTTGACCGCATCCCCAGCCACGATTTATGGACTCCACAGAGAAAAGTTTGATCCCCCACGACCACTGCCGAAGAAGGCCAGCAAAGATAAAAGCCGATATTGCGAATACCATTAGGATCACGGCAACCTGACATCACAATGCTAGGAGTTGAAAAAACAAATCGAACGACTTATTCAGGACGGGCAACTCAAGGAGTTTGTCAAGAAGCTTGTGGCGGGGAACGGGAACACTGGCGAAACCTCGCCCCAGGAGGCCGAACGGCCCCAGGATAACCGTCCAAACCAATCCTACCAAGACGAGGAAGACGAGATCACGGATAATACTGACACGCCACCCCTTAGCTCGAAACGCAAAGCACACCCAGACGGACCAGTCTGGGAGCTACACGTCGACGGAGCCTCAAACGCCAGCGGGTCAGGGGCGGGAGTCCTTCTCACTAACCCCGAAAGGGGACAACTACGCTATGCCCTCCGGTTTAGCTTCAGTGCTACAAACAACGAAGCCGAATACGAAACGTTGATAGCCGGACTCCAAATCGCCCAGAAGCTCGAGGTCAAAAATCTTCTCGTACGCTGTGATTCCCAGCTAATAGTAAAACAAGTGGAAGACGAATACCAAGCTAGAGAAGAAAAAATGATAGCCTACCTAGCGGAAACCCGACGCTGCCTAGAGTTCTTGACTTGGTACGAGATCACTCAGATACCTCGGGACGAGAACTTCGAGGCCGACGCATTAGCTAGAATGGCATCAGGAGCCGACGATGGAGAACTAGGAAGAGTCCCCGTCGAAACCTTAGCCAATCCGTCCATTCAAAGATCAGAGATACTCACCATCGGCGGCGAAATGAAAAGCGAGTGGATGACCCCAATCATCGATTATCTGGAACGTGGAACGCTCCCCGCTAACAAAAATGAAGCAAGACGACTCAGGTTTTGAGCCACCAGATACGTAATGCACGACATAAATCTCTACAAACGCGGGTTCATGCAGCCTCTCCTCAAATGTCTCCCGGAGGACGACGCTGACCTCGTTCTACGAGAAATACACGAAGGAATCTGCGGGAATCATTATTCCGGACGATCCCTCACCCTGAAGACCCTTAAACAAGGCTATTTTTGGCCAACCCTCAAGCGGGATGTCTCGTAGGTGTGACAAATGCCAACGGTTCGCCAATGCCCCACACCAGCCGGCCGTCCCTCTCTGCCCAATCCTGATTCCTCGCCCATTCGCCAAAAGGGGGATCGACCTAATGGGGAAGCTACCAAAGGGTCCGGGGGGCGTCGAATATGCTATTGTGGCCATCGACTATTTCACCAAGTGGGTCGAGGCAAAGCCGCTGGCCAAAATCACGCAGACAAACACAACGAACTTCATCTGGCGCAACATCGTGTGTCGTCACGGGATCCCCGCATCAATAGTCACCGACAATGCGAAACAGTTCAACAACGCCGACCTTCGAGCATTCTGCCGAGACCTGGGAATCAACAACACCTACTCATCTCCCGTCTACCCGCAGGCAAACGGACAAGTTGAGTCGGTCAACAAAGACATAAAAACCATCTTGAAAAGGAAGCTCGACGAAAAAAAGGGCAAATGGGCGGAAGAACTACCCTCGGTACTTTGGGCCTACCGAACCACGACGCGAAACGCAACCGGGGAAACACCGTTCGCCTTAACCTACGGTGTCGAAGCGGTTATACCAGCGGAAATAACCGTCCCCTCGCCACGAGTCGAGCTTTACAACGACGAGCAGAACGGCGAAGCCATGCGACTCGAACTCGACCTCCTCGAAGAAAAGAGAAATGACGTCTACACCCGTCTGGTCGCCCAGAAGCGAATTGTGGAACGCTACTACAACTCAAAAGTCAAAGCAAGGCGATTCTCGGAAGGAAGCCTGGTCCTGAGAAAAGTCGGACAAAACACCCAAGTACCGGGAGCCGGAGTCCTAGGACCGACTTGGGAAGGCCCATACCGCGTGACAAAGGTCGTCAGGGACGGAACATATCGTCTGGCGGAAATGGGGGGTGATGAAGTACCCCGACCATGGAACGTCGAACACGTCAAGCAATATTACCAATAGCCGACACTACAAAAAAAACCTATGTACCAGAAGTTGGCACGGGAATAGCCCCGACAGCCGACATATGTAAACGAAGAGCGCCACAAGAAGCGCCAACATATATGCAAATCATATGTCTTTTACTTTACTTTTCTACTAGTTTCCGTCTAACTTCATAAAATTACACGAAAACTGGGGGGTTGATACATGAAGCAAAAGCTGAACAATTTGGCCCGGACCTCGATCCCGCCAACTCAGGCTCAAAAGCCGAACAAATTTGGCCCGGACCTCGATCCCGCCAACTCAGGCTCAAAAAGCCAAACAAATTTGGCCCGGACCTCGATCCCGCCAACTCAGGCTCAAAAGATGAACAAATTTGGCCCGGACCTCGATCCCGCCAACTCAGGCTCAAAAGCCGAACAATTTGGCCCGGACCTCGATCCCGCCAACTCAGGCTCAAAAGCCGAACAAATTTGGCACGGACCTCGATCCCGCCAACTTAGGCTCAAAAGCCGAACAATTTGGCCCGGACCTCGATCCCGCCAACTCAGGCTCAAAAGCCAAACAATTTGGCCCGGACCTTGACCCGGACCTCGATCCCCCCAACTCAGGCTCAAAAGCCAAACAAATTTGGCCCGGACCTCGATCCCCTAAACTCAGGCTCAAAAGCCGAACAATTTGGCCCGGACCTCGATCCCGCCAACTCAGGCTCAAAAGCCGAACAAATTTAGCCCGGACCTCAATCTCGCCAACTCAGGCTCAAAAAGCCGAACAAATTTGGCCCGGACCTCGATCCCGCCAACTCAGGCTCAAAACCCGAAGAATTTGGCCCGGACCTCGATCCCGCCAACTCAGGCTCAAAAGTCGAACAAATTTGGCCCGGACCTCGATCCCGCCAACTCAGGCTCAAAAGCCGAACAATTTGGCCCGGACCTCGATCCTGCCAACTCAGGCTCAAAAGCCGAACAAATTTGGCTCGGACCTCGATCCCGCCAACTCAGGGTCAAAAGCCAAACAAATTGGCCCGGACCTCGATCCCGCCAACTCAGGGTCAAAAGCCGAAAAAATTGGCTCGGACCTCGATCCCGCCAACCTAGGCACAAAAGACAAAGAAACCAGTTCAAACCCCGACCTCACCAAATCAGGCGACCTCGGAACAACCTAGAACCAACCACACCTCACGCAACACCAAAATCCCCTGAGCCGCTATAAAAGCACCGCGCAGCCCACGGTCAACCGCTAAAATCTACACAGTCTGCGAGAAACAGACACCGGGGGTATCGCAAGAAAAAGAGATCTACGAAGTCATTCTATACAATCAACGAGGTTACACATACATACCGATTTTCAGAATGACTCGACAGTAGACTGATAGTAGGCCGAATTTACATACAAAATCGCGTCTAAAAAATGCTAAGACGACGCTATCTACAAGAGGGCAGAGACAACAAGCCCTACAAAAAAAAAGAAGCATAATATATATATATGCTAAAGACCCTACACATCCTCGCCGTCACCTCGGACTCTGGAATCCTCGACAACCGCCTAGATGAACTCATTAACTTCCCCATCCCGGAGGCCCGCAGCACCCGCGTCCCGACCGCCCACGGTGGCAATCTCGACCAGGCCACCGCCCCACTTGACGCGGGGAATATAGAAGTTGCAAACACTGGCCCGACTTCCGGTTGAGGAAATCCGACCGACGAAGATTACAGCCTCATTCACGGAGACGGTCGTCGTGGCGCGTGGGGGAAGAATAGCCATGATTGGAGCCAGGCGATCCCACACGCCCTGGGGGACATGCTCAGCATGGGCAAACGTCATATCCACCCACATCCCCGGATTCACCCGAAGCAATGCAAAGACGGCCTCCACGAAACCATCCCATCTGGCCTTGGTCACCGCAACCTCTTGACGAACCGCCGCGGCCTCAAGCTGGGTAGTCATCACCCCGACCATGTCCTGGGAGGCTTGGTAGCGTGTGACGTACTAGTCCATCCCGACCTCAGCCCGGTGGGCTCGCTCTATCACCCGATCGCACTCCTCCTGCACGCGACGCATCTCCCGACGCATGTACACCTTCTCGGAAACGTCCTCCGTAAGGTAGGCCTCGGCCGCATCCTCGACGAAGACGGCACTGGAGCCTCCATGCTCATAGCGGCTGAGACCTACTGGGCTCGCGACAGGACGGGATGACCGCGAGGCATGAAAAGTTCCCTGGGAAAAATCCTAACCAAACAACACATCAACGTCAGAAGCAGGCATAATGTGCCTCAAGATCAAGAAAGCAAAGGATTAAAAGATTACCGTCTCTGGGAAACCAGTTGCAGGAAACTGGTTCGGAAGGCTCGGGGCGTATGACTCCCCCTGGCCGTAGAACACAGAGTACTAGTACTCAGGAGGCTGCACCCCCGTGAAGGTCGGGATCGACCCTGTCACGTAAGCAGGGGGTGGCGCCACCCCGTCGGTCGGGTCGCCGAAATGCAACCCAGGGCCCTGGAGGGGCATAGCGGCTCTGAGCTCCATGCTCGGCAGAGGGGCGACAACGAGCTGGACATCGGGCCCGCCGAGAAAATGCAAAATATGAGCACTAGAGTCCCCCTGCTGTCGCCTCCATCGCCTCCCACGGGAGGCGCCGGCTGATAAGAAGTGGTATTCTCCTGACGAGCTGTCGCGATCCATACCTGTAGGAAAGAAGAAGGAAAAGTGTCAGAGAATATATCGTAAGAAATGTAAATATACATCCGCAAGAAAAGGGTGAGGTACACGCGTGTGCCATGCGAAATTCCGCCAGAGGGTAGACCTTTAACGAGATACGGGGGGTGAGCCAATAAAAGCATGGGGCGGCGCCCATCCCGACTGAACCCATGACGCCCTCGTTAAGTGAGATGAGAAACGCCCGGGAATAGCACACTCCACCATGAGATAACGGAGGAAGTCACTGTCGGTAGTTCTTATAGGGCGGTACGCTCGGGGATGCCTGAAGTAACGAGGGAAAGATCCCAAGAGGGTTTCCGGGATCCACACCCAGCGCCTCTTCTAGTCGGGGTCTAAGTCTGGGCCCAGGTGACCAATGGAGAGAGTCCGAACAATACAAGGACGCACCCAGCATCTGATCCAACCGCCGCTTTCGGCATTCTGAAGCTGAAGAAAACTCCGGAGCTGGGTCAGAGTCATGGCACGACCTCGGCCAGAATACCATAGAGAAAAAAGTCCCGCAACAAACCACCAGACATCGGGACTGACTTGGAGTGGATGAAGGCCTGAAGACACCAGCAGCCGCTCCGAGAAAGGAGATATGGGCAGGAATAAGCCTAAGCGAAGGCTCTCTAGTGGAACCACGATCATTCCCTCGCGGGGGCGGCTGGGTATTTCCCCCGCGGAGGGGGCACAGACTCCTTAAGGAAACGCCAAACGCTCCGTCTGGAAGAAGGTCACCAGATCCACATAGGTGACTGTGCTCGGCACATTGAGGTCCCTGAGGGAATCCGGCCTTGGAGGAGGCAAAATTATGGAATCATCAGAGTCTAAGTATTCCTCACCAACGGTCTGATAAAAAATCGGGCATGACCCGCCTGCTATGACGGCACTGTGACGTGATCCGTCCACGTCACCGGCCAACTTAGCTGCACCTGCAACCACCCTATAAGAATCCACGCACACTCCAGAAAACCCTAAGTCCGGTTCTGGACCTACTATTTGACCATAGCGCGAGGCCGCCTCAGAAATACTTGGTTCATCTGGGATGAATCCCGGCCCCGCGGCCCTCCTCTGAGAGAATGATAGAGGGGCCAGGCGAGACTCACGAATTCCCGAGACATCCACGGGGTACCACACGCCGCTATTCAAAGCCCCAGATGGTGGCAGAAGTCCTCTGTGGCGAGCTCCTGCCCTGCTGTGCCTCGATTCACGTACTCCCGAGGTGGGACGAAGCCGATCAAGACCACTACCACGGAGCGGATAGGGAGCACCCGGACCGGCTAATGAGGAATTGAACTCACCATTCGGTCGTGCCGTCGAGATGCCCGAGAATGCCGGGCTCCCCCGACTCCAATCCGACCTCATCGGCCGCCACCTCCGGTCACCAAGCTGTTCGGAGCTTATCACGGACATCCCCGTCAAAACCCCGCTCAGAGTCGGGTTCACCGGCGATGACCCAGACTCACCACCACGGCCTCCCGCCGGCAAGAACCCGGACAAACCGGGTCCTCCGTCTACGACGGATATTCCTCCGCTAACGTCGGGCCTCGCCACCCCGGGGAAAGTCGCTCCCGGCATCCCAACCGTCGGCCGAAACCCTAGGCACGGAAACCGGCCACCCCGCGTGACGGCTCCTGACGGATATTCCTCCGCTAACGTCGGGCCTCGCCACCCCGGGGAAAGTCGCTCCCGGCATCCCAACCGTCGGCCGAAACCCTAGGCACGGAAACCGGCCACCCCGCGTGACGGCTCCTTCTCAGATCGGCCTAGACCCGGTCGGAATCACTCCCCGGAGCTCGCTGGATCGACCCCGTCCGTCGGCGGCCATCGCCGTGCGACCGCGAACGACGTCAGTGTCGCTCGACTCCAAGCGAGCTCGCGGGCACAAATCGGAGCTCCGCTCCTCCTCCGCAGCTCCCACCGACAGCGCGCCTCGCCGCGCCTCCACGAACCCCGCCGACCTCCTCAGGCGCGCAGAACCCCGACGGCTCCTCCCCCGCTCCCACCGGCGCAGATCCGGCCGAACGGACCTCCCCTCCCTCGCCGGATCTTCCCCGAACAACGGCGCGCCTCGCCGCGCCTCCACGAGAGCCGTCGGCCCCCGCCGACTCGCAAAACTCCGTCGAGTCCACCAGCTCCTCCTCCGCACGGATCTCGGCCATGCCACCTATCCCCGGACTCGCCCCGGCTAGAGAGTCACTCTGGTGGCCTTTTCCGGCGACGGTGAGGTTCAGTGAGGAAGTTAGGTCGGAAAATGTTCTCTTGGCCATACCGGAGTTTGAGAGAAAAAGGTTCGGATTTTAAAAACTCGATTTTTGAGAGGATTTTTCTTAAAAATCTTCGCGGAAAACTCCCACGGCGAATATGCTAGACGAGATTATGAACGCGCAGAAAAAATCAAAACATAAATCGGGCTCTCAGATTGAAAACTAGAGTCAAAAGTAAGAAGAACTTACTATTTACCGGGCAGTAACTCTTGATTCACGCGAATGTTTCCATTTCCGTCTCCTTTTACTTCTATTTAAAGAAGTTTTATGGAAATTGGTAATTCCCGTAAAACTGGGGGGTTAGTGTTACGGGTAATTTCAGAAAAATGATTTTTACGATTTAATTGAAAGAGGAGTTATTTATTCTTAATTTAATACTTCATCTTATATTAAATTAAATCATTTTCAAAATCTAAAATATTCGTTGGACTCCCGTTTTCGTAAAATGGAGTGTCCAGATGATCCCAAAAATATCAAAATACCCAAAATTGATATAAAATTTGTGAAAAACGGACTCGGGACGAGTCCGGGACCCTCCGGGACAGCCCGGGAGGGCCCCACCACGTGGCTGAGCACTGTGGGACCCACCAGCTAGCGAGGACACGTGTCGCGCAGGCGGTGGAGCCGCGTCGCTCCAGTAGCGAGGCGACGCGTGTCTCCCTCGCGTGGAGGGCTGACGTCAGCAGCTTGGGCTCCAAGCTTCCAAGCGAGCCGTCTTCTCCCCGCGCGTGAGGGAGCGTCGCTGCTCCGATCGCTGTGATTTTTGTGGCGTTGGATCGACCACGTCCCGAGGATGCGAAAAACTATATTACTTTACCTCAGGAGCCTCCCCGATGAGGAGATAATTGCAAAACAAGACCAGGGTTTTTTCCTATAAATAGGGGCTCAGGTCCCCTTCATTCACACACAATTTTTACCCGAGAAAACACTTGGGAAACACCTCCAAAGCTCCCAAAAATCTCTCTAAGCTTCCTTAAACCGATCTTCACTCAAATATCCCGCTAATGTTGAGCGTCGGAGGTGAATCGGGGGGTAAAACCCTCGTTTCTCCCTGACCGCGGTGTTGTTTTGTCAGGTCCCGGAAGAGAGAAATCCAACTAGAGCGGAAGCTCTGGAGAAAATTCTGGCACGATATACAACTTTCCCTGTCTAGGTTCGGGATCGGCGTGGTGCTCGTTCTATCCTTTGGCCTTTATATCTCTCGCAGATATATTGACTTTACGGATAGGGCGCAGGACCCGGATCTGAATCAGTGACGCAGGTCGGAGGTGTTATCCATCAGGGTTCATCTTAAAGTTAACTCTGCGATCTTTTCCGCGTGGAGACCGAATCTGTGTGGTGCCCGAACCTGTCATCAGGTAGTGTGCGGGCCCGGATCTGGTCCCGTGTCAGGAAAAAGATCCGATTGACTTTGAGGTGCCAGAAACCCAAACTCAAAATCCACGAAAGTCAACAAACGACATTGGGCCCGGTCCAACACGAGTCATTGGGCCGCTACAGTGTGTGATACATTTTTCTGCATCAACATTAGTTATTTATAAAATAAAAATAAAAATATTTTTATATTTATTTTGCTAAAAAAGTTACAATTTTGAGTTAGTATATATATATATATTATATTTTTGGAATGCCAAAAAAATCCAAGTAGGCGTCGTTCGAAGTTCGAACCTTAACTGAAAGTATATAATAATATATGAAAGAAAGACAATGAAAGACAATGAAAGTATATAATAATATGCCAAAAAGTGTGCACATGAATGTCTTATACACAACACAACCAAGCTCTATTAATGGAAGATAACACAAGTCTTTCTCACCAAGGAATATCAAGACATTTCCCAACTTCAAGACCTACCACTTCTAGTATTCCCTTTCTCAGAATCTGTCACAAAAATCATCAAATCAACCTTCAAAACCTAACAAAGAAATTCAAAATTTCAAGAAAAAAAGAAAATACCAGTCCCACCACGAAAGTCTCAATAAGACCAATCATACATGAGAGTTCCATGTTTCAACCACCTTCATGAACCCCAAAAATGGTGGACTAAACATGGGCTCAACTTTTGGCTAAACCACCTGAAAATCAAACATCACGTTACAACTCAATCAAGGAAAAAATGAAGAGCAACAACGTACTCTAGATGGGCCTTAATTTATATCTTAAATGCCTTAATTTACGTGTGTATCAGTTCAAGAATCGGACTAAGGCCCAAAAATACGATGACTATATTGCATTTTGTCAAAATGAGGTTAAAACCGAATTTAAAAATTAAATATCAGTAATTGGTAACATTAGTAAGACAAACATTAATTAAATAGAGTTTGTTATTTGATTTAAAGTGTCAAATTAATATTTGTCATTTATTATCTTTTTGCACCATGAGCAAAATTGAGGGGGTTAAGTAACAATTTCCCCACTTTTGATACACAATATGCGAATAATATTGAAGTCTATAATTAGACTTGATACTCTCCATCAATCAAGGGACTGAAAGGGTAATTTTAACTCCTTTATCATCACTTTTTGAGGAGAATATGTATACAAGCTTGATCAAAATGACAAAAAGCCTAGCACTTTACACATGTCAAGCCATGAGTGCATGAGGAGAACGTCAAGTCCAACCACTATCCCTAAAAATAGGAGAAAGTGGAGGCATCCAATGTATACATGCAAAGAAGCTTATAAATACATAAGGAGAATGCATTCAATAGGGGATTTGGGGGGAGGAGAACGAGTTTAGAGAGAGAAGACTACAACAATCGTATGGAGAGGATTTATATTTCATATTATTCATTGTATGAGATGTATTTTTCACCTCGTTTCGGTCACCTCATTTCTGAGATTTTTTTTATCTCTTCCTCATATTGTATTCACTTCGATTTAATAATAAAAGCAGAGAGAAAGTAGTCAATTACCGCTTGGGATGAACCTCTACAAAAAACCTCGGTGTCATTTTCCTTTACGCTTTATATTACATATATATCTTCATAATTTATATGATATATTTGGAGTGGTCTTGGCGAGTAAGACGAAATATCAGAATTCATACGGCAATGTTCGCAGACATAACAATAAAACGGATTACAATTACTCTGTGACGGTTGATGGCGATTTTTGGCATCAACAGTTTGGCGCCGTCTAAGAAATTCGATATTTTCTAACACAAAACTCGCTAAAGACCCACTCCGCAAAGGAAAGTGGTTGCAAATTCACCTTCGTGGGGCGTCCAAGGGGGACCTGACAAGGTAAAGATTCTCTTATCGGGGACAGATTTGGATTTCACCAAGCTCCTTGTCACCTTGAATCTCGCCCGAACTTGGGCCGCGGCATTCGGCACCACCTCGTATCTTGTTATGATGTTTGGGACATAAAAAATCTTCTAAGGCGATTAGTTTGCTTCACCTCATATCTCGCAATGACCTCGGATCTCCATTCGGGTAGCGACCGAGGTGATTGTAGACTCCTCATTTTTATCATCTATAGCTTCGTGACGACCTCGAATATTTATTCGGGCAGCAGCCGAGGTGAAATCCGATGCCTTAATGCATTGGCCATGAGTTCCCTTCATGTCGGATCTCGCAGCGACCTCAAGTCCATATCCGGGCAGCGACCAACGTGACAGTGCACACCCCGTCTTTATCATCTTTGGCCTCGCGACGTCCTCAAATCTTCATTCGGGCAGCAACCGAGGTGATATCTGATGCCGTAATGCATTGTCCATGTGTTCCCTTCACCTCGGATCTCGCATCGACCTCGGATCCATATCCGGGCATTGACCGACGTGACAGTGGACTCCCCGTCTTTATCATCTTTGGTCTCGCGACGACCTCAAATCTTCATTCGGGAAGCAGCCGAGATGATATCCGATACCGTAAAGCATTGGCCACGAGTCCCTATCACCTCGGATCTCGCAGCGACCTCGGATCCATATCCGGGAAGCGACCGACGGGATAGTGGAAACCGCGTCTTTATTGTCTTTGGCCTCGCGACGACCTCAAATCTTCATTTTGCAGCAGATGAGGTGATATCTTATGCCGTAATGTATTGGCAACGAGTTGTTGGAAATAATGTCTACAAATGAGAGATTGGGAGATATTTTGTTGAGCGTATTTGTCAATGTAATTGATGAATAAATAAATTGAATAAAAAGTATGCATTCTTTACAACATGTGTTTAGACCAAAATAAATCTATGCCCATATACTTCTAGATTACGAAAAAGGAAGTTAGGTTGTGACTTAACAAGACACTTATTTTTAGAAGGTTTAAAAGGAATGAGTTTGCGATCTTAGAATAAACTGGGCAGTTGCATTCGAGTACGATTGTTAAGGATGTAATGTCGAGTCTTGTAGCATCGGGAGTTGAACTTCACAAACTTGCCTTAGATATCTTAACGAAGATATTAAACTAGACCAGTGATGGTTGAGATAAATGTGAAATTTTGTTCGACACCTTTTCTCTAACATCACACATCAAGGAGTTTTTCCGTGATAATCTCAATCCTGAGTGAACATATAATGTGTTGAGATGTCTTACAAGATTTGAATAGTCAATGGGTGAGATTCAAAGTAGTGAGTCAATATCTCGACGGTCGGTACCGTTAAGTTATCTCAATGACATTAGGGTCTTCACAGATATTGTATGCACTACGGGTGATTCAACACCTAATATCACGTCATGCTTTGTTCGGGGATTGTAAATGAACATACCAGGCTTGGTGTTCGATGAGTTAGTAACTCATCGATCAAAACATGTGACTTGTACGGACAACTCACAATATATGTTTCTCATTTACAATCCAACAAAGAAGTTGATAACAAAAATAACTAGAAAGGTCAAACAGTGTTTATTAGAACACTCATTTCTACATAATGATACGCATAAAGGATTATACAGAAAAATACATTGTGGACCGTATGACACTACGATAGCTCATATCAAACAGAAAATGATAACCCACATGATCTGAGAGATTCTCATCGGTATTCGGCTTCTCGTGGTATCTGCCAAATATCAAGATTAAAGATAGCCAAATTAATGAATTTGTGATGCCACGTCTTTTATCTAAAGCTTCAATCACGTGGGTCCATGAGGTCTTAGCGTTAAACCATAGAACGGAATTATGATTGAACAAGAATAAATTAGATATATGAAATAGTGTTCTGGAAACATATTTCATGTTAAGTAACGACTTAAATGATTTCTAATATTAGTTCAAAGTAAATTAATCTCTTAGTTCTAAATATTGATTTAGAAAATTAATCCTAATTAAAATGGTTAGTTAATTTAATTGATAATGATCAATTGAATTAAATGTAACATTTTATGTAACCTAGTTACTAACATGTACATGTTACCAATTGATAAATGTTATAACAAGGCACAAAATAAGTAATGACTTATTGATTACATTAAATGTGTATGTGTACATAATGATGATAAAACACCTAGGATTAATTAAATTAATACATGTTTCTTACTGGAAGAAAAATAAATTAATTGGATTAATTTATTGTATTAAATTCAAATTATATAAGTGGAGAGAAAATAGGAAGCATGTCTTGTCCTAATTTCATTCACATTTGAATTTGAATTAATTAAGAGATTATTAATTAATTAAATTACTTAATTATCATTGGATGAGAATAAAAGGGGAGGAATCAGTGAGGTGTCATCATCTCCTTTGGTCAATAAAGTGTACATGATGATGTGTCATCATCTTAGACACTTTGACCATGGTAATTTCGAATTACCTAGTATTAAGCATGGAAGAATTCAAATTAGTGTCTTGAATGCATGAGAAATTGACACATGTTTAAGTTTGAATTCATCTCCCTTGGAATAGGTATAAGTGGCGAATTTTAGGAGCAAGACTAGGTTAAATTTCGAATTCAAACAAGGCTTGGTGAATGTCTATAAATACTAGATCATTTCACAAAAGCTAAGAAGCTTTTCTCTCACTTTTCTCTCTAGTAGAATTCGGCCATTCTTGTTCATAGACAAGGAAATTCATTTTCTTGCTCTATAGTTAAATAAGAGGCCACTCTCGATATTCTATAATGTTCTACGATCTTAACCGTGACTCTTCTCGCGGTTTTTGATCTGGATCTTCGAGAAAGACGCACGCGATCTCCGATTACAAGAGGTAATATCCATTCGTGTATACATATAAGTATATATAATGATAATATGATTGTTTATATATATACATGTATATGCGTTTTATGATGTGATCATAAATGTCGTAGAATAATTTTTAAACAAAAAAAAAATCATGCACAAACATTTTAATATACATGCGGTTAAATTCTTACGTGAAAAATTATTTTTACGTAAACTTTGATAATTTTTATATTCTGCCGTAACTGTTACGTTCAAATTTTTCTAAAGCGGGTGTAAAATGATCCTAGAAATGGTGTCAAAGCCGTTGGTTAATTTAAAATGCACATGCATGTAAACTTTGATAATTTTTTATATTCTGACGTAATTGTTACACGAGTCCCCTTCACCTCAGATCTCAAAGCGACCTCGGATCCATATCCGGGAAGAAACCGACGTGATAGTTGACACCGCATCTTTATCATCTTTGGCCTCGTGATGACCACGAATCTTCATTATGGTAGCATCTAGGTTGATATTCGATGCACTAATGCATTGCCCATGGCTCCCCTTCACCTCGGATCTAGCAGTAAGATCAGATCTCCATCCTTAATTCTTTAATTTTGCTCTCGTGTTCAGTCATCACAGTAGTCTTTGTGAGGATGTTTGACTATCACGATAAAAGAACTTAAAAGGTCCATGTTCTAGATTACAAATGGGAATGTTATCAAGGTTCGTAAAAGTCTACACTTTTACCGTACCTCGAGTGTGTATGTCCATTAGTCCCCTTTGTAGCTCCACAAGCACTAGTACAGATATCTGATTTGAGGACAGTTTAAAATAGTCCTCGAAACCTTTGAGGACAGTTTTAAAACGTGGTTGATAGACGCATGGTACTTTATGAGCAAATATTTCATCACGGCTCTGAGACATGGTTGGAAAACAGTCCAGCCGCGGCTTGATTTCAACATTATCGCGGCCATTATTTGTTTCAACGTCTCTGCAACGTTGTTCATCCCTATTTTTTACGAAAATATAGCCTCGGTCCTCAATAACAAAACCGCGGCTGATTTATACGGTATCCTAGTAAATTTAACCGTGGCTTTGTTTTTGTAATAACATCGGTGTTCCTCTGAACTCAACCGCAGCAGAGAAGTGATAACATTAGCCGCGGCTTTGCTGTCAGCAAATATGTGGGTTACACGAAACCCAACAGCGACTTCTGGTAAAAAAGAACCGTGTTATGTTGTTAAATCGTAACCGCGACATCTCTTCAAACAGAAGCCGCGACCTCTTTGAAATATATAACCGCGGTAACATAGAAATTTTGTTGCTGTAATGTTTGAACAAAGCCACGGCTTTTTTTAAAAATAAAGCCGCCAGTTGATTTAAAAAAAAAAACGAGTTTTTGTTTAACAAAAGAAAAAAAAATCTAATTGCCAATTGAAATAAAGCCGCGGCTTCGATTTTTACATTTTCTCTCTCTTACAGAATTACAATGGTAAACGCCGAGGTGCCAATTGAAATTAGCCGTTACTAATTTTGGCAATGGTCGAGGCTTGGAGAAAATGAGTCGTGTTATGTACAAATATGTAATAGGATATCGCCGTGGCTTTGTGTAATATTTGCCTATAGCAAATGTAACGAAGGCTGCAGTTATGATTTATTTCAGCTGTAGTTTACATTTATTACTAGCCGCGGCCTTCATATATTACGCATGGACTTTAATATTCGTTAGCCTGACTCGTTCGGCATGATGAAAACCAGTTCCGCGGTGATTTAAAAATTATATCCAGTTATTCACGCCGCGGCCAATTTTATTACATAAGCGTCCCAGAAGGCCCTTGAGCACGCTTGGTAGCCCCCCGCGCACCCAGGAGCCCCCCACGCAGCCGAAAGCCCCCAGAGCGCTCGGTTTCCCCCTGACGCGCTCGGAAGGGCTCCCAAACTAGTTTTACCCCTGCAGTTAAGCTAGCTTGCCTATATATTCAAAAATTATAACAAACAAGCCCAAAACACCATTACTAAATTGTACACGTACATATAACTCAGTTCTCAAAGTAACCAACAATTTACTATTCAATACAAATAAGTACTTAAATACGCCTTTAAAAAGTAACTTAAATACGCCTTAAAAAAAGTACTTAAATACATGAAAACTTTTAGAAAGGTCTAATTTTTTTTTGTACATAACTCGCTAATTCGATTCTAAGATCATCAATATCTTTGGTTGAATCACGATGTGGGTATAATGATAAGTGTTTTCCGATAGCTTTTGTAACCGTGTCTTGCATATATTTCATCACGTAGTATCCGCATTCCACATTGCCGGGTTGTTTCGCGTAATCTGTAAAGAGAATCCTTGGATCTTCCGTGGACAGGTTCTTAACCGGATGTCTTTTTTTTCCAAATTTTTGTTGATCTACGATAAAAATTCGATTCAAATCATATACTTGTTAGAAGTTATATATATAGACATATATATAATAATAAGGAATCTAGTGATAATATAATAATTATTTATAACATAATTGTAATGACAAACTTACGTGCTAATTAGGTATCTCAAATGCACGGTTATCTGATCCGATTCCAAAGGAATTAAAATATGTGCCCTATTTTTCCAAGGATCCAGTATGGCCAAAATCAAATGATTGCGACTATTGTATTGCAAAATAAACACTTGTGCGTTCACACATTTCTTCATCTTTTTGAACATCATTGAGATGTCAAGTTTCAAGCTCTCATTGCTTTGATTCACAAAATCGCTCAATGGAGGCATACACCCGTAATTGTAATGGTTGAATTCAGTCATTTTGTCATACAAGTAACGGCATAAAAAATGTTATAATTGCATCAAATCAATTATAATGTAATATCAATAAAAAAGAAAAATAATAACAATTGGAAAAAATGACATACCTTTAGCAAACATGGATCCATGATATGTTCAATTCATGAAAATTCATAAAATCGTATACATCAGCATGATATAATAGTACGACGTCATCAATTAAAGATTCACTACCATGGTGTCGGACATAATTGGAGGTGTGTTTCTATTTAAGTAAATGTGCTTTGGCATACATGGCCAATGTGTGAAGACCTGGTAATATCCCATCGTAGCCAACCGCTCTTTCTTCGTCCCCGTGATACTTCCTAATGTATTCCTCTTTGGGATCGTAACATTGGCTAAATTTGGTGGTGTCTAGATCAATTAAGTTAAGCGGCCAAGCTACATAACTACCGACCGCGTCGCCAATTGTCCGAAATGTGTCATGTGGAATTGGCAAAGGATGAGATTTAAATAAAGCCACAACAATGTTTACCCGACGATTTTCGAAGGTTAGATGCACAAAATGAATTGCATCACCCGGGGTACTGTTCATTCTCACCCCCACTTGTAACATATGCTTTTATTCCGTCCACAAAAAGAAGGCATTCTTGGTAATCATCCAAAATAGGCGTTCGGGGGAAAGAGGGAGAATCTTTCTAATTCAACGAGCAACTTCCACCTAAACTATTTCCTTTTCAAGAGATGGATTGCTGTTTCCGAAATGACATTTTTTTTGGTGGGGTAACTTTGAGCGTCGAACCAATTTGGTTACACAGGGAATCATCGTCACCAAGAGGGGTTATCAAATGAGTAATTTCCTCGTCTTCGCTGCCATCGGTTGTCGGAAAAAGAATATTCGGTCAGCTGGCGGGGGTTTGTGGAGACACTTCATCGTTGACCCGGTGATTTTGCGCACTCGCTTTTAAAAATTCTGAAAATTGAGCCTGCATAATGTCTAATTGACTCACCTTAGCCTTCAAGACATCCATATCGGCCACTTTGGCCTCCAAAGTGTTGATGTGTTCTCCTTGTTCTTCCATTTTTTGTGGCAATGTTGAAACCTCCTTCTTCGAGTACTTATCAATTGAAGTGTGAAACTATTGTTCACGTGAGACAAATTTGGATTGCCTGCAGAGCCGACCGGGATGTTCTTCCCTACATAATGCTCTAGACAACACATCGTCCTCCTATTGTTCTTCCCTATTGTTCTGTGAACGCCATAAATTAAACAAAAATATATAACTTAACATTTATTTATTTCAAAACATGCACGCACGATTGATACTTACGATTTTTTGCACGACAGGTTCTAAACTAGGATCCTTTAGTTCCCCGTCTTCGGTTGTTCTCATTTCCACCCATAACTCAGACCGATAAGCCCATTCTCCTGTTTCGTCAAACCTATAATAAATGACAAGTGAAAAATCTGTTACAAAATTAAAATATAAATTTATGATGGGTAAAATTATTTTTGATGACTTACATGTTTTTTATTGAGTGCTCGGTATCCGGCTCGACCTCCTCTAGATGGGTATTCGACTTGTGCTCGCGCTTTTTTGTTGTGTTCGGAGATTTCCTTGAACTCATCACTTTTTATTTTGTGGATGAAATCCTTCCAATGTACGTTGGTGATGCTCGGGTAGTACACCTTAACAACCTCAGGCCGCTCAAGGATGTCTTCGTCATTGATATTGGGTTGGACGCATAATGCATTTAAGTCGTGTTGAAAACCCTTTGCCGATTCACTGACACTCTTAAGACAAGCTTTTTTGAACCCATATGGAACTTCAAATCCTTGTTTTACTTCATCCCATATTCATTTTTTCACGGGACCCTGTACCTTATTTCTCCAATTCGGCCCGGAAATCGGAATCAAATCCCGAGCAAGCACGTCAATGTAGCTCATTAGCATGTTCGTGGTTTACCTTTGCATCAAATATCACTGGTATTTTTTACCTTTATCTCTTACTTTATTAACTCTCAACATATTCGTGGTTTTTCTTTTTCTATTTGCGACTACAAGTTTTCTTCGAGGTACATGTTTCTTAATCAATAAGTCAATACCTATATATGTATATTTAATAATAGTGTTATTTAACAACCATGCAAACATAATATTAATGAAACAAATTTTAAACATAATTAATATCATATAACAATATTATTAACGCACCGTAACTCTTTGAGGTCCTCGCATTGTCGCACGGTGGCGATAGACTTTGTTGTGTGTTCAACGCTCCTTATTATTTAACCACCATGCATCCATAATATTAATGAAACAAATTTTAAACATAATTAATATCATATAACAATATAATTAACGCACTGTCACTCTTTGAGGTCCTCACGTTGTCGCACGGTAGCTAGCGATATACTTTCTCGTGGTTGCGATGCTCTTAATTATTTAACCACCATGCATACATAATATTAATTCAACAAATTTTAAACCTATATTAATATCATATAACAATTGAATTAACACACTGGCACTATTTGAGGTCGTCAGATTGTCGCGTTGTAGCAATAGACTTCGTCGTGGTTGCGACGCTCCTAATTATTTAATAACTATGCATTAATGTAACAAATACTAAACATAATTAATATCATATAACAATTTAATTAACGAACCGGCACTCTTTGAGGTTCTTGGATTGTCGCGCTTCGGCGATAGACTTGGTCGTGGCTGCGACGCTATATGCTCCTATACGTATTCATCATCGAAATCTTGCGACATATTTATATCATGGTACGTAAGACCATATCATAATTCATAATAAATATTTATAACGAATTAACATTATTCCTATTATCAACTTCACAAAAGTTAAATGAACATAATTCGCAAAACTTAAAATAACATTCCCAATGAATGAAACCTAATAATATTCTAAATAAACAATATATCTCATTATCAACTTCGCAAAACTTAAAATAATTAATTAATTCCCTATACATGAAACTATTTAATTAACATTCCCAAAAAACAAAACTAAATAATTAATCTTATTATCAACTTCACAAAACTTAAAATAACATTCCAAATAAACGAAATATAAATGGCATTCTAAAAACAAAAAACAAAACTTTATTCACCAAACCAAAACTAATCAACATTCCCAATATAGTAAGCCTAAAAGACATTAAAAAAAATAAAACTTGATTCACTCATTCAAACCCTCAAGTTTATTCTCAATCCTTGCCTAACCACGGTGATGGTAGCAATAGACTACGGTTAGAACGTGCTATAGGGAGGGACGGAGAGAGGGAAAGAGAGAGAGTGAGAGAGAGAAGCCACACAGAGAGAGAGAGAGGGAGAGTGAGAATGAGATAGAGAAAGAGGACTTTCTGACGACGGATATGGCGACGACGATATGGGGATGGCAGATATGGTGGCGATGGTGGCTGTTGAAGGGGGCCAATAGTAGAGAGGGAGAGAGGGAAAAGAGAGAGAGAGAGAGAGAGAGAGAGAGGAAAAAACAAAAAATGGAAAAGGAGGGAAAGTGAAATAAATGTTGCTAAGCTCAAAATGCCGCGGCTGAACATAAATGTACCTCGGCTAATCTGACGTGGATTTGCAAAAAATTGCGGCGATATTATAAATCCGCATTGGCTTACTAGAGTCAGAAACTTGTGGAGGAAGAAAAACACGAAGCCGCGGCGGTACAAACTTCGCCGCAAAGGCATGAAAATTTACAGAGAGTTCAATTTTTGGTCTCGCGATAAAGCCTCGTTATTCCAGTTTTGCACCGCGGCCTTCTTAATAAAATCCCGGCTTATAGTAACTGCGCCTTGGCTTTAGAAAAATGAAAAATTTGCCCAAGAGCTCGTTTTTAGTCCGGTACAAAGAGTCGCGATTTTCCCTACAACACCGCAGTAAGTGTAAAAACAAACCACAACTTTATTTACTATGCCCCGGCTTAAATAAATTTAATTATTTTACCGAGAGAACTTTTTTTTGTTGGTCTTGATACTAAGCCGTGGTTTAAATTTACAAAACACGGCGTAATTCTCTCAACCCAACTTACGCACCATTCTTAAAATATTCTAAGTGTTGAGTTTTTTCATGATGACACTAGCCGCGGCGTATAGTCTCTAAAACCGCGGGTTAAAGCATTCCTGCTCGCTTTTTTTTTTTATAAATTTTTTGCTAAGTTTCTTTCTCTGATTTATATTTAACAACCGCGACATAATTCCCTCAACTTAACTTATGCACCATTCGGAAAATATTCTAAGTGTTGGTTTTTTTCATGACAATATTTGCCGCGGGTATAATTTCTAAAATCGCAGGTTACAGATTTCACGCTCGCTTTTTTTTAAATTTTTTTGCTAAGTTTCTTTTACTGATTTTTAAACACGCTGCGTTTTTTTCTTCTTCTTCTGAACATCATATACTACGGCTAAAAAAATAAAGAAACATCATAACATAATTGTAATAGCCGCGATTAACTATACGTGGTTTCCCTAATTGCCGCGGCAGACGATTCCGTCTCTAGTGTTTACCGGCCGTTTTTTATTAGAAACCGTGGAATATTAAAAGTAATAGCCGTAATCTTTAAACATACTATGTATGGAAGCCGCGGTATAGCCGACGTGGCAAGCTGTGAGGCCACTTTTTCAAGTTGCTTCAAATTTAACCGCAATGAACCTGTTTCATGATCACAACTAAAAGTCGTTTGGTATTATACGAGCACATATTAAGGATATATAGGAACAAAATTAAAGATTGTAAATTGGTTTTTTTTTACTTATTACGTATCTAGTTGTTTTCAGCCATTTCAGATTGAAAACCGCCACATCTCGGCTTTTGCGATAACTTTCATTTTTCTTTAAATTTAATGATAAGTTTTAGAAATATTAAATAGTTTATATATTTAAGTAAATATTAATTATAAATAATAAAAGTGGTTTTAATTTTGTCATTATTAATGATCACACTTGCTATTTGTAATGGTTTAATTATAAGTACTCGGACTATATATATATAGCTAGCTATAATTATATCGACTATAGATAAATAAGATTTAAAAATAGTATATTAGATAGCTAAGTAAATATTTTATAAATAAAATTATGTTTTAGATTTATTATCATTATTAATATTATTGAACATGACTACTTGACTGTATGGGGTTAAGAAGTTGGACGCGCTATATAGACTCAGTATATAATAACTAGCTAGCTACGTACGATAACGATAATTGGTGGGACTATATATATATATATATATATATATATATATATATATATATATATATATATATCTACATAAAATAAGTTAAAGTCGGTTTAAATATATACTTTGCGTACAGACTCTAAACGATCGAAACACAAATTGCCATATATACTGTAACGGCTTATAATTTTGACATTTCTTACCAAATTAAACCGCGGATGATAATTACATACGTCCAAATATAATTTCGTAAATGGGAGGATGGCCAGTGTGTACTCATATATATTGTAATAAGCGTAAAATTTCAACAAAGCCGGCAGAAAAAGCCACGGTATTACCTACGTGGCAGTCAATAGGCCGCGGTTTTTGCAACAAAAGTTCCGGCTGGTTTAAAATAACCGCGGCTGATATAACTCCTTAAACCCTAAACCCTAAACACCAAGCCGCAGTTATATGATGTTTGGTTTGCCAATGGACCGCGGTTTGGTAAGATATACCGCGGCCTAAACATATGATAAAAACACCTTAGCGGCTATCGTGTTAATTTATTTTTTTAATTTGATGGTTTTCCAGATTTTTTCTGTTACTTAATGGATTTTTATTTTTTTTCTTCTTTTTTTTCTTATTCTGATATTTAATTAATAGTATATATACAATTAAGGAAGTTAATTAACATGCATGCACATAATTAAAGGAGTAAATATATAAACAAAAAAAGTCGGATAATATATATATACATAAAAACAAAACATATATATATTATAATAATACGGTTCATAACACAAAAAGCCGGACACATTAATATGATAAAAACAACATAATACAGTTTTCATAGTACTTAAAAAGGTAATAATAACTAATAAACAAAGGAGATTATTATCAGTCATAATATAAATAATAATATGTCTTCCAAATGTAGCGGCCATCAGCAGTAAAAGTGAGGTTATAGTGTTCGTTACGCATAGGCGAAATAGTCCTGTCATTCCAGAAACATGTCTGCTCGAGGTACGTCTTCCAAATTTTCATTTGGTCCCAAAGTTTGGCGTCTCACGCTCCTATTATTCCATATTTTCAAAACTCTATGTAGTCCTATGTGCCCTTTAGGGGCTTCCATGTTTCAACACATCTGCCTGTGGAAATACTTCCATGCCTCATCGTCCACCCGGAAGTATTTGATATCTTCATATAAGAACTCTTTGGGAAAATTCCTGAGTTTTTTTGTCACCCATTAACAAACCGCACTCACGTAGAGAGTCCTCGTCCACAAGCTCACTCAGCCCCGTGAAATAGGCGGTAAGCTCCGAGTAGCCTCAACCCCGTGGTGAAGAAGTAGTGCTCATCCCGTTGGCATCAGCTTACTGCTTTCGTGTAGTCTACATAGAGAGGTTTGTCGTCATCCAACGGGTCAAGAGCATAGAATTGGAATTTTGTCTTCAGTAGGCCGTAGAGCTTTAAAATTTTGCGGGGAGTTGGAAGCCGGTCCCTGAAACGGAAAGAGATGATGGCTAACCCCGACAAAATTCTGTAAGACTCCGGCCCTAGTTGGTAGGGCTCTAGATTGACCGCTTGGCAAAATTGATCGAAGTATGGATGAAGGGGTAGTACCGCCCCCGCAGCCATGTGCTCCGCACTCCATGGCTAGGCTTCGACTCTATCTCCATGAAGCGAAAGCACCTTGGGTTGGTGCATGGTCAATGGTCCCTCCCAGGTCAAGTGAGGAATGCGATTGATCACATCTTTTGAACATTCCATTCCAATGTTAAATCTCTCCTCGATGCAATGCCTTTCCCAACTCGATCGAATTGGCTTGAACAACCGGCGAGAATCAAACCCTCCATTAAACATGTTGTCTATAGAAAAAATTAACAAATAAGTATATATTAATTTCATCAAAAAATTGGCATTCACAAACTAAACATAAAAATTTCTTTAACTTACAATACTCAAAACATTCCATAAATTTCTATTATGATTCCTATGCGCTTAAACAAATCAAAGTTTTGACAAAAATTACAAATATATATATATATATTTCATTTTTTCATATATAGCACCTACAAAAACAATGAATAGCAGCTACTTACGTGACGGTGACAGGAACGACGACGGGGATGACTAAGGTGACAATGAAGGTGGAACAACAATCGCGACGGTCAGAGGAACGACAATGAAAGGAATGGCGGTTGAAAATCGTGTTTAGGGTTCTGTTAAAAAAATTAAGAAAACTAATTTAACAAAGATGATTAACATAAGCCGCGGTACTTATTAACAGTCACTGCGGCTAGATGGGAAAAAATGATAACCGACCTTATTTCAATTTAGCCGCGGTAGGACATCGGGTTGTTTTCCAACCCACGAACTAATGCAACATAGCCGCGGTGTATGTTGAATTCGGCCACGATATTTAGCGGGTTACGTTAGTTGGTTTCCAACCCCATAATGAGAGGGCAATTTCCCTTAAAAAGATTTTAGTTTCCCGTTTGCTTCTTCAACCTCTCTCAAATCTCTTAAAATATTGCAATGGAAAACACATCGGTTAATCTTCCTGAAGATCTCCTCTTCTCTAAAATTCTAGCCAAACTCCCGGCGAAACCTCTGATGTGATTCAAGAGCGTCTCCAAAACCTGGCGGGCTCGCATTGGCGATCAGTTGTTTATCGATGCTCACCGAATCTGTCATCAGGCCAAAAATGGCCCAATCATGATTGCCCTTGGTACACGTTTGTTGGAATCGTATGTACTGATTCAGATCAACAGCCAGGTACAGAAACTCAGCATGTCGCATCCTAACCCCGAGCACCAAATCCTCCAAATGGTTAGCTCGTCCAACGGCTTGGTCTGCCTGAGAATCAGGTACGAGCCGAAAGTGACGGGCGTGACGCGAGTTGCGGTTTTTAATCCGGCGACTCAGAAGATTAGGATCCTTTCGAGGCCACCAGCGTATTCACTCAAGTTTCGCAAAGTCCATGCGGTGTTAGGTTTTCGACTCGACGGCACGAGCAACAAATACAAGGTCGTACGCTTGTGCCTTAGAAAGCCAGGTCATCCGTTTGTATGTATACAAGTGTTCAACAAAGGTGGGATTGCCTGGCGAAATATTTCGCCGCCTTTGAGAGTACAAGGTTCACTCGACGTGAATTGGCTATCGGACACTTCTTCATTGCAATTTTAAGATTGATCAAATGGAGCCTTCGAAGAAAATATTTGTATTCGTCGACTTGCGGGAGGAGGTGCTTCGCCTTGACACGGTGCGGATACTTACTAGTATTTACATGTTTCATGCATATTTATTCCTATGTTTATGTGTAATTGCACCACTGATGTCGGTGGTTTTGAATTAACAAATCTTTTTTTCCCGGTAATTGCAAAATAAACTAATACGTTTCACCCCGGAGCTGCGCGCTCATGTATATAAAGTATAAAAATACGTGGACGAGGCCGTAACATGGTGTTTACCTCGGCACATTTTAAACAAACTGCGGCAAAAATAAATTGGAAATCTACGGCAAGATTTGGTCGATTCCAAATATACCGCGGTGTTTAACATAAGCCGCGGCTGTGATCATAATTCTCAGAAATCGATGAACGCAGCGGCGGCTACGTTCCACGGGCTAAATGTAAAAACGCTGATCTTCTCAACTCTGCAACCGGGATTCTCAAAATCTAAAATCTGCACCCACATGCGATGCGTTGGCAACCAATTATGCCTTTATTAAAATTAAATGGGATTAAAAAAAAAACTCAGTAATTATGGCTAGGCTATAATGATACACGGGGAATAGTGAAAAGTTGACAGCAGAGCCACCACACTTATCACATCAGCGGCGACGTGATGGAGTGTGACAGTTGCAAAAATGCTAAACCTAATCAGGTACTGACACAAGTGCCATACATGCAGAGAAACTGAAACCCCATAAACTGCTCCAGTTTAAACCGCGGTTTTTTCTAATATGAATCACGGCGCCGAACTCAAAATTTCTCGTAACCTACCGAGTTCATGACGATAGGCAGTTTCACTTCACCATCTCCCCATTTAGTCTCTTAAGCCTCTATTCTCTCTTACAAAATTACAATGAAAAACACTTCGGAGGATCTTTCTGAAGACCTCGTCTTTGAAAAAATTCTAGCGGAACTCCCGGCAAAACCTCTGATGCATTTAAAGAGCGTCTCCAGAAACTAGTGGGGTTGAATATCTGGCGATGAGTCATTTATTGACGCTCACCGAATCTGTCGTCAGGCAAAAAACGAGCCAATCCTGATTGCCGCCAGTAAACAAGTGTTGGAAAAGTTTGTACTGATGATGATGATCAACGGTGAAAGGGTGCAGAGATATGACGTGGATTAGCTCAACCCCGACAACCAAGTCATGCAAATTGTGGGCTCCTTTAACGGCTTTGTCTGCCTGAGACTCGGGTGGGACGAGGGGACGTGACTCGTGGTTTGGAATCCGGTGACTCGGCAGGCTAGACATCTCCCAATTCCACCACCGTATTCACATAAGTTTTAGCAACTCCAAGCGGCGTTAGGTTTCTGACTTGACGTCACAACCAAAGAATACTAGGTTGTCCGCTTGTGCCTCGGCAAGTCGGGTCATCCGTTCCCATGCATGCAAGTGTTCGACAAAGGGTGGGATCGCCTGGCGAAATGTTCCGGCGCCTTTAATGCTGCCAATGATACTGTCAAAGAAATGGTTACCAAACAAGGGCATTATTTATGGGGTTCTTCATTGCTGCTTTCTGATTCAATTTCAGCCTAAGGTGAAATTTTTTATTTCCTCTGATTTTAGAGACGAGGTACGGATGGAGTTTCTGAGATTACCAGAGGATCCTGTGATTGTCAACAGGTAGCAAAATGAATGGGTGGAGCAACACGGGATATGCGTTCATCGTCTCGATAAGTACGTCGAGAGCATTGCTTCTTTGTTTTGATGTTTTATGCACATTTAATCCTATGCATATATGTAATTGCACCACCGATATGTAGGTTGTTTTGAATGAACAAGGATTTTTTTTCCCGCTAATATATCCGAATTTTGTAACTTTGGCTTGTTGTTTCGAGTCTGAGACTTTGCTATTATCACCGATTTTGATCGTAAAACAAAGAGGTACGGTTGAAAATCGTTTTTAGAGTTTGGATTAAAAAAAAATTACAAAATAAACAAACAAGTTTAAAATAAGAGAAGTGGGTATTAGTTATTAAATACACGCCTAAGTGCGTGTATCGAAGTTGTAGAAGCAGCGACGCGTTCTGAAAAAATAGTTGGATTGCTTATATCACCTGGGCACATTTTTGAATTAAGCGCGTCCTAAACAAAGTTCTAAAAGAAACCCGAGAGCAAGAATTGATCGCTTTGAATATGCCGACGTGTATTTTATTAATGCCTCGGCTAGCCTGTGTGTACTTCGGTTAGGAACTATACCGCGGCGGTGATCATAAGTCCCTGATACTGGATGAACACAGTCGCGCCGTTGTAGTTAGAACCGTGGTTTATTTAAGAATATATATTTTTTAAGAATCGTTTTTCATTGATTTATCGGATATATATAAATTTAACACGAAATCACTGTTTGAGGCCCTAACCACGGGCAAAAAAAAAATCTCCAACCACGGGCACATATATGAAAGAAGTAGATACGAAATATTATTTTGAAAAAAAGAGCCTTAATATAAATAATAATATAATAAACTATAAACTATATATATACAATCTTTCTACTCTTTCCTGTTATCCTTCTCACCACCCGTGCCATTGCCCTTATTCAGAACACTACTTCCTCTTCCATTCCCGTGATACTTGAGGACGTCAATCTTTTTCCAGATCTGATTTTTGTGTCCTTTCTCGAGGCAGCAGCAGGCAGACATGCAAAGTTGCGTGTGTTGGGAATAATCCCTGCAAATTATCACGAATTGTATCATCGAACCGTTCGGGTAACATTTATATTATGTAATTTAATATTCATAAATCATTAATAATAATCTAGTCATCATAGGAAATAAAGAGAAAGCAGTAAATGGTTGCATTTATTAACCCAATGCATAAGGTCGTATCTCTAATGAAGACTTTCGGCTGCGCGTTCTGAATCGGGCAGGGCTCCGCCGGTGCTGAGGGAAACTCCCGTGATCTTCCGGGATATTCTCCTGGATTCCTCGTACCGAAGCGTGGGCTTCGCCGGCAGGACTCCGTCGCAAAATTTAAACTGATGGGTCTTTTTAACCTTCCAGAGAACTAAGTCTCTTCAGCCGAACTAGAAAGAGAGATTAGAGGAAAAATTTGTAGACCCTTAAAGAGAGGGAGACTTCGAATTTTTCTATAGGGAAAGGTGTGAAAAATGTGTAGAATAAGCTCCCTATTTATAGGCTCAGACTGTAACCGAATTAGAGAAATTCTCTCCCTTAATTTCGAATTCTTTAAATGAAATATAATTAATCATTTCAATCCAATGGTCTAGATTTAATCTTATCTAAATCAAAGGGATATAATTAATTAGGGATTTAAGTAAATAAGAAAAAGACTTGGATAAAATAAAAAACCAATCTTCTCCTCTTATCTTATCAAATTCGAATTTATATATATATATATATATATATATTAAAATTCGAATTGTAATTATCTAGATCCAACGGTTGAGATAAATCTTTAAACCGATCTAATGGATCAAATTAATTTAGGATAAAATCAAATATCAAAAGATTTAATAAAAACTTAATTCGATTTCATCCTTTTATATAATGCGAAAAATATATATTATATATATAATTAATTAATTTCCAATCCGACAGTAAAGATTAAATCTTAAACCGATCCAACGGATATAATTAATTACATAAATTCGAAAAACTAAACTTGGTCACAAAGCTATTAATTTTGAATTATATCAATTATATTAATCCAACGGTTGATATTAAATCATAACCGATCCAATGTATTAAATCGATTTTAGGGTTTTTCTCAAATGCCAAAAGATTTAGTACTTATGCCGCAATTATGAAAAGACCAATGCCTATCCATTCGAATGTCATATCGTTCCACATTCCAAGGCATAATTCGATTTTACACATATAAGATATATATATATATATATATATATTATTTATATATTAATATTAATATAAATCTATTAATTATTAATTAATTAATAATAAGATATTAATAATTAAATTCAAATAATTAAACTATATTAATATTCTATGATCTCAATATCACACATTGAAATGTCATTGTGTCACACCATCATTTAAATTTGTGAAATGTGATTTAATTTCATAGTTTACCGAAACGATCACAAACTTAGAAATTCTCTAAATCACAAACCGTGTGTCAAAACGACTAGGTTCAAAAATCAAAGTTTCTTGGAATTTAATTTCCAACAACTTTCATGTTGACAGAAAATCCAAATTCTACTTTCTTTTGTCAGTTAAATTCGGTTAGCAAGATATGGTACTTTTGCCACGCTACTGATAAAACTATCTGATGCCTGTCACAGACTTCAGTTTTATAAGTCTTGCCTAATGATTAAACATCTCAAAATGTTCCTATCACGTATGTATCATCCATTACAGAGCTATCCTGGGGACCATGGACCCGTATCACTTAAGCTCTAACGAATTGCTAGGGTGTTCATCAAACCTAGGTGTTATTCCATTATGAAACCGAGGCTGCAGTCTTTAGTGATACGGTATATATTATTCCTTTTAATTACAGCAGGGTGTCCATTGATACAATCAAATTCGGGTTATTGATCTTTCATTTGATGATCCACATATGAGCAGCCCCTCATTGCATTTTCATCCTTGACTCAGTCAGTAATATCATGAGTAACCCACTTATGGTTTTGATTCATAAGTTGTGCATGGCTACCTCTCACTTCTCACCACAATCAATCAAGGGAATCATCATGACTCCGAAAAATGTTGTGTGATGCCCATGTCTATGACCAAGCTACCCTTACTGCTGACTATCATGTTCCTAATATAATAGTGTTGGGAACAACGGTAATATATTGTGTTCTTTAACGGTTAAATCAAAGAACAATCAAGCCAGCAGCTCGGACTCAAGATCACTCAAGACTTAGATCGAATATCCATTTGATCATCTACTAGTGACTCAACTCCAAGTTATCAGTGACGGTCTTATATGATAACTTCCGGAATTCAAGTCAGGTCCAATCCAGTATGAAGACACTTCATACTTAATGCACTTCTAGTGAGTGTGACACACACAAAATACATAATAGGATTGTCACTTAGTCACATTAATGACCTTATACGATTAATGGGCTCTCACCCAGTTAATCAGGTCACGGACATTTTAAGTTCATTTATTATGATTATTAATTATTCCTCACATTGACTCTATTGTGATAATAATAACATAATTGCATCCTTTATGAACTAAGGATCAAACATTCTATTTTACTCTACCAGAAACTATAATAAGATTAACATAATAAGCACCATCTTTTATTCAACGACTTGTCATAATCTTTTACAAATGGATAAAAATATCTTGTTGAAGGACACACATGTCCAACAGCGTGATCAATATCCAGTACGGTAACGAATATTTCCTCCCCACATACGTGTCGGGCAAGTTCGAATAGAACTCCTTAATCATGTTCAAGTTCCCGTTTTCTTTTGGATGTGAAGCGAATGTCTTCCACCCGTGAACCTCGATTATATTCGTGATCTGCTCAGCCTCAACGCAAACTGTAGGATCCAGCGGGAACACAAAACCTCGTTCGTCGCATACTCTTGCCTCGAGTTAGTCAAACCGTTCACTCGCTCAAATACTCGTGAATATATTTTTATCGTAAGCAGGGTCATTATTCGGCTCGGATCTCTGACGCTTTCTAAGAGCCATGGATATCTACAAATTAACAGAATTAATAAGAACCAATTATTAAATCCGAAAATAAAATTTATTGAACATATGGCATACATAATTTGAAACGTAAAAATTGTTAAAATTTTGAATATCACAATTGCTATGATATAATAATAATAATAATAATAATAATAATAATAATAATAATAATAATAATAATAATAATAATAATAATAATAATAATAATAATAATAATAATAATAATAATAATAATAATAATAATAATAATAATAATCGTATTATCAAATCATAACAACGACTAAGTATGAATAAAAATCCAAACGAAATTTTCATTCAAAATTACAAAAATCTAAACCATTTTTAAAAAACTTATAACCTAACTCACACATGTAGACGCCGAAGGTGACGGCGCGATGATGGCAGCGACTGTGACGACAATTGCGTGCAAAATAGCGGTTAGTAGGATTCTTACGGTGACTGTATAAAAGTAAAAGAGAAAGATTAAAGAGGAGGACATTAGAACCGCAGTTTTAGACTAACAAAACGCCTCGGTACGGGAATCTTTAACATACACTACCAAAACCAGGCCTTGGCGAATACGATTAGGGCATAAGACACGTTTTGGATATTGGAATCTACCTCGGCATATAATATTATTAAGCGGCGGTACACATCATAAGATCAATAATTAAATTACTTAAAGAGAAGCCGCGGCGCTCTAAATATAATGGCCGCATCAGTTGTCGATGACAGCCTCGGCTAATCATAATTTTTGGGCGATTTCAGACAACGTCCTGAATACACAGTATATGTACTATACGCTGCGGTTACTAAACTAAAGTAACCGCGGTTTCAGTAGTAAGATGTCAATAAAAAAGTACGCTCGCCTTTTTTTTTTATAAATTTTTTGCTAAGTTTCTTTCTATGATTGTATACAGGCCGCGGTTATCTTTTCTAAACTTCTTATACTGCGGCTAAAAAAAGAAGAAACATCATAACAACAATATCTAACATACATTAATAAAACCAGGCTTCAGCGATTACGATTTGGGCATAAGACACGTCTTGGATATTGGATATATACTTCGGCATATAATAATAAAAATCAGGGGTACAGACAATTAGGTAAATAATTTAATTACTTAAAGGTAAGCCCCGACGCTTTGCATATAATGGCCGTGTCGGATGTCCATAACAGCCTCGGCTTATTGTAATTTTTGGGCGGTTTCAGACAACGTCCTGAATATGTAGGTTATTTACTAAATGCCACGGTTATGTAACTAAACTAACCCCGGTTTAAAGCACGCCTCAGGGACGTCGTGAAAGAAAATAAGCCGCGGTTTTCTATAACACAAGCCGCTGTTCCGGCAAACATTAAGCACGTTTCGTGAAGTGTTGTGGAAAGCGTATGGTGTTATCAACTATTTGTACGCGTGAAGGATGATACCACAATTATGTTCAAATGTGTCATGTGAACAAAGGATATTCCAATCAGACTCAGTTTGTGATTGTTGTCACGAATTACTGATTACCCTAATTAGTGACAAAAGTATGAAAGTTTCGTAACCAATGAAACTGTAAAAAATATAATATAATTTAATCATTGGTTATCCCTAGGGCTGTAGAAAATTAAAATTCTGGCACAGTTATCTTTTTGAATCGTGTCAATCTGACGTACGGTTTGAGATTTATGATAATAACAACTTTTGGTCTATGGTTAAAAATGACATTGTTATATAAATAAAAAATTAGAGAGATTAAATATTGGTATTTATAACTGGAATATTTAAAGAGAGAAATTAATAATAAAATTCGTAATTATATATGCGAATTTAAATATTATATAAATCTTGATTAAATCTTTAGGGTATTTTCAGAAAAAGATTTAATTTAGATTTATTTTTTATTTGATTTATTTAAAATAAAATCTTCGAGTGAATATATCTAGGTGGTTGGAGTAAATTTCTCAAGAGTGGTTGAGAGATTCTCCAAAGTGGTTGGGCCATTCCTTATAAATAGGATAGCCTGGTAACCTTGAAAACACACCTTCACAACCTAAAAGATTCAGAAATCCAACTCTCTCTCTCTCTCTCTCTATAATAAAGAGAGAAAAGAAAGTGTAGAATCTTTTACTCTCTAATAATTATGCTATCGATCCAGATTCTCTTCTCCATTGTCTATATCCTCAAACGAGCGATGGCGGATAAATGTCATATGTCTTTCTGAATGGTAAGGTTGAGAAAGCATTATCTATATGTATACGTTCTAGATTTATAAATCTTTAAATCTTAGAAGCTTTAGGTTCTTTAACCTATAAGCGGAAGTGTGAACGTTATTGAGACCTGCATCTAGAATCTCATTAACTCAGCTTAATTATGGTTTTATGAGTTCAATGTATAAATAAATAATTATAAATCGTTACAATATAACTATTTAAACAACCTAATAATGTTAATTTTAAAAATAATGCCCATTTTGTTCGAATTTCTGAGTGCGAAGCAAAAGCGTACTAGGAAGAACCTCAATGTAACAGTGGTAATTACTTGAGTAAATCAATATAGTCCTTGATAAATTCACCAAGTGAATAATAGTTCTTGTTATCTGGATATAACGGAAGAACTTCAATGCTTGAATATTAAGAGAGTTTTTCAATATCTCAGATAATGTTGCATTTATGACAAAGTCATAAGAAGAACACTTAGGATTTTGAAATCCAGTAATAAGTGTCTTAACTTATTACAGGAGCGATACAAGTATAATTGCTCATCGGCAATTCTGAATTGCAGATTCCTAATGGTGACTAATTTACATTAGTAGTTGAGTGGGAGCTTTTAACCATATAAGGGTAAAAACAAGGATTACAATCTTCTGGATAAGATTGTAGGCAACATAGAAACATAACATAGATTATGACTAATTGACCACTCTACCTTCCTGAAGAAAATATCTAAAGACGTTGATGGAAAAATAGATTCATAGAAACAATGCATCTTCTTAAGAGTGTAAGTAGGAGATTGTTGGACATTTTTTAAGTATGCCCTCTATTCAGATGCTAATCTCGCTTGTATAAGATCATGATCGTTTTCCTAAGAACAAAAGATGCTTATTAATGTTAATCTTATATAGACATCTCAGATTGAATATAGAGAATATTAATTGAATGTTTGATCATTAGTTCTTTAGTTTTGCTCTCTTGTTCAGTCATCACAGTAGTCTATGCGATGAGGTTTGACTATCATGAATAAAGAACTTACAAGGTCCATGATCTAGATTCGAAATGTGAATTTTTAAGGTGTGAACGACAATTCATGAACTTAATCACATTTATGTGGTGATCTATTATCGGGTCATAGTGCAGTGCGAGCACTATTAAGTTTTTTCAAGTATGAAGTGTCTTCATACGGGACGGATTAGACTTACATCAGAAATCATCAATTAAGTCTGTCAGTAATGATAGTACGATAGGGTCGCTTAGATGATCAGAGCGGAATTGGTTGATGTCCTGATTTAATCGTTACAGAGTAAAGTTAAGTACTCCTAATACTTTTATTTTGGGATTAGACGGTTGACCAGGATAAGTTGCACGATAGCAGATATGGATAATATATTTATGATATTCTTATTGTAGTTTGTGGGAAATGAACGAGTACTCATGAGTAGCTCATCGGATTCATTATCCCATGAGTGAGTAGTTTGTAATAATCATGGAATAAGATAGTATCATCAAAAAAGGACAGAACGACAATCTTACCCTTTTGATGAATATCATAATAACACGAAAAATGATTACCAGATATCTGATTGTATCAATGAACACCTTTGATCAGGAAGATAAATATAAATACACATTTGAAAGTTCAGCCAAGAGCAATAATGGAATGTGATAAAGGTTGGTAAAAGTCTACACTTTTACCGTAGCTCGAGTATGTATGTCCATTATTCCCTTTTGTAACTCCACAAGGATGACACCGTAATTATGTTCAAATGTGTCATTTGAACATAGATATTCCAATAAGACTCGGTTCGTGATTGTTGTCACGAATTACTGATTACCCTAAATAGTGGCAAAAGTATTAAAGTTTGGTAACCAATGAAACTGTAAAAATATAATTGAATTTTAATCCTTGGACATCCCCAGGGCTGTAGGAAATTAAATTCTGGTACAGTTATCTTTTTGAATCTTGTCAATCTGACATGCGGTTAAAATGACACTATTATTTAAATCGAAAATTAGAGAGATTAAATATTGGTATTTATACCTGGAATATATAAAGAGAGAAATTAATAATAAAAATCTTAATTATTTATGCGAATTTTAATATTATATAAATCTTGAAAATATAAAGATTTGATTTATTAAATCTTTGGGGTATTTTAAGAAAAATATTTAATTTAGATTTATTTTTTATTTGATTTATTTAAAATCAAATCTTTGAGTGAATATATCTAGGTGGTTGGAGTAAATATCTAAAGAGTGGTTGAGAGATTTTCTCCAAAGTGGTTGGGCCATTCCTTATAAATAGGATAGACTGGTAACCCTGAAAATACACCTTCACAACCTACAAGATGCAGAAATCGAATTCTCTCTCTCTCTCTCAATTTTTGCGAATTTGCTCCTGGATTAATCTCAGAGATTTTCGAGTAATAGGGCTTCGAGTTTTATCCAGTGGGAGCCTACGCATCCCCGCGACGTAGTCCCGGACAATACATCATAAGGCTTTTGGAAGCATCTTCATCAAAGAAAATCGCAGAAAGATTCAAGAGCACAGTCTGAGACTTCACAAATAAAAAGGTACGTATTTATGTGTTTTTTTTCCGATTAAGAATATCATTTACTAATACTCAAAGCTCAGAATAAAAACGAAACATTGTTATTAAAATCAAGATAATTAATTAATCATGATCAGGGAAATTAATTGTGAGTTTTTTTTTACACGGACGGTATTGACAGGGTTATTGGTGTTGGGAAGTTCATTACATTTCCCGATAATATTATCACGATTTATGTCGTCGAACCGTCCGGGTAACATTTAAAAAAATATTTAAAGCTGAAAACTTGTTATCGGTACATCGGTTCGAACATCTGATAATAACCAAAATCAAGATCTGATAAATTGCAATTTAACTTTTCATAAATTCATTATTAATAATCTAGTCTATAGGAAATAAATAAACTGAATAAAGATTTGCATTTATTGACCCAATGCATAAGGCCGTAACTTAGGTGATGACGATGCTGAGGGAAAGTCTTGTGATCTTCTGGTATATTCTCCTAGACTTCTCATACCGAAGCGTGGGCTTCGCCGGTAGGAATTCGTCGCAAAACTTTTAACTGAAGGTTCTTTTAAAGCTTCTGGAGAACAACGTCTCACTAAGTCGAACCAGAAAAAGAAGATCAGAGGTTAAGAAATTCGCAGACTCTAGAGAGAGAGAGAGAGAGAAAATTCTTGCTCTGAGGAGAGGTGTTTGAAATGTGTAGAATGAGCCCTCTATTTATAGGCTCAAGGAAAAACCAATTAGGGAAGTTTTCGTCCTTGATTTTTAATTCTGTAATGGACAAATATAATTAATTACTCCAAACCAATGGCCAAGATTGAATCACCAAAGATCCAATGGTTGTAATTATTTAGGGATTAAACTAAATATGGAAACCATTAATATATCAATTATCCAATCACTTCCTTATATAACACAATTCGAATTCCCTATGTACCCATATGGAAAATTCAAAATCAATATTCTTGATCCAATGGTTGGAATTAATTCCACAACCAATCTAATGGACCATATTGATTTCAGACAAAGTCAACTCTCCAAGCTTTATTACCAAGAATTATTATTCGACCTCCTTTATAATAAATTCATTTTTTGGATTTCATTTGTACATGTCAATTAATTTCCAATCCAATGGTTAAGATTAAATCCTAAACCAATGCAATGGATATAACTAATCAACAAATTTCAAAATTCATGCTTGGTCACCAAGTCATTTGCGAATTAGGGTTTCCAAATTAATTATCATGATCCAACGGTTAAGATTAAATCTTGACCGATCTAATGAACCAAATTAATTTCAAGGTTTTTCATTAATACCTAAACTTAGATATTTATGCCGCAAATTTGAAAAGTCTAAATTCAAGTAAATTCGTGTAAGCGCAACTCACACATTTACTTGGGCCGAATTATTTATACACATTCATATATATATATATTATATATACACACCAAATATATATTATTTAAATAATATAAATCCATTAATTATTAATTAATTATAAATAAGGATATTAATAATTAAATCCAAATAATTAAATTATATTATTAAGCACTGATCTCAATATCACACATTAAATGTCATGGTGCAACACCACCACTTAAATTCGTGACATGTGACTAAATTTCACATATTTACGAAAACGATCGTAAGCTTGGAAATTCTCTAAAATCACAAACCGTACAATGAAATGACTCGGTTCAAAAAGTAAAGTTTCTTAGAATTTAATTTCCAAAAATTTCATATTGATGAAAATTCCAAATTTAACTTTCTTTTATCAGTTAAATTTTCAGCACAAAACTTTGGTACATTGCCACGTCAAAATAAAACTTCCAAAATCTGACACAGACTTTAGTTTTATGAATCCCGACCAATGATAAAACATATCGAATTTTTAAAGTACGTATGTATCATCCGTTTATCCTGGGAACCATGGACCCGTATCACTGAAGCTCCAACGAACTGCTAGTGGTTCGTCAATTCTCGGTGTTATTCCACTATAAACCTGAGGTTGCACTCTCTAGTGATACAGTATATATTATTCCCTTTATAGCAGGGTGTCCATTGATACAATCAAATTTGGGTTATTCTCTTTCACTTGATTATCCACACACGAGCAAACGGTTTTTACCGTTTTGCCTCTCACTGCATTTTCATCCTCAACTCAGTTAGTAATATTGTGAGTAAACACTTATGGTTTCGATTCATAAGTTGTGCATTGCTACCTATCACTTCTCACCACTAACAATCAAGAGAATCATCTTGAATCATAAGAGAGCTATGTAATGTCCGTTTCTATGACCAAGCTACCCTTATCTGTTGACTATCATGTTCCCAAAATAGTAACATTGGGAACGACATTAAATGTTTTCTTTAACAGTTAAATCAAAGAACAATCAAGTCAACAGTCTAGGCTTGAGGTCACTCAGTGCTTAGATCGAATATCCATATCATCTACTAGTGACTCAACTCCAAGTTGTCAGTAACGGTCTTATTTGACAACTTCCGGAGTTTAAGTCAGGTCCAGTTCAGTATGAAGCAGCTTCATACTTAATGCATTTCTAGTGAGTGTGACACACTCACTTAATCCAGAATAGGGTTATGATTAAAAATTCTTAATCAAGTCACAGACAATTTAAGTTCATTTATTATGATTATCAATTCTTCCTCACATTGACTCGATTGTGATAATAATAACATAATTGCATCATTTATGAACTATGGAACAGACATTCTATTTTACTCTACTAGAAACTATAATAAGTAACATCTTTTATTCAACGACTTTGGTCAAAATCTTTTACAATAAGGGAAAATACAGCTTGTTTGCGAACACATGTCCAACAATTGGTATGGGACTCTAACCCAGTAAATTTTTACAGTCTGTGTGATAATTACAACGATCATAATTTCTTATTAGTTTACAGAGACTCCGATGAGTCTAGAGTCGTTAGATAACCAGCTGGAACGACTTTTCGGCGCCGTGCTACCCAACACCATCATAAATCTATTTTCGACCAACATACGAGGTAATATTTGACACTACAACGTATTGCTATCTATTCACTTCACCTCCGGTCTGGCACTCACCTTAGATCGTTATCCGAGCAGTAGCCGAGGTGCGAGCGAACACCCTGATTATTATCATCTTCGGCCTTGCAATGAAGTAGAATCTATATTTGGCCGCAACCAAGGTGATATCCAGTTCTATAATACATTGGTTATATGTTTGCTTCACATCGGGTCTTGCAAAGACATAGGATCCATATCCGGGCAAAAAACGAGGTGAAAGTGAATACCCCTATTTGCATTGTTTTCAGACTTACAACGACCTTGAATCTTCATTTGGGGAGTAACCGTAGTGATAACTGATGCATTAATGCATTGACCATTTGTTTTCTTCACTGCGAGTCCTGTAGTGACCTCGGATCCCCATCTAGGGAGAAACCAATGTCATAATGGACACCACGATCGTTATTGTCTTCGGCTTGTAACGACCTCAAATCTTTATTCGGGCAGTAACCGAGGTGATATCGGATGCCATAATGCATTGCTAACCAGTTTAGCATCCCCGACGAATCTCGCAACAACCTCAGATCTTAATTCGGGCGTCAACCGAGGTGACAATTTTCACCATGATACGTGTCAAAAATTGACCCCGTAATAGTCCTGGATCAATTTTTTTAGGGCATCGTAATGTATCTCTAATTAGTTTGCTTCATATTCGGTCCGACAGTGACCTTGGATCCATATCCGGGAAGCGAGTGAGGTGATGGCATACTGTAGGTAATTGGTACTGCTCTGATACCAATTTTTGGGAAAATCCCTTGTTTATTATCGCGAATTATACCGTTGGACCGTCCGGGCAACATTTAAAAAATTTATTTTAAGCGGAAAATATGTTAACTGACCAACGGTCCGAACATCAAATAATGACCATATTACAAAACCTGATAAATATTATGTAATTTAATATTCATAAATCATTATTAATAATCTAGTCTCTATAGGAAATAAATAGAAAGCAGTAAATGGTCGTATTTATTAGCCCAATGCATAAGGCCGTACCTCAATTGTCGACTTCCGGCTGCACGTTCTGAATTTGGCAGGGCTTCGCCGGTGCTGAGGGAAACACCCGTGATCTTCCGGGATATTCTCCTGGATTCCTTGTACCAAAGCGTGGGCTTCGCCGGCAGGACACCGTCGCAAAATTTAAACTGATGGTTCTTTTTAAGCTTCCGGAGAACTTACTCTCTTAAATCGAACCAGAAAGAGAGATCAAAGGAAAAATTCGCAGACCCTTAAGGAGAGGGATCGTTAGAATTTTTCTCTCGAGAAAGGTGTGAAAAATGTGTAGAATGAGCTCCCTATTTATAGGCTCAGACTGTAATCGAATTAGAAAAATTCTCTCCCCTAAAATTTGAATTCTATAATTAAATATAATTAATTATTTCAATCCAATGGTCTAGATTTAATCTTATCTAAATCCAATGGATATAATTAATTAGGGATTTAATTAAATTAGAAAAGACTTGGATAAAATCAAAACACAATCTTATCCTCTTATCCTATCTTATCAAATTCAAATTATATATATATATATATATATATATATATATATATATATATATATATATATATATATACTAAAATTCGAATTGTAACTATCCAGATCCAACGGTTGGGATAAATCTTTAAACTGATCTAATGGATCAAATTAATTTAGGATAAAATTAAATATCTAAAGATTTAATAAAAACTTAATTCGATTTTATCCTTTCATTTAATTCAAAATATATATACATATATAATTAATTAATTTCCAAACCGACGGTAAAGATTAAATCTTAAACCGATCCAAAGGATATAATTAATTACATAAATTCGAAAAACTAAGCTTGGTCACCAAGCTATTAATTTCGAATTATATTTAGGGTTAAAATCAATTATCTTAATCCAACGGTTGATATTAAATCATAACCGATCCAATTGATTATATTGATTTTACGTATTTTCTCAAATACCAAAACATTTGGTACTTATGCCGCAATTATGAAAAGACCAAGGCCTATCAATTCGAATGTCATATTGTTCCACATTCCAAGGCATAATTCGATTTTACACATATAATATATATAATTATATATTAATATAACTCTATTAATTATTAATTAATTATTAATAAGATATTAATAATTAAATTCGAATAATTAAATTATATTAAGATTCTCTGATCTCAATATCACACATTCAAATGTCATAGTGTCACACCATCATTTAAATTCGTGACATGTGATTTAATTTCATAGTTTACTGAAACGATCACAAACCGTGCGTCGAAACGAGTCGGTTCCAAAAGAAAAGTTTCTTAGAACTTAATTTCCAACAACTTTCATGTTGACAAAAATTCAAATTCTACTTTCTTTTGTCAGTTAATTTCGGTTACCAAGATATGGTACTTTTTGCCACGCTACTGATAAAACTATCTGATGCCTGTCACAGACATTAGTTTTATAAGTCTTGCCAAATGATCACACATCTCAAAAAAAATGTTTCTATCACGTACGTATCGTCTATTACGGAGCTATCCTGGGGACCATGGACCCGTATCACTTAAGCTCCAATGAACTGCTAGGGTGTTCGTCAAACCTCGGTGTTATTCCACTATAAACCCGAGGCTGCACTCTCCTAGTGATACAGTATATATTATTCCCTTAATTACAGCAGGGTGTCCATTGATACAATCAAATTTGGGTTATTGATATTTCACTTGATGATCCACACATGAGCAGGCAGTTTCTACCGTTGTGCCCCTCATTGCATTTTTCATCCTTGACTTAGTCAGTAATATCATGAGTAACCCACTTATGGTTTCGATTCATAAGTTGCGCACGGGTACCTCTCACTTCTCGCCACCGACAATCAAGAGAATCATCATGACTCTGAAGAGAGCTGTGTGATGCCCATGTCTATGACCAAGCTACCCTTACTGCTGACTATCATGTTTCCAAAATAATAGTGTTGGGAACAACGGTAATATATTTTGTTCTTTAACGGTTAAATCAAAGAACAATCAAGCCAGCAGCTCGGACTCAAGATCACTCAGGACTTAGATCGAATATCCATTTTATCATCTACTAGTGACTCAACTCCAATTTATCAGTGACGGTCTTATATGATAACTTCCGGAGTTTAAGTCAGGTCCAGTCCAGTTTGAAGACACTTCATACTTAATGCACTTCTAGTGAGTGTGACACACACAAAATCCAAAATAGGATTGTCACTTAGTGTAGTAGCCGTAAAAGTTCTGTATATTATCGTTTTGATGTTTCAACGATAATAAGATAAATATACATGCTCTTAGTTTTGAGGGTGTATTATTTCTTGTCATGATAAATAATAATATTATGGCCCTCATTAAGTAGTTTTTTTTTTAAATGTGACTGCCAAAGTGTAAATATTAATTTCTTACTTTATGTGCAAATACTTCTAACTTAGGTACTAAGTTGTTTAAATATTTAACTTTATATTTCTATACTACAGATTATGTAGTATTCATAACCGACTTATAATATAAGTTATACATATAAATAATAAAACTAATCATTGCATGGTAATTTTGTAATTACCTACTCATTTCCTATTTGCTAGCCTTTAACCGACTACATACTACATGTTTATCTCTTTTCGAATTGCTTGAAGTAATATTAATTCATTCAGCCCTTCATCTCTCTCTCTCTCTAAACGTTTCTTCCGTCCTTCAAGTGAAGCTTTGGTTAGGTATAATAATCTATCTCTTATGAATTGTTCTTCCTTAGCTATATTCATATATATATATATAATTATGTATATATAGGTGATTATCAGGTGTGCTTTTCTATTCTAGTGTAGTAGGTGTATCGTTATGTATATTTTAACATCTGATAGTATATTTTGGAAATATTTTATACGATATATAATTAAAAGAAAATGATGGGAGGATTTTAGTATGCTTATATAGGATTAGTTACTGATACAACTAAAATCATATATATATATTTATATGTATATAGTGTTGTAGAGTTGTGTATGTTTATAAGATTTCTCCGGTTAGGGTTCGGTACATTGATATTGGTATTCAAGAATAATAAAAATAATGTTATAGAAAAATAGTTTCAAATTAATTTGGAAAGGGGTTATAGTTTTGTGAATATGTAGCAAAATTAGTATGTATAAAAGCTTTATGAGGTTTTTTGGTTTATCCTAACGATAGATTATTACTTATTGATTTCTATGAATATATATATATATATATATAATCTTAGAAGCTGATATTCAATGTTTTATACGATTAGGAAGTTCGTTTTCGAAGGAAGCATAACTCGTGTTTCGAGTGAAGTAAGGTACGTAAAAGTACTCACTACAACACAACAATAATAATGTGGTTTGTTTGATTGTGTGTGGTGTGAAATTCATGGTTGTATATGTATTGTCTGGTAGTTTAATCCTACCGTAGTAAGAATATGTTCGATACGCGTTGTGAGCGTATCGGAAAAGTATGAGCATTTAGTCATACATATAATCTATAGTTATACTAAATATATGTATGACATTTTTAGTAAATTGCGTCGTACCAACCATTGTATATCGGGTCGCGTAGTCACTGATTACAATGTGTATGAAGCCTCCGACTGTATTGAGTCGCGTAGTCTCTCGTGAGATGTTTGCTGCGGGCTGACTTGGTTAGGGTCGCGCCCCCGGTCCCCCGTAGGTATTATAGCGCGCTGGTACGCATGCAGGGCCCAATAATATGTTTCTAAAAAGCTATAAATTATAATCGGACATTGCATTTATCCATTTCAAAGTGATTGTTCCTTGATATATTTTTGTGAGTAATATAAACTTTTGCATACTGAGCGTTAGCTCACTCGTATAGTTGTGTTGTAGATCTAGGAAAGAAACCGATGAATGGCTAAATGCGGATGGTACGGGGTCAGTGATGCGGCGTATATGGTGCATATGATGGAATATTTTTGTTGTGTCATATTTTCAAAAACAATTGCTAGGAGCTCCGCTAAGTTTTTTTTTTCTTTTATAAAGTTCTCTTTTGTTGTAAATTACGTTTTGGGTACTACTATATAGACGTTTCAAAACTATTATAAAGTCTGTTTTCTTTGCGCGCTAAAGTCAAAGACCTATATTTTCTTAAATGTATTTTAGAAGTCGGGATTTGAATTAGATAAAGTAAAGTCGTAATAGTCCCTGGGAAAGGGGCTGTTACACTTAGTCACATTAATGACCTTATACGATTAATGGGCTCCCACCCAGTTAATCAGGTCACAGACATTTTAAGTTCATTTATTATGATTATTAATTCTTCCTCACATTGACCCTGTTGTGATAATAATAACATAATTGCATCCTTCATGAACTAAGGATCAAACATTATATTTTAATTTACCAGAAACTATAATAAGATTAACATAATAAGCACCATCTTTTGTTCAACGACTTGTCATAATCTTTTACAAATGGATAAAAATATCTCGTTCAAGGACACACATGTCCAACACATACGCCCTTATTCGTATCACCACTGAGCCTGCACCAGCAGTCGAGGGGGCACTTATCGCTTTAATGCATTGAAATCGGCTTATAACGAAGAGGAGATCACCTACCTAGTTGTCATTTAATTTGAGGTTAATGTTTCTTTGTCAGGCCAAGACCCCGGAGCACATTGCAGGTACCATGTTTTCACACATTTGCACTTTATCTCTCAAATCGTAATTGTCTTCTATGACCTTCGAAGATTGATGACAAACATCAACTAGCAAACATTTTACAAGCCAACATAAAACAAATGGCTTAAATGCGACCATGATGGTGACCTTTGGCATTTCAAGGGCGCACCTTCGAAAGTAAAATTGGTTACATATATAATTCTATTTCAACGTATATAACTATCACCCACGGTTTAATTTGGTAAGATATGTCAAAATTACTAGTCGTTACATATTAATGTATATGCATTACTGTTGAATTTGTGTTTCAATCAGTTAGAGTACTAGTCCGTACACAAAGTATTATGTAACCGTTTCAACTAATTATTTTCTACAGAATATATAGTCCCCCACCATGCATTTTATTTAGTCTTAGAAACAGAGAATGATTTATTATTTTACAATAGTGATATAGCTAGCTATATATAGTCTGAGTACTTCTAAACGCTTATAAATAATCAAGTTATTCATTAATAATGATAAAATTAAATCCGTACGTTTTTATTATTTATAAGTAATACTTACTTAAATATATATACTACTTATTACTATATATTTCTAAAACTTAATTATCGTTAAATTAAAGAGAAATAAAAGTTTTTGCAAAAGCCGAGATGTGGAGGTTTCCAATCCGAAATGGCCGGAAACCACATTTGTACTATAGAGACGTAAAAAGCCAATTTCAATGTCGAAGGAGTCGATGGGCACTCTTAAATTTTATTCATATATATCCTTAAAATGTGCTCCAATAATCCAAAACGAGTTTTAGTTGTGATGAAACACGATCACTATACCGTGATATGCACAACGCAACTGCGGTTGGTTTTGAAACGACGTAGACCCAACCGCGGCTTGGTGGAAATTTTTTCGTTACTGTGTCACTTCAAAACTTTAAGCCACGGTTCTTTCGTTTAAAAAAATTAACCGCGGCGTGGTAAAAAATTATAAAAAGAAAAATAGTAAACAAAATATAAAAAAGTGAGTGAGAAACCACTAAACTGCAGCTTTTAGCGGCAGGAAATAAAACCAACACTTAGAAAATTTTTGGGATGGTGCTTTTGGGAGTGAGGTAGGGATGACGGTGATCTGTCGTGGTTACGGTAAAGTAAACTGACGCTCATTACCCAGACCTAATAATTACATGAGGCCGACGGAAATAAAACCAAATCGCGGTATGGTTTGTCACGCGCTAATACTAGCCATGGCTTCTTTAGGAAACCATACCAAACGGCGGTATGGTTTGTCACGAGCTATTGCAATCCAAAATGGCAGAAACTGCTACAGACGAAAAAGCCCATATTAGTCTCGATGGAGTCTATAGGCACTCGTGAACATTTGTTTAATTACCTTCATCTCAGGCAAGCACCTATTGTGTCTAGACTATCTTAAGGTGATCCATGACTTTAATGCATTGATTTTTACACGACTTAAACTAAGTAAATTAAAAGACGAGAAATTCAATCCCATACTAAAATTTCAAGTACTTGATCCTCCTCCTCATATCTGAATGAAATAGACCTAAAATTAAGCCACTGAAGTTTTCAAAATTAAAATTTTATGAAAAACTCGATATCTGGAGAATACGCAACGCTGTTTGTTAAAATTAACCCCAGTGTTAATTTTGGCGGAAGTAAGGTGTTCTTTCTTGTGTTTCGGCCGCGGTTCACTTGAGAATGGTGCGGCCTTTTGAAAAAGCAAGCATGATTAACCGCTGCGTGATGTTTAAGGGTTTAGGGTTAGCTTTTATGCTTTACGGAGTTACATATGCCGCAATTATGTTCTAAAGGTCGCATTATGTTCTTAAAACCGCGGTCCTTTGGCATGCCACATAGGACAGACCTCGGCTGAAGTACTTACCTCGTTGAAATTTTACGCTATATATTACAATTACACTATTACAAATAGTTGATAACACCACACTTTTCACAACACTTCACGAAACGTGCTTGTTGTTTGCCAGAATCGCGACTTCTGTTAAACTAAACCGCGGCTTATTTTCTTTTACGACGTCCCCTAGGCGTGCCTTAAAAAATTGTGCTTGAATGAAGATACTGAAAACATGCCTCGGCACCGAAACAAAAAAACCGCGGCTTTAGCCTTTTCCACAACATCTTCAAAACGTTGAATTTTCATTGACATCTAACCAAAACAACCGCGGTTAGTTTTTATATACCACCGCGGCTTGGACTAAATAAAATACGTATTCAGGACATTGTCTGAAACCGCCAAAATATTACATAAAGCCGAGGCTTGTGTGGATACCCGACGCGGCCATAATATGCAAAGCAGCAGGGCTTACTTTTAAGCCATTTAATTATTTACCTAATGGTGTGCACCAGGGCTTATTATTGTTTTATGTCGAGGTTGGTATCCAATATCCAAGATGTTTTATGCCGCGGCCTAGTTTTTGTAATGTATGTTAGATATTGTTGTTATTATATTTCCTCTTTTTTAAAGCCGCAGTATAAGAAGTTCAGAAAAGATAACGGCGGCATGTGTACAAATCAGAAAAAGAATCTTAGAAAAAAATTAAAACGTTTTAATTTTTCAAAACGTTGATTTTTTATTGACGGTCTTACTAATGAAACTGCGGTTCGTTTAGTACCCCAAGTCGCGGCCTATATTTAAGTAATTCCCGTGGTGAGTACTGTGGCGTATTAATATTATATGCCGACGTATATTGACATATTATAAGCCGAGGTATGTTCCAATATCCAAGACGTGTCTAATGCCCAAACTAATTGCCGCGGCCTCATTTTAGTAATGTATGTTAGATATGCCTGTACCGAGGCGTTCTCTTATATAAAGTCGTGGTTCTAATGTCCTCCTATTTAATATTTCTCTTTCACTTTATACAGCCAACCGTAAGAAGCCTATTAACCGCCGTGTCACACGCAGTTGCCATCGCAGTTGCCTCTGTCATTGTGCCGTCACCTTCGCCGTCTACAGGTGTGAATTACGTTATAGGTTTTATAAAAATGGTTTAGATTTTTGTAATTTTGAATGAAAATTTTGTTTGGATTTTTATTCATTGTTAGTCGTTTTTACGATTTGACAATACGATTATTATTATAATAATAATTATTATTATTCATAGCAATTGTGGTATTCAAAATTTTAACAATTTTTTACGTTTCAAATTTTGTATGCCATATGTTTGATAAATTTTATTTTCTGATTTATTAATTGGTTCTTATTAATTCTATTAATTAATTTCTAGATATCAATGGCTCCAAGAAACCGTCAGAGATCCGAGCCGAATAATGACCCTGCTTACGGTAAAATATATATTCACGAGTATTTGGGCGAGTAAATGGTTTGAGCAACTCGAGGCAAGAGTATGCGACGAACGAGGTTTTGTGTTCCCGCTGGATCCTACAGTTTGTGTTGAGGCTGAGGAGATCACGAATATAATCGAGTCTCACGGGTGGAAGATGTTTGCTTCAAATCCGAAAGAAAACGGGAACTTGAACATGATTAAGGAGTTCTATTCCAACTTGCCCGACACCATAGAGGAGGAGTTTGTGATGGTTCGAAAGAATAAGGTGATGCTCTCTCCGGAAATCATTAATAACTATTATGGCACGGCCATCATTACCAAAATCGAGGATGCATACGACACGATTACAACATCAGTTTTTTATTACGCAGACATCTTGAGAATACTGACAGCTCCAGGGAATGTTTCGCGTATGTTTAGAGGAGAAAAATGGCTCGTCGTAGGTCAATTGAATCGGGTAGCACGGGTCTTTTTTTACTTCCTACACGCTCGTCTAGTTCCGAAGATTCACTACAAGGACGTAACGCTACCAATGGTATTGATGATGTATCTGGTCATCAAAGGAAAAAAATTGATATCGGCCAAAATATTCTCAATTCCATGCTCACGTATGTGGGGGGGAAACATTTGTTACCGTACCCGATATTGATCACGTAGCTTTGCATGTCCGCTGGCTGCCGCCTCGAGATAAAGGACACAAAAATCAGACTGGGAGGGAGATTGACGTCCTCAGCTATTGCGGGAATGGAAGAGGGAGTAGTGTTGTGAACAAGGGTAATGACACGGGTGGTGAGATCGAAGGAAAACAGGAAAGAGTAGAAAAATCATATATATATATATATATATATATATATATTAGTTTATAGTTTATTATATTATTAAGGCTCTTTTTTCAAAACAATATTTCATATCTACTTCTTTCATATATGTGCGGTGTGCCCATGGTGGGAGAATTTTTTTTCAAAACAATATATCGTATCTACTTCTTTTATATATGAAAACATGATTTATAATTATTTCGTGTTAAATTTATATATATATGAAAAAACAATGAAAAACATGCTTGTTGTTCTCTGAAACGTGGTCCTTGAAAGGGTAAAATATTAAGTTGGTTAAACATGAATGTCGTGGTATAGTTCCAAACCAAGGCATGCACACACTAGCCGAGGCATTATGAAAATACACCTCGGTATATTCAAAGGGATCAAGTCTTCCTCTCGGGTTTTTTTTAGAACTTTGTTTAAGCCGCGCTTAATTTAAAAATATGCCCAGGTAATTAAGGCAATCCAGCCGTTTTTTTTCACAATGCACCGTGGCTTCTACGACTTTGATATACGCAATTAAACATGTATTTAATAATTAATACCCGCTGCTCTTATGTTAAACTTGTTTGTTTGTTTTTTTTTTAAACCGAACCCTAAAACAGTTTTCAACCGCACCTCTTTGTTTTACGATCGAAATCGGTGATAATCGCAAAGTCTCAGACTCAAAACAACAAGCCAAAATTACAAGATTCGGATATATTACCAGAGCAAAATAAAGCCTTACTTCATTCAAAACAACCTACATATCGGTGGTGCAATTACATACATCCATAGGAAGAAATGTGCATAAAACATGAAAAATATTGTTACGTGACTAGCTAATTAGAGAAAGAAATTAATGTTCATAAAACATCAAAACAAAGAAGCGATGTTCTCGACATACTCATGGGGACGATGAACGCATATCCCATGTTGCTCCACCCATTCATTCTGCCACCGGTTGACAATCACCGGATCCGGATCCTCTGGTAACCTCAGAAATTCCCTTCGCGCCTCGTGCAGACGAAGCACCTCATCCCTAATGTCAATGGAAATAAAAAATTTCATCTTATTAGGCTGAAGAATCTCGTTAACCATGCCCTTGTCCGGTAACCATTTCTCGGACAGTGACATTGGCAACATTAAAGGCGCCGGAACATTTCGACAGGCGATCGTGCCTTGGTCGAAGACTTGCATGCATATGAACTGATGACCTAGCTTGCCGAGGCACAAGTGGATGACCTTGTATTCGTTGGTCGTGACGTCGAGTTAGAAACCTAACGCCGCATGGAGTTGCTCAAACTCGGGTGAATACGGTGGTGGAATCGGGAGATGTCTAGCCTTCCGAGTCACCGGATTCCAAACCACGAGTTGCGTCACCTAGTCCCACCCGAGTCTCAGGCAGACCAAACCATTGGAGGAGCCCACAATTTGCAAGCCTCGGTTGTCGGAGTTGAGATAGTCCACTTCATATCTCCACACCCTTTCATCGTTCATCATAAGCATCAATACAAACTTTTCTATCGCTCGTTCACTGACGGCAATCAGGAGTGGCCTGTTTTTGGCCTGACGACAGATTCAGTGAGTGTCGATAAATGACACATCGCCAGAGATGCAAGCCCTCAAGTTTTTGGAGACGCTCTTGAAACGCATAAGAGGTTTCGTCGAAAGTTCCGGTAGGATTTTGTGAAACACGAGGTCTTCAGGAAGATCCTCCGAAGTGTTTTCCATTGTAATATTGTAAGAGACAATAGAGGCTTAAGACACTAAATGGGGATATGGTGAAATGAAACTTGAAGTGAAACTGCCTGTCGTCATGAAGTTGCTCGGTAGCTTAAGAGACGCTTGGCGTTCAGTACCGCGGTTCATTGTAGATAAGGCCGCAGCTTCAATCAGAGCAGTTCGAGTGGTTTCAGTTTCTCTGCATGTATGGCGCACGTGTCAGTACGTGATTGGGTTTAGCTTGTTTCGCAACTGCCACACTCCATCACTGTAACGCCCGCTCAGCCAGGCGAAAATAACCACAAAACTTATCTCTTGGCTTTGTAAGTTGTAACAAAACTACGACAAATTTTGAACTTTTAAAACTTTATGTAGTATATAGTTACAACACAACGCTTAAAAAGTTATGTGCTTATACACTAGTAGCTTTATATAAACACAATTTATAAACATACAAAATAAGCTACAAGCACATATTTACTTCGTTCAAAAGTTAGTCCCAAAGGTCAAATGCCGCATATGCACCCACATCTCGGTGGTAGTAGCAGACTCGGTCAATCCCTGAAAATCAGTCTTCTTGGACCTTTTGTTTACCTGTATCACAAGAACTAGGTGAGCTATGGCTCAGTAAGTAGAACTCGAGAAACGTATTACATTCTTTACAAAAATGTACCCGTTATAACTTAATAAAATATTTTTATTGCGCGCTTTATCTCAGTGTACACAAAATATCTCGGCTCAAGGGATTTGCCCTTTCTTGCCAAATAGACTCAAGGGATTTGCCCTTTCTTGTCTCATTGGGAGCTCAAGGGATTACACTTTCGTGCACAACATGAGCTCAAGGGATTTGCCCTTTCTTGCTCGATCAAGGCTCAAGCGATTTACCCTTTCTTGCTTCGTTTATACTCAAGGGATTACACTTTCTTGCTCGACGCGAGCTCAAGGGATTCTCCCATTCTTGCTCGATCAAAGCTCAAGCGATTTACCCTTTCTTGCTTTTCTTTTTTATAGACATTAGTGTACACGTCGATCTTAAAACTTTGGGTACCTTTATTTTCTAAAACATGTATGAATAATAAACTATCATATGCTTTTCATATTATTGTTCTTGTGATAAGTTTTGAAATGAGATTCTACTTACCTTTGACTTCTTGGGTTTATCCGCATGAAACGTGCTTGCTTCCTTATTGAGTTCAATGTGCTATTTCGTATAACCTTTACTTAACATATAAAACAACAAGTTTTACTAATTCAATAATATACCATATAATACCAAATATAATTAAGCTATTTTAGAACTTTTCAATTAAATTTACCTCATGCATTTCTTATAACCTAAAAAAATAATTGACATGCGGTGTGCCCATGGTGGGAGAATTTTTTTTCAAAACAATATTTCGTATCTACTTCTTTTATATATGTACGGTGTGCCCATGGTGGGAGAATTTTTTTTCACCCGTGGTTAGGGCGTCAAACAGTGATTTTTGTATTTTGAAAACATGATTTATAATTATTTCGTGTTAAATTTATATATATATGAAAAATCGATGAAAAACATGCTTGTTGTTCTCTGAAACTTGGTCCTTGAAAGGGTAAAATATAAAGTTGGTTAAACATGAATGTCGTGGTATAGTTCCAAACCAAGGCATGCACACACTAGCCGAGGCATTATGAAAATACACCTCGGTATATTCAAAGGGATCAAGTCTTCCTCTCGGATTTTTTTTAGAACTTTGTTTAAGCCGCGCTTAATTAAAAAATATGCCCAGGTGATTTAGGCAATCCAGCCGTTTCTTTCACAATGCACCGTGGCTTCTACGACTTTGATATACGCAATTAAACATGTATTTATTAATTAATACCCGCTGCTCTTATGTTAAACTTGTTTGTTTATTTTGTATTTTTTTTTAAACCGAACCCTAAAAACAATTTTCAACCGGACCTCTTTGTTTTACGATCGAAATCGGTGATAATCGCAAAGGCTCAGACTCGAAACAACAAGCCAAAATTACAAGATTCGGATATATTACCAGAGAAAAAAAAGCCTTACTTCATTCAAAACAACCTACATATCGGTGGTGCAATTACATACATCCATAGGAAGAAATGTGCATAAAACATGAAAAATATTGTTACGTGACTAGCTAATTAGAGAAAGAAATTAATGTGCATAAAACATCAAAATAAAGAAGCGATTCTCTCGACATACTCATAGGGACGATGAACGCATATCTCACGTTGCTCCACCCATTCATTCTGCCACCGGTTGACAATCACCGGATTTGGACCCTCTGGTAACCTCAAAAATTCCCTCCGCGCCTCGTGCAGGCGAAGCACCTCGTCCCTAATGTCAACGGAAATAAAAATTTCACCTTTTTTAGGCTGAAGAATCCCGTCAACCATGCCCTTGACTGGTAACCACTTCTCGGACAGTGACATTGGCAGCATTAAAGGCGCCAGAACATTTTGACAGGCGATCATGCCTTTGTCGAGGAATTTCATGCATATGAACTGATGACCCAGCTTGCCGAGGCACAAGTGGACGACCTTGTATTCGTTGGTCGTGACGTCGAGTTAGAAACCTAACGCCGCATGGATTTGCTCAAACTTGGGTGAATACGGTGGTGGAATCGGGAGATGTCTAGCCTTCCGAGTCACCGGATTCCAAACCACGAGTCGCGTCACCTCGTCCCACCCGAGTCTCAGGCAGACCAAACAATTAGAGGAGCCTACAATTTGCAAGACTCGGTTGTCGGAGTTGAGATAATCCACTTCATATCTCCACACCCTTTCATCGTTGATCATAAGCATCGATAAAAACTCTTCTATCGCTCGTTCACTGACGGCAATCAGGAGTGGCCCATTTTTGGCCTGACGACAGATTCAGTGAGTGTCGATAAATGACACATCGCCAGAGATGCAAGCCCTCCAGTTTTTGGAGACGCTCTTGAAACGCATAAGAGGTTTCGTCGAAAGTTCCGGTAGGATTTATTGAAACACGAGGTCTTCAGGACGATCCTCCGAAGTGTTTTCCATTGTAATATTGTAAGAGAGAATAGAGGCTTAAGAAACTAAACGGGGATATGGTGAAATGAAACTTGAAGTGAAACTGCCTGATGTCATGAAGTCGCTCGGTAGCTTAAGAGACGCTTGGCGTTCGGTACCGCGGTTCATAGTGGACAAGGCCGCAGCTTCAATCAGAGCAGTTCGAGGGGTTTCAGTTTCTCTGCATGTATGGCACACGTGTCAGTACGTGATTGGGTTTAGCTTGTTTCGCAACTGCCACACTCCATCACGGTAACACCCGCTCAGCCGGGCGAAAATAACCATAAAACTTATCTCTTGGCTTTGTAAGTTGTAACAAAACTACGACAAATTTTGAACTTTTAAAACTTTAAGTAGTATATAGTTACAACACAACGCTTAAAAAGTTATGTGCTTATACACTAGTAGCTTTATATAAACACAATTTATAAACATACAAAATAAGCTACAAGCACATATTTACTTTGTTCAAAAGTTAGGCCCAAAGGTCAAATGCCGCATATGCACCCACATCTCGGTGGTAGTAGCAGACTCGGTCAATCCCTGAAAATCAGTCTTCTTGGACCTTTTGTTTACCTGTATCACAAGAACTAGGTGAGCTATGGCTCAGTAAGTAGAACTCGAGAAACGTATGACATTCTTTACGAAATTGTACCCGTTATAACTTAATAAAATATTTTTATTGCGCGCTTTATCTCAGTGTACACAAAATATCTCGGCTCAAGGGATTTGCCCTTTCCTGCCAAATAGACTCAAGGGATTTGCCCTTTCTTGTCTCATTGGGTGCTCAAGGGATTACACTTTTTTGCACAACATGAGCTCAAGGGATTGGCCCCTTCTTGCTCGATCTAGGCTCAAGCGATTAACCCTTTCTTGCTTCGTTTATGCTCAAGGGATTACATTTTCTTGCTCGACGCGAGCTCAAGGGATTCTCCCATTCTTGCCCCATCAAAGCTCAAGCGATTTACCCTTTCTTGCTTTTCTTTTTCATAGACATTAGTGTACACGTCGATCTTAAAACTTTGGGTACCTTTATTTTCTAAAACATGTATGAATAATAAACTATCATATGCTTTTCATATTATTGTTCTTGTCATAAGTTTTGAAATGAGGTTCTACTTACCTTTGACTTCTTGGGTTTATCCGTATGAAATGTGCTTGCTTCCTCGTCGAGTTCAATGTGCTATTTCGTATAACCTTTACTTAACATATAAAACAACGTGTTTTACTAATTAAATAATACACCATATAATACCAAATATAATAAAGCTATTTTAGAACTTTTCAATTAAATTTACCTCATGCATTTCTTATAACCTAAAAAAAATAATTGACATGCGGTGTGCCCATGGTGGGAGAATTTTTTTTCAAAACAATATTTCGTATCTACTTCTTTTATATATGTACGGTGTGCCCATGGTGGGAGAATTTTTTTTCGCCCGTGGTTAGGGCGTCAAACAGTGATTTTTGTATTTTGAAAACATGATTTATAATTATTTCGTGTTAAATTTATATATATATGAAAAATCGATGAAAAACATGCTTGTTGTTCTCTGAAACTTGGTCCTTGAAAGGGTAAAATATTAAGTTGGTTAAACATGAATGTCGTGGTATAGTTCCAAACCAAGGCATGCACACACTAGCCGAGGCATTATGAAAATACACCTCGGTATATTCAAAGGGATCAAGTCTTCCTCTCGGATTTTTTTTAGAACTTTGTTTAAGCCGTGCTTAATTTAAAAATATGCCCAGGTGATTTAGGCAATCCAGCCGTTTTTTTCACAATGCACCGTGGCTTCTACGACTTTGATATACGCAATTAAACATGTATTTAATAATTAATACCCGCTGCTCTTATGTTAAACTTGTTTGTTTTTTTTTTTTTTTTAAACCGAACCCTAAAAACAATTTTCAACCGGACCTCTTTGTTTTACGATCGAAATCGGTGATAATCGCAAGGGCTCAGACTCGAAACAACAAGCCAAAATTACAAGATTCGGATATATTACCAGAGAAAAAAAAGCCTTACTTCATTCAAAACAACCTACATATCGGTGGTGCAATTACATACATCCATAGGAAGAAATGTGCTTAAAACATGAAAAATATTGTTACGTGACTAGCTAATTAGAGAAAGAAATTAATGTGCATAAAACATCAAAATAAAGAAGCGATTCTCTCGACATACTCATAGGGACGATGAACGCATATCTCACGTTGCTCCACCCATTCATTCTGCCACCGGTTGACAATCACCGGATCTGGACCCTCTGGTAACCTCAAAAATTCCCTCCGCGCCTCGTGCAGGCGAAGCACCTCGTCCCTAATGTCAACGGAAATAAAAATTTCACCTTTTTTAGGCTGAAGAATCCCGTCAACCATGCCCTTGACTGGTAACCACTTCTCGGACAGTGACATTGGCAGCATTAAAGGCGCCGGAACATTTTGACAGGCGATCATGCCTTTGTCGAGGAATTTCATGCATATGAACTGATGACCCAGCTTGCCGAGGCACAAGTGGACGACCTTGTATTCGTTGGTCGTGACGTCGAGTTAGAAACCTAACGCCGCATGGATTTGCTCAAACTTGGGTGAATACGGTGGTGGAATCGGGAGATGTCTAGCCTTCCGAGTCACCGGATTCCAAACCACGAGTCGCGTCACCTCGTCCCACCCGAGTCTCAGGCAGACCAAACAATTCGAGGAGCCCACAATTTGCAAGACTCGGTTGTCGGAGTTGAGATAATCCACTTCATATCTCCACACCCTTTCATCGTTGATCATAAGCATCGATACAAACTCTTCTATCGCTCGTTCACTGACGGCAATCAGGAGTGGCCCGTTTTTGGCCTGACGACAGATTCAGTGAGTGTCGATAAATGACACATCGCCAGAGATGCAAGCCCTCCAGTTTTTGGAGACGCTCTTGAAACGCATAAGAGGTTTCGTCGAAAGTTCCGGTAGGATTTATTGAAACACGAGGTCTTCAGGACGATCCTCCGAAGTGTTTTCCATTGTAATATTGTAAGAGAGAATAGAGGCTTAAGACACTAAACGGGGATATGGTAAAATGAAACTTGAAGTGAAACTGCCTGATGTCATGAAGTCGCTCGGTAGCTTAAGAGACGTTTGGCGTTCGGTACCGCGGTTCATAGTGGACAAGGCCGCAGCTTCAATCAGAGCAGTTCGAGGGGTTTCAGTTTCTCTGCATGTATGGCACACGTGTCAGTACGTGATTGGGTTTAGCTTGTTTCGCAACTGCCACACTCCATCACGGTAACACCCGCTCAGCCGGGCGAAAATAACCATAAAACTTATCTCTTGGCTTTGTAAGTTGTAACAAAACTACGACAAATTTTGAACTTTTAAAACTTTATGTAGTATATAGTTACAACACAACGCTTAAAAAGTTATGTGCTTATACACTAGTAGCTTTATATAAACACAATTTATAAACATACAAAATAAGCTACAAGCACATATTTACTTCGTTCAAAAGTTAGGCCCAAAGGTCAAATGCCGCATATGCACCCACATCTCGGTGGTAGTAGCAGACTCGGTCAATCCCTGAAAATCAGTCTTCTTGGACCTTTTGTTTACCTGTATCACAAGAACTAGGTGAGCTATGGCTCAGTAAGTAGAACTCGAGAAACGTATGACATTCTTTACGAAATTGTACCCGTTATAACTTAATAAAATATTTTTATTGCGCGCTTTATCTCAGTGTACACAAAATATCTCGGCTCAAGGGATTTGCCCTTTCCTGCCAAATAGACTCAAGGGATTTGCCCTTTCTTGTCTCATTGGGTGCTCAAGGGATTACACTTTTTTGCACAACATGAGCTCAAGGGATTGGCCCCTTCTTGCTCGATCTAGGCTCAAGCGATTAACCCTTTCTTGCTTCGTTTATGCTCAAGGGATTACATTTTCTTGCTCGACGCGAGCTCAAGGGATTCTCCCATTCTTGCTCCATCAAAGCTCAAGCGATTTACCCTTTCTTGCTTTTCTTTTTCCTAGACATTAGTGTACACGTCGATCTTAAAACTTTGGGTACCTTTATTTTCTAAAACATGTATGAATAATAAACTATCATATGCTTTTCATATTATTGTTCTTGTCATAAGTTTTGAAATGAGATTCTACTTACCTTTGACTTCTTGGGTTTATCCGTATGAAATGTGCTTGCTTCCTCGTCGAGTTCAATGTGCTATTTCGTATAACCTTTACTTAACATATAAAACAACGAGTTTTACTAATTAAATAATACACCATATAATACCAAATATAATAAAGCTATTTTAGAACTTTTCAATTAAATTTACCTCATGCATTTCTTATAACCTAAAAAAAATAATTGACATGCGGTGTGCCCATGGTGGGAGAATTTTTTTTCAAAACAATATTTCGTATCTACTTCTTTTATATATGTACGGTGTGCCCATGGTGGGAGAATTTTTTTTCGCCCGTGGTTAGGGCGTCAAACAGTGATTTTTGTATTTTGAAAACATGATTTATAATTATTTCGTGTTAAATTTATATATATATGAAAAATCGATGAAAAACATGCTTGTTGTTCTCTGAAACTTGGTCCTTGAAAGGGTAAAATATTAAGTTGGTTAAACATGAATGTCGTGGTATAGTTCCAAACCAAGGCATGCACACACTAGCCGAGGCATTATGAAAATACACCTCGGTATATTCAAAGGGATCAAGTCTTCCTCTCGGATTTTTTTTAGAACTTTGTTTAAGCCGCGCTTAATTTAAAAATATGCCCAGGTGATTTAGGCAATCCAGCCGTTTTTTTCACAATGCACCGTGGCTTCTACGACTTTGATATACGCAATTAAACATGTATTTAATAATCAAAACCCGCTGCTCTTATGTTAAACTTGTTTGTTCATTTTGTATTTTTTTTAAACCGAACCCTAAAAACAATTTTCAACCGGACCTCTTTGTTTTACGATCGAAATCGGTGATAATCGCAAGGGCTCAGACTCGAAACAACAAGCCAAAATTACAAGATTCGGATATATTACCAGAGAAAAAAAAGCCTTACTTCATTCAAAACAACCTACATATCGGTGGTGCAATTACATACATCCATAGGAAGAAATATGCATAAAACATGAAAAATATTGTTACGTGACTAGCTAATTAGAGAAAGAAATTAATGTGCATAAAACATCAAAATAAAGAAGCGATTCTCTCGACATACTCATAGGGACGATGAACGCATATCTCACGTTGCTCCACCCATTCATTCTGCCACCGGTTGACAATCACCGGATCTGGACCCTCTGGTAACCTCAAAAATTCCCTCCGCGCCTCGTGCAGGCGAAGCACCTCGTCCCTAATGTCAACGGAAATAAAAATTTCACCTTTTTTAGGCTGAAGAATCCCGTCAACCATGCCCTTGACTGGTAACCACTTCTCGGACAGTGACATTGGCAGCATTAAAGGCGCCGGAACATTTTGACAGGCGATCATGCCTTTGTCGAGGAATTTCATGCATATGAACTGATGACCCAGCTTGCCGAGGCACAAGTGGACGACCTTGTATTCGTTGGTCGTGACGTCGAGTTAGAAACCTAACGCCGCATGGATTTGCTCAAACTTGGGTGAATACGGTGGTGGAATCGGGAGATGTCTAGCCTTCCGAGTCACCGGATTCCAAACCACGAGTCGCGTCACCTCATCCCACCCGTGTCTCAGGCAGACCAAACCATTAGAGGAGCCCACAATTTGCAAGACTCGGTTGTCGGTGTTGAGATAATCCACTTCATATCTCCACACCCTTTCATCGTTGATCATAAACATCGATACAAACTTTTCTATCGCTCGTTCACTGACGGTAATCAGGAGTGGCCCATTTTTTCCCTGACGACAGATTCAGTGAGTGTCGATAAATGACACATCGCCAGAGATGCAAGCCCTCCAGTTTTTGGAGACACTCTTGAAACGCATAAGAGGTTTCGTCGAAAGTTCCGGTAGGATTTTGTGAAACACGAGGTCTTCAGGACGATCCTCCGAAGTGTTTTCCATTGTAATATTGTAAGAGAGAATAGAGGCTTAAGACACTAAACGGGGATATGGTGAAATGAAATTTGAAGTGAAACTGCCTGATGTCATGAAGTCGCTCGGTAGCTTAAGAGACGCTTGGCGTTCGGTACCGCGGTTCATAGTGGACAAGGCCGCAGCTTCAATCAGAGCAGTTCGAGGGGTTTCATTTTCTCTGCATGTATGGCACACGTGTCAGTACGTGATTGGGTTTAGTTTGTTTCGCAACTGCCACACTCCATCACGGTAACGCCCGCTCAGCCGGGCGAAAATAACCACAAAACTTATCTCTTGGCTTTGTAAGTTGTAACAAAACTACGACAAATTTTAAACTTTTAAAACTTTATGTAGTATATAGTTACAACACAACGCTTAAAAAGTTATGTGCTTATACACTAGTAGCTTTATATAAACACAATTTATAAACATACAAAATAAGCTACAAGCACATATTTACTTCGTTCAAAAGTTAGGCCCAAAGGTCAAATGCCGCATATGCACCCACATCTCGGTGGTAGTAGCAGACTCGGTCAATCCCTGAAAATCAGTATTCTTGGACCTTTTGTTTACCTGTATCACAAGAACTAGGTGAGCTATGGCTCAGTAAGTAGAACTCGAGAAACGTATGACATTCTTTACAAAATTGTACCCGTTATAACTTGATAAAATATTTTTATTGCGCACTTTATCTCAGTGTACACAAAATATCTTGGCTCAAGGGATTTGCCCTTTCTTGCCAAATAGACTCAAGGGATTTGCCCTTTCTTGTCTCATTGGGTGCTCAAGGGATTACACTTTCTTGCACAACATGAGCTCAAGTGATTTGCCCTTTCTTGCTCGATCTAGGCTCAAGCGATTTACCCTTTCTTGCTTCGTTTATGCTCAAGGGATTACATTTTCTTGCTCGACGCGAGCTCAAGGGATTCTCCCATTCTTGCTCGATCAAAGCTCAAGCGATTTACCCTTTCTTGCTTTTCTTTTTCATAGACATTAGTGTACACGTCGATCTTAAAACTTTGGGTACCTTTATTTTCTAAAACATGTATGAATAATAAACTATCATATGCTTTTCATATTATTGTTCTTTTGATAAGTTTTGAAATGAGATTCTACTTACCTTTGACTTCTTGGGTTTATCCGTATGAAATGTGCTTGCCTCCTCGTCGAGTTCAATGTGCTATTTCGTATAACCTTTACTTAACATATAAAACAACAAGTTTTACTAATTAAATAATATACCATATAATACCAAATATAATTGAGCTATTTTAGAACTTTTCAATTAAATTTACCTCATGCATTTCTTATAACCTAAAAAAATAATTGACATGCCATAAGTATAGACATATGCCATAAATTTAACCAATATGCATACTGCATTCGTCAAAATATGAAGTAAATGTGCACTTTCATCAATATATGCTTCATGAATACACGACAAAATTTCATATATATAATATATGAAATATATAATTTGGTATATTCTAATCAACTCGTTATTTTTATTCTTATACCAATAGCACATCAATTCATCGCCGAGTCTGCAACACCTTTTATACTACAATAAACACAACTCGATATTTTGTTAGAAAATATAATACGATAAATACTTAAATATACGCCTCAAAAATATTTTTATTTGGTCCTACATTATCATCATTAATGGTCAATCTTTTAGCATGTGAGAACTTGGGACATCACAATCACGTCGTCGCTAATGTGATAAGTGTGGTGGCTATGTTGTCAACTTTTCACTATTGCCCGTGTTTAATCCCATCATTATAGCCTAGCCATAATTAATGTTTTTTTTTTAATCCCATTTAATTTTTCTAGAGGCATCATTGGTTGCCAACGCATCGCATGTGGGTGCAAAGTTTAGATTTTGAGAATCCAAGTAGTTGAGAAGATCAGCGTTTTCACTCTTAACCCGTGGAACGTAGTCGCGGCTGAGTTCATCGATTCTGAAAATTATGATCTCCGCCGCAGCATGTAAGGCCGGGGCATATACGCACACACACCACAGTATATTTATTGAATCGAGCAAATCTTGCCCTAGCTTTACACTTTATTTTTGGTGCAGTGTGTTTAAAATGTGCCGAGGTAAAATCTTCAAAACCAGCAGTTTTAAACACTAAACCGCGGCCTATTACACGTATTTTTATACTTTAGATACATGAGCGCGCGGCTCCGGGGTGAAACATGTTAGTTTATTTTGCAATTACCGGAAGAAAAAAAAAACCTTGTTAATTCAAAACCACCGACATCAGTGGTGCAATTACACATAAACATATATATGAATAAATATGCATGAAACATGTAAATACTAGTAATTAAGTATCTAGCTAGCTAATAAGAGAAAAAACGTCAACGCACAGTAGCGATGCTCTCGACGTACTCATGGGCACGGAATATCGATATCCCGTGTCGCTCTGCCCATTCATGGTGCCAACTGTTGACAATTGTCGGGTCCCGTGCTACCCTCGGAACGTCCGTCCGCACCTTGTCAAGGCAAAGCACCTTGTCTCGCAAGTCGACGGATACAAATATTATCATCGGATATTCCATTTCATCAATTTTAAAATTGCAATGAAGAACCCCGTCAACCATGCTATTGTCCGATCGCCAATTCACGTTGAGTGAACCTTGCACTCTCAAAGGCGGCGAAACATTTCGCCAGGCGATCCCACCTTTGTCGAACACTTGCATACATACGAACGGATGACCCGGCTTGCCGAGGCACAAGCGGACGAACCTGTATTCGTTGCTCGTGACGCGAGTCAGAAACCTAACATCGACGGGACATTCCGAAACTCGGTTGAATATGCTGGTGGCCTCAGAAGGATCCTCATCTCTCTAGTCGCTGGATTAAAAACCGCAACTCGCGTGACGCCCGTCACTTCCGGCCGTACCCGATTCTTAGGCATACCGAGCCATTGGAGGAGACAACCATTTGGAGGATTGGGTTCTCGAGGTCAGGATGCGACTTACGGAGTTCCCGTACCCGGCCGTTGATAAGAATGAGTAACCACGATTCTGAATTACGTGTACCGAGAGCAATCAGGATTGGGCCGTTTTTGGCTTGATGAGAGATTTGGTGAGCATCGATAAATAACTAATCGCCAATACGAGCCCCCCGGGTTTTGGAGACGCTTTTGAATTACATCTTGAATCACATCAGAGGTTTCGCTGGCACTTTGGCTAGGATTTTGGAAAAAAGGAGATCTTCGGGAAAATTAACCGATGTGTTTTCCATTGCAATTTTTTAAGAGATGAGAGAGAGGCTGAAGAAGCAAACAGGAAACTAAAATATTTTTAAGGGAAACTGCCCTCTCGTTATGGGGATGGAAATCAATCGACGTAACCCGTTTCCTACCGCGGCCATTTTCATACACCTACCCTAGCTATACTAAAAATATTTCGGTTATCATTTTTTCCCATATAACCGCGGTCATTGTTTCTTCACACCGCGGCTTATTTTAATACTCATTGTTAAATAAGTTTTCTTAATTTTTCTTAGCAGAACCCTAAACACAATTTTTAACCGTCGTTCCTTTCGTTGCCGTTCCTCTGACCATCGCAACTGTTGTTCCACCGTCATTGTCACCTTATTCGTCCTCGTTGTCGTTCCCGTCACCGTCACGTACGTAGGTGCTATTCATTTTTTTTGTAGGTGCTATATATGAAAAAACAAAATATATATATATTTTTAATTTTTGTCAAAACTTTGATTTGTTTAAGCATATAGGAATCATAATCGTGGTTAATTGCATGTTTTTAGTTTCGTAAGTTAAAGAAATTTTTATTTTTAGTTTGTGTATGCCAATTGTTCGATGAAATGAATATGTACTTATTTGTTCCCATTTTCTACAGACAACATGTCTAAAGGAGGGTTTGAGTCTCGCCGGGTGGTCAAGCCAATTCGATTGAGTTAGGAAATGCATTGCGTCGAGGAGACATTTAATATTGGAATGGAACGTTCGAAAGATTTTATCAATCGCATTCCCCACTTGACCTGAGACGAACCATATCCCCTGAAACGACGCGAGGTGCTTTTAGTTTCTGAGAGTCGGAGTCTCGCCACGGAGTCTGGAACACATGGCTGCGGAGGCGGTACTACCCCTTCATCCATACTTCAAAATTTTTTGCCAAGCGGTCAATTTAGAGCCCTACCAACTAGGGCCAGAGTCTTACAGAATTTTGTCAGGGTTAGCCATCATCTTTATCCGTTCCCAGGACCGGCTTCCAACTCCCCGCGAAATTTTGAAGCTTTACGGCCTAGTGAAGACGAAATTCCAATTCTATGTTCTTGACTCGTTGGATGATGACGAACCTCTCTATGTAGACTACACGAAAGGAGTAAGCCGGTGTGGGCAATGCTTGACCGGCCCAACAAGCCAAGGTTCTCGAGGTGGATGGATCTTACCGCCTATTTCATGGGGCTGAGTGAGCTTGTGGACGAGGATTCTCTACGCGAGTGCGATTTGTTAACGGGTGAGCAAAAACTCAGGAATTTGCCCAAAGAGTTTTTATATGAAGATATCAAATACTTCCGGGTGGAGGATGAAGCATGGAAGTATTTCCACAGCCACATGTGTTGCGGCATAGAAGCCCTTAAAGGGCACATGGGAATACATAGAGTTTTGAAAATCGAGGAAGAAGAGGAGCCTACCGACGCCAAACTTTGGGACCAAATAGAAATTTGGAAGAATTACCTCGAGCAGACATGTTTGTGGAGGGCTACTTCTCCTATGCCTAACGAACAATATAATCTCCTTTGTTCTAATTGGAAGACATATTATTAGTAGTTATATTACGACTGATTATAATCTCCTTTGTTCTAATTATTAGTTATATTATTACCTTTTTAAGTACTATATGAACGTTATTATGTTTTTTTTATCATATTAATGTATCCGGCTTTTTGTGTTATGAACCATATTATTATAATATATATGTTTCGTTTTTAGGTATATATATTTTCCGCCTTTTTTTTGTTTATATATCTTAATTATCCGCATGCATGTTAATTAAATTATTTAATTGTATATAAAATATTAATTAAATATAAGAAGAAGAAAAATAAAAATCCATAAGTAACGGAAAAAATCTGGAAAACCATCAAATAAAAAAAATACATTAACACGATAGTGTTTTTTCATATTAAAGGCCGCGGTCCAAAAATCATGTAACCGCGGGTTGGTGTTTAGGGTTTAGGGTTTAGGATTTAAGGAGTTATATCAGCCGCGGTTATATTGAACCGGCCGCAATCTTCGTTGAAAAAACCGCGGCCTGTTGACTTCCACGTAACTAACACCGCAACTTCCCTACCGCCGGCTTCGTTGAAATTTTACGCTTATTACAATATATATGAGTACACAGTGCCGATCCTCCCACTTACGAAATTCTATTTGGACGTATGTAATTATCATCCGCGGTTTAATTTGGTAAGAAATGTCAAAATTATAAGTCGTTACAGTATATATGGCATTTTGTGTTTCGATCGTTTAGAGTACCCGTACGCAAATTATATATTTAAACCGATTTTAATTTATTTTATATAGATATATATATAGTCACACCAATTTATTAATTTAATGTTAGAAACAGATTATATAACCAATTAATATTGTTATCGTACGTAGCTAGCTAGTTATTATATATTGAGTCTATATAGCGCGTCCAACTTCGTCGTAACTCCTATATACAGTCAAGTAGTCATGTTCAATAATATTGTAATCATTATAATTCTAAACCATAATTTGATTTATAAAATATTTACTTAGCTCTTTAATATACTATTTTTAAATCTTATTTATCTAAATATAGTCGATATAATTATAGCTATATATAGTACTATATATATATATAGTACTTATATTTAAACCTTTACAAATAGCAAATCATGTACAGATCATGAATAATAATGATAAAATTATTAAAACAACTCTTTTATTATTTACAATTAGTATTTACTTAAATATATATTTGTATTTAATATATCTAAAATTATCGTTAAATTTAAAGAAAAATGAAAGTTTTTGCAAAAGCCGAGATGTGACAGTTTCCAATCTGAAACGGCTTGAAACCATTATATATATATATATATATATATATATATATATAATAATAAGTAAAAAGCCAATTTCCAATCTTAAATTTTGTTCCTATAAATATATCCTTAAAATTTGCTCGAAATATTAACAAACGATTTTTAGTTGTGATCATGAAACACGATCACCGCTGTTAAATTTGAAGCAACTTGAAAGAGCGGCCTCATAGCTTGCCAAGTAGCCTATATCGCGGTTTGTGCACAGGCACGTTGAAAATTTACGGCTATTACAATTTTTATGCCGCGGTTTATGATAAAAAACGGCCAGTGACCACTAGAGACGGAATCGTCCGCCACGGCTAGAGGGGAAACCACGTATAGTTAAACGCGGCTATTAAATTTATGTTAAGATGTTTCTTTAATTTATTAGCTGCAGTAGAGGATGTTCAGAAACAAGTGCAGCGTGTTCACGAATCAGAAAAAGAAACTTAGCAAAAAAAAAAAAAAAGCGAGCGTGAAATCTGTAACCAACGGTTTTTTTAGTTTTTTCACCGCGGCTATTTTTTTCACGAAAAAACCCAACACTTAGAAAATTTTCCGAATGGTGCATAAGTTAAGTTGAGGGAATTATGTCGTAGTTGGTAAACATAAACCGCGGATTTATATCAAGACCAAAAAAGAGTTTTCTCGGCAAAATAATAGCCGAGGCTTATTTTTTATACTTACCATTGTGTTTTGGGGACATATGACGCGGCCAATGTATCTATAAGTCGTGGCTTTGTGTCAAGAAATTAAATTACTGACCGAACGGTATGTGACGCGGCATATTATTAACATATGCCGTGGTCTATATGCCATATCTAATACATGTACGTAGCGTTAACCGCGGCTTGTTTTTAAATATTGTTGTTATGATGTTGCTGCTTGTTTTTAGCCGCAGTTTATAAAGTTCAAAAGAAAAACCGCGACGTATACAAATCCGCAAAAGAAACTTAGCAAAAAAAAAAAATGTGAGCGGGAAGGCCTTAACCCGCGGTTTTAGAGACCATACGCCACGGCTAATGTCATCATGAAAGAACCCAACACTTAGAATATTTTCTGAATGTTGCGTAAGTTGGGTTGAGGGAATTACGCCGCATTTATTCAATGTAAACCGCGGCTTTGTATCAAGACCAAAAAAAAATTTCTTGGTAAAATAAATAAATATATTTATGCCGGTGCATAGTAAATAATGTCATAGTTTGTTTTTACGTGTACCGTGGCCTAGTTGGTATAACCGCGGCGCTGAATTTGAATAACGAGGCTTTAGCGCAAGACCAAAAATTAAACTCACTATAAATCTTCACGCTTTTGGAGGCGAATTTTAACCACCGCGGCCTCTGTGTTTTCTTCCTCCACATGTTTCTTACTCTAGTAAGCCGTTGTGGATTTATAATATCGCCGCAATTTTTTGCATATCCACGTCAGATTAGCCGAGGTTAATTTATAGGCATCCGCGGCCTTTTAAGCTTAGCAGCATTTATTTCACTTTCCCTCCTTTTCCTTCATTTGTTTTTTTTTTCCCTCTCTCTCTCTCTTTTCCCTCTCTCGCTATTCTGTTGGCCCCCTTCAACAGCCACCATCGCGACCACATCCGTCGTCGCCATATCCGATGTCGGAAAGTCCTTCTTCACTCTCTCTCTCTCTCTCCCTCCCTCCCTCTCACTCTCTCTCTCCCTCCCTCCCTCCGGCCAGCTATAGCACATTCTAACCGCAGTCTACTGCTACCATCACCGTTGTGAGGTAAGGATTGATAATAACCGCGAGGGTTTGAATGTGTGAATCAAGTTTTGTTTTTTTGAATGTCTTTTAGGCTTCCTATATTGGGAATGTTGATTGGTCTTTGGTTGATGAATAAAGGTTTGTTTTTTTTTAGAATGCCATTTATATTTCGTTTATTTGGAGTGTTATTTTATGTTTTGTGAAGTTGATAAGGAGATTAATTAATTAGTTTTGTGTATTGGGAATGTTAATTAATTAGTTTCATTTATTGGGAATTAATTAATTATGTTAAGTGTTGTGCAGTTGATAATGAGATTTATTGTTTATTGGGAATATTATTAGGTTGATTTAATTGGGAATGTTATTTTAAGTTTTGTGAATTATGTTAATTTAACTTTTGTTAAGTTGATAATGGGAATAATGTTAATTAGTTATAAATATTTATTATGAATTATGATATGGTCTTAGGTACCACGATATCAATATGTCGCAAGATTCCGATAATGAGTACGTAGAAGAGTATATAGCGTCGCAACCACGACCAAGTCTATCGCCAAAGTGCGACATTCCGACGACCTCAAAGAGTGCCAGTTCGTTAATTTAATTTTTATATGATATTAATTATGTTTAGTATTGGTTACATTAATGCATGGTTGTTAGATAATTAGGAGCGTCGCAAACACGACGAAGTCTATTGCCACAACGCGACAATCAGACGACCTCAAAGAGTGCCAGTGCATTAATTCAATTGTTATATGGTATTAATATATGTTTAAAATTTGTTGAATTAATATTATGTCTGCATGGTGGTTAAATAATTAGAAGCGTCGCAACCACTTGAAAATCTATCGCTACCGCGCGACAATGCGAGGACCTCAAAGAGTGACGGTGCGTTAATTAAATTGTTATATGATATTAATTATGTTTAAAATTTGTTTCATATATATTATATATGCATGGTGGTTAAATTACTAGGAGCGTCGCAACCATGACAAAGTCTATCTCCACTGCGCAACAATGCGAGGACCTCAAAGAGTGATGGTCCGTTAATTATATTGTTATATGCTATTAATAATGTTTAATTTTTTTTTCATTAATATTATGTAAGCATGGTGGTTATATAATATGGAGCGTCGAACACACGACAAAGTCTATCACCACCGCGCGACAATACGAGGACTTCAAAGAGTGACGGTGCGTTAATTAAATTGTTATATGATATTAATTATGTTTAAAATTTGTTTCATTAATATTATGTGTGCATGGTTGTTAAATAACACTATTAATAAATATATATATATAGGTATTGACTTATTGATTAAGAAACATGTACCTCGAAGAAAAGTTGTAGTCTCAAATGGAAAAAGAAAAACCACGAATATGTTGAGAGTTAATAAAGTAAGAGATAAAGGTATGAAAATACCGGTGAAATTTGATGCAAAGTGGCAACCAAGGAAAGGTGGGCAGAATGCTAATGAGCCACATTGGCGTGCTTGCTCGGGATTTAATTCTGATTTCCGGGCCGAATTGGAGAAATAAGGTACATGGCCCCGTGAAAAAACAAATATGGGATGAAGTAAAACAAGGATTTTAAGTTCCATATGGGTTCAAAAAAGCTTGTCTTAAGAGTGTCGGTGAATCGGCAAAGGGTTTTTGGCATGATTTAAATGCATTCTGCGTCCAACCCAATATCAATGACGAAGACATCCTCGAGCGGCCTGAGGTTGTTAAGGTGTATTACTCGAGCATCACCGATGTACATTGGAAGGATTTCATCCACAAAATACAAAGTGATGAGTTCAAAGAAATCTTCTAACGCAACAAAAAAGCGCGAGCACAAGTCGAATACCTATGTAGAGAAGGTCGTGCTGGATACCGAGCATTCGATCAAAAACATGTAAGTCATCAAAAATAAGTTTACTCATCATAAATTTATATTTTAATTTTGCAACAGATTTTTCACTTGTCTTTTATTATAAGTTTGACGAAACTAGAGAATGGGCTTCTCGGTCTGAGTTATGGGTGGAGATGAGAACAACCGAGGACGGGGAACTAGAAGATCCTAGTTTAGAACCTGTCGTGCAAAAAATCGTAAGTATCAATCGTGCATGCATGTTTTTAAATAAATAAATGTTTAGTTATATATTTTTATTTAATTTATGGCGTTCACAGAACCAATTGGCCGCATCGGCGGAAAATGGCGAATGGGAGCCTGATGAGGAGGACGATGTGTTGTCTAGAGCATTGGGTAGGAAAGGACATCCTGGTCGGCTCTGCGGGCAATCCAAATATGTCTCACATGAGCAATATTTCCACACTCCAATTGATGAGTACTCGAAGAAGGAGGTTTCAACTTTGCGATGGAAAATGGAAGAACAAGGAGAACACATCAACCACTTTGGAGGCCAAAGTGGCTGATATGGATGTCTTGAAGGCTAAGGTGAGTCAATTAGAAATTATGCAGGCTCAATTTTCAGAATTTTTAAAAGCGAGTGCGCAAAATCACCGGGTAAACTATGAAGTTTCTCCACAAAATCACCGGGTAAACGATGAAGTTTCTCCACTAAGTAATGAATATACAATTTCTATATCACCGCGGTACGGGTTTCAAAAAATGCCGAACGAGCTGTGCTAACAAATATTAAAGCCCAGGCGTAATATTTTAAAGGCCGCGGCTAATAATAAAAATAAACACCGGCTAAATTAAATAATAACCGCGGCCTTTGTTATATTTTCAATTGGCACCTTAGCATTATCCATTGTAATTTTGTAAGAGAGAGAACATTAAAAAATCAAACCGCCGCAGGGTTTTTGTTAAAAAAAAAAAACTCATTTTTTTAATCAAGTGGCGGCTTTTTTAAAAAAGCCACTGCTTTTTTCAAGCATTACAACAGCAAATTTTCCGTCTTACCGTGGTTTAATAGTTCAATAGGGCCGCGGTTATGTTTTAGGATATGTCGCAGTTACGTTTAAAACCATAACGCGGTTATGAGTTACAAAAAGCCGCGGTTGGTTTTCATTAACCCATATATTTTGCTGACTCAAAGCTGTGGCTAATGTTATCACTTTGCTGCCGCGGTTATATCGCAAATACATTTTAACAACATAACGCGGTTATAGTTTACTAACGCCGTGGTTAAGCTGCGTGTAACCCACAAATTCGCTAACACATAAGCCGCGTTATTGTATAACTAGTTCACCATGGTTATGGTCAGCGAAACACCGTTGTTAAAAAAAACACCAAGCCGCGGTATAATTTACTAGAACACCGCTGTTATAAAAAAACCGCAGCCGCGGTACAATTTACTAGGATACCGTACAAAAAAATAGGGATCAACATGTTGGAAATCGGGGTTTGATTCTCGACTCCATTACTACGAAATATGCCTCCGAGCCGTCCCGGTAACATTTAAAAATTATTTTAAAGCAGATAACTTGTTATCGTAACGGCACGGATATCGGGTAATAACCATTTTAACAAGATCCGATAAATATTACATATTTATTATTCACAACTCATTATTAATATCATGGTCGCAATAAGAAATAAATAGAAAGCGGTAAATGTTTGCATTTATTGACCCAATGCATAAGGCCGTACCTCAGTTGACGTTTCTGGCTGCGTACTCTGAAGTTTGGCAGGGCTCCGCCGGTGCTGAGGGAATCACCCGTGATCTTCCGGGATATTCTCCTGGACTCCTCGTACCGAAGCGTGCGCTTCGCCGGCAGGACTCCGTCGCAAAATTTAACTGAGGTTCTTTTGAAGCTTCCGGAGAAAAAGTCTCCTAAGCCGAACTAGAAAAGAGATCAGAGGCAGAAAACTCGCAGACCCTTGAGAGAGAGGGAGAGCTCCTTGAGGGAAACACCCGTGATCTTCCCATGTGGGCCTGTATAATATAGTCCACACGAGTTTGACCTAGCTAGGGTTTAATATTTGCGGCATAAGTACCTAAAGTTTGGTACTTTGGCAAAAACCCTAAAATCAATCTTATCCTTTAGATCGGAAATGATTTAATATCAACCGTAGGATTAAGATGATTGATTTTTGACCTAACCCTAATTCGAAAATAGTAGCTTGGTGACCAAGCTTAGGGTTTTCGAATTTGACCTAATTAATTGTATCCGTTAGATCGGTTTAAGATTTAATCTTTACCGTCGGATTGGAAATTAATTAATCATATATGTAATATCTAAAGAGCCCAGAGATCATAACAAGACATATGTGTCCTTAAACAAGATATTTTATCCATTTGTAAAAGATTATGATATGTCATTGAATAATGATGATACTTATTATGTTAATCTTATTATAGTTTCTGGTAGAGTAAAATAGAATGTTTGTTTCCTTAGTTCATAAAGGATGCAATTATGTTATTATTATCACAACAGAGTCAATGTGAGGAAGAATTAATAATCATAATAAATGAACTTAAAATGTCCGTGACCTGATCAACTGGGTGGGAGCCCATTAATCGTATAAGGTCATTAATGTGACTAAGTGACAATCCTATTCTGGATTTTGTGTGTGTCACACTCATTAGAAGTGCATTAAGTATGAAGTGTCTTCGTACTGGACTAGACCTGACTTAAACTCCGGAAGTTATCCTATAAGACCGTCACTGATAACTTGGATTTGAGTCACTAGTAGATGATCAAATGGATATTCGATCTAAGTCCTGAGTGTTCTTGAGTCCGAGCTACTGGCTTGATTGTTCTTTGATTTAACCGTTAAAGAACACAATAAATTACCATTGTTCCCAACACTATTATTTTGGGAACATGATAGTCAGCAGTAAGGGTAGGTTGATCATAGACATGGGCATCACACAGCTCTCTTCAGAGTGATGATGATTCCCTTGATTGTCGGTGGTGAGAAGTGAGAGGTACCCGTGCGCAATTTATGAATCGAAACCATAAGTGGGTAACTCATAATATTACTGACCGAGTCAAGGATGAAAATGCAATGAGGGGCATAACCGTAGAAACCGCCTGTTCGTGTGTGGATCATCAAGTGAAAGATCAATAACCCGAATTTGATTGTATCAATGGACACCCTGCTGTTATAAAGGGAATAATATATACCGTATCACTAAAGAGTGCAGCCTCGGGTCTATAGTGGAATCACTTCGCGGTTTGACGAACAACTAGCAGTTCGTTGGAGCTTAAGTGATACGGGTCCATGGTCCCCAGGATAGCTCCGTAACGGATGATACGTACGTGATTAAAATACATTCTGGATAATGTTTAATCATTTGGCTAGACTTATAAAACTGAAAGGTCTGTGGCAGACGTTAGATAATTTTATCGTCAGCGTGGCAAAAGTACCATATCTTGGTGCACGAAATTAACTGATAAAAGAAAGTTAGAATTTAGATTTTCTATCAGAACCATGTTGTTAGAAATTAAATTCTAAGCAACTGTGCTTTTTGAACAAAGTCATTTCAACTTACGGTTTGTGATTTATGGATTTTCTAAGTTTGTGCTCGGTTCGATAAACTATGAAATTAAATCACATGTCACGAATTTAAATGATGGTGTGGCAGCATGACATTTCAATGTGTGATATTGAGATCAGGAATTATTAATATAATTTAATTATTTGGATTTAATTATTAATATCTTATTAATAATTAATGGATTTATATTAATAATAATATATATATTTAATTATATATATATATTGTGTAAATCGATGTGGGCCTGCATAATCTAGTCCACACGAGTTTGACCTAGCTAGGGTTTAATATTTGTGGCATAAGTACCTAAAGTTTGGTATTTTGAAAACTCGAGCTCTCCCTCTCTCTCAAGGGTCTGCGAGTTTTCTGCCTATGATCTCTTTTCTTGTTCGGCTTAGGAGACTTTTTCTCCGGAAGCTTCAAAAGAACCTCAGTTAAATTTTGCGACGGAGTCCTGCCAGCGAAGCCCACGCTTCGGTACGAGGAGTCCAGGAGAATATCCCGGAAGATCACGGGTGTTTCCCTCAGCACCGGCGGAGCCCTGCCGAACTTCAGAGTCCGCAGCCAGAAACGTCAACTGAGGTACGGCCTTATGCATTGGGTCAATAAATGCAAACATTTACCGCTTTCTATTTATTTCTTATTTCGACTATGATATTAATAATGAGTTGTGAATATTAAATATGTAATATTTATCGGATCTTGTTAAAATGGTTATTATCCGATATCCGTGCCGTTACGATAACAAGTTTTCTGCTTTAAAATAATTTTTAAATGTTACCGGGACGGCTCGGAGGCATATTTTTTGGTAATGGAGTCGAGAATCAAACCTTGATTTCCAACAATTGGTATCAGAGCCATAGTTCAAGGATAAATAATTACGTAATTTAATTTAACGGTTTAAAGAACGAATTACTTGATGAATAAATTAATATTTTAAAATTGAAATTTTTGAATTTCTAGATATTTTAAATATTAATTTAAAATTAGAAATATTACCCGACCCGAATACCCAACCCGTAGGCTAGGGTTCGCTCGCAGCGAACCTAGTGGGTGGCCGAGCTGGTATCCAGCCCGAGGGTCTCGGGCCAAGCCCACAGGGAGCGAGCAAGGGCTGCTCGCTGCAACCCGTGGGCCATGCGCCTGGCCAGGCCCAAGCCCAGGGCAAGGGCGCTGCCTGGCAGCGCCAAGGGCCTCGGACTTGAGCTCGGGTAGCACGGTGCCTGGCAGCGCCAAGGGCCTCGGACTTGAGCTCGGGTAGCACGGCGCCTGGCAGCGTAATGGGCCTATAGGCTCACAGCGCTAGCAGCGTTCTGCCCTGCCCTTCCCGAGCCCTGGCCAGGGCAAATCCACGGCACGTGGGCCCGGGCTTAAGCCCGGAATGCCCACGTGCAATTTTTTTTTAATTAGGGCCGGATTTTTTAATCCGACCCGGTACCCGTGGATTAAATAAATAAAATATTAATTATTATTTTTGAAATTAATAAATTATGAATTAAATTAATTATCTTTAATTAATTAGAAATAAAATATGGATGTTATTTCTGGATAAATAACATTGTTTTATTTTATAAAATTCATAAAATTAAATATGGATATTATTTAATACTTAAATAATATTGTCTTATTTAATATTAAAATATGAATGATAATTCTTTGGAATGATATCATTTACATATTTTTATATTTCATAAAAAATTCTTAATATGGCCTAAAATCGATTTAATGATAATTCTTTTAGAATAAGTATCATTAATATCTTATTATAAATATTCATCATAGATATAATTTGTTATAACCTATTTTCATAACCCGTAAACATAGTGTCTATGTTTTGATAATTATTAATATGTCGAAAATAAGATAGACATAAATTATAAAGAGTAAATGTGAAAGTTGTTATTACTAGTCGAAAAAATCTCAATCATACGATCTTGTCTAAGGAAGAGGGAATCAAAAGTGGGGCCGGTTCACCATCCACTTCTGGGTGACCGGTTAGGACCCCTCCCATCTACCTGGAGAAAGTATGAATTGACCTATCACTACCGACGAAATAATAAACACTATAAATAAAGGGCCTTGTTAAGTCGAAATATAAACTTTTAATGTGTCATTAATAGAAAGTTTATAATAAGTTTTAAATAACTTAATATTTAAAAATGTTATTTAATAAAACCATGGCAAGTATAGAATAAATCAAATGGTCTCCATAATTACTGTCACAAGGTCTGCTGACCACACCGCCTCGAGTCACCCTAGTATGTCCATTCCCTAAGGAAGGTGTGCTTGTGGAAGGTTTGACACCGTGATAGTTCCAAAAGAATATGGGGACGGAGGAATCTTGGAAATGGACCGCGAGTCACCCTGGAGTGACCATTCCCTAAGGACGACGTTTCCAAGAGGATCCCGAGAACCGAAAATAATGGGTTAAGCTTGCACGGAAGTTGGTGCTTCCCGACCGTCTATGGTGATAGTTAATAATCATAGAGAACTTTGGTGGTTCTTGTTATGAATATTAATTAAGTTTATGACTAAAACTTAGTTTAACCAAACTACACGGTTGATACCGCGAGTCACCCTGGAGTGACCATGCCACTAAGGACGGCAACGACGTGTACATTCGGTTAAATTATCACGAAATAGTTAAAGGTTTTATTTAACGTTTTTCCCAGAACATGTTTGCATCATGTAACTATTTCAAAAAAAAATTCAAAAAACATTCTACCTATAATAAAGTTTAATAAGTTTCTTTTTCAATGCCAGTTAAAATGTCCTTCGACAAACAAGAAATGGAAAAGTCTGCTCTGACGCTTAAGTCTCAAAATCAAAGCAATCTGGTAAAAGTCACAAAATCCCTAAGCAAGTTGGCCATGAGTGGATCTTCGGAGAAACTTGGAATGGCAGATCAGAATGCTATAAGCTCTCTAAACAAGAGGAAGAGAATTGATGGAAACCAGGAAGAATTCTTCCAGAATGGGAGTACAAGTAATGTTGATCGTTCAACATTAGAATCATGTTTCGTGGACAACTCATCCTTCAACTGGATCTTGGATTCAGGAGCAAACGATCATGCGTGCAATTCTCTTCAATCTCTTGACAAATTAGAAGAGATAAATGAAGGACCAACTTTAAAAGTAGGAAACGGGGAATTCCTACAAGCAAAAGCAGTAGGAAATTTGCGACTGACATTTGGAAATAAATTTTTATTTGTTGATAATGTGTACTATTATCCAAATGTCTACGGAAATATACTTTCTGCTTTTCTGTTGTACAAACAAGGATATACTCTAAAATTTCGTGGATCCCATTGGGTCATCACAAAGGATGGGGTATATATATTTGTACTGCTAAAGCAGAATCATGTATGAATGCTGAAATGTTTAAATTGGCAATGCCAAAGTCAGTCAAGAAACCCAAGATTTATAATGATGTTCAAACGTACATGTGGCATTTAAGATTGGGTCATATTAATCTAGACAGGATAAACAGGCTGGTAAAGGATGGACCCCTTAAAGAACTAACAATCGGTTCTTTGCCTGTTTGCGAATCCTGTATAGAGGCTAAAATGACTAAGAGACCTTTTTCGGCAAAAGGTCAAAGAGCCACTAAACCATTAGAACTCGTCCATTCAGATGTATGTGGTCCCATGAACATACAAGGAAGAGGAGGAATTGAATACTTCGTCACTTTTATTGACTATTATTCAAGATATGGTTATGTTTATCTCATGGCTAAGAAATCTGAAACCTTGGGTAAGTTCAGAGAATTTCTAGCAGAGGCTGAGAATCAACTTGGACTATCATTGAAGTCTCTTCGATCTGATCGAGGAGGAGAATACCTAGATCACGAGTTCTGCGACCTCCTGATCGAGAAAGGTATAACATCTAAACTGACTGCTCCTGGCACACCGAAACAAAATGGTGTTGCAGAAAGGAGAAATAGGACCTTACTGGAAATGGTAAGGTCAATGTTAAGTTATTCATCACTACCCAATTCATTCTGGGGATATGCTTTGTTGACGGCTACGAATATTCTAAATGTTGTACCGTCAAAGTCTGTTTCTAAAACGCCCGTCGAATTATGGAATGGCAGAATACCAAATCTGCGACATTACAGAATTTGGGGATGCCCTGCACATGTACGGACTGGAAACAAGAATAAATTGGAATCACGAACGGAAGTTTGTCTGTTTGTGGGATATTCCAAAGAGACTAGGGGAGGTTTGTGTTGGGATTTATGCCCACAAAGGAGACATGAAGGACCTTTTAGCAAATAAAATAGTTTATTAATAAAGTACTCGATGTAATAATACGATTATGTTCTTTTGCTGAGAATTAAATAAAGATTAAATATTCCTTCTTATTTATTTAAGTTTGTGTTTATGCATATATGTCTACGCCCTGAAACTATCATCAACGAAAGATGAGTTAAGTATAGACTTAACAAGATATCTCTTCTTGATAAGTTTAAAATCAACAGTTCGCAATCTTAGGATCGATGGGGCAATCGTATCCGATTAATGATTGTTTGAATAAACTACTGATATCGGATCTTGTGATATTGAGAGTTATGACTCTAAAGTTTATTCTTGATGTCGTAATGAAGACACTGAACTAGACCTGTGACACTTTGAAGTTCGAGGTAAAACCGTTTCATTACTCGAAGCTTTGAAATCACAAACGAAGGGTATTTTCGTAATTACCTAAATCCTGAAGTGGGTACATAATTTCTTGTGACACTTTGTGACACTTGACTAGTCAATGGGCAAGATCCAAATGATGGATCAAAGACCCGACGGTTGGTGTCACAATACTGTCTCGTTGAACTATGTGATTCACAGATATGGAATTTGTGTTATAAGAATGCTACAGCACATGCTTTGTTCTTTGAAGTGTGAATGAACAAACCGGGCCCGGTACTCAGTGAATAATATATTCTCTGAATAAAACATGTGACTTGTTGTGACATCTCACTTTATGTTTTTCTCATTCACAAATAACAAAGGAGTTGATGAAATAATAACTAAGGGGTAAAACGGTAATTTTTACATTCCTCTTAGTTGTTGATACACACAAAGGGTAATATCGTAAATACACCGTGGACCGTGTGAAGAATAGTTGTATCACATCAAACGGAAATAAGAACGCATATGAACTTAGAGATTATCAGTATTGGTCCTTTAGTGGAATCGACCAATATTAAGAATTAAAAGTTCGGGAAAAGTTTGTGAACTTTTTTGTCCGAGCTTTATTCTAAAGCTTCGTTCATGTGGGTCCATGAGGTCTCAATGTTAGACTTTCGGACGAGATTTTGATGAACATAATAAGTATTAAAAATATGTAAAGTTGATTTATTGAAATCTTACTTTAAGTTCAATTATTGAATTGAAATATTTTTAAGTACAAAATTGGTTTGATAATTTTCTCTTACGTATAAATTGCGATTTATACTATGGTAATTATTTTCTCATGATTAAATAAATAAATAGTTATTTTATTTTAATCACCTTTATTAAATATCATAAGTTGCATAATTATATTGATAATTACACATTTATGCAAATTTAATAAATAAAAATAAAGGGAAAATTAATCTTTAGGTATTTTACCAAATCAATATGCGCATAAGAAATTGGAAGAGATTTGGTCTTTGACTTGGTCTACAAATTACCAACGGGTTACGATTATTAATATATATATATTGATATATATTAAAGAATATGATAAGATCCATATCTTTGACTTGGGCTTTGATTTGAATTAAATAATGGATTTAATTTGAAAATCCATATACGATTGCTATATATATGTGATTAGATCACATTAAGAAGAAGGCTAGCACTTTCCAATTCGCATATCACAGAGAAAGAATTTCTCTCTCAATATTGTGCGCTGAATTTTTGAGAAACAAAGAAGAATTTTTTTTTTTTTTGCTCATTGCAGTGCGCATATTGGAAGAGAATTTTTGAGGAAAAAGTTCCTCTATTCTTTCTCTGTTGTTCATAAAGAGCCCACTCTCTTCATCTCAAAAATATCCGAAAGTCATAACATCGAATCCATCGTGGTTGTTTGATCGAAGACGGAGGGACGACTCGCGAATATCGACGACGAAAACCGTGAATAAATTCCGGATTTGTAAGTGTTCCTAATCCTATAACTGTTATATAATTTTCCGGGAATTTATCCAGTCGTTGTTTACGTAATTAATTTATTGTCCATGTATGATAATCGTTTTTAACGTTATGGTTATTTTAATATGTCGAAAATCTGTTTTCATATTAAAAGAAATTATGAAATTCCGCCGTTACTCGTTACGTTCATTATTTATATTAAAAAAGTTTAATATCGATCCAACAAATGGTATCAGAGCCATAATTAGCGTTAATAACGTCATGCAAAATATTTTTTACGTAAAATTTTTAATGCATGCGATTATATGAGTAGTTAGGTGTTGGCGTTTTTGTGTGCATGTATTTTTGAATATGTGAATGTGAATGGATCCTTCTCAAAGTGGCCCTAGGATTGTTTCCGGCTATCGTCCCGGTTTTTATTTTTATTAGAAAAATGTTAGCCACGGTTTTTGAAGGACATAGGATTATGTAAATATTATTATATTTTCCGGAGGACACGAAGAACCAAGACGAGACGAGAAGAACGGAGATTTTTTCTCGGGCATGGCCGTACGTTCTCGGGCGTACGTGAGCTAACCCGAGGCGCCTCCGTGGCCCACAACGATTCGGAAATTGTTCCGGATATTTTTTTAAAATCTATATAATTAAATTGCGCTCATTTATTTTTTCTTAATAAAAGGTGATATTATATATATGACTTAATTATTTTTATGAAAGCTTATTATTTTTTAGAAAAATAAAATTAAGAAAATATATAATATATAGTCACAATATTTTTGAAATATTAAAAGCGCATTTAATTATTTAAGTGGGAGAGATATTGATCTCTAAGTTTTAAAAGCGGAAACTCAACATCACGGCGAAATAACGAAGGAGATAAAGTGTAGTTTATTTTCTATGTATTTTGTCTATGGGTTGTAATTTAGAATTGGGCCATTAGAGAAGTTAAATTTATGCTTTGATTTATTTATACTTCTTGCATTTCACGTCACACGTCATATAGGATAGGACGCCAACACCTCGTGTAAACTATGTCATGTTCATGCGTCATTGTAGTTTGGTTTATAAACAAAGTTATAAAATTTAAACTCAATGAACAAAATTTGTTTTTTGTAAAAACTAAGTGGGAGGGTTGTTTAACGTTGAAATAACCCACGGTCCCCGACATAGATTTAATAACGGTGTGTGTGATGGACTAAGAGTCACCATAGTGGCCCTCTCTTCAATGGAAGTACTCCGGAATCACTCCGTTGATTAAATCGTTAACGAACTAAGCCTTAAAGAGGAGCGATGAGGTGGGGCCTCCCCTAGGTGGACCGTTCTCAAAGTAACTTGAATAAAGGCCCATATGTCGGTTACACACTTAGACTTATTCCTAATATAATCCTCCCTAGAGGCAATGCATTAGAAATAAGTGACCAAATTTTTATGGTAATTAATAAGAACTAGGAGCTGTGACTTCTTGGAAAGTTCGAATTAAATAGTGATGTGTCCCGACTATGAAAGGCGTTTATTTACGGTCTCCCTTAGGAGAAGTAAATAATCATTTTGTTCATAATACCATGGAATCAAAATATCATTTTATCAGATATAATAATTAGGATTGTTCATGCATCATGATTATTCCAAATGTAGCATATGTCTAAAATTATTTTTCTTTATTATAATTTTCAGCAAAATGTCTTTGAACCCGCTCGCAACAATTTTGAGCATTAACAAACTCGAGGGTGAGAATTACGTAGATTGGAAACGTAACCTCGACATCGTATTGACGGTGGAAAAGCACAAGTATGTTCTCACCACCCCGTGTCCTGAAGCTCCGAGTACTGACTCGAGCAAAGAGGACAAGGATGCCTATGATGCCTGGATTAGATCCGATGAGATTGCTAGGTGCTACATTTTAGCATCTATGAGCAATGTGTTGCAGCAGTCTCACCGGGACATACCCACGGCATATGAGATGCTCTTTAATCTCCAGGAGATGTTTGGGTGTCACGGGCGTCAGGCAAGGCAGCAAGCTATCCGGAATTTCATGAATTTCCAGATGAAGCCGGGAACTCCTGTTCGAGACCACATGCTAAAGATCATGGGGCATCTGAATGAGATGGAAATTCTCGGATCCGAGATCAATGGACTCACTAAGACCGACATGATCTTGGAGACTCTGTCGGACTCCTTCGATAGGTTCCGTCTGAACTACTCCATGAACAAGTTGGATTATACTCTGACTGAGCTCATGAAGGAGTTGCAGACTGCCGAGAGACTCCTTCCGAATAACAAGAGGAAGAATGGAGAAGCCAATGTTGCTGAACACAAGGCTTCCACCTCTCGTTTCAAGAAGCAAAGAAAAGGTCCTAAAAACGCCAACCAAACGGGATCCAAAGCGCCTCAGAACAAGGCTAAGGATGCTAAGGGCAAGAGCGTCGCAAAGGTGGACAAGTCTAACCACAAGTGTCACCATTGCGGAGAAGTCGGCCATTGGCGAAGGAACTGTTCTGCCTATCTCAAGACTGTCAAAGGGAAATGTATTAGTCTCGTTACTCAAGCATGTTACATTACAAATAAAGAATCACCCTAGATATTAGATTGCGGGGCTTCTGATCATATTGTGTGTAATTCGAATGGTTTCAGGAAAACAAGACGCTTGAGTGATGGGGAGTTCTCGTTCAACTGGGGTAATGGAATGAATGTCGGAGCAAGATCAGTCGGGACCTTGAAGCTTAAGTTTGGGAATAAAACTTTATTATTGAATAACGTTTATTATGTACCGGATTTTAACAAGAACCTTGTTTCTTTTGGTCGTTTAGAAGAACAATTTTTTAAGTTTAAAGTCAATAATGGAATTGAAATTTATCTTTATGATTCGTTTATTACTAAAGCTCATCGTATTGATTCTATATATTATCTTTATCCGGATGAGCCGACTATCTTAGACACCGAAGTGAATAACGATTCACACAGGAAGCGTAAAAGGTCTTATACTGATGAGACCGACGAAACATATCTATGGCACTTACGTCTAGGACACATTGGTCTTGAAAGGATTAAGAGATTAGCAAAAGATGGTCCTTTGCAATCTCTAAACGTGGGATCTCTACCCACGTGCGAATCTTGTCTCGAAGGCAAAATGACCAAGAGACCTTTCTCGTCGAAAGGTGAAAGAGCCACTCAAGTATTGGAACTCGTACATACTGATGTATGTGGACCGATCAACATCCAGGCAAGAGGAGGTTATGAATACTTCGTGACCTTTACTGATGACTTCTCACGTTTTGGTCATGTCTTTCTTATGCGAAACAAATCCGACACTTTTGAAATGTTCAAGCAGTATCGGGCATTGGTTGAAAAACAAAGAGAGAAACAGATCAAAACACTGCGATCTGATCGTGGTGGAGAATACTTGTCTGGAGAGTTCCAAGACCTACTTAAAGAAGAAGGTATTCATTCTCAGCTTACAGCACCTGGCACCCCGCAACAAAATGGAGTGTCAGAGAGAAGGAACCGAACTCTGTTAGATATGGTGAGATCAATGATGAGTTATTCATCACTGCCTGATTCATTCTGGGGATATGCCTTGGAAACGGCAGCTTACATTCTGAACCAAGTACCATCGAAGACAGTTCCTGGTACGCCTTATGAAAGATGGTGTGGTAGAAAATCTGTTTTAAACCACATCAGAATCTGGGGCTGCCCAGCACATGTGCTAAGGCAAAAGACGAGCAAGTTGGCTAGTCGGTCAGAATTATGCCTTTTCATAGGATATCCTAAGGGAACAAAAGGGTATATATTCTACAGTCCTACCGATAAGAAAACGTTTGTTAGCACGAACGCTAGGTTTCTTGAGGAAGACTTTATAAAGAATGCAGTACCCAGAAGCAGACTTGTGCTTAAGGAAATGTTGGGTGAAGTAGCCAGTACTCCACGTGTAAGGATAAGTCCTACACCAACACAGGAAGAACCGCAATCGGAAATTGAGCGCACTGTGAGTTGTCGCAGTAATAGGGTAGTACGACCGCCTGGCCGATACATGTTATTCGGAGAAGCTCACATTGCCATCGTAAACAAAGAGGTAGATGATCCAGCATCATTCTCCCATGCGATGTCAGGTTCTGAAGCAAACCTATGGCAAGAAGCCATGAACGTTGAAATGCAATCAATGCACACCAACGAAGTCTGGAAACTTGTGGATCCACCCCAAGGAATTAAACCTGTGGGATGTAAATGGATCTATAAGAAGAAAAGAGGTCCGGATGGAAATGTAGAGACATTCAAAGCGCGACTTGTGGCAAAGGGTTTTACCCAAAGAGAAGGTATAGACTATGAGGATACTTTCTCGCCGGTCGCAATGCTAAAGTCCGTCCGTATTCTTTTATCCATTGCTGCCGCCCTTGATTATGAAATCTAGCAGATGGATGTCAAGACTGCTTTCCTGAATGGCAATCTTGACGAGCGCATTTATATGGCTCAACCAGACGGGTTCGTGGAGAAAGGTCAAGAGGGAAAGGTTTGTGAGTTGCTGAAGTCCATTTATGGACTCAAGCAAGCATCTAGATCGTGGAATATTAGATTCGACGAGACTGTAAAAGGCTTTGGCTTTGAGCAGTCAGTAGATGAGCCATGCATTTATAAGATGATAAACAACGGCAAAGAGGTTTTCCTGGTTCTATATGTCGATGACATACTACTCATTGGAAATGACGTAGGAAAGTTATCAGAGGTTAAAATCTGGTTGTCAAAGCAGTTTGATATGAAGGATCTCGGAGAAGCGGCTTACATTTTGGGGATTCAAATCTTCAGGGATCGGAAGAACCGAAAATTAGCGCTCTCTCAAGCATCTTATATTGATAAGATAATGGATCGCTTCAGTATGCAAAACTCCAAGAAAGGTCAGTTACCTTTTCGTCATGGAGTGCACCTTTCTAATGAGCAGTCTCCAAAGACTCCTCAACAGGAAGAGGACATGAGACACGTTCCTTACGCCTCAGACGTGGGAAGTCTCATGTATGCTATGCTTTGCACCAGACCAGATATTTGTTATGCAGTAGGCGTGGTGAGCCGATTCCAGTCAAACCCTGGACCCCAGCACTGGGTTGCTGTCAAGCACATTCTCAAGTATCTCCGGAGAACGAGAAACTATATGCTTGCATTTTCAGGTGATGACCTGACTATGGCGGGGTATACCGATTCCGACTTTCAGGCGGATAAGGATTCCAGGAAATCCACTTCGGGATCTGTGTTTATCCTGAATAGTGGATCTGTGGTCTAGAGGAGTATCAAGCAATCTTGCATTGCTGACTCGACCATGGAGGCCGAATATGTGGCGGCTTGTGAAGCCGCAAAGGAGGCTGTTTGGCTTCGCAAATTCCTTAAGTACTTGGAAGTCGTTCCAAGTGCCAGTGGGCCCATTACACTTTATTGTGATAACAGTGGGGCCGTTGCTAACTGTAGGGAACCAAGAAGTCACAGACGCTCAAAACACATAGAAAGGAAATATCACCTAGTTCGAGACATTGTGAAAAGAGGAGATGCAGATGTCAAGAAGATCTCAACGTTGGACAACCTTGCAGATCCGTTTACGAAGCCTTTAACGAGTAAAGTTTTCGAAAGACACCTGGAGGGATTAGGAGTGAAAGATCATTCACATCTCCTTTGAATCAAGTGGGAGTTTGTTGGGATTTATGCCCACAAAGGAGACATGAAGGACCTTTTAGCAAATAAAATAGTTTATTAATAAAGTACTCGATGTAATAATATGATTATGTTCTTTTGCTGAGAATTAAATAGAGATTAAACATTCCTTCTTATTTATTTAAGTTTGTGTTTATGCATATATGTCTACGCCCTGAAACTATCATCAACGAAAGAAGAGTTAAGTACAGACTTAACAAGATATCTCTTCTTGATAAGTTTAAAATAGACAGTTCGCAATCTTAGGATCGATGGGGCAATCGTATCCGATTAATGATTGTTTGAATAAACTACTGATATCGGATCTTGTGATATTGAGAGTTGTGACTCTAAAGTTTATTCTTGATGTCTTAATGAAGACACTGAACTAGACCTGTGACACTTTGAAGTTCGAGGTAAAATCGTTTCATTACTCGAAGCTTTGAAATCACAAACTAAGGGTATTTTCGTAATTACCTAAATCCTGAAGTGGGTACATAATTTCTTGTGACACTTTGTGACACTTGACTAGTCAATGGGCAAGATCCAAATGATGGATCAAAGACCCGATGGTTGGTGTCACAATACTGTCTCGTTGAACTATGTGATTCACAGATATGGAATTTGTGTTATTAGCATTAGTATCACATCATGCTTTGTTCTTTGAAGTGTGAATGAACAAACCAGGCCCGGTACTCAGTGAATAATATATTCTCTGAATAAAACATGTGACTTGTTGTGACATCTCACTTTATGTTTTTCTCATTCACAAATAACAAAGGAGTTGATGAAATAATAACTAAGGGGTAAAACGGTAATTTTTACATTCCTCTTAGTTGCTGATACACACAAAGGGTAATATCGTAAATACACCGTGGACCGTGTGAAGAATAGTTGTATCACATCAAACGGAAATAAGAACGCATATGAACTTAGAGATTATCAGTATTGGTCCTTTAGTGGAATCGACCAATATTAAGAATTAAAAGTTCGGGAAAAGTTTGTGAACTTTTGTGTCCGAGCTTTATTCTAAAGCTTCGTTCATGTGGGTCCATGAGGTCTCAATGTTAGACTTTCGGACGAGATTTTGATGAACATAATAAGTATTAAAAATATGTAAAGTTGATTTATTGAAATCTTACTTTAAGTTCAATTATTGAATTGAAATATTTTTAAGTACAAAATTGGTTTGATAATTTTCTCTTACGTATAAATTGCGATTTATACTATGGTAATTATTTTCTCATGATTAAATAAATAAATAGTTATTTTATTTTAATCACCTTTATTAAATATCATAAGTTGCATAATTATATTGATAATTACACATTTATGCAAATTTAATAAATAAAAATAAAGGGAAAATTAATCTTTAGGTATTTTACCAAATCAATATGCGCATAAGAAATTGGAAGAGATTTGGTCTTTGACTTGGTCTACAAATTACCAACGGGTTACGATTATTAATATATATATATTGATATATATTAAAGAATATGATAAGATCCATATCTTTGACTTGGGCTTTGATTTGAATTAAATAATGGATTTAATTTGAAAATCCATATACGATTGCTATATATATGTGATTAGATCACATTAAGAAGAAGGCTAGCACTTTCCAATTCGCATATCACAGAGAAAGAATTTCTCTCTCAATATTGTGCGCTGAATTTTTGAGAAACAAAGAAGAATTTTATTTTTTTTTTGCTCATTGCAGTGCGCATATTGGAAGAGAATTTTTGAGGAAAAAGTTCCTACATTCTTTCTCTGTTGTTCATAAAGAGCCCACTCTCTTCATCTCAAAAATTTCCGAAAGCCATAACATCGAATCCATCGTGGTTGTTTGATCGAAGACGGAGGGACGACTCGCGAAGATCGACGACGAAAACCGTGAATAAATTCCGGATTTGTAAGTGTTCCTAATCCTATAACTGTTATATAATTTTCCGGGAATTTATCCATTCGTTGTTTACGTAATAAATTTATTTTGCATGTATGATAATCGTTTTTAACGTTATGGTTATTTTAATATGTCGAAAATCTGTTTTCATATTAAAAGAAATTATGAAATTCCGCCGTAACTCGTTACGTTCATTATTTATATTAAAAAAGTTTAATATCGATCCAACAGTTTGTTTTATAGTCCTGAAAGTAAGAAAGTATTTATCTCAACAAATGCTACTTTTCTAGAGCAAGATTATATGACAAACTTCAAACCTCGAAGTAAAGTTATACTCGAGGAGCTGTCAGGTGACAAGGTCACAATATCTCCAACAGTGCCTGTTATCGAAGATAAAGCAGAAACCACGGTCCCAAATCAGAACCAAGGGGTGCTTAGACGTAGTGGGAGGTTCAAGAGACCAGTTGAACGCTACGAACACACCCAGTTGGAATTTCACCTAGCTGTTACAGACACTAGGGTTGAAGATCCCATAGGCTTCAAGCAAGTTATGGTTGATCCTGATAAGGGAGAATGGCAGGAAGCCATGAACCAAGAAATAGAATCAATGGATTCTAATGAAGTGTGGGAACTTGTAGACTTACCGGATGGCTTCAAAACCATTGGCTGTAAGTGGGTATACAAGCGAAAGAGAGGAGTGGACGGGAAGGTTGAAATCTTCAAGGCTAGATTAGTGGCAAAGGGTTTTACCCAGAGGGAAGGTATTGATTTGGATGAGACCTTCGCTCTAGTCGCTAAGTACAAGTCCATCCGGATTCTCATGGCCATAGCCTATAGTCTCAATTATGAGATTTGGCAGATGGACGTCAAAATCGCTTTCCTGAATGGGTACATTGACGAGAACATCTATATGGACCAACCAGAAGGGTTCGTGCAACAGGGTCAAGAAGGGAAGGTTTGCAGATTACTCAAATCCATCTATGGATGAAGCAAGCTTCCAGATCCTGGAATCTAAGGTTTGATGAGACCATCAAAACCTATGGATTCATACAGAACGTCACTGAGGCCTGCATTTATAAGCTCAATGACGACAGCGTGGAAATATTTCTTGTTCTATACGTCGACGATATTCTTCTCATTGGAAACAGTGTGAAGAAATTATCGGACGTGAAGGCGTGGCTATCTACGCAGTTCCAAATGAAGGACATGAGAGAAGCCAGTTATGTTCTTGGGATCCGTATTTTTAGCGATCGCAACAACAGGCTTCTGGCCTTATCTCAAGCAGTTACATTAATAAGGTGCTTGAACGTTTTGCAATGGCAAACTCCAAGGGAGGTAATTTACCAACCAGACATGGAGTGTTCCTTAGTAGGAAACAGTGCCCAACTTCTCCGGAAGAGCAAGACGAGATGAGACGGGTACCCTATGCTTCAGCAGTGGGAAGTCTGATGTATGCTATGCAGTGTACTAGGCCAGACATCTGTTACGTTGTGGGAATAGTAAGTAGATACCAATCCAACCCAGGTATTGTTGGAATCGGGGTTTGATTCTCGACTCCATTACCACGAAATATGCCTCCGAGCCGTCCCGGTAACATTTAAAAATTATTTTAAAGCGGAAAATTTGTTATCGTAACGGCACGGATATCGGCTAATAACCATTTTAACAAGATCCGATAAATATTACATATTTAATATTCACAACTCATTATTAATATCATAGTCGAAATAAGAAATAAATAGAAAGCAGTAAATGTTTGCATTTATTAACCCAATGCATAAGGTCGTACCTCAGTTGACGTTTCTGGCTGCGGACTCTGAAGTTCGGCAGGGCTCCGCCGGTGCTGAGGGAAACACTCGTGATCTTCCGAGATATTCTCCTGGACTCCTCGTACCGAAGCGTGGGCTTCGCCGGCAGGACTCCGTCGCAAAATTTAACTGAGGTTCTTTTGAAGCTTCCGGAGAAAAAGTCTCTTAAGCCGAACCAGAAAAGAGATCAGAGGCAGAAAACTCGCAGACCCTAGAGAGAGAGGGAGAGCTCGAGTTTTTTGCTCTGGGGAAGGTGTGAAAAATGTTGTAAATGAGCTCCCTATTTATAGAATTGGCCCATAACCGAATTAGAGAAATTCTCTCATCATTTTTTTCGATTTTCATGTAATTAAATACAATAATTATCTTAATCCAATGGCTAAGATTCAATCTCATCTAAATCCAATGGTTATAATTATTTAGGCATTTAATTAAATAAGAAAGACTTGGTAAAACCAATCTTATCTTCTTATTAAAATCGAATATATATATATAATCAATTTCAAAAATTATTAAATATAATTAATTATTTTAATCTAATGGCTAAGATTCAATCTTATCTAAATCCAATGGATATAATTAATTAGAGATTTAATTTTAAATAAGAAAGACTTGGTAAATAGAAAAACCAATCTTATCTACTTATTTATCTTTATTCGAATATATATATATAATCATAATTTTGAGATATTATTAATTATCTAGATCAAACGGCTTAGATTAATCTTAGACCGATCTAATGGATCGAATTAGTTTAGGATAAAATCAAATATCTTAAGACTTAGTAAAAGCCCTAATTCGATTTAATCCTTAACCATATTTCAAAAATTATATATTACATATATGATTAATTAATTTCCAATCCGACGGTAAAGATTAAATCTTAAACCGATCTAACGGATACAATTAATTAGGTCAAATTCGAAAACCCTACGCTTGGTCACCAAGCTACTATTTTCGAATTAGGGTTAGGTCAAAAATCAATCATCTTAATCCTACGGTTGATATTAAATCATTTCCGATCTAAAGGATAAGATTGATTTTAGGGTTTTTGACAAAGTACCAAACTTTAGGTACTTATGCCGCAAATATTAAACCCTAGCTAGGTCAAACTCGTGTGGCTAGATTATGCAGGCCCACATCGATTTACACAATATATATATATATATATATTATTAATATAAATCCATTAATTATTAATTAATTAATAATAAGATATTAATAATTAAATCTAAATAATTAAATTATATTAATAATTCCTGATCTCAATATCACACATTGAAATGTCATGGTGCCACACCATCATTTAAATTCGTGACATGTGATTTAATTTCATAGTTTATCGAACCGAGCACAAACTTAGAAAATCCATAAATCACAAACCGTAAGTCGAAATGACTTGGTTCAAAAAGAAAAGTTGCTTAGAATTTAATTTCTAACAACATGGTGCTGATAGAAAATCTAAATTCTAACTTTATTTTATCAGTTAATTTCGTGCACCAAGATATGGTACTTTTGCCACGCTGACGATAAAACTATCTGACGTCTGCCACAAATCTTTCAGTTTTATAAGTCTTGCCAAATGATTAAACATTATCCAGAATGTATTTTAATCACGTACGTATCATCCGTTACGGAGCTATCCTGGGGACCATGGACCCGTATCACTTAAGCTCCAACGAACTGCTAGTTGTTTGTCAAACCTCGAAGTGATTCCACTATAGACCCGAGGCTGCACTCTTTAGTGATACGGTATATATTATTCCCTTTATAACACCAGGGTGTCCATTGATACAATCAAATTCGGGTTATTGATCTTTCACTTGATGATCCACACACGAGCAGGCGGTTTCTACCGCTATGCCCCTCATTGCATTTTCATCCTTGACTCAGTCAGTAATATTATGAGTTACCCACTTATGGTTTTGATTCATAAGTTGCGCACGGGTACCTCTCACTTCTCACCACCGACAATCAAGGGAATCATCATCACTCTGAAGAGAGCTGTGTGATGCCCATGTCTATGATCAACCTACCCTTACTGCTGACTATCATGTTCCCAAAATAATAGTGTTGGGAACAGCGGTAATATTTCGTGTTCTTTAACGGTTAAATTAAAGAACAATCAAGCCAGCAACTCGGACTCAAGATCACTCGGGACTTAGATCGAATATCCATTTAATCATCTACTAGTGACTCAACTCCAAGTTATCAGTGACGGTCTTATATGATAACTTCCGGAGTTTAAGTCAGGTCCAGTCCAGTATGAAGACACTTCATACTTAATGCACTTCTAGTGAGTGTGACACACACAAAATCCAAAATAGGATTGTCACTTAGTCACATTAATGACCTTATACGATTAATGGGCTCCCACCCAGTTGATCAGGTCACGGACATTTTAAGTTCATTTATTATGATTATTAATTCTTCCTCACATTGACTCTGTTGTGATAATATTAACATAATTGCATCCTTTATGAACTAAGGAAACAAACATTCTATTTTACTCTACCAGAAACTATAATAAGATTAACATAATAAGTATCATCTTTATTCAATGACATATCATAATCTTTTACAAATAGATAAAATATCTTGTTTAAGGACACATATGTCCAACACAACAACGTTTCAGAGACGTTGATAGAAATAGTGGCAGCAATAATGTAGAAAATAAGGCGCGGCTGTGAACGTTTTCCTACCACGTCTCGGAGCCGTGCTGAAATATTTGCGGCCAAAGTACCACGTGTTGGACATGTGTGCTTAAACAAGCTGTCTTTTCCCTAATTGTAAAAGATTTTGACCAAAGTCATTGAATAAAAGATGTTACTTATTATGTTAATCTTATTATAGTTCCTGGTATAGTAAAATAGAATGTTTGTTCAATAGTTCATCGAGGATGCAATTATGTTATTATTATCACAACCGAGTCAATGTGAGGAAGAATAAATAATCATAATAAATGAACTTAAAATGTCCGTGACTTGATTAACAGAGTGGGAGCTCAGTAATTGGATAAAGTCATTAATGTGACTAAGTGATGTAATCCTATTCTGGATTAAGTGTATGTGTCACATCACTAGAAGTGTAATAAGTATGAAGCAGCTTCATACTGGACCGGACCTGACTTAAACTATGGAAGTTGTCATACAAGACTGTCACTGACAACTTGGGGTTGAGTCACTAGTAGATCATTAAATGGATATTCGATCTAAGTCGTGAATGACCTCGATCTTGGACCGTTGAATTGATTGTTCTTTGATTTAACTGATAAAGAACACATTTATTGTCGTTCCAAATGCTGCTATTTTGGGAACATGATAGTCATCAGATAAGGATAGCTTGGTCATAGAAACGGACATCACACAACTCTCTTTAGAGTCAAGATGATTCCCTTGATTGTTCGTTGTGAGAAGTGAGAGGTACCCGTGCGCAACTTATGAATTGAATCCATAAGTGGGTTACTCACAATATTACCAGCTGACGTACGGTTTGTGATTTAGAGAATTTCCAAGTTTACAATCACTTTCGTAAATATGTGAAATTTAATCACATGTCACAAATTTAAATGGTGGTGTTTCACCAAGACATTTAATGTATGATATTGAGATCAGATGTTAATAATATAATTTAATTCTTTGGATTTAATTATTAATATTCTTACTAATAATTAATTAATAATTAATAGATTTATGTTATTTACATAAAATATATATTTGGTATATATATGAATGTGTTAAAATAATGCGGCCCAAGTAAATGTGTAAGTTGGACTTACATGAATTTACTTGGATTTGGAATTTCCAAATATTTGGCATAAGTACCTATGCTTAGGTATTAATGGAAAAACCTTGAAATTAATTTGGTCCATTAGATCGGTCAAGTTTAATCTTAACTGTTGGATCATGATAATTAATTTGGAAAGCATCATTCAAAAATGATTTGGTGACCAAGCATGGATTTCAAAATTGGTCAATTAATTATATCCATTGGATTAGTTTGAGATTTAATCTTAACCATTGCATTGGAAATTAATTAATGGTATATATGGAAATGCAAAATTCGAGTTTATCATGATGGAGGTCGAATTCTACTTGGTAATCAAGTTGGAGAGTTGACTTTGTCCTAAATCAATATGGTCCATTAGATTGGTTATGGAATTAATTCTAACCATTGGATCAAGTTTATTGATTTTGAAATTTCCATATGCATGCATAAGGAATTCAAATTCTAATATGTAAGGAAGTTAATGGATGCTTGATTTATTCATGGTTTCCTTATTTGGTTTAATCCGTAATTAATCCTAACCATTAGATCATTGGTGATTCAATCTTGGCCATTGGTTTGGAGTGATTAATTATATTTGCCCATTATAGAATTCGAAATTCATGCATGGAAACATCCCTTATTGGCTTTTCCATGAGCCTATAAATATAAGGCTCATTCTCCACATTTCACACACCTCTCCCTAGAGCAACAATTCAATCTTTCTCTCTCTCTAGAGTCAGCGAATTTCTTAGCTTCTGATCTCCTTTTTCTTGGTTCGGCTTAGTGAGACGTTGTTCTCTGAAAGCTTTAAAAGAACCTTCACTTAAAGTTTCGCGACGAAGTCCTGCCGCCGAAGCCCACGCTTCGGTAGGAGGAGTCCATGAGAATATCCCGGAAGATCACGGGAGTTTCCCTCAGCATCGGCGAAGCCCTGCCCATTTCAGAACGCGTAGCCGGAATCGTCATCACCTGAGGTACGGCCTTATGCATTGGGTCAATAAATGCAAACTTTTATTTAAAGTTTATATATTTCCTATAGACTAGATTATTAATAATGAATTTATGAAAAGTTAAATTAGTAATAATTTATCAGATCTTGATTCTGGTTATTATCCGATGTTCAAATCGTTGTACGGGTAACAAGTTTTCCGCTTTAAGTAATTTTTTAGATGTTACCCGGACCAAAGTTTCAAATTTCGCGAAATTCGAACGACATTCTGACCGATTTTTATTTTCGCTGATATGCGAAACGAAAGTCCTGTCGTTTCGTTGTTTTTTTACAAAATTTCGCGAAATTCGCACGGGCACGTGGGTGGAAAATCGTTTGTCATTTTTTTGAGTAAAAATTGCGAATTAAACTAATAAAGTGTGAGTATAATTATTTTTGCCGAAATTTTATGCCGTGGCGGGGTGGGGTGGGTTGCTCTTGTGTGAGTATAATTAACATACATATTCACTTCACATAATAATTTGACTTAATATTATACACTTAAACTAATAAAGTGACTTAATATTATACATTTCACGTAAATATTAAAGTTACAAATGTGTTTTGTTGTATACAATTATGTCTTGTATTTATTAAATATGTAATTTTGAACCTATATAAATATCTTGCATAAATACTCAAATAGTTTTTACAAAATATCCGTCGAAAACCCCATCGGCATGCGGTATGCCCATGAAAAAAGTGCGGTATATGCGGAATGCCCTTTTTTTACGATTTGCCCATCGACATACCCATCGGCAAGCGATATATCCGTAAAACGGAAAATGCAAAACGACATCGGCAAGCGACATTTTAAACCTTGACCCGGACGGTTTGACAGCATATATCATTATAAAATTATCGGGAAACGTAATGAACTTCCCAACACCATGCTCAAAGATTTCAAGGACTGTTTTAAATTTTCCTCACATCAGATATTTGTACTAATGTTAATATATATCAGTACACAGTACGTACCCATATCCTCCCCCACTTTAAATTATAATTCTGTTTCAACGTATATAATTATCACCCACGGTTTAATTTGGCAAGATATGTCAAAATTATTAGTCGTTGCATATTAATGTATATATATTATTGTTGAATTTGTGTTTCGATCATTTAGACTAGTCCGTACGCAAAGTATTATTTAACCGTTTCAACAAAAAAATTTATTCCGAGTCCCACCATGCACCTTATATTAGTGTTAGAAACAAAGAATGATTTATTGTTTTACAATAGTGATATAACTAGCTATATATAGTCTGAGTACTTCTAAACCCTTATAAATAATAAAGTTGTTCATTAATAATGATAAAATTAAATCCGTACGTTTTTATTATGTATAATAAATCTTTACTTAAATATATATACTAGTAATTACTATATATTTCTAAAACTTATCGTTAAATTAAAGAAAAATAAAAGTTTTTGCAAATGCCGAGATGTAAAGGTTTCCAATCCGAAAGGGCCGGAAACCACAGTAGTACCACAAAGACATAAAATTATTAGCCGTTATATATTATTGTTGGAAATTGTGCTAATTCGATCGTTTAGAGCCGTACGCAAAGACGTATTTGACCGTTTCAACTTATTTTATGTATAATGTATAGTCCCACCTCTTTATTTTGTGTTAGAAAGAACGAGTGATTTATTATTTAATCATATATTATATGGCCATGTCTAGATATTATATATAGTCGACATAACTATATAGTTTGGCATCTAAACCCTAAATAGTCAAGTGTACGTAGTTTTAATTAACGATAAAACTAAAACCATTTTGATTTTTTATAATTAATATGTACTTAACTAATATACTATTTAAAATTTCTAAAACTTATCGTTTAATTAAAGAAAAATAAAAGTTTTCACAAAAGCCGAGATGTGGTGGTTTCCAATCCGCGGTATAGCCAGTTAAACCGCAGTATAGTCTATTAAAAAATACAAACCACGGCATGGGAACAAATCGGAAAAAGAAACTTACAATAAAATTCAAAAACGCGAGCGGGAAGGAGTTAAACGGCGGTTTTAAAATACCAACACTTAGAAAAAAATTCAAATGGTGCTTTAGTTGGGTTGTGGGAAATAAACCGCGGTTGGTAAACCTAAACCACGGCATAATAACGAGGTCTCGGGCAAATTTTTCCTTTTATCAAGCCGCGATAGTTTCTAAAATAACGAGGCTTGAGCACGAGACCAAAAATCGAACGTTCTAGTATTTTTCTCGCCGAAGCGGATATGTATGTTAGCAGAGGCTTTTATTTTTTGTCCTCTACAAGTTTGTTACTCCAATTAGCCGCTACTAAATTATTCCATCGCCGCGAGTTTTTCTGGATCAACGTAAATATAGCCGAGGCAGTATTTTATATGGCCGCGGCTCTATGCGCTTACCAGCATTTTTTTTGCTTTTCCATCATTTTCCTTCTTTTTTTTCCCTCTCTTTCTCTCTCTTTTCCCTCCCTCTCTCTCTCTCTCTACCAAAATTTCATTGGGAATGTTATTTTAAGTTTTGTGAATTATGTTAATTTAACTTATGTGAAGTTGATAATGGGAATGTTAATTAGTTATAAATATTTGATATGAATTATGATACGGTCTTAGGTACCACGATATCAATATGTCGCAAGATTCCAATGATGACTACGTAGCAGAGTATATAGCGTCGCAACCACGACCAAGTCTATGGGCAAAGCGCGACAATCCGACGACCTCAACGAGTGTCGGTACGTTATTTAAATTGTAATATGATATTAATTATGTTTAGAATTTGTTTCATTAAAAATTATCTATGCATGGTTGTTAAATAATTAGGAGCGTCGCAACCACGACAAAGTCTATTGCCACCGCACGACAATCCGACGACCTCAAAGAGTGCATGTGCGTTAATTAAATTGCTATATAATATTAATTATGTTTTTAAAAAAATTCATTAATATTATATATGCATGGTTGTTAAATAATTAGGAGCGTCGCAACCACGACAAAGTCAATCGCCACCGCGCGACAATGCGAGGTCTTCATAGAGTACCGGTGCGTTAATTAAATTGTTATACGATATTAAGTATGTTTAAAATTTGTTTCAATAATATTATGTATTCATGCTTGTTAAATAACACTATTATTAAATATATATAGTTGTTGACTTATTGCTTAAGAAACATGTGGTTGGAAGAAAACTTGTAGCGTGAAATAATGGGAGATTACCGGGTTTTCACATGTTGGCCATGTATGCCAATGGCACATTTACTGAAACGTAAACACAACTACGTTGATTTCCAATGCCTCGGTAGTGAATCTTTCGATGACGTCGTATGTTTATATCATGATGATGAATACGATTTTGTGAATTTTCATGAATTGAACATATCATGGATCCATGTTTGCCAAAGGTATGTCATTTTTTCCAATTGTTACTATTTTTCTTTTTTATTGAAATTACATGATAATTGATTTGATGCAATTATAACATTCTTTATGTAGTTATTTGTACGACAAATTGACTGAATTCAACCATTACAAGTATGGGTTTATGCCTCCATTGAGCGATTTTGGGAATCAAAGCAGTGAGACCTTGAAACTTGACATTTCAATGATGTTAAAAAAGATGAAGAAATGCGTTAACAGACAAGTGTTTATTTTCCCATACAATAGTCATGATCATTGGATTTAGGCCATACTCGATCCTTGGAAATAGATGGCACATATCTCAAATCCTTTGGAATCGGATCAGATAACCGATCATTTGAGATACCTAATTACCAGGTAAGTTTCTCATTACAATTATGTTATAATAGGCCTCGGTCTTCGATTACAAAAGTCGCAGCCTATTCAATGGTGACATAGTTAATATAACTTCTAACAAAAATGATTTGGAAAAGAAGACATCGGGTTAAGAACATATCCAAAGAAGATCACAGAATTCTCTTTACAGATTGCGCGAAACAACCCGGCAATGTGGAATGCGGATACTACGTGATGAAGTATATGCAAGACAGGGTTACAGAAGGTATCAGTAAAAACCTATCATTATACGCACATAGTTATTCAACCAAAGATATTGATGATCTTAAAAACGAATTAGCGAGTTATGTACCAAACTTTATTTTGTGAAGGTGTATTTAGGTACTTTTTTGAAGGCGTATTTAACTACTTATTTGTATTGAATAGTGAATTGTTTGTTACTTTAAGAACTGAGTTATATGTACATATACAATTTAGTAATGGCTTTTTTTTTTCTGGGCTTGTTTATCATTTTTGAATATATAGGAAAGCTAGCTTAATTGCAAGTCTAAAACTAGTGAGGGCGCTCCCGCGTGGGGGGGCTTCTGGGAGCCGCAGAGCCCTTCCGAGCGCGTAAAGGGAAAACCGAGCGCTCTGGGAGGCTTTCCGCCACGTGGGGGGGCTCTTGGACGCGCGGGAGGCTACCAGGCGTGCTCGACGGCCATACGGGACGCTTCTGTAATAAATTTGGCCGCGGCGTGAATATAAAATAACTGGATATAATTTTTTAATTGTCCGCGGCACAGTTTTCCAACACGACGAACGAGCCGGGCTAACGTTTATAAAAAGCCTAGGCGTAATATTAGAAAGGCCGCAACTATTAATAAATTAATACAACGGCTGAAATAAATCTTAATTGCGGCTCATATCACATTCTCTAAAGGCAAATATTTCTCGTAGCTACCCGCGGTAGAAAAAAATGATTATATGTTTGTACGTAACACGGCTCATTTTCTAACAACCGCCGTCTATACCAAAATAAAATAACGACTAATTTCAACTAGCACCGTAACAGGTTTAAAAAAAACTCAATTTTTAAATATCATCAGGAGGCCAAAGAGTCGCGGCTTAGATCAAGTATTACAACGGCACAATTCACAAGTTACTCCGGTATCGTTTTTTCCCTATACCGCAGCTTCCGTAACATACATTTTTAGAAGGAATTTTGAAAGTAAGCCGTGGCTCTGTGTTTAACTACATGTCGCGGTTCTGTTTGGTGGAATATCGTTGTTTCCTGAAATCGAAAACCGCAGCTTATTTTAGTAATTATTCGTTGAAAGAAGCCGCGGCATAATATTTAACGATCTGCCGCGGTTGAGTTTAGTCGAACATCGTTGTTTGATCAACTATAAAGCCACAGTTATATTAACTATGTCACCGTTGAATAGGCCGCGAATTTTGTTATCGAAGACCGAGGCAATCTTTTGGTTAAAAAAGGGTAACCACAACGTTTTAGAGATGTTGAAACAATTTTAGACGCGGCATATTTTAATTTTCACCGCGGCACGTCTGTTTACCGACCACGTTTCACAAACGTGCTGAAATATTTGTGGCCAAAGTACCACACGTTTATCAACAACGTTTCAAATTTGTCCTCAAAGGTTTCAAGGACTGTTTTAAACTGTCTTCAAGTCACGTATTTGTACTAGTAAATGTTCGAGGTGCACAAGGTCAGATCATTATGGACCTCGGATACCAAGGATATGCTGATAAATGGCAAACTCCAAGGTGCCCAAGGTCAGATCAAGATAGACCTTGGCTCTGGAAGACAATGCTTATCGGTAAAATCCAAGGTGCCCGTAGTCAGAACAAGATAAACCTCGGATCGCAAGGATGACCTTTGCGACAAAACGTAGGAACTCATAAAAATCATTTCAATTCGACAACACAGATCCTAAACACTATGTTGGGGTCATTGTCGTATACAAATACGAAATAAGACAGGGTCCCACAATATACTTTATCTCGTTCGGGAAACGGCGAGGGCTCTTAACGCACCAAGAATCACTCTAAAACAATGTAACTTCATATTCTTTACGTTTTTTTTTTCTTATTGCACTTCGGCAATAATTTTAAACAAAAATTTGGGTCGTCTAAGAAATTTTACCAACTACATACACAATGGTTCAAAATTCCTAGACTTTTTCTCTATACTTGTTTTTTTTTTCCCAGGGTGATAGTATACACCAGTATACTACACAGTTGATATTATTATTATTATTATTATTATTATTATTATTATTATTATTATTATTATTATTATTATTATTATTATTATTATTATTATTATTGTCAAGGGTAGTTTAGTCATTTATCTTTTGATATGTTAGGCTTATACAAAAGCCCCTTTTGTAACCTAAAATATTCATGCTTCATCAATAGAGTTATTTATCTCTTTCTTCTCCTTGATTTCTACATGATACCAGAGATACAATCATAATTCTTCGTTGAATGCTTCCGCTCGGGTATGCTTTGTTCGTCATCGTCACTCTTCGGGGTTCATATTGGGAGATTTGAGGTTTGTTTGGGGGAGAAACAAAACAAGAACAAAATTCGCGATTTTCGGACTACAACGAAGGCCCTGGGTAAAATTGCAATTACACACTCGTTCACCGTTGGATCCTCTTGAAACTTTGGCAGATTGTTCTCTGAACATATAGGCGTGTTTAGATGGTAGAGATGTGGTTTTGGCTTTGGATTTTTGGATTTCCTTGTGTTTCCATGACTTGCAAGGAAACTTCTCCTTAATGAATCAATGTTCACTTGGATGGATCGTATAGGAGTTTTGTTGTGCGACATTTTCTAAGCAGGAATCGAATATGGAGTAATTTTTCTAGCAGTCTTATGAAGAGCAAAAGAATCGTTGGAAGGCGCAATGTTCGAAATTGTAAGCCAAAGAGTCGGTTGCAATCACGTGATTTATTTGTCTCTCCTCATATTGGATTGTCATCATTCAATCATTTTGGTTCATCGGGTATACCCTCGCCTATTTGGATCTTAGACTCTGGGGTAACTCAACATATGTCTCCCAATTTGGCATCATTTGATTCTTTATCTCCTAATTCATCCATATCCATTATGACCGCTAATGGTACTCCAATGCCTTCGGAAGGTGTTGGTTCCGTTGTTACCCCTCACATGTGTCTTTCTGATGTCTATTATGTTCCGGATCTGACTCTTAGTATTGCATCGGTTGGTCAATTGTGTAACTCTAGTTGTTCTTTGGTTATTTTCTCTTCTACTGATTGTTGGGTTTACGACTCAAATTCTAAGAAAGTGATTGAGACAGGCCGTAGGCAAGGGAAGCTCAATGTTTTGGACGATCTTAAAGCACCAGATATTGCAGCCTCTAGTGTAGATTTGTCTTCTTTTCGTTTAAGTCGTTCTTCCTCGGACTTCTATTTATGGCACTCTAGTTTGGGACATGTTTCTGCGTCTCGTTTGCAGTTTTTAGCTTCTACAGGAGCTTTGGGATGACTAGAGTTTCACGATATTTCAGATTTTTTGGTTACAAATTGGCAAAATTTTCATCGCTACCTTTTTATAGAAGTGTTTCACCATCTCTTGCCCCATTTGATCTTGTACATTCCGACGTGTGGGGACCTGCTCCCGTATCAACAAAAGGGGTTCTTGGTATTATGTTTCCTTTATTGATGATTTAACTCACTATTCCTGGGTTTATCTTATGAAACGCAGATCGGACTTCCTTACTATCTTTAATGACTTCAGAGCTCTCATCAAAACTCGGTATTCTGCTCTCATTAAGTGTTTTCGTTGCAACTTAGGGGGTGAATACACTTCCAATGATTTCTCCCAGCTACTTGCCTCCGATGGGACTGTTCGTCAAACTTCATGTACAGACACTCCTCAGCAAAACGGTATTGCTAAAAGGAAACATCGTCATCTGGTTAAAACTGTTCGTTCGTTCTTATTGTCTGCCGAAGTTCCTAGTGTTTTTTGGGGGGAAGCCATTCTTACCACTGCTCATGTGATCAATAGAATCCCAACCTCACATAATGCAGGTTTGTCTCCTTCTGAAAAATTATTGGGGAATAAGCCTGATTATTCATAGTTGCGAGTCTTTGGTTGTACCTGCTTTGCTCTTCGACCTCACGTCGAGCGTACTAAATTGACTTCTAAATCAACATTGTGTATCTTTCTAGGTTATAGTAGTGCTCAAAAGGGATATCATTGTTTTGATCCAGTTGCTCAGAAATTATATGTCTCTCGCCATGTATTTTTCTTACAGCATATCCCATTCTTCTCTGTCCCTGCTAGTTTGCATAATATGACACAATCAGATCTTGTTCGCATTGATCCTTTTGATATAGACAGTGTTGCACAGTCTGACACTTTAGCTCATGATCCACCGACCCCTCCAGCGATTGCGGATCATCCACCTTCTGAGCATGCAGATCATCCTCCTCCACACCAGACTACGAGAGTTCGCAAGTCCACCAAGCTTCCCGATTTTTTTTATTCTTCATGTTCTACATCATTTGCTTCCTTCATCACCTTTATTCATGGTCTATCTGATCTTACGTCTTTTCGAGAGGCTGTTGTTGATCCACTTTGGCAGAATGCTATGGCTGAGGAGCTTGCTGCTTTACATCAGACTCATACATGGGATTTGGTGCCTTTACCATCTAGAAAATGCACAATTGGCTCTCGTTCGGTTTACAAGATCAAAACGAAATCTGATGGAGCTGTTGAACGATATAAGGTCCAACTTGTTGCTAAAGGCTATTCCTAACAGTACGACGTGGACTATGAAGAAACGTTTGCACCCATTGCAAAGATGACGACTATCCGTACACTTATTGCTGTTGCTTCTGCCTGTCAGTGGAGCATAACTTAAATGGATGTCAAGAATACATTCTTGTATGGTGATCTTCATGAAGAAGTTTACATGACACCTCCTCCAGGTATTGCACACACACCCGGTCACGTCTGTAAACTACGAAAATCACTTTATGGCCTGAAACAACCCCCCCCCCCCCCCCCGTGCATGGTTCGAGAAGTTCTCCCTTGTAATCACTTCGCTTGGTTTTCATCTGAGCTATCATGGTTCGGCTCTATTTGTCAAACGTACGAGTGTAGGCCGTATTCTCTTATCCTTGTATGTTGATTACATGATTATTACTGGTGATGATTGTGATGGGATTAAATCTTTGAAGTGTGAGTTGGCTCGTTGTTTCGCTATGAAAGACTTGAGCTTGCTACGATATTTTCTAGGTATTGAGGTTGCTACTTCACAAAAAGGCTATCTATTATCGCAGTCCAAGTATATAGTTGATTTATTTGAGCGTGCGCGTCTCACTGACAACAAGACTATTGATACTCCCCTTGAGACCAACGCTCCATACTCTTCGTCTGATGGCACTCCTTTTCCTGACCCTAGCCTATATCGTACAGTTGTAGGCAGTTTGGTTTACCTCACAATTACTCACCCAGATATTGCACATGTCGTTCATGTAGTTAGCCAGTTTGTCACTGCTCCTACTACAGTTCATTGGGCTGCCGTTCTACGTATTCTCAGGTACCTTTGAGGCACTCTATTTCAGAGTCTCTTGTTTCCATCTTCCTCATCTTTAGAGCTACTTGCTTATTCTGACGCTGATTGGGCTGGTGATTTCACGGATCGCAAGTCAACTACTGGATTCTGTGTTTTCTCGGTGATTCTCTTATCTCTTGGAAGAGTAAGAAGCAAGATGTCATTTCTCGATCGTCTACATAAGCTTAGTATCGTGCTATGGCCTCGACCACTTGTGAGATTGTTTGGTTGCATTGGTTACTCTCTGACATGGGTGTTTGCCTTTCCCAACTTACACCATTGTACTATGATAATCGGAGCGCGATTCAAATTGTGCGCAATTCACTTTTTCATGAGCGGACCAAGCACATTGGTATTGATTGTCACGTTGTTCGCCACCATCTTCAGACTGGCACCATCACGTTACCATTTCTTACTTCCATTCACCAGATTGCTGATTTGTTCACGAAAGCTCACCCCACCTCGCGTTTTTGTTTTTTATTTGACAAACTCTCGACGCTTCACATAGCATCGTGAGTTTGCGGGGGGATATTAGCATATAATATCATTATTATTATTGTCAAGGATAGTTTAGTCATTTATCTTTTGTTATGTTAGGCTTATACAAAAGCCACTCTTGTAACCTAAAATATTCATGCTTCATCAATAGAGTTCTTTCTCTCTTTCGTCTCCTTGATTTCTACATTTATCTTTAATAGATTCTTAATTCCAAAATCTTGAAATTTTCCAAAATTCATATTTTGTGTAATAATAAAATATCCTCCGTAATCATGTCCTATATTCAAAAATTGAATTAAACATTTGCGGTAGCATTTGTTCTCTACTAGTAGAATATAGCCTTGGGATCGTTCACATGTTTTCCCATCGTATTCGAAAATACAGGGTTTTGGACGTAATTTGTGGGGACTCGACTGCAAACTGAATATACTTATCATAATGGTATCCTAGGTGATCGACGAGGACCCAAAAATTACTCCTTTGAACCCTAGACATTCATACGAGGCCGTGAATTACGTTCAAGATGATCGTTGAGCTATCTTTCAAACTACACGCGTTACATAAGCAACCATATATCAAATACGATGTTTTGCAGCCAATTTGGAAAGGCTAACTGAAGAGATTTCGAATATATCCACCCCGTTAAGTTTATCATTGAATTTAAATTTTTATACACGGATGTAAATACGTCGAGGTAACTTATCCATGTTTAAAGCATATCAATTAAAAAATACCAAATAATATAGAAAAACGAGACCCGTTTACAAAAACATTGCCTAGCGTAACAAAGACATGCCCGGTTAGACTTTGAGATCATCTCGAAGTGCCTCAATGTATAACTAAGCCATTGCTCGGTAATATATGAAGGCAGAAATTAGCTTAGAAATGGTGCGAGGCTATAAAAAATGAAGTACGAATATTCCTTCAAGCTAAATCAATTTGCGAGGTGAAAACACCCGAGTGGGTTAGAGAATTCTATGGTGATAAGGAAAATAAGGGGATATGGAAGTCTCTATAGACTCCATCAGCCTAAACAAGGTTTTCCTTAACGACTATTTCCTAGCGCCCCACATCGAGAGATTGGTCGAAGCAACGTGCAATCACGGACTGCTATCCTTAAGAAAACCCTAGTGGGATATGACCAAATTTTCATTCATCTCAATGCCCGAACGATAAACCGTATTTGCAATAGGACGAGGTGTTTATCGATACGAAGTGATACCACTCCCTCTTAAGAACGTGGAGGCCAACCACTTACGGCTCGTAAACAGCTGTTTGTCGAATACGACCTCGAATAAACAATGGAAGTATATACAAACAAAATGCTACCCAAATCAAAACCTTCATACGACTACTTGTTCCACCTCGGAAAATGTTTCGAGATGTTGAGAAAATACCACATGAAGCTGAACCCTTCGAAGCCCATCTTCAAGGTCTCATCAAGAAAATTCTTTAGAATACTTTGCTGCAATCGAAACCACCTCGATGAGCAATTGGTGGTCCCTGATACCTTGAACGATATTTGAAACCCTAGAACCAGATATTCAGGATATAATTTCTTTCTTGTATTTTCCTAGCATTCAAGCGAATGATCTGAGAGAACTTGGTGAATCTATCGGTTTGATTTTTCACCTCGTGAATTCAATCTTAACGAGGTTCGAGGTAGAAATCACCTTGGAATTGCAAGGTAACTTAGACCGAGTAGTTTATGCAAAGAAAAAAATAAAGTCAAGAAAATTTTATGGATTTTGAAATCAAATTGAATATTTATTAGAGGAAGAAAAAAATGGGCAAAGAAAACGGCAAATATCATTGATGAAAGTTAAAACCTTCAGGAAATAAGGAAAGGTCAAAAGGTCGGACTCCCGACCAAAGAAAAATCCTCGCAAACGAGGTCGTTATGGATTTTCTCAAAGGCACGTCGTTTTGCAATCAAAACGACAAAGCTTGTACGAAAATAGATGTGTGCATTTTCACTTCGTTGAAGATCTCACGTCAACATTATAGTCCATCAACCATTCCATACTTAATGGACTTGGGGGCTTATTGTTGATGATGGATTTCATCCCCGGACAAAACGACATATCGTCTGTCATTGCATAAATACGACATGCCGTTTAGTGTCTTGACCGAAAAAACATGTCGTTTGTCCTCTAAAAGATATGGCAGCGAAAGGAATAATCTCTTAGCAAAAATTCTATATTTAATTAATATGGTAAACATTAATTAAATAAAGTTTGTTATTTAATAAAGTGTCAAGTATATATTTGTCATTTATTATCTTTTTGTACCATGATCAAAATTGAGGGGGTTAAGTAACAATTTTCTCACTTTTGATGCACAATATGCGAATAATATTGAAGTCTATAATTAGACTTGATAATCTCCACAAATCAAGAGATTGAAAGGGCAATTCTGACTCCTTTATCACCACTTTTTGTTAGGAGAATACGTATACATGCTTGGTCAAAATGACAAAAAGCCTAGCACTTTAAACATGTCAACCATGAGTGCATGAGAAGAAGGTCAAGTCCAACCACTATCGCTAAAAACAGGAGAAAGTAGAGGTATCCAACGTGTACATGCAAAGAAGCTTACAAATACATAAGAAGAATGCATTCAAAAGGGGATTCGGGGGGAGAAGAACAAGTTTAGAGAGAGAAGACTACAACAATCATATGGAGAAGATTTATATTTCATATTACTCATTGTATGAGATGTATTTTTCACCTCGTATTTACACATCGTTTTTGTCACCTCGTTTCTGAGCTTTTCTTCATGTCTTCCTCATATTGTACTCACTTCGATTCAATAATAAAAGTAGAGAGGCAGTAGTCAACTACCGCTTGAGACGAACCTCTATGAAAAAACATCAGTGTCATTTTCCTTTACGCTTTATATTATATATATCTTCATAATTTATATGATATATTTGCTGTTATCTTGGCGAGTAAGACGGAATATCGGGATTCATACGGCAATATTCGTAGACATAACGATAAAACGGATTACAATTAATCCGCGACAGTTGATGGTAATTTTTGGCATCAACAGTAATATGTATAAATAGTTATGAAAACAAACCGAAGATCCGCTTGTTCACCTGTAGCGTGTAGGCTTAACTTCCTGGTAATTTTTCACATTTTTCCGGACGGGTAGCTTCGGGTGAAGTACTTTTTTTTTTCTTCTTATGGCGTTTAAGTATCTCCCATATCGAAAAATTACATTTGCAAAAACTTCGACAATTCTCTGTAGCCATGCTTCTCGAGCTGTAAATTAAGTGAGTGAATGCCGAAGTATCGAGCTCAGTAAATTAAACGAATGCCATAAAAGTCGTCATATATATAACATATTTGTTTGTAATACGCTTCGTTGATTAATAATACAAGATGAGATTGATCAATTGATATCTGTGACATATCTGCATAACAATATTTTGACAAGAATTTTAGGTCATTCATCAATTAATTCAGCCTTATTTATTTTTTAATAATTCATGTTGTTATTGCATTTATTTCATTTCGTTTCATTAAGAGTGAACAAAGGCCGTTAGAGAATTAGTTCCATCTGAATTATTGCATTGATTAGTTTATTTTTAATTTTTTATTCATTTTTTTTTACTTGGTAGTAATTTCACTTTTTTAAATATATTATAGTTCTATTGCATGTCAAAATGCGGTTTAAGCCGAACTTAAACAGTTATATCGGACTATCGGTAATTGATAAAATTAGATTTAAACTTCAATAGCGCAGCTTTTGATTCTAAAATTGAAATGTCCAAACAATACGGTAATAAAAAAAAATTGTATAAATAGTTTTAAGAAAACTAAACCGAAAACTCGTTTGTTCACTCCTAATTTATGCGGTAATATTTTGAAGCACGTGTATACAAATTCGATAATCCAACCCATGACTTCTGTATACATTCCCTTTTGGAGCACCTGTAAATCCTCCGTAGTATTCTAATTATTTGAATTTTTTTATAAATTAGCAATCAATTCATCTTAATATATCAATATTAATCAACTATAGTATCCAAAAGTTTAAAGGTGACTTATGACCGAACAATGTAAAGAAGCAAGTATACCAATTAGTAAACTCTTGCCGGTTACTCACAGAGAAATCTTTTTTTTTTAGAGACGATATTTTTTATAGAAGAATATTACATGTAAAGACAGGTATAGTTTAAATCAACGATATTAGCGGCACAAGTATCTAATGTTGAGTCAACAAGAGCGGCAGGGGTCCAATTAATGTTGACAAAAAGTTCCATCACAAATTAGCTAATATCCGTCAAACTGAGGCCACATGGTGTCTGATGCATTGGCACGTATCGTTCCCACGTGGCACTGGGTCTCGCTCCCTTTCTCTTAGTCGCCACGTGAGAGCAACGCGTGCCAGCTCATCAAACGCCATGTAGCCCCACTATGTCGGGCATTAGCCAATTTGGACGAAATTTTTGGTCAAACCCTCTTTAAGCAACAATGAGCACAATTACCTACCGCCAAAAACATCATTGGACCCCTACAGCCCCACTTGACTCAACATTGGGTACTTATGTTGTAAATATCATTTGTATATGTAATTTGTTATATTTATTTTCATTGGATTGACTATAAGTCTATAACTAGAATCAAATTCGTACTCTTTGAGTATATATTAGAGCTCCTAAAATTTCTACATCTAAGAAGGAATGAAATGTTTCAAGGAAGTTTGTTAATAGCACTACAAATAACACAACATGAAGAATGCGTTGACTAGAAGATACAGAGTTGACTTCTTATCAGCTGGTGTTGCTAATCCTCTAAAACTAGTTACTTACCTTCTGTCTCACCGTAACTCGTACGACGAGAAACTGAAACCGGAGCGTCCTTCATTCGTGGATTTCAACTCCAGCTTCTGAAATGGGCTGTCAAATTCATTCAAGTACATTTGTTCATCAGATATTGTGTTCTATAGTGGAAAGATAATGTTAACATTAAAACCAAAAACAAGGATTCCACAACCGTTCAAGAGGGGGTTTACATCCATTAATTAAGTCCTTAATAGTAATATCTATTATTGTTAGGGATATACGTGGCTTAAGTACCAATAAAATTAGTGTTTTTCGGGTGACATAATCCCATTCTTTGTTTTTCACGGGTTAATTACCCAATTTCTTGATAAATGTGTCTTTGGGGTACTTAATCTTAACACTATGGGAACTTACGGAGCCACATAAATTATAACATTCGTTACTTTTTCTGCGATTAAGAAACAACGAGATTATGCGCCCCAATACACTAGTAAATCGGTATTTATGCCGCAAACATCCCTTTATATTATTAGGGTATTTAAGTATTTTACAGTTTAGTTTCAATTATGGTTGTGTTAACCTTATAAGTGCTCCAGTAAATTTAGAGGCTACGATCTGAGGTTTGCGTTTCCTACACTTGAGCATCACAAGAGAGTGTCGGGCCGGATTGAGCTATTTTGTTACGCTTACCAATAGAGAGTTCTCATTTCTCTTCTATTATCTATCCGGGTCTTAAAATCTGCTAATATCACTGATATTTTGTTCCTAAAACGACTATTCATAAATAGAAACTTGATTACAATGGTTTCTTCGAGGGGAAAATACCAAAACCATGATGTGTTCATGACCCGAAGGAGGAAAAAAAAAAGGCCATAACTATTTTCTTTGTGGAGGAGAATCATATTTAGATTTAAGCGATATTTGCGGCAAATACACAAAAGATAGATGAAAGTGGCAGCGTATTCCACTTTTTTTCTGTCGCGGCGATATTTTTAATTATGCTACATAGGATTTTACAGTTTTGACATATACGCCAAAAAAAAAAGTGGTATATCCCTCCACTAAATTTCACCTAACTTACAAGTAAATTTGCGGCAAATATCCCATAATATACGCTACAAATCAAGAGAGAAAAGACCTGCTATTAGGATCATAGTAGAAGCCATTGATGGAGCCATCGCTACACGAGAAGCATACATAGTAAAACCCGGCTATAGTTAATCCGCAGTCCGTTCCCACATTGACAAAGTATTGCTCTTTCCATCTCTGCACCCTCAGCAATAATTATAGAATTATTATACTTTAAAAAATATGATCTGATATTTTATGTCATTGAGTAAACGGATGACGCGTGAAGTTACCATAAATATGTACTGGTAGTTGCTCATATCCAAGTATTTTCCACCATCAACTTCCACTTGGTTCTAATTGTAAGGAAAATTAATAAAGAGAGCAGATATAAATAAAAAAAATATTACATATATTTAAATAATTAATTAATAAATCACGAGCTCTTACCGCAAGAGGACTAAAGGAAGAAAACTTGGTCCAGTGTCGTATATCGTCTTCCGGTCTGTCAGAAGTTACAAAATGATTAAACAAGAAACATGTTCTTTATTCTGGATATTTCTTTAAAAGCATAGCGTGATTATTCATAACCTAATAGATTTGATCGTTGGAAAGAAAACGTACGTTGCTTCCCATTTGCCCGTGAAGAAAGTATAGTTCTTGATATCAACAATTTCACCTTCCCAAAACGTTACAACCTGACAGAAATCGAAATGGAAAAGTGCAAGCATGAATGCAATAAGCTGCAAAGGTTTCAGAATGAAAATAAACATTTCATAATGTTCCCATGTTTTTACGGACGCCTTATTCGTTTAGACTTACCAAAGAAGGAAGCCAAAAATTGGCTAGGGAGTTGGGCCCATGAGTGATGGGCTCAGGAACAACAAGCTAGGCTAGTTTACGGCATGCAGTTTACTTAGTAGTATATACACATTAGTCTTTATATTCGATTGTGTCGTTTTTCAATTAGTCTTATGATTATATCGTTTTTAAAGTGTGCTTGGTTGAATTGTTTTGAGTTTGACCTGCCTATGAATGGATCACATTTCCAAGATTATGTAACTATTAACTAGTTTAGAGAGACTTGGCTCCAGAGAAAGGCTCCTTAAGAGGAGACATCACTCCTGTTACGAGACCGAGATCCCGGGTAGTATCACATGTATATGTGATTGCAAGAAGCAGAATAGTGAATGAAGTCTTAGATCACAGATATTATACTGATTTCTGGGCAATATATAATCAAATTTCCAGAATCAAAGAGAACTGCTTTGCTTTTTCAGATCTTCTGTGTATATATATTTATTTTTTTATATCGGAAAGAGATTTCTTACCGGTGTATCTGCCATTGGAACATTGAGAGCTTCCATGGTCCCACAGAGGTAACCGTGTTCGAGATCACATCCTTGTATACATACATTCACTCTCCATGCTTCATCTTTTTGTAGACCCGAGACATTCTGAGTACCCGAAAAGGTCTGCAACAGAATAACAATTTAATATTCCTCAATGCATTAGCATTTTTCAATTCTTCATAACAAATTTCGCAACTAAATAATCGAATGAAACTATGATCGAGGAACTTCAAAACCGTGAAGATAGAAGAACGCTTCTAGACATCATCGAACACTGAATTACCAACATCTTGGTCGATTTACATGAGGAATCCCGAAAAATTCATGGGAGTACAGCACACACACAATGAAAAAAACTGCAAAATTATATTATTATAACATTATATTTCTTCTAACTTCTAGGTTCCTGTCTGAATAAATTATTCAAAGTTGAGAAATTTCCTCTAGTTCAGTGATACAAGTTAGATATCAGAAAGCTCAAAATTTTCGATAAAGATTTCGCACGAAGCTCGATTGAAAACGAGAATTAGGAGCCAATTTGTAAAGTCATGGTACGATTTCCACATCCAAAGAATGAAACACAATCGTTTGAGATGATTGAAACAGAAAAGGTAGGGATTATGAAACTGGACCTGCCCAACACTCAAAAGGGTACACGCTTGAGGAGCAGCCTGTCCAGAATTGGCAGCTTCTGAGACAAAAACCAATCGATTCAAACATCAGATGACTTTGGATCACAGAGAGAATCAGAGAAGAAGGTACCGGAGAGCTGAGAAGGAGCAGGGGTATCCACCACTCTCACTGGCATTTTCCGATCCAGAAATGAAATTCAATCGTCAAGCTTTTCTCCTCTTTGCATTACTTAATAATGATTATTAATAATCATAATATTTTGGTACTTATGCCGACAATACATACCATAATAATTTTCTGCTCAAATTATAATCTCGTTTAAATCTATATATCTATATATATATAAAAGCATGAAGACAAGTTTTTTCAACATATTTTTTTATAATGGCATCTTGAAATATTATTTTTTTAGAATTTTGAATTAAATTTAAATAGTCATACCAATAATTTAAGATGCATTTGAGAATTTATGATGAGCACTAATAATACCAATAATTATATTAAAGTCTCAATTATTTCAAAAAACAATCAATTTTTTAAATGGTGATTAACAATCAATTTTCTAATGCCTCATGCACATATATGCTCTCATATATTTTGAGATTATATATTTTTTTCTGGTTGTTTTTGCCGAAAGTAATATAAAATTGGAGAAGAGAAGATGCAACAGTAGTTATACTAATGGGGTTGCATCATGAGTTGTTATAGATAATGGAATTAAAAAACTGATGAATTATTTATTTAGGAATTGATTTATGTTTAGGGTGAATTGTCAATTATCTATATATATATATAAAAGCACGAAGACATGTTTTCTCAACAAATTTTTTTATAATGGCATCTTCAAATGCTATTTTTCTAGAATTTTGAATTAAATTTAAATGATGACAAAATTTTCTCAACAATTCTCTTATAAAGACATGCTCAAGTGCTAATTTTTGAGAATTTTGAATTAAAACAAAAACTCATACCAATAATTTAAGATGCATTTGAGATTTCGGTTTTGATTATGTCCACGAAAAATTGTATTTGGTACGTGAATAATTAATTTTAGAATATGCAAAGAAAAATGCGATAATAGCGACTAAAGTACCTAAATCATGCTATACAATTTGTTTACTATATATATATATATTGTATTTTCATTTCTTAATTTTCACAATTTTAATTTAAAAATTATAAAAATTTAATCTTATTCAATTGTTTATATATCTAATGTATTCTCATTTCTTAATTTTTACAATTTTAATTTAAAATATTATAAATTTAATCTTATTCAAGTACTTATTTCTATATATATACGTTAAAAACTTAAAATAAAATGGTGCATATCAAAAGGCAATAGTATGCAATGCATTCAATTGCTTCTTCATTTCACTAATTGTATCGATTAATTTATTCATTTGACAAAATAAACTTTAATTTGTTATGTAACTCTTTAGAAACAAAAGGCTGACCTTTCAAATGCATGCATATTTAAGCATCCTTTAAGATTTTTTATTGTTTTTAAAGGAACATTATTAGCAACGTATGTGGCTTATAATGCTCATTTTATAATTTTTAACTTCATTAAAATAAAATAAAACCTACAAAATGCCCAAAAAACACTTAAAGTTTAAAAGAAATGCCCACAGTTTCATAAAACTAATTTATACCCAATAATAATTTTGTTTGGACTATATTACCCTTATTATTAGTTATTAATTTTAATTTTCGTTTATTTATTATTAATTATATATTAATTTTGAAATTTTTTTCCTATAATTGTGGTATTTGATAATTTCCTTAATTATAAACCCATTAATAATTGTGGTATTTGACAATTTCCTTAATACACACCACCTCCGTGTTCACCCCCTTCGGCAGTTGCACCCCGCCCACCCCGACCCCGCCACCATCACGCGTGGCTTCGTCGCCGGCAGCCCCGCGTACGCCGGCAGCCCCTCGCCTCGCGCCGTTATGTAGCTTCCCGTCGCATCTCGTCGCCTCCGTCGCATCTCGTTGCCTCCATTACCTCTCCTTTGCCGCGACCCATCCATACGCCGGCGGCATAAAAGCTTCCCGCCGGCGATCGGACCTCACCATCCCTTCCCGCCCACCTCGGCCGCGACGATCCTGCTGCCCGCTAACAGCAACAACAACAACCTTTTTGGTCCTTCGCCGGCTACGCTCCGGCGCCGTCTCCGGCGATCCACTTCTCGGAGCTGGAGACGGCAATGTCAGAGAGCGAGGCTGCTTCGCAAACATTTCGCACCCTGGTGGAATCACACAATTTCAGTGTTGGTCGGAGAAGAGAATGGGTTCGCCAGAGTGCTCGGAGATGCTCCTGGAGTCTTCGTAATGACAAAAACCATTTGGTAATTATATATACGTATTTATAAGTATATGTGTAATTGTAATTATAGTTACAAAATTATAGTTTTGTAATTACAGTTACGTAATTATAATTTTTTCGTAATTATATATACGTATTTGTAATTATAGTTACGTAATTGTAATTTGTAATTATAGTAACGTAATCGTAGTTTCGTAATTACAAAAAATTTGTGATTAAAGTTGGTAACTACATATACGTATTCGTAACTATAGTTACGTAATTGTAGTTTCGTAATTTAATTTACAGTTTTAAATTGGTAATTTAATATACGTAATATAATCACCAATGAATTGAACGAAGGCTTTTAATGCATCGAAAGAAAGATTTCAATGGACGGTGCTCTATCCTTCAAGCGACTAAAAATGGTTCTGCAAAAAAATACCAGTTAGAATATAACTGATTCTTTATTTTTTAAAAATTAAATCGTTAGAATAACTATTAATAAGGAGAAGATATTTAAAAATTATTAAGGAATGAATTATTAAACACGTTGAGAAGTTATTCGAAAATTAAGGAATGAAAATATTCAAAAATAAAGAGTAATCAGTTATCAATTTTTCCTATATTTAAGGAATTTTTTTATTTTATTTTATTAATATTAATTCGAAAAAATTAATTAATTAAAAATTAGAAGGGCATATTGGTCCATATTTCAATTAATTTGTAGTTTTGATTACCATAAACAGAAATGGGCATTTTTTTGAAACCTTGAGTCACAAATGGGCATTTGCTTCATTTACCCTTAAAATAAAGAGTTTTTATTACACGTTATTAGTCATTTAGTATTTCAACATTTGGTTTATCCACTTTAATGCATGGATTATATTATTCACGTCTTTTCATATGTATAGATTTTCCTCTATAAATAGACCCTTTTACAAGAAACGGTTTTTATAATTATGGTATTTTTCGACATATATTTTTTCTCTCTTTTCTCTCTAACTTCTTCTTATGTTCTTATAATTTGTTTACCGTGTCTTGATTTTCATACTATTTTTGCAGAACGTCAATATTTTCCAAGGTGAAATGACTTATTATGTTATCATTCGAAATCCACAAGCTAAGTGACGGTCTTCACCTTTAAGTTAAAAAATATTTACATTTTTTATTGGCTTTCAAGAAATTGTAGAGAGTCATATGACATATGTTGTTATTAATTTTGTTTGCTCTATCTATTTTTCTCAATTTTCGAAAATTGAAACCTGCTATAAAAAATGGCAGAGTTGAGAAATAGTCTTATATGCAGTATCTATTTACCTTTATTTATTTAGTTTTATTATTTTATTTGTATATAAAGTAATATAGTTAGCACTTTTTATATATATATTTAGCTTGGTTATGTAACTTTCAATAAGACACGTTAGCATATTTACTCCTTCAATTTGTTCATCCCTTTTCATTTGTTCATCTCTTTTCATGTAATAAGTTAATCAAACAGTCATCAAGTAAGCATCAATTCAATATAATATTACTGCAGTTTTCAGTTACACATATAATCATTACAAAGAAGAAAGTATCAATTAAGTCTCTTTTCTTTTATTTTTGGTGAAAAATTATCACATAGAGAGAGACAAACTCATTCATGTATTATATTGTGAATGGTTAAATGTTAATATTGATATCTTATTAATTATGAAATTTAATTGATATCGAAAAAGTCATTATTGATGGATATAAGGACATATATTCCACGAATATTAGTTTGGTGTACTTTTTTTCTTTTCTTCTCAATTTCAACATGAATATATCACTGATTGTTTATATATATATATATATATATATATATATATATATATATATATATATATATATATGTGTGTTGAGGTCGGATTTCGTCAAATCCATCTTCAACACAACTCGTGTCGTTTTGTTCATAAACGACATGAGGGAAGGCGAGGAAGTCCTCATCCAAGGAGGATTATTCCCGAGGGGGATCATCCGCGAGGAGGTCTAGCCACGAGGAGGGATGGTTAGCGTAAGAGCCAAACCACGATGAAGCGTCCCATCACGCTCGTCTCGAGGAATTTCGTCATGATGATCGGCGCAGAGCCCAATAGCGGCTGAAGGGATGTGCATTTATTGAAGCCCACCTACCCACTCTGGCAGCCTGCTCTAGAAATGACATAAAGCATGGGTTAGCCACGCTTCCCTCAAATAACTCTAAGAGAAGCTAGTGATTGGATGTGACAGAGCAGAAGGGAGAAAAAGAGAAGAAATGAGACCCTAGTGATAGTGATGGAAAGCTGGCAAAGTCCTCAGCCTATAAATACTATGAGAAACCTCATTGAGAAGGGGATAAAAAAAAGAGGGGAGACTCTGGACGGAAGAGATGAGTTTCTAGAGAGAGAAACTAGTTTTTAGAGAGAGAAACTCCAGAAAAGGAGAGATTTCTTTGTATTTTTTAGTACCGATCTATTGTAATCCGATTATATGGAGATTAGAGAGCACCGTCGTGCATTTGTTCATCATACTTCGAATGTCCAGCTAATAAACGGGAGAAACCGAGTCCTTTCGGGAATATAATAAATCTGGAATATTCGTGTTCATTATTTTTATTGTGTTCATTTGATTATTCTTGTGACTGGAAAAGAGCGGTGAAAATCGCCCTCAACAGTTTGGCGCCCACCGAGGGGCTTAGTTTTTCTCTAACTAACAGCCAGGAACTCGAAGAGATGACGACGGACGGCGACAACGACAACACCAAGCACTGATCTCATCTTTACCTTTGATAAATAAAACTGCATTCTTTCTGCGTTTTCTTGCAGGCCTTGCCTTGAGCTTCGATTCGACAGGTCATTCGCCCCTATCAGACGCTCGAGGCAAAAGTTATGGACGTCGGAAGATTGGTCGCCGAGAGCGATGGCTTCGTCCAATGCCTGCTCGTCGCCCATCGCTCCTCGGACCATATTCTCGTTTCTATTTATCATCTGCACGTGATTTCTAGTTTTTCTCGAAGATTATGTCTTGAGCTTCGATTCGATAGGTTATTTGCAAAAATCGGATGCTCGAGGAGAAAGTTACAGGTGTTGGAAGAGCTCATCAAGAAGGAGAGCTCGAGGAGCTCATCACGAAGAGGAGCTCGAGGAGCTCATCACGAAGAAGAGCTCGAGGAGCTCATCAAGGAGAAGCTCGAGGAGCTTATCAAGTAGAAGCTCGAGGAGCTCATCACGAAGGAGAGCTCGAAGAGCTCATCACGAATAGGAGCTCGAGGAGCTCATCAAGGAGAGCTCGAGGAGCTCATCACGAAGGAGAGCTCGAGGAGCTCATCACGAATAGGAGCTCGAGGAGCTCATTAAGGAGAGCTCGAGGAGCTCATCACGAAGGAGAGCTCGAGGAGCTCATCACAAAGAAGAGCTCGAGGAGCTCATCAAGGAGAGCTCGAGGAGCTCATCACGAAGAAGAGCTCGAGGAGCTCATCAAGGAGTAGCTCGAGGAGCTCATCAAGGAGAAGCTCGAGGAGCTCATCACGAAGGATAGCTTGAGGATCTCATCACGAATTGGAGCTCGAGGAGCTCATCACGAATTGGAGAGCTCGAGGAGCTCATCACGAATAGGAGCTCGAGGAGCTCATTAAGGAGAGCTCGAGGAGCTCATCACGAAGGAGAGCTCGAGGAGCTCATCAAGGAGAGCTCGAGAAGCTCATCACGAAGGAGAGCTCGAGGAGCTCATCACGAATAGGAGCTCGAGGAGCTCATTAAGAGCTCGAGGAGCTCATCACGAAGGAGAGCTCGAGGAGCTCATCACAAAGAAGAGCTCGAGGAGCTCATCAAGGAGAAGCTCGAGGAGCTCATCATGAAGGATAGCTCGAGGAGCTCATCACGAAGAAGAGCTCGAGGAGCTTATCAAGTAGAAGCTCGAGGAGCTCATCACGAAGGAGAGCTCGAAGAGCTCATCACGAATCGCAGCTCGAGGAGCTCATTAAGGAGAGCTCGAGGAGCTCATCACGAAGGAGAGCTCAAGGAGCTCATCACGAAGAAGAGCTCGAGGAGCTCATCAAGGAGGAGCTCGAGGAGCTCATCACGAAGAAGAGCTCGAGGAGTTCATCAAGGAGAGCTCGAGGAGCTCATCACGAATAGGAGCTCGAGGAGCTCATCACGAAGGAGAGCTCGAGGAGCTCATCACGAAGAAGAGCTCGAGGAGCTTATCAAGTAGAAGCTCGAGGAGCTCATCACGAAGGAGAGCTCGAAGAGCTCATCACGAATCGCAGCTCGAGGAGGTCATTAAGGAGAGCTCGAGGAGCTCATCACGAAGGAGAGCTCAAGGAGCTCATCACGAAGAAGAGCGCGAGGAGCTCATCAAGGAGGAGCTCGAGGAGCTCATCACAAAGAGGAGCTCGAGGAGCTCATCACGAAGAGGAGCTCGAGGAGTTCATCACAAAGGAGAGCTCGAGGAGCTCATCAAGGAGGAGCTCGAGGAGCTCATCATGAATAGGAGCTCGAGGAGCTCATCACGAAGAAGATCGAGGAGCTCATCAAGGAGGAGCTCGAATAGCTCATCATGAAGAGAAGGTCAAGGAGCTCATCACGAAGAGGAGCTCGAGGAGCTCATCAAGAAGAGCTCGAGGAGCTCATCACGAAGAAGAGCTCGAGGAGCTTATCAAGTAGAAGCTCGAGGAGCTCATCACGAAGGTGAGCTCGAAGAGCTCATCACGAATAGCAGCTCGAGGAGCTCATCAAGGAGAGCTCAAGGAGCTCATCACGAAGGAGAGCTCGAGGAGCTCATCACGAAGAAGAGCTCGAGGAGCTCATCAAGGAGGAGCTCGAGGAGCTCATCACGAAGAGGAGCTCGAGGAGCTCATAAAGGAGAGCTCAAGGAGCTCATCACGAATAGCAGCTCGAGGAGCTCATCAAGGAGAGCTCGAGGAGCTCATCACGAAGGAGTGCTCGAGGAGCTCATCACGAAGAAGAGCTCGAGGAGCTCATCAAGGAGGAGCTCGAGGAGCCCATCACGAAGAGGAGCTCGAGGAGCTCATCAAGGAGAGCTCAAGGAGCTCATCACGAATAGGAGCTCGAGGAGCTCATCAAGGAGAGCTCGAGGAGCACATCACGAAGGAGAGCTCGAGGAGCTCATCATGAAGAATAGCTCGAAGAGCTTATCAAGGAGGTGCTTGAGGAGCTCATCAAGGAGAGCTCGAGGAGCTCGTCACGAAGGAGAGCTCGAGGAGCTCATCGTGAAGAGGAGCTCGAGGAGCTCATCAAGGAGAGCTCATCACGAATAGGAGCTCGAAGAGCTCATCAAGGAGGTGCTTGAGGAGCTCATCAAGGAGAGCTCGAGGAGCACATCACGAAGGAGAGCTCGAGGAGCTCATCATGAAGAAGAGCTTGAAGAGCTCATCAAGGAGGTGCTCGAGGAGCTCATCAAGGAGAGCTCGAGGAGCTCATCACGAAGAGGAAATCGAGGAGCTCATCAAGGAGGAGCTCAAGGAGCTCATCACGAAGAAGAGCTCGAGGAGCTCATCAAGGAGGAGCTCGAGGAGCTCATCACGTAGAGGAGCTCGTGGAGCTCATCACGAAGAAGAGCTCGAGGAGCTCATCAAGGAAGAGCTCAAGGAGCTCATCAAGGAGGAGCTCGAGGAGATCATCACCAATAGAAGGTCGTCACCAAAAAGAGCTCGTCACTAGACAGCTCGTCATCAAAGAAAGCTCGCCTCCACCGGGAGATCATCAACAGAGACGCCATTACCAAAATTTTGAGAAGAGCCGATTGAGACGCGCCCGACGATGACGACCCTCATAAAAACTATAGTTTGATGCAGACACGACGAGGTCTATCCTAACCACGGCGCAAAATCGGCGACGAAGTTGGCTGACCACATCGCAAAAAAAGGTAATCTACAAAATTACAAACAAACCGGCGAGAGTGCCGAGAAAATTATTAAAAAAAATTTATATACGGCTAAGGGTGCCGAGCAAGCCCAAATCGGCGAGAGTGCCGAGGAAACAAACAAGGCGAGAGTGTCTATGGTGAGAGTGCCAAGCCTTAAAGGCGAGAGTGCCTATGGGGTTCTGGAAACTAATCGGCTCGTACCCGATGAAACCCAGCGACACCCACAAGTATTAACTACGGCGAGAGTGCCGAGAGAAAGAGGTACGGCGAGAGTGCCGAGAAAAAAGAGGTACGGCGAGAGTGCCGAGAAAAAGAGGTACGGCTAAGGGCGCCGGGTAAGCCCAAGACAGCTAGAGTACCGAGCAAAAAGAAAAAATATTTACGGCTAAGGGCGCCGAGTATGCCCGAGCCGGCGAGAGTGCCGAGCAAAAAGAAAAAATATTTACGGCTAGGGCGCCGAACAAGCCCATACCGGCGAGAGTGCCGAGAAAACTACGAAAATATATATATGTATACATACATAAAGGCGAGAGTGCCTAAGAGAAACTGCTCGGTGAGAGTGCCGAGCAGGGAGAAAAGGAAAAGAAATATACATACGGCTAGGGCGCTGAGCAAGCCCATACCGGCGAGAGTGCCGAGAAAATTAAAAAAAAAATACGGCTTGGGTGCCGAGCAAGCCCAAACCGGCGAGAGTGCCGAGAAAATAAAAAATACGGCTAGGACGCCGAACAAGCCCGATTCGGCGAGAGTGCCGAGAAAATTATGTAAAAAAAAAAATATACGGCTAAGGGTGCCGAGCAAGCCCAAACCGGCGAGAGTGCCGAGGAAACAAACAAGGCGAGAGTGCCTATGGCGAGAGTGCCAAGCCTTAAAGGCGAAAGTGCCTATGGGGTCCTGGAAGCTAATCGGCTCGTACCCGATGAAACCCAGCGACACCCACAAGTATTAACTACGGCGAGAGTGCCGAGAGAAAGAGGTACGGCGAGAGTGCCGAGAAAAAAGAGGTACGGCGAGAGTGCCGAGAAAAAAGAGGTACGGCTAAGGGCGCCGAGTAAGCCCGAGCCGGCTAGAGTGCCGAGCAAAAAGAAAAAATATTTACGGCTAAGGGCGCCGAGTATGCCCGAGCCGGCAAGAGTGCCGAGATAAAAGAAGCGAGAGAGCCCAAACAAAAGGCGAGAGTGCCTACGGCGAGAGTGCCGAGAATAAAAAGAGGCGAGAGTGCCCAAAAATAGTGATCCTCGATCACGACCAACGTGCCATCGGGAGGGACACTCCTTTCCGACGAGCACGAATTTTCTCTTATACAACAGAGTAAGGCGTGATGCCCGACGATGACACACATGCCCAGGAACGATAGGTGATTGTTCAAATAAACAGACAGCGAGTCTCTCGATGAAAAATCAACGATGCCTGGGCCGCATCAGCGCCCGTCGGCGAATGTCGTCGCCAACGAGGGCCTCTATGACGACCGAATACTCTGGCTCATGACCAGGGAACCACGCCAACTTTTGAAGAAGAACCAGAGAACAACACACAACGAGAAGAATAAAGGAAGCACGACAAGGAGAAGAAATAGCTCGGCGACATAACCACACAAGGAGCCGACGAAGCGATCGTCAACTTCGAGGATTAGTGAAGAAAAGCAATGCGAAAGAAAGAGTTAGTCATGAGCAAGGCAAATGTTACTGCATCCGTGACATAGGCATCGTCATCGCGAGGAGACTAGCGCTGGAAGAAGTTCATCGCCACGATGAGTTCGTCGCTATAAGCGAGCTCGTCGTCACAAGGAGCTTGTCGAAGAAGATCATCGCTGGAAGAAGTTCATCGCTGCGAGGAGTTCGTCGCTATAAGCGAGCTCGTCGTCGTGAGGAGCTTGCCGAAGAAGATCATCACTGGAAAAGGTTCATCGTTGCGAGGAGTTCGTCGCTATAAGCGAGCTCATCGTCGCGAGGAGCTTGCCGAAGAAGATCATCACTGGAAGAAGTTCATCGCTGTGAGGAGTTCGTCGCTATAAGCGAGCTCGTCGTCGCGAGGAGCTTGCCGAAGAAGATCATCGCTGGAAGAGGTTCATCATTGCGAGGAGTTCGTCGCTATAAGCGAGCTCGCCGTCGCCAGGAGCTTGCCGAAGAAGATCATCACTGGAAGAAGTTCATCGCTGCGAGGAGTTCGTCGCTATAAGCGAGCTCGTCGTCGCGAGGAGCTTGCCGAAGAAGATCATCGCTGGAAGAGGTTCATCGTTGCGAGGAGTTCGTCGCTATAAGCGAGCTCACCGTCGCGAGGAGCTTGCCGAAGAAGATCATCGCTGGAAGAAGTTCATCGCTGCAAGGAGTTCGTCGCTATAAACGAGCTCGTCGTCGCGAGGAGCGAGGAGCTTGCGGAAGAAGATCATCGCTGGAAGAGGTTCATCGTTGCGAGGAGTTCGTCGCTATAAGCGAGCTCGCCGTCGCGAGGAGCTTGCCGAAGAAGATCATCGCTAGAAGAAGTTCATCGCTGCGAGGAGTTCGTCGCTATAAACGAGCTCGTCGTCGTGAGGAGCTTGCCGAAGAAGATCATCGCTGGAAGAGGTTCATCGTTGCGAGGAGTTCGTCGCTATAAGCGAGCTCGCCGTCGCGAGGAGCTTGCCGAAGAAGATCATCGCTGGAAGAAGTTCATCGCTGCGAGGAGTTCGTCGCTATAAACGAGCTCGTCGTCGCGAGGAGCCTGTCGAAGAAGATCATCGCTGGAAGAAGTTCATCGCTGCGAGGAGTTCGTCGCTATAAACGAGCTCGTCGTCGCGAGGAGTTTGGCGAAGAAGATCATCGCTGGAAGAAGTTCATCGCTGCGATGAGTTCGTCACTATAAGCGAGCTCATCGACGCAAAGAGCGTGTCGCCAAGAGAAGCTCGCCGCCATAAGAAAGATGCTTCACCCAACGAAACCAAATACAACTCAGCAGGATTCTGCATCAGCTTCCCGAACGGAATCCACCGATCAACAGATTATGATGAGGTTCTCCGACAAAGTTTCTCGGGGCAACCGCGTCAACTAAAGTGGTCGACGGAGTTCGCAAATAATATCCTTGACAGTTCACGGTTACACTCGTCTTTCATTTTACCAAGTGTTTACACTTGATAAAATGGGGGACTAACTGTTGAGGTCGGATTTCGTCAAATCCATCTTTAACACAACTCGTGTCGTTTTGTTCATAAACGACATGAGGGAAGGCGAGGAAGTCCTCATCCAAGGAGGATTATTCCCGAGGGGGATCATCCGCGAGGAGGTCTAGCCACGAGGAGGGATGGTTAGCGTAAGAGCCAAACCACGATGAAGCGTCCTATCACGCTCGTCTCGAGGAATTTCGTCACGATGATCGGTGCAGAGCCCAATGACGGCTGAAGGGATGTGCATTTATTGAAGCCCACATACCCACTCTGGCAGCCTGCTCTAGAAATGACATAAAGCATGGGTTAGCCACGCTTCCCTCAAATAACATCAATATATTAAAATATATATATATAAAGAATGTGGTTTGGTTGGGTTTGGTTTAGCTGACCAAAATCAAACAAACATGATAACAAGAAGAAAAGTTGGCGGCAAGTTCCGAGCAGTATAGTCAACGCGGTCAATCGGTAATTCAAGATGGTGCAACATAAATTCGCTACATTCTTTTGCATATTAATTTGCTATATTTCATCAGTAGCATACTCAATTCTTCGTCTTCAATGTCAATTTTCATTTTCACAGTGACATAGCAGAAAACTATGCGTTGAATATTTTGTGAACACCACTGCTTAAGGCAAATCAAAAAAATAAAAACAGTTGTTCACAAAGATAAACAAATACCCAAATATGGAACTGTTCGTGAGATAAATTTTGGCTACTTAACATATTCAAACACATACAATACTATATATATAAAGATTTTTGAGACTGCATAGAAGTTAATCGTTTAAATGACAGTGATGATTTTTTAACATATAAAGATTTCCAATAAAATATTTTTCTTACAATTTCCAAATATTTTATTAGCCACTTCATGTTTATGACACTCGCTTGAATTTCTTTATTATTTTTTTACGAATATACTTTTTTTTTCTGATGAAAATAATGGATACGTGATATAATTATATGAATAGATTTTTTTTTTAAATCTATAAAAAAAAGGAATTTAAAATATTTTTGTAACAATATGCAATGTCATCAACTAAACATTTTATTTATATATTTAGATAGATAGAATAATTTACTGCTCCAATTTTAAACATAAAAAAAAACTTTCCATATATATATATATATATAAAATAATGAATGATTTAGTCAATTTTAATTTAATGTTATTGACAGTGAACAAGTCATTTCATATTAACCAATATACTTTAATATAAGTTTTTTTTCAAAGTTCGTAAAACTCTTACGAATACACTCATAATTGTTCAACAAATCTTTCTATAGAACTTTGGGGGACTCTTCTAATTTTGTTATATATATATAATCATATTTATTAAAAATCATCATAGTCATTGCACAACAAAGTTGAGCACTTGCTGACTTTATATTTCTTCTTATTACAATGTTACAATCAAATTAATAAGTTTGTTCAACATTTCGGTTAAAATGTGTAAGTAATACTATGTTACTCCACTTCAAAACTAAGCGTTTGCTGAGTTCAATGTTAATTTTTTTTATTATTATTACAATGTTACAATTAAGTTAATTAATTTCTCAATTTAACATTTTTCATAAAATTTATCAATAATATTACGTCACCGCGCGAAGCGCGGTGCCGTCCACTATTATTTTTAATATCTTAATTAGATCATAAACTCTCCTGAGTGATTGGTTTGGAGCTGGCTTTTCAAACTTTGAGAATTTAGTTATTTTTAAGTTGAGGATCTAGGGAATGATTCAGTTTGGGTAGCTTCTAAGGAAGAGCAGACAGCAGACGGCCCACAAGGAGAGACTTCGGGGTTACGGTGACAAAGAAGGGGAGAAGAACCTCCTGGTCACGCATGAAGAACGGCCAGACAGCAGAAAGCCGGGGGAGCCGAGTTTTCTTTAAATTCCTCAGGACGGAACAACTTTTTTGGAGAGGTCCGAGGACGCGGACAAGGTCGTGGACGAGGTCGAGGTCAGGATCAGCGAGGTCGCGGTAGTGGAGCACCCCGTCAGCAGAGCACGACCAGGAGACACAAGAGCACAGTGAAGTGCTACAATTGTCAAAAGCTTGGGCACTTTGCATCTGAGTGCCAGAGCAGGAACCAGGGTGAAGAGGCGAATCTAGCAAGATTCCCAGACGACCAGCCGACACTGTTATTTGCCGAGCAGGAAACGCACCTGGACGAGCAGAATGGCGAAAGCGACGCCGAGGCCCGGGCAGAAGTGATCACTGTGCCGATCAGCCTAGAGGCTGAGCAGACCTGTCCGGAGGAGACCAGCGAGAAGGTCTTCTTTATTGAAGATAAGGTTATTGCAAATCTCCTCGTAGAAGGAGAAAAGAAAGTAAGTACCGACGTATGGTACTTAGACAACGGAGCTAGCAACCACATGACTGGGGACCGAGCTAAGTTTGAAGAGCTCGATGAGAAGATCACGGGCAATGTGAAATTCGGCGACGAATCAGTCACAGAGATCAGAAGCAGAGCGTCAATCCTGTTCGAGTGCAAGAATGGCGACCAACGTCTGATGACCCAGGTGTACTTCGTCCCGAAGTTGAAGAGCAACATCATCAGTCTAGGGTAGATGACTAAGATCGGGAACACGGTGGTGCTATAAGGGTCCTATCTGAAGATGTGGACCAAGGAAGAAGAAATGTTGATGAAGGTGGAGCGAACACCCAAAAGACTCTACAAGATTCTTCTGAAGACGTGCCAGCCCGTCTGTCTCATGGCATCGCTAGCAGACCCGGCTTGGCTATGGCACGCACGGCTCGGACATGTGAATTTTCACGCGCTCAAGATGATAGGCGAGAAGAAGATGGCCTTCGGGGTTCCCAAGATAGAACACCCCGACCAACTATGTGAGTGCTGCATGATCGTGAAGCAGGGAAGGATACTGTTTCCGATCAAGGCCAAATTCCGAGTAGAGAGACCCCTACAGTTGGTGCATGCAGATCTATGCAGTCCAGTCACCCCAGCAACATTGGCAGGTAACAAGTACTTCCTCTTACTTGTTAATGATTACAGTCGCTGGATGTGGGTCTATATGCTTAAGGAAAAGAGCGGAGCCTTTAAGGTCTTCAAGAAGTTCAAGAAGATAGTGAAGAATGGCTCGTTGCACAGGTTAAAGGTCTTGCGTACAAACTGAGGAGGAGAATTCACTTCTCAGCAGTTCAGAGAATACTGCGACCAGGAAGGAGTTCAGCGTCACCTGCTCGCACTCCACACCCCAGCAGAATGGCGTGGTGGAAAGACAAAACCGAACTGTGATGAACACAGCCAGGAGCTTGCTCAAGAGCATGCAAGTTCCAGCCCGGTTTTGGGCAGAAGCAATAAGACATGCAGTCTATCTGCTTAATCGTTTGCCGACCAAAGCGCTAGGAGAGCGTACTCCCTACCAGGCGTGGAATTGGAAGAAACCCCACTTAGAACATTTGAGAGTGTTTGGATGCACCGCACATGTGAAGATTGCAGGGCCACATCTCAAGAAGCTGGATGACAGGAGTCAGAAGATGGTGTACTTTGGTGTTGAAGAAGGAAGAAAGGCAGACAGACTCTACGATCCAAGACGCGGCAGACTCCAAGTGAGCAGAGATGTTGTGTTCAAAGAAGAGATGAAGTGGGATTGGCCCGACGAGAAAGGAGAGCCCGAGCAGAACTCAGTAGAGTTCAGAGTCGAAGATAAAGAAGGCGTTTCCTAGCAGGATCAGCCCGGAACACCCAGCTCGGAAACAGCCTTGCCAAGCACAAGAGAATCCAGCCCGGGGGTCAACAGCCTAGATACACCACGGACACCAAGTCCGAGCAGGACCAGCCCGTCCAGCTCAGGAGACTCCTCCATCAAAGACGGCCCAAAGGGATTTCGCCCCCTAGCAGATGTCTACGATCAGACTCAAGAAGTGGAGATGAGCCTGGAGAAACTTTCTTTATTGTGCGCAGAAGAGCCGGCCAGCTACCAGGAGGCAGCAGCCGAGCAGGAGTGGCAAGAAGCAATGAAGAAGGAGATGGAGTCCATCGAGAAGAACAGGACATGGGAGCTAACCGATCTGCCCAAAAGTCATAATCCCATCGGCCTGAAGTGGGTGTATAAGCTGAAGAAAGACACCGAGGGGAACGTCCTTATGCACAAGGCAAGGCTGGTAACCAAAGGCTACGTGCAGAAGAAAGGCATAGACTTTGAGGAAGTCTTTGCTCCAGTAGCTAGACTGGATACGATCAGACTCGTCCTAGCCCTAGCAGCTCATTGAGGTTGGGAAATTCACCATCTGGATGTCAAATCGGCATTCCTAAATGGTGACCTCAATGAAGAAGTGTACGTGAAGCAACCAGAGGGGTTCAGCGTCACGGGCAAGGAGCAGAAGGTGTACAAACTATCCAAGGCCTTATACGGACTGATACAAGCACCAAGAACGTGGAACATTCGTCTTGACAAGAGCTTAAAGAACCTTGGATTCACGAAGTGCCTGAGGGAGCAGACAGACTACACCAGGAGTACCAGGCAGGAGATCCTGATCGTGGGAGTATATGTGGACGACCTGATCGTCACTGGATCCAGCGCAGGAGACGTAGAAGGATTCAAGCAGCAGATGATGGCCGAATTCGAGATGAGTGACCTGGGATTACTTTTGTACTACCTCTGTCTCAAGGTGGACCAGAAGAAGGACTGCATTTCACTCAAGCAGTCGGCCTACGCGAGGAATATCCTCAAGCAGTTCGAGATGGCGGATTGCAACCCGAGCAAGTACCCAATGGAGGCGAAGTTGCAGCTCGGGAAGGATGCTGAAGGGAGAGGAGTGGATCCCACGGAGTACAGACGCGTGATCGGGTGTCTGAGATATCTCACTCACACCTGACTAGACATTGCACACGCAGTCAGAATAGTCAGTCGATACATGGCGAAGCCCACGAGTGCACACCAGCAGGCGGTGAAGCACATCTTGCGATACGTGAAGGGCACGACAAACTACGGGATCCAGTATAACAGAGGAAGTGGAGCAAAAGTACTAGTCAGCTTTACAGACAGTGATCTAACTGGTGATATCGATGAAAGGAAGAGTACCGGAGGGATGGTGTTCTACCTCAACGGAAAACTGATCACCTGGCAATCTCAGAAGCAGCAGACAGTAGCTCTATCCTCATATGAAGCAGAGTTCATGGCGGCAACCGCAGCAGCGTGTCAGGCTATGTGGTTGAAGGGGCTACTAAGTGAAGTGATCGGATCCGACCAGAGACCAACTACTCTCTACGTAGACAACAAGTCTGCAATTGCGTTGATGAAGAATCCAGTGTTCCATGGACGGAGCAAACACAATAACACGAAATTCCACTACATTCGTGAGTGTGTGGAGAAATGAGAGATCATCGTGGAGTTTGTCAACACAAGGGAGCAACGGGCAGACATACTTACCAAGGCTCTGGCAAGAGTCAAGTTCACAGAGATGAGAGAGCTGCTCGGAGTGAAGAAAGTGGAAGCAAGTCAAGCTTACGGGGGAGAATATGAGCTTAAGGTTGACTTAGTCCGTCACAAAGAGGAAGTCAGCCCGGGTACCGACCAGAACCAAGGACGGACAGGAGTTCAGCCCGGCTCGGGTGAACACGAGCAAAATGTCCGAATAGAAGGCAAGCTCGGCCAGGGGCAGACGAGCAGGCCAGCTTGGGGACAGAGAAGTTGTCCGAGCAGAAAAGGGAAAGTCACCAACTACCCGCGAAGCTTGAGGAGCAAGCAAAGATCAAGTCAAAGATTTGATAAGATTATTTAGGGTAGTTTCCCGATTTTGTGCGATTTAGTTAGCTAGGGTTTCGCCTATGTGAGGCTATATAAACCTAGCATTGTACACTTTGTAAAGTGCTGATTCCATTAGAGTTTTTCGAGTTTAGCTTCTTGTAATTTGCCTTCGATTATAAATAGAGAAATTTTTCTCCTAAAAGTTCATGTTCTTCATTATTCTGTTCGATTTCTTTTGGTGTTATTCGTGTTCTTCGTAGATCCGTAATTTGGGAACCAACACTCAGTCTATCCGCGAAGTCTGTATATATGCTAGAGATAATGGACTAGGGGATAACACGAACACCACGTAGAACAGAACCTAGAGGGGAAGGTCATAAACCGTGCCAAAAATTTCTCTAGAGCTTTCACTCTAGCCGTATTCCTCGCGCTCAGAACCTGAGGAAAAAAGCACCCTGATTGAAATGAGAAATCCAAGGCTCTATTTATAGGAAGAGCCAGAGATTCAAATGCGATTATAAATTACTCCGGGAAGCCCCCATAGTAAATTTATATAGTTTTTTGACTCCCCGACATATTTTGAAACCCAATTCGCAAGTTTTGTACTCACCCGAGGTCCCACGCGCCCGCACACGTGCTTACTTGCGCCTTACTCCGGCCCGAAACTTGGCCACCAAGTTGATGACATCATGGCAATGATGTCAGCAGCCAAGTAGGCCCGTGGAGGGTGTGTGGGGCCGTGGGTGACATGTGGCAGCGTGTGGGGCCCTGTGGGGCCCGCTCGGGGTGCTTACGGGATTGTTTTTTGGTCCCAGATGTGTCCCGATGTCGAATTTTACAAACTTTATGTCCTTTTCGGGTATCCCGATATTTTTAGAAACATTTGGATACTTCATTTTGCGAAAACAGATCTCCGGTGAATATTTTTCTTAAATTTGAATATAAATTAAATTAAAGAAAACGTTAATTAAATAACTTTTCTTTTATTAATTTACAAAAATCAATTCCGTAAAACACCCATAACACTATCAATATTTTGTTATTCGATTGTAAATTATCCATCTTGTTATTTGATTTTCCCTACGCTTTCTTTTTTTTTTAAATAGAAAATTTTATAAGTTTAAGATTAAGAAGTAGCGACCAAAAAGTGGGTTGTTACATGCGTAAAGTGTATGTGTTTTCTGTCTCCATCTGTGACTCTCATTAATTTATAGTGATGTGTCGTAGTATCCTCATAATAAATAACGTTGTAATAAAACATGGTAAATGAAAGTCGTGTGGTATTATTACAAAATAACGGGAAACATGTCCGTGACGGGAAATATGGGTGACGCACTGACGTAGTATGTGTACGTGCTTTTTTTTTTTAAGTGATAAAAAATTAATGCCATTATCTAGTGGTAAGAAGCAAGAGTCATATTAATATTTTGACCGAGAAATTGGTTGCCGTTATCGATGGATTTATTGTTTGGTACTGGTTGCCGTTAGCATGTTATTTAAGGTTCAAAATTCTAATTGGATTTATAACACCAACATCGAGTTTTCTATATCAAAGTCGGGGTTGCTATGTATGAAGTCGGGGTTACAATGTACGAAGAGGGGGTTGCTAATCCCTCATTTCGCACATAGCAACCTCGAGTTTGGACATATCACAACCCATAAGTTGCTGTCATCCTCAAAATTAGATATAAAATACTGACGTATTTTTTGTCTAGGTTGGTATGTTCGAAGTCATATATTACAACCCAATGCGGGATTAGAATCCCCAACTTTAGTTGTTTCTATCCCCGAAGTCGATGATTATTATCCCCGACGTTACGGTTGTTATGCCCGATGTAGGGGATAACAATCACCAACTTCAAACCTATCAACCCCGAATTAAAGGATAGCAATCATTGATGTTGGTGTCATCATCGTAGAATGAATTCGAACCCTAAACACATACCAAATCTCTATATCTTCTGTTCTAAAATGCAAATGAACCCTATAATCGAAGACTATATGGAACACAAATCGAGGACTATAATGAAACTCTGAAATCAAAACGATGAACAAAGATGCATAAATGAAGTAATAATAATAAAAAAAATCCTTGAAATGAATGAGGATTCTGCGACGACGTTAGGTAAAAGAATAAAGAAGCGAGTCGAAAGTTATGATCGAGGCTCTCAGCGTGACATCTATCTATATATATATATATATATTTTGAGTGATGACGTGACACACTAACAAAACAAAGATGTTGAGATTCTAATTATTCAAATTTAAACTTATTTTTCTATCAAAAAATTATCCCATGCAAAGATAAGCAACATACGTATTTAAAGTTTTAGTGGGTATTCATATCAGTAATTCAATTCTTGGAGGGCTCATTTATTAGCAACATTTCCACCTCTTTATAATAATAATAATAATAATAATAATAATAATACACATAAGCAAATGTACACCTTCGGTTTTGTAATTGTTCATTCATCTTCCGTTAAATACATATCCCTTTTAATTACTATCAAATATCAAATACACCTATCATTAAATACATATCAATCAATACAGAGAGAAATAAAATATCAATAAAGTGTCTTTTATTAAATTTGGTGAAACAATATAATCTCTCTCTCTCTCTCTCTCTCTCTCTCTCTCTCTCTATATATATATATATATATATATATATATATATATATATATATATATAAGCAAAATAACATCAGGCCTTAAAAATTACGTTTTTTGACCCCATCCTATTTTCTCCTTTTTTTTGAATTATTTTTAATTAGAAAAAAATGAAGTTGTTTTTGAGTATCGGTCGTCGCTTCTCTTGATTTATAAATAACTATTCCTATATTCGTGTATTTTGATATTTTTTTTAAAAGAAAAATATATATATAAAAAACGTATTTCACATAATATTTTTCTTTATTACCCTAATAAATTATTTAAATAAAAAATAGAACGCAAATATAAATATAGTTCCTATTTATTAGGTAATTTTAATTACTAAAAATAATTATTATTTAATAAATATACTACTGATTACAGGCAAATATATTTTTTCTTAATTATTTGAATTACCAATGATTGCTTCTTGCCAAATATTTCTAATTAAAAAGAAAAAGAATTAACCAATTATTAATATTTATATATTTTACCAAGCAACTTGGTTGCTCACAATAACTGCCATCTTTTCATTTAGAATTCTTCACAAGTTACGTTATAAAAGTATTCTTCCATTCATTTTGACTCTCATTTTTGTTTAGCCACGTTTCTGTCCGTTTGATATGTTTACATATTTCCTCCTTATAAAAATAAAATAAAATGGAAATTGTACGAAATGCCCAATTTTGTGTCAAACCTTTTAAAAAATGCCCATTTGTGAGAGTAAAAAATACACACAATGGGCAGTTTTTAAAAAAAATTGACACAAAATGGGCATTTCGTTCATTTCCCCTTATAGATTACAAATATATTTGAAGGTTTTGTTTTAGAATATTGATTTAATAGTCTTTTTTTATTTGTATATTTTTTTTAAGTTGTGCACGTACTAATGAATTTGCAGGTGGTGTTGAAATTATTCACCGCACACAACGATTATCAAGAACAAAACCATAAATATTGCACCTTCAACAACGTGAAGTAATTATATACAGAAACTGATTATAAAAATGTCATTATCTTTGGCTATTTTCATTGGCAATTGCAACCGCGATGCTTTTTAACGACCCACAAAGTTTGATCGACCACAACTGACGGTGCAACGACCACAACGAAAATCAATGACGGCACAACGACTAAGATCTCCATTGCGTGAACATATATTTACAATCGATTCCTGTCGTCACTGTTCGTTGTTCAATCGCCTCCTTTTCCTGTTTCAGATCTATTGGTACATTATCCTCCTTACGTACTTGACTTATATGAGATTCGTTGTTGTTTTTTTTTTTTTCTATGTTTGTTGATTTTCTTAATAACTTTCAGGCTATTAGCTATCTTTAAAAATAAAGAATCGAACACCGATTGTTCCTTTCAATAGAAGATATTGGCTAAATTATTATTTTTTGGGCGAATTTTAGTTTTAATCCTCCAGTAATTACAGTTAAATGAATGTTTCTTTAAGAATCTATGTATTTGATGAAATAAATATTCAACCGTGTCACAATAGAGAAAAAAAACTCATGAATTAATTGACATAAACATCCTTTTTTTTTATGATGCGTACGTATGGTTGTTTTGGTTCAATATTTTTCTCCTTTTGTTAAATCATTATTGTTAATGCGTAAAAATGGCTTTAACTTAGAGTCGAGTCTAAGGTTCAGGTCCCTAGAGTGACCCGCTGAATACAAGGATAATTGAATGCTGAGTCAACGCGGGTTGACTAATTATCGTGAAAGCAGGAGGTGAATCCGTTTTCTTGGATGAGTCTCTGGGCTGTCCTTGGCGATCCTCGGCGAATCTTCCCTCGTGGTGCCGAAGTCCAGATTACGGCGAAGCTCCTCGTCGGACTTCCCTCGTGAGAGTCCTTATCTAGGAGAACTCCGGTCTTGATGAAGCTCCGAGCTGGTCTTGATGATTCTTCGTGATTCTCCATCCTTGGCGAGCTCCTACGGCGAGGGAGGACCTGCAAAAAGGGTAGATTGGGCCTGTGCCCCGTCGCTTATGGTTGGGCGAGGCTGCCTACGTATATCAGTTTAAGAGAATCAGGTCCCACGTAATTCGGGGTTAGTGATAAACGGCGGGTGAATGACGATGTGGTTTGACTCCTCGGAAGTGGCGATGTTGGCGGCGCGAGGGTGACCCTTGGCTAGATGGCTGGGTATTACCGGAGTGAAGTGTTCTTCGTCGACCTCGTTGGTGCCGGGGAGCTCACTGTCGAACTTCCCTCGTGGTGGCGAAGTTTGTATTACAGCGAGAGCCTTGACCTGAAGAGGGGTGCTCCTTGTCGACCTTGTCGAGGTTGGCGAGGGCGCCTATCCTGTTAAGGGATGCTCCTTGTCGACCTCGCGGGTGTTGGCGAGCTCCCCGTCGAACTTCCCTCGTGGTGGCGAAGTTCGTATTACGGCGAGGGCCTTGATCATCAGGCGAGGGATGCCTTCGTTGACTCTTCGAACAACTTCTCTTGTCGAGGCTGAGACTCTATTCTAGAACTCCTCTTAGTCGAGCCTCAGCCAACAAGCTCGCAATTCTTGCTCGGGGCAGAGAGGGGCGACTTTTCTAGAGAGAGAAAGCTAGAGAGAGAAGCTCTGGAGAAAGCTGTGAGTGAGTGTCGAAATGAGGGGGGGAAGGCTCCTATTTATAGAAAAACCGATTCCTTGAAATTGCACCTCCAGGGGCCTGCGAATTTCTCCCCTGGTACAGGGGGGTTGCGAGGCCCCTAGCCCTGGATAAAGGGTCGTCGATGCTTCTCGATTCGTCTTTGATGTCTTCCGGTTGTCCGCGAGTCCGTATGTTGAGTTCGGGGGAATCCGGAGGATTTCCCGGAGATCTTCGTGGTCTCGGATCTCCTCGTCGTGTGGAATAATTACAAGTTATGCCCTCGTCAAGCTATGACGAGGGTGCTTGTCAGGCTCGTCGCCTCGTCGGCTTGTCGCCTAGTCGCCTCGTCGCCTTGTCGCCTCGTCACCTTGTCGCCTCATTGGCTTGTCGGCTTGTTTCCTCGTCGCCTCGTAGCCTTTTGGGCTTGTCGCCTCGTCGCCTCGTTGGCTTGTCGCCTTGTCACCTCGTCGCCTCGTCGGCTTTGTCCTTTTTGCCTTTTTGACTCCAATCCTCGCCAATGTCTTCGTTCGTCGGCCTCGGGTCTTTGACTTTACTTGGTGGGCTTTGACTTTGGTAATGGGCTTTGACTTTTGTTAATGGGCTTTGACTTTTGCCAAAATGGGCCCAATTTTTATATGTTACGAAAAATGCACATAACAATTATTTTTAAAAGAAAAAAATTAATTGACACACATAATTGTTTGGTTCAATATTTATAATCAAATATCAATATATATATAAATAGGTTCTTTGGTTCAATTTTTTTTTTTTCTGTCGTGTCTCCTCGCTTGATTAACCATAACTAAACTATTCTAAGGCGTTGCATCTTATTTAATATTTTCTTATTAATATTTATTAAATAAATATAAATTCAAACGATACAATTGAAAAAAATAATTATTAGTAATAATTAATTAATAAAATCACGCAGTTACAAAAAACTCAAACGTGGCCCATTAATATAACTAACCACATTCCAATAAATAGTTAGAAAAAATGTGAGAAAAATCTTACCTACAAATTACAATTGCAATATAACAACTACGATTAGGTTTATATATATACATAAAAAAATCAAGAATAAGAAGACCTGTTTTTTTGGTAATTTGGTATTAAAAAAAATAATATTTAAATCTATATAATTATGTCTTAAAATAACAGTATCTACAAATATTTTTATATATAAATAATTAAATTCTGTAAAATTCACAATTTCAATATATAACGTGACGTGTCATGACTCTTTGTTAATTGAAGAAAAATATAATAATAATATTAATAAATAAAACAGTTTTAAAAAATAGCTTCGTTTCACAAATAATATAACGTGTCGTGTCATGTCTCTCTATTTCGCTTCTCTGTTCCGTAAATATATAAATATATAGATTGTTCATTATTTTTATAATCTTTTCTTCTTCATTTTGATTTTGTCTCTCTCTATTTTCTCAGTCTCTCATCTTTCGCAAGAAGTTTGGCTCCATCATGCACCATGTCTCTCTCTCTTGGTTTGCTACTACGTTGCAATTCAGAAGACACAGTCTTGCATGCTCTTCGCTTTGCAGTTGCTCTCAATGAGATCGTGTATCCCTCTCTCATCTTTCTAAGTAAAGTCTGTAATTTATTCGTTAGCATATGATTTACCTTATTCTGATTTTATCTCTGCGACGCCTACGACTCCTTCAGCCTGCTCATATTCATCCTTTTTTACTCCGTGAGTTTGATGTGCATTTTTCCTACGACACTCAACGCTAACGTGTGCGAATACTCCAACATCGATGTCAGTTGTTTTGTTTTAATGGTTTTCATTTTTGGAATGTATTCAAGTTTCTCTTTTCTTAGTGCAGAAACGAGGGAGAAAAAAATATGAACACTCAAACGAAGACTCACTCACCACCTTAAAGATATATTTTTCAGAGAGAGCGAGTGTATTATTTTGGTGATGCGTTAAAAATACTTGCAGCTTTTCTGATTCTAATTAACGATATTGATTGCAGAAAAGGCAAAGAAAAATCATGGTGATCGTGCATCGGTGCCATTTTGAACTCTCTCTCGCTCCATGTTTTGTTCATGGCGATATACGATTTTGTTTGTTTGTTTGTTCATCTTTGGATCTTCTTCAATTTATATTAATCATGTCGCTTTGTGCATTGATATGCAGTGTAATACTTGATCATGAATAAACTCCATTTTAGATTGCTTTCTTCTTAATTTGATATAATAATTTATTGTTTGTTCTTCCTCTTTTCGTTTCTTTTCTTCGACATTTGTGGAAGGCGTGTGGTCTCCTTCAGATCTTCATCTTTCTCTCTCTCTACCAAGTATTTGGTAAGCATTTTAATTCCCTTGCTCTTTAGATCCACGAATTTCTGGTTTGTTTTTTTCTCTTTCAGTCAAGCACGAAGCTAAATTTAAAGACGGGACAATGATTTCAAAATCTGACAGAGTGGAATTTATAGTTTGTTGGGGATGGTATGCTCCGTTTCCATATCTGGTCTGCATTATATTCAGTGTTCTTCGTTAGGATACCTTCAATTCTAACAGAGTGGAATTTATTGTTTGTTCTTCCTCTTAACATTTTTTCATTGTTACATGAGATTGTTTTACGATATTTTTTTTTGTGATTTTGGCAGATTAATAAGTTAAATGGATGGACGATCCATGTCTAGATTATTTTTAGCCTTGAGGTTGCATGATGTTGGCTATAGAGGTTCGACAAAAAATGTTCAATGCTTTGTTTCAAATTTCTCGGGGACTCTTCAGTTAGTTTTTTTTTTGTGTTTATAATGTCATTTTTAAACTTTCATCGTCTTGGCGTTTGTGGGTGTGGTTCTAGCGTTGTTTGTGCGTGATTATGTCAATTTTTCAATTTTAGTTTCCACAGAGAATTCTTCAAACAAGGAATAGTTGATCAATTTCGTTAAATTTGGGAGGAATGTTGTAAGTCCATGTACTTTGATATAATCTCTACGCCTTTTGTTTTCCCTTCCGAATCATTGTCATTCCCAGCATCAACATTTTCATTTTCAATTTCCTTTTGTTTTGGCGTTTTTAATTTGATCATGCTGAATATTTATTTTGTAGCTCATTTTATGTTACATCAAAGATTCTTATACCTAAAACTTTTTTATTTCTCAAGAAAACCTATTCTTGAATACTTATCCTAGATCAATCCGTGTTACAACTTTTAGTAAAGGACCTTTATATGCATGCATATCAACTTCGACTCTATTTTGGTGGAATAAAATGGGCTGCAGCTTTCCGAATACCAATTTGGTTTTACCACAATACTTGCTAGGGATTCTCTGCTCCATTTTCTCTAATTCGTTGTAAATCTTCAACCTCAGGTTAGCTCCATCTTCTTCAAATCTCTATATGATTTTGATGTATTTGAATCTACAATTGGTCGGTTATTTGAGTGAATACTAATTGATGATGTTTAAAAATTTAAAGTAGAGAAATAATGATAGCAGTGTATGCTGCAATGTGCAAAACAAAGTAAGCATTATGACATCTGCTACTAATGGACAAGGTCTCATTTCCATTATTTGTATTATGAAATTGAGGACAAAATTTAAAATATGCACAGTTGTACAAACAAGGAGTGTCATTCTTTTTTTCTTTTTTTTTCCCTTCAAAATTACTATATGAAGTTCAAAATATTTTGACGAAAAGTTGAACTCATGGATTTAAAAATGGGAGTACAAACCTTCCGAAGTCACAATGTACGTACAAGGTAACGAGTCGTATCCAATGTGTCATTTGGTTTATGCGTGAAAATTATGGGATACAAACTTTTTTATGTCTCCCCTTTATCGCATTATTCTATCTTTTGTGTTCTAATCATTTTTCAGACTTTCACTTATTGTTTCATTGATTCAGCTTTTATTACTATCGGATATGTAAGTCCCCATATTTAGAAATACTATTTGAATTTTTTTACAAAGTTATTGTTTGATTAGTAGTGTATATGACTTTAACATTAATCTATATCTATATATAAATGAATGATTTTGGGAGGATGACATAGTACAAGGAAAAATCAAGGATTCCTGTTGTGAATAATTGTAATTAGATGAGTTTATTACTGTTACTATTAGGTTGTATATAAGCCATTTACCAATGAATTAAAGACACAACTTGAAAACCCTAAAAACTACATGGTATCAGAGCTCGGGTTGTGAGCTTACCGGAGCAGCGCTGGTGACTTGCTGGAGTTCGGACTGTGCGCGGTGGAGTAACTCGGTGGCTGCTGCTCGGAGTTAGGGTTTGGAAGCTCAAATGGAGTCCGAGGACTCGAAGAGCGTGGAGCGAGGAAGCTCAGAGAAGAAGATCGAAGCTCAGGGAGATCGGTGAGTCTGGTCTGGAAGCTTGGTCTAGGGCTTGACTCGATTAGACTGAGTCGATCGGGTGAAGTTCGTCGGCAGCAGGGATTGTAATCTAGGGCTTGTGAAGACAGAGCTTCGATCGGAGGAGGATCGTGAAGCTTTGCCGAGGTCTGAGGATCAGAGGTTGCAAATCGATTTGCAGAGATCGGAGAGTGGGTCACGCGGAGGCGTCGTCGCCTGAGAAGAAGCAAAGATTGCCGGAGAGGAGCGACGCGTCGGAGCTGGAAGAACGGCGGACCTGAGATTCGCGCCTGAGAGAAGCCTTCGTGTTGCTGCCCTGGAGAAGAAGAAGAATCGAAGGAGAAGCTTAAGGGAAGGGCTTGCTGCTGGGTTCGTGATTGGAGATCTGACGGGACGACCGGCGACGGTGGTCGAAGATACTCCGGCGAGCTCGACGGAGGTCGTCAACGATGGAGGAGATAGCTCAGTGAAGAGCTGAGAGGTCGAAGGAGATCGACGAGAGAGAAAAAAAAAAGGGAAAAGAAAGGGAAATTCCATTTTTACCCTTGGTGCTGAGTTTGGGTGTTTCTGGTGTCCTTGCTTCCTTTTGGTGTGCCCACGAGCAGAAATTACCAAGTTTCTACGTGTGCCTGCGCCAAAATCCTTGTGCCAACGCCAAAAAATTATTTTTGTGAGATCATTATTTGTCTTTTCTCTTTTCGATTGTTGAACTTTGATTGGGTCCGGGGAGCCATAAGCTAGGATCCGGCAATAAGTTCAAAGAAAAACAGGATGTCGGTCGCCGATTTAAAAGGAATGACAGAGACATAACTTGGAGAATTGGTTGAGTTCTTCAAAGTTTGGAAAGGGACTGGAATGTCGGGTCTTCTGAAACGAGAAAAGGTGGCGAAACTCGATCTCCAATCGATAGACTTGAAGCTCGATGGGCCAAACAGTTACTTGGATTGGTCCCTCCGAGTAGAGAGAGCTTTAGAAGCGAGGAACCTCGAGAGCTTTATTACAGGGGAAGAAGAAAAGCCCGCTGAAAATGGTCCGAATTGGAAGGAATGGAAGGCCACTCACATCGAGATTTATACGTGGCTACTTGGTTCATTGACTCGGGAGATCGCTAGTGAAGTTCAGATGCTCCCAACCGTCAGAGATGTCTGGGAAAAGTTAAGAGTATCATACGCAGGCACCGAGAACAAGATGAGAGTGTTCCAGATCCTTCAAGACACCGGGCTAGTGGTACAAGGAGACAAGTCAATCGAGGAGTATGCGAGAGAGCTGAAAAGGTTGTGGGCTCAATTTGATTATTTCTCAGTGCACGGGAGTTGTGATTCTCTCAAGTGCACAAAGAGTCAAGAAACTGCGGAGATCAGAACGATGAGATTCCTGGAGAAGTTGAACCCGGCCTTCAATCAGAGGAGGGCAATAATTCTATCGAGTAAGGAAATTCTGTCATTGGATGAGACAATTGCAGCGATGGTCGAGGAAGAGACCATTATGCGAGTACATGCCGAGGCCGGAGATGCTCCGGGGATGAGGTCTGCACTGACTGTTGGAGCAAGCGACAGTAGAGACCACAAAAAAACACGGCAGTGTTACAACTGTGGTGCGACTGGCCACCTGAGGAAGGCATGCCCAAAGGCACCGAAGGATAGGGAGTACGGCGATCGAGGACAGTGTAGTGCCCGCGGGCGTGGACAGTTTAGAGGCCGTGGCCGTGGTGGTCGGAGAGGGGGTTATAACGGTAGCAATCGTGCACACCTGACGGCTGGAGACGATGAAGAGGAAGACACGGAACCGATCTTCACCAAGAAGGAGGTTCTCGAGATGTTCAGGAATGATAGGTCGGTGGAGCAAGCAGGAAAAAAGCCGATGACTGAATGGAGTAATGCTGCGATGTTCACTGGTAAGGCTCCTTCTTCTAGTTAAATCATACGAAGAAAGGATTGGATAGTGGATTCAGGCTCTACTCAACATGTGACCGGCAATGCGAATGAGTTCGCCAAATATACCCAACTAACAGTCCCTGAGAAGATACAAACTGCCGGCACTTTCCGACCTGTTGTTGGTAAGGGTATGGTTGGGTGTACGGATCATACGACCTTGGCAGATGTGTTACATGCCCCGTCATTTCCAGTGAACCTTTTGTCCATAAGTGCCGCTATTATCCGACTAAATTGTAGCGTGAAGTTTGATATCCCTAAGGTAGTGTTTCAGGAGAAGGGAACCGGTCGGGTGCTAGGGACTGGAACTTGGTGTAACGGGCTGTGGTACATGGACCGAGAAGGTATGGATACGGCGTTGGCGTCCATGGTGGAGAAGGAAGACACGAAGATGTCCGGGGCAAGTGCGGTTGGCGAGTTGATGTTGCATCGCCAACGCATGGGACATCCATCTTTTGGAACATTGAAGATGTTATATCCGTTATTGTATGAAAAGTCTGATAAACAGAAACTTGTATGTGATTCGTGCGAATTTGGAAAACATACCCGGAGCTCTTATGTTAGCTCGGGAAGAAGAAGCCTTCACCCTTTTGATTTGATTCATTCAGATGTATGGGGACCATGTCCCACGACTTCAATGCATGGGTATCGTTATTTTGTGACGTTTATTGATTGTCATACTCGTGTTACTTGGTTATATCTGATGAAAAACAAGAGTGAAGTGCTTACATGTTTCAAAGACTTTCACAAAAGGGTTCAGACTCGTTACAGTGCCGTGTTGAAGGTTCTAGTATCTCGGTACCATTCTGTGGTCAAGACACTGAGGTCAGATAATGGGACGGAGTACATCAATAAGGCCTTCAAAGATTATTTATCCCTTTATGGGATCGATCATCAGACTATGTGCCCGTATACCTCAGAACAGAATGGAGTTGCTGAACGAAAGAACCAACATCTTCTCGAAATAGCTCGGTGTATGATGATCGAGAGGAATGTTCCAAAGTACTTGTGGGGGGAAGCTGTTATGACAGCGGCGTACTTAGTGAACAAGATGCCGTCGAGGGTGTTAAATGGAAGAACACCAATGGAGATGTTAGGACTAAGCACCGAAGGACTTGTTCCGAACAAAGTTTGGGGATGTGTGTGTTTTGTCAAGGACAACAGGCCAGCAGTCGGGAAGTTGGATCCTAGAGCCGTGAAGTGTATCTATGTAGGATACTCTCCTACTCAGAAAGGGTATATATGCTGGAGCCCAGTCGAGAAGCGATAGTTTGTGAGCATGGATGTGACCTTCCGTGAGCACGAGTCCTACTACGACGTGCCTATTTCTTCTCCCTTTGGAGACTCGCCTGATACGCGAGAGGGGGAGAATGGTGGCAGTGGCTCTAGTTCCAGACCATCCACGGTGACTGTGGTGAGACGTCCAGTTTCGTATGATTCGAGCTCGGAGTCAGAGACTGAGGTGATAGAGGTCAGAGGAGGTGACAGAGGTCAGGCTCACGGGGAGAGCTCAGGGTCAGAGAGTGACGAGGAGACTTAAGGGGAGTGGAGTGCTCCGGGGGAGCTGAGTGCTCCGACAGACCGAGATCAAGCTCAGGGGGAGCTGAGTGCTCCGACAGAGAGGAATGCGTAGAAAAGTGGAGGTCCAGCTCAGGGGGAGCTGAAGGTGTATACGAGGAGAAGGCGACAGGATCAGACAATGCTCGAGCCACCTACACCAGTGGAAGCTACTTTGCGGAGGAGTTTGCGAAGTAATGCAGGATGCCCTCCGAACAGATACGGCTACGACATTGGAGATTATGTCCCGTATGAGAACCTTGGGGATGAAGCTCGGGCAATGCTCGCGTCACTGGATGCGGTCGTTATCCCCAAGACATGGCAGCAGGCGAAGACGGATCCGAAGTGGGAAGCTGCGATGAAGGAAGAACTCCATGCCTTAGAAAAGAACAAGACGTGGGATCTTGTTTCACTACCAGTGCAGAAGAAGGTTGTGGGATGTAGATGGGTATTTATGGTCAAGCAAAACCCGGAAGGGCGCATTGAGCGCTACAAGGCACGGTTAGTTGCGAAGGGGTATAGTCAGACGTACGACATCGACTATGACATGAGTACGGTGAAGACTCTTGTATCGGTGGCGGCCAATCGCGGATACAAGCTGCACCAACTTGATGTGGAGAATGCGTTTCTTCACGGAGACTTGATGGAAGAAGTGTACATGGAGATACCGCCGGGATTTGAGACTCGGAATAAGACAGGGAAAGTGGTCAGGTTGAAGAAGTCGTTGTATGGCTTGAAGCAATCTCTGAGAGCCTGGTTTGACCGATTCAGAAAGGCTATAATAGACATCGGATACGAGCAGATCAACGCTGACCACACGGTCTTCCATCACCAGCGAGGAGATCGGACCACTATACTCGCGGTGTATGTGGACGATATAATCATCACGGGTGATGATGAAGGCGAAATCACTCGGTTGAAGGAGAGACTCGGGAAGCAGTTTGAAGTGAAGGATCTAGGGGGTCTGAAATACTTTCTAGGGATTGAGGTAGTTCGAGGACCAAAGGGAATAGTATTAAATCACAGAAAGTATGCCCTAGATCTCCTTACAGAAATTGGTATGCTAGGATGCAAGCCCGCAGCGTCTCCGATTGATCAGAAGACCAAGTTGAGTGCCGAGTCAGGGAAGCCAGTTGACCGTGAGAGATACCAGATATTGGTTGGCCGTTTGATTCACTTGTGTCATACTCGTCCGGATATTTCGTTTGCTGTGAGCGTGGTGAGCCGCTACATACATGATCCGAGAGATGGACATATGACAGCAGTATATCGGATTTTCCGATACTTGAAGAGAGCTCCGGTAAAAGGGTTGCTCTTCGAGAAGAACAACCATCTCGAGGTGGAAGGTTTTTGTGATGCCGACTGGGCCAGTTGTGCTGATGATAGGAAGTCTACCTCCAAGTATTATATGTTTGTCGGTGGCAACTTGGTGTCGTGGAAGAGCAAGAAACAGTCAGTCGTAGCAAGGTCTACAGCGGAGGCGGAATACCGAGCAATGGCTTCTAGTGTGGCGGAGTTGTTGTGGTTGAAGATGCTACTGAAGGAACTGAAGATGGACCAGGGCACCAGAATGAAGTTATGGTGCGACAATCAAGCGGCGATTAGCATTGCCAATAACCCGGTGCAGCACGACAGAACCAAGCACATCGAGATTGACAAGTTCTTCGTTAGACATCATCTTGATAGTGGAGAGTTGAAGCTGAAGCATATCAGTACAAGGGAGCAAGTCGCGGACTGCCTCACTAAGGGATTAGGCCCTTTATACCAATTGAGACTTTGTAACAAGATGGGCTTGACTGATATCTTTTGCCCATCTTGAGGGGGAGTGTTGTGAATAATTGTAATTAGATGAGTTTATTAGTGTTACTATTAGGTTGTATATAAGCCATTTACCAATGAATGAAAGACACAACTTGAAAACCCTAAAAACTACAATTCCCATTCCCTATTTTTCAATTTTTATATTTTGAAGCAAATGTTATTGCTTTTGAATTATTTTTTATAAGAAATAAAAAGTGTTCAATGCTAACTAAAACGTCCATTCGTTTTTGCGTCAATACACTATCGAAATGGATGTTATGACTGGTAACGCTTGAAAAGTTTCAGTATTTAAAGTCTTTGCTCTATTTGTAACTTCCATTTTTATGTTCGTTTCTTTGTGATGCAACGGTCGATGAAAAGGATAGATTCAATATACACAACATTGGCGTTTCATATAGACAACTTTGGACGTATATTTGAGTATTCAAAAGATGAAGAACTGACTTTATTAGTCGAAAGAGTGATGACATCTCTCGACTCTCATGATGTTGTGAAGAGAACACTGTAACTGTTCTCGGTTTGAGGATTTGTTTTTTTTCCCCCCTACAAACAGAGACCAATGCTTGGCTCTGGATTTCTTTTATCGCCATAAGAAAAAAAATTACTCAACCATTATAATATGTAAGTGTTCTATAGCTGTTGATTTATGCAGTTATGATGTTTTTATTTATTTTCCCTTTCAGTTGCTAGGACGTCTTCCTTCAGAAAAAAAAAATACTGGTATGTTTTCTTATACAAATTGTTTAATCGTATTTAAGAGATATAAGAATTAGATACCACGAATTGTTTAATCTGTTGATATATATATATATTATCATTTTAAATACGTATTTTTTACTTTTAATTTTAATAGTGGAATACATGGATTACAAATATAGTTTCTTAATTTTAGGTATTTATCTAGCAAACATGCGTTTGTTATTTCAATATATAACCGTGAGTTAATTATTTCAATGAACACACCCACACACACATATATATAGAAATAGTAATTATAATTATTTTTATAAATCAATGAAATCCACACCCTACTAATCTTTATATATAAAGCACAATTTTTTTGGAAATTGGGCAGGCCAAAACCCATCAATTTAAGTCCCATTTTTTATTTTTTATTTGGAATTATTTTTTAAGAAGAAACATGGTGTCTTTTCTGTAGTATTCTAGAGTAACTTTACCAAGAATTGTAACTTTTACCCAAAAAAATGTATTGGCTCTCCACTTTTGAACTGTTTTATTCACTCTTTCCTATTGCTTAGTCTAATGGTTCTCCATCAAACCCTACCCAAGTGCATGCGAATACTTTCTTGGAGACTCTCAAACAGCCAGACTCCTCTCCCATAGACAAGGGTGAGGCTAAGGAATTTCTTCAAGGAGCCCACCACCATAGCCAAGTTTGCCTTCCACGCTCTACCCCTCTGAGGCCTGAGTCCAACCCGGTCTATGACCCCTTGACCCAATTATCTCTCTCTCCTCCTCTATTATGTAGATATTGAAGGTATGCTTTTTCCAGTTTTTGAATTTAAGTATTTCAATTAGCGTTATTGCGATTTCTATGGAGTTGTATTTGACTTTTTATTCTTGAATTTTTTTGGCGCTTCAAGTCCATTGAATTTCATCCGGTCAAAAATATGTTTTGCTATACACCAATTGTTTACTCTCTAATGTTTGAGTGAAGAACAATGTGTTAGAATTTTTAGAGTATATTAATAATAAGTGTAACGACTTTGAAAAACAAAAGATTGTTAGAATTTTGTTGTTTGTATTTACTAGTTAACCGTTTTTCTATGATTGATTGAAGAGTACGGATTCATAATGCCAAAAATCTTTTGTATCTCGATATCTCTTTATATTTAAAATAAATTAATTTACATTATTTACATAGTTTATACATTTCCAATATTTGTTAATTGTTGGATACCACTTTCTTATTACTTTAGAGTTAGAATTAAATTTATTCAACTAAATGAATATACTATATTTCTCTAAACAGCCTAAAAATATTCGCTTTTATTGAAGAAGATTGTGGATATCTTACTCAATTATCACATATTGCAAGACATGCACGATTTACAAATACATAAATATGTATTTGATTTTATCGAAGAAGATTGTGGATTTCTAACTCAATTATCACATATTGCAAGACATGCACGATTTGCAAACACATAAATATGTATTCGATTTTATTGAAGAAGATTGTGGATTTCTAACTCAATTATCACATATTGCAAGACATGCACGATTTGCAAACACATAAATATGTATTTTTTCACTATTTCTTTAATAATTGATTAAGCTTCTATAAATAAATTAAAGGAGATTTTCAGATTTTTTCAAAAAGCAAAAAAAAAAAAAAGAATAGTATTTTGTTTTTATTTGTGTCTATGTTGTGATTGTTTTATAGCAATATGGATCCTTTTTTGATCCTCGCTTGCCGATCACAAGAGAAAAAGTGTAGTATTGTAGCTGCATGTCAGTCACAAACTTAATTCTTCAATGGAACAAGAGAAACTTTATTCGATAAAGGTTTAACTGGTTTGAAAATTATAAAATTAGCATCTTCACAACTTTGTCAACGTCAAATATATCCCTCTATTCCAGCGATCTTATCTATGCTCGCTGATCTTATCCGCCCTGTACGTGCTGGCAAATTTATAGGAGTAATATTTTAAAACAATAATCATTACTAAACATTTCTAAACAAGTTGGGATGTTGCAATTTTTATTTCAAATCGTTGTCTTCGTAAGTCATTGTTTATGCTTTTGATGATCTCTTTCGAAAAAAAAAGAAGAAGATATTTATGTTTAGATATTCCTAAATTATGAGTAATTCTTATTATCCTCTAATGATGTAGATGGAACAAAAGAACGTATGCAGCAATAGTTTTTTTTTTTTTGGTACTAAACTAAATATATTGGTATCAATCTTTCTCAAATATATATGATCTTATTTAATAAAAAATGTGAATAACATTACACAACAAATTGTGCAACTGTTGAGTGAAAAGTTGACGAGGTTATTTAATTTACCTCACTTAATATTTCTTATGATATCAAGTAATTTATTTAATAATTTTAATGCCACCGCGCAACGCGCGGTGCCGGTCCACTAGCGGGCATATAGAGAGACGACTCATTGATATAATATTGTGGATGGTTTTGAAGTTTGTATTGACGTTCTATTAAGTAATTATGAAATTTAATTAGAATATAAAAAATTACCTTCTGAATGTGAAAATTATTGATATATATAAGGACATAGATTCATGAATCTTGGTGTATTTTTTTTTCTCATCTTCATTTCGTCATTGGTAACGCCTTTGGTCTACAATTGGTAAGGATTTGATATACCCTTCATTGTGAGTCAACGAATTTCTTCGTATATATAAATCACTGATTGTTTATATACATGCGTGTTTTTTTTCTTCTTCTTATTTTCATGTTTTTTCATTTTCAGTTGTTCAGCTTTATGGTGGTTGTGGCTATAGTCGATTCTTTATACTGGTGGCCAAGGTTTCGATACCTCCGTCTCTACTCGAATGGTTATATATAACTATATATATTTATTTACAAGTAGCATTTCATATTCGTTCATAAGTTTATTTAACAATTTAACTCATGTTGTTTCATAATGCGCGTTTCATAGCGAAATTCAATCAAGTAAGTTTTTCGCTTTCTCGGTTAGTTTCTTAAACAATTTAAGTCATGTTGTTTCATGATGCGTGTTCATAAGTTTATTTAACAATTTAAGTCATGTTGTTTCATGATGCGCGTTTCATAGCGAAATTCAATCAAGTTTTTCGCTTTCTCGGTTAGTTTCTTAAACAATTCATGATGCACGTTTCATAGCGAAATTCAATCAAGTAAGTTGTTCGCTTTCTCGGTTAGTTTCTTAATTCCTCTTTTTAGTCGTGGATTGTATGTTTTACATACTTATTTGTGTTTTTGTATATTTTTATTTTTTAGCAGTTTTTAGCTTCTATTTTAGTTGTGAGATTCTCATTTCATGTATTTTTTTCCCTTTTGTCAATCTTTCTAGCCTTTGATTACTTTTTATCTAATTATTACTTACTGGATTTCAAATTTAATTTTTTCTGGAGCTTTGATTTTTGGGTATTGTTTTTTGTTTTTATTGAGTTTTCAGGGATTTTTATCAATTAAGAATAAGTTCCCGTTGAGAGTCTTTAGTTCCCAGAGAAATTATTATTTTTCGATAATCTTTTTTTCGGGGCTGTCTTTCTTTTGTTGATTTATAAAAACTTTCATCAGATTTGTTTGGGAATTCTTACTATTCATATAGCAGCCTTTCTATTAAAAGATTTCTATATGATATATATATATATGGGTGTACAGTATACATATCAACTATATAAATATATATGCTCTTATCGATTGTTTTTTTGTGTTTTCCTCAATCGAGATATATATATATATATATATATAAATATATATATAATGTATATAAAAAAAAAAACTGAAGCAAAAACGAATACTCAATCAATAAGTTTTATAAACTACACTTTCAATCTTTCTTCATTTTCCGCAAGTATTCTTCAATTATGTTTTTAAGGTTTTGTTTCACAGATTTTGTTACACAAAGACAACTATTGAACATAATTTTGTCAAAAGGGAACCAAACGACAAGAGTGTTTAAACATAAATATGTTATTATTGGCCAAATTTGACATACCACAAACAAAGAACTTTTGTCATTATATTTAAATCTTACATGTATATTTATAGATTGGAATTTGGAACATCAAAATAATACATACATACATGCAAGTCTTAACGGTTTTTGTATTCTTTCTCTGTAAGTGATATTACAGAAAGAAAGGGATATGGTTAAGAAAATCAAACCCAACTCAAATCAAACAAATATTTGTGTAACTAGAAGAAAAGTTGGCGGTCGATCGTAACTCAAAAAAATATTTACTACATTTTTTATTATTGATTTATTATGTTTAATTAGTCGCAGCCATCTCGCAAACCCAATTCTTCGTCCTCAACATCAATTTTCATTTTTCACGGAGACAAAGAGCAAGAAACTATGAGTTTAATATTTTGTGAACACCACTATTCAAGACAAATTTAAAACTTTGGATGTGAAAAAAATCAAAATAGTTTATCACAAAGATAACCAAATAGCCACATGTAACACTGTTTCTGAAAGGGAGTTGCCCCTACACCACAAAATTAAACACATAAAAATAAAAATAATTATTTAAATGACAATGAGAATATTTTAACGTATAAAGATTTTCAATGCACTCCTTTATAACCCTCTTAATGTTTATTAATTTGATAGCCTCTAGAACTTCTTCAAAATCTAAACACTAAAAAAATAAAATTTGAATTCTCTTTTTGTTGAAATATAGAATATCATCCGCCAAACATTTTTCTTTCATATACATAGAGAGAGATTGTGTGATTTACTGCTCTAATTTTAATGCTATTGAAAGTGAACAGGCCCTTTCATATAACCAAGACACTTTAATAGAAGTTTTTTTAACGTACTCAAAACTATATATAATAATAATATTTGAGATATTTAACTCACGATAATACAATGGGATGTTTTGGTCCCATGTATCTCTCCACAAAAAAAAAAAAAAAAAACTTCCGATAACTACTAACTATACGTTGTTTTTTTGCCAATTTTCTTTAAGACATGTTATCAAGAAATTTAGAAGCTAAATGATTAAAAAAATGTCTACAAAATGTTGAATCAATAATGAAAAATTGAAATTTATTAAAAATAGAAGAAAAACAAAGTAACAAAAAAAAAAAAATAGTATTACAGATTATCAGATTATTAGAAGATGACAACATTTACATTTTAACATGTATGAAATTTGAGCGAATTTTCGATCATTTATATTGTTACTTATTCTGGTGACAGTGATATTACTGATCTATTTATTAATATATATATATATGCTCACATAATTTATACTATCAAAAGGTGACAACAATAGAAAAAATCAACACAATTATTACTTATATAGTTATTTAGATTATAACATAGAATCTAAAAAATTAATTTGACCTTAAATTAATATTTTTAATTGTATTACTCAACTATTTAACTATTGGTAATATGCTTATGTTCTTAATGTTAATTATTCAAAATTATTTTCTTTAACATTTATGTTGAAATCTATATATATATATAAAGCACATTTTTTTATGAGTGATGTGGCAAGTTCTAAAAAAAGAGATTTGAGAATACTGATTTTACAAGATTAAAAATATTCACTGTCCTATTTGACACTATACGACATATGAAGTGCCTAATTTGGTAATTTATGACATATTTCATTACAGATTTGAATATACGTTTTTGGTTCTCTCTCTTCCTTCTTCTTCTGACTCTGTCCATTCCATTTCTCTTTTCCTGCGATTAAACCCCATTTCTCTTTCTCTCCTCACTCCCTTTCTCTCTTCGTGGAATTTCTCCGGCCTTTCCGGCGAAGCCATCATACGGGCGGCGATCAAGCGAGCCAAGCCATCTAAATTAATAGACTGAGCTCTCTTTATCTTGATATTTTAATAAATACCTAAATGTAGTGTTTCGATGCCAATCTTTTTAATTAGGACAATATTATTATTAGGGTACTCAATTGTTACATTGTCGATAGAGTATTTAAGCTATTCAATTAATTTTAATAATTAGGGCTCATATTTACAATTAAATGATTCAACATCAAATGAGTATGATGCGGTTGTAGGTCTTTCGATTTACATCCTAATATTTGATTGAGATTTTATCCTAACGCACTTTGCGAATCACATATATATGACAATTACACTCTGCTTTCAATATATAAGTATCACGAATAAATTTTTACTACGAAAAGTTGTAATGTTTAAAATAATAATTACGTTAACCATTTATTTCAAGCTTCTATAAATATGTGGTCATATTTTAATAAAAACCCTCATTTACATGACACAACTAAATCGAGAGTTTATTGAGTTCTAATGTGTGATCATATTTAGTAAACTTAGCTAATGTGTGTAACATTTTCGTCCAAATCTATCTATCTATATAAATAAAAGAAGATTTTTGAAGTATGACCGTGGTACAACATCATACTATGACTACAAATTTCTCAATTTTAAGTATTTTTTAGCAACCACGGTATAATATTCAAGCACTATTGACCGACATTTAGTTGTGTTTTCTTCTAATGTTATTTGTATTGTCTTATGTTAACTTTTTAGATCTGTTAAATAAATAACATGCATATTTTACAATAAAGATATGATATACAAATCATTACAGATCTAAAATTTTCATTTTTATATTATAATGACGCAACAAGAAGAAGAAAAAAAAAGTCACATTTAATTTGATGAGAAATGAATTTATTATAGTCCATTAATATATTATTACAGCCCATAATAACTAAAAAAAGTAGTATACTCATTAAAATCTATAGCGATATATATGAATAATGAGAAATGAATTTATTTTAGATTTTGTTTGTGTTAGTTTCTATTCTATTTTACTACTGGAATGAATTGATCAAGCAAAATTTTCAAGGGAGATCGCATGTTTGATATTGCTTCTAAAGAGGTGCTTTTGTTTTTTTTTTGTTTTTTTCTTAATTTTAGGGAGAAAATTGTGTTTGGTAAGCTGAAATAAAATTACTTTCTTAACAAGTTTTGTTTTTCAATAGGCGAAAATGAAAAGCACCCCATTGATGCTTTTGGAGAAAGCTGTTTTGCAAGTTCTACGTGTCTTTATCCTTTTTATTATTTATTATCTTGTTTAAATAATTTAATTAAAATTATTTAATAGTTGTAATTTTTAAATATAGTTTTGATGATAGGTTAGAAGATAAAGTTTTGATGTATTTTTAAATTATTTCTAAAAAGTGATTGTTAATTAATAACATAGCCAAACACTAAATTACTTGACGAAGTAACACTTTTTGTTACAATATTACTTTTAAAAAGTTATTTGTATAACAGTACAACAATGCCAAAATGGGCCATATGCCACTAAGTTGAAAAAGATAGAACATAGGAAATAACTACCTCTATAAGGTGATATAATAGTAATTTTTTACAAGTTTTTTTTCCTTCCGATAATTAATCATTGATTTAATAAATTCAAACAATAAACCTTTTAAAAAAATTATAATCAATAATGATCGCCACCGCGCGAAGCGCGGTGCCGTCCACTAGTTTGGATAAAAGAGGAAATTATGTTTGAGACTTTAGCGAGTTGGTCTTGAATAAGAAAAAAGAATAAAAAAAAGTTAAAAGTAAAATGAAAAGCAAATAATGTTACTTTTTAATTTTCGAATTTAGCAGTTTGATAACTGTTGATGTAGAAAAATGCTTCAAACATTCAGCGGCCCAATAGCTCGTGTTGGGCCGGGCCCAATGTCGTCTCGTTGATTTTTGTGACTTTAGGGCTTGGGCTCTGGACTTTTGAGTCGAACGGGCCCTCCTCTGACTCGATGACCAGAAATCCGTGGTAAACTCCACTACTTGTCGCTAATAGGGCCAGGACCTGGCCTGGCCCGGATTACAGGTTCGGGACACCAAAAATGGATTCCTGAACACCGCGTAGGGGGGGTCACAGTATTGACTCTCCAGTGAACCCTGGTAGACCAGACCCTCGACCGGCATCACGGGGACAGATCCGGGTCCTCGGGCTATCGGCGTAGTCAGTATATCTGCCGGAGATACAAGACCAGTGGATAGAACGAGCACCTCACGGATCTAGAACCTTGGCAAGGAGGGTCTTAGATCGTGCCACTCAAATGTGTTTTCTCTCTCTCAGAACCTGAACAAAACAACACCCGAGATCAGGGAGAACCGGAGGGGGGGGGGGTACCCCCTAATATTAGAGGGGAGGCGAGTTCTAGAGGGTGTAGAGAGAGTTTAGGGCGAGTTCTCGGGGTGAGAATCGAGTTACCGTTAAGTGAAAACCGAGCTTCTATTTATAAGAGAACCCGGGGATTCAAACGCAATTATCTCTTTATCCGGGAGGCCCCTGATGCAAAATAATATAGTTTTTCGCATCCTCAGGGCGTGGCCGAACCAACGCCGCAATCGGCGTCCTCAGCCGACGCCAGACGCGCCCACACGCGCGGCAAACGTGGGCGGCGCGCGTAGGAGGCTTGCCCTCCAAGGCGATGACGTCAGCCACTGTCATGACGCTGATGTCAGCCTCCTGCAGTGTCCAACAGGTGATCGAGATGTGGAGGAACAGGGTTTTGACCCTCGGTGGGCCTGCAGAGGCGCTGCCACGTGGCGGTTGGCCTTTGGGGGCCTGTGGGGCCCGCTCGGGTGTTTCCCAGCGTGTCCCGGAGTTCGCGGGTGTTTCCCGAGGCCGTTTTTTACAAATTTTATATCGATTTTGGGTATTTTGATATTTTTGAGATCATATGGACCCTTATTTTTTGAAAACGGGCTTCCGGTGAATAATATGGGGCAAATTGATTATAAAATTAATTAATTAATAAAAGAAAATTTAATTTAAATAATTTTTCTTTTGTTAATTAATATTAAATCAATTGCGTAAAATACCCGTAACATTAATCCCCTAGTTTTTCGGGAATTTTTAATTTCCGAGAAACTTTATAAATTGGAGGCATGACGGCTCATTCGGATTCACGAGCTTATTTTATTCTGGTGAATAGTACAAGGTACGTTTTTCTTCCGTAACCTTTTTTCCAGGTAATATTTTTGAATTCCGATTTTTGCATCGTGTCCGTCCTTTTGTTATTTAGTTTCCCCATTTCACGAGCCTCGTCACAATTTTCGAAAATACGAAGTCTAGAACTCGAAATCGAAATCGAGCGACTTTTTCTCTCAACACCCCGTGAGGCCGAATGGAGAAATCAGCCACCCCTTCTTCGCCGGAGCTTGCCGTCGCCGGAGACGACCACCATCGTGACCAGCTCGGCGTGGCGAGTTCGGGGAGATCAGCGGCGGCCGTCGGCGAGGCGGTGGAGCTCGGGGAAGGGCGTTTGGCTCTGTGGAGGCCGAGCGAGCTCGAGCTCATCCATGGCAGAGTCGTGGACTCTGTCGCCGGCGGGGGTTGGTCGTATGAGGACCGTGGCTCGAGGGCGACCGGATCTGGGCCGGTGGAGCACGCCGGCGGTGTCGGAGGAGCTTGGTCAAACCCAGATTTGCGTGGGTTTGACTAGCGAGTCTCCGGTGGTGGTCCGACCTCCATGACCCGAGTTGTGGGGGTCGTTGGTGATGGTGACGGCGGGCGAGGTGACGGCGGGACTCGTGCGAGCGGGTCCGGGCCGATGGCCGGCGTCATCGAAGATGGAGGAGCTTGACCCTCATTGGGTGGACGGGAATCGAGCTCCGACGAGATCGGGTTCTTCGTGGGCCGATCTGTGGGTCTAGTCGCCGGAGGCGGTGGACGGCGTCATGTCGGAGAGGTCCGGGCGAGCGGATCTGCGTCAGAGCTGGGTGACGCCGGCGACCGGGAAGCTTGGCCGGGCTGTTCTCCTTCACCCGCTTTAGCGGGTACCTCGGCCGGCGGGAATCCGCCCCGTTTTGTCGGCGGAATTCCCGCGGTGGCGAGGGTGGTTTCGGCGAGTCCGGCCTTGCTCCAAATTCGCGGGGGTAGTTCTGGCCGAGATCGTCAGTTTCCCCCGGCCCGCGGTGGCCGGGGCTGGCCGGTGACCCTGTCGGTGACATTAACGGCCAATACCGGCGGCCGGTGGTATCCAGCTGATTTTTCGGGAACTCCAGAATGCCCCGGTCGATATTCGGGTCGTCGAGGTCTTCGTTGGCGGAGGCGGGTCACCCCATGACGGGTCCCGCACATAATTTTTCTGTTCTTCCGGGAGCAGGTCTGAGATCCTACGGTATAGGTGTAGATAGTGTTAGGGCTGCCGCAGGTACTGCTTATGGAGTTCATGGCGTGGAATGACCACGTCATGGTGCAGGCATAGTAGGCGGGTCATGCCCAAATTTTGATAGGACAGTTAGGAGGAGAGTCGGGGCCTCCTCGGGTGAGGGCGACCTTTATCGGTTGCGTTCTCCCGAACTTTTCCCGGACGTTAATATTCCGAGTTCTGTCACTCTGGCGGAGCTTGGGGCCTTTTTTAGGGCCGAACGTCTTGTCTTGCCGGGGGTATGTGCCCCGTTGGAGGGGGAACTCCCCGGATATCCCCGCGACGGGATGGTCGTGGTTCCCTTGGAGAGTCAATGGCTGGGTTTTTCCTTGCCGATCCCCTCTCTGTTAGAGCAGCTTCTAGTGTCGCTAGACCTGCATCCGCTTCAAGTCTGCCCAGATACCTGGTGGTTTGCCGCCGGAATTTTCTCGATGTGGCGGGAGAGTCGAGGTCGAGATGTCACTCCTACCCAGCTTCGGAGACTTCTACCCATTGTTGTTTCCCAGGATGACCAAAGGGTCAACAATTGGGTTTTTACCCGGCCCGTCTGGGGCTTCCGGGTCAGAGATTTGGATCCGATCCTAGACCCGGACTGGCACAGTCGATGGGTTTGGGTCCCAAGTGCTTATCTGGGATCCATTCCCCGAGGATTCGGGATCCCTCGGTTGTTTATGAGCACCGGCGTCGAGGATCAGGGCTTCGTCAGTTTTTTCTTGACGGGGTCCGCCATTCCTGGACGTTTTGCCTCTTTTTTAACGAGGGGGGCCTGGGTTCGGTCAGGGTGGACGTCTCCTGACACCGTGGCTGATCCAATGCCAGGCTTTGAAGAGAGGTCCATTGCTGTAGTTTTTTCTGCTTCTTTGCCTGTACTGTTTATTTTGTTGTATTCCGTGGCTGACCCGGTTGTTTTTTCTTTTGCAGGCATGGATCGCAGTGACGGATGGTCGTGGGGTCTTCCACCATTTCCTTCAGATGAGAGATCTTCAGATATGCCCACCTCCGGCTATGGGGGGACGGATCCCATCCCTCTACCGGGGATGCCCTCTTCGTCGGGAGGGACACCTGGTTACGGCGCGTCTTTTTGGGCGCAGGATCCGGCTTATGGCCGGCCTTCGATGGCGGGTCCGGTGTTCTCAGAGTACCACCCTTCTACGTTGTATGGTCAGGCCCCGGTGTCTGAGCCGGTGTACCCTATTCATGCCCCCATAGGCGAGGCCGCGCAGGCGGTATGCTTTATCGTCTCGTTGGCCTTTCCTTTTTACCTTTTGCGAGGGCGCATACTTATGACTTTCTTTTGTTGCAGGTGATGCCTCCGTACAACTACTCGGTCCGCAGAGAGTCCAGCCGCGCCGGGGGACCGTACGAGGAGACTACTCCCGTGGGCCGGATAGAGCGTTCCGGAGTGCACAAGGCCGGGCGTCAGGGCGATTCCCCACATTTTGACAGTGTGGTCGCTTGGCAATTCCTCCGGGAGGCTCATGAGGGGCATCTGGCTGCCTCTAGAGACGCTTCTCGTTCTTAGGCTGATGTCGCTCATTATTCTGCCCAGCTCGGGGTCGTCCATGAGGCATTAGCGCCGAGGGATGTGGAGATAGCGCATCTTCGGGCGTCACTGAGCTCGACTCTACGAGATGGGACGGCTTTGTGAATGGCGTAGTGGACATGCTCCGGGCGAACCCTCATATGTATCTATGTACCTCATTTCTCCTCAATCACCGGGTTCCACCAGAAGTCTTGGCAGCTTTGGAGCCTTTCATTGCTCTTGTTCCTCCTCCGGGGCCGATTATGAACTTCCTCGTGAACGGGGTATCGTTCTCTGCGGGCGTTCATGTTGGACATATGTGTCCTTAAACAAGATATTTTATCCATTTGTAAAAGATTATGACAAGTCGTTGAATAAAGATGATACTTATTATGATAATCTTATTATAGTTTCTGGTAGAGTAAAATAGAATGTTTGATCCTTAGTTCATAAAGGATGCAATTATGAATTATTATCACAACAGAGTCAATGTGAAGAAGAATTAATAATCATAATAAATGAACTTAAAATGTCCGTGACCTGATTAACTGGGTGGGAGCCCATTAATCGTATAAGGTCATTAATGTGACTAAGTGACAATCCTATTCTGGATTTTGTGTGTGTCACACTCACTAGAAATGCATTAAGTATGAAGTGTCTTCATACTGGACTGGACCTGACTTAAACTCCGGAAGTTATCATATATGACCACCACTGATAACTTGGAGTTGAGTCACTAGTAGATGATCAAATGGATATTCGATCTATGTCCTGAGTGATCTTGAGTCCAAGCTGCTGGCTTGATTGTTCTTTGATTTAACCGTTAAAGAACACGAAATATTACCGCTGTTCCCAACACTATTATTTTGGGAACATGATAGTCAGCAGTAAGGGTAGCTTGGTCATAGACATGGGCATCACACAGCTCTCTTCAGAGTGATGATGATTCCCTTAATTGTCGGTGGTGAGAAGTGAGAGGTACCCGTGCGCAACTTATGAATCGAAACCATAAGTGGGTTACTCATAATATTACTGACTGAGTCAAGGATGAAAATGCAATGAGGGGCATAACGGTAGAAACCGCCTGCTCGTGTGTGGATCATAAAGTGAAAGATCAATAACCCGAATTTGATTGTATCAATGGACACCCTGCTGTTATAAAGGGAATAATATATACCGTAACACTAAAGAGTGCAGCCTCGGGTCTATAGTGGAATCACTTCGAGGTTTGACGAACAACTAGCAGTTCGTTGGAGCTTAAGTGATACGGGTCCATGGTCCCCAGGATAGCTCCGTAACGGATGATACGTACGTGATTAAAATACATTCTGGATAATGTTTAATCATTTGGCTTGACTTATAAAACTGAAAGGTCTGTGGCAGACGTCAGATAGTTTTATCGTTAGCGTGGCAAAAGTACCATATTTTGGTACACGAAATTAACTGATAAAGAAAGTTAGAATTTAGATTTTCTATCAGCACCATGTTGTTGGAAATTAAATTCTAAGCAACTTTGCTTTTTGAACCGAGTCATTTCAACTTACGGTTAGTGATTTATGGATTTTCTAAGTTTATGATCGATTCGATAAACTTTGAAATTAAATCACATGTCACGAATTTAAATGATGGTGTGGCACCATGACATTTTAATGTGTGATATTGAGATCAGGAAATATTAATATAATTTAATTATTTGGATTTAATTATTAATATCTTATTAATAATTAATTAATAATTAATAGATTTATATTAATAAATAAAAATATATATTTATATATATTCATATGTGTAAATTGGAATTAGGGTTTGATATATGAAACCCTAGCTAAATTCAAATGGTATGATTTGGTCTTCCCAAATTTGCGGCATAAGTACCAAATGTTTTGGTATTTTAGCAAATCCCTAAAATCAATATTGTCCATTGGATCGGTTATGATTTAATATCAACCGTTGGATTAGGGTATTGATAAATTCGAAATTAATAACTTGGTGACCAAGTTTCATTTTTCGAATTTTGGTTAATTAATTATATCCGTTAGATCGGTCTAAGATTTAATCTTTACCGTCGGATTGAAAATTAATTAATTATATATATTTATATATATATTCGAATTATAGTTTATGGATAAATTCGAAATTGTTTTTTAATAAATCTTTTTATATTTGATTTTATCCTAAACTAATTATATCCATTAGATCGGTGTAAAGATTTATCTCAACCGTTGGATCTAGATAATGATAATTCGAATTTTATTATAAATATATAGGATAATTCGAATTTTATAAAGATAAGAAGATAAGATTGGTTTTTTTGATTTATCCAAATCTTTCTTATTTAATTAAATCCTTAATTAATTATATCCATTGGATTTAGATGAGATTAAATCTGGACCATTGGATTAAGATAATTAATTATATTTAATTAATGAAATTCGAAAATTAGGGAGGGAAATTCTCCAATTCGGTTACGGTTTGAGCCTATAAATAGGAGGCTCATTCTACACATTTTTCACACCTTTCCCCAGAGAAAAATTCGAACTCTCCCTCTCCCTCAGGGTCTGCAAATTTTCTCTCTGATCTCTCTTTTCTAGTTCGGCTTAGGAGACTATTTCTCCGGAAACTTAAAAAGAACCATCAGTTAAAATTTTGTGACGGAGTCCTGCCGGCGAAGCCCACGCTTCGGTACGAGGTTTCCAGGAGAATATCCCGGAAGATCACGGGAGTTTCCCTCAGCACCGGCGGAGCCCTGCCCGATTCAGAACGCGCAGCCGGAAGTCGTCAATAGAGGTATGGCCTTATGCATTGGGTTAATAAATGCAACCATTTACTGCTTTCTATTTATTTCCTATTATGACTAGATTATTAATAATGATATATGAATATTAAATTACATAATATTTATTAGATCTTGGAAATGGTTATTATCTGATATCCAGACCGTTGGACGGATAACAAGTTATTCCGCTTTAAATTAATTTTTTAAATGTTACCCGGACGGTTCGGAGGTACAATTCGTGATAATTTTTCAAGGAATCCGAGACGTGATTCCTAACAATTGGTATCAGAGCCATGGTTCAAGGATAAATAATTACGTAATTTAATTAATGGGTTTAAAGAACGAATTATTTGATGAATAAAATTAATTATTTAAAATTGAAATTTTGAATTTCTAGATATTTTAAATATTAATTTAAAATAAGAAAATTACCCGACCCGAATAATCGTACCGGGTGGTTGGATAGGGCTGCCCTTGGCAGTCCAGCCCGAGAATGTCGCGAACAGGGGCTACCGTTGCAGCCCCAGGTTGTTCGCCAGGGCAATGCCAGGGCAAAGCCCACGGGCCAGGCCCACGGGCCAGGCCCACGGGCAAGGCCCTCGCCAAGGCCACTCGGCCAGGGCAAGGGCACCCGTGTGGGCCTGGCGGGCTGGCCGCAGGTCACGCTGCTTGGCAATGGTATGGGCCTGCTGGCCCAGCCCGAAGGGCTCGAGTACTGTCCTGGCTCACCCGTGGGCTGTCCCTGCCCATTCCACGGGCATGTGGGCCCGGGCTTAAGCCCGGAGGGCCCACGTGCAGTTTTTTTTATATGGGTCGGATTTTTATTCCGACCCGGATCCCGTGGATTAATTATTAATTATTATTAATGAAATTAATATTTAGGAATTAAAATTAATTATGATTAATTAATGTGAATTAAAATATGGATGTTATTTCCGGATAAATAACATTGTCTTATTTTAATTAATTCATAAAATTAAATATGGATGTTATTTAATAATTAAATAACATTGTCTTATTTAATAAATTAAAATATGGATGATAATATTCGAAGAATAATATCATTGTCTTATTTTAATGTTTCATAAATAATTATTAAAGGGCATTAAAATGTTTAATGATAATTCTTAGAGAATAAGTATCATTAACATAAAATTATAAATATTCATCATATATATAATTTGTTATAACCTATTTTCATAACCCTCAAACATAGTGTCTATGTTTAGATCATTATTAATATGTCTATATAGGATAGATATAAATAATAAAGAGTAAATGTAAAAGTGTTAATTATTAGTCGGAAAAATTTCAACCGTACAATCTTGCCTAAGGAAGAGGGAATCAAAAGTGGGGCCGGTTCACCATCCACTTCTGGGTGACCGGTTAGGACCCCTCCCATCGACCTGGAGAGAGTACGGTTTGATCTATCACTACCGACGAAATAATAAACACATCTTTAGGGCTGATTTCAAATTACGTGTCGTAATAAATAAAGCCAAAATATAAACTTTTAATGTGTCATTAATAGACAGTTTATATAATAAGTTTTTATAACTTAGAAATTAAAAATGTTATTTCCTAAAAACAATGGCAAGTATAGAATAAAACAAAGGTCTCCATTATTACTGTCACAAGGTCTGCTAACCACACCGCCTCGAGTCACCCTAGTGTGTCCATTCCCTAAGGAAGGTGTGCTTGTGGAAGGTTTGACACCGTGATAGTTCCAAAAGAATATGGGGACGGATAAATCTTGGAAATGGACCGCGAGTCACCCTAGAGTGACCATTCCCTAAGGACGACGTTTCCAAGAGGATCCCGAGAACCGAAAATAATGGGTTAAGCTTGCACGGAAGTTGGTGCTTCCTGACCGTCTATGGTGATAGTTAATAATCATAGAGGACTTTTGTAGTTCTTGTTATGAATATTAATTAAGTTTATGACTAAAACTTAGTTTAACCAAACTACACGGTTGATACCGCGAGTCACCCTAGAGTGACCATGCCACTAAGGACAGCAACGACGTGTGCAGTCGGTTAAATTATCACGAAATAGTTAAAAGGGTTTATTTAACGTTTTTCCCAGAACATGTTTGCATCATGTAACTATTTCAAATAAAATATTTTTCAAAACATTCTATCTATAATAAAGTTTAATAAGTTTCTTTTTCAATGTCAGTATAAAATGTCTATCCCAAATAAATATAGAACAATCTGATGTGTATTTAATGTCAAGACAATAAAAGTTCGAATAAGTGATTTTGTTCACTTATTGATTATCTTTTGTGTTTAGCTGGTATTTCCACTCGATATTACAAGGGAGTAATTCGAAAGTTCTTAAACTTGGGAAATGGCTGAGAAATGAACAAAGATAAGATAATCGCCCAACCCAAAGTTAATGATTGGTTAAGGTGTAAACCATTGACTGAATCCAGGATTCGGAAGACAATCGTAAATTGACTATGTTAGTCAAAGTAATGGGATAATTATTTCAGTGGGAGCAACTCGTTTAAATATAATAAATTGTTGTTTTCAAGAACAATATTTATTATACCCGTGACTTACGTGGAAATTCAAATATCCACTTATATGAATTTTTTTTTATCATTGTAGATAATAATGAAATTATTATTTATGAAATGATTTAGTTGTTTATATTGATTGTCCGGAGAAGTGAAATAAACAAGCTCAAACCATTATGAAATAATGAATGAATAATATGGATGTGACATCCAGAAAAAGGTTAACTATGAAAGTGATCATACCTAAGGCATCTTAATGACAGTCATATTAATTTGGATGAGATAAACAGGATGGACCAATGCGTGAACTGTTCGTCAGTTCCCTGCCTGTTTGAGAATCTTGTCTAAAGATTAAAATGATTAAAAGACCATTTCATGAGAAAAGGTCTAAAGAGCCACAGTTCCTATAAAGCTTGTACATACTTGGTGTATGTGGTCCATTATACAAGCTCGAGAAGGATATGAATATTTTATCTAATGATAGGCAAGTATTCAAAGGTAAAGGTATGAATGCAAAGTAAATTAGAACTTATGTGAGTTCAAAAAATTTATTGCATAAATCGAATTTTTAAATTCGATAAATCACTAATGGCTCTTCAGTTATTCTGAAGTGGTGAGTCTGAACTTTTAATTCTGTGATCACCATTAAGAGAAATTAATTCTCGGTTAGTCAACGGTTCCCTATACACGTCAAGCACATTGAGGTGTTATAGAAAGGAGGACAAGAACCTTTTAGAAATGATTGAAGGGAAAGAATCATTTTATATTATTCATTTAATGGGACTCGGACGAGATATAGTTTATGATCATATAAGAGAGTAATTGTTTTTCAGCAATAAGCAACTCTTTTGGAATATGACTCTATAATAAACTATGAACCTCAAGGTAAAATATTACTGGAGGAATTGTTAAATGACAAAGAAATTACACAATCAACAACGCTTGTTGATAATCAGAGTGCGGAAACCACGGTCCCAAAATCAGAACCAAACCAAGACACCACGAGTGATCATAGTTTCATTAGAAACTTTGAGAATACTCAGACGTAGTGGGAGGTTCAATAGAACGGTTAAACACTATGAGTATACTCAGTTGGAATTTCACCTGGCTATCACAAACGCTAGCGTTGAAGATCCTATAGGCTTTATGCAAGCTATGATGGATCCTGATAAGGGAGAATGGCAGGAAGCCATGAACCAAGAAATAGAATCAATTGATTCTAATGAAGTCTGGGAACTTGTAGACTTACCGGATGGTTTCAAAACCATTGGCTGTAAGTGGGTATACAAGCAAAAGAGAGGAGTGGACGGGAAGGTTGAAACCTTCAAGGCTAGACTAGTGGCAAAGGGTTTTACCCAGAGGGGAGGTATTGATTTCGATGAGACCTTCGCTCCAGTCGCTAAGTACAAGTCCATCCGGATTCTCATGGCCATAGCCTGTAGTCTCAATTACGAGATTTGGCAGATGGACGTCAAAACCGCCTTCCTGAACGGGTACATTGACGAAAACATCTATATGGACCAACCAGAAGGGTTCGTGCAACAGGGTCAAGAAGGGAAGGTTTGCAGATTACTCAAATCCATCTATGGATTGAAGCAAGCTTCCAGATCCTGGAATCTAAGGTTCGATGAAACCATCAAAACCTATGGATTCATTGAAAACGTCACTGAGGCCTGCATTTATAAACTCAACGACGAAACCGTGGAAATTTTTCTTGTTCTGTACGTCGACGATATTCTTCTCATTGGAAACAATGTGAAGAAATTATTGGACGTGAAGGCGTGGCTATCTATGCAGTTCCAAATGAAGGACATGGGAGAAGCCAGTTATGTTCTTGGCATCCGCATTTTCAGGGATCGCAACAACAGGCTTCTGGCCTTATCTCAAGCAGCTTACATTGATAAGGTGCGTGAACGTTTTGCAATGGCAAACTCCAAGGGTGGTAATTTACCAACCAGACATGGAATGTTCCTTAGCAGGAAACAGTGCCCAACTTCTCCGGAAGAGCAAGATGTGATGAGGCGAATACCCTATGCTACAGCAGTGGGAAGTCTGATGTACGCTATGCAGTGTACTAGGCCAGACATCTGTTACGCTGTGGGAATTGTTAGCAAATACCAATCCAACCCAGGTATGGCTCACTGGACAGCAGTGAAGAACATTCTCAAGTATCTTCGGAGAACGAGAGACTATATGTTAGTGTTTTCAAGATCAGAACTGAATCCACTAGGATACACTGATTCAGACTTTATGTCTGATAGAGACGCGAGAAAATCGACGTCGGGAGCAGTGTTCACCCTTGCTGGTGGAGCGATATTCTGGAGAAGCGTAAAGCAATCTTGTATCGCAGATTCCACAATGGAAGCTGAATACGTGGCAGCTTGTGAGGCAGCCAAAGAATCAGTTTGGCTCAAGAATTTCTACATAGAGCTGGGAGTTGTTCCAGATGTAGATGGGCCCCAAACACTATACTGTGAGAACAGTGGTGCGGTGGCAAATTCTAAAGAGCCCAGAGACCGTAACAAGGCGAAACATATAGAACGCAAATACTATCTCATAAGAGAAATAGTGCGTCGTGGCGACGTGAGGGTTGTGAAAATAGCTTCGGAAGACAATCTGGCTGATCCATTCACCAAGACGTTGCCAGAGAAAATATTCAGGAGGTATCTGGAGAGTATGGGTCTGAAAGACGTGGGTCATCTTCTTTAAGTACAAGTGGGAGATTTTTCGACATATGTGTCCTTAAAGAAAATATTTTATCCATTTGTAAAAGATTATGACAAGTCGTTGAATAAAGATGATACCTATTATGATAATCTTATTATAGTTTCTGGTAGAGTAAAATAGAATGCTTGATCCTTAGTTCATAAAGGATGCAATTATGAATTATTATCACAACAGAGTCAATGTGAAGAAGAATTAATAATCTTAATAAATGAACTTAAAATGTCCGTGACCTGATTAACTGGGTGGGAGCCCATTAATCGTATAAGGTCATTAATGTGACTAAGTGACAATCCTATTCTGGATTTTGTGTGTGTCACACTCACTAGAAGTGCATTAAGTATGAAGTGTCTTCATACTGGACTGGACCTGACTTAAACTCCGAAAGTTATCATATAAGACCGTCACTGATAACTTGGAGTTGAGTCACTAGTAGATGATCAAATGGATATTCGATCTAAGTCCTGAGTGATCTTGAGTCCAAGCTGCTGGCTTTATTGTTCTTTGATTTAACCGTTAAAGAACACGAAATATTACCGCTGTTCCCAACACTATTATTTTGGGAACATGATAGTCAGCAGTAAGGGTAGCTTGGTCATAGACATGGGCATCACACAGCTCTCTTCAGAGTGATGATGATTCCCTTGATTTTCGGTGGTTAGAAGTGAGAGGTACCCATGCGCAACTTATGAATCGAAACCATAAGTGGGTTACTCATAATATTACTGACTGAGTCAAGGATGAAAATGCAATGAGGGGCATAACGGTAGAAACCGCCTGCTCGTGTGTGGATCATAAAGTGAAAGATCAATAACCCGAATTTGATTGTATCAATTGACACCCTGCTGTTATAAAGGGAATAATATATACCGTATCACTAAAGAGTGCAGCCTCGGGTCTATAGTGGAATCACTTCGAGGTTTGACGAACAACTAGCAGTTCGTTGGAGCTTAAGTGATACGGGTCCATGGTCCCCAGGATAGCTCCGTAACGGATGATACGTACGTGATTAAAATACATTCTGGATAATGTTTAATCATTTGGCTTGACTTATAAAACTGAAAGGTCTGTGGCAGACGTCAGATAGTTTTATCGTTAGCGTGGCAAAAGTACCATATTTTGGTACACGAAATTAACTGATAAAAGAAAGTTAGAATTTAGATTTTCTATCAGCACCATGTTGTTGGAAATTAAATTCTAAGCAACTTTTCTTTTTGAACCGAGTCATTTCGACTTACGGTTAGTGATTTATGGATTTTCTAAGTTTATGATCGATTCGATAAACTTTGAAATTAAATCACATGTCACGAATTTAAATGATGGTGTGGCACCATGACATTTTAATGTGTGATATTGAGATCAGGAATTATTAATATAATTTAATTATTTGGATTTAATTATTAATATCTTATGAATAATTAATTAATAATTAATAGATTTATATTAATAAATAAAAATATATATTTATATATATTTATATGTGTAAATTCGAATTAGGGTTTCATATATGAAGCCCTAGCTAAATTCGAATGGTATGATTTGGTCTTCCCAAATTTGCGGCATAAGTACCAAATGTTTTGGTATTTTAGCAAATCCCTAAAATCAATATTATCCATTGGATCGGTTATGATTTAATATCAACCGTTGGATTAAGATATTGATAAATTCGAAATTAATAACTTGGTGACCAAGTTTCATTTTTCGAATTTGGTTAATTAATTATATCCGTTAGATCGGTCTAAGATTTAATCTTTACCGTCGGATTGAAAATTAATTAATTATATATATTTATATATTTTCGAATTATGGCTTATGGATAAATTCAAAATTGTTATTAATAAATCCTTTTATATTTGATTTTATCCTAAACTAATTTGATCCATTAGATCGGTTTAAAGATTTATCTCAACCGTTGGATCTAGATAATGATAATTCGAATTTTAATATATATATATATATAATTCGAATTTTATAAAGATAAGAAGATAAGATTGGATTTTGATTTTATCCTAATCTTTCTTATTTAATTAAATCCCTAATTAATTATATCCATTGGATTTAGATGAGATTAAATCTGGACCATTGGATTAAGATAATTAATTATATTTAAATATATGAAATTCGAAATTAGGGAGGGAATTTCTCCAATTCGGTTACGGTTTGAGCCTATAAATAGGAGGCTACCTTTCCCCAGAGAAAAATTCGAACTCTCCCTCTCCTTTAGGGTCTGCGAATTTTCTCTCTGATCTCTCTTTTCTGGTTCGGCTTAAGAGACTATTTCTCCGGAAGCTTAAAAAGAACCATCAGTTAAAATTTTGCGACGGAGTCCTGCCGGCGAAGCCCACGCTTCGGTACAAGGATTCCAGGAGAATATCCTGGAAGATCACGGGAGTTTCCCTCAGCACCGGCGGAGCCCTGCCCGATTCAGAACGCGCAGCCGGAAGTCGTCAATAGAGGTACGGCCTTATGCATTGGGTTAATAAATGCAACCATTTACTGCTTTCTATTTATTTCCTATTATGACTAGATTATTAATAATGATATATGAATATTAAATTACATAATATTTATCAGATCTTGGAAATGGTTATTATCCGATATCCGGACCGTTGGACGAATAACAAGTTATTCCGCTTTAAATTAATTTTTTAAATGTTACCCGGACGGTTCGGAGGTACAATTTGTGATAATTTTTCAAGGAATCCGAGACGTGATTCCTAACAATTGGTATCAGAGCCATGGTTCAAGGATAAATAATTACGTAATTTAATTAATGGGTTTAAGAACGAATTATTTGATGAATAAAATTAATTATTTAAAATTGAAATTTTGAATTTCAAGATATTTTAAATATTAATTTAAAATAAAGAAAATTACCCGACCCGAATAATCGGACCGGGTGGTTGGACCGGGCTGCTCTTGGCAGTCCAGCCCGAGAATGTCGTGAACAGGGGCTACCGCTGCAGCCCCAGGTTGTTCGCCAGGGAAAAGCCCACGGGCCAGGCCCACGGGCAAGGCCCTCGCCAAGGCCACTTGGCCAGGGCAAGGGCACCCGTGTGGGCCTGGCGGGATGGCCGCAGGCATTGGGTTAATAGAGGTACGGCCTTATGCATTGGGTTAATAAATGCAACCATTTACTGCTTTCTATTTATTTCCTATTATGACTAGATTATTAATAATGATATATGAATATTAAATTACATAATATTTATCAGATCTTGGAAATGGTTATTATCCGATATCCGGACCGTTGGACGAATAACAAGTTATTCCGCTTTAAATTAATTTTTTAAATGTTACCCGGACGGTTCGGAGGTACAATTTGTGATAATTTTTCAAGGAATCCGAGACGTGATTCCTAACAATTGGTATCAGAGCCATGGTTCAAGGATAAATAATTACGTAATTTAATTAATGGGTTTAAGAACGAATTATTTGATGAATAAAATTAATTATTTAAAATTGAAATTTTGAATTTCTAGATATTTTAAATATTAATTTAAAATAAAGAAAATTACCCGACCCGAATAATCGGACCGGGTGGTTGGACCGGGCTGCTCTTGGCAGTCCAGCCCGAGAATGTCGCGAACAGGGGCTACCGCTGCAGCCCCAGGTTGTTCGCCAGGGCAATGCCAGGGCAAAGCCCACGGGCCAGGCCCACGGGCAAGGCCCTCGCCAAGGCCACTTGGCCAGGGCAAGGGCACCCGTGTGGGCCTGGCGGGCTGGCCGCAGGCATTGGGTTAATAGAGGTACGGCCTTATGCATTGGGTTAATAAATGCAACCATTTACTGCTTTCTATTTATTTCCTATTATGAGTAGATTATTAATAATGATATATGAATATTAAATTACATATTATTTATCAGATCTTTGAAATGGTTATTATCCGATATCTGGACCGTTGGACGGATAAGAAGTTATTCCGCTTTAAATTATTTTTTTAAATGTTACCCGGACGGTTCAGAGGTACAATTCGTGATAATTTTTCAAGGAATCCGAGACGTGATTCCCAACAGTTCATCCTTCGGGAGTTGGTAGTGTGGACAGTGTGGCCGGCGGAGCTGGGGGTCATGTTCCTCCGGCCTCTCCTTTCGTCGCGGCCGATTACTATGTTCCTGATGTTGATCACATTTCCCCTGCCAATGAGGAGGCGGAGGATGCGGCTGCCGGAGATGAGGCGGACGATGGGGAGGCGGAGGATGCGACTGCTGGAGATGACGAGGCGGACGATGAGGCCACGGATGATGATGATCGTCCGTCGTCACATGCTGCTCTTTTTTTTTCTTTTTTGAAACAATGGGGAGTTTGGCTTTTTTCCCGTGTATAGAGCTTGTAGGTTCTAGTCTTGTAGCGCACGAGTTTTGTAGCGCCTTTAGGTGCGCCTTTTGTATAGGCGGGCATGTTCCGTTGTAGCGAGCCGCCGTGGTTTATTAGGAATGGCCATTTGTGATGTAACTGTAACGTTGACCTGTGATGTGGTGTAACTTGTAATGTTGACCTGTGAATGTCAATCTTTTACTTCCATATTGTATGTTGGCTCTTTGCTTATTTCTTATCTGTTTGTCTTGGGATAAGATTTGTCTTCTGGCCATGTATTGAGCACTTCGGGATTTTGGTCGATGCCCTGGCCTCGACGCGTGTTGTGCGTCGTCAAGCGCTCGGTTTTGGGCCGAGAACTACTTTCGAGGCGCCTTTGTAGACTTGGAGCCGGGTCGCACTGTATGTAGTGCTATAAGTCCCAGTCTTATGGCAAGCTGCACATCTACAAGCGCTCGGCTATGAGCCGAGGACCTACGAGGCGTCTATGTAGGCTTGGAGCCAGGTCGCACTGTACATAGTGCTATAAGTCCCGGACTTTTGGCAAGTTGCGCGTCAACAAGCGCTCGGTTACGAGCCGAGGACTACTTGCGAGGCGGCTTTGTAGACTTGGAGCCGGGTCGCGTTGTATATAACGCTATAAGTCCCGGACTTTTGGCAAGTTGCGTGTCAACAAGCGCTCGGTTTTGAGCCGAGGACTACTTGCAAGGCGGCTTTGTGGACTTGGAGCCGGGTCGCGTTGTATATAACGCTATAAGTCCCGGACTTTTGGCAAGTTGCGTGTCAACAAGCGCTCGGTTTTGAGCCGAGGACTACTTGCAAGGCGGCTTTGTGGACTTGGAGTCGGGTCGCGTTGTATATAACGCTATAAGTCCCGGACTTATGGCAAGTTGCGCGTCAACAAGCGCTTGGTTATGAGCCGAGGACTACTTGCGAGGCGGCTTTGTGGACTTGGAGCCGGGTCGCGTTGTATATAACGCTATTAAGTCCCGGACTTATGGAAAGTTGCGCGTCAACAAGCGCTCGGTTATGAGCCGAGGATTACTTGCGAGGCGGCTTAGTAAACTTGGAGCCGAGTCGCGTTGTATATAACGCTATAAGTCCCGGACTTATGGCAAGTTGCGCGTCAACAAGCGCTCGGTTACGAGCCGAGCACTACTTGCGAGACGGCTTTGTAGCCTGAGTTGGCAGGATCGGGATCCAGGCCTTTCTCGGTCTTTTTTTTTGTGTTTTCCTTTCTTTTTCCTATATCAACCCCCCAGTTTCCAAGTAAGCTTGTATAGGTTGTGATAAAACTTTAAAAGGCATTTATTCGCGGAAAAATGAAGATTTTATATATATCATATGGCGCTTCTTGTGGCGCTCTTCTTTTACATATGCCGGCGATCGGAACTATTTCTGAGTCGATGGTACATTATTTCGGGGCTTTCCTTCGGGTTGGATTTTTGCTTCAGCTTCTGGTTTGATGCGGACCGATCCACTGACGAACAAGCACTGACCTTTTTGGAGCGTTTCGAGCGACTTGAAGGGCGCTCACTAAAGACGCGACTTTGAGTGGCCATATCTTTCGACTCGAGTGTCCGTTTTGGACAAATTACGTATCGATTTGAAGCTACGGATGTTATCTATGCGAAACTGGGCTTCAACTCTGAACGTTGTCGAGTGCTGGGCGCTAAAAACTCTGTTTTTTCCTGTTTCGTTCGGTTTTATGTTTTGAGGGCATTTATGTCTTTTTCTTTTTATTATGGTGTGGCCCTAGAACTTCATGTTGGGATGAGGTTATAAACCTCATTTAGGTTTTGTTCTGCAGTTTTATGATGGAATAGAAAGAACAACAGACTTTTCAATTTTTCTCCAAACTCGATTTCTTGAAGATTTTCGATTTTGATGCCCAAACTTGGTATTCGAGTGTATTGAATCAACAAGTTTCGGAAGGATTTCGATTGGGCATTCGTCCGCCAAATCAACAATTGAAATCGGGTTTCTCGCTGCGTCATGGTTGAATCTTAGCTTCAGCTATTTCCATTTTATTTTTACCCCTTGCCTTGTCGGGCTCACTGGTGGTACTGCTTTAGGTGTTCGACGTTCCAGGGGCGGGGGATTTCGCAACCCCCCATTTCCTGTAGTCGATATGTTCCGTCTCGGATCACCTTGGAGATGCGGTATGCCTCTTCCCAGGTTGGCCCGAGGGTTCCGGTGCCGAGGACTTGGGTGTTTTGGCCTACTTTTCTCAGGACCAGGCTTCCTTCCAAGAAACGTCTCGCCTTGACTTTCGAGTTGTAGTAGCGTTCTACAACTCGCTTCTGGGTGACCAATCTGGTGTATGCTTCATTGCACTTTTCTTCGAGAAGATCAAGCTCTTGTCGTAGCGCCTCGTCATTACGTTCTTCGTCGAAGAACTCGACTCGCGGCGATGGGACACTTATCTCGGCGGGGATGACTGCCTCAACTCTGTAGGTTAGAGCGAACGGCGTTTCACCAGTTGCATTGCGTGTGGTGGTCCGATAGGCCCAGAGTCCGGAGGGTAATTCTTCCGCCCATTTGCCCTTCTTCTCATCGAGTTTCCTTTTCAGGATGGTCTTGATGTCTTTGTTGACTGACTCTACTTGACCGTTCGCCTGGGGGTAGACGGGTGACGAGTAAGTGTTGTTGATTCTGAGGTCTTGGCAAAAAGCTCGGAGGTCGACATTGTCGAACTGCTTCCCGTTGTCGGTTATCAGCGAGGCAGGGATCCCGTGTCGGCAGATGATGTTGCACCATATGAAGTTCGTCGTGTTTTTCTGTGTGATTTTCGCGATGGGTTCCGCCTCAACCCACTTGGTAAAGTAGTCGATGGCCACCCCCCGGGGCTTTTGGAAGTTTCCCGATCAGATCGATTCCCCATTTGGCGAATGGCCGAGGGACCATTACTAGACACAATGGGACTGCGGGCAGGTGAGGTACCGTGGCGAACCGCTGACACTTGTCGCATCTGCGGGAGATCTCATTCACGTCTTTCCAGAGGGTTGGCCAGAAATAGCCTTGCTTGAGGGCTAGAGATCGTCTGGCGTAGTGGTTGCCACAGATTCCTTCATGGATTTCTCGGAGGACGAGATCTGCATCGTCCCGGGGAAGACACTTGAGGAGGGGCTGCATGAAACCGCGCTTGTAAAGGCTGCCGTCATACATCACATATCTCGTAGCCCGGAGCTTAAGCTGTCGTGATTTGTTTCGAACAGCGGGGAGCACGCCACGCTCTAAGTACTTGATGATAGACGACATCCAGTTGTCTTCATCTTCGCTGGTGATGGCGAGGATCTGGTTTTTCTTGACGGATGGGCACTCGAGGGCCTCGATGGGAACTTTGCCTAGTTCCTCGTTGTCAGCTCCTGAGGCCATTCTGGCTAATGTGTCGGCCTCGAAGTTCTCGGCTTGGGGTATTTGAGTGATACATACCATGCCAAGAACTCCAAGCGATGCAGCGTTTCCGCGAGGTAGGCCGCCATGTTCTCCTCTTTAGCCTGGTACTCGCCTTCTACTTGTTTCACGATCAGTTGAGAGTCGCAGTAGATCTTCAAGTTTTTCGCCTCGAGTTTTCGAGCTATTTGAAGTCCGGCCAGCAGTGCCTCGTATTCTGCCTCATTGTTTATGGCGTTGAACCTGAATCGGATGGCGTAGCGTAGCTTTCCACCTTCGGGGTTGGTAAGCAGGATGCCTGCCCCTGAGCCGTTGGTGTTGGAGGCGCCGTCAACGTGGAGGCTCCAGACGGGACCGTCGGGGCTCGATTTTCGTTTGGCTGATTGGGGCAGCCTGTCGAGCTCTTCTTCGGTTTCGACTTCTGCCTCATATGTGAACTCGGCGATGAAGTCTGCTACCGCTTGTGCTTTTATGGCAATTCGGGGTTGGTACTCTACACCATATTCTCCCAGTTCTTGTGACCAAATCGTCATTCGAGCTGAGGTGCCTTTGAGGAGTGCCTTTCGGACCAGATGCTCTGTTCTCATTATGATTTGGTGAGCTTGAAAGTATGGGCGGAGCTTCTTCGCGGTGGTGATCAGTGCGAGCGCCATCTTTTCGATCTGCGTGTAGCAGGTCTCGGCGTCAAGGAGAGCCTTGCTGACGTAATAGACCGGCATCTGCCTCTTTTCTTCTTCTCGAACCAAGACCGCGCTAACGGCCCTGGTTGAGATGGAGAGATAGAGGAACATGGCTTCATCGTCTTTTGGTTTAGACAACAAGGGCGGCGATCCAAGGTAGTCTTTCAGTTCCTGGAATGCGGCTTCGCACTTCTCGTTCCATGTGAAATTCTTTCCGTCTTTGAGGGCTTGGAAAAATGGTTGGCATCGGTCTGTGGCTTTTGACACGAATCGCCTTAGGGTGTTGATGCGCTCGTTGAGGCTTTGTACTTCCTTGATTTTCCGAGGGCTCTTCATTTCGATCAGAGCTTTGATTTTTTCGGGGTTCTCTTTGATCCCTCGTCGGTTGACGATGAATCCGAGGAAATTCCCGGACTCGACTCCGAACGCGCACTTGGTAGGGTTAAGTTTCATCTGGTACCTTCGGAGAAGAGTGAAGGTTTCTCGAAGGTCCTTGACGTGGTTGGTCTCTTCAAGGATTTTCACGATCATTTTGTCGACATAGACTTCCATCATTTTCCCGATCAGCGGGGCGCATATCCGATTGACCAAGCGCTGGTACGTGGCTCCAGCGTTTTTTAGCCCAAAGGGCATGACTTTGTAACAGTAGAGACCACGGTCTGTAATGAACGTGGTGTGTATCTGGTCGGGCTCGTGCATTCGGATTTGGTTGTATCATGCTCATGAGCTGGTGGCCGGCGGTCGCGTCTACTAGCTGATCGATCCTCGGGAAAGGGAAACAATCCTTCGGACATGCCGTGTTGAGGTCAGAATAGTCTATGCAGATTCGCCATTTGCCATTGTGATTTTTCACCATCACGACGTTGGACACCCAATCCGGGTACGTGACTTCCTTGATGAAGTCTGCCGTGATGAGTTTGTTGACTTCCTCGTTGATGGCTCGATACCTTTCGGGATTAAAGGCTTGTCGTCGTTGTACTTTGGGCATCCTTCCTTTCTCGAAGTTGAGTATGTGGACGGTGACTTCGGGATCGATGCCTGGCATGTCGGCGTGCGACCAGGCAAAAACGTCTTTGAACTCTCGTAGGAAGGAAACCAGTTGCCTTTTAATCATGACGGTCAACTGGGCGCCGACCGAAACGGTCCTTTCTGGCTTTTCTTCGACCAGGATGATGGCCGTTACGTCGGAAGAGGGTTCCATCGTGGGTTTGCGCCTCTCGTCTCTTGGGTCGAGCTCGCCGAACATCTGTGCCTTCTAGGAACCGTGGGTGAGATTATCATTTAGTTGTTGGATCGTGTGGATGACCAACTTGCTTTTCTCGATTTCCGTCCCTTGGGCGTAACAGGTTCTGGATTCTCGTTGGCTTCCTCTTAGGATTCCGATCCCATTCTCCGTAGGAAATTTTACGAGCAAGTGGAAGGTGGAGGCGATGGCCTGGAGTTTGTTGAGAGACGGCCTTCCCATGATGATGTTATAAGACGATGGTTGGTCCACCACGAGATATCGGATCATTTTGGTGACCATGGCCCCGTCTTCGGATCTGAACGTCGTTGGGAGGTCAATGGCTCCTTCGGCAAAGACCGGCTTTCCATTGAAATCGTAGAGCGGGGTCTTGATGGGAGTCGGGATGAGTCCTCCCAGACTCATGCGCTCAAGGGCAGTCTTGAAGATAACGTCAGCCGAGCTTCCATTGTCGACCAGCACTCGCCTGATTCGGTTGTTGGCGATCAAAGTCTCTATCACGATAGCGTCGTTGTGAGGGTGCGAGATTCGCCGAGCCTCTTCTTCCATGAAAGTGATGGCTTGGCTGGGAAGCACCGTCGTTGAACTGGTTAGGTTCGTGAGGTTGATCTGGTGTTCCTTGCCATCACTTTCCAGTGCCCGGGCGTATCTCTTTCGTTTGTTGTTGGAGTCCCCAGTTTCTGGTCCACGTAGGATAGTGGATACAACATGATACTGGAGAGCTTTGCCTTTGGTTCGTTCTTCGTCTTGGCGAGGCTTGTGATCGTCTTGGGGTTGTTCACCTTCTCGAGGCGGAGGGTTGCTGGTTTTCCCGCTTCTTGCCACGAGTTTCTTGACAAATTCTTTCAACTGTTCGTCTTGGATGAGTTGCTCGATTTGTTTCCTTAGTTGCCAGCATTCTGACGTCAAGTGGCCGTGGTCCTGGTGATATTCGCAGAACCGGCCTTTGTCTCGGTTGGCCTTTCTGGGCAGAGGCCGTGGAGGATCGAACTTCTCTTTGTGGAGGTTGAAAATTGTTGCCGCTGACGCGGTCAGCGGGGTGTAATTTGCGTTCCTACGGAAACCTTCCGCTCGCCTAGGGGGCTATTGTCGTCCTTCAGAGTTCGATTGTTGACGCTGCCTTTTTCTTTCAGTCTCGTCATCGTCCCTCCTTTGGTCGTTCCGGCTTTGCTCGTCTAGGCTGAGTTAGTTTCGACTGACGAAGTATTCTTCGGCGGCAATGTCTTCCGCTGCCCTAGCCATTACCTCGGCCATGGAAGCAGGTCTTTTTTTTTACAAGGGAGCGTGTTAATTCGCTCACTGGGAGGTCGTCGATTACTGCGGTGACGGCGTCGTCGTCGGTATAGCTAACGACTTTAGTCGCCTCCTCCGTGAATCTTTTTAAGTAAGCCTGGAGAGACTCGTCTTTGCGCTGCTTGAGGGACCATAGGTACGATTTTCCTTTTCGCTGCGTGATTGAGCTAGCGAAGCGTGATATGAAGCGTTCCATCAGTTCTTCAAAAGATTCAATCGACCCTTTGGGGAGTCGCTGGTACCATTCGAAGGCTGGCCCGGCAAGGGTGAGGCAGAACGCTTGGCATATTGTGGAGGGCGAGCATCTCTTCACCCGCATGGTAAACTGGTATTGCACCAGATGGTATGTGGGGTCTGTCGTGCCGTCGTAGATAAGATTTAACGGGAATCAGAGGTCTCCGCTGAGATCTTCGTCGAGTAGGTGGCTTGCCAGAGGGGAGATGACTCCTTCTGCCATACTTCGTTTGGCGGGATCAGTGTTATTAGCTGCGGCGAGTTCCCTCAACTCTCTTCTTAGAGCCTGGACCTCATTTCTTAGTTCGTCGTTTGGCGGAGGTGCTGTCGGGCCAGGTGTCGGGGCTGTGTTGGCTCTTCTCATCATGTGATACATGGCGGGGATGCAGAACTTCTAGACACTTCTGATTCGGCACTGTCCGGATTTTCTTGAGGGCGAGGTTCTTCCTTTCGTCGTTCGAGGTGTCGTCGTAAGTCTCCTTCTTGTCGGGAGTGACTTAGACGGTGACGGAGATCCTCTTGATTTTGCGGACGTGCCCGGGCGGGCACCTGCTGACGACGATGGTTTTTTCGCGCCTTAACACTTTCAGCGCTACTTTCGTCTCGTCCTAGACGTTCAAAGGCTGAACGTCGGGTTGACTGTGATTGGGCCGGCTCTTGAATGCCTCGATGGGCTTGCTGAGTCGCAGGTGGCCCTCGTTGTGCGAGTTCGAGGGCTTCTTCTGGGCTCTCCTCTTCGTCGATGGCTTCAAGGTTGGTGTCGTTGTTGCCGAGACGTTTGGACACGAGATCAGCCAGGCGGAAGACACTATCTTCCAGCCGGGTTAGCCTTTCTTTTTCTTCGTTGACAGCGGGCTCTTGTCGCGTGCTCGTCTCGGGCCGGTTGAGAGCCTGGGTTCGGCGTGCGTTCACCCGAGCCCGAGTGTTGAGAGCGATACTTCCCGCGGGGCGGGAAGATGTGCCTTCTGTCGTATCAGACATCGAAGTTTCGAGCGTCTTCGAGTGTCTTCGAATGTGTTCGAATGTCTTCGAGTGTGTTCGAATGCCTTTGAGTTTCTTTGAACGCCTTTGAGTGTATTCGAACGCCTTCAAGTGCCTTTGAACGCCTATGAGTGTGTTCGAACGCCTTCGAGTGTGTTCGAGTGCGTTCGAATGTACTCAAATATCTTCGAATGCGGCCGGATGTCTTTGAATGTGGCCGGATGTGTTCGAACGCCTTCGAGTGTGTTCGAATGCGTTAGAATGTACTCGAGTACCTTCGAATGTGGTCGGATGTGCTGGTAGGGACTCGAGGTTTTAAACTCGTGGCCCCCCTCCTTCTAGCACCAAAATGTTGATGCAGAAAAATGTTTCAAACATTCAGTGGCCCAATAGCTCGTGTTCGGCCGGGCCCAATGTCGTCTCGTTGATTTTTGTGACTTTAGGGCTTGGGCTCCAGACTTTTGAGTCGAACGGGCCCTCCTCTGACTCGATGACCAGAAATCCGTGGTAAACTCCACTACCTGTCGCTAATAGGGCCAGGACTTGGCATGGCCCGGATTACAGGTTCGAGACACCAAAAACGGATTCCTGACCACTGCGTAGGGGGGTCACGGTATCGACTCTCCAGTGAACCCTGGTAGACCAGACCCTCGACCGGCGTCACGGGGATAGATCTGGGTCCTCGGGCTATCCGCGTAGTCAGTATATATGCCAGAGATACAAGACCAGTGGATAGAACGAGCACCTCACGGATCTAGAACCTTGGCAAGGAGGGTCTTAGATCATGCCAGAATCTTCTCCAAAGCTTCAACTCAAATGTGTTTTCTCTCTCTCAGAACCTGAACAAAACAACACCCGAGATCAGGGAGAACCGGGGGGGGGGGGGGGGGGTACCCCCTGATTCACCCTCCGACGCTCAACATTAAAGTGATATTTGAGGGGAGGCGAGTTCTAGAGGGTTTAGAGAGAGTTTAGGGCGAGTTCTCGGGGTGTGAATCGAGTTACCGTTAAGTGAAAACCGAGCTTCTATTTATAAGAGAACCCGAGGACCCAACGCCGGACGCGCCCACACGAGCGACAAACGTGGGCGACGCGCGTAGGAGGTTTGCCCTCCAAGGCGATGACGTCAGCCGCTGTCATGAAGCTGATGTCATCCTCCTGCAGCGTCCAACAGGTGATCGACACGTGGAGGAACAGGGTTTTGACCCTTGGTGGGCTTTCAGAGGCGCTGCCACGTGGCGGTTGGCCTTTGGGGGCCTGTGGGGCCCGCTCGGGTATTTCCCGGCGTGTCCCGGGTGTTTTCCGAGGCCGTTTTTTACAAATTTTATATCGATTTTGGGTATTTTGATCTTTTTGGGATCATCTGGACCCTTTATTTTTCGAAAACGGGATTCCGGTGAATAATATGGGGCAAAATTGATTATAAAATTAATTAATTAATAAAAGAAAAATTAATTTAAATAATTTTTCTTTTGTTAATTAATATTAAATCAATTGCGTAAAATACCCGTAACAATAACTATTTTCGATTTTTTTTTCTTCCATAAAAGTGGTGTATTATTCTTTCTAAAACCTAACCAAATTACATGGCATACCACATAGTTGGATTGATACACAGTTGCATATAATATATCCTTACTTATTAAGGAAAAGTCATTGCATGGCATATGGATTATATAAATATTTGAGATAATCTACATCTCATAAAATAGTAATGCTTTTTAATAAGCATTTTTTTTTTTTGAAAAAGCTTTAAAAGCAATTAAATATGAGAAGAAGTCACTATGAGAATTTTTAAATTTGTCGAATTCGTCAGTAACTTTGTACATAAAATTCTAATTTAAAACATTAGGTACTTTTATCCTGAAAATTTACTAATTCTATCAATGAAAATAAATAATTTAAATATGTTGTTAAATTTGATCAGATATATTGTATTTGTGCCGCATACAAAAACATACCGTGTAGTACTTTTACTACAAATATCCTTAAAAAATTATATCAGAGATCAAGTAAATTTTTTACTACACAGTATCTCAGAAATATCCGCCGAATTATACACAAAAACGGTCAATTACATTATTTTATTAATTCCCTTGCTCTTGGTTTGCGCGACCAACTTGCACTATTCCATGTGCTTTTATAATAACAAGGACAAAACATAGTCAAATTCCCGATTCCCGGTTCTGGTTTCAGCCCTAATAAAAACAACTATCTAAATTATCAAATGTCACCTTTCAAGAATAGATCAAACATAAAAGCCAATAGATATGTAAAAGCCATTAAAAAGTAAAAACAACATCGTCATATATGAGCCACATAAAGTTAGTGAGTAATCTGTATAAGTTATAATGAAAAACAGAAGAAATTGGCAATTAAAAACCAACATATCATTCATATAATGAGCCACATTTGCCATTTACTTAACTTTTTTAATCATAAATCATTCTTTGATCAAAAACTTAAAAAGTACTTTTTTGTTGTAATTGCAATAAATATTTCAAACGTCCAACCAAATAAATATGAATTGTTATATTATACATAAAAACTATTTATATATATAATGAGTGTATAACTATTGGTAGAATATAACAAATTTCACTACACAACTCTTGAAAGTCTTGATTCAAAACAAAAGATTATTTACAAAGGATCTATGGATCATCCAATGGTTTGTGAAAATCAATGTGTTAGTGTAAACCAATCTTTTTGCGAAGCTAAACATGGATAGTGCAAAAAACAAAGAAATGTTGCAAGTCATTAACTTTCTCAAATAATATGTATGTAATAATGAATTGGGATCAAGCAAGGAAATATACATTTTTCTGGACTAAAATTAGTAATTACACACATTTTTAATAAATATTGATCACCATTTAATAAAGACAAAAATTACACACATATTTTTTTTCTTCTAACAACACTATGGTAATTGTTTGAACTGTGTTTTCTTGCCATCGTTCTTTAAGCCGTCGTAGTCTTTTTTTAACCAATATCCTTGTAACCATTCTTAACATCATCATTCTTCTCTATACTAATGTTGAAAATCCGACAGCTTGCATCCAAAATATTCAGATTTTCTGCAGAAAAACATATATATATAGAGAGAGTATATATATAATATATATATAGAGAGATTAATGATAGCGATGATCTTCATTTTATAGAAAACATAAGTAAATAAAAGAAAAATAGACATATGCACGTGTGATATATGTGTGAATTGTGAATATATATATACACACACTATACACTGGATATATAAACACTATACACTTATATAAGAATTTAACTAAGATGAAGCTTTATTAATTGCCTTGAATCAAGCAAATAATATTACAAAAATATACTATTGAAAAACTACCGTGAGAAAAAGAATGGAAAAAATGAAAATACTTACCAAAATCTTATTTGCATGGATGTTCAATTCCTCTTCACGGGACTTAAGTTGGTGCATTTTTCATAGCTGAATCACATATTAGAAATGTAATAAAAAAAATATTAAGAACATAAGAATAAAAAAATAAGAACAACATAAAAATAGAATAAGAATTATATGATCATTTCATAATCGATGCTTTCTATGTCTATGTATATATGTCAAAAAATGCAAAAATGAGAAGTCACAACTTGAATGCATATAAATATAAATAATGAAGGGGGTAACTAAAAGCCTATTCGTTACATAACATTTTATAAGGCACTTGGTTTCTTGATTTTTAACCTCATTAATAAGGTATTTTTATGTTTATGATTTTTTTTAAATAAATTATGAGAAAATAGAAAATCTCAATGCCTTGATTCTATTGTTCTAAATATATTGTAGTTCCTCTAGATCCTCTTTTTCTAAATACTTTGATTTTGTTGTGCCACATCACTAATGAGTTCCTCTTTTTATATATATAGATTTCAACGATTTTGACTGAATTTGCCAGCCACAACGGAATAATACATTAATGTAAGAGTTTGAAATGTGACGGTTTCTCTAGCTCCGTGCTTGATTACGTACAATCACCGTCCGCCGGAGAGAAGCGACTCGGGGACGGAGGTCGATGCGTGAGAGAAAAATGCTTTTTCCGTCGATGATGAAAACGACATTGCAAACTCGTCGAACCCTTCACGTCCCCCAGTGGTGAAGGTTGTCAGCCCCAGCGCGGACAGGCCCAGTCTCGACATCTCCGGCATTGCCACGTCACCAGCCAGATACTGCACCACCTGCCTCATGCTCGGCCTCATCGCCGCGTCCGAGTGCGAACACAGCAGCCCCAGCGTCAGCACCAGCTCCACCTCCGCCTCTTCTTCCGCAGACAGAATGGGACCCAGCTTCGGGTCACGCGCCTCCGTCACGCACCCTCGACTCCAAAACGCGAACACCCGGTCGACCAAGACGACGTCGTCCGCACCGCCAAGGCCCTCAATGGGGCGCCGCCCGCACGCGACTTCCAGAAGGAACGCGCCGAACGCGAAGACATCAGTGGCGGCCGTGGCCTTGCCCGTGCGTGTATGCTCAGGCGCTAGGTACCCGAGCGTGCCAACCACGCGCGTCGTCTGCGGGTCCGTCCCGTGGTCATACAGACGCGCTAAGCCAAAGTCACCGAGCCTCGCGTTGAATTCACCATCGAGAAGGACGTTGCTTGCCTTGACGTCTCGGTGGATGACAACTTGGTCCCACTGCTCGTGGAGGTAGAAGAGGCCGGAGGCGACACCGTTGATGACCCGAATTCTTTGTTTCCAGTCCAGTGTCGTTTTGGGCCGGTCGTACAAATACTTATCCAAGCTTCCGTTGGGCATGAAGTCGTAGACGAGCAAGAGTTCTCCTTTCCGGCGACAGTACCCAAGAAGAGGGACCAAATTCCGGTGGCGAAGCCGTCCCATGCTGGCAATCTCCGCCACGAATTCCCTCATCCCTTGACGGGACTCGTGGCTGACTTTCTTGACAGCGACCTCGACCTTTGTCGCCGGTATCACTCCCCGGAAAACCCTGCCGAAGCCACCGCTGCCTAGAAGTTCCTTGTCCTTGAACCCTCTCGTCGCAATGTACAAGTCTTTGTACTTATACCTGTCGGAAAATAATGAAGAGACGATTAAGATTTTGAATGAAGTTCTCAACTTTTATTTGAATTATTTGTGCTATTTTAATCAATGTTAGAATTGACACGTTATTGATTACATGCTATCCACTTATAACACGGATATTGTATAAGCAACGAGTTTCCCGATATATTTTACAGACTGTTATATTACAATATGGATATGTAATATATTATAAACTAATTTTACCAATATAAAGGCCCAACTACCGATCTATGGCTAATCCTTTAGCTATTTGGAATAATTAACCAAATAAATCTAAAAAATATTTCATTATAAATTAATATTAACACGACGATCAAAAAAATATTATATGATTGAAGTTAGTAATTTAACTAATTTTACCAATATAAAGGCCCAACTAATAATATATGACTATTCCTTTGGGTATTTTGAGTAATACCCAAATGTCTGTTAGAAAGATTGTTGCTGAGAATTTATCGATAATTGTTGGAAAACAAATTTGGCGAGTACTCGTCGGAAAATTGCAGCAACTAAAATCGTGATTACAACTTGGTACAAAATGACGAAGGGATGTAAATTCTAATGAACGAATGAAATGTAGATATAATATCTATGATAATTTCAAAACTTGATATAACCGTGATAAATTAATAACGCGAGGATTATAACAATTTATTTTACTACCGTTATTAGTTTAAAATGAGAACCGGAGAAAAAATAATTTAATTAAAATTATAATCTATTAAATAGTACCTTTGAGGACCGTACTCTAGCTCCCATTCTTCGAGCACTTCCGCGAACTTTCTCCTCCGTTTCACGTAATAAACGATCCCATAACTGATCAAAGCAGCTAAAACCAAGCAGATCACTGGCAATCCAACGGTCAAAAGCTTAGACTTCGGCTTCGGACCGATTCGAGGCAGGCTCGGGAGCTTCGAGATCTCGAGCTCTTGAGCTCTTCCGTTGACCTTGAAGCTCGAACCCAGCACATAATGAGAAGTCAACACGGATCCGGTGGAAGACGAGAATCCGACGTACATAACGTCGTGCAGTATGGGAGAGAGATCGCGGACTAAGGACAGAAGAGGCTTCTTCGGCTTGTCGACATTGACCGGAGCCATTGTGACATCGGTCCTCTTCGAAATGCCGTCGTATTCGATCCAGACTACCATTGGCTTACCGCTGATCAGTGTCAGGTTCCGAAACACGCCTTTTTTAGCTTCCCAAAAGCGGGCCGGCTCAGCTGCTTCGGATCTGAGCCCGTTGATGTCGATGCCGACGTGGTTGTCGTTGATGTCGTCGAACTCGTTGCTCTGAATCGTGTCGAGCTCGACAGCGAAGACGTGGTTGCTGAAGTTCCCGTTATTGATTCCGTTGAAGAGGCCGAGGTACTGGCTCTCGATCGCGCCCGGGAGGCCGCGGGAGGGAGAGATCACAAAGGCGATGCCGTGGCCGCTGAGCAGGGCGTATTGGGATCGGATGGCAAAGACGAAGGAGGCCGAGAAGGAGGAAACGGTGCCGTTTGGCGAGGCCTTGAAAGTAACCGGATATGGGTAGTAAGCATGTCCTTTCACCTGTCTTGTCTCGTTTGTGAGGCGGAGAAGGCCGTTTTTTGTCACGGTGGCGAAGCCGTCAAGGGCCACGTCAGCGGGCTTGAACCCGGGATAGAGGAAGCTTTGATCGCCGGAGAGAGATGTTATGAGTGAGAGAAGGAATAGAGTATGAAGCAATAGGGCTGTCATTTCTGGCAATTGGTTTCAGCTTAGAGAGAGTCTCTCTTTCTGGCTTTAAGGATAATTAAACTTGTGTTTCAATTAATAGTAAATATTAAGAATTTAATAGGTTAAATATATATATGTATAATGTATATTGTTTATAAAATATGTTTGTAACTAAGTTGACCTTAGAGGAGAACAGACTAATAAAACCAAAGTGACGTGGCAGAAAATTTTAAAAAGAGCAAGCAACGTTTCATTTTTGGATAAATTATTGTAAAATATTTAATGTTACTAAATAATTCTTACTTTCATAAGCTCTCATAAAAAAATATAAAAAAACAATTAATAACCTAAATTAGAGGTGTCAAATGGGCCGGGCCGGCCCAAGCCCACTCGCCCCCACTCGTAAAAAAAGCGGGTTTGCCCTGCTCGCTCAGTATTTTTGTGGGGCGGGCTGCCGGCCCAAGCCCACTCGCCCCGACTCGTAAAAAAAGCGGGTTTTCCCCGCCGCCTCGAAGCCCACATAAACCCGCTTCGGGGCCAATCCGCCTCGCCCCGTTTAAAAGCCCACATAAACCACATTTTTATATTTAAAAAAATATTAAGTTATAATATTAATACTAATGAAAATATACAAAAATACTCAAAATATTTTATTATTATAGAATTTAAAAATTATATTTGTATTACACAATTGATTACTTTATTTGTTGTATATATTCTATATAGTTTTTTAATTTTTCAATTAAACAATTTTAACTTCATAAATCATTCAAAATTAGCTAATCAATTTGAAATTTTTTGTTTATTAGTTACAGTCTTGGTATACTATAATATATGATTTCTAAGAATGTGTTTCGATTTCTAAGTATGTGATTAATTTTATTTGCATTATGTTACTCGACTTTCAAAATGAGTATTCGAATATCGAGCAAACATAAAAATATTAAAGGTATTATTGTTCATTACTCTATTCATTATCTTTAATTTGTATTGAATTTCATTTATACGTTCCACACAAATATGTAAATAATTACTACATATCAACCCGGAAAAATCAAACCCGTTTTTGTTTGTGAAATGCCCACTAAATTCAACCCATAAAAGCCCACGAAATTTGACTCGCAAAAGCCCGTCTGGCCCCGTGACATTGTGGGTTCGGGTTCATGGGCCTGGGTGGGCCTTGATGGATTTTCCAAAACCCGCCCCGCCCTGCACATTGAACGGGGCGAGTAAAGCCCGTCCCATTTAATATATGGGCTTAACAGGTTGTGGGCCAAGCCAGCCCACCCCGGTCCACTTGACACCTCTACCCTAAATCATAAATTAATTAGCAATATGTATTGGATTTGATAATTACAATAGAACATCGATAAATTAATACGCGATAAATTAATAATATCGATTAAATAATATTTTCGCTCGGTCTCAATTCGGGATCAACTAGCTAAATTAATAATTTGCTAAATATATAAAATAATAAATTTTTTTTGGAAGTATATAGGTCCCAAATAATATATAAATTAATATTTCAATAAAATATAATATTATTACATAACTAATTATTAAATCACAATAAAAATATAACATGATACATAATTAATTATAAAATCATTTGAAATGAAAAGATAACATTATAGTTAGTCATATACTGTTTGGTAGACAACTCAAACTGTTTTGTTTTCTCTATTGAGAATTTTATAGTTGTAGTGTAAAAAACTCTTGCAGTTGTTTTTTAAATAACTGTTAGGTTCACATTTCTGTTTTTTATTTTTAAAAAATAAAAACAGAATAATTGTTTGGAGTACGGTTCGATTTTTTCCTCAAAAAAATTAAATATTTAATACATAAATAAAATTAAAAAATATTATTACATCAATAATACAATAACATAAATATTATATTACGGTGTAAAATTAAATACAATCATGTTTAACGTATCAAAGTTATACTATATAGTCTAAATAATCAGGTTTAACATACATCAAAAGTAAAATATCTCAAGTCATTTTATTCCATTATTTTTCACCAACATTATATTAAACATAGTACTCTCGTGAATTGTATATTCACCACAACAGGTCGTCCATATTCATTTTTCCCAGAGTCATCACACAATTAAATTATGTCCCAACATCACATAGGTCAAGTCAGATTCAGCGCCGACACCGGTGTCGCAGTTAGCGTTGATGTCGCAGTCGGCATCGAGACTTTGAAGGCTCCATGGTGAAGCCTAGAGGTGAAAATTCGTATCCGTTTTCCGGTTTGTCTCTGTTCCGATACCGGTCCCGGATCGATTTTAAAAAATTCCAAGAAATTTAGTTTAAAACCGAGAACAGGACTTCTCGGTCCCGTTTTTAGAACCGAGAACCAGAAACGATGCCCTAAACAAATATTTTTCGGTTTTTGGTAGTGATTCCGAATTTAAACTACATGCCATTTTTTTAGTTATTCGTATGTCGTTTTTAGTGTATTATATATTTTTGTTGTCGTTTTTTATACTATTTGTAGTTTTTAATTTTTAATTTTCAAAAATACATGTGGTTTTTAAGTCAAGCAGTTTTAAAACCGAAATCATTACAAAAAAAAATTCCCGATTTTCGGAACATGGACAAAAAAAAGTTATTTCCCGATTCCCGGTTCCGATTTGGTGATGACAGAAAAAACTGAGTGAAAAAAAAAACAGAAAACAACAAAAATTTGTATTTGAAAATCCTTAAGTAAAACAGAATAAAACTTGAAATGTTTTGGAGTTCAACTTGATGAGTTACACACCAAACAGTCATTTACTTTTTTCAATGTAACTCTGCAAGTTAGAAAACTAAAAAAATTGTTTTCATGTTATGTACCAAACATAGCGTCTTCCTAAAATATGATTATAAAGTTATTTGTTATTTGAGAAAACCGTTTTTTTTTTTTTTGTGATTAGTTTTCTCGACATATTCACATGTTCTTCGTATTCCACAAACAATTATATAAACAACTTGTATATAACCTTACAAGAAAATCGTGTAGCCTAATTATTATTTATTCCTGAATATTGCTCCAATCAATAGTACAAATATGTGATTTGAGGACTGTTTTGAAATGTGGTTTATACACACATGGTACTTTGTGAGCAAATATTTCAGCACTTTTTCTGAAACGTGGTCGGAAAACAGGCATACTGCGGTTATATTTATATATAACCACGGCCATCATTGGTTAAAACGTCTCTCAAACGTTGTTGTTCCCTGTTTTTTTACCAAAATATTGCCTCGGTCCTTGATAACGAAGCCGCGGCTTGTTTCAATAATGATCTAGTAATATTTATCCCGGCTTTGTATTTTAGCAAACAACGATGTTCCACTAAACTCAACCGCGGCAGTTCGTTAATCACGAAAACCGCGGCTCCATTCAACGGTGATTTAGTAAATAAGCCGCGGCTTTCTATTTCAGCAATCAACGATGTTCCTCTAAACCCAACCGCAACAGTCCATTTAACAATAAGCCACGACAATACTGAATTTTAAAACCGCGGTACGCAGTCAATCATGCCGTTGTAATATTTGAAAAGTGTCGCGGCTGCAAGGAAATGAAGCCGCCTGTTGAAATTAAAAAATCAGGTTTATGTTTTAACGTGCCGCGGCTTATTTACATTTTTCCTCTAGAAAATGTAAAATACACTGCGGTGTTTATTGAAGTTAGCCGTTGTTTAAATTTACAACAGGCCGCAACTGTTAGGAAAATGAGTTGATATATATAAATATAATTGGGTTTTTTTTGTGCTATCGCCGTGGTGACTATTCATTTCGGCCGTTGTTTTAATTTATAATTAGCCGTTACTTTTTTTTAATATAATGCCTAAGCTTATTATAAACGTTAGCCCGACTAGCTCGGCATGATGAAAAACTCTGTCGCATTTATTTTTAAAAATTATGCTCATTTTTGCTGCGGCCAAATTTATTACAGAAGCGTCCTGGAAGGCCCTCGAGCGCGCCGTGTAGCCCCCACAGCGCTCGGTTGCCCCTTCACGCGCCCGGAAGGGCGCTGCGAAACCCGGAAGCCCCTGCGCGCGCACGCGGGAGCGCCTGAACTAGTTTTACACCTGCAATTAAGCTAGCTTGCCTATATATTCAAAAATTATAAACAAGCCCTGAAACGTGCCATTACTAAATTGTACACACTTACATAACTCAGTTCGTAAAGTATCAAACGATTCACTATTCAATACGAATAAGTACTTTATAAATACATGAAAACAAAGTTAAAAGAATAAAAAAAATTTGCTACATAACTCGCTAATTGGATTTTAAGATCATCAATATATTTGGTTGAATAATTACGTGCGTATGATAGGTTTTTGCCGATACCTACTTGAAGCGTGTGTTGCATATATTTCATCATGTAGTATCTGCATTCCATATTGCCAGGTTGTTGCGCGCAATCCTTTAAGAGAATCGTTTAATATGCCTTGGACAAAGCACCATCTCCATGTTTTTTTTTTCAAATGTTGATTGATCTACAATAAAAATTCGATTCAAATAATACTTGTTAGAAGTTATATATATAATAAGGAATCAAGTACTACTAATAGTTATTTATAACATGACTATAATGAGAAATTTACGTGATAATTAAGTATCTTAAATGATTATTTATCCGAACCAAATCCAAAGGATTTAAGATATGTGCTATATTTTTCCAAGGATTAAGTATGGCCAAAACCCAATGATTGTTACTATTGTACAGAAAAGCAAATAATTTTCCGTTTTCGCATTTCTTTATCTTTTTGAACATCATTGAGATGTCACTTTTAAAGGCCTCGTCGCTTCGATCCCCAAGGTTGCTCAATGGAGGGATAAACCCGTACTTATAAAGGTTGAAATCATTCATGCCCTCGTACAAATAACTTTATAAAGAATGTTAATTGTATCAAATCAATTATCATGTAATTTTCAATAAAAACGAAAAATAATAATAATTTGAAAAAATGACATACCTTTGGCAAACATGGATCCATGATATGTTCAATTCATGAAAATTCAAAAAATCATTTACATCATCATGATATAAACGTACGACGTCATCCAAATATGTACTATCGGGGTGTAGGACTTCAGTGGAGTTGTGTTTCCTAGAGTGTAAATGTGCATTGGCATACATGGCCAATATGTGAAACTCTGATATTATCCCATCGTAGTCAATCGCTCTTTCTTCGTCCCCGTGATATTTCCTAATGAATTCCTCTTTGGGATCGGAACATCGGCTACATTTGGTGGTGTCTAGCTCAATTAAGTCAAGCGGCCAAGCTACATAATTACTGACCGTGTCGCCAATTGTCATAAATGCGTATGCGGAATCGGAAAAGGACGAGACAAAAATGTTTACCCGACAATTTTCGGACGCTAGAGGCACAAAATGAATTGTATCACCCGGGGAACTGTTCATTCTCACCCTCCCACTTGCAATATATGCTTCCATTCCGTCCACAAAAAGAATACATTCTTGGTAATCATCCGACATAGGAGTTCGGGGGAAAGAGGGAGAATCATTCTCATTGAACAACTTCCACCAATACTATTTCCTTTTCCAAGAGATGGATTGAGGTTTTCCAAAAGGACTTTTTTTTTTGGTGGGGTAACTTTGAGCGTCGAACAATTTTGGTTACACGGGACATCCTAATCACCAAGAGGAACAATTTCCTCATCTTAGCTGTTAAGGTCGGATTTGGTCAAATCCACCCTCAACACAACTCGTGTCGTTTTGTCCATAAACGACATGAGGGAGGCGAGGAAGTTCACCAGCGAAGAGGGAGTTATCCCCGAGGAAGGACACCCCCGAGGAGGAATACCCCGAGGAGGTTCATCAGCGAGGGGACGCAGCCACGCGAGCAAGCGGGTCGCGATGAAGCGTCCCATCACGACTCGATGAGGAACTTCGTCATGATGATTATGCAGAGCCCGATGACAGCCGAAGAGACGTGCATTTAATGAAGCCGACCTACTCCCTCGATGAGAGCGTCAGCGACGGCTGACGAGACGCGCATTTAATGCGGCGCACCTACCCATTACGGGAGCATGCTCGGAGGTGACATAAAGTGAGGATAAACCCCGCTGCCTTCAAATCACGTCAGAGAGTGATGATTAAAGAGAAAAAGGGCGGGAAAGATAGAAGGGGAAAGTATTGTAACTCTATAAAAGGCAAGATAAGCCTCATTTTGTAGAGGTTGGTCAGTTGGCGATTCGAAGAAAAGGGAGAGAAAAAAGACTCAGCAAAAACAAGAAAAAGAGATCTTGTAATAGAATTATCTGAGGCTCATGATCCTTCATCTGTCCAGCTATTTAACGGAAGAAAACCGAGCTCATTTCGGAAATCATAATAAAACAGAGATACTCATCATTTGTTGTCATTTTATTTATTATTTGATGATTGTCTTTAAGACTGGAAAAGGGTGGTGAAAAACCCCCTCTACAGTTTGGCGCCCACCGTGGGGCTTTGTTTTCTTTCTAACTCACAGCCAGGAACTTGGAGGAAAAAGAGATCTCAGCAAACGAATGAATCATCTCCAACGATGGGGAAGAAGGTACAGTAGCAAGTCTCCAACGACTGCTAGCTCAGGAAAAAGGTAACAATATACATATATCTACAAAATTACAAACAAACCGGCGAGAGTGCCGAGAAAATTATAAAAATAATAATAATATATATATGCGGCTAAGGGTGCCGAGCAAGCCCGGTCCGGCAAAACATGTCGAGATCCTATATACGGCTAAGGGTGCCGAGCAAGCCCGGTCCGGCAAAACATGTCGAGATCCTATTTACGGCTAAGGGCGCCGAGTAAGCCCGGGCTACCAAGAACGCCGAAGAAATATACAAGGCGAGAGTGCCTAAGGGATCCTGGGAATTAGTCGGCTCGTACCCGACGAAACCTAGCGATACCCGCAGAAGACAACTACGACAAGAACACCAAGAAAATATATTTACGGCTAAGGGTGCCGAGCAAGCCCAAACCGGCGAGAGTGCCGAGAAAATCTATTTACGGCTAAGGGTGCCGAGCAAGCCCAAACCGGCGAGAGTGCCGAGAAAATCTATTTACGGCTAAGGGTGCCGAGCAAGCCCAAACCGACAAGAACACCAAGAAAATATATTTACGGCTAAGGGTGCCGAGCAAGCCCAAACCGGCGAGAGTGCCGAGAAAATCTATTTACGGCTAAGGGTGCCGAGCAAGCCCAAACCGGCGAGAGTGCCGAGAAAATCTATTTACGGCTAAGGGTGCCGAGCAAGCCCAAACCGGCGAGAGTGCCGAGAAAATATATTTACGGCTAGGGTGCTGAGCAAACCCATACCGGCGAGAGTGCCGAGAAAATCTATTTACGGCTAAGGGTGCCGAGCAAGCCCAAACCGGCGAGAGTGCCGAGAAAATCTATTTACGGCTAAAGGTGCCGAGCAAGCCCAAACCGGAAAGAACACCAAGAAAATATATTTACGGCTAAGGGTGCCGAGCAAGCCCAAACCGGCGAGAGTGCCGAGAAAATCTATTTACGGCTAAGGGTGCCGAGCAAGCCCAAACCGGCGAGAGTGCCGAGAAAATCTATTTACGGCTAAGGGTGCCGAGCAAGCCCAAACCGACAAGAACACCAAGAAAATATATTTACGGCTAAGGGTGCCGAGCAAGCCCAAACCGGCGGGAGTGCCGAGAAAATCTATTTACGGCTAAGGGTGCCGAGCAAGCCCAAACCGGCGAGAGTGCCGAGAAAATCTATTTACGGCTAAGGGTGCCGAGCAAGCCCAAACCGGCGAGAGTGCCGAGAAAATATATTTACGGCTAGGGTGCCGAGCAAACCCATACCGGCGAGAGTGCCGAGAAAATCTATTTACGGCTAAGGGTGCCGAGCAAACCCATACCAGCGAGAGTGCCGAGAAAATCTATTTACGGCTAAGGGTGTCGAGCAAGCCCAAACCGGCGAGAGCGCCGAGAAAATATATTTACGGCTAGGGCGCCGAGCAAGCCTAAACCGGCGAGAGTGCCGAGAAAATAAAAGAGGCGAGAGTGCCAAGCTAAAATGCGAGAGAGCCTATGGGATCCTGGAAACTAATCAGCTCGTACCCGATAAAGCCCATCGACACCCAGAAAGAGGTACGGCGAGAGTGCCGAGTAAAAGAGTATATATTACAGTGTTTACAGAGTTTAAATAAGCAAGGGAAGTCTCTCGATGAAAAATCAACGATGCCTAGGCCGCATCAGCCCCCATCGGCGAATGACGTCGCCAACAAAGTACTCTATGACGGCCAAGTACTCTGGCTCATGACCAGGGAACCATGCCAGCCTTCGAAGAAGAATCTAAGAATAACACGCAGCGAGAAGAATAGAGGAAGCACTGTAGGGAGAGAAAGAGTCAGTCACAAGCAAGGCAAAGATTGCCACATCTGTGACATCGGCATCGGCATCGCGAGGAGCTTGTCAAAGAAGATCATCGCTGGAAGAAGTTCATCGCTGCGAGGAGTTCGTCGCATAAAGCGAGCTTGTCGTCGCGAGGAGCTTGTAGCCGAAGAGAAGATCATCGCGAGGAGCTTGTCGAAGAAGATCATCGCTGGAAGAAGTTCATCGCTGCGAGGAGTTCATCGCTTAAAGCGAGCTTGTCGTCGCGAGGAGCTTGTAGCCGAAGAGAAGATCATCGCGAGGAGCTTGTCAAAGAAGATATCATCACCTGGAAAGACACTTCACCCAACGAAACCAGTCATAACTCAGCAAGATGCTACATAAGCTTCCAAGTGGAATCCACCAACCAACAGATTACGATGAGGTTCTCCGACAACGTTTATCGGGGTAACCGCGTTAACTAAAGTGGTCGACGGAGTTCGCAAACATCCTTCACAGTTCCTCGTTACAGCTCGTCTTTCATTTTACTTGACGAAGTTCCTCGTCGAGTCGTGATGGGACGCTTCATCGCGACCCGCTTGCTCGCGTGGCTGCGTCCCCTCGCTGATGAACCTCCTCGGGGTATTCCTCCTCGGGGGTGTCCTTCCTCGGGGATAACTCCCTCTTCGCTGGTGAACTTCCTCGCCTCCCTCATGTCGTTTATGGACAAAACGACACGAGTTGTGTTGAGGGTGGATTTGACCAAATCCGACCTTAACAGTTAGTCCCCCATTTTATCAAGTGTATACACTTGGTAAAATAAAGTATAACTGCCTTGGGGATTGGCACTAACCGGCGCGACGACCAGGAGCTCGATGTCTTCCATCTCCAGTCTCTCTCGCGAGATCTCGGCGGGGCGTACGCGCACGTCCGCCACCGGCCTTGTCCTCCCCGTTGTGCCCTCGACAGGCGCAGTGCCCGAAGTCCCTCCCGCGGCTCCCTGAGACGGGTCAGCCGCCTCGAGTTCAGGAGTCGGGTCGGGAACCCTCGCCTTCTTCGCCAGAGAAGCATCACGCGCTTCCTCGGCGGGGCGCTTGCCTATGCAGAGCCCGATGACAGCCGAAGAGACGTGCATTTAATGAAGCCGACCTACTCCCTCGATGAGAGCGTCAGCGACGGCTGACGAGACGCGCATTTAATGCGGCGCACCTACCCATTACGGGAGCATGCTCGGAGGTGACATAAAGTGAGGATAAACCCCGCTGCCTTCAAATCACGTCAGAGAGTGATGATTAAAGAGAAAAAGGGCGGGAAAGATAGAAGGGGAAAGTATTGTAACTCTATAAAAGGCAAGATAAGCCTCATTTTGTAGAGGTTGGTCAGTTGGCGATTCGAAGAAAAGGGAGAGAAAAAAGACTCAGCAAAAACAAGAAAAAGAGATCTTGTAATAGAATTATCTGAGGCTCATGATCCTTCATCTGTCCAGCTATTTAACGGAAGAAAACCGAGCTCATTTCGGAAATCATAATAAAACAGAGATACTCATCATTTGTTGTCATTTTATTTATTATTTGATGATTGTCTTTGTGACTGGAAAAGGGTGGTGAAAAACCCCCTCTACATTAGCCACAATCAGTTGACGGAAAAAGAACATTCGGTCGGGTAGCGGGGGTTTGTGGAGACACTTCATCGTTTACCCGGTGATTTTGCGCACTCGCTTTTAAAAATTTGTAAAACTGAGCCTTCATAATGTCTAATTCACTCACCTTAGCCTTTATGTTATCCATATCGGCCACTTTGGCCTCCAAAAATGTTGATGTGTTCTCATTGTTCTTCTATTTTTTGTCGCAAAGTTAAAACCTCCTTCGTCGAGTACTCATCAATTGGAGTGTGGAAATATTGCTCACGTGAGACAAATTTAGATTGCCCGCAGAGCCGACCGGGATGCTCTTTCTTACCCAATGCTCTAGACAACACGTCGTCCCCCTCATCGGGCCTCCATTCGCCATTTGAAGCTGATGCCAATTGGTTCTGTGATCGCCATAAATTAAAATAAATATAACTAAACAAATATTTTTTTTCAAAACGTGCACGCACGACTGATACTTACGATTTTTTGCACGACATGTTCTAAACTAGGATCCTTTAGCTTTCCATCTTAGGCTGTTCTCATCTCCACCCAAAACTTAGACCGAGAAACCAATTCTCCAGTTTTGTCAAACTAAAAGACAAGTGAAAAATCTGTTACCAATTAAATAAAAATATAAAGTTATGATGACTAAAATTATTTTTCATGACTTAGATGTTTTTGATCGAATGGTCGGTATCCGGCTCGACCTCCTCTAGCTGGGTATTCGATTTGTGCTCGTGCTTTTTTGTTGTGTTCGAAGATTTCTTTGAACTCATCACTTTTTATTTTTTGGATGAAATCCTTCCAATGTACGTCAGTGACGCTCGAGTAATACACCTCAACAACACCAGGCCGCTCGAGGATGTCTTCGTCATCGATATTGGGTTGGACGCATTATGCATTTAAATCGTGCCAAAAACCCTTCGTCGATTCACCGGCACTCTTTAGACAAGATTTTTTGAACCCATATGGAACTTCAAATCCTTGTTTTACTTTATCCCATATTCGTTTTTTTTACGAGGTCGTATAGGAATGTGTTACGGTATTGTTATAAAATTCGGCCGAGGTATCAAGCCATATTTTAATGCAAGCCACGTTATATATTTTCTAAGAGCTGCGGCATGGTCACCAGATATCAATTTTTTGAAAGAAAAAAATTCATTTTGCAAAAATCCGGGGCTTGATTTTTGTTCTATTTTGTTCAGATAAGAAAACGAGGCGCAAGTGCTTCAAATTGATGTATTATTTTGAATTTCTCGTCTTTTAGTATACTTATTTTTAAGCCGTGTAAGAATCAATGTATTGAAGTCATGAATCTCCCTGGAAAAAGCTGATACAATAAAGGTTTTCTCGAGATGAAAGAGGTAAAACAAATGTCAAAGTGCCCATAGACTCCATCAAGACTAATATTGGCTTTCTGTTTAAAACGGTTACCGGCAGTTTCATAAAACTGGGGCTTAAAATTTCACAAAACCCTGACTTATGTGCATGCATTCACATCGCGCTTGTTTAGTAGCGCGATGTGGATATAAGCCACCAAATATGGTTGCTATCGAAAGATGAAATGCATTAAATAAGCCTATGATGGCTAATGATGGTTAAAATTAGGGAATGGTTCCTTATCACATCACCCTCGACGTGATGCAGTTGCAAAACACTCGAAAAACAATCACACACGGACACGTGTCCAAGCATGCAGAGAAACCAAAACCCCACCAGCTACTACAGTACACGCCGCGGTAGTGCATGTATGCTGCCGCGGCCTCAGAGTCGGAAAGTTGCTTTAGTTTCCAAGTTTAAGAGGCAGTTTCATCACTTCAACCATCACTTTCATCATTTTCCCTTAGCAAACGTCAACCATCTCTTTTCTCTTAAAAATTTTCAATGGAAAACACTTCAGTTAATCTTCCCGAAGACCCCATCTTCTCCAAAATTCTAGCAGAACTCCGGACGAAACACCTGTTGCGATTCAATAGTGTCTCCAAAACCTGGTGTGCTCGCACATCTGGCGAGCTGTCGTTTATCGGCGCTCATCGAATTTGTCGTCAGGCCAAAAAAGGGGCCAACCCTAATCGTTTATTGGCGCTCACCGAATTTTTTGTCACTGAACGGGTGTCAAAAGTCTTTGTACTTATGTTGATCAACAATGATGGGGTGCAGAGAATCCACGTGGGGAATCCTAACGCGTAACACCGAATAGTCGTGCAAATCGTGGGCTCCTCCAACGGCTTGGTCTGCGTTATATTCGGGTGGGATAACGTGACGCGGCTCACTGTTTGGAATCCGCCGACTCGGCAGTTGAGACGTCTTCCGATTCCAGCAGTGTATTCACCGGAGTTTGAGAAACTCCACCCGGCAATAGGTTTCTGACTCGACGTCACGAGCAAGGACTACAAGGTCGTCTGTTTGTGTGTCGGCAAGTCAGATTATCCGTTCGTATGCATGCAAGTGTTTGACAAAGGTGGGACCGCTTCGCGAAATGTTCCGGCGCCTTTGAGACTGCCATAATTAATTTCAGAGAAATTGGTACCGGACACGGGCATGGTTGACTCAGTTCTTCATTTATCCTTTCTGATTCAATTCGAGACTGATCAGAAGAAAATATTTGTTACTGTCGACTTGCTGACCTGACGGAATTTCAGAGGGTAGCAGAGTAGCCGGCGATTGCCCGCGTGTGGCATCAAGCATGGGCGGAGCGACACGGGAATATGCATTCATCCTGCCCATGAGTTCATCGAGAGCATTGCTTCTGTGTTTTGATGTTTTTGCTCTTTCTTTCTCTTAGTTACTTAATACTTGTTTTTAATGTTTCATGCATATTTCTTAATATATGTTTCTATGTATTTAATTTGCACTACCGATGTCGGTGGTTTTAAATTAACAAGACCTTGTTTTGGGTAATGAATATATCCGATTTCAGAGATTTTGGCATCTTTATTAGATCTTCAAATTCGTTGTATATGTCCGAACTAGGGGACGACATCCGCGATTCTTAATTGTCCGAACTCATGTTTAGGGTTCGGTTTTAAAAAACTTATGACTTCAAGAAACACATTTAGTAGAAAAGCCGCAGTACATTGTAAAAAAACTGTTGGTTACCAAAATTCACCTCGACACATTTCAAAAGTACCGTGGAGTAAAAAAATTGTAAAAGAACCCGAGAGCTGTAAGACCTGATTGTTTTGATTATGCCGCGGTTATTTTGTCTCACGCCCCAGCTAGTGTGCATCTGCTTCGGCTTAGTAGATATGAGGCGTCAGTGCTGTCTGCATAATAAAAAACCGTGGTTGTAATCGTTTTGTATGCGTCCTTGGTTTTGGTAATGTTAGCCGTGTCATTATGGTTATTGATGATTTCCAGAGAAAGCATCACCTTCTTATTTCGCACCATCAAAAACCCCTCTGCAACGGTGTCGGGCAAGTTCGAGTAGAACTCATTTATCATGTTGAAGTTCCCGTCTTTTTTCGGATGTGAAGCGAAAGTATTCCACCCGTGAGACTCGATTATCTTCGTGATCTGATCAACCTCAACGCAAACTGTAGGATCCAGCGGGAATTCAAAACCTCGTTCGTGGCATGCACTTTCCGCAAGACGTTTGAACTGTTCACTCGCTTCGAGACTCATGAATATAATTTTATCGTACACCGCCTCAGGAACTTCTTTTTGTAATCTTCCACGCTTTCTAGGAGCCATTGATAACTACAAATTAACAAAATTAAAGAGCTTATTAATAAATACGAAAATACATTTTATCAAACATCTGGCATACACAATTTGAAATGTAAAAATGTGTTCAAATTTTAATAACACAATTGCTATATATAATAATAATAACAAGAAATGTAAACAACAAATAAAAACAACGACTCACATTAAAAAAAAATCCAGACAAAGCTTTGATTCAAAATTACAAAAATCTAAACCCACTTTCATAAAACCTATAACCTAACTCACACCTGTAGACGGCGAAAGTGACAGAGTGATGACGGCGGCGACTGCGGCAACTGTGGTGGCAATTACAAAAATAACGATCGAACAAAAAAGGCGTGCGAAACGGCGGTTACTTTGGTTTTTGCGATAGCTGTAAGAAAATAATAAGAAAGAATAAGAAAGCGGACTACTGAGCCGCGGCCTCAACGGTTAATAACGCCTCGATGTGGGTCTGAAGATTAAGCCTTCGCTTTTTAAAATCAAACTGCGGTCTATTTAAAATAAACTGCGTCGTATTTAAACAAAAGTCGCGGCTGTTCTGATTTGATGATATGGCTGTTAGATTTAACTATCGATATTCAAAGAAAGCCACGGCGTACTACAAATAAACCCCTTCATATAGAAACTCGCCGCGACTAAATTTATTTAATGTTATGTTTCAACATTAATGTTTCTGTGACGTCTAAGATATTGCATATACACCTCGGCTTGATTTAAAATCCAGCCGCGGTTTATACCGTTTTGTCGATATTGTAATTAAATAATTTGAAGTCGTGGCTCTAGTCATATAATGGCCGTGTCATATAGCATTACACGCCGTGGCTTTGCTATGTTTTTTGGTGGTTTCAGACAACGTCTTCGCTTCGTTTTTTTTTTTTTTTTTGTAACTAATACCACAGTTACTTTATTAAACTAACCTCGGTAGAGTAGAATTAAACGCAAGCCACGACTTTAATCATCTAATGGCCGTGTCATATAGCCTTTCTGGCCATGGCTTTGCTAAGTTTTTGGGTGGTTTCAGACAACGACTCAGCTTTGTTGTTTCTGTAAGAAATACTTCGGTTACTTAATTAAATTAACCACGGTATAGTAGAAAAATGTCAATAATCAATCAACGTTTTGAAGACGTTATGGTTAAGGAACGACGCCGCGGCTCGTCTGTACCACGGTCGAGGCTTATTTTTATTTTCCGCGTTCAAGCGCGCTTTTTGAAATCACGTCTTGGGGGGGGGGGGGGGAACAATATAGACTGCGGCCTCGTAAAAATCAGACCGTGTCTTGGTAAATAACAAGCACGTTTTGGTGAAATGTTGTGTTGTTATCAACTATTTGTACTAGTGAATAATCTATTAGTATTCTTCTTTATTATCACTTGTTTTTTATTTTTATATTCATAACATTGTTACAATAAAACCTCTATATATTAATACTGTTGGGACCGAAGAATTTTATTATTTTATCGAGTTCATTAACTTATCAAGAGAAAATTTAGACCAACTCCACCCAAACGCTAAAACCACAAAATGGCGTAAAGAAGAAGTCCAACCAAACTCTCTAACCCACTCTAAAATAGAGTGGGATGACTTTTTGAATAGTGTCGCGCTATAAATGGCGTGACACTATTCACTACTCTATTTATTTATTTATTTATTTTATAATTTAGTCTTTTTAAAGTTTTATATTTACACAAAGTGTTATGTTTCTTTAAATTCTTTACTACATGACCCTTGAATTATATATATCAATCATTTTAAGTGTTGAATTTATTTAAATGTACTATCTTAAATAATTTAAAAGATCATAAGATTTTAAAATACAACAATAATATTTGCATTATGTTAATATTAAAATGCATTAATCGATCATTTGTCGGAGGAATATGCCAATTCCAATGCATAATTGTAGTTTGTTTTTTATTTTATATTATTTGTGTTGCAATTAATTTTATTTTATATATATTTAGTTTATTATATATGTATATATATTTTGAATTAATATATGGAGTAATTTTTTATTATAAAAATAATTACGATATACTATAAATGAGAAATATTAAATTAAAATAAGAGTGTGAAGATAAATACGAGAAATTTTAATATAAAAAGAATATTTCATTTTGTGTTAAAAATAGAGTTCGGGTGGAGATGAGGTAGTGTTTGACGTGACATTTGCTGTAAAATGGAATACAAAATAGAGTGATCGGGGGAGTTTTTCTTAGTCATATTAGTTAGGGTCTTGACCATACAAAGTATTATCTTATCAAGGTGTTAATTTAACGAGTATTAATTCAACGAGATTTTACTGAATTTTAATGAAAAAATATAATCATATTATTGTATTTTTAATATGTTAAATATATATATATATATATATATATATATATATATATATATTGCTAGCTATAATGAAAATCTAGCTAATACTTTATCAATTAATAATTTATTTATATATATAAAATTAATAAAGTATTTATTTATATATTTGTTAATCATTCGTTAATATAATAAATATGGTGGTCCTAACATTATTAATTACATTTTATTGTATTTACTAAAGTAGTTTGTTAACATTAGTGGAATCGAGATTCAACCATTCAGATAATTTTTTTTCAAAATTGTATTTCGGGCTTTCATGTTCTCCGAAATGTTAAACTAAAAAGGATTTAACCAATCTATATTGAAAATAATAATGTACTAGAAAAAAATATTTTACCGAATTGTTATCGGGGTCGTTTCTATAATAAAATGCATAATATCTTCTTCCAATATATATTAACAAATAAAATTTGTATAAGAGTATTTCACCAATGTTATTTTTGTGCCAATGGAGTACTTTTTTTCGTGAAATTATTTTTTCGTGAAATAAAATTCGTATCTTGATTTTTTTTTCCCTCTATGGATTTATAATCATGTGACTAAAACATTAAAATTATTACTATAAATATTTTCGTCCATGTGACAACGTTTGAGAATTTAACTAAAAATTGTTATCTTTTTGTTAATTACAAAGCTACTAAAATGAAAGAGTGGACTATTGATTATTTTTTTCATATATAAAAAAGTGTCTAAAACTGTATTGAAAAGTGTCTAGAACTGTTTAAGAGAATGATTTATTTGTTAAATTGTATATAAAACTGTCTACAACTGTCTTCATAAGTGTCTAAAATTGTATCTAAAACTGTATTCAAAAGTGTAAAACTGTATCCAAAAATGTCTAAAATATATTAAAACATATATAAAATTGTAATTAAAAGTGTCTAAAACTATATCCAAAAGGTTCTAGGATGTCTTCTAAAATATCTATATTTAGATATTTTTTGGTGGAGAAAATTCAAAGTGTACTTATGAGAAATGGCAAACGATGTAGAGTGAGTGATGGCGTTAGCATGCCGAGTTGAGGAGGGCATCGTAATGCCTCCAATTGTCAATTTTGTCTGACTTCTAGAGAAAGAAAATAATCGCATGAAGTGACATTTATTGTTCTTATTTCCCATGGACCATTATTGGGCGTATTCATGTAATCTCATTTCACATGAAATCTAAAATACATCATATAAGACCAAAAAGCCATTTCTTGACCGTATCAAACAAATTCGGCGCCATCATATAACTAGCTCCATTTTTTCTCTCGATGGAAATGGTCCCAAATAGTGATAGTTTTTTTTTTTACCCTCCCATATAAAAGACTTAAAATAAAGTAAACACCCGTAAAACGCACCAATCACTGATATAGTTGTTAGGGATGTGCACTTTGAACAATACAAAATTATACCAAATTAGCCCGTTGTAAAAGATTATGATTTATTGATTGAATAAAAAATTGGTACTTATTATTTTAATCTTATTAAAGTTTCGCTTGAATAATTGAATGTTCAATTTATAGTTCATAATGAAATGCAATTATATTTCATCATCACAACCGAACTAATATGAAGAAAAATTTATGAATATAGTTGTTACGGGTATTTTTGCACGATTGATTTAATATTAATTAGCGAAGGGAACAATTATTTAAACTAATTTTTTCTTTATTAATTATTTAATTATAATCAATTTTGTCCCCAAAATATTCACCGGAAGCCCGTTTTCGAAAAATAAAGGGTCCAGATGATCCCAAAAATATCGAAATACCCAAAATCGATATAAAATTTGTAAAAAACGGCCTCGGAAAACATCCGGGACCTCCGGGACACGCCGGGAAACACCCGGGCGGCCCCGTAGGCCCCCAAGGGTCAGCCGCCACGTGGCAGCACCTCTGCAGGCCTCCCAAAGGGCAAAACCCTGTTCCGCCACGTGTTGGCCATCTGGTGGGTGAGGAAAGGGGCTGACATCAGCCCTATGATGACTGCTGACGTCATCCACGTGGAGAGCAAGCTCCCAAGCGGCCAGCCGCCTTCTCCCCGCGCGTGAGGGCGCGTCGCTGCTCCGATCGGCGTGATTTTGGCGGCGTTGGATTGGGAACGTCCTGAGAATGCGAAAAAACATATAATTTTGCACCAGGGGCTTCCCGAGTCAAAAGTTATTTGCATTTGAATCCCCGGGTTCTCTTATAAATAGAAGCTCGGTTTCAGTTAAACGGTAACTCATTCTCTCTCAACGGAACTCGACAAAAACTCTCTCGAGCACCCTCTAAACATCTCCCCCTCGAATATTACACTAATGCTGTGTTGGAAATCACGTCTTGGATTCCGTGTAAATTATCACGAATTATACCTCCGAACCGTCCGGGTAACATTTAAAAAATTATTTTAAAGCGGAAAACTTGTTATCCGTACAACGGTCCGAATATCGGATAATGTCCATATCCCAAGATCTGATAAATATTATGTAATTTAATATTCATTAATCATTATTAATAAACTAGTCATAATAGGAAATAAATAGAAAGCAGTAAATGGTTGCATTTATTAACCCAATGCATAAGGCCGTACCTCTTATGACGACTTCCGGCTGCGCGTTCTGAATCGGGCAGGGCTCCGCCGGTGCTGAGGGAAACTCCCGTGATCTTCCGGGATATTCTCCTGGAATCCTCGTACCGAAGCGTGGGCTTCGCCGGCAGGACTCCGTCGCAAAATTTTAACTGATGGTTCTTTTTAAGCTTCCGGAGAAATAGTCTCCTAAGCCGAACCAGAAAAAGAGATCAGAGAGAAAATTCCCAGACCCTGAGGAAGAGGGAGAGTTCGAATTTTTCTCTGGGGAAAGGTGTGAAAAATGTGTAGAAAGAGCCTCCTATTTATAGGCTCAAAACGTAACCGAATTGGAGAATTTCCCTCCCTAATTTCGAATTTCTTATAATTAAATATAATTAATTATCTTAATCCAATGGTCCAGATTTAATCTCATCTAAATCCAATGGATATAATTAATTAGGGATTTAATTAAATAAGAAAGATTTGGATAAATCAAAAATCCAATCTTATATTCTTATCTTTATAAAATTCGAATTATCATATATATTTATAATAAAATTCGAATTTATTATTATCTAGATCCAACGGTTGAGATAAATCTTTAAACCGATCTAATGGATCAAATTAGTTTAGGATAAAATCAAATATAAAAAGATTTATTAAAAACAATTTCGATTTTATCCTTAACCTATAATTCGAAAATTATATAAATATATATAATTAATTAATTTTCAATCCGACGGTAAAGATTAAATCTTAGACCGATCCAACGGATATAATTAATTAACCAAATTCGAAAAATGAAACTTGGTCACCAAGTTATTAAATTCGAATTTATCAATATCCTAATCCAACGGTTGATATTAAATCATAACCGATCCAATGGATTAAATTGATTTTAGGGATTTGCCAAGATACGAAAACATTTGGTACTTATGCCGCAAATATGGAAAGACCAAATCATGTTATTCGAATTGCCTAGGGTTTCATATTATGAAACCCTAATTCGAATTTACACATATAAATATATATTTTTATTTATTAATATAAATCTATTAATTATTAATTAATTATTACTAAGATATTAATAATTAAATCCAAATAATTAAATTATATTAATATTTCCTGATCTCAATATCACACATTAAAATGTCATGGTGCCACACCATCATTTAAATTCGTGACATGTGATTTAATTTCAAAGTTTATCGAACCGATCACAAACTTAGAAAATCTATAAATCACTAACCGTAAGTCGAAATGACTTGGTTCAAAAAGAAAAGTTGCTTAGAATTTAATTTCCAACAACATGGTGCTGATAGAAAATCTAAATTCTAACTTTCTTTTATCAGTTAATTTCGTGTACCAAAATATGGTACTTTTGCCACACTAACGATAAAACTATCTGATGTCTGCCGCAGACTTTTTTCAGTTTTATAAGTCAAGCCAAATGATTAAACATTATCTAGAATGTATTTTAATCACGTACGTATCATCCGTTACGGAGCTATCCTGGGGACCATGGACCCGTATCACTTAAGCTCCAACGAACTGCTAGTTGTTCGTCAAACCTCGAAGTGATTCCACTATAGACCCGAGGCTGCACTCTTTAGTGATACGGTATATATTATTCCCTTTATAACAGCAGGGTGTCCATTGATACAATCAAATTCGGGTTATTGATCTTTCACTTGATGATCCACACACGAGCAGGCGGTTTCTACCGTTATGCCCCTCAATGCATTTTCATCCTTGACTCAGTCAGTAATATTATGAGTAACCCACTTATGGTTTCGATTCATAATTTGCGCACGGGTACCTCTCACTTCTCACGACTGACAATCAAGGGAATCATCATGACTCTGAAGAGAGCTGTGTGATGCCCATGTCTATGACCAAGCTACCCTTACTGCTGACTATCATGTTCCCAAAATAATAGTGTTGGGAACAGCGGTAATATTTCGTGTTCTTTAATGGTTAAATCAAAGAACAATCAAGCCAACAGCTCGGACTCAAGATCACTCAGGACTTAGATCGAATATCCATTTGATCATCTACTAGTGACTTAACCCCAAGTTATCAGTGACGGTCTTATATGATAACTTCCGGAGTTTAAGTCAGGTCCAGTCCAGTATGAAGACACTTCATACTTAATGCACTTCTAGTGAGTGTGACACACACAAAATCCAGAATAGGATTGTCACTTAGTCACATTAATGACCTTATACGATTAATGGGCTCCCACCCAGTTAATCAGGTCACGGACATTTTAAGTTCATTTATTATGATTATTATTTCTTCCTCACATTGACTCTGTTGTGATAATAATAACATAATTGCATCCTTTATGAACTAAGGAATCAAACATTCTATTTTACTCTACCAGAAACTATAATAAGATTAACATAATAAGTATCATCTTTATTCAACGACTTGTCATAATCTTTTACAAATGGATAAAATATCTTGTTTAAGGACACATATGTCCAACATGTTGAGCGTCGGAGGTGAATTCGGGGGCTCCTCCACGGTTCTCCCTGATTTCGGGTTTTTGTTTTGTTCAGGTTCCGAGACAGAAAAAACTCATTTGAGCGGGAGTTCTGGAGAAGATTTTGACACGATCTAAGACCCTCCTTGCCAAGGTTCTAGGTCCATGAGGTGCTCGTTCTATCCAGTATTCTTGTATCCCCGTGACGCCGGTCGAGGGTCTAATCTGTCAAGGTCCACTTGAAAGTCAATATTGTGACCCCCCCTACACGGTGGTCAGGAGTCCGTTTTTGGTATCCCGAACCTGTAAGCCGGGCTAGGCCAAGTCCTGGCCCTATTAGCAACAGGTAGTGGAGTTTACCACGGATTTTTGATTACCGAGTCAGCGGAGGATCCGATTGACTCGAAAATCCAGGAGCCCAAGCCCAAAGTCCACAAAAGTCAACAAGATGACATTGGGCCCGGCCCAACACAAGCAATTGGGCCGCTAAATTTTTAAAGCGTTTTTCTGCATCAACAATAGTAAATGAGCGTAAATGAGTTCATAACTTAATTAATGCGCAGGGGCGGAGCCAGAACTCTTACTGAGATGGGGCGAAAATTAATTGGCTATAAATTTCATAATAAAACGAGACAATGAAACTACTATTATACATTACATTATAACTATTTTTTATGAACTTTCAGTTCATTCTCAAAATATTAATATAATTTTTTTCCAATATTTAAAACTTTGCACGACTTAAATTGATTGGGGGTTTTTATTCTCTAGTTTTGTAAGTTGTAATCGTTTTAGTATACCTATAATTAAGTAAAGTACAAAATATCATGAAAAAAAATATAATCATAAAAAGTGTTGCTAAAAAATTAAAAAATATGGTGGGTTTGGGGATTGAACTTTGGGCTATAACTTGGAGGAGAACTTTAAGAGTAATAAAATACCTCTACACTAAAGTGATATTTAGTCTATAAAATTATAATAATATGTATAAATAAGATAAAAATAACGTGCTCGGACCAAGTGGGGGCGGCCGCCCCCGCTCCGCCCACCTTGACTCCGCCCCTATTAACGCGGACGAGCCCATTAATTGTTAAAGTCATTAATGTGACTAAGATGTGAAATCATATTCAGGATGAAAGTTTGCGTCTCACCCACTAGAAGTTCATTAAGTATGAAGTGACTTCATACTGGACTGGACCTGACTAAATTCCAGAAGTTAATCAAATAAGACTATCACAAAAACTTAAACTAAGTCACAAATGATGGTCAAATGAAAATCAATCTAAGTACTGAGTAATCATGAACCCAGACTGTTGGCTTGATTAATCTTTTTTTTTTTAAGGCAGCTTTGCTGCGGTGGGGATCGAACCCACGACCTCCACTTTGGAGGTAGTGTGGAATTACCACTAGGCTATCCTAGCAACCACTAGCTTGATTAATCTTTGATTTAACTATTAAAGAGCACATCCTATGTGGTTCCTAAAACTGATATTTTGGGAACATGATAGTCGACAGAGTAGGGTGGCTCTATCACAGAGACGGACATCACATAACTTTCTTCAAAGTAATGATTATTTCCTTGATTTTCAGTTGTGAGAAGTAATACAGGATTCATTAGCAGCTTACAACTCATAACAGTAAGGGGTTGTTTACCGTATCATTGACAAAATTAAGGAGGAAAAGGCATCAAGGAGCAAAATGATGAAAAAGTCTGCTTATGTGTGATTCATCAAGTGAAATATTAATGACCATAATTTGATTGTATCAATGGACATCTTTTAGACAGAGGAAATATATATTCCATTTCACTAATCGTTGGATCTTTAGTGAATGGGTCTATGTAGGGGTGGCAATTTGGGGCCGGACACGAAACACGAAACGGTTACGACACGATTTAAACGGGTCTGGGTCTACCATAAATGGATCTGGGTCCAACCGTGTCGAACACGATCAACACGATTAAATAACGGGTAAACACGGCACGAACACGATAACACGATGGGACCCAATTAGACACTATTAAAGAGCAAAAAGTTACATTTTCTACATTTTATATATGTTATTAAGTGTTTTAATACTTATTATATATGAAATTTATGTTTTTATTTAACTAATTATGTCTTACAATAGTAAAATTTTAAAATCTTCGATAATACAGTTAAATAAATTAAGTTAAATGAGTATAAATTGAATTAATTTATCATTTATAAATAAATGTATCTATTAATTGGGTTAAACGGGTAGACACGATAAACACGTTATTTAAATGGGGCGGGTCTGGGTCTCGTCTTCTAACACGATTAATAAATGGGGCGGGTCTGGGTCTAGATAAAATAAGTAAAAAACGATTAAGACCCGGCACGAACACGACATGCAACCCGAATTGCCACCCCTAGGTCTATGGTCCCCTAGATAACTCCGGAATGGACGAATCATACATGAATAAATATGTTCTATTTAGACATATGGCATATTAATTAAAACTGAAATTTGTGTCAGATTTTAAAAAGTCTTAATTATTGCGGCAAAAGTACCAAAGTTTGTTATAAGAAATATAAAACGTCAAATTATGATGGAATTGAATTTCGGGATTAACTAGAAAGTTGTGGGATAATTAATTCTGGTGAATTTATCTTTTAGAACCGAGTCGATCCGACTGACAGTTTGTGATTTATGAATTTAATGCTTTTTAACCTATGGTTATAGTTTGCATTAATTAAATCACATGTCACATATTAAATATTGAGTTCGTCTCGTATCATACTCTAATTTGTAATATGGAGAGAGAATTAAATATACTATAATTTATATATTTAGATTCAATTATTAATAAAATTTAATTTCAAATTCTCAATAATTAAACGATTTATATTATGCATATATTTATATATATATATATATATATCAAAATTATATGCTGCACAAAACGTGGAACAACTTCCCCACCCTTTTGGTGGTTTTGGATTTTCCCAATTTTTGGCATAAGTACTTGATTTTTAGGTAGTTGAAAAATCCTCAAAATTAATTAAACCCATTGGATCGGCTAATATTTAATCTTAACCGTTGGATTAGAAATTAATTTATTATATATATATATAATTTGAATTTAACTTAGTGACCAAGTTTAGGTATTTGAATTACTTATAATTAATTGTATCTGTTAGATGTATTTAAGATTTAATCTTAACCATTGGATTGGAAATCAATTATAATATATATATATATATATATATATATATATATTTGAAAAATTGAAGGATAAATTTTAATTTGACTTGGTCATGCTATTTGATTTATTCCCTAAATAATTTGATCTATTGGATCGGGCAAGATTTAATCTGGACTATTAGATTTGAAATTAATTATATACGTATATATAATTTTTGAAAAATAGGTGAGAGAATATCTCTAGGTGGTTGTAGGAATTTTTCAAAAGTGGTTGGAAGTTGGACTCTATAAATAGGGAGCTCATTCTACACATTTTCCATACTCTCTCTCTCTCCGATTCCGCTTAGTGAGAACTTTTCTCTGATAACTTCAAAAGAACCATCAGTTATATTTTTTGTGTCGAGGCCCTTTCAAGGAAGCCCACGTTTTGGTATGATGTGTCTAGGAGTTCATCACAAAAGGTCACAGGTGTTTCATATAGTCAGTGAAGCCCTGCTCCAGCTCAGAAGCGTAGGTGGAAGTCGTCAATTGAGGTACAACCTTATGCATTGAGGTACGGCTTTATTGCTTTATTTATTTCATTGGTTATTTAATAGTTATTTATGATAATTAAATTCATATTTATTTATCTGGTCTCAACATTCCGGTATCCCGGTTTTGTAAGGGTCTTAACCCGACCTAATTAACTTCAAATCAAGAAAATGACATATTTATGGATAGATATATATTTCTAGTAGGACATACTATAAGTTCAGGACCATACACGTTATGCGCTTTAATATATAAGCCGCGTACGATTCGTGTATAAAACTATCATTCACTACTAGGCAGATCTGGAAGTTGAGATTTAGAACATGTTTTCACCAATATAAATTTGTTTTAAATTCGTGTTGAAAATACATGATGTAGGTATGGACCTTATAGAACTGATCGACTGATTTTATTGAAAAATATTCCGTGGTTAGTTCTACAAAAATCATGGAGTGATGCACAACTAGTTTTAGTTTTTGGGGAATTTGAAATGTCTTGGTATCATGTTTGAAATGATGATGAAAAGTTCAAATGAATGTGGGTTGAAAATATGTGGTATAGGTATGTTAATTTAGGAACTCTTCAATTGGTTTTGCTCCAAAATAACCTTTCATTGATTTTATAAAAAAAAAAAAAAAAAACACGCAGTTCTCATTGAAAAATGCATATTTCAATGGGCTTAAGAAAATGTACATATAACTGATCAAATGATTCTTTAAAAAAAAAAAAGAAGTGTAGATTATATAAATGGTAAGTATAGAACTAACACAAGTAGTTTCGTGTCAAAGCGCGTTTTCTTTTATCGGTTAGAATTCATAAGTTGAACGTATACGACTTATTTTGTTATTGGACAGATTCGTAGCTCGAACTTAAAATAATTTTATTTACAAATACTTGAACTATTTTATGAGACTAAAAAACAAAGATATTTGGTTAAGATCCATGGATAACCAAATAAATTAATTATCTTGAAGAAAGGCGAAACCCGTGATGATTTCAGATTTTTAAAAGTAAAGGGTTGTCTATGATTATAAATATTGAGATACATAACTAATTGATTTCTTGAAGAAAAATTAATAAGAACAAAGTCTCGTATGTTTTCCAAAGAAATAAGAACTTTAACCATTTAATGTGCTACTAGCAAATTTCATCCGACCGACCGATCATTCGGCTGATAGTCCAATAACCATTTTATAATGTAATGCATTGATCAAAATCGTATTCAAAACGACTGATTTTTTTTTTTTCAACAAGTACTTAACCCTTTTTCGAATAATTGGTATAATAAAAATAGATTTTTATATGTCGAAGGAAATAACGCAGTCGATCACCGCTTTCGGCCGATTGACAAACCATATGATAATCCAGTCAACCTCTAGCCTATTAGCCTATCATAATTTGATAAAAAAAAATAATACCCTAAACTGCTCGTTGATCCGGTCGATACCTCGAAACATAAGTGGATCGTGTAATCAAAGTGTTTCCCATCGAGACAACTAAGAGTCGAATCCCTTATTGATTTTTAAATGACTAAAATGGTAAAGGGACGAGAACTTAATTTCTAAGAAGATTCTAAGAACATCGAATTTAATGAATAAATTAATAGATGTATACCTAGATCAATAGTATTAGACTAAAAGTAGCCTAGAGTTCCATCAATAGTGAGTCTACAACATGAATAGTTTCCAAAAGGAAAATGAACTATACCATGATATGAATATATGTGATTTTGAGAGCACTGACTCCAATATGTGAATGATTGATATGTCTAGTCCTTGATGGACATTGATATGAATCTTAGGATGTCATTGTGTCATGGTATGCCAAGTGCTAATATTGGATAATGCTTAGTGAAATAAATAATTGATTGAGCCTTGATTTATGTCATAATGCATATAGACATGAATACGGTCACCTTAATAAATAGCAAAGATGGACAATTTTCAAATCTCATGTCGTGCCACCCTATTGGCGTGTAAATAAGGTATGGAAATCGAATGGGGCGTAAGGCCTAAGGTCGTGATGGCTAGGGACCTCATAGACCACATACCATTTGTGACTGTGTGTAATTGGCACGTACACATATGGGTAATCACTAGGCAAGATATGGCCGATCCCTTGAGCCACTTAAAAGGAAAATGAATGCAATTTTAAAAAAAATGAACTCAATAATTGTTGAATTTTATAATTAGTCTCTTAATTATCCATGTATTTGTTTATTCTCTAATAATATTTATTAGTTTAGGTTGTGTACATAGGTCTTCAACCAATTAACGAATCACAAGTTCGAACCTCTCAGAGCAAGAGCATCGCCGGTGACTTGTCAGACTTCGGACTTTGCACAGAGGAGTAAATTGACTAGGGCTCGGCGGCTGTTGCTCAGAGTTAGGGTTTAACGCGATCTGTAAGCTCAAAGCTTGTCGGGATGAGGATGAGGCTACTGGAAAGATGCTCACATAGAAGAGCAGCAGAGAAGACACGTGGATCTGACCTGAGGAAGAGACGGGTCTAAGAACGGAGAGAAGCTCGTGTGCGATTTAGATTCGCGAGGAGGTTTTCGTTGTTGAAGGACACGAATACAAAGCCTTTGCACCTTCCGTTCTTGGGATCACTAACGATCTTTTATTTGACAATCTCGACAAACTTTGAGAACGTTTCCTCGAGCGCCCTGCTGTTAGTGGCCCAGGAAGCGTCAAGATTGGAGAAGTGTGTGTGAAACTCAAGCACCTGATAAAAGAAATCGCACATCGCCGGAGGAGAGACAACTCTGTCTGAAAGAGAGGGGCGTGCTGAATGTTTGAGGCTCGCCATGAACTGAGGAATCATACTTCGATAGAGACACGCGATTTACTAGAGTAACGCTGGTGAGGAGCAAGCTTTGAAGACAGAGTGTTTGGCTATAAGGGTTGTACAGAGAGTGAAGAAGGGTTGAAAAAGAATCTAAGGGAAAGCAGAGAAACTAAGATGTTTCAGCTTGTGCCTGCGACAAAGTCATTGTACCTGCGCCTAAAGAAAAACTTTTGGGCGTGCATTTGCTCGTGCCTGCAAGATTTCCTTGTGCTTGCGACTAGAAATTTATGCCTGTCCCAATGCTCTTTCCGTGTGCCTGTGACCAGATAGGAGGATTATTTTTTTGAGGTCCTTTTCTTATCATTTTTTTCTTGTTTAACTCTGATTGTGTCCGAGTGATTGAGTCCGAGTAGCCATAGGCTAGGATCCGGAAATGAGTTCAAGAAATAAAAATAGATAACAATAGCTGCCTTAAAAAAGATGACTGAGAAAAAATTAGCAAGATTGATGGATTTCTTCAGAGTCTCGAGTGAAACTGGTACGAAGGGACAACTGAGCCAGGAAAAGATGAAGAAACTTGACCTTCAGCCTATAAAGTTGAAGCTTGATGGACCGAGAAGTTACTTGGATTGATCTTTTTGAGTGGAGAAAGCTTTACAGTAGTGAAATCTTTGTTACAGGTGTTGAAGAAAAAGTTGAAGAATGTGCTGCACATTGGAAGAAATGGAAGGCCACCCACAACACAATATATGTGTGCTACTTGGTTCGATCATTCGGGAGATTTCTAGTGAAGTGCAGACTCTTCCAATTGTTAGATATATTTTGGAAAAATTGCGAAGTTCTTATGCAGGTACCAAAAATAAGATGAGAGTGATGAAGATCAAACAAGATATAAGGAAAGTGGTATTGGGAGAAAAGTCAATCGAGAAGTATGCGCGGGAGCTAAAAATATTGTGGGGTTGGGATGGTTACTTCTTGGCGTATATAAATTGTAAGGATCCTGAGTGCACAAGACATCAGGAAATTGCAGAGGATAGGACAATGAGATTCCTAGAGAAATTGAATCCAACCTTTACACAAAGGAGGGAAATACTGGGAGTACATGCTGAGACTGGAGAAGCTCTGACAATGAGGTCTGCACTTTAAGTTGGAGCTAGTGAAACAAGGATCCACAGAGAAACTCCATAGTGTTACAATTGCGGTTTTATCGGCCACTTGAGATTGTCCTGTCTAAAAACACCGAATGAGAGAAAATATGGCAACCCTAGATAGTTTGGTGCCTGAGAACGTGGAAAATTTGGAGATCGCGGCCTTGATGGTCGTAGAATGGTTGCAGTGGTAGCTATCGTGCACATTTAACAGTTGGAGATGATGAAGGGGAAGACACAGAACTGATTTTCACCGAAAATGAAGTTCAGAAGATATTGAGGAAAAAGAGGGTGGCGAGCTATGCAAACAAGAAGCTCACGGCTGAAGGGGTTCCATCTGTTTCGAGTGACGGGGTTAATATTTAGCGGAAACATGAATATTATAATACTCCCCTGTGAGGATCGCTTTACAAAAAAAAAATCCTCACAGAATTGATTTATGCCCGTCATTAGACACACATTGGGTAACCCCTTAAAATACCAACAGAGGGCTATTGTGATGGTGATTAGGCTAGTTTTGCAGATGATAAGTCTACATCTGGTTACTGCATGTTTGTAGGCGGTAATCTGGTGTCTTGGAAAAGCAAGAAACAATCAGTCGTAGCAAGGTCGACTGTAGAGGCGAAATAAAAAACGATGGTCTCTAGTGTTACAAAATCGTTGTGGTGTAAGATGCTACTAAAGGAACTGAAGATGGACCAAGAAGCTCAAATGAAGTTATGGTGCAAAAATCAAGCGGCCATTAGCATTGCCAACAATCCGGTGCAACATGAAAGAACAAAGCACATCAAACTTGACCGGTTCTTCATCAGACACTATCTCGATAATGGAGAGTTGGAACTAAGTCACGTCGGTACAAGAGAGCAAGTAGCATATTGGCTTACCAAGGGACTAGGTCATATATATCAGTTGAGACTATGTAACAAGATGGGCTTATTTTTGCCCATCTTAGAGGGTATTGAGAATTATAATTAGTCTCTTAATTAGCCATGTAATTAGTTTATTGTCTCATAACATGTATCAGTTTAGGTTGTATATATAGGTCTTTGACCAATTAGTGAAACACAAGCTCAAAACCCAATATACAAATATAATATAGTATACTTGGACATTCATATATGCATGATTGATATATATTTTGGTTACGATAATTTATGTAATCGCTGAGCATAAGCTCACGTTCAATGTGTTCATGTTATAGGTCAGAAAGTTGGAGCATGATTATGTTCATGTTAGGCTCGCGAAGGAATGTTGACGCATGTTATCGTTATGGGTAATGATGGGGAGCAGCTAAAAGTTTCTGCATGTTTTGATAAACAAATTTTATAACATTCTTATGATTTACGGGCTATGTTTTTGGGAGTAGGTGAAGTATAACACCTCCCTATGCTAAGGATTTACGTATGAAATGGTTGTCTCGAGTATATAATTCGAGACAACGACATTGAAATTTTGATTTGGACTTAGCTAAAAGAATGTCAAGTTAAAGTTATTTTTAAACAAGCTATATTTTATCGGTTATCCCAACGTTCCTTTGTCTCCTTGGGATGAATTGTCTTGGAGAACAAAGATACGAAACCCGAAGGCAATTATTACTGGTATTTTTCATAGTTCAGAAAAATTAAGGCTCAACCAATAAAATGTGCCCAAAAAACCAATATGATTAAAATCTTACAAAGCCGACCCGGTCTAAGCCCAAAAAAGTCAACATGATTCGGCCCGAATAGAGTCGGCAAAATGTCAACTTTGGCTCGACCAAAAAAACATGCGAAAAAATGTGCTTACGTCACTTATCTAGCATTACAGTGTCACTGTGTTACCACATCACCATGTAACCGAGTCTCTATATCACCGAGTCACCGCGTCACCGCAAAGATAATATCATAATTGCTCAAGGGCCCAATAAAATAATTATTAATTAATCAGGTATCTTTGAACCCTTCTATAAATAGGCTCTTCATTTAAATCAAACGGAAACCCCAAACAATTCTCGATAACCCGAAACAACTCCTGAAGAACTCCCAATGACCCAAACAACTCGTTCAAACTTATCGTAACTCACAATAACTCTCTCTATAGCTATAAAACTCCATTTTTGCTTATATATTCCGATTTAAATACTCGACTAACGTCGGAGCGGAGAAACTACTTAGAGAGAAGGCACTAGAGGAATCCTTGAATTCCCCAGAGATACAGGCGGAGAAGTTACTTAGAGAGAAGGAGCCGGAGGAATCCTCGATATCCCAAAGATAGAGGCGGAGAAGCTAGCTAGAGAGAAAGCACCATAGGAATCCTCAGCTCTCCAGAAATACAAGGATTTAGGTCCGAACGTCGACCGAGCCCCATTCCACTATTAACTCTCGGCTTTCCCAAGAAAGCCTAGGTACGTATCTCCGAACGCCCACTTTGAACTACATGATGATCTGAACCAACTAAAATTGGTACGTAGGCAGCCTCCTTATAAGTGTCGAAGTGCGGCATTATATATCATAATTCCCCGACACCATTAAAGATCAAGGTCCAAGCGTTGACATGCTTTACGAAGGTTCTGGTTCTCAGCGGTTTCCGTTCTATATCCTAAGTTCCGCCTGACCGCCTAGGCGGAGGTTATGGGACGTGGCGGTAATAGGTTGGAGGACCCGGTTCCGGTCCGGCCGTTTGCGGAGAGTCCGATTCACCAGACTTTACAAATCAAGACCCAAGCCCAAGAAAAATCAACAAACGGCGATGGGCCTGGTCCATTATCAAGATATGGGTCGCAACAATGTTTGATTTATTTTTCGGCATTAACATTTTAGCGCTTGACGGAGGGGCTCCCGACAAGTTCAAGCCTCGAGTCCTTGCCAACACATTCAGGGACCTCGGAGATGTTTCGGTCGCTCAACGACTTCGGAACCATCACAGTTGCTCCACACCAAGTACGAGAAAATCACACCACCGACGAGACCTCTTCTATGCTGCAATGAAGAGAGTAGATTCTCCCGCCGTGCGAACCCCCACCTCGGTTCGGCACCACCTAGCGGCCAAAAATATCATATCAGTCGCCTCAACGACCTTAAACTCTTTCTCCGTCACCTCGACATCTACATCGGTCACGTCAGCGACCTCAAGTTTCATCATGGTCTCCACAACGACCTCAAGTGTTCTCGGTCACGTCGGCAACCTCAAGTTTCATCTCGATCACACCAAAGGCTCATCAAGGAGAGACGACGATCGAAGTACGAAGCCCGGAGACGATGCCAGTGGCTAATCAGGAAAAGACAACAACCAAAATCATAAACCCAAAGGCGACGCCAATGGCCCATTAGGGAAGACAACGATCAAAGTCCGATACCCAAAGACGACGCAAAATGTCCATCAGGGAAGTCGAAGATCAAAGTCTAATACCCAAAGACAGTGCCAAAGGCTCATCAGGGAAAGGCGACAATCGAAGTTCAAAACTCGAAGACAACGCTGAAAGGCTCATTTAATAAAGATAATGGTCAACATCCAGAAACCACTGCCAACGAATCTCCAAGTAAAATCATATTTTCTCTGATAAATATTTTTCAAAGGTTTCATCTAAGGTACATGTAGAGGGCGATTTTAACCGCCCTTTTCCAGTCACAAAAATAATCACCAATAACAAATTAACAACAATAATCAGTGAATATCTCTTTTTTATTATATTTTTCGATATTAGCTCGGTTTTCTTTCGTTGAATAGTTGGACAGATGAAGGATCAAGAACCAAGACTTTCTCTCTTTCTTCAGCCTTTCTATTACAGGATATTCTCTCTTTTTCCTGGGCTTTCTTCTCTATTATGTCTCTTCGCATCTTTCCCGCCTTTTTTCTCTCTTTAATCATTCGCTTCCCAGAGAGATTTGAGGGAAGCATGGTTAATCCCTGCTTTATGTCACTTCCGAGCAGACTGTCATTATGGGTAGGTGAGCTTCATTAAATGCGCATCCCGTCAGCCGTCATTCGGTCCTGCAAGCCTCGTCGCTGATGCTTCTCATCGAGTGAGTAGGTCGGCTTCATTAAATGCACATCCAGTCAGCCGTCATTCGGCTCTGCATAAACCATCATGACGAAACTCCTCGTCGAGCGTGATGGGACACTTCATCGCGGTCTGCTTTTGCGTGGCCATACCTCCTCGCGGTTAAACCCCCTCGGAGATAATCCTCCTCGAGGATAATCCTCCTCGGGGATACGCCTTGTTTGCCCCCTCGGGCGATGAACTTCCTCGCCTTCCCTTATGTCGTTTATGAACAAAATGACACGAGTTGTGTTGAGGATGGATTCGACCAAATCCGACCTTAACAGTTAGTCCCCCATTTTATCAAGTGTATACACTTGGTAAAATAAAGTATAATCTTCTTGACGAACTCTTAGCGATGAGGATTCCCCAATGACGCTAAACGAGGGGTTTTCACGAAGATCCTCGTTAACGACCGGGAAAGTCCGACTCTCTCGCTTCTCCGACAGTTGTCTGGTTCTGGGCCCCACCCTGGCTTGCTTTCCCAAATCCGTCAGCCTCGAATCCCTCGTACGTCCCTTCAGCATTAAATGCCATCCTTTCGCACTCGAGTACTTATGGGGATTTACAACGGGCCCTTGATCTGGGCCGTTGATGAATTCGCGAGCTTTGAATTTGGGTCGTTGGATCAAGACGCGCCTATCCATTCTTTCTCCTCTTCTATAAATTCGAAGTTTATGCCCACCTTTTCAGTTTCGTATTTTCAAAAACTCTCTCTAAACCGTCTTTGCGACATTCACTCTCCGTTCCTACTCTTATTCCCTTGTCTTCAAGTTTCTTCTTCCTTCTCTCCTAGACGCTTTGATGGCTCCTTCCCACTATGGGCTGGTCTTTAAGATCCGAAGCCCTACCTTTGTCATGACGACCGAGAGTTTGCAGTTTATCACCAACAGCTATTCAGATTCGGAACTCTTTTTTGCACGTCTCCCCTTCAAGGGTGAATTCGCCGACGAGCCTCAGAACGACTTTGTCTGCGTCTATGAGTCGTTCTTCCGCATTGTCGGTCTTTGCTTCCCGGTACCGCTCTTGATCATGGCGTTCCTCTACGCTTTTGGGGTCCCGATCACCCAGGTGAGCCCCAACACACTTTGCCTTCTCCTCTGCACACTCGTTATTGCATGCGAGCAGAAAGTGGAGCTTACGCTCGAGGACTTGATGCGCCTCTTCAAGGTTTCTCGGAATTCGAAGAATTTGGGCCGCTTTGCCATCACTCATCGCGTATGACCGCACATTCTCACGAATACGCCGTCGAACGAGTCCGGCTGGGAGAATAAATATTTCTTCGTTCGAGTGGATAACTCCAACTTTGGTCCCCACCATTCCTTCCTTTCGAGGGAGTTGGTACTCGAGGGGGTGGATCTCCCTCGATTTAAGCCCGAGGAGAATGAAGAGTCTGATGTGCGGTTCAAGGAAATCCACGCTGCTCTCCTTGCTAATCCTAGGCGCGATTGGAGTAAGGACTACGGGGATCGGCGGATCGAGAAGTCTGGGGGTCTATCAACTGGCCCGAATTCACGGGACGCCTCCAAATACTCTCCTCCCGAATCTCGGGGGGATCCCCTGTAGAGCGGAAGAAAACCGTTCCAAGGCCGAAAAAGAAATCCAAGGAGAAATCCGTCATTGCTAGGGACGATACTCCCGTTGATCGGGATCGGGAGGTCCAGAGACCGTCGAGGTCCCAGGCAGGATCCGACGCTCCTCGCTACATGGGGCTCACCCTTCGAGAGGGTGGTCCCCCGGGTAAACGCCCTATCGAGGATACTCGCGATGAGCGGCGGACGAGATCCAGGACGGATTCCGTCGCCCGCTCCCCGACGGAGGTTTCTCGTTCCTCGAGGAGATCCCCTCGAGAAGAAAGCTCTTCGGGTAAGCGGCCCGCCGAGGAGGTATTCGAGGCTTCTCCTGCGAAGAAGGCTAAGGTTCCCGCCCCGGCCCCCGAGCCCGAAGCTGCTGATCCGTCTCGGGGAACAGCGAAGGGGGCTCTGGGTACCGCGCCTGTAGAGGGCGAGGTTGAGAGGACAGGACTGGTGTCGGGCAGGCACGCGCGCCCCACCGCGAATCCATGGGAGAGATTGGAGTTCGAGGATATCGAGCATCTGGTCATCGCGCCGAACGCTCCCAGTGAGTTGTCGGCGGAGTTCGCGTTAGTCCGGGGTGCAACTTGAGGTTTCCACTCGTGACGGGCGGAAATTCCGGGAGCAGACTGAGAAGATTTCCTCAGAACTTGACGAGACCAAATCCGCCTTGGAGTTGGAAATCTCGTTGCGCCAGGCCGCAGAGGCCGAATTTGCGGAACAGAAAAACTCTTTTGCTGCTAAGGAGGCGGATCTCTCCGATAAGCTCTAGCTTAAGGCTGAACGCCTCGCTCAGATTAGTGAAGCTGTCGGCGTACCGCTCGAACAAGAAGACCACCTGGTGTCTCGGGTCAATGCCGTGCTGAGGAAGTTCGCCGAAGACTTAGAGGATGCGCGAGCCGAGACAGTTGAAGAGCGTCACGGCCGAGAGCGCCTGTTTGAGGAGGCCCAAGCCAAGCTGGAGCGCCTCTCGGCAAGGTTTGATTTTCTCGATCAATCCATCAACGCCCACCGCTTGGCCGCCGCGTACCAAGCCAACATCGGCTTGGCTGAGAAAGTCCTTCCTGCGGCACCCATCGAGGGTCTCGAGACCCGTCTGCCTTCGTGGCGCGAAAGCCGCGATAAGTACCGGGCTGAGGCAGATGAGCTGGACAAGAAGTCTTCTCGGGATCCCGATTCCCCGCCGCTCTCCCCTTGTAAGCCGCCGGCCCTCGACAGCCGGAGGGTTGAGAGCCTTGTCTTGGAGAGGGCTTCTCTCGGATCCTCCCCGTGCGACGAATACGGCTCGAACGTCGAGACCCTGGCGCCTTCGGAGCCCACGGTATAGGATGTTTTCTTTTTTTGTAAATTTTGAATGTTGTGGTTCTCTCTGTAACCCAAGCATTTAAGCTAATTATCGTATAAATAAAAGAAATCCTTTTCGGGTTACCTTTTTCTTTCATCGCCAAGCTTCTTCGCTATTGCCCTCGTATACCTGTTTTCTCTATTTCCTTGTAGGATGAAGGTGGTATTGGTGCTCTTCATCTTGACGCCCCTTTCCCCTGTGATGGAGATGTTGGACATATGTGTCCTTAAACAAGATATTTTATCCATTTGTAAAAGATTATGACAAGTCGTTGAATAAAGATGACACTTATTATGTTAATCTTATTATAGTTTCTGGTAAAGTAAAATAGAATGTTTGATTCCTTAGTTCATAAAGGATGCAATTATGTTATTATTATCACAACAGAGTCAATGTGAGGAAGAATTAATAATCATAATAAATGAACTTAAAATGTCTGTGACCTGATTAACTGAGTGGGAGCCCATTAATCGTATAAAGTCATTAATGTGACTAAGTGACAATCCTATTCTGGATTTTGTGTGTGTAACACTCACTAGAAGTGCATTAAGTATGAAGTGTCTTCATACTGGACTGGACCTGACGTAAACTCCGGAAGTTATCATATAAGACCGTCACTGATAACTTGGAGTTGAGTCACTAGTAGATGATCAAATGGATATTCGATCTAAGTCCTGAATGATCTTGAGTCCGAGCTGTTGGCTTGATTGTTCTTTGATTTAACCGTTAAAGAACACGAAATATTACCGCTGTTCCCAACACTTTTATTTTGGGAACATGATAGTCAGCAGTGAGGGTAGCTTGGTCATAGACATGGGCATCACACAGCTCTCTTCAGAGTCATGATGATTCCCTTGATTGTCAGTGGTGAGAAGTGAGAGGTACCCGTGCGCAACTTATGAATCGAAACCATAAGTGGGTTACTCATAATATTACTGACTGAGTCAATGATGAAAATGCAATGAGGGGCATAACGATAGAAACCGCCTGCTCATGTGTGGATCATCAAGTGAAAGATCAATAACCCGAATTTGATTGTATCAATGGACACCCTGCTGTTATAAAGGGAATAATATATACCGTATCACTAAAGAGTGCAGCCTCGGGTCTATAGTGGAATCACTTCGAGGTTTGACGAACAACTAGCAGTTCGTTGGAGCTTAAGTGATACGGGTCCATGGTCCCCAGGATAGCTCCGTAACGGATGATACGTACGTGATTAAAATACATTTTGGATAATGTTTAATCATTTGGCTTGACTTATAAAACTGAAAAAGTCTGTGGCAGACATCAGATAGTTTTATCGTTAGCGTGGCAAAAGTACCATATTTTGGTACACGGAATTAACTGATAAAAGAAAGTTAGAATTTAGATTTTCTATCAGCACCATGTTGTTGGAAATTAAATTTTAAGCAACTTTGCTTTTTGAACCAAGTCATTTCGACTTACGGTTAGTGATTAATAGATTTTCTAAGTTTGTGATCGGTTCGATAAACTTTGAAATTAAATCACATGTCACGAATTTAAATGATGGTGCGGAACCATGACATTTTAATGTGTGATATTGAGATCAGGAAATATTAATATAATTTAATTATTTGGATTTAATTATTAATATCTTAGTAATAATTAATTAATAATTATTAGATTTATATTAATAAATAAAAATATATATTTATATATATTTATATGTGTAAATTCGAATTAGGGTTTCATAATATGAAACCCTAGGAAATTCGAATAACATGATTTGGTCTTTCCATATTTGCGGCATAAGTACCAAATGTTTTGGTATCTTGGCAAATCCCTAAAATCAATTTAATCCATTGGATCGGTTATGATTTAATATCAACCGTTGGATTAGGATATTGATAAATTCGAATTTAATAACTTGGTGACCAAGTTTCATTTTTCGAATTTGGTTAATTAAATATATCCGTTAGATCGGTCTAAGATTTAATCTTTACCGTCGGATTGGAAATTAATTAATTATATATATTTATATAATTTTTGAATTATAGGTTTAGGATAAAATCGAAATTGTTTTTAATAAATCTTTTTATATTTGATTTTATCCTAAAATAATTTGATCCATTAGATCGGTTTAAAGATTTATCTCAACCGTTGGATCTAGATAATAATAATTCGAATTTTATTATAAATATATATATGATAATTCGAATTTTATGAAGATAAGAAGATAAGATTGGATTTTTGATTTATCCAAATCTTTCTTATTTAATTAAATCCCTAATTAATTATATCCATTGGATTTAGATGAGATTAAATCTGGACCATTGGATTAAGATAATTAATTATATTTAATTATAAGAAATTCGAAATTAGGGAGGGAAATTCTCCAATTCGGTTACGTTTTGAGCCTATAAATAGGAGGCTCATTCTACACATTTTTCACACCTTTCCCCAGAGAAAAATTCGAACTCTCCCTCTTCCTCAGGGTCTGCGAATTTTCTCTCTGATCTCTTTTTCTGGTTCAGCTTAGGAGACTATTTCTCCGGAAGCTTAAAAAGAACCATCAGTTAAAATTTTGCGACGGAGTCCTGCCGGCGACGCCCACGCTTCGCTACGAGGATTCCAGGAGAATATCCCGGAAGATCACGGGAGTTTCCCTCAGCACCGGCGGAGCCCTGCCCAATTTAGAACGCGCAGCCGGAAGTCGCCATAAGAGGTACGGCCTTATGCATTGGGTTAATAAATGCAACCATTTACTGCTTTCTATTTATTTCCTATTATGACTAGTTTATTAATAATGATTTATGAATATTAAATTACATAATATTTATCAGATCTAGAGATATGGACATTATCCGATATTCGGACCGTTGTACGGATAACAAGTTTTCCGCTTTAAAATAATTTTTTAAATGTTACCCGGACGGTTCGGAGGTATAATTCGTGATAATTTACACGGAATCCGAGACGTGATTTCCAACAGGAGAAAAGTGCGAGAGGGCAGAGGGGCCCTCCTTGGTTCCGGATCTAGCGAGGGGACCCTCGGAGACTGAGGTTGCCTTTCGTGAGTCTGTACAGGCTGAGCTTGCCGAGTGCAGGGCGGACTGTGATGAAGGTAGACGCCTCCTCGCTATTGCCGAGGAGTCTCTCATTGAGGAACGACAGCGTTATCGGCGGTGCGAAGAGACGCTCTCGGCGCAGCTCCGGCAGAAAAATGAGTGTTTCAACCGAATCGCCGATGCCATAAACCTGCCGCCTGGTCGGGAAGAGCAAGTCTCTTTCCATGTCAAGGCCATACTGAGGAAGCTTGCCAAGGACCGCAACGCAGCCAGGAGCCGAGCGATAGAGGAGGAATTTTCTCGCGTACGCCTTTACCATCAAGCGACCGATAAGCTGAGGCACGCCTCTGAGAGGTTTGGTGCTCTCGAGGAAATTATCCGCATTCAGCGCCTGCTGGGCGGCGTGCTCTCGAATATCAACCTCGTCGAGGGGCTTCCGTCTCGCTCGACCGTAGGTGAGCTTCGAGCCAAACTGCCAAGGTGGCGCAGGCTGGAGCAGGAATACCTGGCTGATTTGGCTGGACTGGAGAAGAAAATTTCCGGTACTCCTAGCTCTCCTCTGCTTTCCCCTTGTCTCCGTCCGAGTGTCACTGGGGCGCGCTCGCCGGACCTCGATGTCCCTTCTTCTTCGTTAGGCACGGTATAGGGTGGCTAGTTTAGCTTAAATATTCTGTAGCTTTGCCTTTTCTTTGGGGTTGGTTCCTCACTCTTGGCTTCTCTCTTGCAGGCTGATAGTAACATTGATACGGACCTCGCGGGAACTTCCTTGAGTAAGCCCCCAGGACTTCCCTCCGACGATCCTACGTGCCTAGTTGTTGATGACATCCTTCGCCGATGCTGTGATATCATCATCGAGGAATGTTCTGATGCGGTCTTGGGTCAAGATCCCCCCGACGATGTCGCTAGACAGGAGGACTGGTCCCTGCGACAATTGTAATATGTATATCTTCTAGGGGTGTGGACGAATGAATTGTAAATAGTACTCTGTATTTCGTATTTTGAATCAAACGAACATATGATGATTTTCTTTTATGAGTTTGCTCGCGATCTACGAACTTGTACGGGCTTGCTCGGCGCCCTTAGCCGTAAATATATTTTCTTTTTGATCGGCACTCTCGCCGGCTCGGGCTTGCTCGGCGCCCTTAGCCGTAAATATTTTTTTTCTTTTTGCTCGGCACTCTCGTCGGTTCGGGCTTGCTCGGCGCCCTTAGCCGTAAATATTTTTTTTTCTTTTTACTCGGCACTCTCGCCGGCTCGAGCTTGCTCGGCGCCCTTAGCCGTAAATATATTTTTTTTGTTTTTGCTCGGCACTCTCGCCGGCTCGGGCTTGCTCGGTGCCCTTAGCCGTAAATATATTTACGGCACTCTCGCCGTACCTCTTTTTCTTGGCACTCTCGCCGTACCTCTTTACTCGGCACTCTCGCCGTACCTCTTTACTCGGCACTCTCGCTGTACCTCTTTTTCTTGGCACTCTCGCCGTAGTTAACACTTGCGGGTATCGCTGGGTTTCATCGGGTACGAGCCGACTAGTTTCCAGGACCACATAGGCACTCTCGCCTTTTAGCTTGGCACTCTCGCCACAGGCACGCTCGCCTTGTTTATTTCCTCGGCACTCTCACCGGATCGGGCATGCTCAACGCCCTTAGCCGTATATATATTTTCTTTTTTGCTCGGCACTCTCGCCGGCTCGGGCTTGCTCGGCGCCCTTAGCCGTATATATATTTTCTTTTTTTTTTGCTCGGCACTCTCGCCGGCTCGGGCTTGCTCGGCGCCCTTAGCCGTATATATATATTCTTTTTTTGCTCGGCACTCTCGCCGGCTCGGGCTTGCTCGGCGCCCTTAGCCATATATATATATATTCTTTTTGCTCGGCACTCTCGCCAGCTCGGGCTTGCTCGGCGGCCTTAGCCGTCAATATATATATATATATATTTAGTTTTTTTACATATGAATATTGCAAGGATACTTTTCTTTCTACTCGGTACTCTCACCGAGCAGAGTTGTACACATATTTTTGTCAACTTATAATTTTGCTTGTTTCTTAAAGTAAAAACAAACATACGTACAAACATTAAAACTGAAACCAATTTTCACCAAAAGACCATGCCAAGAGGGGTTCGTAGAGGCTTCTCGGTAAATCAACCCTCCCTTCTTGTCGAACAACGTACGTGCCTTACTCCGGAGCTTGTTCGCCGGTGATCGAGCAGGCTGAAGACACGACCTTCTCCAGAGAGTCCCTGCTAGGGCACCCGTTGTTGCAGTCCGTGCAGACGTAGGTATACCACACGAGACCAAGGCTTATGCATGACATGCAAAAGCCACAAGCACTTCCTTCTTAGCGTCGGCGAACACACGGCGGGCGGACGATGTTCCTTTTTCCACTCTTCGTGGGCTTCTCATAAACCAGGATATCCTTCGTGGTGCGGGCGTCTGCTGCTTGAGGTCGCCGGTCGGGCTTCCTGCCGCGAGCAGCGCGGGAAGGTCTTCGAGTCTGGCCTTGGCTCCCTCCTCGTAACTGACATTAAACATATAAGTATATAATATTACTTTTAAAAGGATAGTAGAAGAGATTTCTCGAGTCAAGTATGGAGGAGAGAATGAGAAGAGTCTTGATTTTTTATCTTTTTAAGTGAGTGTATGCACGTGCATTCACTGATGCGCTCGTAACTCCGCCTCACTAATATAATCATATATTCAATATCGACAAGAGAACCAATCATAATTAAGATATTGAGAGGAATTATATATACATAATATATATATATATATATATCGAGATTCATCCGCAGGCAATTCTAAGAACTTTATTCACAACTAGATTTAATATGAAAATTGTGTACTGATATGGCATTAAGTAGATCGTTGAATTTGGTGGTTGCTAGGATAGCCTAGTGGTAATTCCACACTACCTCCAAAGTGGAGGTCGTGGGTTCGATCCCCACATGCAGCAAAGCTGCCTTCAAAAAAAAAAAGTAGATCGTTGAATTTTGAGATTTCATTAAAGAAAATCTTACCAGATATGTATAAAGAACACAAAAGAGAAAAATTATGAAAATTGAAAATGGGACAAAACAGAAACACTATTTTTTTAGTCACCCAATCCCAAATAAACCGGTTTATAACGATTTGAGGAAACAGGTGTTGAGTTTCTGTCCAAGTTGCATCGAACCTTCCTATAAAATTCTTTTCTCATTTAAAAAAAATATTCACAGCATAAGTGCCATTTCTTTTAAAAAAGTAATCTAAACTTCCAATTTCTTTTAGCTGAACAATGTACTAATATTTTAAAATTATAATGCCGTATAACTTTCATTCACCATCCTAAGTCAAATTTCACCTTGTGGCGGTCAACAAGCATGCCATGTCACGCAACTTTCATGTGTCATGCCACGTGACATTTTACTTTTTTACTTGTTTCAAAATCAATTGTTTTAATTATTTATCAAGAAATTATTAAGAATTTTATAAAAATTAAGTACCATACCTGGAATGGGATCCGAATAATTAAAATTGCGAACCAATTTAACCCGCAATTAAATAATTGTATTTGTCATTGATCAATTTGGAACTCAATCAATCAAACTTTAGATATTTTTATGGTAATGAATAATTATCACCATGTAAATTGGACTTTCATCCATTTTTTACGTGACTGAAAACGAAGATATGATCAAACTGAAAAAGATTGGTGTATTGAATAATTTAATGTCAGGTTCTTAAATCGTATCATATATGACATAATTTTTTTTTTTTAAGGGATCATATATGACATAATTGATGCTACAATATTCCTTAATTTTAAGCCATATAGGACAACTTGGAGTATACAATTGCTTTTGAAGATTGACTTGAAGTACTGGCTAGTAGAAGTAACATCCACATGTACAAAAACACTATACATCAGTCAATTTCCTCGCGGACGGAGCAAATTACAAGTTCGGCACACTGTAAAATCAGATCGACATTATCGGAACTCGTGTTGGAACTCTGGATCGGTAACGGAGTTTCTTCGAACAAGCTTTCCATTTTGAGTTGAAGCTAAACGCGCTTGAATCGCTGGGACACGATCAGACATGCAAGATGGATCAATAAATTTAAGTCTTATCCCGCATATTTCGATATCCTTTTAGATATTTACGCAGCTGATATCTATTATTATAAAGATGCTGAGATAAAATAAAAAATATTAAAAGATATTGAATAATTAGAATGATTGTGTTATGAGCTTATGAGTTGTATTAAGTCACAATAGATTAGCTGTCTTTGACTATGATTAGTATAATTTTTAAATAATGTTAATCTTCCTTAGATTGTATTCTTCATCTTCATTCTTTGTACCTGTAGGTGTCTAGTTCCTTGTCAATGGTTATCTATTACATTATTAACGGTATTCCTTAGCTGAATGACATGAAAGCAACAGTTAAAACAACAGTAAATTTTGACAAACGACAAATACTTTAACAACGACACAACTAAAAGACAGTAGATGTATAAACGATAGCATGACATTTAGGCAAAATTTATCGTCAAAGGCGGGTTTCAGAAACATAACAATATTAAGAGTTAATTGTGACATAACAAAATAAAAGATTATTATGTGCATTTTTCTAAGCATATAAAAATTGGGTCCATTTTGGCAAAAGTCAAAGCCCATTAAGAAAAATCAAAGCCCATCACCAAAGCCAAAGGCCCGGGGCCGACGAACTAAGACATTGGCGAGGCCCGGGGTCAAAAAGGCGAAGCCATCAAGGCGTCGAGGCGACGAAGCCGACGAAGCCGTCGAGGCGACGAAACCGACGAAGCGACGAAGCCGTCGAGGCGACGAAGCCGAAGAAGCGATGAAGCCGACGAAGCGACGGAGCCGTCGAGGCGATGAAGCCGACGAAGCGAGGAAGCCGTCGAGGCGACGAGGTGACGAAGCCGACGAAGCCGTCGAGGCAACGAGGCGACGAAGCAACAAAGCCGTCGAGGCGACGAAGCCGACGAAGCGACGAAGCCGTCGAGGCGACAAGCCGATGAAGCGACAAAGCCGTCGAGGCGACGAAGCCGATGAAGCGACGAAGGCGACGAGGCGACGAAGCCGATGAAGCGACAAAGCCGACGAGGCGACAAAGCCTACGAAGCGACGAAGCCCCTCGTCAGAGCTTGACGATGGCATAATTCACAATTACTCTACACGACGAGAAGATCCGACACTACGAAGATCTCCGGGAAATCCTCCGGATTTCTCTGAACATAACATACGGATTCGCTGACAACCCGAAGACATCAAAGACGAATCAAGAAGCACCGACGACCCCTTTTGCAGGCAAGGGGCCCCGACAACCCCCCTGTTGCAGAGAGGAAATTCGCAGGCCCCCTGGAGGTGCAATATTCAGGGAATTCGCAGACCCCTGGAGGTGTAATATCCAGGGAATTCGCAGGCCCCTACGGTGCAATTTCAGGGAATTGATTTTCCTATAAATATGAGTCCCCCCCCCCCTCATTTCCACACTCACTCACAACTTTCTCCAGAGCTTCTCTCTCTAGCTTTCTCTCTCTAAAAACTCGTCTACCCTAAGGGGGAAAGGACTTGAGTTAAGAGCTGGGATCGATCTAGAAGCAGAGTCTCATTCTCGACAAGAAAGGTTGTTCGACGAGTCAGCGAAGGTTTCCCTTCGTCGGGATAAGGCCCCCCCGTAAGACGAGGTCACCTACCCCGACAAGATCGACAGAGGAAGGAGCTTCCCTTTGTCAGGATAAGGCCTCTCGTCAGACGAGGCCAGCTACCCTGAGAAGGTCGACAAGGAGCATCCCTTGACAGGTGGGGCGCCCTCGCCAACCTTGACAAGGTCGACAAAAGAGCACACCTCGTCAAGTAAACGCTCTCGCTGTACTTCGCCAACACGAGGGAAGTTCGACTGTGAGCTCGCCAACATCAACGAGGTCGACGAAGAACACATCACGCGGGTAATACCCAGCCATCGGGCCAAGGGTCACCCCCGCGCCGCCAACAACAGCACTTCCGACGAGTCAAACCACATCGTCATTCACCCGCCGTTTATCACTAACCCAGAACTACGTGGGACCTGATTCTCTTAAACTGAGATACGTAGGCAGCCTCGCCCAACCATAAGCGACGGAGCACGGGCCCATTCTACCCTTTTTTGCAGGTCCTCCCTCGCCATAGGAGCTCGCCAAGGAAGGAAGATCACGAAGAATCATAAAGACTAGCTCGGAGCTTCATCAAGACCGGAGTTCGCCCAGACGAGGATATCGCCAAGACAAGGACTCCGCCCCTACGAGGAGCTTCGCCAAGACAGGGACTTCGCCCGGAAGAGGAGCTTCGCCGAATCAAGGATTCCACCCAGACGAGGAGCTTCGTCGTGAACCGGACTTCGCTACCACGAGGGAAGTTTGCCGAGGATCGTCAGCGACAGCCCGGAGACTCATCCAAGACGACGGAATCGCCTCCAGCTTTGACAATCATTAGCCAACCGGCGTTGACTCAGCATTCAATCATCCTTGTGTTCAGCGGGTCAATCTCGGGACCCGAACCTTGGATCCGACTCTAAGTTAAAGTCATTTTTACGCATTAACAAAGATGATTCTGTATTTCACGTCCACAAATTATATTTTATTTATTTATTTTTTAATTATAAAAAAGGAATTCAAAGTCCATGTTTTTTTAAGAGTAAATCAGTTATTCGAAAAATATGTAAGCCATGCAATTTATGTAAGTATACTCTTTTAATGTCGTATAAAAAAAATGACATGAGAACAAAGTTGGACTCGTCAGCCACTGCTACTTGGTGTGACACTTCGTTGTAGGTCTGGGCCAACTCATGGGCTTCCATTCAATACTTTTGAGGAATGTGGCCATCTTTGCACCCAATAAATTACAACCCACTAATATGAAGCATTAATATAAAGAGAAAACTAATTGGTGATATAAATGCTTAAATTTTGAAAGCGGCATAAAATTAGTGAAAAAATAACTATTAAAATACTCAAAGTCGATTAAATTGAGGCAAAAATACTTTTGTCCATATATTTTTTAAGGTTGTTAGTCAAATGTCACGTATTATGACAAACGTTGAACAAAACAGAAGCAACACATATTTTAGTCGCGTTGACGCCACATGGCATTTGACTAATGTCCGTATAAAAATTGACGAGAACAAAAATATTTGTGGTTGTAATCTTGTCAGCTTTGAATACTTGTACGCCTATTTTTTCAATTTAGACCTATACGTTGGACAAAACATAGGCAATGCATATTTTAGTCAACTTGATACCGGTGCCACATAATATTTTACCAATGTCCGTTATAAAAAGTAGATGGAAATTGTTATACTTATACCGTCTTGAATGCTTTTATTGATTTTGAATACTTTTATTGCTATTTTTCTTTTTGAACTTAACCATCTTAGTTAGTTAAGGTTTAAATACAGATACGCTAATAACAAATACCCCAATACAAATGAAAAAGATATTTTTCTCTGGGCCATATATTTATTTATGGTTGCTCTTCAATACCATTTAAGAGTCATCCATTTAGGGTGTGTTTGTTTACATTAAGATTAAAACATTTGAATCTGAATGCAAATCTGAATGATAAGATATGACATCTAAATCTAAATGAATAAAATATAAGTGTGTTTGTTTTTTAAGATCTAGATGCAGACTGAATACACTTTTCTTGTAGAATTAAATTTTATTATACACCTTAATATATACTGATTATTTTTAATAAAAATCTAAATCTAAATTTAAAATAATTTATTTAATAAAATCAAATTTTATATTTTCATGAAAATTCCATTGAAAATATTTTGTAATAAAAAGTTATAACATATAAATATAATAAAAATTTCAAAACATTATTTAAAAAATTGTACACTATAAAAAGTTCTGTCATCTACAAAATTATTTATGATAATTAATTGAATGTAAATTCATTTCAATGAGTATTTAATTTATTATATTAATAAATTTGTAAATATGTAAATAAAACATAAATCTATATTTTTTTATATACTAACTAATTGATATGTTTAATAGCTTTTAATTATAAATTCTTTAAAAATATATATATTTTAATATATTTTTCTATAAATATTCAAAAATATTTTTTTTAAATCGTCAAAACAATATATTTCCACCTATCATTGGATTCATATCTTCGTAAGCTTTCCAACGGTATATCACATGAGCCAATCCAATGCTCTGTTTAAGAGTTATGGAGTTGTAATGTTTCAAGGAGGACACCGAAAAATAAATTTAGAGAGAAAATATGAAGGGAGTGGTAAACTGAAATGTCAAATTATAGATCTGACCAAAAAGTGACTATTCAGACCCATTAAGATGTTTAATAAGAAAAAAAAAATCACTTAATGGTTCTAAATCTGCCTCGTTAAGATTTAAAAGTTCATTTGAGTGCAAACAAACACCCTAAGTAGTGTTTGGATTTTAGAAGCCCATTTCTTTTTCATATTAACATTATGTTCGAGCTAGTACTTAGATATTTTTACAGCTCATTTTTTTTATTCATTCTTTTTCAGCTCCACTTCCCAAACATCCCCTCCGCCACCATCCCCAGAATCTCAATCACCCGAACTTGGTGAAGGCAAAGGTGGATGCGGAAAGCGGGGGCGAATAAGCGAGGTAGGTGAGGTAATGACAACTTGTCGAAGAAGAAGAGAAAAAAAAATTAAGGCGATAACAGTATCACATTTCTAAGCACTCATTGTTATTAAGAAAAAGTGGATGAACTTTTAAAAGTCATAGTATAACGCAACCTGGATATATATGTCACTAAAGAAAAAAGTTTATGACTATACCCAGATTTTAACTTACTTGGTGTTAATGCGTAAAAATGGCTCTAACTTAGAATCGGATCCAAGGTTCGGGTCCCGAGATTGACCCACTGAACACGTGGATGATTGAATGCTAAGTCAACGCGGATTGACTAATGATCGTCAAAGCTGGAGGTGAATCTGTCGTCTTGGATGAGTCTCTGGGTTGTCCCTGACGATCCTCGGCGAACTTCCCTCGTGGGAACGAAGTCCGTATCACGGCAAAGCTCTCCGTCGAACTTCCCTCGTGGTGGCGAAGTCCGTATCACGGCGAAGCTCCTCGTCTTGGCGGAGTTCTAGTATTAGCGAAGCTCCTCGTCTGGGTGGAGTCCTTGTCTTGGCGATATCCTCGTCTGGGCGAAGTCCGGTCTAGATGAGCTCCGAGCTGATCTTGATGATTCTTCGTGATTCTCCTTCCTTGGCGAGCTCCTACGGCGAGGGAGGACCTGCAAAAAAGGGTAGATTGGGCCCGTGCACCGTCGCTTATGGTTGGGCGAGGCTGCTTACATATCTCAGTTTAAGAGAATCAGGTCCCATGTAGTTCATGGGTAGTGATAAACGGCGGGTGAATGATGATGTGGTTTGACTCGTCGAAAGTGTCGATGTTGGCGGCGTGGGGGTGACCCTTGGCCAGATGGTTGAGTATTACTTGCGTGAAGTGTTCTTCGTCGACCTCGTTTATGTTGCCGAGCTTATTGTAGCGAGGGCCTTAACCTGACGAGGGATGCTCCTTGTCGACCTTTTTGAGGTTGGCGAGGGCGCCTCACGTGACAAGGGTTGCACCATGTCGACCTTGTCGAGGTTGGTGAGGGCGCCTAACCTGTTAAGGGATGCTCTTTGTCAACCTCGCGGGTGTTGGCAAGCTTTAGCACTTGGCAAGGGACACCTTCGTTGACTCGTCGAACAACATCCCTTGTCCAGACTGAGACTCTATTCTAGATCTTCTTTTAGTCAGGCCTCAGCCAATAAGCTCTCAATTCTTGATGGGGGAGAGAGGGGCGACTTTCTAGAGAGAGAAAAGCTCTGGAGAAAGCTGTGAGTGAGTGTGGAAATGAGGGGGGGGGGGCTCCTATTTATAGGAAAGTCAATTCTCTGAAATTGCACCTCCAAGGGCCTGCGAATTTCCCCCTGCTACAGGGGGGTTACCGCGGCCCCTAGCCTTGTCGAGAGGGTCGTCGGTGCTTCTTGATTCGTCTTTGATGTCTTCTGGTTGTCTGCGAGTCTGTATGTTGAGTTCGGGGTAATCTGGAGGATTTCCCGGAGATCTTCGTGGTCTCGGATCTCCTTATCGTGTGGAATAATTACGAGTTATTCCCTCGTCAAGCTATGCCGAGGGTACTTGTCAAGCTTGTCGCCTCATCGGCTCGTCGGCTTGTCACCTCGTCGGCCTTGTCGGCTTGTCGCCTCGTCGGCCTTGTCGGCTTATTGCCTAGTCGGCCTTGTCGGCTCGTCGCCTCGTTGACCTTGTCCTCTTCGCCTTTTTTACTCCGGGCCTCGCCAATGTCTTGGTTCGTCAGCCTCCGGTCTTTGGCTTTGGTGATGGACTTTGACTTTTTTTAATGTGCTTTGACTTTTGCCAAAATGGGTCTAATTTTTATATGTTACGAAAAATGCACATAACATTAACCTCTCAGTTTCTTGGGTAATTGTATTGCGCGAGAAACTTTTTCTTTTAAAACTTAAGGCAACTTGTGTTATTTGGCGAGGCTCCGGGGGGGGGGCTCCTATTTATAGGAAAGTCAATTCCCTGAAATTGCACCTCCAAGGGCCTGCGTATTTCACCCTGCTACAGGGGGGTTACCGCGGCCCCTAGCCTTGTCGAGAGGGTCGGTGCTTCTTGATTCGTCTTTGATGTCTTCTGGTTGTCCGCGAGTCTATATGTTGAGTTCGGGGTAATCTGGAGGATTTTCCGGAGATCTTCGTGGTCTCGGATCTCCTCATCGTGTGGAATAATTACAAGTTATTCCCTCGTCAAGCTATGCCGAGGGTACTTGTCAGGCTTGTCGCCTCGTTGCCTCATCGGCTTGTCGCCTCGTCAGCTTGTCGCCTTGTAGTCTTGTCGCCTCATCGGCTTGTCGCCTCATCGGCTCGTCGGCTTGTCACCTCGTCGGCCTTGTCGGCTTGTCGCCTCGTCGGCCTTGTCGGATTGTCGCCTCGTCGGCCTTGTCGGCTCGCCGCCTCGTTGACCTTGTCCTCTTCGCCTTTTTTACTCCGGGCCTCGCCAATGTCTTGGTTCGTCAGCCTCCGGTCTTTGGCTTTGGTGATGGACTTTGACTTTTTTTAATGAGCTTTGACTTTTGCCAAAATGGGTCTAATTTTTATATGTTACGAAAAATGCACATAACATTAACCTCTCAGTTTCTTGGGTAATTGTATTGCGCGAGAAACTTTTTCTTTTAAAACTTAAGGCAACTTGTGTTATTTGGCGAGGCTCCGGGTTGTCAGAGATTTTAATCTCCTCTCCGTCTTCCCAAGGAACTGCAAATTTCCTTTAACTGAGTGTTTATAAAATATTTTTAAAAATATTCGCATAAATATGCGGGAAAATAATTCGAGCAAAGTCAAAGACATAAGCGAAGTGATTAAATAAATCACAAGAATCTTTTTTATGATTTTACTCGATTTTTGGATTTTGGAGGTTCATAGGCGTACTTTGTAAAATAAAGGCCTTTTAAATTAATTTTGAATTCCGCTAATAAATCCAAAAATAAATAAATAAATCAAGTGACATAATAAATGTCAAAGTAAATAAATAATTTGAAAATAATAATTGCGCATTAAGTTTGAAATAATTAAATACCGTAAATAATTAAATAATTCATGAAAACCAGGGAAAATAATTTTTTTTTTTTCATGTTTGAAAATTAAAAATGAAATTTTATAAATTCCAAAGTTTAATTTCCAAGGCTTTTTTAATAATCTTTGAAAATAGTCTTTTTTACTTGAAAACGTATAAAAGCCCTTTTTTTTTATCGTTTTTGACCATTTAAAAAATCAAACATTAGCTTTGTGGGCCTAGTTTGTGCGAATTTGGGCTGATGTGGGCTATAGAATTCGAACAAAATTAAAAGAGGAAATGACATTAGGGGAAATATTACCTCATAAATACCTTTTAGGGTTTAAGGCAATTTTTTCTCTCATTCTTCTCCAATTCGCGATTTTGGTCTTCCCGAGGGGCTTTGACGGCTGCGTTTCCATTGCTCGTTGTGATGATGACTTTCTCCGGCAGAATTCGTGGCGATTGTAGAGGGCGATTTTCACCGCCCTTTTCCAGTCACAAAAATAATCACAAATAACAAGTCAACAACAATGATCAATGAATATCTTTGTTTTATTATATTTCCGATATGAGCTCGGTTTCCTTTCATTGAATAGCTGGACAGTTGAAGGATCAAGAACCAAGACTTTCTCTATCTCTTTACCTTTCTACTACAGGATATTCTCTCTTTCTCTCTGGTTTTTCTTTCCTATTTTTCCGAAACATTACAAACGAGGCTTAACTTGCCTTTTATAGAGTTTTCATTATGCCCCCTCGCATCTTTCCCGCCTTTTCCCCTTTTAATCATTCGCTTCCCAGAGTGATTTGAGGGAAGCATGGTTAATCCATGCTTTATGTCACTTCCGAGTAGAGTGTCATTAAGGGTAGGTGAGCTTCATTAAATGCGCATCCCGTCAGCCGTCATTCGGCTCTGCAAGCTTCGTCGCTGATGCCTCTCATCAAGTGAGTAGGTGGGCTTCATTAAATGCGCATCTCGTCAGCCGTCATTCGGCTCTGCATAAATCATCATGACAAAATTCCTCGTCGAGCGTGATGGGACACTTTATCGCAGTCTGCTTTTGCGCTGGCCATACTTCCTCGCAGTTAAACCTCCTCGGAGATAACCCTCCTCGAGGATAATCCTCCTCGGGGATACGCCTTGTTTGCCCCCCTCGGGCGATGAACTTCCTCGCCTTCCCTTATGTCGTTTATGGACAAAACGACACGAGTTGTGTTGAGGATGGATTTGACCAAATCCGACCTTAACAGTTAGTCCCCCATTTTATCAAGTGTATACACTTGGTAAAATAAAGCATAATCTTCTTGACGAACTCTTAGCGATGAGGATTCCTCAATGATGCTAAACGAGGGGTTTTCGCGATGATCCTCGTGAACGATTGGGAAAGCCCGATCCTCTCGTTTCTCCGACAGCTGTCTGGTTCTGGGTCCCACCTTGGTTTGCTTTCCCAAATTCGTCAGCCTCGAATCCTTCGTACGTCCCTTCAGCATTAAATGCCACCCTTTCGCAATCGAGTACTTGTGGGGATTTATAACGGGCCCTTTATCTGAGCCGTTGATGAATTCGCAAGCTTTGAATTTGGGTCGTTGGATAAAAAACGCGCTTCTTCACACTTTTTCCCCTTTTCTATAAATTCGGAGTTTATGCCCCCCTTTTCACACATTTTTTGTATTTTCACAAACATCTCTCTAAACCGCCTTTGCGACATTCACTGTCCGTTCCTACTCTTATTCCCTTGTCTTCAAGTTTCTTCTTCCTTCTCTCCTAGACGCTTTGATGGCTCCTTCCCGCTCTAGGCTGGTCTTTAAGACCCGAAGCCCTACCTCTATCATGACGACCGAGAGTTTGCAGTTTATCACCAACAACTGTTCAGATTCGGAGCTCTTTTTCGCACGTCTCCCCTTCGAGGGTGATTTCACCGACGAGCCTCAGAACGACTTTGTCTGCGTCTACGAGTCGTTCTTCCGAATCGTCGGCCTCCGCTTCCCGGTACCGCACTTGATCGTGGCGTTCCTCTACGCCTTTGGGGTCCCGATCACCCAGGTGAGCCCCAACACACTTTGCCTTCTCCTCTGCACACTCGTTATTGCATGCGAGCAGAAAGTGGAGCTTACGCTCGAGGACTTGATGCGCCTCTTCAAGGTTTCTCGGAATTCGAAGAATTTGGGCCGCTTTGCCATCACTCATCGCGTATGACCGCACATTCTCATGAATACGCCGTCGAACGAGTCCGGCTGGGAGAATAAATATTTCTTCGTTCGAGTGGATAACTCCAACTTTGGTCCCCACCATTCCTTCCTTTCGAGGGAGTTGGTACTCGAGGGGGTGGATCTCCCTCGATTTAAGCCCGAGGAGAATGAAGAGTCTGATGTGCGGTTCAAGGAAATCCACGCTGCTCTCCTTGCTAATCCTAGGCGCGATTGGAGTAAGGACTTCGGGGATCGGCGGATCGAGAAGTCTGGGGGTCTATCAACTGGCCCGAATTCACGGGACGCCTCCAAATACTCTCCTCCCGAATCTCGGAGGGATCCCCTGTAGAGCGGAAGAAAACCGTTCCAAGGCCGAAAAAGAAATCCAAGGAGAAATCCGTCATTGCTAGGGACGATACTCCCGTTGATCGGGATCGGGAAGTCCAGAGACCGTCGAGGTCCCAGGCAGGATCCGACGCTCCTCGCTACATGGGGCTCACCCTTCGAGAGGGTGGTCCCCCGGGTTAACGCCCTATCGAGGATACTCGCGATGAGTGGCGGACGAGATCCAGGACGGATTTTGTCGCCCGCTCTCCGACGGAGGTTTCTCGTTCCTCGAGGAGATCCCCTTGAGAAGAAAGCTCTTCGGGTAAGCGGCCCGCCGAGGAGGTATGCGAGGCTTCTCCTTCGAAGAAGGCTAAGGTTCCTGCCCCGGCCCCCGAGCCCAAAGCTGCTGTCTAGGGGAATAGCGAAGGGGGCTCCGGGTACCGCGCCCGTAGAGGGCGAGGCTGAGAGGATGGGACCGGTGCCGGACAGGCGTACGCGCCCCGCCGCGAATCCACGGGAGAGGTTGGAGTTCAAGGATATCGAGCATTTGGTAATAGCGCCGAACGCTCCCCCTCCACCCCCCTTGGGAGCTGAAAGCTCCATCCTCCCTCCCACTCTTGGGGTCGCGACCCGGCCATCCCGTCACCACCTCGGGGAATCCCCGACGAAGCGACGCGGGGTCTGGCCGCGGAGGGTACAGGACCTCTTGGTGGGGAGGAAGCCCAAGGAGATACCCCCGTATCTGTCGGGCGAGAAGGCGACCAGGGATAGATCCCCTTTGGACCCGAGGAGGAGCAGCCCGGGGCGCTCCCCGAGGTTAATCATTCTGGCCCGAAGCCCCTTCCCAACGCGCCTGGTATCGAAGCCCTCGAGGGCTCAGGGATCCAGCCCACTCCCGAGCTTACCGGCGTTTCTGACCGACAGGCATCTCTCATTACTCCTCCTGGTGCGCTGTCAAAATCATCGGACGACTCGGCGCGGCCCTCTGTGTCGTCCCTCGATCCCGAGAAGGCATCTACCGGATCGCCACGGGCTCAAGCCGGCTTCCCCGCCATGCCATCTTCGGGTGCACTTCCTGAGGGTCGGGAGGTTTACTCTTCTACCGTGTGCAGAGGCCTCACCCCCGGGGCCGAAGCTTCTCCCGGGCTCGTCGGTCCTCTCAACGAGTCCGCGGGAAGCTTGGAACTTATCGACCATGTCCTCCGGGGGGTAACCCGGCTGAAAGATGTGATTGCCTTCGAGCGGCTATCCACCGCTAGGGCTGAGAGAGTCTCCAGAGAGTTGTCGGCGGAGCTCGCGCTAGTCCGGGGCCAACTTGAGGTTTCCGTTTGCGACGGGCGGAAGTTGCGGGAGCAGGCCGAGAAGTTTTCCTCAGAACTCGAGGAGACCAGGTCTGCCTTGGAGTCGGAAACCTTGTTGCGCCGGGCTGCAGAGGCCGAACTCGCGGAACAGAAAAACTCCTCTGCCGCTAAGGAGGCGGATCTCTCCGATAGGCTCTGGCTGAAAGCTGAACGCCTCGCTTAGATTAGTGAAGCTGTCGGCGTACCGCTCGAACAAGAAGACCACCTGGTGTCCCGGGTCAACGCCGTGCTGAGGATGTTTGCCGAAGACTTATAGGCTGCGCGAGCCGAGACAGTTGAAGAGCGTCACGGCCGAGAGCGCCTGTTCAAGGAGGCCCAAGCCAAGCTGGAGCGCCTCTCGGCGAGGTTTGATTTTCTAGATCAATCCATCAACGCCCATCGCTTGGCCGCTGCGTACCAAGCCAATATCGGCTTGGCCGACAAAATCCTTCCTGCGGCACGCATCGAGGGTCTCGAGACCCGCCTGCCTTCGTGGCGCGAAAGCCGTGACAAGTACCGGGCTAAGGCAGGCGAGCTGGACAAAAATTCTTCCCGGGATCCCGACTTTCCGCCGCTCTCCCCTGCAAGCCGCCAGCCCTTGACAGCCGGAGGGTTGAAAGCCTTATCTCGGCGGAGCCTCTCTCGGGTCTTCACCGCGCGACGAATACGGCTCAAACATCAAGGCCCTGGCACCTCCGGAGCCCACGGTATAGGGTGCTTTCTCGGAGTTTCCCTTCCAATTTCCCTCTCTTTTTTTTTTTTGTAAATTTCGAATGTTGTGTTTCTTTCTGTAACCCAGGCGTTTAAGCGAATTAATCGAATAAATAAAAGAAATCCTTTTCGGGTTACCTTTTCCTTTCATCACCAAGCTTCTTCGCTATTGCTCTCGTATACCTGTTTTCTCTCTCTCCCTTTTTTTTTTATCACCGGGCCTCTTTACTATTTCTTCCGTATCTCCATTCTCTCTTTTCCTTCGTAGGCCGGAGGTGGTACCGTTGTTCTTTTCCCCGACGCCTCTTCCCCCAGCGACGGAGAAGGTTACGAGGGCCGGAAGGGCCCGCTTCTGCTCCCGATCCAGTGAGGATTTTATCGGGGAACGAAGTTGCTCTCCTCGAGACTACAGAGGCTAAGCTCGCCGAGTGTAGGGCGGAGCATGACGAAGATAGACGCCTCCTCGCTATTGCCGATGAGTCCCTCATTGAGGAACGACAACGTTATCAGCGGTGCGAGGAGACACTCTCAGGGCAGCTCCGGCAGAAAAATGAGTGTTTCAACCGAATCGCCGACGCCATAAACCTGTCGCCTGGTCGGGGAGAGCAAATCTCTTTCCATGTCAAGGCCATGCTGAGGAAGCTTGCCAAGGACCGCGACGCAGCCAGGAGCTGGGCAATAGAGGGGGAATTTTCTCCCTTACGCCTTTACCATCAAGCAACCGATAAGCTGAGGCACGCCTCTGAGAGGTTTGGTGCTCTCGAGGAAATTGTCCGCATTCAGCGCCTGCTGGGTGGTGTGCTCTCGAATACCAAGCTCGTCGAGGGGCTTCGTTCTCGCTCGACCGTTGGTGAGCTTTGAGCCAAACTGCCAAGGTGGCGCAGGTTGGAGCAGGAATACCTGGCTGATTTGGCCGAACTGGAGAAGAAAATTTCCGGTGCTCCTAACTCTCCTCCGCTTTCCCCCTCCCGTCCTCCGGTCGTCACCGAGGCGCGAGCGCTGGGTTTTGACGTTCTTCCCTCCTCGCCGGGCACGGTATAGGGTGGCTCAGCTTAAATATTCTGTAGTTTTACCTTTTCTTTGGGGTTGGTTCCTCACTCTTGGCTTCTCTCTTGCAGGCTGATAGCAATGTTGATACGGACCTCGCGTAAACTTCCTCGAGTAAGCCCTCACGACTTCCCGCCGACGATCCTGCGTGCCTAGTTGTTGATGACATCCTTCGCCGATGCTGTGATACCATCATCGAGGAATGTGCCGATGTGGTCCTGGGTCAAGATCCCCTCGATGATGTCGCTAGACAGGAGGGTCGGTCCCTGCGAGAATTGTAGTATGTATATCTTCTAGGGGTGTGGACGAATGAATTGTAAATAATACTCGGTATTTCGTATTTTGAATCAAATGAACATATGATGATTTCCTTTTATGAGTTTATTCGCGATTTACAAACTTGTTTACAGGTGAGATGTTTTCTCGGCCCTCTCGCCGGTACGGGCTTGCTCGGCGCCCTTAGCCGTAAATATATATTTATTTTTTCTTTTTGCTCGGCACTCTCGCCGGCTCGGGCTTGCTCGGCGCCCTTAGCCGTAAATATATTTTTTTCTTCTTGCTCGGCACTCTCGCCGGCTTGGGCTTGCTCGGCGCCCTTAGCCGTAAATATATTTTTTTTTTCTTTTTGCTTGGCACTCTCGCCGGCTCGGGCTTGCTCGGCGCCCTTAGCCATAAATATTTTTTTTTCTTCTTGCTCGGCACTCTCGCCGGCTTGGGCTTGCTCGGCGCCCTTAGCCGTACCTCTTTTTCTTGGCACTCTCGCCGTACCTATTTACTCGGCACTCTCGCCGTACCACTTTTTCTCGGCACTCTCGCCGTACCTCTTTACTCGGCACTCTCGCCGTACCTCTTTTTCTCGGCACTCTTGCCGTACCTCTTTTTCTTGGCACTCTCGCCGTACCTCTTTACTCGGCACTCTCGCCGTAGTTAACACTTGCGGGTCGCTGGGTTTCATTGGCTACGAGCCGATTAGTTTCCAGGACCCCATAGGCACTCTCGCCTTTTAGCTTGGCACTCTCACCACAGACACTCTCGCCTTGTTTATTTCCTCGGCACTCTCGCCGGATCGGGCTTGCTCGGCACCCTTAGCCGTAAATATATATATATATTTTATAATTTTTCTCGGCACTCTCGCCGGATCGGGCTTGCTCGGCACCCTTAGCCGTATATATATATATATATATATATATATTATTTTTATAATTTTCTCGGCACTCTCACCGGATCGGGCTTGCTCGGCACCCTAAGTCGTAAATATATATTTTTTTTAATTTTTCTCGGCACTCTCGCCGGATCGGGCTTGCTCGGCACCGTTAGCAGTATATATATATATATATTATTATTTTTTTATAATTTTCTCGGCACTCTCGCCGGATCGGGCTTGCTCGGCACCCTTAGCCGTATATATATATATATATATATTATTGTTAGTTTTTTTTTATAATTTTCTCGGCACTCTCGCCGGATCGGGCTTGCTCGGCACCCTTAGCCGTATATATATATATATATATATATATATATATATATATATATATATATATATATATTTTATTTATATATTAATATTGTGGGAATACTTTTCTTTCTACTCGGTACTCTCACTCTCACCGGGTAGAGTTGTACACATACATTCTTGTTAACTTATAATTTCGCTCGTTTCTCAAAGTAAAAACATACATACAGACATCAAAACTAAAACAAATTTTCCCCAAGAGACCACGCCAATAGGGTTCGTAGAGGCTTCTCTGTAGATCAACCCTCCCTTCACGTCGAACAGCGTACGTGCCTTACTCCGGAGCTTGTTCGTCGGTGATCGAGCATGCTGAAGACACGACCTTCTCCAGAGAGTCTCTGCTAGGACGCCCATTGTTGCAGCCCGTGCAGACGTAGGTATACCACATGAGACCAAGGCTTATGCATGACATGCAAAAGCCACAAGCACGTCCTCCTTGGCGTCGGCGAGCAGCGCGGGAAGGTCATCGAGTCTGGCGATTGTAGAGGGCGATTTTCACCGGCCTTTTCCAGTCACAAAAATAATCACAAATAACAAGTCAACAACAATGATCTGTAAATATCTTTGTTTTATTATATTTCCGATATGAGCTCGGTTTCCTTTCGTTGAATAGCTTGACAGTTAAAGGATCAAGAACCAAGACTTTCTCTATCTCTTTAGCCTTTCTACTATAGGATATTCTCTCTTTCTCTCTGGTTTTTCTTTCCTATTTTTCCGAAACATTACAAACGAGGCTTAACTTGCCTTTTATAGAGTTTTCATTATGCCCCCTCGCATTTTCCCGCCTTTTCCCCTTTTAACCATTCGCTTCCCAGAGTGATTTAAGGGAATCATGGTTAATCCATGCTTTATGTCACTTCCGAGCAGACTGTAATTTTGGGTAGGTGAGCTTCATTACAAGCGCATCCCGTCAGCCGTCATTCGGCTCTGCAAGCTTCGTCGCTGATGCCTCTCATCGAGTGAGTAGGTGGACTTCATTAAATGCGCATCCCATCAGCCGTCATTCGGCTCTGCATAAATCATCATGACGAAATTCCTCGTCGAGCGTGATGGGACACTTCATCGCAGTCTGCTTTTGCGCTGGCCATACCTCCTCGCGGTTAAACCTTCTCGGAGATAACCCTCCTCGAGGATAATCCTCCTCGGGGATACGCCTTGTTTGCCCCCCTCGGGCGATGAACTTCCTCGCCTTCCCTTATGTCGTTTATGGACAAAATGACACGAGTTGTGTTGAGGATGGATTTGACCAAATCCGACCTTAACAGCGATGATCTCCAGGACTACGTCTAAGAGTCCGGTAAGTTCATTTTCTCACCGGACTTTCTATTTTCGGACTTTGATGATGAAACTCCGGCCGCCTTTGGCGATGCTCCGGCGATGTTGAATTATTGAACGTCGAGCCTTGCAGATATCTTTGTTGTAGGTGATGGTGCGGGATTATAAATTCCGGCGAGCTTCGTGGATGAGACCGAACTCGGTCTAGGCGCGGGTGGCTTTTTGGCGATCGGCAGGACTCCCGGCGAGGACAGCGGCTGCATGGTGGTATTCGGCACATCGGCGGCGGCAGAGATGGCCGGCGGGGACCAGTCGGCGGCGTCTGGGCTGAGAACGGGAGTCGCCGCGGTTACTGGTGAGGTGTTTGGCTCCGGTGTGCACGAGGTCTTTGGTGTGGGCAGCGAAGGAGCGGCCTGCAGGGTCCATGGCAAGGTGGGGTCGGCCGGAGATGGCTCGTGGGCGGAGACTGTGGTGGGCGGCGGCGCAGCAGTCGAGCGGTCTGGGGCAACTGGTAGTTTTGGGCCTCGCGCGTGCGTGGTCTCGTGCGAGGAGGCTTCCGGCACGGGCAGCGGGGCGCTCATCATGGTGGGGCTGCCCAGAGTCACCCAATCGGCAGCGTCTGTGATGCCTTCTAGCGTTGGTGCGGTGGTCGGAGCAGCGGAGGTCGGCGGCGTGCGCGTGATCCGTGCGGGTTTCTCCGGCCTGGTTTCCGGGTTGCTCGATACGGGCATTTTCTTGGCGAGTTCTCCGGCGAGTGCTCTGGCAGCGTTGGTGATGTCCGTTTGTGGCGGTGAGGCTGTCTTCAACTTCGGCAAGCTTGCTACGGCGAAAGGACCACCAAAAGTGGTGGCAGGGTCCGATTTCGACAAAAACTTTGATTTCGACGGCTTCGAGACTCCGATTGACGATCCGATTTTTGCGTTGGACTCGTCGGGATCTGGGATATCTTCTTTCAAGGAAATTATCATTATTGGACCAAGCGTTCCGGTCTCCGGGCTCGGTAAGAACCTCTCATTGTTGTTTTGTCTTTTGTCGTCGGCTCAGGCGAAGAGCGTTTTGTCTTCTGAATCTCCTGGACGTGCTGTGAACTTTGCAAGTGTCTTGGCGGATGGAGGCAGATCTCCCGGCGAGCATGGCTCCAATCCTTCTGTCTTTGATGGTGCCTCTAACGTAGAGTTTGTTGATGTCGATACGTCGAATGTCGTCGAGGAGCAGGACGTTGACGGGGACTTTGTCGATGAGGCGCCCGTTGTTGAGGAGGGACCTGCAGCCGTGGTTCTTTCCATCGTGGGCTTTGCCACTGGCGAGGGTCCTCCTGCTGACGAGACGCCTAGACAGCATCTTTACCGCGTTTCGGCCATCTGTCCTAAGTTGATTGTGCGTAGCCACGTTACTGAGTCTTTGTTGACTTCCTTTCTTGCTCTTCATGGGTTATCGTATGTCGTCGGTCTTCGAGTTCCTGTTGTAGGCAAGCTTCCTTGTGACCTTGTCCCCGGTTTTCTACCAGTGCACTTGGAGAGTCTTCGTTACGGGATGGGCCTTCCTCTTCGGCCGTTCATCCAGGATCTTCTGGTGTCGCTGGGTGTGTCGGCCTTCCAGGTTATGCCGGGGTCTTTTTGAACCTTAGCAACGTGCTTCTCAGCTTGGCGGGTTCACTATCGTCGACCTCTGACGGTCGAAGAGTTTTGCACCGCTTTTTGCTTCTACTGTTGTATTTCGGAGGCTGGAGAATATGTGGTATCTTCGTCGTATGTTCTTTTGGAGTTTCCTCGTTGTAGTTTGGATCTTCACTGGCGTCTTCAATGGGTTTGGGCTCCGGCGTCCCTGCTTGGCTCGTCTCTGCCTGACTTCAGCTCTCAGGAGTTGCGTCCGCCGTATGAGCATACATTTGGCTCGGGGAATTTCGGTAGCCTGATCTAGGGGTTGGTGAAGAAAGGCCGTCTGCTTTCCTTTACGGAGTCTTGGCAGCGGGTCTCGGCAGGTTTCGTTCCTGATTCGCTGGGAGGCTTTGACGATGTTGATAAGGCAGACGTGCATGCTCCGGATCCTTTTCAAGTGCTTCCTCCGGCTGAGGATGACGTGCCTCAAGCTTTTTCGCGGGAAGGCGTTAGTCCTTCTTCGAGGGCGGATGTTCGTCATTCTTCAAAGGAAAGTGTTCGGCGTTCTTCAAAGGAAAGGGTTCGTCGTTCTTCTCCAGCGAAGGCTTTGTCGAAGGCGAAGGCTCCTGCTTCCGAGCGGCATATTCCGTCGGTGGTCGTCCGTCCTCCAGCTGCTCCAACTTTGTCGACTCCTACAGGTATAATTTTATTTTCTTGGTCTTTAGTAGTTGTGTTGTTGTCTATTGCCTTGTTCGTTGTTGTGCAGGTTCGTCTGGCTTCAAGAAGTTTGTTCCTCACATGCGTCCTCGGGCTTCTGCCGTTGCTCCCAGTGCTCATGTTGCCCCCGGTGATCATGTTGCTCCGGCCTCGAAGTCGTCTGGCGAGGGTCTTGATGATCGTACCTTCCGTCTTCTGAAGCGGCGATTATCGTCAGAGAAGGCGTCTTTGTGTCGTCGTTCACACTCGCCGTCTCCTGGCAAGGCTGGGACTCTTCTCGTCGGGTTCGTCAGTGTGGCACTGGTCTTGGTGGGATGTCATATCTAGTTGTGGCTCCAGGGGGCGACTCTGGTGGTGACATGCCTACTCCTGTCGCCGTTCCTCCGTTAAGCGAGATTCCTGAGTCAGGCGGTTCGTCGAGCGTTGAGCATGCGGTGAGCCTCAAGCGTCTTTGCGTCAGGAGCGTTTCTGATCTTTTTCCTCGGGTGATTGTGTCGGTGGTGGGTGCTCTAGACTCGCCTTAGATTGTTGATGACTCATTCTCTCAGGCGAAGGTACGTACTTTTCAGCATTCTTGCTTACTTCGTCGTATTGTCTTTCCTTATGTTCATCGTTTGTCTTCTAGGCCTTGCTACTGTCTGCTGAGGTGGCTCATCATTGTGTACGTCTTTGAAGGGTGACTTGAAGAAAGTCATTTCCGAGCGTGATGCGCTGCAGGGCGAGGTGACCAAGGCGAGGCTCGAGGTCAAGATCTCCCGGGCTGATGGCGTGCATGAGGGTCGTCGAGCCGTTGAAGATGAGATTCGTGTGGCAAAGGACCAGATTGCGACTTTGAAGTCTTATTTGGCGAGGCGTGATTCCCGTATCGAGCGTCTTCAGCGTGATGTCTTTACTGGAATCGATATCCCTACGATGCCGATTCCTAGTCGAATATGCGGATCTAGACTGAAATAGTCACCGCCGACCCAAAAGAAATGTAATCTATGATTAAGTCACACGGTTTGACCTTTAAAAAATATTTTATTGACTTAGAGTCCCATACCAATAACTCTGTCAAACCGTCTTATTCGAAATCAATATACAATTAATTTTCCGATCGTGATAAGTTAATTATTTTAATTTATTTAACTCGTTCTTGATTTTAATTCCAAGCCATGAGTATTAATAAATAATTCTTAATCAATAACCTTTAATTCGTGTACCTTTTTCTTGTAGTCTCTGACACGGATCTTGATTCTCAGACGAATTTTCTAACTCCGGTCTTCAATTCCTTTTGCGATTTCTGTGAAGAAGATGCTTCCAGAAGTCTTCCGATGCATTCTCCAGGACTACGTCGCCAGGAGGTGTGGGCCCCCACTGGATAAAACCCTAAACCCTAAATTCGAAAAACCCTAATAGGAGCTCAGAGAAATTCGCAGAAACTATCTTGAGAGAGAGAGATCGAAATCTGAGAATGTGAGACTGTGTTTTTCGGTTTCAGGTGGTCCCTATTTATAGGGAATGACCCAACCGCTTTGAGAAAATCTCTCAACCAACTGTGAGAGATTTACTCAAGTACTTGGAGATATTCACTCTAAGATTTGATTTAATTAAATCAAATAAAGAATAAATCCAAATCAAATATTTTTCATAAAATACCCTAAAAGATTTAATAAATCAAATCTTCATATTTTCAAAGACTTAATTTCGAATTTAATAAATATAATTTGAATTTATTTGATATATCTCATTTAATATTTCAGGTTTAAATATTAATATTTAATTTCTCTAAATTTTTATTTAAATAACAGTGTCATATTTAGGGTCCGTTTGTTTACATTAAGATTAAGACGTCTGAACAATAAGATGTGACATCTGAATGCACATCTGAACAATAAGATGTGACATCTGAATCTGAATGACAGATAATTAAGTGTGTTTGTTTTTTAAGATCTGAATGCAGATCTGAATAACATTTTCCTTGTAAAAAATAAATTTTATTATACACCTTTATATATACGGTTATTTTTAATAATAATAATAATTAAAATTAAAATTAAAATTAAAATAATTTTATTAATAATATCCAATTATTTTATTTTTCATAAAATTTCCATTGAAAATATTTTATAATAACACATAAATATAATAAATTTTAAAAAATTTATTTGAAAAATTGTACACTATAAAAAATTATATCGTCTATTAAATTATTTATGATAATTAATTATATGTAATTTTTTTTAATGATTATTTAATTAATTATATTAATAAATTTGGAAATATGTAAATTTAAACGTAAAATATATATATATATATATATATCCATTAAAAAAATATAATATACATATATATATAAAAACTAATTGATATATTTGATAACTTTTAATTACAAATTCTTGATAATTTTTTTACTTTAATATATTTTTTAAACGTAATATATTTTTATTATATTATAAATTTGGAAATATGTAAATTTAAACGTAAATACATATCTATCCAGTCAAAAAACTTAAATATATATATAAACTAATTGATATATTTGATAACTTTTAATTACAAATTCCTAATAATTTTTTTATTTTAATATATTTTCTATATATTTTCGAAACTAATTTTTTTTAAAAAGCGTCAAAAATATATCTTCCCACCTATCAATGGATTCATCTCGTCGTAAGCTTTCCAACGGTATATCATATGAGTCAATCCGATGCTCGGTTTAAGAGTTATGGAGTTTTAAAGTTTTAAAGAGGGGAGAGAAAAATAAATTTGGAGAGAGAATATGAGGAGAGAAATGAACGTGAAATGCCAAAATATAGCTCTTAATGGATAAGACTTGAGTGTAGATCTTACCGAATAAGCGGATAATCAGACCCATTAAGATGTTTAATAAGAAAAAACAAATGCACTTAATGACTCTAAATCTGACTCATTAAGATTAAGAGGTTCATTAAATGCAAACAAACACAGCCTTAGTCTAGGACTAAAAACTGTTACTATCATAAATCTCAAACCGTCAGTCAGAATGACACGATTCAAAAAGATAATTGTACCATAATTTAATTTCCCACAACCCTATGGATGTCTTAGGATTAAATTCAATCATCTTTTTACAGTTTCATTGGCATACCAAACTTTTGGTACTTTTACCACTATTTAGGTTAATTAGTAATTCGTGATAGTAATCACGAACTGAATCTGATTGGAGTATCCTATTCAAATGAAGCATTTGAATATATTTACGGTGTCATCCTTTATAGATCTACAAAGGGGACTAATGGACGTACACACTCGAGCTACGGTACAAGCGTAGACTTTTACCAACCTCGACTGTGTATGATAATTATCTTCCTGAACACAGGTATCTATTGATTCAACCATATATCTGGTATGCTAGGTTTTCGTTTTATTGTGACACTCATCAAAAGGGTGATATTTACCGTTCTGCCCTATTTGATGACAATATCTTATTCTTATGATTCTTACAAACTACTCACTCATTAGATGATGAATCTTAATGAGCTGATCATGAGTACTTATTTGTTTCCATGAATCACAATAAGAATATCATAAAGATATTGTCCCTATCTGCTATTGTGCAACTCATCCCGATCAACTGTCTAATCCCAAAATAAAAGTACTAGGAGTACCAAGATGTACTCTGTAACGATTAAATCAAAGATTATATAAGTGGAGCCGTATAAGACCACAATGCTCAGGACGTCAACCTAATTCCATCTGATCATCTAAGTGACCCTATCGTACTATAATCAGTGACAGACTTAATTGATGATTTCGAATGCGAGTTTAGTCGGTCCAATATGAAGACACTTCATACTTGATAAACTTAATAGTACACGGACTACACTATGATCCGGTAAAAGATCATCACCTAATTGTGATTAAGTTCATCAATGGTCGTTCACGCCTTAGAAATTCTCATTTCTAATCTAGACCATGGACCATTTTAAGTTCTTTATTCGTGACAGTCAAACCTCCTCGAAGAAGACTACTTGTGATGACATGTGCACTATAGCAACATTAAATAACTATTGATCAAATACTCAATTAATATTATCTATTTATAATCCGAAGATAACTATATAAGATAACTTTAATAAGAATCATTCATTCTAGGCAAACGACCATAATCTTATGTGAGCGGGACTAGCATCTAAATAGAGGACATATATAAAATATGTCCAACAGTCTCTAAGGCTGCTTCCTCCCATGCTAAGCTGAAGGCGGATGCTGACACAAGTGTGGCAGAGACAGAAGCGATGTGGCACGCAGCTTCGGACGAGGCGGCTCATCTTCAGGAGAATGGTCATCTTGCTCTTTCCTCCAGTTTCCTTGATGTCGTTGGTGCTCCGGACTCCGTTCATGATACGGAGCCTCTCAGGTTGGTGCTTCACAGAGATTAGTTTTCCTTTTCTTTTCCTCCATGATTTATAGACATTTTTCGGGCTTTGTTTTACCCGTACTCGTTGCCCTGGCATGCTTGTTCGGCGTATTTCGCCTTCTTGTTTCGTACATGTTTAATGACATTTATGCATTTAGTATAATCTGAACTTTGAATTTTGTTCATACCTTTTCTTATCGAGTGTGCGCGTTGTGGCGCGTTGTAGCAGTCTTGTGAGTGCACTCCGCTGCGATCGTAGGGTGGTCATCCTTTTTATCATGCAAGTAGCATAGGTTGTCTGTGGACGATTTTATGCCTTTGCTCGCCGGGTAGCTAATCCGATGAGTTTGGGCTGCCTATTATGATCTAGAGAAGGAGTCCGGTGTGGGTGCCGGTGCCTGTTTATCCTGGCGAAGGAGTTCTTGATCGTGTGTGCCGGTGCCTATTTATCCTGAAGAAGGAGTTCTGGATCGTGTGTGCTGGTGCATGTTTATCCTAGGGAAGGAGTTCCAGATCGTGTGTGCCGGTGCCTGTTTATCCTGGCGAAAGAGTTCTGAATCGTGTGCTGGTGCCTGTTTATCCTAGCGAAGGAGTCCGGTGTGTGTGCCGGTGCGTATTGTTATCTGGCAAAGGTCTTCGGCGCGTAGCCGGTTTTTTATTTTTTATTTTATGATTTTAAGGGCCAGTATATACCGTAGTACCCCCCCCCCCCCCCCCCAGAGTTTTGACATAATCTGCCTTGCAGTTTCGGGAAAACTTTCAGATTTATTCATAAATCAGGTTGGCCTACATAGTAGACTTGGTATTGCGCACTGCGCTTTTAAAAAGGATACGGGGCTTTTGCCGTGTCTTCAGTAATGAGGTTTGACTGGTAGGACTGGTAACTCGCCTTGGTGTAGACAGTCAACTATAGCAGTCATCCACTTGGGCTCGTCTTCGGTGTTAATGGCGAGAATTTCTTCGTAGGCGAATGACTCCTCCTCTGTTTCTTCGTCGGGGGGTCTTGTACCATTTGTCTTATCCTTTTCCAGTCATTTCTCGAGCTAGCGTGGCTGCTTCGTCGTTGGCGGTTGCAGGGATATAAGTGATCTCGTACCACGTCAATGGCTGGAGGCTGTCCATGGCTTCTTGCAGCTGTGTCAGCGTCTTAACCTCCTGTGTCGGTAGTCCGCCATTCATCTTGCTCGCGATCTTCTGAATGCTGCAGTGTACCTGTAAATTCTTCATGTCGAGCCTTTTGGCGAGGTTTAGGCCGGCGAGTAGCGCTCCGCATTTAGCTTCGTCGTTTGAGGCCGTGAACTCAAACTTTATCGCATATTTCAACTTCTCTCCTTGAGGGCTGGTGATGACGGTTCCTGCTCATGCGCTAGTGTCGCCGTTGATTCCACTGATGTGCATACTCCATACCGACCCATTGGGCTCGGTTCTTCTGCCTGGCGGCACGTCCTTCATCTTCTTTCTTTCTTCAGCCGCGGGGGTGTTGGCGCCATGAGTTTGCTCGGCGACTATGTCAGCCTTTGCTTCTCTTTTCTTAGCGACCCCAAGCTGGCGTTCTTCTGTGCTCCTTCTCTTGGCGAGGTTGATCTTTCGCCTTATTTGTCGTATGCAGTTGAACATCTTGTCGACGAGGCGCCTGTACGTCGTGTAGTCTGGAGAATCTTCTGGTGCGGCTCTGTTCGTCTTCCTGGAATGGTCCAAGGTCTTTTCGTATCGTCATAGGAGGGTGAATATCTCTTTCAGTCCGATAACGGCCGTTGGATTTTTTTGCATCCTCTCCTGGCTCTCCTCGTCCGGCGATGCTGAGGTTGCTGACTCCTTCGCTTATGGCGGCGATTATTTCTGGCGTACTCCTTTCTCGTAGCAGGCTCGTGAATCGGCTTGACTTCTTTGTATATTTTCGACTCTGCTTGGCGTCGGTAACTTGAAGAGTAGGTGATAAGTGGATGTCACGGCTTGGAGTTGATTGAGCGTGGGCCATCCGATGATGATGTTGTATGACGAAGGCATGTCGACGATGAGATAGCTCACCATTCGAGTCACCCTAAGTGCGTCTTTGACCCCGAAGGTCGTCGGCAGTTTGATGGATCCTTCAGTCGTCACACGTTGTCCTGCAAAACCAAATAATGGCGTACAGACTCGACTGGCGACGACTCGGCCTAAGTTCATCTTATCAAAGGCCATCTTGAAGAGTACGTTGGCTGAGCTTCTGTTGTCGATGAGGATTCTTATCACCGTGTTGTTGGCAATTTGTGCTTCCACGACGATGGCGTCGTTGTGCGGGTGGTGGATGGTAAGAACTTCTTCTTTAGTGAAGGTAATTTTTTCGCCAGTGCGGATTCAAGGTGTTGTGCCCGTTAGGTTAACCCGATTTGGCGAACATCCTTTATCCGTTGCGCGTGCGTAGCTGTGTCTGCTTTGGCCTGAGTCTCCAGTTCTTGGTCCTTTGATGATTGTTGATACGACGTTCAGCGAGGTTGCCGCTATGGCTTTCCCTCGGTCGTCACCTTGAGTCGTTGGTGGCGCCATCATCACGAGTGGGGTCGGCACGCCCCCTTCATTCGCCATTAGCCTCTTGACGAACTCCTTTAGCTGTCTTTCCTTGATTATGTCTTCAATTTGATTCTTCAGCGGCATGTAGTTTCGCCTGTCAGCGGGATGATTTCCTCGTCGCTTGACCTCCTTGCGGTTTCGCTATTCGGCTCCGGTTGTCGTCCGTGCGGCTTTTCTTCATCTTTGGCTCGTCGAATGAGCGGTCGTTATTTTGCCGGTGGCTCCCTGGCTCCATTGAATTCTTGCTGGCGAGGTACTCTTCCACGGAGATGCGCTAAGCTGCTGTCGTCATGAGTTCCGTCATGGTCAACGGTCTTTCCTTCATGAGGGAGATCAAGAACTTTCCGCTATGCAGTCCATCGATGAGGGCGATGATGGCATCGTTGTCGGTGTAGTCGTTTACCTTGTTGGATTCTTTGACAAAGCGGTTGATAAACTTCTGCAGGGATTCGTTGGTCTTCTGCTTGATTAACAAGAGGTAGGATTTGTCCTTTCTTTGAGTCATTGCACTGGCGAAGTGGGCGAGGAAAAGGTCCTTGAGCTGGTTGAAAGAGTAAATGCATGATCATATGGAACTGGACGAGGTGGTAGACTGGATCTCCTTTCCCGTCGTAGATAAGGTTGCTTACGAAACGTAGGTCGCCTACGGCTTCTCCGTCGAGCAGGTGTAGTGCGAGTGGGGACAGATTCCCGTCGAGCACAACACGGCCTCTCACACTACGGTCCTGGGCAGAGCGCAAGTCTTGGATTTCCTTCTACATCCCTTGGAAGAGGTTGAACACGTCATCATGCTGCGGTTGGCGAGGCTCCTGGTGACCTAGCCAGCGGTCGAGCGAGGCCCAGGGCCGCGTTGCCGGTCTTCTCTATTGTATTTGAGGTACATAACTTCAGCTCGTCTTCCTTCTCCGCATCTTGGTGAGGGTAGGCGACCTCCCGGACAGTCTTGTTACGCATCGGCAAGGTTGCAGTCTTCGTCACGACGGTTCCCTTGGCGACCCTCCAGGAGAGCCTGGCAAGGGTCTGGGGTGCTCCGTCGGTGCTCCATGTCATTAAAGCCTGGCAATGGTCTGGGGTGCTCCGTCGGTGGTCCATGTCATTAAAGTCTTTGGCCTGGCAAACCTTCTGACGATCCCCCAAGCAAGCCTGACAATGGTCCGGGTAGTTTCGGCGGTCTTCTACGCCTTCATGATCTTTGGCCTGGCGAACCTCCTGATAACACCCCGAGCGAACCTAGCGAGGGTCTGGGTAGTTCTGGCGGTCTTCAACGTCTTCAAGATCTTTCGCCTGGCGAACCTCCTGACGACCCCCCGGGCAAACCTTGCGAGGGTCCGGGAACTTCCGGCGGTCTTCAACGTCTTCTGGATCTTTAGCCTGGCAAACCTCCTGACGACCCCCCGGGCAAACCTGGCGAGGGTCTGGGCAGTTTCGATGGTCTTCAACGTCTTCGGGATGGTCGGCTTGGCGAACCTTGTGACGACCCCTCGGGTAAACCTGACGAGGGTCCGGGCAGTTCCGGCGGTCTACAACGTCTTCGGGATCTTCCTAGCGAACCTCCTGACGACCCCTCGGGCGAACCTGGCGAGGGTCTGGTCAAGTTCCGGCGGTCTTCAACGTCTTCGGGATCTTCGGCCTGGGGAACTTCCTGACGAGCCCCCAAGCAAGTCTGGCGTGGGTGGGGGTGGTACTGGCGACCTCCGGCATCTTCTGGGTCTTCGTCTTGGCGAACCTCCTGGCGACACCCCGGGCGAGCTTGACGAGGGTCGAGGTGGTCCTGGCGACCTCCGTTGCTGTTACTATCTCCTGTGCTTTCCTCGTCGTGAGCATCGACTGACCTATGCGAAGCGTCGTTGACACCGTCTTCATTCCCGATCTGAGCTGGCAAAACATGGCGAGGCGGCTGAGTCCGCCTGGCGAGGGTTTGGGCCCTCGTGTTGAGCGCGATGCTGGTCATCGGTTGTGGCGTAGCGCGTTGCGAAGCACTGCTGGGGCTCGTCATGTTGAATGGCGATCGTCATGCTCCGAGTTCTTCTGATGAATGCTAGAATGGTTTCGAGGCTTGTTCTCGGGCTACCTCTCCTTCTAGCGCCAAACTGTTAATGCGTAAAAATTGCTTTAACTTAGAGTCGGATCCAAGGTTTAGGTCCCGAGATTGACCCGCTAAACACGTGGATGATTAAATGCTAAGTCAACGCGGGTTGGCTAATGATCGTCAAAGCTAGAGGCGAATCTGTCGTCTTGGATGAGTCTCCGGGCTGTCCTTGATGATCCTCGGGGAACTTCCTTCGTGGGGGAGAAGTCCGTATCACGGCAAAGCTCCCCGTCGAACTTCCCTCATGGTGGCGAAGTCCGTATCACGGCGAAGCTCCTCGTCCTGTCGAAGTTCTAGTCTTGGCGAAGCTCCTCGTCTGGGCGGAGTCCTTGTCTTGGCGATATCCTCGTCTGGGTGAACTCTGGTCTTGATGAAGCTCTAAGCTGATCTTGATGATTCCTCGTGATTCTCCTTCCTTGGCAAGCTCCTACGGCGAGAGAGGACCTGCAAAAAAGGGTAGATTGGGCCCGTGCCACGTCGCTTATGGTTGGGCGAGGCTGCCTAAGTATCTCAGTTTAAGAGAATAAGGTCCCACGTAGTTTAGGGTTAGTGATAAACGGTGGCTGAATGAAGATGTGGTTTGACTCATCGGAAGTGCCGATGTTGGCGGCGCGGGGTGACCCTTGGCCAGATGGCTGGGTATTACCGACGTTCTTTGTCGACTTCGTTGGTTTTGTAGCAAGGGCCTTAACCTGATGAGGGATGCGCCTTGTCGACCTTGTCGAGGTTGGCGAGGGCGCCTAACCTGACAAAGGTGCTCCTTGTCGACCTTGTCGAGGTTGACGAGGGCACCTAACCTATTAAGGGATGCTCCTGGTCGACCTCGCGGGTGTTGGCAAGCTTGACCACCTGGCGGGGGACTCCTTCGTTGACTCGTCGAACAACTTCCCTTGTCGAGACTGAGACATTATTCTAGATCTCCTCTTAGTCGGGCGTCAGCCAACAAGCTCTTAATTCTTGTTGGGGGAGAGAGGGGCGACTTTCTAGAGAGAGAAAGCTAGAGAGAGAAGCTCTAGAGAAAGCTGTGAGTGAGTGTGGAAATGGGGGGGGGAGACTCCTATTTATAGGAAAGCCAATTCCCTGAAATTGCACCTCCAGGCAAGGTTCAACTTACCGAACTTGCCAATAAATCGCTTGTCGTTATCAACGGATTAATCGATAACTTATCGGATTATCCACGGAAAACTAATAATACTGTAGCTTACCGATTACTTTTCGATGATTATCGACGGATTATCGACACTTCTCGAGGATTATCGATGAAATCACTAAAATATTTTTACGTATATATTTACAAATTTTATAATGATATAAAACATTAAAAAAGCCAAAAATAAAATCATTTCATACTCAAACATTGATAAAAAAAAAATATAGTCTCACTCGCATGTATGTAAATACTTGAATAAAACCATCGAAAAGGTGCAAAATTTCTTGAAAAGTACCATATTTTTGTTATTTTTCAAGATGTTTACCGATTTTCGGCAAAAATCATGGAAAAGTACTAGCATGGCCGTCTTGCCGATAACTATCGGCTAGACGGATAATCGAAGATAATCGTGGAAAAGTCGAACCTTGCCTCTAGGGGCCTGCGAATTTCCCCCCTACTAGGGGGGTTACCGCGGCCCTTGATTCGTCTTTGATGTCTTCTGGTTGTGCGCGAGTCCGTATGTTGAGTTCAGGGTAATCTGGAGGATTTCTCGAAGATCTTCGTGGTCTCGGATTTCCTCGTCATGTGGAATAATTACAAGTTATGCCCTCGTTAAGCTATGCCGAGGGTTCTTGTCAGGCTTGTCGCCTCGTCGCCTTGTCGGCTTGTCGCCTCGTCGGCTCGTCGGCTTGTTGCCTCGTTGCCTCGTCGCCTTGTCGGCTTGCCGCTTCGTCGCCTCGTCGACCTTGTCCTCTTTGCCTTTTTTACTCCGGGCCTCGCCAATGTCTTGGTTCGTTGGCCTCCGGTCCTTGGCTTTGGTGATGGACTTTGACTTTTGTTAATGGGCTTTGACTTTTGCCAAAATGGGCCCAATTTTTATATGTTACGAAAAATGCACATAACACCTGGCGTGTTTATTCTCAATGTTATAGACCCAAATTTTACAGAGAAGGGAAAACCGTCCGTGTCTCGAACAAGATGACGAGGAAGGCTCTGACGAACGAAAATTCTCGCAGCCACTGATGGAAGGAGGGGGAACCACCATGGGCCATGTCCTCCCTCACATTGTGTTTTATTTTTCGATATTCAGTTCGCCTCGCCGTCTCAGAAGCAGGTGTGGTTTTTTATTTCTCTGTCTCGGACTCTTAGTTATTTGTCTCGTCGACCACCGTTTTGTATATTATTTTCTCGCTTGTCGTCTCGAAACGCGGCCAGCGTAGTCGATGCTTCTCCGTCTTGGACCCTCGGAAAGGCCAAATTTGTCGGATTTTTGTTTTGTGCGGCTGGACTGAGCTTGCATTAATTTTTCCTGATTGATATTGTGTGTGTAACGCTGATAATCTGACTGTATAAGTTTCTATTCCTCTTCATAATGAAATTTTTCTCTCTTATTATTTGTTGGTGATCGCCGTCGACGATAGATGATTATTTTAATTCTTATCATTAAAAAATGCGATTTTATAGATGTGCTATCATTTTGATCCCTTCTATGCTGAAAGGCTTGCTCCGTCACTGTTCACAACTATATCACAATGGAAGGGGCGAATGATTCCGGAACCATACCCCAAAAACAACATTATCCATGCTTTGAACCGAATGGAACAGATTTGTTGAACTAGCTTTGAGTCACACATCGGGGATAATACTAGGAATCCATCTTCTCTGAGTACTGTCGTCATTAATAAAATTAAACGGGATGGAGAGAATGGGAGTAGAGAAATCGGAGAGCATGCAGTTCATGGGAAACCAACGATCGTGACTTTGAAAAAGTCAATCATTGTTGATGTGAAACTAATGATCATTTGAGTGAAAGTTTTGTGGCCCCCATTGATGATGTGTCTTACTCTTGGAAGTCTTTGACAAAGTCAATTGCCATATACGAAATAGCAAAAGTTGAGTTATCGATTCTCACTGCACATGAAAATAAACAATGTTATCCAAGGTTCAACTTACCGAACTTGCCGATAAATCGCTTGCCGTTATCGACGGATTAATCGATAACTTACCGGATTATCGACGGAAAACTAATAATACTGTAGCTTACCGATTACCGATACTTTTCGATGATTATCGACGGATTATCGACACTTATCAAGGATTATCGATGAAAAATCACTAAAATATTTTTAAGAATATATTTACTAAGTTTATAATGTTGATAAAACATTACAAATGCCAAAAATAAAATCATTTCATACTCAAACATAGATAAATAAAATATAGTCTCACTCTCACATATATAAATACTCGAATAAAATCATCGAAAAGTGCAAAATTTCTTGAAAAGTACCATATTTTTGTTATTTTTCAAGATATTTGCCGATTTTCGGCAAAAATCATGGAAAAGTACTGGCATGGCCGTCTTGCCGATAACTACCGGCAAGACGGATAATCGAAGATAATCGTGGAAAAGTCGAACCTTGATGTTATCTATTCTCACTGCACACACAAAACTCGCCACTGTAAATGTTCTATTTTCAATGTATTGATTTTTTATTTTCAATGTTAGTAGAGACATTTAGTTAATGTTGTATAAGAGCTTTTAGCTATGTATGAATTTGGACAACAAAAACAAAATATTATTTTCTTGAGTTAAATTCTTCACAATGTTGAGAATAGAAATTTAAACAGTAACTTTGATTTTCTTCTCGATATGTTGATTCTCACATATTATATATATGTTTCTAGAAACAACATTGTTAATAAGAAACGAAAAGAATAAATCGACATAAGACTATCTTAATCACATATATTTTATGGTTGAGTATTTCAACTTTGTACTTTAAAGGTAATGACATGTTTCGATGCACATCCTTTAGCCAATGTAAAACATGTTTAAAATTCCTAGAAGAAACCAAAAAGTCAATAACCACCGAACACTGCTGTCTTTCTTGAGACTTAGAAGTCTAACTACATGGACTAAGTGGTCATCAGTCATACCAACAATAAGGGTATTCATTTGATTTACAAAATACTTGAAAAATAAAACATAAACTACCCAAAAATAATAAAAATGAAGTAGTCAATGAGATCACTCTCATCTACTCGGATATTTTCACGTTGTCTCCTCTGCAGCCGCGGAGAAGCGAAAGAGGCGACGTTGAGACCGTGTTGAAGCTCCCGTCCAATACATCCTTGTCCATTGCGCCGAACAAGTACGACTTGCTGAGCCCCTCGAACGACGACGTCGGGAACGAGTTCAAGAAGTCGTCGAACCCATCCCCGCCCACGTAGCCCTTCGTGCCCCGGAACTCCCCAGTCGGGTCCCTCAGCTCTTGGGGCACCAGCGCCTCCCCTTCCAAAAACCGTACAATCTGCCGCATTCCGGGCCTGGCCGCGGCAGCATTATTCGAGCACATCAGGCCCAATCTCACCACCATCGCTGCCTCCAGCGCGTCGAACCGCCCGCCCAGCCGTGGGTCCACGACATCCAATACATTTCCTTCTTTATACCTCTCCCACACCCAATCCACCAGGAAAAGCTCCTCGGGGCTCTGTTTGGGCTCGATGGGCCTCCGACCCGTCACCACTTCCAAAAGGAGTGCCCCGAAAGCGAACACGTCCGACCCGGTTGTGGCCTTCCCGGTTCGGGGCAGCTCAGGCGCCAAGTACCCCAATGTGCCCACGCCACGCGTCGTGCTCATATTGGCCACGTGGTCATGGAGTCTCGCAAGCCCGAAATCCCCCAACCGACCGTTCAACTCGCCGTCTAGAAGGACGTTGCTCGCCTTGACATCCCTGTGAAGGACGACCTGCTCGAACCCCTCGTGGAGGTAGAGAAGTGCGGAAGCAACGCCGTTTATGATCGTCATCCTCTCTTCCCAGCTCAAAACCCGAAGCGGTTCGTCGAAGAGGAATTTGTCCAAGCTTCCATTCTCCATGAAATCGTAGACGAGGATCAAATTGCCTCGCCGGCGACACCACCCCATGAGCTGGACCAGATTCCGGTGACGCAACCGTCCAATGCTCGAGATCTCCGACACGAACTCCCTGATTCCCTGTTTCGATTCATGCGAGACCCGCTTCACCGCGACGACGGTCTTCGTCTTCTTGATCGTGCCTTTGTAGACCCTGCCGAATTCGCCATAGCCGAGAAGCTCTTTATCTCTGAAGTTCTTGGTCGCCTTCTTCAGCTCTTCGTAGGAGTACCGATGCGGTCCGAGCTTGAACTCCCATGACTCGATCGGATCTGCGTTCTTCATCTTTATGAAAAGATAAACCACGACAGAAACTGCCAAGATCAGAAGGAAAATCAAAGACGCAGACACAGCAATGGCGAAAGTCGTGTGGCTCTTCTTCGGACCAGGAAGATGAGGACGAGAAGACAGGTCCAGCATTCGAGATTGGCCGTTTGTCTTGAAGCTCCATCCCAGGATGTAGTTATAGCTCGCGAGAAGCCCCGTCGAAGCCGAGAATCCGACGTACATGAACTCCTGCAAAATTGGCGAGAGGTCGATCCCGTAAGACAGAAGCGGGACGCTCGGCTTGTCGGAGTACAGAGAGACAGTGACGTGGAGCAGATTCCGATCCGAGTCGTAGTCGATCCACGCCTTGATCGCCCTGTTGTTGAGGCTGATGTTCTGCCTCGGGGCGGAGACGTTGTTTCCGTCGAAGAACGAGGCGGGACCGGCGACAGAGGAGTTCATGCTGTTGACGTTGATCCCGAGTGGTTGTCATTGATGTCCCCGAACTCAAAGTCCTGGACGGTATCAAATTCGACTGCGAATAAATGGTTCGAGACGTTTCCCGTGTTGTCGCTGGCGTTGAGCAGGCCGAGGTACTGGCTCGGGAGGGCCATGAGGTCTTTGGACGTGACAATGGCGAAGGCGAAGCCGTGGCCGCCGAGTTTCTTGAACTCGGGGACGACGGTGAAGGCGAAGGACATAGAGAAGGACTCAGCTTTCCCGTCCATGGAGTTCTTGAGGCGCACGGGGGCGGCGGAGAAGATGTGGCTGATCATGCGGCTGCTTCCGTTGGTGAGGCGGAGAAAGCCGGAGGGGAGGATCTGGGCGATGCCGTTGAGTGTGAGGTTGGCGGCGGTGGCGTCCTTGAAGCCCGGGAAGAAAAGATCGGTGTCCTCACCGGAGGAGACTCCGGCGAGGACCGAGGTGAAGAAGAGAAGGTGAAGTATCATGATGTGGGGGTGAACTGAATTGAACTGAACTGAAATGGGATATGGGGTTGTTGGGTTGTTGATGAGGTTGGTGAAGGTGGGGTACGAAGATCACAGAGCTGCCATTGATGAATGATGATGGAGTTACGGAAAGTGGGCAAGAATAATTTATTGTGAACAGAGTTTTTTTTTTTTGAAAATATGGTGGAGAGATTGAATTGGGGAGAGAAACAACCTAGCAAATCGCAACAATGACCTTGTTTGGGATTTGGTAGAGGTTTATACCCTCGGTACTGTTCACATGTTTGGTTCATACCTTTCATTAAACTATGTGGGGCCCTTTGCAGTTCGTTGGGCTCGATTTTCTCTCTCCTCTTATTTTATTATTTTTTCTCTCTCCTCTTTTTTAATATTATTTCTTTCCCGTCATGTTTCTCTCTCTTCTGTTATTCTTCTTCTTCTTCGACTCCCCAATTGCCGAGTAACCCTAAGCTCCCATTGTTTTTTCGTCGTCTCACCGTATTCCTTCTCTTCATCTTTTGTGTTACACAGCCAACGATTAGCGAATCTTTCAGCTCTATCATATTTCAAGAATTGACTCATTCGAAGGTTAGCCCAGTTTGATAAAGTAATCGTAATACTGTTTTCAATTTCTGGATAACATATAGCGGTATGAATATCTTATGTAACAGTACCGAAACCTGTAGGCCGGTTTTAGGTCTTACACTGTGACTTCTTAATTATAAACTATGAACTAAGGTTAGCCAGTGTAAGCATGTAATTTTATTGTTGTTTTCAATTGTTGGATTAAATATAGCGGTATGAATGTTTTGTGTAGCGGTACCGATATACGTAGGCCGAGTATAAACAATAAACTAAGGTTATCCCGTGTAATCAAGTAAATTTTATTTCTGTTTTCAATTGATGGATAAAGTTATAGCGGTATTAATATATTATGTAGCGGTACCTATATCTGCATGCCGAATTTAGGTCGTACTCTATGAATCCTTAAGTATAAACTAAGTTGCAAACATACCACTATGCTATGATATAGTTGTATCCTATAAGCCTATAGCGGTTTAATTTGAGATTGAAGTATTTTTTTCGTTTGCAGGATGAATATTTACCATTTGATTGTCAGTGTTGGCAGAAAGTGGATTTTCAATAGAGATTGTTACAAGTGGTTGTGGGAGGGAATAAGTGATACTGCGAATGCTGTTACCGTTTCACAGTCTGCTTTTAACATTTCTGATTTGAAGGAGTTTTTATATAACAAGTTTGATATTGTCCGACAATATGATTTGAAGGTAACTTATTACCCAGTTGATCGCAGTACTCAGCCAGTAGTCATTGCTGATGAACCTGACTTCGAATCATATATTATGACACCGAATAGACCGTCAAGGTTGAAACAGCTATACGTCGAGCTACTGAAAAAGGTATCTCCTGAAGTAGGTATCGAACAAACAACATTTATGCAAGAAGAGTACCGGGTGCGGCATGTCGACGTACCGGATGCTGTTTCGTCCCCGGATGCAGAAGGTGTGATACTGTCGCCAATGAGAGGGTGTTCTAATAACTTTGCGGGATCCTCTACTTTTCCTATCGGTTTCGAGTCGGGGGAAGAAGGACCGGTGCATAGTTTTCCCGATGGTATGGATCTGATAATTGGTCAGGAGTTTGCATCAAAGGCTGAGTTGAAAAGTGTTGTGACCGAGGGTGCTGCAGGATGCTTCGGAGTGAAGTTGATAAAGTCGGACAAGAAATTATACGTGGTCAAATGCCTCGATGAGACATGCGGTTGGAGTTTATGTGCAGCGCTGGGGGCAGAGGTGAGGTTTAGAATACGTACATATCACAGCGTCCACACGTGTTCCGTAGACGCACGACAAGGTTTACGCCGGGCCACTTCGTCATTGGTTTCCGATGAGATCATAAGCAGATACAGTGACCGAAATATGGAAATACCAGACCCGAATGAGATCCGGAGGCATATGGCAGATAAGGGTTACAAAATCAGTTACTGGATGGCTACGAGTGGCAAGAGACTTGCCGAATACAATATTAGAGGTACCCCTGCCCAGAAATTCGCGTTGTTACCGGCGTTTCTTTTTATGGTTGAAATCAAAACCCGGGTTCCGTTACCTCAATTAAATGTAACCTAGAAGGGGCATTTGAGTATTGTTTCGTGGCATTATACGCGTCGATTCAAGGATTCAAAAGTATGAGGAAGGTTATTTTGATCACCGCACATCACATGAGTGACGAGTACCAAAGTACCTTACTCGTGGCAAGCGCTACTGATGGCAATCACACAGTTTTTCCACTCGCTTTTGGTATTTTATTTTCTGAGCGGATCGAATCGTGGGAAGAGTTTTTAGAAGATCTTAAAGCAGCGATTCCGGAAACAAGTGAGTTGGTCATCGTAACGGATAGTTGCGGACCCATCAAGAATGCGTGCAGAAAGGTGTATCGGTTGGCAACTCATGAATTTTGTCCTTATCTCATCCAAGTACACTTGCAAGGCAAGTTTAAAGCGAAGAGATTAGTCAATAAGTTTTGGGAACTGGCGACGGTATATACCAGGGCTGAATTCGATAGAAAAATGGAGCGAGTTCCAACAGAGGTTTCCTTTAGCTGCGAATTATCTCAATGAAAATCTTAAGAGCAGAGACCGATGGGTGAGGGCGTACTACTTGGAGAAAAGGTATGACATAATAACTTCAAACCGTGATAAACAGGTGCTTGATTTTATGGAGACAGCTGGAGAATATCCTATACTTACCATGTTACATGAGTGTTTGAAGATGGTAGCCGCAAGGATAAAAAAATATCATGAACATAGTACACAATGTGCTAACCGATCGTCCTCTTTAGTCACTCCGAACACTGAGCATAAGCTTCGAGAGAACATGAAAGCGTCTGAGAAAATGATGGCCACTAAAGGTTTCAAACAATCGTGGGAAGTGAGGAGTAGCGGAGAGTTTAAGGTGGTAGATCTTGTAGGCAAGATGTGCTCGTGCAACAAATTTAACTTCGATGGGTACCCATGTGCGCATGCCATCAGCGCAATCACCAGTGCAGGGAAAAACATTCACGATTTATGTGATGCTTTCTACAGTTTCAACCACTGGTGGCTTTCGTATTCTTCGCTCGTAAATGTTATCGAGCTTAATGACGATTGGATGATACCTGCTTCTGTTACTGCTAATTTTCCGAAGATTCAACCGCCTAGCAGCAAAAAAAAAGAGAGGAGGAAACAAGAGGAAAAGACTACCAAGGAGAGTGACGGAAGTATGAGCTGCATATGTAATTTATTATTTATAAGCAGAGGGAAGTGTACGTTTAAATTTATTACATCGTTTTAGTACATACCGCTAGACGTTTTACGTAAGCGGTACGTACAACTATATCTAACTTAATATCAATATATATTTATTACATGCAGTACGTACCGCTAGTACTTTTACGTACCGCTAGTTGTTTTACGTACCGCTAGAAATATCTTTTATTGTGGAATATATATCAATCTTAAAAAAACAAGATTCTATTCGTCTTGTTACATGCCGCTAGACGTCATTGGTAAGTACCGCTATATCTAACTATTTTGCTTTCCATCTAATAACGGATCTGAGTTGAAATTTGACTTTAATACGAAAGCAGTCGCATATAATGTTGATGTCTTCATCCGAGATGTCAGTACATTAATACCGCCGCTTACAATACATGAAAATAAAATAATGAATACTTCGGTTACAATACAAAACAACAAAATAATTAGTAGTGTCATACGAGATGTTAATACTGCAATTCACCGCAAAATACCGGAGCCATCGTGCTACCCAAAAATACGCTACACTCTACCGACCTGCTCGACCTTTAATTATAGCATATAGTACAGACAAAAAAAGTAATTTCGAATCGTTCAACGTCTCTCGCAATAAAGAGAAACACGGGGCGAAAGAAAAGTTAAATACGCCAAAAAACTTTTGTCGTATTTAATTTTGATTTCATTCGCCCGGTATTCCTCGTTATTAAGAGTTAAGGGGACGGATTCATAAATTAATATTTTCATAATAAAATAAATGCTAATACTAAGGTCGAGCTGGAAAGTAAAGGGCAACATATTTTTGGACAACAGAATGGCTCGGGGTGCTTCGGATCGAGTGTGAGATATACAAAACTGATGGTGACGTTACTGTTACAATAAAAAAAATTCAAAGAAATGATGTTAAGGTCACGAAATAAATAATATACAAATAGTAAAGCTTTGTAGAGGTAAACAATATAAGTAAGTACCGGTATTCAAATTTGATGAAATCGGGGACGGCGACGGGTTGAGCCACACGAGCATCTAGGAAGATTAAGTAGAAGCATGGTAACCTAGTCCCCAAAGACAAATAAAATCTGTAAGCTTCCCGACAAGCAACTCTTACGACTCTAATTGTGGTCTATTGAATCAGCAATTTTGGTACGTTCAAATTTTTATACTATCTCGAGGGGTACAAGTAGAACGTAATTATTGCTTCAAAACCTTCACGCATGTTTGGTTAACCATCTTAATGTCCTCGAGGGGCTCCACCAACTACTCAATTGGGTGAACAATTACTCATGACCCCCGACCCGTATTAAATGAACCTATGCGTATCAAATCGCGGGGGGATGGACACGTGGATGTAAATATTTCAATTAAAATGTTCGGGAAAACCCAAATCACTAGCAACCGCTAGAAGGACTCCGTCGTCTACCGCTACGCCTATCTGTTCGACCGCTACTGTTTCCCGATAGAGGCAAGCAAGATCCTTCAACAAATTTGAGGAGGCATCACAAAATTGATACGTGTTGATGTCCGTATAATAATTACAAGTAGAACGTAATTATTGCTTCGAAACCTTCAGGCATGGTTGGTTAACCATCTTAATGTCCTCGAGGGGCACCACCAACTACTCAATTGGGTGAACAATTACTCATGACCCCCGACCCGTATTAAATGAACCTATGCGTATCAAATCGCGGGGGGATGGACGCGTGGATGTAAATATTTCAATTAAAATGTTTGGGAAAACCCAAAACACTAGCAACCGCTAGAAGGACTCCGTCGTCTACCGCTACGCCTATCTGTTCGACCGCTACTACTTCCCGATAGAGGCAAGCACGATCCTTAAACGAAATTTGAGGAGGCGTCACAAAATTTATACGTGTTGATGTCCGTATAATAATTACAAGTAGAACGTAATTATTGCTTCGAAACCTTCACGCATGGTTGGTTAACCATCTTAATGTCCTCGAGGGGCACCACCAACTACTCAATTGGGTGAACAATTACTCATGACCCCCGACCCGTATTAAATGAACCTATGCGTATCAAATCGCGGGGGGATGGACGCGTGGATGTAAATATTTCAATTAAAATGTTCGGGAAAACCCAAAACACTAGCAACCGCTAGAAGGACTCCGTCGTCTACCGCTACGCCTATCTGTTCGACCGCTACTGCTTCCCGATAGCGGCAAGCACGATCCTTCAACGAAATTTGAGGAGGCGTCACAAAATTGATACGTGTTGATGGCCGTATAATAATTACAAGTAATACGTAATTATTGCTTCGAAACCTTCACGCGTTGTATTTTTTAATAAGAAAAAATGTAAAAATATACAAATTGTATGCGTTGCGGTCATTGTTCTGATAGCCCGCGTGCGTAAATTTCCGCGGCATATCTCAATTTGGCTTGATCTACCAATTTGTCGCTGAATAAGTCAAGCCGGCGGTTTAGCATATCGAGCTCTATGAACTTCATGCAGAAGACCCCACAATCTCCGGTTCCTCCCGTTGGCGATCTATTTTGAGGGCTAGCCACCCGCCTCCACGTCCACTCTCTCCCTTCGAGACGTTTAAAGTGATCATCGAATTTCAAAATCCAAGGTAAAATTTTCTTCGGAGCATGCATGACTTCATCAAGTTTCTTTTCATTGGCGTACGTAATGGTGGAATCGTACAGGACAAATTCCGCCTTCAATAAATCCGCCTTGCATGAAATCTAGTGCTGGCTGTCAAGGTTTATCGGGAAGTAGAGACGCTCTTTATTCACCCATCCGCGTTCGTAGACCCTTCCGCCCGCACCGTTGACCCATTCCATAGCGGATAGTATGATATCTCCATCGCTATTTAAATCATTTTGTTTAGCATCGATAGCCCAAAGGCTCAAGGTACACATGAACAACGTCGGGAGAACGACGATTTTATCCGAATCCGGAATAGTCTCTGGAAGCTCAATCAGTATTTTTGAGAGGACGGCAATGATTTCGTCTAGGTCCTGCAATTAATTGTAAATTGATTCAATTTTATAATAGAAATAAATGATTAAATTATTAATGTAATCCTTGAAGACTGCTTACGTCATCTTCAAGCCATTTGGATTGGGTCAAAAGGGTATGCCACCACTTGTAGTCTCTTTTTTGCAGCATGCATCTCTTACCACCCGTTGCGTCTTTTTTGATCTTATTCCAAGCACTCGTGAACTGATCGTAGATATCAGCAGGACATATAGCAAGCGGGTCGAAGGCAAGAGCCGCACTACGATTTCCCTGTTTGATCTGGAAGTAAACACATATTGTTACTTATGCTTACCGCTATTCATAGTAATTAAATAATACCGCTATTCATAGTAAATAAATAATACCGATACTGTTGACTACGATAACCGCAGTGTAAGATTTATTCTAAAATATTCATACCGCTCTAGAACCGCCAAGTTCGACGATGGCGTTGGCCGCTTCATTCTCCTCCTTACGCTTCTCCTCCTCCTCAATCTTCCGCGCCTTCTCTTCCAGCTTCTCCTTCTCCTCCTTCATCCGCTTCCTCTCCTCCTCCTTCTCCTTCTCCTCCTTCATCCGCTTCCTCTCCTCCTTCTCCTTCTCCTCCTTCATCCGCTTCCTCTCCTCCTCCCCCTCCTCATCGACATTGACTCCTTCCACCTCGTACGATTTCACCACTTCGCGGGCATATTCAAATGGATCGGAATGATTCGACCTTTCCTCCGCTTCATTCTTCTCTCTCGCAACGTCGGCATCATACATATCTTGGTACTGAGAGACCAATCCTTCGCTTAAGTTCAAGTATTGATCGATGACGTCACTCGCAGGCACCAGTGACAAATGAGCAGCACCACCGTCTGTTTCTTCAACTTGACGCAATCCTTCTGATGAGCCCAGTTTGTCAATTGCCTCCTGCTCTCGAATGTTGTCATTCATACTCGGGCGGGAATTCACATCCAGAGGTTCTATCTCAGCGTCAGACTGCTCTGAATCCGAGGCCTCCCTCGACGATACTCGGCCTAAAGGCACCCCCGATCGCAAATATCTATATAAGCACATTGCCGCTTCTGTTACTGCATCCTCCTCGTGGTCGAGAGGGGAAGGCTGTCGCTGACCAAGCAACATACTAGTGGAGTTGTTCAATAACCGAGTTATCAAATCTACACAGTGCGATTGTTGGGAATCACGTCTCGGATTCCGTGTAAATTATCACGAATTATACCTCCGAACTGTCCGGGTAACATTTAAAAATTAATTTAAAGCGGAAAAAACTTGTTATCCGTGCAACGGTCTGGATATCGGATAATAACCATATAACAAGATCTAATAAATATTATGTAATTTAATATTCATAAATCAATATTAATAATCTAGTCCTAATAGGAAATAAATAGAAAGCAGTAAATGGTTGCATTTATTAACCCAATGCATAAGGCCGTACCTCTAATGACGACTTCCGGCTGCGCGTTCTGAATCGGGCAGGGCTCCGCCGGTGCTGAGGGAAACTCCCGATCTTCCGGGATATTCTCCTAGAATCCTCGTACCGAAGCGTGGGCTTCGCCGGCAGGACTCCGTCGCAAAATTTAAACTGATGGTTCTTTTTAAGCTTCCGGAGAACTAAGTCTCTTAAGCCGAACCAGAAAGAGAGATCAAAGAGAAAATTCGCAGACCCTAAAGGAGAGGAAGAGTTCGAATTTTTCTCTGGGGAAAGGTGTGAAAAATGTGTAGAATGAGCATCCTATATCCGGACCGTTGCACGGATAACAAGTTTTTCCCGCTTTAAATTAATTTTTTCGAATTGGAGAAATTCCCTCCCTTATTTTCGAATTTCATATATTAAATATAATTAATTATCTCAATCCAATGGTCCAGATTTAATCTTATCTAAATCCAATGGATATAGTTAATTAAGGATTTAATTAAATAAGAAAGATTTGGATAAAATCAAAAATCCAATCTTATCATCTTATCTTTATAAATTCGAATTATATATATATATATATATTAAAATTCGAATTATCATTATCTAGATCCAACGGTTGTGATAAATCTTTAAACCGATCTAATGGATCAAATTAGTTTAGGATAAAATCAAATATAAAAAGATTTAATAAAAACAATTTTGAATTTATCCATAAACCATAATTCGAAAAATAATATAAATATATATAATTAATTAATTTCCAATCCGACGGTAAAGATTAAATCTTAGACCGATCTAACGGATATAATTAATTAACCAAATTCGAAAAATGAAAACTTGGTCACCAAGTTATTAATTTCGAATTCATCAATATCCTAATCCAACGGTTGATATTAAATCATAACTGATCCAATGGATTAAATTTATTTTAGGGTTTTTCTCAAATACCAAAACATTTGGTACTTTTGCCGTAATTATGGAAAGACTAAAGTCTATCCATTCGAATATGAATGGATCCATATTCCAAGGCCCAATTCGATTTCTATACTCTATAATATATAAAAATATATTATTTTCATATTAATATAAATCTATTAATTATTGAATAATTATTAATAATATATTAATAATAAAATTCGAATAATTAAATTATATTAATATTCTCTGATCTCAATATCACACATTTAAATGTCACGGTGACACACCATCATTTAAATTCGTGAAATGTGATTTAATTTCATAGTTTACCGAAACGGTCACAAACTTAGAAATTCTCTAAATCACAAACCGTACGTCGAAACGACTTGGTTCCAAAAGATAAGTTGCTTAGAATTTAATTTCCAACAACTGTCATGCTGACAGAAAATCCAAATTCTACTTTATTTTGTCAGTTAATTTCGGTTACCAAGATATGGTACTTTTGCCACGCTACTGATAAAACTATCTAATATCTGTCACAGACTTCAGTTTTATGAGTCTTGCCAAATGATCTTAAAAGCATTTCAATGTCTTTATCACGTATGCATCATCCGTTACGGAGCTATCCTGGGGACCATGGACCCGTATCACTTAAGCTCCAACGAACTGCTAGGGTGTTCGTCAAACCTTGGTGTTATTCCACTATAAACCTGAGGCTGCACTCTTTAGTGATATAGTATATATTATTCCCTTTATTACAGCAGGGTGTCCATTGATACAATCAAATTCAGGTTATTGATCTTTCACTTGATGATCCACACACGAGCAGGCGGTTTCTACCGTTATGCCCCTCATTGCATTTTCATCCTTGACTCAGTCAGTAATATTATGAGTGACCCACTTATGGTTTCGATTCATAAGTTGCGCACGGGTACCTCTCACTTCTCACCACCGACAATCAAGAGAATCATCAAGACTCTGAAGAGAGCTGTGTGATGCCCATGTCTATGACCAAGCTACCCTTACTGGCTGACTATCATGCTCCCAAAATAATAGTGTTGGGAACAACGGTAATATATTGTGTTCTTTAACGGTTAAATCAAAGAACAATCAAGCCAGCAGCTCGGACTCAAGACCACTCAGGACTTAGATCGAATATCCATTCGATCATCTACTAGTGACTCAACTCCAAGTTATCAGTGACGGTCTTATATGATAACTTCCGGAGTTTAAGTCAGGTCCAGTCCAGTATGAAGACACTTCATACTTAATGCACTTCTAGTGAGTGTGACACACACAAAATCCAGAATAGGATTGTCACTTAGTCACATTAATGACCTTGTACGATTAATAGGCTCCCACCCAGTTAATCAGGTCACGGACATTTTAAGTTCATTTATTATGATTATTAATTCTTCTTCACATTGACTCTGTTGTGATAATAATTCATAATTGCATCCTTTATGAACTAAGGATCAAACATTCTATTTTACTCTACCAGAAACTATAATAAGATTATCATAATAAGCATTATCTTTATTCAACGACTTGTCATAATCTTTTACAAATGGATAAAAATATCTTGTTTAAGGACACATATGTCCAACAGCGATATTTTTTGTTGATCTGATGCCGAAGGAGGAGTGGTCGCCGTCTCATTTTCCCATCGTTCAACCCTCCGACGCTTGTTCGGGGTTTTGGACGCCGAGACGGGAGCGGTGGAGTGGGTACTCTGTCTCTTTCTTGAGACTTGTGGTGGCGATGATCCTTTATCGGACGTGCTCTGGCTCTCAACGTACCGTCGGTTGCGATGTGGGCGTCCAGATGCCAAAACAGGGCTCGGTCTCTCACCTCTGCATCGTTGGGACATGGAAACCAACTTCTTCTCTCTCGGAGGGGATGAAGGCGATTTACGTTGCCTCCCGGAGTATGTTCTCCGTGCCGCTCTACGAGGAGGAGCATTATCTTCCTCTCCTGGCCGTTTTTCCCGCGCAGGTGCTGGAGGGAGAGGCGTCTGAATGATCCGCTCACCTCTCTCCAAGAAATCCACGAGCGTCTCAAAGTTCAAGTTTGGAGACTTTACACGCGGCGGGAGAGATTGAATGGACGACGTCGCTTCTTCCTCTGGTGTGGGAAAGAGCATACTCTTTTTTCCTGTAATATAATATTGGATATCATTACTTAGTTACCGCCAGAGATGACTATAACCGCTATGTTACCGCTATCATATCTGTTGTACCGCTACAAACGACTATAACCTCTATGTTACCACTATGATATAACCGTTATGTTACCGCTATCATATCTGCTATACCGCTACAAGCGACTATAACCTCTATGTTACCGCTATTATATAACCGCTATGTTACCGCTATAACAGCTATGTTACCGCTATCATATATGCTATACCGCTACAAACGACTATAACCTCTATGTTACCGCTATGATATAACCGCTATGTTACCGCTATCATATCTGCCACGTGTAGAGCAACTGACCTCTGGAGCACTTTTCAAAATAACGGGGGTGATATCTTCGAACTCCTTTTGCTTTGTCCCGATTGGCCTAGTTTTCCATCTGCACATACGAGGTGCGCCGGCGGGCGCTTCTCGAGGGTCAGCTAAGTACGCTGCCACCGGCGCAAACACTCATACGCCAAAAACTGCATGAAGTTTGAATGTTAATTTGAATTATATGTAAGAACCATTTATGCAGTGAAAATAAATAGATTCAAACACTTTACATATACCTGTATCGGGTGAACGAACCCCAGAAGGGTCATATCTACACAATTTAGTTTTTTCTCGATGACGAGAAAATACTTATCCACCAGTTCCCTCGACAGCTTATGATGAAGCTGCTTCATTGAGTACTCGAAGGACACTGTCCCCCAAGGATAGCCGACGAAGAAAGCAATGTCCTCTACCATTGCAAGCAGATCATCATCCGGCAGCTGCGTCGGTCTGTCCTTGAAACAGATCACTCCGAAGACGATGCACAGGCAGGCCAAACGCTTTTTATCATCGCAGCCCAATGGTTTTTTGTGAATATCCTTGAGTCGATCCTGAATATTCTTGACAGTAATCCGCTTCTTCTCCGAATGCCATAAGCGTTTTTTGAAATCATTGTAGAACGCTCGTTACTGATCCTCGGTTTGAGGTAACTTTGGCACCGGGTGGCAAAGCAGCCCGGTGATGATGGCGAATTCCCGAATGCTGTATCGCAGTGGGACGTTGTTTACCAATAACCACAGCTCACCTGCGTCCCTTTGTTCCGTCGTCATTCTCACCATCAAACTCCACAACAATTGGGCAGTGTGTCGGGACATCTAATAGATGCCCAAATTGTGTGTCCCGGAACCACTGAAGCTCATCCTCATTCAGTGATCCTTTAATGATAGTCGTCACTGTTTCGAATTGAGTTTTCCTGGTGGTAAGCTTATTCTTGTAGTGTTCATTCTCCTGCAACTCGGTATGTAGAACTAATGGCTGCTACAAATCGAATCAAGAATAAGATATTAAATCGAATCGAATCGAATCAAGAATAAACCGGTATAACTAGCGGTATTTTTTTATGAATAACGGTATAGGTTACTAGCGGTGTGGATACCGCTAGCCAAAACATAGCGGTATGGCTACCGCAAGCCAAACATAGCGGTATGGCTAGCGGTAGTTTACCAAACCATACCGGGAGTCGTCAAATATTACTACATCCATCATCTCAGTATTCCTTTAAACCTTAAACTAGACCAAACCCTGACATCCATTTACACTATGTAAACCCTAACATCGATACAAGTTCAAAGTTCAAACAGTACCAGAAAACATCGAAAAGTTTAAAAATAGACATTTACCTCCATTGAAGATGATTAGTACATGCTGGAGAACAACAAAAGACGATGATCGGTTCCGAAATATGCTTCCTGTTTCCTGGTTGCACGTCTCGAACGAAAGAAGAATATGGTCGTTTATGCAGCAGTCGGAAGGAAAGACAAGAGAGGCACGAAAGTATGCCGTCGGTTGTTGGAAGAAGGTCAGAGGATGAATCGTCAATGGCGGTGGAAGGATCAAAGAGGGTCGGTTTAGGAGGGAAAACGAGGGGAAGACGAAGAGGTATGTTTGAGAGAAAATAAGAAACAATATTATAAAATCTTATTGTATCAACTGCTGCAAAGGGTAAATTCGAGATTTCGTAAAATACAGTGTAAACCAAAAGGGCAAAATCGTCATTCCAAGTTCTTTAGATTTAAAAATAATACGAAAAGGAAATAAGGGATTTAAAAATAAATGTAAAAGAAATAGCAGGTTATAACGAGGGTATGGAGCGAAACGACATCTCAGATAAGGTCTTTCAGTCAATTCTTTCAACAACCTATAGTTAATAAGGATAATTTCGGTAAAAGTAGTCAACTAACTTTTTCAAAACAATAGGCGTCTTCTCAACCCACTTAAAGTTATGAATTTTTTTTTTAATTTTGATTGATTTCCTGAGTTTTATTAATATGAAGATAAATTATAACTTTTTTAATAGTTTAAGATTTTTTTTCATGTTTAATATTATAATTTGAGAATTTTACTTATAATTTACTTAACGTGAATGAAAATGGAAATATATGAGAAAAAAATGTATGATTTTACGAAGCTATGTATTTAATTGAAGATTTGAGAATATTTTGTGGTGTTCTAAACAAGTTTGGGTACTTATAAGATAAATATCTATTTAACAATGGGGCATTCTCACATGCTTCTTTACGGAAAGGATTTGATGTAGAGAATCGGACTAATAATGACCCCAAAGAACTGAATTGACAATAAAGCGAACTGAATTTTGAATACTGGTGTATTTATTATTTAACCCCTTGGTTTTAATTTTGACAGAAAAACCATTAACTTTATGTAACTAAACTAGCACACAGTACACTGCCTCTTACGTGTGGAGCCGTGTTCGGAAAAGCCGGCCTGGCACGCTCGCAACACGACAGGATACACGCCTGCATTGCAAACCTTTCTATACTATTAATGCCATTTTTCGGATCAACGTAAATTGCGGCCCATAACTCCGTTTTGGGCCGGTCCCAATGACCGTACGATGGTCGTGAAGGGCTTGAAGCTCCTCTTCGCCTTTGATAATCCGCCTCCGTCTCCACCGCTCCTGCAAAGAGTGAAAAAGGGTGAACTCCCGAGGAGGGCAGAGGGGGGGACCTCTGTCGCTCGCTCCGATGCTCAACATTAGTCGAGTACTCTATGATCGGGAAGTATGATTGGCGAGCAGAGGTTTTTTGGCTTGAGAAAGCTTACCGAATGTGGTGGGGGGCTCTCCTATTTATAGAGAACCTTGTGCGACCCTAAGGGTTCGTTTTCCGTTTTAGAGGTCGTATCGACCTCTATTTAAGGGTCATAAGGCACGGTTTATTTTTTAGGGATCGTGGCGACCCCTATTTAGGAGTTGTTGCGACCCCTAAAACCATGTTTTTATCTTTAGGGGTCGTAGCGACCCCTAATTAGGGGTCGTAACGGCCCCTAAAGGCATAATTCCGCCCTCAGAGTCGTCGGTCAGCGGTGGCGGTGCTTCTCTTTTTCGCATTGGGTCGCAGTGGAGTTGAAACGCGCTAATCGATCGTCTTTACTTCGTGCTATATCGTCTATGGTGTTGCCTCCAAACCCATCATTAGACAACTTGACATACGCGTTAAATTTTTTCCGTCGTTGGATATCCAACGACGGTGGATCCAACGACACATGATAAATGTAGTCGGATCTTCCGACTACACTTTTTAAGTGTAGACATATGAATAATTTTTACCGGAAATATTCCAAAAAAATTGCTCACAATATATTCAAGACACTTTTGCTTTTGATTGTGAAGTATAAACGTGGTCTTATAGCCGCTAAGAAAGACTGATGGAGCCATCATCCATGGACCACCGAAAGTCCAATCATTGTTTGCTCTTCCTCTCGAATCTCCTCAAATTCGTTCATGTCAAAATTTATTTACATCGTATCAATTCAGATTGTAATGTTTCGTGGTCACTGCTCATTAGTCCTGGGCATTTCCGGGCGGGCCCACTGCAGGCGGGCAGCCCGTCCAGCCCGAGCCCAGACTAAGGCCGGCAGCGGCCGCGAGCTGATACATTTTTCTACTATAAAAATGTTTAAAATTGCATATATATATTAGGGTTTTTCTTACACCCTTGGGAGGAAAATTCTTTTGAGTAGGGGTGAAAATTTTGTAACCGTTTCTCGGTATCGTCTCGGTTTCGGTATCGATCCCGGATCGGTTTATAAAAAAAAAACTAATAAATTTAGTTTAAAACCGATAACCGATACTTATCGGTTATCGGTTTCCGATACCGATACCAATTCTGATACCGATAGCCAAATTTCTCGAATATCGGTATCGGTATCGGTTGTGAACTACATGTCGTTTTGGAGTGTACTACATGTCATTTTTATTCAAAAATTAAGGCACTCTCTTATAAAATTGGTGAACTACATGTCATTTAATTATGTTTGATGTTTTTATGTATTAGACATGTATTTTTATACTTCGGAATCCGAATTTCGGACATGGTAGTTTGTATTATTTTTGGATTTTGCCCCAGATTATTCCCGGTTTATGTCTCGGTTTATTTATCGGTTTTCTTTTCTTTTTTCTCGGTTTCGGTCTCGGTTTGATAAAAAAAAAATCAAGAAATTTTAGAACCGATACCAATACCAATACCGAAAAAAAATATCTCAATTTTTCAATACCAATACCAGAAAAAGCTAATTTACCGATTATCCGTACCGGTTTCACCCCTACTTTTGAGAGTAAACTAGTATCAACAAAATGTCGGAGGACAAATGATATAAATTTAAAAAGAATCAGTGGTATATAGGAAATTGAGAAACGAACGAAATTGTTTTTTCCTATCAATCCTTTCGTGCTCCTTACGATTGTTCAAAATCTTAGAAAGATTGTATGGCCAAACATTGGAATAATTTCTATAAATTCATTTTTGTTATTGGCTACAAAATTTAGGAAAATAATTTACCTTCTCACTAGGTAAGGCCCTATATGTAAACGTATGCATTAGTGAATTCTTCATAAGAATTAAGATAGGGTTATAAAAACATATACAAAATTAGAAGTTCACGAAAGACACTGTTAAAACATAATAATAATTCGAACTAAGTTTATTTGATGGTAACTCTACTATATAGAAGTCACAGGTTCAAACCACAAAGAAGTTGATATCCGATCTGGTGATCGTGAGGTAAAGCGATCGTCCAATTAGTCTGCGATACGATGTGGGATCTTCAAGTAATTCGCCCACTTTGGAACTTGAAGAGAGGTTTAGTTCCATTGTGGTTTTCTCTAGCTTGCACTCTAAGAAACCAAATCAGTAAGAAACCTCTTTACTCATGATGACTTCCACCGCGCTTTCTGAATTTGGGCAAAGCTTCCGCCGGAGTTGAGATTGCGCCTTAAGAGGTTGAGCAGAGCTTCCGAAAAACTTTCTTCACGCCAAGAAAACTCCCACCGCCTTCCGGGATACTCTCCTGAACTATTCGTACCCAAAGCGTGGACTTCGTCGACAGAATTTCGGTGATTTCTCGCTTATGCAATTATAATTATAACTCACGATCCAATTGAACAAAAAAAATATTGATTAATTTTCATGATAAACTAGTACAAATAGTAATTTGTAAAACGGTTATTTTTGTTGTAAATTACTCTGTTGTGTAAGCTTGCACAACAGTGATAATATCGGCTATGCAAGATATTTACCACAACAGTTTTTAACTATCGTGAAGTAAAAAAACTACTCGCTGCAGCGAAATCTAAAAAACTACTCCGTACAATATGCGCTGCAAAATAGACAAAGGAAGGTCGGAGATACGGTCCGTACTCCTCCATGATAATTTAGACGATCAACACTCTGCGGATTCAATTCAAATACACCATTAAACGCGCCAAAAACCAATCATAATAATAAATTAATAATAATAATAATCAAAATATTTAGCAGATTAGAATACAATCATATGAATCTCAAGTCCTTCAATTTATAAACCGGAAAGTGAAGATGCGTTTGAACTAGTGGTGCGATTATGTCAATCCATATATATATATATATATGTATCGAAAGAATTAAAGTTTGAGAATGACCTATAATCGAAGAAGCTCTGTCCTCGGAAGGAGAATCACGGCGGCTGAGAGAGACGACAACGATGGTTTGATGAGTTTAGGGAGAGAAAGTGAAGGAAATTGAAATTCTCCGACAAAACTTGGGCTGGGCTAGGCTTTATGTGTCATTTTACGACAAAACTACATGTTATATAGTGACATTGAAATTCTATAATGTTTTATGATAACGCGGGTTGATTAATCACAAATTAATATAACCTAATGATGCGGCGCTAGCGGGACTTTCCTTCATGGAATCTTGGGATCGCAAAAGCCGGAAATAGCATGAAGACGATCACGCGCAATCCCAGAGATGCTCGACAATAATGGCGCGTATTTGGTTCTATTATTGCTTTTATTTTATTTCCAATTTTGATTTTGGCTTGTTGCCTTATTTGCCTTATTTCCTTTTACGTTATTTTGCTTCTCCAAGACTAGAGCTGAAACTCGCGACGAACTTCTGCAATTCGTGACGTCTCGCGACGTCCACCGGAGCTTCGCGACTTCTCACAATTCGGCCCCGAAAATCGCGACCAATCGCGACGAGCTGCAAAATCGCGACGACCTCCCCCTCTCTCCCTCTCTCTCTGTGTGTCTCACGTACTCTCTCTCTCTCTCTCTCTCTCTCTCTCTCTCTCTCTCTCTCTCTCTCTCAGCCTCGCGACGTGACGGATCGCGACGCATCCCGACGGCGCAACCGGCGACTTCCGGCGATTTGGTCGCGACAAAGCGCGAAGACGCGAGTTTCAGCTATATCCAAGACTATGTTTTATTTTCCACTGACGAAGTTTCCCAGCTTTTGATTAATAAAAATTTGAGTTCATCATTGAACCTCATCTCTGCGTTTTTCATCTTTCCTATACGCTCTACATCACCTAAGATATGTGCAAATTGCAATATAGTAAAATAATCATTCAATCAATTAATCAATAAAGGTTTAGTCATCACTCAGAATACGATTTGGATCCAATAAAAGGCCAAATAATCCAATATCTCATTATCCAACCGAAAGGGCACAAATACCATATAGCGGTCGCCCAACTCAAGAGAAGGTCAAACTGTGACCATTCCCACGTTCCCACAAGCTGACCTAGTATATTCGGAAACCATCTTTATAGTTAATTACACGTTCAAACTCTCGAATGGCTAGAAGAGTCCAACTGCTAAGTCGTGGTCAAGAGATCTATTCTCTCGACTGTTAATGTGTAAATCCGTTCTTATTAAAAGACAATATGTCACATATAATAATGTCAAGATTAATTAAATATTGGTGTTAAGCATATTTTTATATACAAAATATGGGCCTCGGTGGCAAAGTCATTGCTCAGTAGCGAAGTCAAAGCCCATCAGCCCATTTTGGTGAGGCCCGGATCCTACAAGTCCAGAAGAAAAGGCCCTGGATCCAAGCCCACATCCGAGAAGACAATTCGGGTGCACCCGATAAGGTTACAATAGCCTTAAGAAACAAACTAAAATTAGCAAAAGAAATCAATTAAAAGAATCCAATACCATCAGAATTCACATATTGTCTTTAAGTAGAAACCGGAAATAAACACCTATGTTACTCGATTAAACATTTTCCAAAGACTAAACAACCTTTGTTTCAAACTCTTAAGATTGCATTTCAGTATATTGAACTGATATCTTATATATTATTCGAACAGGGAGTGAGGAAGCGGCAGTTTAAATAACCAGGTCTAATTTTTTCTCAGAAGTTTGATTTTCTGCGTCCTGCCACAGCTAAAATTCGAGAATATTCGACAATCGAAATTTGAATTATCACCAAAAATGTGGTATTATCGCACACTATTGCTACTCGTGCTCTTCATGTTCGCAAGAACATATACAAGTAATAACCAGAAGAAAAAAAACAACAACCAGAAAGATTATATCAGAGAAGGGCAAGAACATAGCCAATTAGAACCGATTCCTCTTATCGAAGGAACCATTTTTAAACAAAATTCATTGGCGCGTTTTCACTCATTATTGAAGCAACACACAATTTATCAAATTAATTCGAGAAACAAGCCATTAACGATAAGATGGGAGCACCGAGGAGAACTCAATTGAACCTTCCTCCGCATTGCCGTAGTTGAATCTTAAATATAACAAACTATAATCTTACTTATTTAACTTACACAGCCCCGAATTTTCTTTCACTCTTCTAGCAACAAACAATCCATCAAATCAAAGAGACAAACAGTTCATTCGCGAAGAGGAAAGTGCTAAAGTGAAGTAAGTATAACCTTGGAGCGCGTCGCCGTAGATTCCCTTGATGTGGTCGGCAGGAACAATAGCGGGGCCGGAGTCGAAGATGTTCTGCTTACAAATATTGAAGGAATACAGAAAGTTGTCTACTCTCGCTAGAGCGAGGACCACTGGCTGCGGCAAGAGTGGTCAAACTACATAAATTATATGTTTTTAAACAAGTGTGAAATTTGACGCTGGCCGCAGCCAACGGGAATTTACACAACAGATTTCCGAAACCGTGTCTCTGTTTTAACTTTTGCTCTTGCTTCTTAAGTTTAGAATGTTATTGATAAATTTATTTATATCGTCGTCTAACGAAATACAAATCGTTAGTAAACTACAGAACTAAACTTTTTGAAGTATTGGCATGCAACAACAGCAATGACAAATACTTACCCTAATACTTAAATGACAAAACTAATGGAAATCCAAATAATACCATTAACTAGAGAGTAATTCTAACATTAACTATTCCCTAATTAAGAGGTCTATCAATATACCCGCGTGCTCAAGGAAAATCTCTCTAGAAAATCTAAACCGCGACAAGACCCTTCTATCGCTGAAAGATCCCATTCTAATCTGAATCGTACTGCTTCAGTGCTAGACGGAATCGACAAGTCTGTGTCCAGTCCATGAGGAAAGTGCTTGTATTCCATTGCTCCGTAACTTCCGGTCTCACAGATGCTCTCGATCTTTGCCTCTTTCAAGCGATGGCGCCAACAGATGCAGTGGGGCCTATAGCAACGGTTCAGCTCACTTCGCCTCAGCATCTTGCATAGAATCTGCACGCACAGCCAAACAACATGAATCTTAGTGTTCGTAAATGAAATATCCACCAAAACGTGGTGAGTGGTGACAACTTCATCCACATGCTTCGAGATAATTATAATCCTTGACAGTAAAGATGAATAAAATTTCTCAAAACCAAACCAAACCAATTGGGAGGATCACTGCGACATGAGAAGTCCAAAAATAAACTAAACAAAGCCATACCGTTACACAATCATTCTCGTCGAATGATCCTGTTGGCACAGATAATGTCTTCGGATGACAACTCGAAAGTAGTTTGTCCAGAGTAGTCTCCCACCACCATGACCCGACGCCTATTTGTTGAGTGAGGTCTAAATAGCCCACTTCGACCCGTGGAGGAATTACAGGCTCTCGTGTAGTGTAAGGATCAAAATTTAACTGCCATCAATAAAACCAATACTCAACGGGACGAACTACATCGACAAATAGAAAGAGATGTAAAAAAATGAATACACGAATCAAGAAATAACCTTTGATATAACGATAGTAGGCAATTTACGACGAGGACAATTGGAGAATTTAAAACTTGATAGGGCGGGAGCATCAATTTCAATAGCACTGACGCCTTTACAATAATGTATCCGGAGATGCTTAAGTCGCGGCAAAGAGAGCCTAATCCTTCTCAGACCCTCGCAAAGTGAAATATCAAGAACCTCCAGGAGATGAAATTTAGAGATTAGCTTATGGAATTGAGCATTGCTGATGGAGCTGTCGTGTAGCAGTAATCGTCTCAGATTAAAGCAAGAAGTCAAATAAGTTTGACACGGCATATATTTCTCTCCAGCATCGAAGGAAAACTGCTCGAGAGAGGGGGCATTGACGGAAACTCTCTCCAGTTCATAACAAGGTATCGCTACTGATACATTAAGAGTCACTAGTTTGTCAAGTTTGGAAATTTTGAGAGTTTTCAAGCCGGAAATTCCGTCAAGAGAAAGATAAGTAATGCCAGGACAATTTTTGATGATATCTCTGATTATACGCGGACTTAGGTTAACTGAACTTAGTGTTAATTCTTTGAGGCGAAAAAACTTGGAAGAATCACCGAGTAGCGAGGCGTTGACTGCAAACGTTGTTTCGGGAAGAGCATACTGAGAATATTCATCTTCATCTGAAACTGCATTGATATTGAAGCATAGGTCTGAAACGCCGTTGTGAAGTGCTAGTGGCAACCAAGCATCGAGCACCGGAACCGAGTCGTAGTCCATGAGACGACCTTCTAGAACGAATCTCTCGATGCAAAGCTTGTTTTGAATGAAGTAGTGCAGAGACCTATCCACAGAGTCTAGGAGACGGCTAAGCTGCTCCTTGAACTCCGGCCCGCCAAAGGGAATCCACATCATCTGACGGGGTTGCTTAAAACATAGAAAAGGAAAGGACTTACGAACGGAGTTCCACTGCTTAGACAGCACCGAGGTTCTTGCCAAATCGTCGTCGGGGAGGTATGACAATATGCGATGCAAAGTAGACAAAGGAAGGTCGGAGATACGGTCTGTGATTGTACTACCCTCCATGATAATTTAGACAACCACTCTGCACATATTTAGACCATTGAACCGATCAGGAGCTAAAACTTTTGCGACAATAATCACAATATTTAGCGAATTACAATACAATCATATCAATCGCAAGTCCTGCACATATTTACCGATCAGGAGTTAAAACTTTTGCGACAATAATCACAATATTTAGCGAATTACAATACAATCATATCAATCGCTTCCATATATAAATCGGAATGTCAAGCTGCGAATTTGGCGTTTTTCACTCACTAGATTCTAATATATCCTGTCTTCGTTAACTTTAAAATATATATTATATAAATAAACTTTGAATTACCTATAATCGAAGAGGCCCTGTCCTCGGAAGGGGAATCACGGCGGCTGAGAGACACAACGGCGAGTTGCGATGGTTTGAGGCGTTTGGGGAGAGCGACAGTGGAGGCAACAGTCGGTGAAAGAATTAGATTTATGCAATTCAAGTTGGGCTACTTTCACATTGGGCTGGGCTTTTTGTAAATACTTTTCAAATCAAATCTAATTCTTCTTTCGAGATTAATGTTTAGGTTCCTAGTCATTTCTTTTTTCGGAGATTCCATCAACTCACACGATTAGGCCCACATATTAATTATTTTCATAGAGGTAAAATTAAAATTAATTTTTACTATTGTTCATGATTGAAAAGAAAAGAAAAACTCTATCTTAACTTCTATTAATTAAACCCTTACTTTTATTCCTTTCTACATAGAAATTAGGGGAATTTGCGGCTAAATTCCTCGAACTCATCTGCTTTTTACAAATAAATCATTGAACTCAATTTTTGGCGGTTAAAGTCTTCAAACTCGCCAGTTTCTTACAAATATGTCCCTAACCATTATTTTTTACTATTAAGTGCCATGTGGCATCCAATTGGCTACGATGTGGCATTGCCACGTCACTCAACTGACACGTGGCAATTTCGTGTTTTTTTATTTTTTATTTTAACATTTATTATTAAAATAAGTAAAAATATTTAATAGAACAAAAAGTTTAATGTCAAAAATAAGTATTCTTATTGTATTCTTTGCTAATTTATATATAGATAATAAATATAAGAAATATTGATAACAATTATATGTATAAATATCAATGTGTACCTATCTATGTATAAGCATTTACGCAATTTAAATTTTTACTATGTAGTTAGTACATATTTTTTAATAAAATATTAAGGTCCGGTACTGTAAGTTATATAAATATATTTTTTATACATATTAGTTATATGTATCTTGTGATTTGTACTATGTCTATATTTCATATATAGACCTCAAAATTTGCTTAATATTTATTCTAACTAAAAACTTATTGACTATATAATAAAAATAAAAAATTAATTTTTTTATATAAAAAGTATTTATTCTATAATTAAACGCTTACCTGTATTGAAGCCCATGGAGGACACCAAAGCTCGAACGCCCAAGTCCAAACCAATTCGACGAAACGCCCAAGAGACGAGGCCTGAAGACCAAAGACCATCTCTCATGGGAAGCGCCACATCATTCCGACAAAATAAGCTAAACATAATATAAATAGCACGAGGACGTTCCCAAGACTCCTACGTGCGCACATCATTCAACGGATTGAAAATCGGACACCCGGAAGACCATTTTCGAAGATGACGAAGCCCGAGGCCCCGCCTAAGACCGGAGGACGCCTAGAAAACGCCCATGGCACCTAGACCAACCCAAAAGTCCCACCTCGCTTGGGAATGAAGCATGCATAGTGATCCAAGACTATAAATAAGAAGAAAGTCCCACATCGCTAAGGAACGAAGCAATTCAGGTGACCCAAAGCTATAAATAAAGGGCTCACTTCCACATCTTACAACATATTCATTTTTTAGACTCACAACTTTCTTCTGAGCCTCCCTTTCTTTCTCATTTTCGCCCCTCTCCTTTGGCCACCTTCAGCTCGCGCAACGTCGCCCCCGAAGCTTGCCAGGAAGGTTTGACTTGAGCTGAGACATTGACAGGGACAAAGCCTTGCCGCAAAAGTTGTCTCTGCCACGAGGGCTCGCCAGTAAAGGTCGGATCGACCCCGAACCATGCCAAGTCCGCCCACGCCGCCAGAGGAGCTTGCCAAGACGCATAACGTCGTCCTTGAGTTTGACAAGAAGCACATCGTCGTCCCGAAGTCAGCCAAGAAGCACAACGTCGCCCCGGAGCTCGCCAGGAAGCACAGCTTCACATCGAAGCACGTCGTAACGACCACCGCCATCAAAGCTCTCCAGGTTGTCAAGAGCGTGTCGCCTTCGATAATATCAAACGATGTTGTCCGGTGACGACCTTGCCCACGAGGATTCATACCCTCGTCTGGGACATTAGTCCTCGGATTTCACTAATCCTAGAACTAAACTTCTATTTTCTTAGTTATGCTATGATTTATGATTGTCTGTCCAAATAAAATTAAAATTGTATTTTGGCTTTATACGTTAAAGGTTCGAGCAAAAAAAAAAAAGAACAAAAAGCACGTGATAGCCCTTCCACTTATTGAAGAGGTAGTTGAAGCCAATACATAATACACATTGATTATTATTGTTATGGGTATTTTTCGGAGCCTAAAAATGTTAAGGCCCAGCCCAATAAACACATTAAAAAAAAGCTCAAACGCCAAAGGCCCACGAAGGCAATCCGGGTCCGCCCCGAAAAAGTCAACTCTAACCAGACTCGGAAAAGTCAATGAGACCCGCCCCGATAAAGTTAACTCAAAACCGACTTGGGAATACTAATGCGGGATCTATTCCGAAAAACATGATTTTAGGGGTCGTACGACCCCTAATTAGGGGTCGCTGCGACCCCTAATAAATAAAGTATGAATTTAGGGGTCGCTACGACCCCTAAAGATAAAATCATGGTTTTAGGGGTCGCAACGACTCCTAATTAGTGGTCGCTACGACCACTAAAACATAAACCGTGCCTTACGACTCCTAATTAGGGGTCGCGACGATCCCTAAAACGGAAAACACACCCTTAGGGGTCGCACGAGGCTCTCTATAAATACGAGAGCCCCCCCCACCACATTTGGGTATGCTTTCTTAAGCCAAAAAACCTCTACTCGCCAATCTCACTTCCCGATCTTAAAGTACTCGACTAATGTTGAGCGTCGGAGCGAGCGACAGAGGTCCCCCCCTCTGCCCTCCTCGGGAGTTCACGTTTTTTTTTTACACTCTTTGCAGGAGCGGAAACGGAGGCGGAATACCGGAAGCGATTTTCGACCCATCAAAGGCGAGGAAAGGAGCTCTAAGCCCATCGTGGCCATCGCGCGGTCATCGGGCCCGGCCCAAAATGGAGTTATGGGCCGCTTTCCACGTTGATCCGAAAAACGACATTAACATTTGGCGCTAGAAGGAGGGGTGCCGACAAGTTCAACCTCGGAGTCCCGCCAGCAAAATTTTATATAAATTCATTCTCCACTACTTAGGTTGCGAAAAAGGAGCACCGGTGGCGAAAGACGCTTAGGCGAGGAAGACACATAGGTGGGGAAAGACGCTTAGGTGGCGAAGACGCGCTTAAGGAGTCAAAGCCATCGCAAAGGAGGTCCTCGGCAAAATGGAAGCCCGACAGGAGCAAAAAGCCAAAACTCGAGAGCCATCCGCCTCACGTAACCTCCATTCGCCACCGGCAATCCACTGTGTGCTCAAGGAGTCGAGACCAAAGGCCGCCGCCTCACGTAACCTCCAACCTCAAAGGCCGCCGGAGGAACGCCGACCCAGCTTTCACCATAAAGCATCACCTAGGCGTCACGGCGAAGGCCCTCACACGACCGAAAACCCACCGTTGAAGGTTCTTCGGCATCGGAAGTCCTCCAGCCCCACCGTAAAAGCTCTCCGGTGCACCTGCGCGCCATCACATCCCGCGGAGGCTTCGGCGCACCTCCGACCAGATCCACGCCCGCCGTCGCGTGCCACGAGGGTGACGACGCTCCTCCACACGCGCCTCCCTCCTCAGCGCCTCCCAGGACTACGCAAACTCCAACGTCTGCAGAACTTCGCAAAGCTTCTCCACTGTATACGCCACCATCGACAAACGCCGGCGACGAAGAGCTAGAGGCAGCCTTTGAGTCGGGTCGAGAACCTGTGCGAAGAAATGGGAGGGGAAAGGTCTCTCGTGTTCGATGCAGAGAGGGAAAAAAAAAAAAGAAAAAAAAAAAAGAAAAAAAAAAAAGAGACCCTTGTCGAAGGCAAAAACTGGGGAGAGAAAAAAGAAAAAAGAAAATAGAAAAAGAATATATATATATATATATATCAAAGAAATAAAACGTGGAGATAACAATCAGATACTAAAATATAAATGACAGTCAAGATCCGAATCAGGGAGATGACGTCGAAGATCCAAATCACGGAAAATAAGACGGCCAAAGCCTGAAAACAAAGATAGAGAAAGGCCAGATCTCAATCCCGCCAACTCAGTCACAAATAGGCCAAGAAAGGCCGGATCTTAATCCCGCCGACTCGGGCATGTAAGACCTGGAGAGGCTGGATCATAATCCCGCCAACTCAGGAATTAAAGACCGAGAAAGGCCGGATCTTAATCCCGCCGACTCAGGCATTAAAGACCGAGACAGGCTGGATCTTAATCCTGCCGACTCAGGCAATAAACACCGAGAAAGGCCGGATCATAATCCCGCTGACTCAGGCAAATAAGACCGAGAAAAGCCGGATCTTAATCCCGCTAACTCAGGCAAAATATGACCGAGAAAGGCAGGATCTTAATCCCACCGACTCAGGCACAAAAGACCGAGAAACGCCGGATCTTAATCCCGCTAACTCAGGCACAAAGACCGAGAAAGGCTGGATATTAATCCAGCCGACCCAGGCAATAAAGACCGAGAAAGGCCGGATCATAATCCCGCTGACTCAGGCAAATAAGACCGAGAAATGCCGGATCTTAATCCCGCTGACTCATGCAAAATAAGACCGAGAAAGGCATGATCTTAATCCCACCGACTCAGGCACAAAAGACCGAGAAACGCCGGATCTTAATCCCGCTAACTCAGGCACAAAGACCGAAAAACGCCAGATCTTAATCCTGCTAACTCAGGCACAAAGACCGATAAAGGTGGGATCGTAATCCCGCCGACTCAGGCAATAAAGACCAAGAAAGGCCGGATCATAATCCCGTTGACTCAGGCAAATAAGACCGAGAAAAGCCGGATCTTAATCCCGCTGATTCAGGCACAAATAGGCCGAGAAAGGCCGGATCTTAATCCCGCCGACTTGGGCATGTAAGACCTGGACATGCTGGATCTTAATCCCGCTAACTCAGGAATTAAAGACCAAGAAAGGCCGGATCTTAATCCCGCCAACTCAGGCGTTAAAGACCGAGACAGGTTGGATCTTAATCCAACCGACTCAGGCAATAAACACCGAGAAAGGCCGGATCATAATCCCGCCGACTCAGGCCCAAATTCGTTCTCCTCGGGCTTAAATCGAGGGAGATCCACTCCCTTGAGTACCAAATCCCTCGGAAGGAAGGAGTGGTGGGGACCAAAGTTGGAGTTGTCCACTCGAACGAAGAAATATTTATTCTCCCAACCGGACTCGTTCGACGGCGTATTCGTGAGAATGTGTGGTCGAACGCGATGAGAGATGGCAAAGCGGCCCAAATTCTTCGGATTCCGGGAAACCTTGAAGAGACGCATTAAGTCCTCGAGTGTAAGCTCCACTTTCTGCTCGCATGCAATAACAAGTGTGCAGAGGAGGAGGCGAAGTGTGTTGGGATTCACCTGGGCGATCGGAACCCCAAAGGCGTAGAGGAACGCCACGATCAAGAGCGGTACCGGGAAGCGAAGGCCGACGATGCGGAAGAACGACTCATAAACGCAGACAAAGTTGTTCTGAGGCTCGTCGGCGAATTCACCCTCGAAGGGGAGACGTGCGAAAAAGAGCTCCGAATCTGAACAATTGTTGATGATAAACTGCAAACTCTCGGTCGTGATGACAGAGGCAGGGCTTCGGGTCTTAAAGACCATCCCGGAGCGAGAAGGAGCCATCGGAGCGTCTAGGAGAGAAGGAAGAAGAAACCTGAAGACGAGGGAATGAGAGCAGGAACGAAGAGTGAATGTCGCAAAGGCAGTTTAGAGAGAGTTTTTGAAAATACAAAAAATGTCTGAAAAGGGGGGCACGAACTCCGAATTTATAGAAGAGGAGAAAGAATGGATAGGCGCGTTTTGATCCAACGACCCAAATTCAAAGATCGCGAACCCATCAACGGCTCGTATCAAGGGCCCGTTATGAATCCACATAAGTACTCGAGTGCGAAAGAATGGCATTTAATGCTGAAGGGACGTGCGAAGCATTCGAGGCTGACGAGTTTGGGAAAGTAAACCAAGGTGGGGCCCAGAGCCAGACAACGGTCGGAGAAGCGAGAGAGTTGGACTTTCCCGGTCGTTAACGAAGATCTTCATGAAAACCCCTCGTTTTGCGTCATTGGGGAATCCTCATCGCTAAGGATTCGTCAAGAAGATTATACTTTATTTTACCAAGTGTATACACTTGATAAAATGGGGGACTAACTGTTAAGGTCGGATTTGGTCAAATCCATCCTCAACACAACTCGTGTCGTTTTGTCCATAAACGACATAAGGGAAGGCAAGGAAGCTCATCGCCCAAGGGGGCGAACAAGGCGTATCCCCGAGGAAGACTATCCTCGAGGAGGATTATCTCCGAGGAGGTTCAACCGCGAGGAGGTGTGGCCACGCGAGAGTAGGTTGCGATGAAGTGTCCCATCACGTTCGACGAGGAATTCCGTCATGATGGTTTATGCAGGGCCGAATGACGGCTGACGAGATGTGCATTTAATGAAGCCGACCTACTTACTCGATGAGAAGCATCATCGACAAGGCTTGCAGAGCCGAATGACGGCTGACGGAATGCGCATTTAATGGGGCTCACCTACCCATAATGACAGTCTGCTCAGAAGTGACATAAAGCAGGGATTATTCATGCTTCCCTCAAATCACTCTGGGAAGCGAATGATTAAAGGAAGAAAAGCGCGGGAAAGAAAAAAAAGTGACATAATGTAAACTCTATAAAAGGCAAGATAAGCCTCATTCGTATGGGTGGGGAAAAAGTAGACAAAAGGCCCGGGAAAAAGAGAGAGAGAGATCCTGTAATAGAAAGGCTACGCCGAAGAGAAAATCTTGGTTCATGATTCTTCATCTGTCCAGCTATTCAACGAAAGAAAACCGAGTTCATATCGGAAAATATAATAAAACAGAGATATTCACTGATTATTGTTATTAATTTGTTGTTTGTGATTATTTCTGTGACTGGAAAAGGGCGGTGAAAATCGCCCTCTACAGTTTGGTGCCCACCGAGGGGAATTGTTTTCTTTCTAACTCACAGCCAGGAATTTGGAGGAGCATGATGTTATCAAGCGACACCATCCTCAGCAACGAGGCCCGACCTCGAGGAGACCGGCGGTGGCTGCTCGAGGTGATGATTGAACGCGCGAAAACAGCGAGCAGGGCTTAAGGGGCATCTCAAAGGCAGGAGTGACGCAAGGGGGGAAGACGTACGGACTTCTTGCATTTAAAAGAGGTATACGTATAGTCGGCTAATCAGAGGAGGGAATGCACGCGCACCAATGAACCGAAGTGACTCCCGAAGCGTTGTGAAGTGACAGCGGGGTCAGAGAATACGAAGAGTCTTGCGTGCGGGCCAATCGACGGTTATAAATAGGAGGTTTGGAAAAGACCATGGAGAACAAGTTTGTGGGAGTGAAAACCAACTCGGTTAACTCCCAGATAAGTCCCAATCATTCCACCCAGAAAATAGAAAGTTCCTTTCTTACTCCAAAATGAGCATCTGTTAGTGTTTTCTCGATACAGGGGAAAAAAGCATACGAAGAAAAGATGGCGCTCGGAGAAGGAGTTACTGGCCAAAGTTATACGAGCGAGTCCGGGATGGTCGTCGAAGGAGGTTGGGGTTGGCCCAAGGAAGACACGGCGAAAGCACGAGGAGGAGATGATCACGCAATGATGGACGGTTGGAAGAATGAGGAGTCGCCGGAGAGCAATGAGCCGTGTCCAATGATGGAGGACACCACGGAGAGCCAACAGGACCAGGAGGAGCCAAGGGTCTCAGGTGAACCACACCCCGGAATGGAACTTGTCCTACTGTATCTTAGCCTCGAGGAACTCCTCGCGATGGAGATGGTGTGCACGTCATTGCGCAACAAGGTTCGGGGGAACAACCTTCTGTGGCACAACCTCAGTATCGACGACCCGATGAGCGAGCGGCTCGAAGATGAGAATCTTCTGAATCTGGCGAGGAGGTCTCAAGGGAGGATGGAGACCCTGACGCTGAATAGGTGCTTCGAGATCACCAACGCCGCGTTGAGGATAATTCTGCAGGATAACCCGACAATCATAAAGTTATGCCTGCCGAGCTGCCACCGAATCACCATAGACGACGTGGTCAACAACCTGTCCACCATAAAGCACGGAATAAAATTCCTAAGGGTCAACAGGCTCGGGTTCAGTTACGAGGGGTTCAGTTATGAGGAGGGAGCCAAGGCCAGACTCGAGGACCTTCCCGCGCTGCTCGCGGCAGGGAGCCCGACCAACGACCTCGAGCAGCAGACGCCCGCACCATACGGCCGTCTGCTCGACATGGAGTTCTGCAGGAGATGCGATAAGGACATCCTGGTTTATGAGAGGCCCACGAAGTTTGGAGAAAGGAACACCATCCGCCCGCCGTGCCTTCGCCGACGCCAAGAAGGACGTGCTTGTGGCTTTTGCAGATCATGCATAATCCTTGGTCTCACGTGGTATACCTACGTCTGCACGGACTGCAACAATGGGCGCCCCAGCAGAGACTCTCTGGAGAAGGTCGTGTCTTCGGCCTGCTCGATCATCGGTGAACAAGCCCCGGAGTAAGGCACGTACGCTGCTCGATGAGAAGGGAGGGTTAACCTACCAAGAAGCCTCTACGAGAGTGCCGAGCAAAGAAAAAATAATATTTACGGCTAAGGGCGCCGAGCAAGCCCCAGCCGGCGAGAGTGCCGAGCAAAGAAAAAAATATATATACGGCTAAGGGCGCCGAGCAAGCCTGAGCCGGTGAGAGTGCCGAGCAAAGAAAAAATAATATTTACGGCTAAGGGCGCCGAGCAAGCCCGAGCCGAGCCGGCGAGAGTGCCGAGCAAGCCCGAGCCGGCGAGAGTGCCGAGCAAAAAGAAAAAATATATATACGGCTAAGGACGCCGAGCAAGCCCGATCCGGCGAGAGTGCCGAGGAAATAAACAAGGCGAGAGTGCCTATGGGGTCCTGGAAACTAGTCGGCTCGCACCCGATGAAACCCAGCGATACCCGCAAGTGATAACTACGGCGAGAGTGCCAAGAAAGAGAGGTACGGCGAGAGTACCGAGTAAAGAGGTACGGCGAGAGTGCCGAGTAAAGAGGTACGGCGAGAGTGCCGAGGTAAAGAGGTACGGCGAGAGTGTCGAGAAAAAGAGGTACGGCGAGAGTGCCGAGCAAAAAAAAAAAAATTTACGGCTAAGGGCGCCGAGCAAGCCCGAGCCGGCGAGAGTGCCGAGCAAAGAGAAACTATATTTACGGCTAAGGGCGCCGAGCAAGCCCGTACAAGTTCGTAGATTGCGAGCAAACTCATAAAAGAAAAGTCATGATATGTTCATTGGATTCAAAATACGAAATACAGAGTACTATTTACAACTCATTCGTCGACACCCTTAGAAAATACACATATTATAATTCTCGCAGGGACTGATCCTCCCGCCTAGCGACATCATCGAGGGGATCTTGACCCAGGACTGCGTCGGCACATTCCTCGATGATGGTATCACAGCATCGGCGAAGGATGTCATCCACAACTAAGCAGGCAGGATCGTCAGCGGGAAGTCCTGGGGGCTTACTCGAAGAAATTCCCGCGAGGTTCGCATCGACCTTACTATCAGCCTGCAAAGGAGGAGCCAAGAGTGAGGGATCAACCCCAAAGAATAGGTAAAACTGCAGAATGTTTAAGCTAAGCTGCCCCATACCGTGCTCGACGAGGAAGGAAGAACGCCAAAACCCGGCGAGCGCGCTCTGGCGACATTCGGAGGGAGACAAGGGGAAAGCGGAGGAGAGTTAGGAGCACCGGAGACTTTCTTCTCTAGTCTGGCCAAATCAGCCAGGTATTCATGCTCCAACCTGCGCCATCTTGGCAGTTTGGCTCGAAGCTCACCAACGGCCGAGCGAGAAGGTAGTCCCTCGACGAGCTTGATATTCGAGAGCACACCACCCAGTAGGCGCTGAATGCGGACAATCTCCTCGAGAGCACCAAGCCTCTCGGAGGCGTGCCTAAGCTTGTCGGTCGCTTGGTGATAAAGGCGTAAGCGAGAAAATTATTCCTCGATTGCCCAGCTCCTGGCTGCGTCGCGGTCCTTGGCAAGTTTCCTCAGCACGGCCTTGACATGGAAAGAGATTTTCTCTTCCCGACCGGGCGACAGGTTTATGGCGTCGGCAATTCGGTTGAAATACTCATTTTTCTGCCGGAGCTGCGCCGAGAGTGTCTCTTCGCACCGATGATAACACTGTCGTTCCTCAAGGAGGGATTCCCTGGCAACGGCGAGGAGGCGTCTATCTTCATCACGCTCCGCCCTACAATCGACGAGCTTAGCCTCTGTAGCATTGAGGAGAGCAACTTCATTCCCCGATAAAGTCCTCGCTGGATCGAGAGCAGACGCAGGCCCCTCCGCCCCCTCGTAACCTCCTCCATCGCTAGGGGAAGAGGCGTCGGGGTAAAAAACAATGGTACCACCTCCGGCCTGCGAAGGAAAAGAGAGAGTGGAGAGGCGGAAGAAATAGTAAAGAAGCCCGATGATAAAAAAAAGGAGGGGGAAACAGGTGCACGAGGGCAATAGCAAAGAAGCTTAGCAATGAAAGGAAAAGGTAACCCGAAAAGGATTTCTTTTATTTATACGATAATTCGCTTAAATGCTTGGGTTGCAGAAAGAGCCACAACATTCGAAATTTACAAAAAAAGAGTGAGGGAAATTGAAAGGTAAACTCCGAGAAAGCATCCTATACCGTGGGCTCCGGAGGCGCCAGGGTCTCGATGTTCGAGCCGTTTTCATCGCGCGTTGAGGACCCGAGAGCAGCCCCCTCTGAGGCAAGGCTTTCAACCCTCCGGCTGTCGAGGGCTGGCGGTTTGCAGGGGGAGCAGGGAGAGAGCGGCGGAGAATCGGGATCCCGGGAAGACTTCTTGTCCAGCTCGACTGCCTCAGCCCAGTACTTATCGCGGCTTTCGCGCCACGAAGGCAGGCGGATCTCGAGACCCTGGATGGGTGCCGCAGGAAGGACTTTCTCGGCCAAGCCGATGTTGGCTTGGTACGCGGCGGCCAAGAGATGGGCGTTAATGGATTGATCGAGAAAATCAAACCTCGCCGAGAGGCGCTCCAGCTTGGCTTGGGCCTCCTTAAATACGCTCTCGGCCGCGACACTCTTCAACCGCCTCGGCTCACGCAGCCTCCAAGTCTTCAGCGAACTTCTTCAACACGGCGTCGACCCGGGACACCAGGTGGTCTTCTTGTTCGAGCGGTACACCGACAGCTTCACTAACCTTAGAGAGGCGTTCAGCCTTAATCCGGAGCTTATCGGAGAGATCTGCCTCCTTAGCGGCGAAAGAGTTTTTCTGCTCTGCGAATTCGGCCTCTCCGGCCCGGCACAACGAGATTTCCGACTCCAAGGTGGATTTGGTCTCGTCGAGTTCCGAGGAAAGCTTCTCGGTCTGCTCCCGGAACTTCCGCCCGTCGCGGGTGGAAACCTCAAGTTGTCCCCGGACTAACGCGAGCTCCGCCGACAACTCACTGGCCTCTCTCTCGGCCTTAGCGGTGGATAGCCGCTCGGAGGCAATCACATCTAGCAGCCGGGCTACCCCCAGAGGACATGGTCGATGAGTTCCGAGTATCCCACAGACTCATTGAGGGGATCGACGAGCCCATGAGAAGCTTCAGCCTCCGAAGTACCCGACCCTCAGGGAGCGTACCCAGAGGTAGCATGGCGGGGATACCGATTTGAGTCGGTGGCGATCCGGTAGGAGCCTCCTCGGTGTCAAGGGATGACACAGAGGGCTGCGCCGGATCGTCCGATGATTTCGGTAGCGCACCAGAAGGAGTGATAAGAGGTACCTGTAGGTCAGAAACACCGGTAAGCTCGGGAGTGAGCTGGACCCCTGAGCCCTCGAGGGCTTCGATACCAGGCGCGTCGGAAAGGGGCTTCGAGCCAGGGGGATTAACCTCGGGGAGTGCCCCGGGCTGCTCATCTTCGGGTCTGAGGGGGATCTGTCCCTGGTCGCCTTCGCACCCGACGGGTGTGGAGGTCTTTCCTTGGGTGTCCTCCTCGCCAAGAGATCCCGCACTTTCCTCGTTCGGGACCAGGGTCTCTTTGACCGGAGATTGAATCAAAGACGTAGAGGCCGCGGCTAGGTCCCGCGTCGCTTCGTCGGGGATTCCCCGAGGTGACGACGGAGAGGGCCGGATCGCGACCCCAGGAGCGAGAGGAAGGATGGAACTTTCAACTCTTAAAGGGGGTGGAGGAGGAGCGGGAGGAAGGATGGAACTTTCAACTCCCAAAGGGAGTGGAGGAGGAGCGTTCGGCGCGATGACCAGATGCTCGATATCCTCGAACTCCAATCTCTCCCCTGGATTCGCGGCGAGACGTGCGCGCCTGCCCGACACCAATCTCGTCCCCTCGGCCTCGCCCTCTACAGGCGCGGTACCCGAGACGGATCAGCAGCTTCGGGCTCGGGGGCCGGGGCGGGAACCTTAGTCTTTTTCGCAGGAGGAGCCTCGAATACATCCTCGGCGGGCCGCTTGCCCGAAGAGCTTTCTTCTCGAGGGGATCTCCTCGAGGAACGAGAAACTTCCGTAGGAGAGCGGGCTACGGAATCCATCCTGGATTTTGTCTGCCGCTCATCGCGAGTATCCTCGATAGGGCGTTTACCCGTGGGACCACCCTCTCGAAGGGTGAGCCCCATGTAGCGAGGAGCGTCGGATCATGCCTGGGACCTCGACGGTCTCTGCACCTCCCGATCCCGATCAACGGGAGCATCGTCCCTAGCAACGGCGAATTTCTCCTCGGATTTCTTCTTCGGCCTTAGAACGGTTTTCTTCCGCTCTACGGGAGATCCCTCCGGGACAGGTTCGCGTAGAAAACCCACCGGGAGAAGAGTATTTGGAGGCGCCTCGTGAATTCGGGCCAGCTGATAGACCGCAGACTTCTCGATCCGCCGATCCCCGAAGTCCTTACTCCAATCGAGCCTAGGGTTGGCAAGGAGAGCAGCGTGGATTTCCTTGAACCGCGCGTCAGCTTCTTCGTTCTCCTCGGGCTTAAATCGAGGGAGATCCACTCCCTCGAGTACCAAATCCCTCGGAAGGAAGGAGTGCTGGGGACCAAAGTTGGAGTTGTCCACTCGAACGAAGAAATATTTATTCTCCCAACCGGACTCGTTCGACGGCGTATTCGTGAGACTGTTTGGTCGAACGCAATGAGAGATGGCAAAGCGACCCAAATTCTTCGGATTCCGGGAAACCTTGAAGAGGCGCATCAAGTCCTCGAGCGTAAGCTCCACTTTCTGCTCGCATGCAATAACAAGTGTGCAGAGGAGGAGGCGAAGTGTGTTGGAACTCACCTGGGCGATCGGAACCCCAAAGGCGTAGAGGAACGCCACGATCAAGAGCGGTACCGGGAAGCAAAGGCCGACGATGCGGAAGAACGACTCATAAACGCAGATAAAGTCGTTCTAAGGCTCGTCGGCGAATTCACCCTCGAAGGGGAGACGTGCGAAAAAGAGCTCCGATTCTGAACAGTTGTTGATGATAAACTGCAAACTCTCGGTCGTGATGACAGAGGCAGGGCTTCGGGTCTTAAAGACCAGCCCGGAGCGAGAAGGAGCCATCGGAGCGTCTAGAAGAGAAGGAAGAAGAAACTTGAAGACGAGGGAATGAGAGCAAGAACGAACAGTGAATGTCGCAAAGGCCCGGGAAAAAGAGAAAGAGAGATCCTGTAATAGAAAGGCTACGCCGAAGAGAGATTCTTGGTTCATGATCCTTCATCTGTCCAGCTATTCAACGAAAGAAAACCGAGCTCATATCGGAAAATATAATAAAACAGAGATATTCACTGATTATTGTTATTAATTTGTTGTTTGTGATTATTTCTGCGACTGGAAAAGGGCGGTGAAAATCGCCCTCTACACTGACTCAGGCACAAATAGGCCGAGAAAGGCCGGATCTTAATCCCGCCGACTCGGGCATGTAAGACCTGGACAGGCTGGATCTTAATCCCGCCAACTCAGGAATTAAAGACCAAGAAAGGCCGGATCTTAATCCCGCCGACTCAGGCATTAAAGATCGAGACAGGCTGGATATTAATCCAGTCGACTCAGGCAATAAACACCGAGAAAGGCTGGATCATAATCCCGCCGACTCAGGCAATAAACACCGAGAAAGGCTGGATCATAATCCCGCCGACTCAGGCAATAAACACCGAGAAAGGCCGGATCATAATCCCGCCTACTCAGGCACAAAAGACCGAAAAAGGCCGGATCTTAATCCCGCCGACTCAGGTAAAATAAGACCGAGACAGGCTGGATCTTAATCCAACCGACTCAGGCACATAAGACCGAGAAAGGCCGGATCATAGTCCCGCCGGATCATAATAAAAGTAAAACGCTAAGGCGCAAAGAAAGGGAAGTAAAACACTAAGGCGCAAAATCGGAAAGTAAGATGCTAAGGTGCCAAATCCGGCAAAGCATCAAGAAGTAAGACGCTAAGGCGCGAAACTCGACAAGATAATGAAAAATAAGACGCTAAGGCGCAAAGACCAGGAAGTGACACACTAAGGCGCAAAACCCGGTAAAATAATTAAAAGTAAGACGCTAAGGCGCGAAATTTGGACTGAGATGACTCGGCCCGCGAAAAGAAAGCTCTTTGCGAGCACCAACCGATTTTCAAGAAGAAGACTTAAAAGTTTCTCGCAAGATTAAATCTCCCAAGAAACTGGGGGGTTAATGTTATGGGTATTTTTCGGAGCCTAAAAATGTTAAGGCCCAGCCGAATAAACACAATAAAAAAAGGCTCAAACGCCAAAGGCCCACGAAGGCAATCCGGGTCCGCCCCGAAAAAGTCAACTCTGACCACACTCGGAAAAGTCAATGAGACTCGCCCGAAAAAGTCAAATCAAAACCGACTTGGGAATAATAGTGCGGGATCTATTCCGAAAACATGCTTTTAGGGGTCGCTGCGACCCCTAATAAATAAAGTATGAATTTGCGGGTCGATACAAGCCCTAATTATGGGTTGCTACGACCCCTAAAGATAAAATCATGGTTTTAGGGGTCGCAACGACCCCTAATTAGGGGTCGCTACGACCCCTAAAACATAAACCGTGCCTTACGACCCCTAATTAGGGTCGCTACGACCCCTAAAATGGAAAACACACCCTTAGGGGTCGCATGAGGCTCTCTATAAATACGAGAGCCCCCCAACACAATTGGGTAAGCTTTCTCAAGCCGAAAAACCTCTGCTCGCCAATCTCACTTCCCGATCTTAAAGTACTCGACTAATGTTGAGCGTCGGAGCGAGCGACAGAGGTCCCCCCCTCTGCCCTCCTCGGGAGTTCACGTTTTTTTTACACTCTTTGCAGGAGCGGAAACGGAGGCGGAATACCGGAAGCGACTTTTGACCCATCAAAGGCGAGGAAAGGAGCTCTAAGCCCATCGTGGCCATCGCGCGGACATCGGGCCCGGCCCAAAACGGAGTTATGGGCCGCTTTTTCCACGTTGATCCGAAAAACGGCATTAACAATTATTATAAATCTGCATAAGTTACAGCCTCTCGTGTTAACGTGTGTGTAACTATATATATGTGCGTGTGCGCGCAAAATAAATACACAAAGAATTCTCACGACATTCGTAAAAACCGTTTAATCACTTCTGTAACGTTTGAGAATAATAACGTTGTTATGTTTTTTGTTCATCAAAGAATAATAAAAATAAAAGAAGTGGATAAGTGAATTTCTCAATTTCTTTCTACTCAAAGGAAAACTAACTAATCATTTTTTTTTACAACATAGCATAAAGTTTATTTATTTCTTTAGCTTATTTATGTACAACTGTGTATTATGTATATAATGTAATCATAAGGAATTTACGTGAAATCACTTAGGTAAAATAATGTGTTATCATTCTGTTGTCCGTACTACTTGGTGAGATGGATATTATGTATATCTATGCCTAATTTATATTAACTAATATAGATGTGGTGAAACTTTTAAGTCAAAGTAACATTTCATGTAAAGATCTTTTTTAATCCATAAAATACTTAAATATGTTTTTTGTTTTCGTTAGGTCCGACAAAGTTATTCAAGAGTTTTTTCTATATGATTTTCAAACACAACCTTTATTATTCCCGCATATGAACAATACACTCCAGACAAACAATACACAACCTTGTCTTTCTCAACCAAATTTATGCATTCGTTAAACTGAATTTGCTTCAATAAATCCTAAATTCACATTAATGTATAACCATTCTGTTATCATTCTGTTGTCCGTACTACTTGGTGAGATGGATATTACGTATATCTATGCCTAATTTATATTAACTAATATAGATGTGGTGAAACTTTTAAGTCAAAGTAACATTTCATGTAAAGATCTTTTTTAATCCATAAAATACTTAAATATGTTTTTTGTTTTCGTTAGGTCCGACAAAGTTATTCAAGAGTTTTTTCTATATGATTTTCAAACACAACCTTTATTATTCCCGCATATGAACAATACACTCCAGACAAACAATACACAACCTTGTCTTTCTCAACCAAATTTATGCATTCGTTAAACTGAATTTGCTTCAATAAATCCTAAATTCACATTAATGTATAACCATTCTGTTATCATTCTGTTGTCCGTACTACTTGGTGAGATGGATATTACGTATATCTATGCCTAATTTATATTAACTAATATAGATGTGGTGAAACTTTTAAGTCAAAGTAACATTTCATGTAAAGATCTTTTTTAATCCATAAAATACTTAAATATGTTTTTTGTTTTCGTTAGGTCCGACAAAGTTATTCAAGAGTTTTTTCTATATGATTTTCAAACACAACCTTTATTATTCCCGCATATGAACAATACACTCCAGACAAACAATACACAACCTTGTCTTTCTCAACCAAATTTATGCATTCGTTAAACTGAATTTGCTTCAATAAATCCTAAATTCACATTAATGTATAACCATTCTGTTATCATTCTGTTGTCCGTACTACTTGGTGAGATGGATATTACGCTATGCCTAATTTATATTAACTAATATAGATGTGGTGAAACTTTTAAGTCAAAGTAACATTTCATGTAAAGATCTTTTTTAATCCATAAAATACTTAAATATGTTTTTTGTTTTCGTTAGGTCCGACAAAGTTATTCAAGAGTTTTTTCTATATGATTTTCAAACACAACCTTTATTATTCCCGCATATGAACAATACACTCCAGACAAACAATACACAATGTCTTTCTCAACCAAATTTATGCATTCGTTAAACTGAATTTGCTTCAATAAATCCTAAATTCACATTAATGTATAACCATTCTGTTATCATTCTGTTGTCCGTACTACTTGGTGAGATGGATATTACGCTATGCCTAATTTATATTAACTAATATAGATGTGGTGAAACTTTTAAGTCAAAGTAACATTTATGTAAAGATCTTTTTTAATCCATAAAATACTTAAATATGTTTTTTGTTTTCGTTAGGTCCGAAAAAGTTATTCAAGAGTTTTTTCTATATGATTTTCAAACACAACCTTTATTATTCCCGCATATGAACAATACACTCCAGACAAACAATACACAACCTTGTCTTTCTCAACCAAATTTATGCATTCGTTAAACTGAATTTGCTTCAATAAATCCTAAATTCACATTAATGTATAACCATTCTGTTATCATTCTGTTGTCCGTACTACTTGGTGAGATGGATATTACGTATATCTATGCCTAATTTATATTAACTAATATAGATGTGGTGAAACTTTTAAGTCAAAGTAACAATTCATGTAAAGATCTTTTTTAATCCATAAAATACTTAAATATGTTTTTTGTTTTCGTTAGGTCCGACAAAGTTATTCAAGAGTTTTTTCTATATGATTTTCAAACACAACCTTTATTATTCCCGCATATGAACAATACACTCCAGACAAACAATACACAACCTTGTCTTTCTCAACCAAATTTATGCATTCGTTAAACTGAATTTGCTTCAATAAATCCTAAATTCACATTAATGTATAACCATTCTGTTATCATTCTGTTGTCCGTACTACTTGGTGAGATGGATATTACGTATATCTATGCCTAATTTATATTAACTAATATAGATGTGGTGAAACTTTTAAGTCAAAGTAACATTTCATGTAAAGATCTCTTTTAATCCTAAAATACTTAAATATGTTTTTTGTTTTCGTTAGGTCCGACAAAGTTATTCAAGAGTTTTTCTATATGATTTTCAAACACAACCTTTATTATTCCGGCATATGAACAATATGTTGGATCCCAATTCACGGATCTGCAAAGAACACGAATAACACCAAAAAGAAATCGAACAAAAAATAAAGGACACAAACTTTTAGGAGAAGAAATTCTCTTGATTAATAATCGAAGGCTAAATACAAGGAGATAAACTCGAAATTCTAATGGACTCAACACAATTACAAAGTGTACAATGCTAGGTTTATATAGCCTCTCATAGGAGAAACCCTAGCTACCCAAATCGCACAAAATCAGGAAACTACCCTAAATAATCCTATCAAATCTTTGACTTGATTTGCTTGCTCCTCAATCTACGCATCTTCCTTTCTGGGTAGAGTTTCCCTTTCCTGCCCGGACAGCTTCTCTGTCCCCGAGCTGGCCTGCTCGTATGCTCCGGGCTGAGCTTGCCTTCTATCCGGACACTCTGCTTGTGTTCTCCCGGGCTGAACGGCTGTCCGTCTTCTGTTCTGGTCGGTACCCGGGCTGACTCCTCGCAAGTGTTTCTGCCCGTCCTGGGTTCTGGTCGTCACCCGGACTAAGTCAAGCTTAAGCTCACATTCTCCCCCGTAAGCTTGACTTGCTACACTCTTTACTCCGAGCAGCTCTCTCATCTCCTCGAACTTGACTCTCCCTAGAGCCTTGGTAAGAATGTCTGCCCGTTGCTCCCTCGTGTTGACGAACTCCACGATGATCTCTCGCTTCTCCACACACTCACGAATGTAGTGAAACTTCGTGTCAATGTGTTTGCTCCGTCCATGGAACACTGGATTCTTCATCAACGCAATTGCAGACTTGTTGTCCACGTAGAGAGTAGCTGGTCTCTGCTCGGATCCGGTCACTTCACTAAGTAGCCCCTTCAACCACATAGCTTGATATGCTGCTGCGGTTGCCGCCATGAACTCTGCTTCGCATGAGGATAGAGCTACTGTCTGCTGCTTTTGAGACTGCCAGGTGATCAGGTTTCCGTTGAGGTAGAACGCCATCCCTCCGGTACTCTTCCTGTCATCGATATCACCGGCCAGATCACTGTCCGTAAAGCCGACTAGTACTTCTGCTCCACTTCCTCGGTTGTACTGGATCCCGTAGTCCGTCGTGCCCTTCACGTAACGCAAGATGTGCTTCACCGCCTGCTGGTGTGCACTCGTGGGTTTCTCCATGTATCGACTGACTATCCCGACTGCGTGTGAAATGTCTGGTCGGGTGTGGGTGAGATACCTCAGGCACCCGATCACGCGTCTGTACTCCGTGGGATCCACTCTTCTCCCTTCAGCATCCTTCCCGAGCTGCAGCTTCGCCTCCATAGGGTACTTGCTCGAGTTACAGTCCGCCATCTCGAACTGTTTAATGATCTTCTTTGCGTAGGCCGACTGCTTCAGCGTAATGCAGTCCTTCTTCTGTTCCACCTCGAGACCAAGGTAGTACGAAAGTAATCCGAGGTCACTCATCTCGAATTCGGCCATCATCTGCTGCTTGAACCCATCTACGCCTCCTGCGCTGGATCCTGTGACGATCAGGTCGTCCACATACACTCCCACGATCAGAGTTTCCTGCCCGGTACTCCTGGTGTAGACTGCCTGCTCGCTCAAGCACTTTGTGAATCCAAGATTCTTCAAGCTCTTGTCAAGGCGGATGTTCCACGCTCTTGGTGCTTGTTTTAACCCGTATAAGGCCTTGGATAGCTTGTACACCTTCTGCTCCTTGCCCGTGACGCCGAACCCCTCTGGTTGCTTGACGTACACTTCTTCTTCGAGGTCACCGTTTAGGAATGCCGATTTGACATCCAGATGGTGAATTTCCCAACCTCGATGAGCTGCTAGGGCTAGGATGAGTCTGATCGTATCCAGTCTAGCTACTGGAGCAAAGACTTCCTCAAAGTCTATGCCTTTCCTCTGCACGTAGCCTTTAGCTACCAGCCTTGCCTTGTGCTTAAGGACATTCCCCTCAGTGTCCTTCTTCAGCTTATACACCCACTTCAGGCCGATGGGCTTGTGACCTTTTGGAAGGTCGGTTAACTCCCATGTGCTGTTCTTCTCAATGGACTCCATCTCCTTCTTCATTGCTTCCTGCCACTCCTGCTCGGCTGCTGCCTCCTGGAAGCTGGCTGGTTCTTCTGCACACAACAAAGAAAGTTCCTCCAGGCTCATCTCCACTTCTTGAGTCTGATCGTAGACGTCTGCTAGAGGTCGGAATCCTCTTGGGCCGTCTTTTATGGAGGAATCTCCCGAGCTGGACGGGCTGGTCCTGCTCGGACTTGGTGTCCTGGGTGTATCCGGGGTGCTCTCTCCCGGGCTGGGTTCCCTCGTTTCTGGCAAGACTGTTCTCGAGCTGGGTGTTCCGGGCTGCTCCTGCTCGGCAACATCCTGGTCGTCTTCGACAATAAACTCCACTGAGTTCTGCTCGGGTTCTCCATTCTGAGCAGGTAGATCGCATGTCTCACTGCTTCTGCCCAAAACCGGGCTGGAACTTGCATGCTCTTGAGCAAGCTCCTCGCTGTGTTCATCACAGTCCGGTTTCGTCTTTCCACCACGCCATTTTGTTGGGGTGTGTGAGGTGCGGACAGGTGACGCTGAATTCCTTCCTGGTCGCAGAACTCTCCGAACTGCTGGGAAGTAAATTCTCCTCCTCGGTCTGTACGCAAGACCTTTAACCTGTGCACCGAGCCATTCTCCACGATCTTCTTGAACTTCTTGAAGACCTCAAAGGCTCCGCTCTTTTCCTTAAGCATATAAACCCACATCCAGCGACTGTAATCATCAACAAGTAAAAGAAAGTACTTGTTACCTGCCAATGTTGCTGGGGTGACTGGACCACATAGGTCTGCATGCACCAACTGTAGGGGTCTCTCTGCTCGGAATTTGGCCTTGATCGGAAACGGTATCCTCGCCTGCTTCGCGATCATGCAGCACTCACATAGCTGGTCGGGGTGTTCAATCTTGGGAACCCCGAAGGCCATCTTCTTCTCGCCCATCATCTTGAGCGCATGAAAATTCACGTGTCCGAGCCGTGCGTGCCATAGCCAAGCCGGGTCCGCCATCGATGCCATGAGACAGACGGGCTGACACGTCTTCAGGAGAATCTTGTAGAGCCTGTTGGGTGTTCGCTCCACCTTCATCAACAGCTCTCCTTCCTTGGTCCACATCTTCAGGTAGGACCCTTGCAGCAACACCGTGTTCCCGATCTCAGTCATCTGTCCTAGACTGATGATGTTGCTTTTCAACTTCGGGATGAAATACACCTGGGTCATCAGACGCTGGTCGCCATTCTTGCACTCGAACAGGATCGACCCTCTGCCTCTGATCTCTACGATTGATCCGTCGCCGAATTTCACGCTGCCCGTGATCTTCTCATCGAGCTCTTCAAACTTAGCTCGGTCCCCAGTCATGTGGTTGCTAGCTCCGTTGTCTAGATACCATACGTCGGTACTGACCTTCTTCTCTCCGTCTACAAGGAGGTTTGCAATAACCTTATCCTCGATGAGGAAAACCTTCTCGCTGGTCTCCTCCGGACAGGTCTGCTCGGCCTCTGGGCTGATCGGCACACTGATCACTTCTGCCCGGGCCTTGGCGTCACACTCGCCATTCTGTTCGTCCAGGTGCGTTTCCTGCTCGGCAAACAACAATGCCGGCTGGTCGTCTGGGAATCTTGCTAGATTCGCCTCTTCGCCCTGGTTCCTGCTCCGGCACTCAGATGCAAAGTGCCCAAGCTTCTGACAATTGTAGCACTTCACTGTGCTCTTGTCTCTCCTGGTCGTGCCTTCCTAACGGGTAGATCCACTGCCGCGACCTCGCATGTCCCGACCTCGACCTAGTCCACGACCCTGTCCGCGTCCTCGGACTTCTCCACCAAAGCTGTTCCGACCTGAGGGTCTTGTAGAAAACTCGGCTCCCCCGGTTTTCCGCTGTCTGGCCGTCCACTCTTCATGCGTGAGCAGGAGGTTCTTCTCCTCGTCTTTGTCACCGTAACCCCGAAGTCTCTCTTCGTGGGCCTTGAGACGACCAACAACCTCCTCGACCGACATGGTCTTGAGATCGCCGAACTGCTCGATCGATGTCACGATCTGCATGTACCTGTGAGGCACTGCTCTGAGAAACTTCTTGACGATGGTGGTCTCCTCCACCTTGTCTCCCAGCGAGCGTATGCCGGTCACAATGGACGTGAGCCGCATAGCGAAATCATCAATTGATTCGTTCTCCCTCATCCTCATGACCTCGAACTCACTCTTCAAGGTCTGGACCTTTGCCTCCTTGACGCGATCTGCGCCCATGTGCATGGTCTGAAGAGTTTTCCATGCTTCCTTCGCTGAATCTTTCTCGGCAAGCATGAGAAGAACATCTTCCGGAACTGCTTGGTAGATAGCGGCTCGAGCCATTCTTTCCTTGCGCCCTTCGACACCGCCGTTCTCTACGGCCTCCCATACTCCCTGCGCCTGCAGATTCACCCTCATCTTCAACGCCCACACGGCGTAATTGCTCTTCGTGAGCATGGGGTAATGGAGTGTAACTGTGCCTTCTCTGGAGTCTGATTTCTGCGCAACCAAAGCTCCGTCGATTGGTGACTCTGATGATGAAGACATGTTCTTCGATTGAAGCTCTGATACCACTTGTTGGATCCCAATTCACGGATCTGCAAAGAACACGAATAACACCAAAAGAAATCGAACAAAAAATAAAGGACACAAACTTTTGGGAGAAGAAATTCTCTTGATTAATAATCGAAGGCTAAATACAAGGAGATAAACTCGAAATTCTAATGGACTCAACACAATTACAAAGTGTACAATGCTAGGTTTATATAGCCTCTCATAGGCGAAACCCTAGCTACCCAAATCGCACAAAATCAGGAAACTACCCTAAATAATCCTATCAAATCTTTGACTTGATTTGCTTGCTCCTCAATCTACGCATCTTCCTTTCTGGGTAGAGTTTCCCTTTCCTGCCCGGACAGCTTCTCTGTCCCCGAGCTGGCCTGCTCGTATGCTTCGGGCTGAGCTTGCCTTCTATCCGGACACTCTGCTTGTGTTCTCCCGAGCTGGGCTGAACGGCTGTCCGTCTTCTGTTCTGGTCGGTACCCGGGCTGACTCCTCGCAAGTGTTTCTGCCCGTCCTGGGTTCTGGTCGTCACCCGGACTAAGTCAAGCTTAAGCTCACACAATACACTCCAGACAAACAATACACAACCTTGTCTTTCTCAACCAAATTTATGCATTCGTTAAACTGAATTTGCTTCAATAAATCCTAAATTCACATTAATGTATAACCATTCTGTTATCATTCTGTTGTCCGTACTACTTGGTGAGATGGATATTACGTATATCTATGCCTAATTTATATTAACTAATATAGATGTGGTGAAACTTTTAAGTCAAAGTAACATTTCATGTAAAGATCTTTTTTAATCCTAAAATACTTAAATATGTTTTTTGTTTTCGTTAGGTCCGACAAAGTTATTCAAGAGTTTTTTCTATATGATTTTCAAACACAACCTTTATTATTCCCGCATATGAACAATACACTCCAGACAAACAATACACAACCTTGTCTTTCTCAACCAAATTTATGCATTCGTTAAACTGAATTTGCTTCAATAAATCCTAAATTCACATTTTTCAGACCCGGACCTAAAAATTCGAATAAAAAGACAAGTTTATATAGTCACAACAGTTATGAATTAATTAAATTTGTAACAGAAATATGTCAAAGGCTTACAAGAATATTTAATATTCAAATAAGCCCACTTACTATACCTAAAAGCCCATCGAGAAATCTGGCCGGTGTAAGGCCCACGGATAGGAAGCTATCTTGTTAAAAGCCCAAAAACTATCCGTCGTTGTCAAGAAGACACTAGTAAAAATATGTGATTTGAAGACGGTTTAAAATAGTCGTTGAAACTTTTGAAGACAAGTTTGAAACGAGGTTGATCGACGCGTGGTATTTTGGCCGCAAAGTTTTTAAGCACGGCTCCGAGACGTGGTAGGAAAGCATTAGAAGCCGCGGCTATTTTCTAGATTATTGTGGCAACTATTTGTATCAACGTCTCTGAAACGTTGTTGATCCCTATTTTTTGTACGGTATCCTAGTAAGTTATACTGTGGCTGAGGTTTTTGATAAAAACGGTGTTCTAGTAAAATATATCGCGGATTGTGTTTGTTTAACAGCGGTGTTAGTTTTCCCATAACCGCGGTGAAATGGTGATAAAATAATGTGGCTTATGTGTCATCAAATTTGTGGGTTACACGCATCTTAACCGCGGCGTATTGTAAACTATAACCGCGTCTTTTATTTAATAAATTATACCTCGGCATGTAATAACATAACAACCGCGGCATATACCTTTAAAGTGTTCGATTTGTACTTAATTACCGCGGTTATTCATCTAAAATTACCGGGGTAAATGTAGTTAGTAGCCGTGGTTAAAAATAGAAGTCGTGGTTAGCTATATAATAAAGCCGCAATAGTTTTATGTCAACGCTGGGGTATATAATCTTAAACTGCAGGTCTATATTTAGAGACAAGCTGCGGTCCTTGTTGTTTTTGTCGCGATTTGTTTATGGTTGTAGGTCGCATTTTATGATGTTAGTTGCCTCGGCTTTATGTTTTATGTTGGTGATTTTCGGTCATGGGAAAAGTTGACCACCAACAGCTTAAAAATCCCCTACAAGCATGTTTATTAGTCTCAGGGAGAGCGACCAAGAGCCCGCGACTGAATATAACTTGCCACCGGGAGACCGTGGCAGAACCTTGCCCTGCCACTGTGCCCCCGTGGCTGAAGGTAACTTGTGAATCGAAACCATAAGTGGGTTACTCATAATATTATTGATTGAGTAAAGGAGGAAAATGCAATGAGGGGCAATACGGTAAAAAACCGTCTGCTCATGTGTGAGTCATCAAGTGAAAGAACAATAACCCAAATTTGATTGTATCAATGGACACCCTGCTGTAAAGGGAAAAATATATACCGTATTACTAAAGAGTGCAGCCTCGGGTCTATAGTGGAATCACTTCGAGGTTTGACGAACACCTAGCAGTTCGTTGGAGTTTAAGTGATACGGATCCATGGTCCCCAGGATAGCTTCGTAACGGATGATACGTACGTGATTAGAAACATTCTAGATAATGTTTAATCTTTTGGCTAGACCTATAAAACTGAAAGTCTGTGGCAGACATCAGATAGTTTTATCATCAGCGTGACAAAAGTACCATATCTTGGTAACCAAAATTAACTGATAAAGGAAAGTTAGAATTTAGATTTTCTATCAACACCATGTTTTTAGAAATTAAATTCTAAGCAACTTTGCTTTTTGAACCAAGTCGTTTCGACTTACGGTTTGTGATTTAGAGAATTTCTAAGTTTGTGCTCGTTTCGGTAAACTATGAAATTAAATCACGTGTCATGAATTTAAGTGATGGTGTGGCACCATGACATTTTAATGTGTGATATTGATATCAGGAATTACTAATATAATTTAATTATTTGGATTTAATTATTAATATCTTATTAATAATTAATAGATTTATATTAATAAATAAAAATATATATTTATTTATATATTTACATGTGTAAATCGATTGTGGGCTGTATGACCTAGTCCACACGTTTTGACTTAGCTAGGGTTTCATATTTGCGGCATAAGTACCTAGAGTTTGGTACTTTAGCAAAAACCCTAAAATCAATCTTATAATTTAGATCGGAAATGATTTAATATCAACCGTAGGATTAAGATGATTGATTTTTGACCTAACCCTAAATAGAAAATAGAAGCTTGGTGACCAAGCTTAGAGTTTTTGATTTTGACCTATTTAATTATATCAGTTGGATCGGTTTAAGATTTAATCTTTACCGTCGGATTGGAAATTAATTATCTATATTTATTATATGCATTTTTTGAAATTAATGTTAAAGATAAAATCGATTTAGGATTTTACTAAGTCTTAGAGAATTTGATTTTATCTTAAAATAATATGATCCATTGGATCGGTTTATGATTTATCTTAACCGTTGGATCTAGATGATTATTTGAATTCGAAAATAAGCTTATATATATATATATTAAATCGAAATTTAAAGAAGATAAGATAAAGATAAAATTTGTTTTACCAAGTCTTTCTTATTTAATTATATCCATTAGATTTAGATAAGATTAAATCTTAGCCTTTGGATAAGATTGATTAATTATATTTAATATTAATTTCAAAATTAAATATATATATGCGCATAAAATTAAAATAAGAAAATAAGATTTGTATTTGATTTTTACCAAGTCTTTCTTATTTAATTAAATACATGTTTAATTATAACCGTTGAATTTAGATGAGATTAAATCCCAACCATTGGATTGAAATAATTATTGTATTTATATTATATAGAAGTCGAAAATTGTGAGTGAATTTCTCACATTCGGTTACGGTCTAAAGCCTATAAATAGAGGAGTCATTCTACACGTTTTTCACACCTTTCCCCAAAGCAAAATTTCGATCTCTCCCTCTCTCCCTAGGGCCTGCGAAATTTTGTCCTCTGATCTCTTTTTTCTGGTTCGGCTTAGTGAGGCGTTGTTCTCCGGAAGCTTAAAAAGAACCGCAGTTAAAGTTTTGCGACGGAGTCCTACCGGCGAAGCCCACGCTTCGGTACGAGGAGTCCAAGAGAATATCCCGGAAGATCACAGAAGTTTCCCTCAACCCCGGCGGAGCCCTGCCGAACTTCAGAGTCGGCAACCGGAAACGTCAACCGAGGTACGGCCTTATGCATTAGGTTATTAAATGCAACCATTTACCGCTTTGTATTTATTTCTTATTTCGACTAGTTTATTAATAATGTATTATGAAGATTAAATATGTAATATTTATCGGATCTTGTGAAATGGTTATTACCCGATATCCGTGTCGTCGGTCCGATAACAAGTTTTCCGCTTTAAATAATTTTTTTAATTGTTACCGGGACGGCTCGGAGGTATATTTCGGCGTAATATTTGCGGGAATCAAACCCCGATTTCCAACAATTGGTATCAGAGCCATGGTTCAAGGATATATAATTACGTAATTTAATTAAACAGTTTAAAGAACGAATTATTTGATGAATAAATTAATTATTAAAATTGAAATTGGATTTCTAGATATTTTAAATATTAATTTAAAATTAGAAAAATACCTGACCCGAAGAAACCCGCACATGGTATTGGGCCGGGCTGTAAAAACAGCCCAACCCGTGCCCTAGCAGCGTCGCTGCCTGGGCCTAACGGGTTCCTGGGCGTACCGAATGGGCCTCGGTTACGGGCCCAGGAAGTGCTGCCAGCTGGCAGCGTCACGGGTAGAGGCAGGACGCTGCCTGGCAGCATCCAGCGACTAACGGCCCAGCCCGAAGGGCTTTCGCAGCGGGCCGCAGCGACGGGCCCGGAAGGGCGCGAATTAGGCTGGCCCAAACAAAGCTGGGCGCGCTGCCCGGTAGCTTTTCGGGCCTGTTGGTTTTTCCCGACGCTCGGCCCAGCCCGATTCACCAGGGCTGGGTTTTGTGCTTTGCCCTGAACGCACGTGGGCCCGAGTTTTAACCCGGATAGACCACATGTAATTTTAAATCAGATTAATTAATTATTATTATTGAAATTAATAAATTATGAATTAAATTAATTAATTGGTAATTAATTAAAATTAAAATATGGATGTTATTTCCGAATAAATAACATTGTCTTATTTTATAAAATTCATAAAATTAAATATGGATATTATTTAATGATTAAATAATATTGTCTTATTTAAAATTAAAATATGGATGATAATTCCTTGTGAATTATGTCATTGTCTTATTTTAATATTTCATAAATAATTATTAATAGGACTTAAAATTGTGTATGATAATTCTTGGAGAATGAGTATAATTAATATCTAATTATAAATATTCATCATAGATATAATTTGTTATAACCTATTTTCGTAACCCGTAAACAAAGTGTCTATGTTTTTATCATTATTAATATGTCGGAAATAGGATAGACATAAATAATAAAGAGTAAATGTAAAAGTTTTTATTACTAGTCGGAAAAATCTCAACCGTACAATCTTGTCTAAGGAAGAGGGAATCAAAACTGGGGCCGGTTCACCATCCACTTATGGGTGACCGGTTAGGACCCCTCCCATCTACCTGGAGAGCGTACGGATTGACATATCACTACCGACGAAATAATAAACACTATAAATAGGCTTAATTCAGAATTACGTTTCGTAATAAATAAAGCCGTAATATAAACTTTTAATGTGTCATTAATAGAAAGTTTATAATAAGTTTTAAATAACTTAGTAAAATAAAAACGTTATTTTCTAAAAACTATGGCAAGTATAGAATAAGTAAAAAGGTCTCCATTATTACTGTCACAAGTTTGCTAACCACACCACCTCGAGTCACCCTAGTGTGTCCATTCCCCAAGGAAGGTGTGCTTGTGGAAGGTTTGACACCGTGATAGTTTCAAAAGAATATGGGGACGGAGGAATCTTGGAAATGGACCGCGAGTCACCCTAGTGTGACCATTCGCTAAGGACGACGTTTCCAAGAGGATCCCGAGAATAAAAAATAATCGGTTAAGCTTGGACGGAAGTAGGTGTTTCCCGACCGTCTATGGTGATAGTTAATAATCATAGGCAACTTGGTTGGTTCTTGTTTTGAATATTAATTAAGTTTATGACTAAAACTTAGTTTAACCAAACTACACAGTTGATACTAGGGGTGCAAATAATACCCGGAAACCGGGTAATTATCCGGAACCGGATTGGTATCCGGATTTAATAACCGGAACCGGAACCGAATTCCGGTTCCGGGTACCGGGTAGTAAAATTAAAAAAATCGGGTACCCGGTACCCGGTTTATTACCCTGTTTTAATTTTGTCTTTTATTTTTATGGTAATTTAATTTTTAGGGTTACTTCTCTGCACTAGGGCTCGACTTCATTTCATCCAGCCTCCCTCCCATCTCGCCGACTTCATCAAAATCCCGCCTCCCTCTGATGCCGGAGACTATGTTTCTTTTTTCTTTTCTTTTTTTTTCGCGGGACTATGTTATACTTGATGCGGACTATTTTTTTTATCATTTTGGACTGTTTTTTCTTTTATGATTGATGTGCGGGATTATTTTTTTATGCAGTTTTTTTTAAGATGAATGTATGTTTTTAATTTTAAATAATATATATATATATATTTATTTATTTAAAAAAACAGGGTACAGGGTAAAACCGGGTACCCGGATCCGGTTCTCAAAACCGGGTACCGGGTATCAAAATACAGATACCCGAAAACAGGGTACCCGGATTTCAGGGTACCGGTTCCGGGTACAAATTTTCAGATACCCGGATTCCGGTTCCGGGTACCGGGTACCTCGAAAAAATAGGGTACCCTACCCGGTTGCTCCCCTAGTTGATACCGCGAGTCACCCTAGAGTGACCATGCCACTAAGGACGGCAACGACGTGTACAGTCTGTTAAATTATCACGAAGTAGTTAAAGGGTTTAATTAATGTTTTTCCAGAACATTTTTGCATCATGTAACTATTTCGAACCAATGTAATTTACCTAAAACATTCTACCTATAATAAAGTTTAATAAGTTTCTTTTTCAATGCCAGTTAAAATTTCTGAACCGATTAACATCTCGGATGATGAACAAGAATCAGTTAACTCTTATTCACCTCTTGAGCAAGAATATGAGGAGCCACTAACGATTTTTTAGAAGGATGCTGAGTGGTTCAAATATGATATTGAGTACAACTTGCTTACTCGCTATCTTAGCCAGTATCATCTCAAAAGTCAGGCTTTTAAGAATGCTATGCTCAAGACGTCTCATGAGGAAATTGAGAGACTTTTGATGAAAGTGAATAAAGTAACGGGACTTGTCAGAGAGGTTGTTGCAAAAAATAACAAAAGGAAGACTGAATCGAATGCTGAACCTGGGAGAAAGGAAAGGAAAGTTGGCCTGTCAGCAATGTGTTTCCAGTGTGGAACAAGAAAGAGAGTGCCGGGTTAGCTCAGATGCGACCTACACATCAGTTCACCAAAGGGTAAAACCTTTTCTGAATATAAAATTAGATTTTATTGGATGAGATTACATCACAGATTCATAGATTAAAATTGTAATACATTGCAAATGTTTTAATACAGAAGTGACTTCTGCTAAGATGAAAAACGGACATGGAGCCTTATGCATTGAATGCTAGCTTAAACCAAGAGCAAATGGGCATACCATGTGCCGAGAGCACGTGAGGGCTTGGAGAGGTAATGACTCTACTGTTAACCCCAATTTAGTTTTTATTGGACGGATTTTATCTCAGATCCATAGATTAAAATACTAACATTTGTCTTTCTCTTTTTTTTTTTTTACAGGTAGAGGCAGCTCCTGCGATGGGAGCTCTGTTGCGAACGACAACGAGTAGTATTCGAGTGTCTCTAAGAAGGATGGTTGCTTTAAGTTGATGTTCTATTTAAGTTTATTGTTATTATTTATTTTTGCAATTAATAAGACCTCAATTTATTTTCCTTTATGATTATTGCAAAGAATGATTCTTCATTAATAAATGTGTTCTTTTATTTGAATTATTCGCAATACTCATATGAGAATAAATATTTGACATGTTACTTTAATTTCCAACAACATGGTGTTGATATAAAATCTAAATTCTAACTTTATTTTATCAGTTAATTTTGGTTACCAAGATATGGTACTTTTGCCACGCTGATGATAAAACTATCTGATGTCTGCCACAGACTTTCAGTTTTATAAGTCTAGCGAAATGATTAAACATTATCTAGAATGTTTCTAATCACGTACGTATCATCCGTTACGAAGCTATCCTGGGGACCATGGACCCGTATCACTTAAGCTCCAACGAACTGCTAGGTGTTCGTCAAACCTCGAAGCGAGTCCACTATAGACCCGAGGCTGCACTCTTTAGTGATGCAGTATATATTATTCCCTTTATAACAGCAGGGTGTCCATTGATACAATCAAATTCGGGTTATTGTTCTTTCACTTGATGACTCACACATGAGCAGATGGTTTTTACCGTATTGCCCCTCATTGCATTTTCCTCCTTGACTCAGCCATGAATATTATGAGTAACCCACTTATGGTTTTTATTCATAAGTTGCGCATGGGTATCTCTCAGTTCTCACCACCGACAACCAAGGGAATCATCATGACTCTAAAGAGAGCTGTGTGATGCCCATGTCTATGATCAAGCTACCCTTACTCCTTATTATCATGTTCCCAAAATAATAGTGTTGGGAACAACGGTAATGTCTTGTGTTCTTTAACGATTAAATCAAAGAACAATCAAGACAGCAGTTCGGACTCAAGATCATTTAGGACTTAGAACGAATATCCATTTGATCATTTATTAGTGACTCAACTACAAGTTATCAGTGACGGTCTTATATGATAACTTCTTGAGTTTAAGTCAGGTCCGGTCCAGTATGAAGACACTTCATACTTAACGCACTTCTAGTGAGTTTGACACACACATAATCCAGAATAGGATTGTCACTTAGTCACATTAATGACCTTATACGATTAATGGGCTCCCACCCAGTTAATCAAGTCATAGACATTTTAAGTTCATTAATTATGATTATTAACTCTGTTGTGACAATAATAACATAATTGCATCCCTTATGAACTAAGGAAACAAACATTCTATTTTACTCTACCAGAAACTATAATAAGATTAACATAATAAGTATCATCTTCATTCAATAACTTGTCATAATCTTTTACAAATGGATAAAATATCTTGTTTAAGGACACATATGTCCAACAATCTCACACTTGTACTTAAAGAAGATGACTCATGTCTTTCACGCCCATATTCTCCAGATGCCTCCTGAATATTTTCTCCGGCAACGTCTTAGTAAATCGATCAGCCAGATTGTCCTCCGAAGCTATTTTCACAACCCGTACGTCGCCACGACGTACTATATCTCTGATGAGATGGTATTTTTATTCTATATGTTTCGCCTTGTTATGGTCTCTAGGCTTTTTATAATTTTCCACAGCGCCACTGTTGTCACAGTATAGCGTCTGCGGCCCATCTACATCTAGGACGACTCCCAGCTCTGTGTAGAAATTCTTTAGCCAAACTGATTCTTTCGATGCATCACAGGCAGCCACGTATTCAGCTTCCATTATGGAATCTGCGATACAGGATTGCTTAACGTTTCTCCAAAATATCGCTCCACCAGCAAGGGTGAACACTGCTCCCGACATCGACTTTCTCGCGTCTATATCAGACATAAAGTCCGAATCAGTGTAACCTAGTGGATTCAGGTCTGGCCCTGAAAACACTAACATATAGTCTCTAGTTCTCCGAAGATACTTGAGGATGTTCTTCACTGTTGTCCAGTGAGCCAGACCAGGGTTGGATTGGTATCTACTAACGATTCCCACAACGTAACAGATGTCTGGCCTAGTATACTGCATAGCGTAAATCAGACTTTCCACTGCTGAAGCATAGGGTATCCGCCTCATCACGTCCTACTGTTCCGGAGAAGTAGGGCACTATTTCCTACTAAGGAACACTCCATGTCTGGTTGGTAAATTATCTCCCTTGGAGTTTGCCATTGCAAAACATTCAAGTACCTTACCAATGTAAGCTGCTTGAGATAAGGCTAGAAGCCTGTTATTGCGATCCTTAAAGATACGGATCCCAAGAACATAGCTGGATTCTCCTATGTCCTTCATTTTGAACTTCGTAGATAGCCATGCTTTCACGTCCGATAACCTCTTCCCACTGTTTCCAATGAGAAGAATATCGTCGACGTATAGAACAAGAAATATTTCCACGATTTCATCATTGAGCTTATAAATGCAGGCCTCAGTGATGTTCTGAATGAATCCATAGGTCTTGATGGTCTCATCAAACCTTAGATTCCAGGATCTGGAAGCTTGCTTCAATCCATAAATGGATTTGAGTAATCTGCAAACTTTCCCTTCTTGACCCTTTTGCACGAACCCTTCTGGTTGGTCCATATGGGTGTTCTCGTCAATGTACCCGTTAAGGAAAGCGGTTTTGACGTCCATCTTCCAAATCTCGTAATTGAGACTACAGGCTATGGCCATGAGAATCCGGATGGACTTGTACTTAGCGACTGGAGCGAAGGTCTCATCGAAATCAATACCTTCCCTCTGGGTTAAACCCTTAGCCACCAGTCTAGCCTTGAAGGTTTCAACCTTCCGTCCACTCCTCTCGTTCTCTTGTATACCCACTTACAGCCAATTGTTTTGAAGCCATCCGGTAAGTCTACAAGTTCCCAGACTTCACTAGAATCCATCGATTCTATTCTTGGGTTCATGGCTTCCTGCCATTCTCCCTTATCAGCGTTAACCATAGGTTGCCTATTAGCCTATGGCATATTCAGCACTAGTGTTTATAACAGCTATGTGAATTTCAATTGGGTTTACTCATCATGTTTAAGCGTTCCATTGAACCTCCCACTACGTTTAAGTATTCTCTATCATTACTCGTAGTGTAGTAACCTCCCACTACGTTTGAGTATCATGTGGTTCTGATTTGGGACCGTGATTTCCGCACTCTTCTTGACAACAGACACTGTTGGCAATTACTTGTGACTTTTTCACTCTTATTTATTCATGAATACAATCTTTTAGGTTCATTCTCTCTTAATCACCTTGATTAAAAATGATATTCAATTTAATGTAAATCGATAAGATTGTGACATTGAAGACTTTTTAAAGTAACATGTCAAATATTTATTCTCATATGAGTATTGCGAATAATTCAAATAAAAGAACACATTTATTAACGAAGAATCATTCTTTGCAATAATAATAAAGGAAAATAAATTGAGGTCTTATTGGTTTCAAAAATAAATAATAACAATAAACTTAAATCGAACATAAACTAAAAGCAACCATCCTTCTTCGAGACACTCGAATACTACTTGCTGTCGTTCGCAACAGAGCTCTCATTGCAGGAGCTGCCTCCACCTGTAAATAAAAGAGAAAGACAAATGTTATTATTTTAATCTATGGATCTGAGATAAAATCTCTCCAATAAAAACTAAATTGGGGTTCACAGAAGAGTCATTACCTCTTCAAGACCTCACGTGCTCTCGGCACATGGTATGCCCATTTGCTCTTGGTTTAAGCCAGCATTCAATGCATAAGGCTCCATGCCCGTTTTTCATCTTAGCAGAAGTCACTTCTGTATTAAAACGTTTGCAATGTATTAGAATTTTAATATATGGATCTGAGATATAATCTCATCCAATAAAGTCTAATTTTATATTCAGAAAAGGTTTTACCCTTTGGTGAACTGATGTGTAGGTCGCATCTGAGCTGACCCGGCACTCTCTTTCTTGTTCCACACTGGAAACACATTGATGACAGGCCAACTTTCCTTTCCTTTCTCCCAGGTTCAGCATTCGATTCAAACTTCCTTTTGTTATTTTTTGCAACAGCCTCTCTGACAAGTCCCGTTACTTTATTCACATTCATCAAAAGTCTCTCAATTTCCTCATGAGACGTCTTGAGTATAGCATTCTTAAAAGCCTGACTTTTGAGATGATACTGGCTAAGATAGCGAGTAAGCAAGTTGTACTCAATATCATATTTGAACCACTCAGCATCCTTTTCAAAAATCGTTAGTGGCTCCTCATATTCTTGCTCAAGAGGTGAATAAGAGTTAACGGATTCTTGTTCATCATCCGAGATGTTAATCGGTTCAGAAATTTTAACTGGCATTGAAAAAGAAACTTATTAAACTTTATTATAGGTAGAATGTTTTAGGTAAATTACATTGGTTCGAAATAGTTACATGATGCAAACATGTTCTGGGAAAACGTTAATTAAACCCTTTAACTTCTTCGTGATAATTTAACAGACTGTACACGTCGTTGCCGTCCTTAGTGGCATGGTCACTCTATGGTGACTCGCGGTATCAACCGTGTAGTTTGGTTAAACTAAGTTTTAGTCATAAACTTAATTAATATTCAAAACAAGAACCAACCAAGTTCCCTATGATTATTAACTATCACCATAGACGGTCGGGAAACACCTACTTCCGTGCAAGCTTAACCCATTATTTTTTATTCTCGGGATCCTCTTGGAAACATCGTCCTTGGGAAATGGTCACACTAGGGTGACTCGCTGTCCATTTCCAAGATTCCTCCGTCCCCATATTCTTTTGAAACTATCACGGTGTCAAACCTTCCACAAGCACACCTTCCTTGAGGAATGGACACACTAGGGTGACTCGAGGCGGTGTGGTTAGCAGACCTTGTGACAGTAATAATGGAGACCTTTTTTACTTATTCTATACTTGCCATAGTTTTTAGAAAATAACGTTTTTATTTTACTAAGTTATTTAAAACTTATTATAAACGTTCTATTAATGACACATTAAAAGTTTATATTACGGCTTTATTTATTACAAAACGTAATTCTTAATTAAGCCTATTTATAGTGTTTATTATTTCGTCAGTAGTGTTATGTCAATCCGTATGCTCTCCAGGTAGATGGGAAGGGTCCTAACCGGTCATATCATGAATATTAATTATGCATAAATCATAAGAACTTGATTTGCAAGTTTTAAATAAAGATTTATAATGCATGAGAATTAATATTTATTGATTCATGACATTATTTAATTGATAGGTTATTTACAAATAAGGAAAAGATTGATAAATCATGTGTCACCTAATTTGATTTAATTGGAATTAATTTTTTATTAAAAACATAATGTTAGAAATCGCATATACCTATTCATGGAATGGGATTGGATTTCTTGGTATTTATTTTAATTAAAGAAAATTTATTCCCTTGATTATAATATGATGAAATCAATTTTTTACCTAATATGGTAGGTATTTGATTTTCATGTTACATATTTAAATCATATGAAATTAAATCTTACGTACTTTAATCATCATATTTTCAATTCCTATACTAAATGGGAAGGTTGGAAATATTCTTTATTGATTAGTAATTGACACTAATTAATATGATTGATTTATCTATTCTTTGAAGTTATGTGTGCATAGCTTTTACTATAAATACAAGGCTTAAGCATCACATTTCCACACCACTCTCATATGCAAAAGTAGAGCTCTCTCTCTCTCTCAAAGAAGCTCTCGAATTCTCTCTCTCTCTCTCTCTAGAAATCGGCTAGGCAAGAAAGCAACGAAGTTCCGTCAACGAAGCCCACGCTTTGTGTACGAGGAAGTTCATGTAAATATCCCGAAAGGCTTTGGGAGTTTCCTTGGCGTTTTAGAAGTCATGCGGAAGCTTTGCTCAACCTCCCTAGGTGCATTCTCAAAGGTCGGCGGAAGCTCTGCCCAAATTCAGAAACCGCAGTGGAAGTCATCATGAGAAATAGGTACGGCCTTATGCATTGGGTAAATAAAGGCAAAACCATTTCATTGCTTATTTATTTCCTTGACTAGAATTAATAATTACGTGTTTGAATAAATAACTAATTACTTAACCGATCGGATCTCCATTATCTTGGTGCTCGGTTCTAGAAAAAGGATGTAACTCCAGAAAGTGTAAAATGGGCCTTTCCGTGAAAAACAAATTTTTAAAGATTACCCCGATGGATCGAGGGCCCATCCCGAGATATGACGGAGGGGACGGTAATCATATTCTATTAATATGTGACATGCCGAGTTCCCATACCCGGCCGTTGATTCGAATGAGTTACCACGATTCTGAATTACGTGTACCAAGAGCAATCAGGATTTGGCCGTTTTTGGCCTGATGACAGATTCGGTGAGCATCGATAAACAACTAATCGCCAATACCATCCCACCGGGTTTTGGAAACGCTCTTGAATAGCATCTTGAATCGCATCAGAGGTTTCGCCGGCACTTTGGCTAGGATTTTGGAAAAAAGGAGATCTTCGGCAAGATAAACCGATGTGTTTTCCATTGCAATTTTTTAAGAGAAGAGAGAGAGGCTAAAGAAGCAAATGGAAAACTAAAATATTTTTAAGGGAAACTGCCCTCTCATTATGGGGATGGAAACCAACCGACGTAACCCGTTTCCTACCGCGACCATTTTCATACGCCTACCCCGGCTATACTGAAAATATTTTGGTTATCATTATTTCCCATATAACCGCGGTCATTGTTTCTTCAAACCGCGGCTTATAAATCGTCATTGTTAAATAATTTTTCTTAATTTTTTTAGGAGAACCCTAAACACAATTTTCAACCGTCGTTCCTTTCGTTGTCGTTCTTCTGACTGTCGCGATTGTTGTTCCACCCTTATTGTCACCTTATTCGTCCCCATGGCCGTTCCCGTCACCGTCACGTACGTAGGTGCTATATATGAAAAAACAATATATATATATATATATTTGTAATTTTTGTCAAAACTTTGATTTGTTTAAGCGCATAGGAATCATAGTCGGGGTTAATGCCAATTGTTCGATGAAATGAATATGTACTTATTTGTTCCCATTTTCTACAGATGACATGTCTAAAGGAGGGTTTGAGTCTCGCCGGGTGTTCAAGCCAATTCGATTGAGTTGGGAAATGCATTGCGTCGAGGAGACATTTAAATATTGGAATGGAACGTTCAAAAGATGTGATTAATCGCATTCCCCACTTGATCTGGGACGAACCATATCCCCTGAACCAACGCGAGGTGCTTTCGGTTTCTGGAGACAGAGTCGGAGTCTCGCCACGGAGTGTGCAACACATGGCTGCGGAGGCGGTACTACCCCTTCATCCATACTTCAAAATTTTTTGCCAAGCGGTCAATTTAGAGCCCTACCAACTAGGGCTGGAGTCTTACATAATTTTGTCAGGGTTAGCCATCAACTCTTTCCGTTACCAGGACCGGCTTCCAACTCCCCGCGAAATTTTGAAGCTCTACGGCCTAGTGAAGTCGAAATTCCAATTCTATGCTCTTGACTCGTTGGATGATGACGAACCTCTCTATGTAGACTACACGAAAGGAGTAAGCCGATGCCAACGGGCTGAGCACTATTTCTACACCTGGGCAATGCTTGACTGGCCCAACAAGCCCAAGAGGTTCCCGAGGTGGATGGATCTTACCTCCTGTTTCACGGGGTTGAGTGACCTTGTGGACGAGGACTCTCTACGCAAGTGCGGTTTGTTAACGGGTGAGCAAAAACTCAGGAATTTGTCCAAAGAGTTCTTATATGAAGATATCAAATACTCAGGCATGGAAGTATTTCCACAGCCAGATGTGTTGCGACATAGAAGCCCCTAAAGGGCACATGGGACTACATAGATTTTTTTAAATCATGAAAGAAGAGGAGCCTACCGACACCAAACTTTAGGACCAAATAGAAATTTGGAAGAATTACCTCGAGCAGACATGTTTGTGGAATGACAGGGCTGCTTCTCCTATGCGTAACGAACAATATAACCTTACTTTTACTACTTATGGGCGCTACAATTTGGAAGACATATTATTAGTAGTTATATTACGAATGATTATAATCTCCTTTGTTTTAATTATTAGTTATATTATTACCTTTTTAAGTACTATATGAACGTTATTATGTTTTTCTTATCATATTAACGTATCCGGCTTTTTGTGTTATGAACCATATTATTATAATATATATGTTTCGTTTTTATATATATATATTTTCCGGCTTTTTTTTGTTTATATATCTTAATTATGCGCATGCATGTTAATTAACTTATTTAATTGTATATAAAATATTAATTAAATATAGGAAGAAAATAAATAAGAAAATAAATAAAAATCCATAGGTAACGGAAAAAATCTGGAAAACCATCTAATTAAAAAAAATACATTAACACGATAGTGTTTTTTCAGATTAAAGGCCGCGGTCCAGGAATCATGTAACCGCGGGTTGGTGTTTAGGGTTTAGGGTTTAGGGTTTAAGGAGTTATATCAGCCGCGGTTATTTTCAACCGGCCGCAACCTTCGTTGCGAAAACCGCGGTTTGTTGACTTCCACGTAACTAACACCGCAGCTTCCCTGCCGGCTTCGTTGAAATTTTACGCTTATTACAATATATATGAGTACACAGTACCCATCCTCCCACTTACGAAATTCGATTTGGACGTATGTAATTATCATCTGCGGTTTAATTTGGTAAGAAATGTCAAAATTATAAGCCGTTACAGTATATATGACAATTTGTGTTTCGATCGTTTAGAGTACCCGTACGCAAAGTATATATTTAAACCGATTTTAATTTATTATATATATATATATATATATATATATATAGTCACACCAATTTATTAATTTAGTGTTAGAAATAGATGATATAATCAATTAATATTGTTATCGTACGTAGCTAGCTAGTTATTAAAACAACTCTTTTATTATTTATAATTACTATTTTTTTAAATATATATTTATATTTAATATATCTAAAACTTATCGTTAAATTTAAAGAAAAATGAAAGTTTTTGCAAAAGCTGAGATGTTGCAGTTTCCAATCTGAAACGACTTGAAACCATTAGATATATATATATATATATAATAAGTAAAATGCCAATTTTCAATCTTAAATTTTGTTCTATATATATCCTTAAAATTTGCTCGAAATAATACAAAACGTTTTTAGTTGTGATCATGAAACACGATCACCGCTGTTAAATTTGAAGCAACTTGAAAGAGCGGCCTCATAACTTGCCACATAGCCTATACCACGGCTTGTGTTTAGGCACGTTGAAAATTTACGGCTATTACAATTTTTATGCCGCGGTTTATGATAAAAAACGGCCGGTGACCACTAGAGACGGAATCGTCCGCCGCGGCTAGAGGGGAAACCACGTATAGTTAAACGTGGCTATTAAATTTATGCTAAGATGTTTCTTTAATTTATTAGCCTCAATATAGGATGTTCAGAAACAAGCGCGGCATGTTTATAAATCAGAAAAAGAAACTTAGCAAAAAAAAATTTAAAAAAGCGAGCATGAAATCTGTAACCACCGGTTTTAAGTTTTTTCGCCACGGCTATTTTTTTCATGAAAAAACCCAACATTTAGAAAAAATTTCGAATGGTGCGTAAGTTAAGTTGAGGGAATTATGTCGCGGTTGGTAAACATAAACCGCGGCTTTATATCAAGACCAAAAAAGAGTTTTCTCGATAAAATAATAGTCGAGGCTTAGTTTTTATACATACCGTTGTGTTTTTGGGACATATGACGCGCCTAGTGTATCTATAAGTCGCGGCTTTGTGTCAAGTAATTAAATTACTGACCGAACGGTATGTGACGCGGCATATTATTAACATATGTTGAGGTCTATATGCCATATCTAATACATGTACATAGCGTTAACCGCGGCTTAATTTTAAATATTGTTATTATGATGTTTCTGCTTGTTTTTAGCCGCAGTTTATAAAGTTCAAAAGAAAATCCGTGACGTATACAAATCCGAGAAAGAAACTTAGCAAAAAATTAAAAAAAAATGAGCGGGAAGGCTTTCACCCGCGGTTTTAGAGACCATACGCCACGGCTAATGTCGTCATGAAAGAACCCGACACTTACAATATTTTCTGACTGGTGAGTAAGTTTGGTTGAGGGAATTACGCTGTAAACCGCAGCTTTGTATCAAGACCAAAAAAAAAAATCTCGGTAAAATAAATAAATATATTTATGCCGGTGTATAGTAAATAATGTCATGGTTTGTTTTTACGTGTACCATTGCCTAGTTGGTATAACCGCGGCGCTGAATTTGAATAACGAGGCTTTAGCGCGAGACCAAAAATTGAACTCGCTATAAATCTTCACGCTTTTGGAGGCAAATTTTAACCGTCGCGGCCTCTGTATTTTCTTACTCCACAAGTTTCTGACTCTAGTAAGTCGTTGTGGATTTATAATATTGCCGCAATTTTTTGCATATCCACGTCAGATTAGCCGAGTTTAATTTATAGGCAGCCTCGGCCTTTTGAGCTTAGCAGCATTTATTTCACTTTCCCTCATTTTCCTTCATTTGTTTCTCTTTCTCTCTCTCTATCTCTCTCTTCTCTCTCTCGCTATTCTGTTGGCCACCTTCAACAGCCACCATCGCCACCATATCCGTCGTCGAAAAGTCCTCCTTCTCTCTCTCTCTCTCTCTCTCTCTCTCTCTCTCTCTCTCTCTCTCTCTCTCTCTCTCTCTCCCTCCCTCCCTCCCTCCAGCCAGCTATAGCACGTTCTAACCGCAGTCTACTGCTACCACCACCGTTGTTAGGCAAGGATGGAGAATAACCGCAAGGGTTTGAATGTATGAATCAATTTTTGTTTTTTTGAATGTCTTTTAGGCTTCGTATATTGGGAATGTTGATTGGTTTTTGTTTGATGAATAAAGGTTTGTTTTTTTTAGAATGCCATTTATACTTCGTTTATTTGGAATTTTATTTTAAGTTTTGATAAGTTGATAAGGAGATTAATTAATTAGTTTTGTGTATTGGGAATGTTAATTAATTAGTTTCATTTATTGGGAATTAATTAGTTATGTTAAGTTTTGTGAAGTTGATAATGAGATTTATTGTTTATTGGGAATATTATTAGGTTGATTTAATTGAGAATGTTATTTTAAGTTTTGTGAATTATGTTAATTTAACTTTTGTTAAGTTTATAATGGGAATAATGTTAATTAGTTATAAATATTTGATATGAATTCTGATATGGTCTTAGGTACCACGATATCAATATGTCGCAAGATTCCGATAATGAGTACGTAGAGGAGTATATAGCATCGCAACCACGACCAAGTCTATCACCAAAGTGCGACAATCCAACGAACTCAAAGAGTGCCGGTTCGTTAATTAAATTTTCATATGATATTAATTATGTTTAGAATTTGTTACATTAATTCATGGTTGTTAGATAATTAGGAGCGTCGCAAACACGACGAAGTCTATTGCCATAACGCGAGAATCAGACGACCTCAAAGAGTGCTAGTGCGTTAATTCAATTTTTATATGATAGTAATATATGTTTAAAATTTGTTGAATTAATATTACGTCTGCATGGTGGTTAAATAATTAGAAGCGTTGCAACCACTTGAAAATCTATCGCTACCGCGCGACAATGCGAGGACCTCAAAGAGTGACGGTGCGTTAATTAAATTGTTATATGATATTAATTATGTTTAAAATTTGTTTCATATATATTATGTATGCATGGTGGTTAAATAACTAGGAGCGTCGCAACCACGACAAGTCTATCGCCAACGCGCGATAATGCGAGGACCTCAAGGAGTGATGGTCCGTTAATTATATTGTTATATGATATTAATAAGGTTTAAAAAAATTTCATTAATGTTATGTAAGCATGGTGGTTATATAATTAGGATTGTCGAACACACGACAAAGTCTATCGCCACCGCGCGACAATACGAGGACCTCAAAGAGTGATGGTGCGTTAATTTAATTGTTATACGATATTAATTATGTTTAAAATTTGATTCATTAATATTATGTGTGCATGGTTATTAAATAACACTATTATTAAATATACATATATAGGTATTGACTTATTCATTAAGAAACATGTACCTCGAAGAAAACTGGTAGTCACAATAGAAAAAGAAAAACCACGAATATGTTGAGAGTTAATAAAATAAGAGATAAAGGTAAAAAATACCGGTGAAATTTGATGCAAAGGTAAACCACAAAAATGCTAATGAGCTACATTGACGTGCTTGCTCGGGATTTGATTTCGATTTTTGGGCCGAATTGGAGAAATAAGGTATAAGGCCCCGTGAAAAAACGAATATGGGATGAAGTAAAACAAGGATTTGAAGTTCCATATGGGTTCGAAAAAGCTTGTCTTAAGAGTGTCGGTGAATCGGCAAAGGATTTTCGGCACGATTTAAATGCATTATGCGTCCAACCCAATATCAATGACGAAGACATCCTTAACAGGCCTGAGGTTGTTAAGGTGTATTACCCGAGCATCACCAACGTACATTGGAAGGATTTCATCCACAAAATAAAAAGTAATGTGTTCAAGGAAATCTCCGAACACAACAAAAAAGCGCGAGCATAAGTCGAATACCCATCTAGAGGAGGTCGAGCCGGATACAGATCACTCGATAAAAAAAATGTAAGTCATCAAAAATAATTTTACTCATCATAAATTTATATTTTAATTTTGTAACAGATTTTTCACTTGTCTTTTATTATAAGTTTGACGAAACAGGAGAATGGGCTTCTCGGTTTGAGTTATGGGTGGAGATGAGAACAACCGAAGGCGGGAAACTAAAGGATCCTACTTTAGAACCTATCGTGCAAAAAATCATAAGTATCAATCGTGCGTGCATGTTTTGAAATAAATAAATGTTTAGTTATATATTTTTGTTTAATTTATGGCGTTCACAGAACCAATTGGACGCATCGTCGAAAAATGGCAAATGGGAGCCCGACGAGGAGGACGATGTGTTGTCTAGAGTATTGGGTAGGAAAGAACATCCCGATCGGCTCTGCTGGCAATCCAAATTTGTCTCACGTGAACAATATTTCCACACTCCAATTGATGAGTACTCGAAAAAGGAGGTTTCAACTTTGCCACAAAAAATGGAAGAACAAGGAGAACACATCAACACTTTGGAGGCCAAAGTGGCCGATATGGATGTCTTGAAAGCTAAGGTGAGTCAATTAGACATTATGCAGGCTCAATTTTCAGAATTTTTAAAAGCAAGTGCGCAAAATCACCGGGTCAACGATGAAGTGTCTCCACAAACCCCCGCTAGCTGACCGAATATTTTTTTTCCGACAACCGATGACAGCGAAGACGAGGAAATTGCTCCTTTGATAACCCCTCTTAGTGACGATGATTCCTCGTGTAACCAAATTGGTTCGACGCTCAAAGTTACCCCACTAAAGAAAAAGTCATTTCGGAAAACAACAATCCATCTCTTGCAAAAGGAAATAGTTTTGGTGGAAGTTGCTCGTTGAATTTGAAAGATTCTCCATCTTTCCCTTGAACGCCTATTTTGGATGATTACCAAGAATGCCTTCTTTTTATGGACGGGATGAAAGCATATGTTACATGTGGGGGTGAGAATGAACAGTACCCCGGGTGATGCAATTCATTTCGTGCATCTAGCCTCCGAAAATCGTCGGGTAAACATTGTTGCGGCTTTATTTAAATCTCATCCTTTGTCGATTCCACATGAAGCATTTCGGATAATTGGCGATGCGGTCGGTAGTTATGTAGCTTGGCCGCTTAACTTAATCGATTAAGAAACACGTACCTCGAAGAAAACTTGTAGTCGCAAATGGAAAAAGAAAAACCACGAATATGTTGAGAGTTAATAAAGTAAGAGATAAAGGTAAGAAAATACCAGTGAAATTTGATGCAAAGTGGCAACCAAGGGGAAAGGTGGGCAGAATGCTAATGAGCTACATTGGCATGCTTGCTCGGGATTTGATTCCGATTTCCGGGCCGAATTGGACAAATAAGGTACATGACTCTGTGAAAAAATGAATATGGGATGAAGTAAAACAAGGATTTGAAGTTCCATATGGGTTCAAAAAAGCTTTTCTTAAGAGTGTCGCTGAATCGGCAAAGGGTTTTCGGCACGATTTAAATGCATTTTGCGTCCAACCCAATATCAATGATGAAGACATCCTCGAGCGGCCTGAGGTTGTTAAGGTATATTACTCGAGCATCACCGATATACATTGGACGGATTTCATCCACAAAATACAAAGTGATGAGTTCAAAAACATGTAAGTCATCAAAAAAAGTTTACTAATCATAAATTTATATTTTAATTTTGTAACAGATTTTTCACTTGTCTTTTATTATAAGTTTGATGAAACTGGAGAATGGGCTTCTCGGTCTGAGTTATGGGTGGAGATGAGAACAACCGAGGACGGGGAACTAAAGGATCCTAGTTTAGAACCTGTCGTGCCAAAAATCGTAAGTATCAATCGTGCATGCATGTTTTGAAATAAATAAATGTTTAGGTATATATTTTTATTTAATTTATGGCGTTCACAGAACCAATTGGCCGCATCGGTGGAAAATGGCGAATGGGAGCCCGATGAGGAGGATGATGTGTTGTCTAGAGCATTGGGTAGGAAAGAACATCCTGGTCGGCTCTGCGGGCAATCCAAATTTATCTCACATGAGCAATATTTCCACAATTTATGAGTACTCGAAGAAGGAGGTTTCAACTTTGCGACGGAAAATGGATGTCTTGAAGGCTAAGGTGAGTCAATTAGACATTATGCAGGCTCAATTTTCAGAATTTTTAAAAGCGAGTGCGCAAAATCACCGGGTAAACTATGAAGTTTCTCCACAAAATCACCGGGTAAACGATGAAGTTTCTCCACTTTGTAATGAATATACAATTTCTATATCACCGCGGTACGGATTTCAAAAAATGCCGAACGAGCTGTGCTAACGATTATTAAAGCCCAGGCGTAATATTTTCAAGGCCGCGGCTAATAATAAAAATAAACAGCGGCTAAATTAAATAATAACTACGGCCTTTGTTACATTTTTATAGGCAATTTAGATTGGCACCTCAGCATTATCCAATGTATTTCTGTAAGAGACAGAACTTTGATAAATCGAACCGCCGCAGGGTTTTTGTTAAAATAATAAAACTCGTTTTTTTAAAATCAACTGGCGGCTTTTTTCAAGCATTACAAAAGAAATTTTTTGTCTTACCGCGGTTTAATAGTTCAATAGGACCGCGGTTATGTTTTAGGAGATGTCGCGGTTACGCTTAAACAACATAACGCGGTTATAAGTTTAAAAAAGCCGCGGTTGGTTTTCATTAACCCATATATTTTGCTGACTCAAAGTTGCGGCTAATGTTATCACTTTGCTGCCGCGGTTATCTCGCGGATACGTTTTAAAAACATAACGCGGTTATAGTTTACTAACGCCGTGGTTAAGCTGCGTGTAACCCACAAATTTGCTAACACATAAGCCGCGTTATTGTATAACCAGTTCACCGCGGTTATGGTCAACGAAACACCGTTGTTAAAAAAAAAAAAAAAAACACAAAGCCGCAGTATAATTTACTAGAACGCCGCTATTATAAAAAAACCGCAGCAGCGGTACAATTTACTAGGATACCGTACAAAAAAAAAATAGTGATCAACAACGTTTCAGAGACATTGATAAAAATAGTGGCCGCAATAATGTAGAAAATAAGCCGCGGCTGTGAATGTTTTCCTACCACGTCCCGGAGCTGTGCTGAAATATTTGCGGCCAAAGTACCACGTGTTGGACATGTGTCCTTAAACAAGCTGTCTTTTCCCTAATTGTAAAAGATTTTGACCAAAGTCATTGAATAAAAGATGTTACTTATTATGTTAATCTTATTATAGTTCCTGGTAGAGTAAAATAGAATGTTTGTTCCATAGTTCATCAAGGATGCAATTATGTTATTATTATCACAACTAAGTCAATGTGAGGAAGAATTAATAATCATAATAAATGAACTTAAAATGTCCGTGACTTGATTAACTGAGTGGGAGCTCATTAATTGGATAAAGTCATTAATGTGACTAAGTGATGTAATCTTATTCTAGATTAAGTGTGTGTGTCACACTCACTAGAAGTGCATTAAGTATGAAGCAGCTTCATACTGGACTGGACCTGACTTAAACTCTGGAAGTTGTCATATAAGACCGTCACTGACAACTTTGAGTTGAGTCACTGTTAAGGTCGGATTTGGTCAAATCCATCCTCAACACAACTCGTGTCGTTTTGTCCATAAACGACATGAGGGGAGGCGAGGAAGTTCATCACCCGAGGGGGATTATCCCCGAGGAGGATTACCCCCGAGGAGGTTCGACCGCGAGGAGGCACGGCCTCACGAAAGCAAACTGCGATGAAGTGTCCCATCACACTCGACGAGGAATTTCGTCATGATGATTATCCAGAGCCAAATGACCATTGACGAGATGTGCATTTAATAAAGCCGACCTACTCACTCGATGAGAAGCACCAGCGATGAGGCTTGCAAGGCCGAATGACGGCTGAAGGGATGCACATTTAATGAGGCTCACCTACCCATAACGACAGCCTGCTCGGAAGTGACATAAAGCAGGGATTAACCATGCTTCCCTCAAATCACGCCAGAAAGCGAATGATTAAAAAGGAAAAAGGCGGGAAAGATGCGAGGGGAATGTAATGTAGACTCTATAAAAGGCAAGATAAACCTCATTTGTAAAGGTTGGGAAAAATAGAGAAAAAAGGCCCAGAAAGAGAAAAAGAAATCTTGTAATAGAAAAGGCTAAGGAAATAGAGAAAACTTATGCTCATGATCCTTCATCTGTCCAGCTATCCAACAGAAGAAAACCAAGCTCATTTAGGAAAATATAATAAAACAGAGATATTCATCGATTATTGTTGTTTATTTGTTATTTGGTGATTATCTTTGTGACTGGAAAACGGCGGTGAAAATCGCCCTCTACAGTCACTAGTAGATAATCAAATGGATATTCGATCTAAATACTGAATGACCTCCAACCTGGACTGTTGAATTGATTGTTCTTTGATTTAACTGTTAAAGAACACATTTACTGTCGTTCTGAATGCTGCTATTTTGGGAACATGATAGTCATCAGATAAGGGTAGCTTGGTCATAGAAACGGACATCACACAACTCTCTTCAGAGTCAAGATGATTCCCTTGATTATTGGTTGTGAGAGGTACCCGTGCGCAACTTATGAATTGAATCCATAAGTGGGTTACTCGCAATATTACCAGCTGAGTTAAGGATGAAAATGTAATGAGAGGCAAAACGGTAAAAACTAAATGCTCGTGTGTGGATCATCAAGTGAAAGATCAATAACCTAAATTTGATTGTATCAATGGACACCTTTCTATAAAGGGAATAATATATATTGTATCACTAGAGAGTGTAGCCACGGGTTTATAGTTGAATAACACCGAGGTTTGACGAACCACTAGTAGTTCAATGGAGCTTCAGTGATACGGGTCCATGGTCCCCAAGATAGCTCCTGAACGGATGATAAGTACGTGATTTAAACATTCGATTTTTTTTATTATTTGTCAAGATTCATAAAACTAAAGTCTGTGTCAGATTTTGGAAGTTTTATTTTTGACTTGGCAAAAGTACGGAAGTTTGGTTCTGGAAATTTAACTGATAAAAGAAAGTTGAATTTGGATTTTTCAACAACTGGAACGTTGTTGGAAATTAAATTCTAAGAGACTTTGCTTTTCAAACCGAGTCATTTTGACGTACGGTTTGTGATTTAGAGAATTTCCAAGTTTACGATCGCTTTCATAAATATGTGAAATTTAATCACATGTCACGAATTTAAATGGTGGTATTGCACCACGATATTTAATGTGTGATATTGAGATCAGAGGTTAATAATATAATTTAATTATTTGGATTGAATTATTAATATTCTTTGTAATAATTAATTAATAATTAATAGATTTATGTTATTTAAATAAAATATATATTGGGTATATATATGAATGTGTAAAAATAATGCGGCACAAGTAATTGTGTAAGTTGAGCTTACACGAATTTACTTGGATTTGGACTTTCCAAATATGCAGCATAAGTACCTATGTTTAGGTATTAATGGAAAAATCTTGAAATTAATTTGGTCCATTAAATCGGTCAAGTTTAATCTTAACTGTTGGATCATGATAATTAATTTGGAAAGAATAATTCGAAAATGACTTGGTGACCAGGCATGAATTTCGAAATTGGTTAATTAATTATATCCATTGGATTAGTTTGAGATTTAATCTTAACCATTGGATTATAAATTAATTAATGGTATATATGGAAATGCAAAATTCGAGCTTATCATGATGGAGGTCGAATTCTACTTGGTAATCAAGTTGGAGAGTTGACTTTGTCCTAAATCAATATGGTCCATTAGATTGGTTATGAAATTAATTCTAACCATTGGATCAAGCTTATTGATTTTGAAATTTCCATATGCATGCATAAGGAATTCAAATTCTAATATGTAAGGAAGTTCATGGATGCTTGATTTATTCATGGTTTTCTTATTTGGTTTCATCCGTAATTAATCCTAACCATTGAATCATTGGTGATTCAATCTTGGCCATTGGTTTGGAGTGATTAATTATATTTGTCCATTATAGAATTCAAAATTCATGCATAGAAACTTCCCTTATTGGCTTTTCCATGAGCCTATAAATACAAGGCTCATTTTACACATTTCACACACCTCTCCCCAGAGCAAGAATTCGATCTTTCTCTCTCTCTCTCTAGAGTCTGCAAATTTCTTAGCTTCTGATCTCCTTTTCTTGGTTCGGCTTAGTGAGACGTTATTCTCCGAAAGCTGTAAAAGAATCTTCAATTAAAGTTTTGCGACGAAGTCCTGCTGCCGAAGCCCACGCTTCGGTACGAGGAGTCCAGAAGAATATCCCAGAATATCACGGGAGTTTCCCTCAGCATCGGGGAAGCCCTACCCAGTTCAGAACGCGCAGCCGGAATCGTCATCACCTGAGGTACGGCCTTATGCATTGGGTCAATAAATGCAAACCTTTATTTAAAGTTTATCAGATCTTGATTGTGGTTATTATCTGATGTTCAAAATGTTGTACTGGTAACAAGTTTTCCGCTTTAAATACTTTTTTAAATGTTACCCGGACAGTTTGATAGCATAAATCGTTTTAATATTATCGGGACACGTAATGAACTTCCCAACACCACGCTCAAAGGTTTCAAGAACTGTTTTAAACTGTCCTCACATCAGATATTTGTACTAATGTTAATATACATCAGTACACAGTACATACCCATATCCTCCCCCACTTTACATTATAATTCTATTTTAACGTATATAATTATCACCCACAGTTTAATTTGGCAAGATATGTCAAAATTATTAGTCGTTACATATTAATGTATATATATTATTGTTGAATTTGTGTTTCAATCATTTAGACTAGTCCGTATGCAAAGTATTATTTAACCGTTTCAACTAAATTTTTTATGTAGAGTCCCACCATGTCCTTTATATTAGTGCTAGAAACAGAGAATGATTTATTATTTTACAATAGTGATATAACTAGCTATATATAGTGTGAGTACTTCTAAACCCTTTTAAATAATCAAGTTGTTTATTAATAATGATAAAATTAAATCCGTACGTTCTTATTATTTATAATTAATATTTACTTAACTATATATACAAGTAATTACTATATCTTTCAAAAACTTATCGTTAAATTAAAGAAAAATAAAAGTTTTCGCAAATGCCGAGATGTAGAGGTTTCCAATCCGAAAGGGCCGGAAACCACAGTAATACCACAAAGACATAACATTATTAGCCGTTACATATTATTGTTGGAAATTGTGTTAATTCGATCGTTTAGAGTCCGTACGCAATGACGTATTTGACCGTTTCAACTTATTTTATGTATAATTTATACTCCCGCCTCTTTATTTTGTGTTAGAAAGAACGAGTGATTTATTATTTAACCATATATTATATGGCCGTGTCTAGAGATTATATATAGTCGGCATAACTACATAGTTTGGCATCTAAACCCTAAATAATGAAGTGTACGTAGTTTTAATTAATGATAAAACTAAAACCATTTTGATTTTTTATAATTAATATTTACTTAACTAATATACTATTTACTATTTCTAAAACTTATCGTTTAATTAAAGAAAAATAAAAGTTTTCACAAAAGCCGAGATGTGGTGGTTTCCAATCAGCGGTATAGTCGGTTAAACCGCGGTATAGTCTGTTAAAAAATACAAACCATAGCATGGGAACAAATCGGAAAAAGAAACTTAGCAATAAAATTCAAAAAAGCAAGCGGGAATGAGTTAAACGGTGGTTTTAAAATACCAACACTTATAAAAAATTTCAAATGGTTCTTTAGTTGTTTGTGGGCAATAAACCGCGGTTGGTAAACCTAAACCACGGCGTAATAACGAGGTCTTGGGAAAATTTTTCCTTTTATCAAGCCGCGGTACTTTCTTAAATAACGAGGCTTGAGCACGAGACCAAAAATCGAACGTTCTAGTATTTTTCTCGCCGAAGCGGATATGTATGTTAGCGGAGGCTTTTATTTTTTGTCCTCTACAAGTTTGTGACTCCAATTAGCCGCGACTAAATTATTCCATTGCCGCGAGTTTTTGTTGATCCACGTAAATATAGCCGAGGCAGTATTTTATATGGCCGCGGCTCTATGCGCTTACCAGCATTTTTTTTTTTACTTTTCCATCATTTTCCTTCATTTGTTTTTTTCCTCTCTCTCTCTCTTTTCCCTCCATCTCTATTTTCCCTCTCTCTCTCTCTACTGTTGGCCACCTTCAACAGCCACCATCGCCACCGCAGAGGGTGGCCGTCGCCATATCCGCCGTCGGAAAGTCCTCTTTCTTTATCTCACTCTCACTCTTTCTCTCTGTCTATGTCTCTCTCTCTATCTCTCTCCGGCCCTCCCTCCCTCCATATATAGCACATTTTAACTGTAGTCCACTGCTACCATCATCGTGGTTAGGCAAGGATTGTGAATAACATTTAGGGTTCGAATGTCTGAATCAAGTTTTGTTTTCTTTGAATGTCTTTTAGGCTTACTATATTGGGAATGTTGATTAGTTTTGGTTTGGTGAATAAAGGGTTTTTATTTTTTTTGAGAATGCCATTTATATTTTGTTTATTTGGAATGTTATTTTAAGTTTTGTGAATATGATAATGAGATTAATTAATTAGTTTGGTTTATTAGCAATGTTAATTAATTAGTTTAATTTATGGGAATGTTTATTGGGATTAATTAATTATTTTAAGTTTTGTGAAGTTTATAACTATTGTTTATTGGGAATGTTATTAGGTTTCATTCATTGGGAATGTTATTTTAATTATTTTTTAAATTTTGTGAAGTTGATAATTATTTTTTATTGGGAATGTTTATTGGGATTAATTATTGTTTATTGGAAATATTATTAGGTTTCATTCATTGTGAATGTTATTTTAGTTTTGTGAAATATGTTAATTTAACTTTTGTGAAGTTGATAATGGGAATGTTAATTAGTTATAAATATTTGATATGAATTATGATACGGTCTTAGGTACCACGATATCAGTATGTCGCAAGATTCCAATGATGACTACGTAGCAAAGTATATAGCGTCGCAACCACGACCAAGTCTATCGGCAAAGCGCGACAATCCGACGACCTCAACGAGTGCCGGTACATTATTTAAATTGTAATATGATATTAATTATGTTTAGAATTTGTTTCATTAAATATTATGTATGCATGGTTGTTAAATAATTAGGAGCGTCGCAACCACGACAAAGTCTATTGCCACCGCACGACAATCCGACGACCTCAAAGAGTGCCAGTGCGTTAATTAAATTGTTATATAATATTAATTATGTTTAAAAACAATTCATTAATATTAAGTATGCATGGTTGTTAAATAATTAGGAGCGTCGCAACCACGACAAAGTCAATCGCCACCGCGCGACAATGCGAGGACTTCATAGAGTACCGGTGCGTTAATTAAATTGTTATACGATATTAATTATGTTTAAATTTTATTTCAATAATATTATGTATTCATGCTTGTTAAATAACACTATTATTATATATATAGTTGTTGACTTATTGCTTAAGAAACATGTGGCTGGAAGAAAACATGTAGTGGGAAATAATGGGAGATTACCGGGTTTTCACATGTCAGCCATGTATGCCAACGCACATTTACTGAAACGTAAACACAACTCCATTGATTTCCAATGCCTCGGTAGACCTCGTATGTTTATATCATCATGATGAATACAATTTTGTGAATTTTCATGAATTGAACATATCATGGATCCATGTTTGCCAAAGGTATGTTGTTTTTTTCCAATTGTTACTATTTTTCTTTTTTATTGAAATTACATGATTATTGATTTGATGCAATTAGAACATTCTTTATGTAGTTACTTGTACGACAAAATGACTGAATTCAACCATTACAAGTATGGGTTTATGCCTCCATTGAGCGATTTTGGGAATCAAAGCAGTGAGACCTTGAAACTTGACATCTCAATGATGTTAAAAAAGATAAAGAAATGCGTTAACGGACAAGTGTTTATTTTTCCATACAATAGTCATGATCATTGGATTTAGGCCATACTCGATCCTTGGAAAAATATGGCACATATCTGAAATCCTTTGGAATCGGATCAGATAACCGATCATTTGAGATACCTAATTACCATGTAAGTTTCTCATTACAATTATGTTATAATAGGCCTCGGTCTTCGATAACAAAAGCCGCGGCCTATTCAACGGTGACATAGTTAACAAAAATGATTTGGAAAAGAAGGCATCGGGTTAAGAACATGTCCAAAGAAAATCACAGGATTCTCTTTACAGATTGCGCGAAACAACCCGGCAATGTGGAATGCGGATACTACGTGATGAAATATATGCAAGACAGGGTTACAGAAGGTATCAACAAAAACCTATCATTGTACGCACATAGTTATTCAACCAAAGATATTGATGATCTTAAAAACGAATTAGCGAGTAATGTAGCAAACTTTATTTTGTGAAGGCGTATTTAAGTACTTTTTTGAAGGCATATTTAACTACTTATTTGTATTGAATAGTGAATTGTTTGTTACTTTAAGAACTGGGTTATATGTACATGTACAATTTAGTAATGGCTTTTTTTTTTCTGGGCTTGTTTATCATTTTTGAATATATAGGAAAGCTAGCTTAATTGCAAGTGTAAAACTAGTGAGGGTGCTCCCGCGTGCGCGTGCGGGGGCTTCCAGGATCCGAAGAGTCCTTCCGAGCGCGTGAGGGGGAAACCGAACGCTCTGGGAGGCTTTCCGCCGCGTAGGGGGGCTCTTAGGCGCGCGGGAGGCTACCAGGCGCGCTCGACGGCCATCCGGGACGCTTCTGTAATAAATTTGGCCGCGGCGTGAATATAAAAAAACTGTATAAATTTTTTTAATTATCCGCGGCACAGTTTTCCAACACGGCGAACGAGCCGAGCTAATGTTTATAAAAACCCTAGGCGTAATATCAACAAGGCCGCAGCTATTAATAAATTAATACAGCGGCTGAAATAAATCTTAACTGCGGCTCATGTCACACTCTCAAAAGGCAAATATTTCCCGTAGCCACCGCGGTAGAAAAAAAACGATTATATGTTTGTACGTAACACTGCTCATTTTCTAACAGCCGGGGCCTATACCAAAATAAAATAACGACTAATTTCAACTAGCACCGCAACAGGTTTAAAAAAACTCGATTTTTAAATATCATCAGGAGGCCAAAGAGCCACGGCTTAGATCAAGTATTACAACAGCGCAATTCACAAGTTATTGCGGTATCGTTTTTTCCCTATACCGCAGCTTCCGGAACATGCATTTTTTAGAGGGAATTTTGAAAGTAAGCCGCGGCTCTGTGTCTAACTACATGTTGCGGTTCTGTTTGGTGGAATATTGTTGTTTGCTGAAATCGAAAACCGCGGCTTATTTTAGTAATTATCCGTTGAAAGAAGCCGTGTCATAATATTTAACGATCTTCCGCGGTTGAGTTTAGTCAAACATCGTTGATTGATCAACTATAAAGCCATGGTTATATTAACTATGTCGCCGTTGAATAGGCTGCGGATTTTGTTATCTAAGACCGAGGCAATCTTTTGGTTAAAAAAAGGGTAACCACAACGTTTTAGAGAGGTTGAAACAATTTTAGACGCGGCATATTTTAATTTTCGCCGCGGCATGTCTGTTTACCGACCACGTTTCACAAACGTGCTGAAATATTTGCGGCCAAAGTACCACGCGTTTATCAACCACCTTTCAAAACTATCCTCAAAGGTTTCAAGGGATGTTTTAAACTGTCTTCAAGTCACGTATTTGTACTAGTGAATGTTCGAGGTGCCCAAGGTCAGATCATTATGGACCTCGGATACCAAGGACAATGCTGATAAATTGCAAACTCCAAGGTGCCCAAGGTCGGATCAAGATAGACCTTGGCTCCGGAGGACGACGCTTATAATTGGTAAAATCCAAGGTGCCCGTGGTCAGAACGAGATAAACCTCGGATCCCAAGGATGACCTTTACGACAAAACGTTCGAACTCATAAAATGAATTTCAATTCGACAACACAGATCCTAAAGACTATGTTGGGGTCATTGTCGTATACAAAGACGAAATAAGACAGGGTCCCACAATATACTTTATCTCGTTTGGGAAACGGCGAGCGCTTTGAACGCACCAAGAATCACTCCAAAACAAGGTAACTCCATATTGTTTACGTAGTTTTTTTTTCTTATTGCACTTCTGCAATAATTTTAAACAAAAATTTGGGTCGTCTAAGAAATTTTACCAACTACATACACAATGGTTCAAAATTCCTAGACTTTTTCTCTATACTTGTTTATTTTTCCCCAGGGTGGTAGTATACACCAGTATACTACACAGTTGATATTTTTACTATTAGTATATTATTATTATTATTATTATTATTATTATTATTATTGTTGTTGTTGTCGTCGTCGTCAAGGGTAGTTTAGTCATTTATCTTTTGCTATCTTAGGCTTATACAAAAGCCCCTCTTGTAACCTAAAATATTCATGCTCCATAGAGTTCTTTCTCTCTTTCTTCTCCTTGATTTGTACATGGTATCAGAGCTACAATCATGATTCTCCGTTGAATGCTTCCACTTAGGTATGCTTTGTTCGTCATTGTCACTTTTTGGGGTTCATATTGGGAGATTTGAGGTTTGTTTGGGGGAGAAACAAAACAAGAACAAAATTTGCAGTTTTTGGACTACAACGAAGGCCTTTGGTAAAATTGCAATTACACACTCGTTCACCGTTGGATCCTCTTGAAACTTTGGTAGATTGTTCTCAGAACATATAGGCGTGTTTAGATGGTGGAGATGTGGTTTTAATGTTTCTATGTTTGTCTGACGAGCAGATACCACTGGGTAAATTTGGAAGAGTTTCTTTGATTTCTTAAGATTTTGGCTTTGGATTTTTGGATTTCCTTGTGTTTAAACCACGACTTGCAAGGAAACTTCTCCCCAATCAATCAATGTTCACTTGGATGGATCGTATTGGAGTTTTGTTGTGAAACATTTTCTAAGCAGGAATCGAATATGGAGTAATTTTTCTAGCAGTATTATGAAGAGCAAAAGAATCGTTGGAAGGCGCAATGTTCGTAGTAGTAAGCCAAAGAGTCGGTTGCAATCACGTACTTTATTTGTCTCTCCTCATATTGGATTTTCACCGTTCAATCATTTTGGTTCATCGGGTATACCCTCGCCTATTTGGATCTTAGACTCTGGGGCAACTCAAGATATGTCTCCCAATTTGGCATCATTTGATTCTTTATCTCCTAATTCATCCATATCCATTATGACCGCTAATGGTACTCCAATGCCTTCGGAAGGTTTTGGTTCCGTTGTTACCCCTCACATGTGTCTTTCTGATGTCTATTATGCTCCATATCTGGCTTTTAGTCTTTGCATCGGTTGGTCAATTGTGTGACTCTAGTTGTTCTTTGGTTATTTTCATTTCTACTGGTTGTTGGGTTTACGACTCAAATTCTAATAAGGTGATTGGGACAGGCCATAGGCAAGGGAAGCTCAATGTTTTGCCCGATCTTAAAGCACCATATATTGCAGCCTCTAGTGTAGATTTGTCTTCTTTTCGTTTAAGTCGTTCTTCCTCGGAGTTCCTATTTATGGCACTCTCGTTTGGGACATGTTTATGCGTCTTGTTTGCAGTTTTTAGCTTCTACAGGAGCTTTGGGACGACTGGACTTTCACGATATTTCACATTGTTGTGGTTGCAAATTGGCAAAATTTTCAGCGCTACCTTTTTATAAAAGTGTTTCACCATCTCTGGCCCAATTTGATCTTGTACATTCCAGCGTGTGGGGACCTGCTCCCGTATCAACAAAAGGGGGTTCTCGGTATTATGTTTCCTTTATTGATGATTTAAATCGCTATTCTTGAGTTTATCTTATGAAACGCATATCGGACTTCCTTACTATCTTTAATGACTTCGGAGCTCTCATCAAACCTCGGTATTCTGCTGTCATTAAGTGTCTTCGTTGCGACTTAGGGGGTGAATACACTTCTAATGATTTCTCACAGCTACTTGCCTCCGATTGGACTGTTCGTCAAACTTCATGTACAGACACTCCTCAGCAAAACAGTGTTGCTGAAAGGAAACATCGTCATCTGGTTGAAACCGCTCGTTCGTTCTTATTGTCTGCCGAGGTTCCTAGTGTTTTTTGGGGGGAAGCCATTATTTCCGTTGCTCATGTGATCAATAGAATCCCAACCTCACATAATGCAGGTTTGTCTCCTTTTGAAAAATTACTGGGGAATAAGCCTGATTATTCATCGTTGCGCGTCTTTGGTTGTACCTGCTTTGCTCTTCGACCTCACGTCGAGCATACTAAATTGACTTCTAAATCAGCATTGTGTATCTTTCTGGGTTATAGTAGTGGTCAAAAGGGATTATTGTTGTTTTGATCCAGTTGCTCAGAAATTATATGTCTCTCGCCATGTATTTTTCTTACAACATATCCCATTCTTCTCTGTCCCAGCAAGTTCGCATAATATGACACAATCAGATCTTGTTTGCATTGATCCTTTTGATATAGATAGTGACGATGCTCCAGTTACACAGTCTCACACTTTAGCTCATGATCCACCGACCCCTCCAGCGATTGTGGATCATCTGCCTTCTCAGCGTGCGGATCATCCTCCTCCACACCAGACTACGAGAGCGTGTAAGTCCACCAAGCTTCCCGATTTTGCTTATTCTTCCTATTCTACATCATTTGCTTCCTTCATCATCTTTATTCATGGTCTATCTGAGCATACGTCTTTTCGAGAGGATGTTGTTGATCCACTTTGGCAGAATGCTATGGCTGAGGAGCTTGCTGCTTTACATCAAACTCATACATGGGATTTGGTGCCTTTACCATCTGGAAAACGTACAATTGGCTCTCGTTGGGTTTACAAGATCAAAACAAAATCTGATGGAGCTGTTGAACGGTTTAAGGCCAGACTTGTTGCCAAAGGCTATTCCCAACAGTACAGCATGGACTATGAAGAAACGTTTGCACCCGTTGCAAAGATGACGACTATCTGTACTCTTGTTGTTGTTGTTTCTGCCTGTCAGTGGAGCATATCTCAAATGGATGTCAGGAATGCATTCTTGGATGGTGATCTTCATAAAGAAGTTTACATGACACCTCCTCCAGGTATTGCACACACACCCGGTCACGTCTGTAAACTCCGAAAATCACTTTATAGCCTGAAACAAGCCCCCCGTGCATGGTTCGAGAAGTTCTCCCTTGTAATCACTTCGCTTGGTTTTCATCCGAGCCATCATGGTTCGGCTCTATTTGTCAAACGTATGAGTGTAGGCCGTATTCTCTTATCCTTGTATGTTGATGACATGATTATTACTGGTGATGATTGTGATGGGATTAAATCTTTGAAGTGTGAGTTGGCTCATTGTTTCGCTATGAAAGACTTGGGCTTGCTACGATATTTTCTAGGTATTAAGGTTGCTACTTCACCAAAAGGCTATTATTATCGCAGTCCAAGTATATAGTTGATTTATTTGAGCCTGCGCGTCTCACTGACAACAAGACTGTTGATACTCCCCTTGAGACCAACGCTCCATACTCTTCGTCTGATGGCACTCATTTGCCTGACCCTAGCCTATATCGTACAGTTGTAGGCAGTTTGGTTTACCTCACAATTACTCGCCCAGATACCGCACATGTCGTTCATGTAGTTAGCTAGTTTGTCACTGCTCCTACTACAGTTCATTGGGCTGCCGTTCTACGTATTCTCAGGTACCTTTGAGGCACTCTGTTTCAGAGTCTCTTATTTCCATCTTCCTCATCTTTAGAGCTACGAGCCTATTCTGACGTTGATTGGGCTGGTGATTTCACGGATCACAAGTCAACTACTAGATTCTGTGTTTTTCTTGGTGATTCTCTTATCTCTTGGAAGAGTAAGAAGCAAGATGTCATTTCTCGATCATCTACATAAGTTGAGTATCGTGCTATGGCCTCGACCACTTGTGAGATTGTTGGTTGCGTTGGTTACTCTCTGACATGGGTGTTTGCCTTTCCCAACCTACACCATTGTACTGTGATAATCGGAGCGCGATTCAAATTGTACGCAATTCACTTTTTCATGAGCGAACCAAGCATATTGAGATTGATTGTCATGTTGTTCGCCACCATCTTCAGACTGGCATTATCACGTTACCATTTCTTTCTTCCATTCACCAGATTGTTGATTTGTTCACGAAAGTTCACCCTACCTCGCATTTTTATTTTTTATCTAACAAACTCTCGATGTTTCTCATAGCATCGTGAGTTTGCGGGGGGGATATTAGCATATAATATTATTATTATTGTCAAGGGTAGTTTAGTCATTTATCTTTTGTTATGTTAAGCTTATAGAAAAGCCCCTCTTGTAACCTAAAATATTCAGGCTTCATTAATAGAGTTCTTTATCTCTTTCGTCTCCTTGATTTCTACATTTATCTTTAATAGATTCTTAATTCCAAAATCTTGAAATTTTCCAAAATTCATATTTTGTGTAATAATAAAATATCCTCCGTAATCATGTCCTATATTCAAAAATTGAATTAAACATTTGTGGTAGCATTTGTTCTCTACTAGTAGAATATAGCCTTGGGATCGTTCACATGTTTTTCCATCGTATTCAAAAATACAGGGTTTGGGACGTGATTTGTGGGGACCCGACTGCAAACTGAATATACTTATCATAATGGTATCCTAGGTGACCGACGAGGACCCAAAAATCACTCCTATGAACCCTAGACATTGATACGAGGCCGCGAACTACGTTCAAGATGATCGTTGAGCTATCTTTCAAATTGTACGCATTACATAAGCAACCATATATCAAGTACGGTGTTGTGCAGCCAATTTGGAAAGGCTAACTGAAGGCATTTTGAATAGATCCACCCCATTAAGTTTATCATTGAATTTAAATTTTTATACACGGATGTAAATACGTCGAGGTAAATTTTCCATGTTTAAAAAATATCAATCAAAATATACCAAATAATATAGAAAAACGAGACCCGTTTACAAAAACATTGCCTTACATAACGAGGACATGCCCGGTTAGACTTTGAGATCATCTCGAAGCGCCTCAATGTATAACCAAGCCATTGCTCGGTAATATATGAAGGCAGAAACTAGCTTCGAAATGGTGTGAGGCTATAAAAAAATGAAGTACGAATAATCCTTCACGCTAAATCCATTTGCGAGGTGAAAACACCCGAGTTGGTTAGAGAATTCTATGGTGATAAGAAAATAAGGGGAAATGGAAGTCTCTATAGACTCCATCGGCCTAAACAATGTTTTCCTTAACGACTATTTCCTAGTGCCCTACATCGAGAGATTGGTCGAAGCAACGTGCAATCACGGACTGCTATCCTTAAGAAAACCCTAGTGGGATATGACCAAATTTTCATTCATCTCAATGCCCGAACGATAAACCGTATTTGCAATAGAACGAGGTGTTTATCGATACGAAGTGATACCAGTCCCTCTTAAGAACGTGGAGGCGACCCACTTACGGCTTGTAAACAGTTGTTTGTCGAATACGATCTCGAAAAAACAATGGAAGTCTATATAGACAAAATGCTACCCAAATCAAAACCTTCATACGACTACTGTTCCACCTCGGAAAATGTTTCAAGATGTTGAGAAAGTACCACATGAAGCTGAACCCTTCGAAGCCCATCTTCAGGGTCTCATCGAGAAAATTCTTTGGAATACTTTGCTGCAATCGAAACCACCTCAATGAGCAATTGGTGGTCCCTGATACCTTGAACGATATTTGAAACCCTTGAACCAGATATTCAGGATATAATTTCTTTCTTGTATTTTCCTAGCATTAAAGCAAATGATCTGAGAGGACTTGGTGAATCTAACGGTTTGATTTTTCACCTCGTGAATTAGATCTTAACGAGGTCCGAGGTAGAAATCACCTTGGAATTGCAAGGTAACTTAGACCGAGTAGTTTATGCAAAGAAAAAAATAAAGTCAAGGAAATTTTATGGATTTTGATATCAAATTGAATATTTATTAGAGGAAGAAAAAAATGGGCAAAGAAAACGGCAAATATCGTTGATGAAAGTTAAAACCTTCCGGCAATAAGGAAAGGTCAAAAGGTCGGACTCCCAACCAAAGAAAAATCCTCGCAAACGAGGTCGTTATGGATTTTCTCAAAGTCACGTCGTTTTGCAATCAAAACGACAAAGCTTGTACGAAAATAGATGTGTACATTTTCACCTCATTGAAGATCTCACGTCAACATTATAGTCCATCAACCATTCCATACTTAATGGACTTGGGGGCTTATTGTTGATGATGGATTTCATCCCCGGACAAAATGACATATTGTCTGTCATTGCATAAATACGACATGCCATTTAGTGTCTTGACCGAAAAAACATGTCGTTTGTCCTCTAAAAGATATGGCGGCGAAAGTAATAATCTTTTAGCAAAAATTCTATATTTAATTAATATGGTAAACATTAATTAAATAAAGTTTGTTATTTGATAAAGTGTCAAGTATATATTTGTCATTTATTATCTTTTTGCACCATGATCAAAATTGAGGGGGTTAAGTAACAATTTTCTCACTTTTGATGCACAATATGCGAATAATATTGAAGTCTATAATTAGACTTGATACTCTCCACAAATCAAGAGATTGAAAGGGCAATTTTGACACCTTTATCATCACTTTTTTTAGGAGAATACGCATACAAACTTGGTCAAAATGACAAAAAGCCTAGCACTTTACACATGTCAACCATGAGTGCATGAGAAGAAGGTCAAGTCCAACCACTATCGCTAAAAACAGAAGAAAGTGGAGGTATCCAACGTGTACATGCAAAGAAGCTTATAAATACATAAGAAGAATGCATTTAAAAGGGGATTTGGGGGGAGAAGAACAAGTTTAGAGAGTAAAGACTACAACAATCATATGGAGAGGATTTATATTTCATATTACTCATTGTATGAGATGTATTTTTCACCTCGTATTTACACATCGTTTTTGTCACCTTGTTTCTGAGCTTTTCTTCATGTCTTCCTCATATTGTATTCACTTCGATTCAATAATAAAAGTAGAGAGACAGTAGTCAACTACCGCTTGAGATGAACCTCTATGAAAAAACATCGGTGTCATTTTCCTTTTCGCTTTATATTATATATATCTTCATAATTTATATGATATATTTGCTGTGATCTTGGCGAGTAAGACGGAATATCGGGATTCATACGGCAATATTCGTAGACATAACAATAAAATGGATTACAATTAATCCGCGACAATTGATGGTGATTTTTGGCATCAACAGTGATATGTATAAATAGTTATGAAAACAAACTGAAGATCCGCTTGTTCACCTGTAGCGTGTAGGCTTAACTTCCTGGTAATTTTTCACATTTTTCCGGGCGGGTGACTTCGGGTGAAGTACTTTTTTTTTTTTCTTCTTATGGCGTTTAAGTATCTCCCATATCAAAAATTACATTTGCAAAAACTTCGACGATTCTCTGTAGCCATGCTTCTCGAGCTGTAAATTAAGTGAGTGAATGCCGAAGTATCGAGCTTAGTAAATTAAGTGAATGCCATAAAAGTCGTCCTATATGTAACATATTTGTTTGTAATACACTTCGTTGATTAAGAATTTTAAGTCATTCATCAATTAATTCAGCCTTATATTTTTTTTTTTTTAATAATTCATGTTGTTATTGCATTTATTTCATTTCGTTTGATTAAGAGTGAACAAAGGCCGTTAGAGAATTAGTTCCATCTGAATTATTGCATTGATTAGTTTATTTTTAATTTTTTATTCATTTCTTTATTTTACTCGGTAGTAATTTCACTTTTTTAAATATATTATAGTTCTATTGCAAGTCAAAATGCGGTTAGGCCGAACTTAAACAGTTATATCGGTAATTGATCAAATTAGTTTCAAACTTCAATAGCGCAACTTTTGATTCTAAAATTGAAAAGTCCAAACAATACGGTAATAAAAAAAAATTATAAATAGTTTTAAGAAAACTAAACCGAAAAACTCGTTTGTTCACTCCTAATTTATGCGGTAATATTTTGAAGCACAGTGTATACAAATTCGATAATCCAACCCATGACTTCTGTATACATTCCCTTTTGGAGCACCTGTAAATCCTCCGTAGTATTCTAATTATTTGAATTTTTTTATAAATTAGCAATCAATTCATCTTAATATATTAATATTAATCAACTATAGTATTCAAAAATTTAAAGGTGACTTATGACCGAACAATGTAAAGAAGCAAGTATACCAATTAGTAAACTCTTGCCGGTTACTCACAGAGAAATCTTTTTTTTTTAGAGACGATATTTTTTATAGAAGAATATTACATGTAAAGACAGGTATAGTTTAAATCAACGATATTAGCGGCACAAGTATCTAATGTTGAGTCAACAAGAGCGGCAGGGGTCCAATTAATGTTGACAAAAAGCTCCATCACAAATTAGCTAAAATCCGTCAAACTGAGGCCACATGGTGTCTAATGCATTGGTACGTATCGCTCCCACGTGGCACTGGGTCTCGCTCCCTTTCTCTTAGTCGCCACGTGAGAGCAACGCGTGCCAGCTCATCAAACGCCATGTAGCCCCACTATGTTGGGCATTAGCCAATTTGGACGAAATTTTTGGTCAAACCCTCTTTAAGCAACAATGAGCACAATTACCTACCGCCAAAAACATCATTGGACCCCTACAGCCCCACTTGACTCAACATTGGGTACTTATGTTGTAAATATCATTCGTATATGTAATTTGTTATATTTATTTTCATTGGATTGACTGTAACTAGAATCAAATTCGTACTCTTTGAGTATATATTAGAGCTCCTAAAATTTCTACATCTAAGAAGGAATGAAATGTTTCAAGGAAGTTTGTTAATAGCACTACAAATAACACAACATGAAGAATGCGTTGACTAGAAGATACAGAGTTGACTTCTTATCAGCTGGTGTTGCCAATCCTCTAAAACTAGTTACTTACCTTCTGTCTCACCGTAACTCGTACGACGAGAAACTGAAACCGGAGCGTCCTTCATTCGTGGATTTCAACTCTAGTTTCTGAAATGGGATGTCAAATTCATTAAAGTACATTTGTTCATCAGATATTGTGTTCTATAGTGGAAAGATAATGTTAACATTAAAACCAAAAACAAGGATTCCACAACCGTTTAAGAGGGGGTTTACATCCATTAATTAAGTCCTTAATAGTAATATCTATTATTGTTAGGGATATACGTGGCTTAAGTACCAATAAAATTAGTGTTTTTTGGGTGACATAATCCCATTCTTTGTTTTTCACGGGTTAATTACCCAACTTCTTGATAAATGTGTCTTTGGGGTACTTAATCTTAACACTATGGGAACTTGCGGAGCCACATAAATTATAACATTCGTTAATTTTTCTGCGATTAAGAAACAACGAGATTATGCGCCCCAATACACTAGTAAATCGGTATTTATGCCGCAAACATGCCTTTATATTATTAGGGTATTTAAGTATTTTACAGTTTAGTTTCAATTATAGTTGTGTTAGCCTTATAAGCGCGTCAGTAAATTTAGAGGCTACGATATGAGGTTTGCGTTTCCTACACTTGAGCATCACAAGAGAGAGTCGGGCCGGATTGAGCTATTTTGTTACGCTTATCAATAGAGAGTTCTCATTTCTCTTCTATTATCTATCCGGGTCTTAAAATCTGCTAATATCACTGATATTTTGTTCCTAAAACGACTATTCATAAATAGAAACTTGATTACAATGGTTTCTTAGAGAGGAAAATACCAAAACCATGATGTGTTCATGACCCGAAGGAGGAAAAAAAAAAAGGCCATAACTATTTTCTTTGTGGAGGAGAATCATATTTAGATTTAAGCGATATTAGCGGCAAATACCCAAAAGATAGATGAAAGTGGCAGCGTATTCCACTTTTTTTCTGTCGCGGCGATATGTTTTTAATTATGCTACATAGAATTGTACAGTTTTGACATATACGCCAAAAAAAAAAGTGGTATATCTCTCCACTAAATTTCACCTAACTTACAAGTAAATTTGCGGCAAATATCCCATAATATACGCTACAAATCAAGAGAGAAAAGACCTGCTATTAGGATCATAGTAGAAGGCATTGATGGAGCCATCGCTACACGAGAAGCATACATAGTAAAACCCGGCTATAGTTAATCCGCAGTCCGTTCCCACGACAAAGTATTGCTCTTTCCATCTCTGCACCCTCAGCAATAATTATAGAATTATTATACTTTAAAAAATATGATCTGATATTTTATGTCATTGAGTAAACGGATGACGCGTGAAGTTACCATAAATACAGTGACGGAACCACGTTGTGGTCAAACTGGGCCAAGGCCCCTGTAACAATTTTTTATTTACATAGTAGAGGCCTATATTTTTTAACATTTTTTTATGAGAAGCCCAAGTGGCCCTCCCCAATACATCAATCATTCTTCTTTAAGTGGCCCCCTCAATAGTCAATACTCAATACCTCATTCTTATTCTCTCTTGCCACTTTCCCTCTTTTTTTACTCTGAGTCTATCAAACTCATTTCCCATAAATAAATAAATAAACATGATATACTTTTCATACTTTCAAAAAAACAAAGCGTCAATAAAGTAGCTTGCCTTTTATTGAAAAGAAAAAAGAATAATTTGCTGCGAAAGTTATTAAACTCATCAATTTTTTTTACAAATAAGTCACTAAACTCATAGTTTGACCGAGAAACTCATCAAACTCATCAATTTCTTATAAATAAGTCACTACATATACTTACATGTCATATGCGAGTCTTTCTCGACCATTCGAGCTAGTGTAAATTGGTAAAATGATAAAGACTTTTTAGCAATAAATCTAGTGTTACTATATAAATATTGACTTGTATTTTGTTAATTTTGTTTTATTTCATAATTAAATTGTAAATTTGGAATTTTTCTGGTATATTTTTAGTTTTTTAAATTCAATAGATGTACAACTAAATTTTCAAATGCAATGGATATTTTATACTATAATTCTATAACAACTGTAAAAAAATCAACTTAAATGTATATAAAAAAAGAGAAATTAATAATAGGGAAAAAAATCGGCCCCCCATATTATGAAATTCTAGTTCCGTCACTGCATAAATATGTACTGGTAGTTGCTCATATCCAAGTATTTTCCACCATCAACTTCCACTTGGTTCTAATTGTAAGGAAAATTAATAAAGAGAGCAGATATAAATAAAAAAATATTACATATATTTAAATAATTAATTAATAAATCACGAGCTCTTACCGCAAGAGGACTAAAGGAAGAAAACTTGGTCCAGTGTCGTATATCGTCTTCCGGTCTGTCAGAAGTTACAAAATGATTAAACAAGAAACATGTTCTTTATTCTGGATTTTTCTTTAAAAGCATAGCGTGATTATTCATAACCTAATAGATTTGATCGTTGGAAAGAAAACGTACGTTGCTTCCCATTTACCCGTGAAGAAAGTATAGTTCTTGGTATCAACAATTTCACCTTCCCAAAACGTTACAACCTGACAGAAATCGAAATGGAAAAGTGCAAGCATGAATGCATGAAATTCTATCGTCCAGCTTTTCTCCTCTTTGCATTACTTACTTAATAATGATTATTAATAATCATGGTACTTATGCCGACAATACATACCATAATAATTTTCTGCGGGCTAAAATTATAATCTCGTCTAAATATTTTTAATATCTTAATTAGATCATAAACTCTCCCGAGTGGAGTGATTGGAGCTGGCTTTTCGAACTTCGTTAGTTTTAAGCTGAGGATTGAGGGAAAGGGAATGATTCAGTTTGGGTAGGCCGATCCAACAGGGACTGTAGCAAAAAGCCTACTAGTTTAGCCCAATATGATGTCAGCCCCTGCCATCAAATTTTACTTCGCCTTTGAGCCGTAAGCCCAACCAAATTTTAGTCGATGTCTTTATTCCTATCCAAACTCAGCCCAAGCCCAAACATTTATCCTTTCTCTCTCTTCGCACGAGTTAGTCACTGTTGGATCTCAATTCACGGATCTGCAAAGAACACGAATAACACCAAAAGAAATCGAACAGAAAAATAAAGGACTCAAACTTTTGGGAGAAGAAATTCTCTTGATTAATAATCGAAGGCAATACAAGAAGATAAACTCAAAATTCTAATGGACTCTACACAATACAAAGTGTACATGCTAGGTATATTTATAGCCTCACATAGGCGAAACCCTAGCTAACCAAATCGCACAAAATCAGGAAACTACCCTAAATAATCCTATCAAATCTTTGACTTGATCTTTGCTTGTTCCTCAAGCTACGCGTCTTCCTTTCTGGGTAGAGTTTCCTTTTCCTGCCCGGACAGTCTCTCTGTCCCCGAGCTGACCTGCTCGTATGCTCCGGGCTGAGCTTGCCTTCTATCCGGACGTTCTGCTCGTGTTCACCCGAGCTGGGCTGAACGGCTGTCCGTCTTCTGTTCTGGTCGGTACCCGGGCTGACTCCTCGCAAGTGTTTCTGCCCGTCCTGGGTTCTGGTCGTCACCCGGACTAAGTCAAGCTTAAGCTCACAGTCACGAGGCTCCAACACCTCATTTGCCACTTCCGCAATATTTCCGCAATTTATTATTTTTTCGTATATTAATTAGGAAACTCATTTTCAAACCTAAGGATTTTCCCTACAGGTTTAAGTATATTGTACTCTTTGTTGATGCTGAAATTTGCACCGAACTTTCTAGCGGCCCAATGTCGTTGTACGGGCCGGGCCCAACGTCGTGTGTTGACCGTGAATGGGCTGTAAGGCATTGACTCTTTGGCACCTCGGGTCAGACGGATCCTCCTCTGTCAGTGGACCGTGGGTCCAGGCTCTGTCCGCTGCGTGTAACCTTGTCGCCACTGGTGAACCGGGCTGGGTTACAAGCAGGGGATGGCACTTAGGGACGCGGTCTCCACGTAAGGAGGATCTCGGTGAGATCCCGATGTGAATCCTGACAGACGAGATCCCTCCGCCTGGTTTCTAACGTCGATGTGGGTCTACGGCCGGTCCGCAACGTTAGTACACACAGACAGAGGTACGGTAACACGTGTCCGCAGATCGGAATCTAAACAGGCGGGATCGTACAGTCGTGTCAGAACCTTGTCCAGAGCTTCCGCCCTAGTCGTTTCCTCTGCGGTCCGGATCTCCAGATAGTCTCCGGAGGTTTTAGACCTCTCGACCCATATTGTGGGTCCTGATACGGGGTCCTCGGTTTATCCGTGAAGTCGGTATATCTACTCGAGATCATGGACGAGGGGATAGCACGAACACCACGTAAAACAAAACCTAGTGGGGAAGGTCTTATTCCTCGCGCCCCGCTCTAGCCATATTCCTCGCGCTCAGAACCTGGGCAAAAAAGCACCCGAGGTCAGGGAGTATCGGGGGGGCTAACCCCTGATTCACCTACGACGCTAAATATTCGGCAAGTACCCGAGGGGGGAGGCATTTTCAGAGGGAGGAGGAAAGCTCTAGGCAAGCTTTAGAGAGAGGAAGGCGAATAAAGAGTCGGTTTTTGAGTTGTTTCCGATGATTGAAATGAGAAATCCAAGGCTCTATTTATAGGAAGAGCCAGGGATTCAAATGCGATTATAAAATACTCCGGGAAGCCCCTGAAGTAAATTTATATAGCTTTTTTACTCCCCGAGATATTTTGAAACCCAATTCGCAAGTTTCGTACTCACCCAAGGTCCCACGCGCCCGCACACGCGCTTACTTGCGCCTTACTCCGGCCCAAAACTTGGCCACCAAGTTGATGACATCATGGCGATGATGTCAGCAGCCAAGTGGGCCCGTGGAGGGTGTGTGGGGCCGTGGGTGACATGTGGCAGCGTGTGGGGCCCTGCGGGGTCCTGTGGGGCCCGCTCGGGGTGCTTACGGGATCGTTTTTTGGTCCTGGATGTGTCCCGAGGCCGAATTTTACAAACTTTATGTTCTTTTCGGGTATCCTGATATTTTTAAAAATATCTGGATACTTCGTTTCACGAAAACGGATCTCCGGTGAATATTTTTCTTAAATTTGAATATAAATTAAATAAAAGAAAACGTTAATTAAATAACTTTTCTTTTATTAATTTACGAAAATCAATTCGGTAAAACACCCATAACACTATCGATATTTTTTTATTCAATTTTAAATTGTCCATCTTGTTATTCGATATTTTGTTATTCGATTTTCCCTACGCTTTATTTTTTTTTTTAAATAGAAAATTTTATAAGTTTAAGATTAAGAAGTAGCGACCAAAAAGTGGGTCGTTACATGCGTAAAGTGTATGTGTTTTCCGTCTCCATCTATGATTCTCATTAATTTATAGTGACGTGTAGTAGTATCCTCATAATAAATAACGTTGTAATAAAACATGGTAAATGAAAGTCGTGTATTCGATTTTCCCTACGCTTTATTTTTTTTTTAAATAGAAAATTTTATAAGTTTAAGATTAAGAAGTAGCGACCAAAAAGTGGGTCGTTACATGCGTAAAGTGTATGTGTTTTCCGTCTCCATCTATGATTCTCATTAATTTATAGTGACGTGTAGTAGTATCCTCATAATAAATAACGTTGTAATAAAACATGGTAAATGAAAGTCGTGTGGTACATCATTACAAAATAACGGGAAACATGTCCGTGACCGGAAATAGGGGTGACGTAGTATGTCCACGTGCTTATTTTTTTTTTAAGTGATAAAAAATTAATGCCATTATCTAGTGGTTAGACGCAAGAGTCATATTATTATTTTGACCGAGAAATCGGTTGCCGTTATCGATGGATTTATTGTTTGGTAATGGTTTTCGTTAGCATGTTATTTAAGGTTGAAAATCCTAATTGGATTTATAACACCAACATCGGGTTTGCTATATCAAAGTCGGGGTTGCTATGTGTCACGGGGTTAAGCTTGTAGCGGAAATAGCTTATCCGTGATGGCTCGAGTTCACCGAGAACACGGCAGCCACTATCTTGCGTTCCCTTGATCGCTCAAGCACCAAGCAAGAACGCACCCGATACGGTCCGTGGTCCCATACCCACGCACCGGAACCCGTCTCCATGCACCCTAAGACAATACTCTCACGCACACAAGCATATTTACGGGCTCCCGGGCCCAACCAAATCAAACTCTTTACTAATCTGGAAAGAATGTTTACAAAGGCGTGAGCAAGACACAATCCCTTGCCTCTACGCTGCAATCGAGTATAAATAAGCTATAATACAACAAGTTGGCGGTTTCCAACTTAAACCGCCAAGGACACTTGTACGGACAGGATGCGCACGCGCTGCGCGCACGTGGCGCTCGTCTAGGCCTCCTCGCCCCCACGAAGGTTGCTGCTTTCAACCTCTCATCCACGTGCCTTGCCCACAACGCTGCGCACTCTCAACTGCTCCTACACGTGGCGTGCATCTAGGCTGCTCGGTCCACCCGCACGAGACTTGGCGCGCCCACGTGATGAGCACAAAATCTGCCTTGGTCTTTAACCGCAAAGGGCATGTGTCACGCCCGAGTGTCTTGCTGCTTGATTCTGACCGCTGCCCTTCATGCCACACGCCAAGGACAAGCACAACCCTCGGATGAGTTATGTAACCGCTGCCAACCGTCTGCACGTGGCGCCCTCTCTCCGCCCGAGCACGTGGCGTGCGCTGGGTTTTCGCATACTCCAGCGCACAACTTGCCCAGCTCTTCAACCCAACAGTTAACCGCATCCAACTTCCCTCTGCGTCGCCCCTCGCATGTGCCGGCCATACGCACTGTCCGCCTTGCACGCGCCCCATACGCGCGCTGCCTTGTTGTCCCGTGCACCCAGCACGGACAGCCACTCAATTCAGCCCCGGCTCTCTGGTGCGCCCTTTTCGCACCGCACGGCTTGCCACTAACAATCACTGTGCCCTCTATTCATGTGAGTTTGTACCCGCAATGTGTTGTACACGGCCCACATATAACCGTGCCAACGCTTTCCCTAACATTACCCGCAAGGTTCCCCACTCCTTCGGGCATGCCCGTGCCATCAACGGGTATCAATTGTTAGGGGGCTAACACTATGTATGAAGTCGGGGTTGCAGTGTCTGAAGAGGGGGTTGCTAATCCCTCATTTCGCATATAGCAACCTCGACTTTGGACATATCACAACCCATAATTTGGTGTCATCCTCATAATTAGATATAAAATACTAACATATTTTTTGTCTAGGTTGGTATGTGCGAAGTCATATATTACAACCCGATGCAGGATATCCCCGACTTTAGTTGTTTCTATCCCCGAAGTTGATGATTATTATCCCCGACGTTGGGGTTGTTATACCCGATGTCGGGGATAACAATCACCAACTTCAAACCTATCATCCCCGAATTAAAGGATAGCAATCATTGATGTCGGTGTCATCATCGTAGAATGACTTCAACCCTAAACACATACCAAATCTCTATATCTTCTCTTCTGCAATGCAAATGAACCCTATAAACGAAGACTATATGAAACTCAAATCGAGGACTATAATGAAACTCTGAAAGCAAAACGATGAACAGAGATGCATAAATGAAGTAATAATAATAAAAAAAATCCTTGAAATGAATGAGGATTCTGCGACGACGTTAGGTAAAAGAATAAAGAAGCGAGTCGAAAGTTATGATCGAGTCTCTCAGCGTCGACATTTGCATAAAAGAGAAAATTATGTTTGAGACTTTAGCGAGTTGGTCTTGAATAAGAAAAAAGAATAAAAAAAAGTTAAAAGCAAATAATGTAACTTTTTAATTTTCGAATTTAGCAGTTTGATAACTATTTTCGATTTTTTTTTTCTTCCATAAAAGTGGTGTATTTTCCTTTCTAAAACCTAACCAAATTACATGGCATACCACATAGTTGGATTGATACACAGTTGCATATAATATATCCTTACTTATTAAGGAAAACTCATTGCATGGAATATGGATTATATAAATATTTGAGATGCCCAATTGTAAGAAATCTACATCTCATAAAATAGTAATGCTTTTTAATAAGCATTTAATTTTTTTTTTTTAAAAAGCTTTAAAAGCAATTAAATATGAGAAGAAGTCACTATGAGAATTTTTAAATTTGTCGAATTCGTCAGTAACTTTGTATATAAAATTCAAATTTAAAACATTATGTACTTTTATCCTGAAAATTTACTAATTCTATCAATGAAAATAAATAATTTAAATATGTTGTTAAATTTGATCAGATATATTGTATTTGTGTCGCATACGAAAAGATAATGTGTAGTACTTTTACTACAAATATCCTTAAAACATTATATCAGAGATCAAGTAAAAATTTTACTACACAGTATCTCGGAAATATCCACCGATATTTTGATCGGCATTCGATATATCCGCGAAATTATGCGATATTCTCGGCAAGCGATATATATTTTTCTTCGGATTTATCCATCGACATACCCGTCGGCAAGCGATATATCCGTAAATTGGAGAGTGCGAAACGATATATCGAATGCCTAGAATCATTCACAGGCTTCGTCAAACCTCGTTTGAAATTATACACAAAAAAGGTCAATTACATTATTTTATTAATTCCCTTGCTCTTGGTTTGCGCGACCAACTTGAACTATTCCATGTGCTTTGATAATAATTTCAACGATTTTGACTGAATTTGCCAGCCACAAAGGAATAATACATTAATGTAAGAGTTTAAAATGTGACGGTTTCTCTAGCTCCGTGCTTGATTACGTACGATCACCGTCCGCCGGAGAGAAGCGACTCGGGGACGGAGGTCGATGCGTGAGAGAAAAATGCCTTTTCCGTCGATGATGAAAACGACATTGCGAACTCGTCGAACCCTTCACGTCCCCCAGTGGTGAAGGTTGTCAGCCCCAGCGCGGACAGCCCCAGTGTCGACATCTCCGGCATTGCCACGTCACCAGCCAGATACTGCACCACCTGCCTCATGCTCGGCCTCATCGCCGCGTCCGAGTGCGAACACAGCAGCCCCAGCGTCAGCACCAGCTCCACCTCCGCCTCTTCTTCCACAGACACAATGGGACCCAGCTTCGGGTCACGCGCCTCCGTCACGCACCCTCGACTCCAAAACGCGAACACCCGGTCGACCAAGACGACGTCGTCCGCACCGCCAAGGCCCTCAATGGGGCGCCGCCCGCACGCGACTTCCAGAAGGAACGCGCCGAACGCGAAGACATCAGTGGCGGCCGTGGCCTTGCCCGTGCGTGTGTGCTCAGGCGCTAGGTACCCGAGCGTGCCAACCACGCGTGTCGTCTGCGGGTCCGTCCCGTGGTCATACAGACGCGCTAAGCCAAAGTCACCGAGCCTCGCGTTGAATTCACCATCGAGAAGGACGTTGCTTGCCTTGACGTCTCGGTGGATGACAACTTGGTCCCACTGCTCGTGGAGGTAGAAGAGGCCAGAGGCGACACCGTTGATGACCCGAATTCTTTGTTTCCAGTCCAGCGTCGTTTTGGGCCGGTCGTACAAATACTTATCCAAGCTTCCGTTGGGCATGAAGTCGTAGACGAGCAAGAGTTCTCCTTTCCGGCGACAGTACCCAAGAAGAGGGACCAAATTCCGGTGGCGAAGCCGTCCCATGCTGGCAATCTCCGCCACGAATTCCCTCATCCCTTGGCGGGACTCGTGGCTGACTTTCTTGACAGCGACCTCGACCTTTGTCGCCGGTATCACTCCCCGGAAAACCCTGCCGAAGCCACCGCTGCCTAGAAGTTCCTTGTCCTTGAACCCTCTTGTCGCAATGTACAAGTCTTTGTACTTATACCTGTCGGAAAATAATGAAGAGAAGATTAAGATTTTGAATGAAGTTCTCAACTTTTATTTGAATTATTTGTGCTATTTTAATCAATGTTAGAATTGACACGTTATTGATTAGATGCTATCCACTTCTAACACGGATATTTTATAAGCAACGAGTTTCCCGATATATTTTACAGACTGTTATAAACTAATTTTCCCGATATATAGTTTCCCGATAATACATGTAATGTATTATAAACTAATTTTACCAATATAAAGGCCCAACTACTGATTTATGGCTATTCCTTTAGTTATTTGGAATAATTAACCAAATAAATCTAAAAATATTTCATTATAAATTAATATTAACACGACGATCAAAAAAATATTATATGATTGAAGTTAGTAATTTAACTAATTTAATATGTTCGAAACTTGAAGAAAGAAAAAAAAAACAATATAAGAGCCCCACTAATAATATATGACTATTCCTTTGGGTATTTTGAGTAATACCCAAATGTCTGTTAGAAAGATTATTGCTGAGAATTTATCGATAATTGTTGGTAAACAATTTCGGCGAGTACTCGTCGGAAAATTGCAGCAACTAAAATCGTGATTACAACTTGGTACAAAATGACGAAAGGATGTAAATTCTAATGAACGAATGAAATGTAGATATAATATCTATGATAATTTCAAAACTTGATATAACCGTGATAAATTAATAACGCGAGGATTATAACAATTTATTTTACTACCGAAGTTATTAGTTTATAATTATAGAGCACTTATTTATAGCATATTGGTCTTAAATCAGAACCGGACAAAAATATAATTTAATTAAAATTATTAATCTATTAAATAGTACCTTTGAGGGCCGTACTCTAGCTCCCATTCTTCGAGCACTTCCACGAACTTTCTCCTCCGTTTCATGTAATAAACGATCCCATAACTGATCAAAGCAGCTAAAACCAAGCAGATCACTGGCAATCCAACGGTCAAAAGCTTAGACTTCGGCTTCGGACCGATTCGAGGCAGGCTCGGGAGCTTCGAGATCTCGAGCTCTTGAGCTCTTCCGTTGACCTTGAAGCTCGAACCCAGCACATAATGAGAAGTCAACACGGATCCGGTGGAAGACGAGAATCCGACGTACATAACGTCGAGCAGTATGGGAGAGAGATCGCGGACTAAGGACAGAAGAGGCTTCTTCGGCTTGTCGACGTTGACTGGAGCCATTGTGACATCAGTCCTCTTCAAAATGCCGTCGTATTCGATCCAGACTACCATTGGCTTACCGCTGATCAGTGTCAGGTTCCGAAACACGCCTTTTTTAGCTTCCCAAAAGCCGGCCGGCTCAGCTGCTTCGGATCTGAGCCCGTTGATGTCGATGCCGATGTGGTTGTCATTGATGTCGTCGAACTCGTTGCTCTGAATCGTGTCGAGCTCGACAGCGAAGACGTGGTTGCTGAAATTCCCGTTATTGGTTCCGTTGAAGAGGCCGAGGTACTGGCTCTCGATCGCGCCCGGGAGGCCGCGGGAGGGAGAGATCACAAAGGCGATGCCGTGGCCGCTGAGCGTGGCGTATTGGGATCGGATGGCAAAGACGAAGGAGGCCGAGAAGGAGGAAACGGTGCCGTTTGGCGAGGCCTTGAAAGTAACCGGATACGGGTAGTAAGCATGTCCTTTCACCTGTCTTGTCTCGTTTGTGAGGCGGAGAAGGCTGTTTTTTGTCACGGCGGCGAAGCCGTCGAGGGCCACGTCAGCGGGCTTGAACCCGGGATAGAGGAAGCTTTGATCGCCGGAGAGAGATGTTATGAGTGAGAGAAGGAATAGAGTATGAAACAATAGGGCTGTCATTTCTGGCAATTGGTTTCAGCTTAGAGAGTCTCTCTTTCTGGCTTTAAGGATAATTAAACTTGTGTTTCAATTAATAGTATATATTAAGAATTTAATAGGTTAAATATATATATATAATGTATATTGTTTATAAAATATGTTTGTAACTAAGTTGACCTTAAAGGAGAACAGACTAATAAAACCAAAGTGACGTGGCAGAAAATCTAAAAAAGAGCAAGCAACGTTTCATTTTTGGATAATTTTTTGTAAAATATTTAATGTTACTAAATAATTCTTACTTTCATAAGCTCTCATAAAAAATAAAAATAAAAACAATTAATACCCTAAATTAGAGGTGTCAAATGGGCCGGGCCGGCCCAAACCCACTCGCCCCGACTCGTAAACAAAGCGGGTTTGCCCTGCCCGCTCAGTTTTTTTGTGAGGCGGGCTGCCGGCCTAAGCCCACTCGCCCCGACTTGTAAAAAAAGCGGGTTTTCCCCGCCGCCCCGAAGCCAACATAAACCCGCTTCGGGGCCAATCCGCCTCTCCCTGTTTAAAAGCTCACATTAACCACACTTTTATATTTAAAAAAATATTAAGTTATAATATTAATACTAATGAAAATATACAAAAATACTCAAAATAATTTTATTACAGAATTGATTCTATATAGTTTTTTAATTTTTCAATTAAACAATTTTAACTTCATAAATCATTCAAAATTCGCTAATCGATTTGAAATTTTTTTTAATTACAGTCTTGGTATACTATAATATATGATTTCTAAGAATATGTTTCGATTTCTAAGTATGTGATTAATTTTATTTGCATTATGTTACTCGACTTTCAAAATGAGTATTCGAATATCGAGCAAACATAAAAATATTAAAGGTATTATTGTTCATTACTCTATTCATTATCTTTAATTTGTATTGAATTTCGTTTATACGTTCCACTCAAATATGTAAATAATTACTACATATCAACCCGGAAAAATCAAACCCGGTTTTGTTTATGAAATGCCCACTAAATTCAACCCGTAAAAGCCCACAAAATTTGACTCGCAAAAGCCCGCCCGGCTTGGCCCCGTGACATTGTGGGTTCGGGTTCATGGGCCGGGGTGGGCCTTGATGGATTTTCCGAAACCCGCCCAGTCCTGCACATTGAACGGGGCTGGTAAAGCCCGCCCCGTTTAATATATGGGCTTAACATGTTGCGGGTCAGGCCGGCCCACCCCAGTCCACTTGACACCTCTACCCTAAATCATAAATTAATTAGCAATATGTATTGGAGTTGATAATTACAATAGAACATCGATAAATTAATACGCGATAAATTAATAATATCGATTAAATAATATTTTCGCTCGGTCTCAATTCGGGATCAACCAGCTAAATTAATAATTTGCTAAATATATAAAATAATAATATTTTGTTGGAAGTATATAGGTCCCAAATAATATATAAACTAATATTTCAATGAAATATAATATTATTACATAACTAATTATTAAATCACAATAAAAATATAACATGATACATAATTAATTATAAAATCATTTGAAATGAAAAGATAACATTATAATTAGTCATATACTGTTTGGTAGACAACTCAAACTGTTTTTGTTTTCTCTATTGAGAATTTTATAGTTATAGTGTAAAAAACTCTTGCAGTTGTTTTTAAATAATTGTTAGGTACACATTTTTGTTTTTTATTTTTTAAAAATAAAACTACATAATAACTTTTTGGAATACGATTCGATTTTTTCCTTAAAAAATTAAATATTTAATACATTAATAAAATTAAAAAATATTATTACATCAATAATACAATAACATAAATATTATATTATGGTGTAAAATTAAATACAATCATGTTTAACGTATCAAAGTTATACTATATAGTCTAAATAATCAGGTTTAACATACATCAAAAGTAAAATATCCCATGTCATTTTATTCCATTATTTTTCACCAACATTATATTAAACATAGTACTCGTGTGAATTGTATGTTCACCACAACAGGTCGTCCATATTCATTTTTCCTCTTCACACAATTAAATTATGTCCCAACATCACATAGGTCAAGTCAGATTCAGCGCCGGCACTGGTGTCGCAGTTATCGTTGATGTCGCAGTCGGCATCAAGACTTTGAAGGCTCCATGGTGAAGTCTAGAGGTGAAAATTGGTATCCATTTTTCGGTTTGTCTCTGTTCCGATACCGGTATCGGATCGATTTTAAAAAATTCCAAGAAATTTAGTTTAAAACTGAGAACTAGTACTTCTCGGTCCCGTTTTTAGAACCGAGAACCAGAAACGATGCCCTAAACAAATATTTCCCGGTTTTTGGTAGTGATTCCGAATTTAAACTACATGCCATTTTTTTAGTTTTTCGTATGTCGTTTTTAGTGTATTATAGATTTTTATTGTCGTTTTTTATACTATTTGTAGTTTTTAATTTTTGATTTTGAAAAATACATGTGGTTTTTAAGTCAAGCACTTTTAAAACCGAAATCGGTACAAAAAAAAAATTTCTCGATTTTTCAGAACATGGACGAAAAAAAGTTATTTCCCGATTCCCGGTTCCGATTTTACTTCTAATGAAGTCGATAGAAATAAGGAGTGATGAAAGAAAAAACAGAGTGAAAAAAAAAAAACAGAAAACAGCAAAAATGTGTATTTGAAAATCCTTAAGAAAAACATAATAAAACTTGAAATGTTTTGGAGTTCAATTTGATGAGTTATACACCAAACAGTAATTTACTTTTTTCAATGTAACTCTGCAAGTTAGAAAACTAAAAAACTGTTATCAAGTTATGTACCAAACATAGCGTCATCTTAAAATATGATTCTAAAGTTATTTGTTATTTGAGAAAACCGTTTGCTTTTTTTGTGATTAATATTCTCGACATATTCACATGTTCTTCGTATTCCACAAACAATTATATAAACAACTTGTATATAACCTTACAAGAAAATCGTGTAGCTTAATTATTATTTATTCCTGAATATTGCTCCAATCACTAGTTCAAACATGTGATTTGAGGACTGTTTTGAAATGTGGTTTATATACACATGGTACTTTGTGAGCAAATTTTCAGCACTTTTTTCTGAAACGTGGTCGGAAAACAGGCATACTGGGGTTATATTTATATATAACCGCGGATATATTTATATAAAACCGCGGCCATCATTGGTTAAATCGTCTCTCAAACGTTGTTGTTCCCTATTTTTTTACCAAAATATTGCCTCGGTCCTTGATAACGAAGCCGCGGCTTGTTTCAACGGTGATCTAGTAATATTAATCGCGGCTTTGTATTTTAGCAAATAACGATGTTCCACTAAACTCAACCGCGGCAGTTCGTTAATCACGAAAACCGCGGCTCCATTCAACGGTGATTAAGTAAATAAGCCGCAGCTTTCTATTTCAGCAATCAACGATGTTCCTCTAAACCCAACCCCAAAAGTCCGTTAAACATTACATACATATATATATATATATATATATATATATATATATATATATATATATGAAAAGTTATGAACAAATCCGCTATTCATAAATTTTGTAAAAACATGCCTCGATATGGATGTTAGATTTAACTATCGAAATTCAAAGAAAGCCGCGGCGTACTACCAATAAATCCCTTGATATAGAAACTCGCCGCGACTAAATTTATTTAATGTTATGTTTCAACATTAATGTTTCTGTGACGTCTAAGATATTGCATATACACCTCGGCTTGATTTAAAATCCAGTCGCGGTTTATATCGTTTTGTCGATATTTTAATTAAATAAATTGAATTCGCGGCTTTAGTCATACAATGGCCGTGTCATATAGCATTACACGCCGCAGCTTTGCTATGTTTTTTGGTGGTTTCAAACAACGTCTTGGCTTCGCTTTTTTTTTTTTGTAACTAATACCGCGGTTACTTTATTATACTAACCCCGGTAGAGTAGAATTAAACGCAAGCCACGATTTTAATCATCTAATGGCCGTGTCATATAGCCTTTCTGGCCGTGGCTTTGCTAAGTTTTTGGGTGATTTCAGACAACGTCTCAGCTTCGTTGTTTTTTTTAATAAATATCGTGTTTACTTAATTAAATTAACCACGGTATAGTAGAAAACTGTCAATGATCAATCAACGTTTTGAAGACGTTGTGGTTAAGGAACGACGTCGAGGCTTATTTTTATTTTCCGCGTTCAAGTGCGCTTTTTGAAATCACGTCTTGGGGGCGTGGTAGAACAATATAGACCGCTGCCTAGTAAAAATCAGACCGCGGCCTTGGTAAATAACAAGCACATTTCGGTGAAATGTTGTTGAAAGGTTGTGTTGTTATCAACTATTTGTACTAGTGAATAATCTATTAGTATTCTTCTTTATTATCACTTGTTTATTATTTTTATATTCATAACATTGTTACAATAAAACCTCTATAAATTAATACTGTTGGGACCGAAGAATTTTATCATTTTATCGAGTTCATTAACTTATCAAGAGAAAATTTAGACCAACTCCACCCATATGCTAAAACCACAAAATGACAGTAAAGCTGGAGTCCAACCAAACTCTATAACCCACTCTAAAATAGAGTGGGATGACTTTTTGAACAGTGTCGCGCTATAAATGGCCTGACACTATTCCCTACTCTATTTATTTATTTATTTATTTTACAATTTAGTCCTTTTTAAGTTTAATATTTACACAAATTGTTATGTTTCTTAAAATTCTTTACTATATGACCCTTGAATTATATATATCAATCATTTTAAGTGTTGAATTTATTTAAATTTAATATCTTAAATAATTTAAAAGATCATAAGATTTTAAAATACAACAATAATATTTGCATTATGTTAATATTAAAATGCATTAATCGATCATTTGTCGGAGGAATATGCCAATTCCAATGCATAATTGTAGTTTGTTTTTTATTTTATATTATTTGTGTTGTAATTACTTTTATTTTATATATTTTTATTTTATGATATATTTATATATATTTTAAATTAATATATGGAGTAATTTTTTATTATTAAAATAATTATGATGTAGTATAAATGAGAAATATTAAATTAAAATAAGAGTGTGAAGATAAATACGAGAAACTTTAATATAAAAAGAATAATTCATTTTGTGTTAAAAATAGAGTTCGGGTGGAGATGAGGTAGTGTTTACGTGACATTTGCTGTAAAATGGAGTACAAAATAGAGTGATCGGGGGAGTTTTTCTTAGTCATATTAGTTAGGGTCTTGACCATACAAAGTATTATCTTATCAAGGTGTTAATTTAACGAGTATTAATTCAACGAGATTTTACTGTATTTTAATGAAAAAATATAATCATATTAGTGTATTTTTAATATGTTAAATATATATATATATATATATTGGTAGCTATAATGATAATCTAGCTAATGCTTTATCAATTAATAATTTATTTATATATATATAATTAATAAAGTATTTATTTATATATTTGTTAATCATTCGTTAATATAATAAATATGGTGGTCTTAACATTACTAATTACATTTTATTGTATTTGCTAAAGTAGTTTGTTAACATTAGTGGAAACGAGATTCGACCATTCAGATAATTTTTTTCAAAATTGTATTTCGGGCTTTCATGTTTTCCGGAACGTTAAACTACAAAGGATTTAACCAATCTATATTGAAAATAATATTGTACTAGAAAAAAATATTTTACCGAATTTTTACCGGAGTTGTTTCTATAATAAAAATGCATAATATCTTCTTCCAATATATATTAACAAATAAAATTTATATGAGTATTTCACCAATGTTATTTTTCTGGCAATGGAGTAGGGGTGCAAGCGGACCGGGTACCCGGATTTTTTGCCATACCCGCTACCCGGATCCGGAATCCGGGTTTTTTGAAACTGAAACCCGGATCCGGATATTTTTACATAAAAACCCGAAAATCTGGATCCGGGTTATAACCCGGTTTTTTTAATAAACCGGTTCCGGTTTAACCCGGATTAATACGGTTCCGGTTTATTTAAAATACGGTTCCGGTCCGGATGCGGTTTAAAACCCGCATTTCCGGGTTTTATTTGCACCCCTACAATGGAGTACTTTTTTTCGTGAAATTGTTTCACCTACCGTATCTTGATTTTTTTTTTCCCTCTATGGATTTATAATCATGTGACTAAAACATTAAAATTATTACTATAAATATTTTCGTCCATGTGACAACGTTTGAGAATTTAACTAAAAATTGTTATCTTTTTGTTAATTACAAAACTACTAAAATGAAAGAGTGGACTATTGATTATTTTTTTCATATATACAAAAGTGTCTAAAACTGTATTGAAAAGTGTCTAGAACTGTTTAAGAGAATGATTTATTTGTTAAATTGTATATAAAACTGTCTACAACTGTCTTCATAATTGTCACTGTATTCAAAAGTGTAAAACTTTATCCAAAAATGTCTAAAACTATATTAAAACATATATATAATTGTAATTAAAAGTGTCAAACTATATCCAAAAGGTTCTAGGACTGTCTTCTAAAATATCTATATTTAGATATTTTTTGGTGGAGAAAATTCAAAGCAAGGATTTGAATGCCGTTTTTGCCGAAAAATCGTTTGCCGTTATCGACGGAGTAATCGTTTACCGATACATTTATCGATGGAAAACCTATAAAAATTATCGTTTGCCGTTATCGAAACTTATCAAACTTATCGATGGATTAATCGGTTATCGATGGATTTATCGATGAAAAACCTATAAAAAAATAAATTATAATAACAATTATTATTTACAAATTATAAGTTGTAACTTGTTAGTCAAAATGCTCTCTTTAGTTATTTACTATTAGATAAATTATGCTTATTTGATAAATTTTGGAAAGAGTCAAAGTCATATTTTTACTAAAATAAAATATTTTAAAATCACCAATTGTTAATTATATAAAATCTGCCCACTTGAAGTTGTATAAAAAAATTTGAAGAACTAGCTCAATTTAACCAATTTCCTAAAAATATGTACTTTTGCCTGAATAGTTGGAAAACGTCAAATTACAAAAAAAATTATGTCAACCACACAATTTATGAATTATATACAATATTGTAAAATGAAATTACACGAAAAAAAAGTCGATTAACTAGCGCAATTAACCAATTTCTGAAACATATGTACTTTTGCCGCAATAATTGGACAATTCGGGAAAACGTCAAATTGCAAAAAAAACTTATGTCAAACTCACAGTTTCCTAATTATATACATTGTTAAACAATGAAATTACATCAAAAATATTAAAAATATAGCTCAAGTTCAACAATTTCCAAAAAATAAATACTTTTACCGCAATTATATAAACAATTCTAACAAACACTAAAATCACCCCAAATCTGCAAAAAAAAAAAATCACACAAACTATTATAATTCATCCATATTCCTTAATAAACCTAAAAAAAATCAAATTCAACTATAACATTTGTTACAAAACCTAAAATGTATAACCAAAGTATCATGAAACTCCGTTCCAAAAAAAAAAAAGTATCATGAAACTCAAACTTGAACTTTCATTCAACCTAATAGCTTTCTATGTAACTATATGAAATATAGAATAAAATTGTGAAAATTTGACATGATTCATACATATACAACATTTAAACTTCAAAACACTCAAGATCCACTAAAAAAAACCCTAAAAATACCTTTAAATTCCAAAATTAAAAGAAATTGGAACTTTTGCCGCGAAAAAGAAAAAACTAATATGGGGTTGACTTATCGTTTTTGACCGAAAAGTAACAAGCTTTTCGAAAAAAATACACTTGAAAACTTTGCTCGATAAGTGACTTGCTTTTCGAATCGAAAAATCGCGATAAGTATAAAACGACAACGATAAGAGGAGATAAGTTACCGAGATGCCCAATTTCAGCGATAATCGCTCGAAAATCGTTCGAAAATCGCGATTTTCGATTCCTTGATTCAAAGTGTAGTTATGAGAAATGGCAAACGATGTAGAGTGAGTGACGGCGTTAGCATGCCGAGTTGAGGAGGGCATCGTAATGCCTCCAATTGTCAATTTTGTCTGACTTCTAGAACAAAGAAAATAATCTCATGAAGTGACACTTATTGTTCTTATTTCCCATGGACCATTATTGGGCGTATTCATGTAATCTCATTTCACATGAAATCTAAAATACATCATATAAGACCAAAAAGCCATTTCTTTCCCGTATCAAACAATTCGGCGCGATCATATAACTATCTCCATTTTTTCTCTCGATGGAAATGGTCCCAAATAGTGATAGGTTTTTTCCCCCTCCCATATAAAAGACTTAAATTAAAGTAAACACCCGTAAAACGCACCAATCACTGATATAGTTGTTAGTTGCTAGGGATGTGCCCTTTGAACAATACAAAATTATACGAAATTAGCCCGTTGTAAAAGATTATGATTTATTGATTGAATAAAAAATTGGTACTTATTATGTTAATCTTATTACAGTTTCGCTTGAATAATTGATTGTTCAATTTATAGTTCATAATGACATGCAATTATATTTCATCATCACAACCGAGCTAATATGAAGAAAAATTGATGAATATAATAAATGAGCTTAAATGAGTTCATAACTTAATTAACACAGTCGAGCCCATTAATTGTTAAAGTCATTAATGTGACTAAGGGGTGAAATTCTATTCAGGATGAAAGTTTGCGTCACACCCACTAGAAGTTCATTAAGTATGAAGTGACTTCATACTGGACTGGACCTGACCAAATTCCAAAAGTTAATCAAATAAGACTGTCACAAAAACTTGGAACTAAGTCACAAAAGATGGTCAAATGAAAATCAATCTAAGTACTAAGTAATCGGAAGCCGGACTGTTGGCTTGATTATTCTTTGATTTAACTATTAAAGAGCACATCCTATGAGGTTCCTAAAATTGGTATTTTGGGAGCATGATAGTCGACAGAGAAGGGTGGCTATATCACAGAGAAGGACATCACATAACTTTCTTCAAAGTAATGATTATTCCCTTGATTTTCGGTTGTGAGAAGTAATACAAGATTCATTAGCAGCGTACAACTCATAACAGTAAGTGGGTGTTTACCGTATCATTGACAAAATTAAGGAGGAAAAAGCATCAAGGAGCAAAACGATGAAAAGTCTACTTATGTGTGATTCATCAAGTAAAATATTAATGACCATATTTTGATTGTATCAACGGACATCTTTTAGACGGAGGAAATATATATTCCATTTCAGTAATCGTTAGATCTTAAGTGAATGGGTTTATGGTCCCCTAGATAACTCCGGAACGGACGAATCATACATAAATAAATATGTTCTATTTAGACATATGTCATATTAATTAAAACTGAAATTTGTTTCAGATTTTAAAAAGTTTTAATTATTGCGGCAAAAGTACCTAAGTTTGTTACAAGAAATATAAACGTCAAATTATGATGGAATTGAATTTCGGGATCAACTAGAAAGTTGTGGGATAATTAATTCTGGTGAATTTATCTTTTGGAACCGAGTCGACTGACAGTTTGTGATTTATGAATTTAATGCTTTTTAACCTATGATTATAGTTTGCATTAATTAAATCACATGTCACATATTAAATATTGAGTTCGTCTCGTATGATACTCTAATGTGTAATATGGAGAGAGAATTAAATATAATATAATATATATATTTAGATTTAGATTTAATTATTAATAAGATTTAATTTCAAATTATTAATAATTAAACGATTTATATTATGCATATATTTTTATATTTATATATATCGAAATTATATGCTGCACAATACGTGGAACAACTTCCCCACCCTTTTGGTGGTTTTGGATTTTCCCAATTTTTGGCATAAGTACTTGATTTTTAGGTAGTTGAAAAATCCTCAAAATTAATTAAATCTATTGGATCGGTTTAAAGATTTATCTCAACCGTTGGATCTAGATAATATGAATTCGAATTTTAATATATATATATATATAATTCGAATTTTATAAAGATAAGAAGATAAGATTGAATTTTTGATTTTATCCAAATCTTTCTTATTTAATTAAATCCCTAATTAATTTTATCCATTGGATTTAGACAAGATTAAATCTAGACCATTGGATTGAAATAATTAATTATATTTAATATATAGAATTCGAAATTAGGGAGTGAATTTCTCTAATTCGGTTACAATCTGAGCCTATAAATAGGAGGCTCATTCTACACATTTTTCACACCTCTCCCCAGAGAAAAATTCGAACTCTCCCTCTCCCTCAGGGTCTGCGAATTTTCTCTCTGATCTCTTTTTCAGGTTCGGCTTAAGAGGCTTAGTTCTCCGGAAGCTTAAAAAGAACCATCAGTTTAAATTTTGCGACGGAGTCCTGCCGGCGAAGCCCACGCTTCGGTACGAGAAATCCAGGAGAATATCCCGAAAGATCACGGGAGTTTCCCTCAGCACCGGCGGAGCCCTGCCCGATTCAGAACGCGCAGCCGGAAGTCGTTATTAGAGGTACGGCCTTATGCATTGGGTTAATAAATGCAACCATTTACTGCTTTCTATTTATTTCCTATGATGACTAGATTATTAATAATGATTTATGAATATTAAATTACATAATATATATCAGATCTTGTTATATTGTTATTATCCGATATCCGGACCGTTGAACGGATAACAAGTTTTTTCCGCTTTAAAATAATTTTTTAAATGTTACCCGGACGGTTCGGAAGTACAATTCGTGATAATTGACACGGAATCAGAGACGAGATTCCCAACAGCCTTGTCTGGGAGGGGGAAGCTCTTCCTCTATGGAGTCATCAAAAGCCCTCGAATAAGACATTGGAATGGATGGTTAATATTATATAGATTTTGAGCATGTCTCCCTCTTCTTCCATAGATCCCTTGTGTCTATATCTTCACTCTTATGGTTAGTGGTTCCTTATATAGGCTGGGAAAGTCAATGCTATTGTTAAGTCGCGCGCAGACTTGCTGGCAGGGCTAGATCTTATGGTAAATTCGCGCGCGTATGTCACCTTTGGGAGCAGTGGAACATGAGAGTAGTGTCCCTGCCATAACAGCAATGACACATCATTCATTTCATGTCCCTTGAGTAAAATGTCGAGAAATCATGACCGTGCAGCATTTACGGGAAGTTGGGTTTGAACGAAAGTGAAGTTGAGGGCGATTCAGTGTGCAAGGTAGTGCTTTAACCATATGGCACCCGAGGGCGGCCACATTGCTCTTATGTTGAGAGCTACCTCAAATGGCCGCTAGGTGTCATGTCAAGCGACTAAAGGTTTTCGTCGTTGGGAGTGGGTAATTTTCTTTAATCACTAAAGTTCACATGAACTTTTTATTAATCTTATAGGGTACAAGCCCAACAAAATTTTCAAAGACAAAGAGGAAGTGGTACTCTTTCCGGTCATAGCTAGCTTAGATAGTGAAGAAAAGTTCATGCTTGCAAGAACTTCTTATTGTTTAAATGCCCTTAATACGCTTATTGTAGCTAGACTTTCATTTTCGACAAAGCACCAAATACATTTCGATCGATTTTTTTTAAATAAGTAAATAAAAAAAATCATAAATGACATTAAGCATATAAGTATATAATCATAAGCGGAACTAGGATTTAAACTTCGGGGTGGCTGGTTTAAATTTGTAGTGCAAATAAAAAGGGTTTATTTGTAAAAAAAATTAAACATTAGTACAAAAAAGATTAAAAAAAAATAAAAATTGGCGGTGGCTCTAGCCCCACTACCGTTGTGGGTAGTTCCGCCTGTGTATATAATATTACTTTTAGAAGGATAGTAGAAGAGATTTCTCGAGTCAAGAATGGAGGAGAGAATGAGAAAAGTCTTGATTTTTTTTTTAAGTGAGCGTATGCACATGCATTCACTGATGCGCTCGTAGCTCCGCCTCTCTAATATAATCATTTATTCCATATCGACAAGAGAACCAATCATAATTAAGATATTGAAAGGAATTATATATACATAATATATATATACATATATATATATATATATATATATATATATATATATATATCGAGATTCATCCGCAGGCAATTCTAAGAACTTTATTCACAGCTAGATTTAATATGCAAATTGTGTACTGATATGGCATTAAGTAGATCGTTGATTTTTGAGATTTCATTAAAGAAAATCTTACCAGATATGTATAAAGAACACAAAAGAGAAAAATTATGAAAATTGAAAATGAGACAAAACAGAAACACTATTTTTTTAGTCACCCAATCCCATATGAACCGATTTATAACGATTTGAGGAAACAGGTGTTGAGTTTCTGTCCAAGTTGAATCGAACCTTCCTATAAAATTCTTTTCTCATTTAAAAAAAATATTCACGGCATAAGTGCCAATTCTTTTAAAAAAGTAATTAAAACTTCCAATTTCTTTTAGCTGAACAATGTACTAATATTTTAAAATTATAACGCCGTATAACTTTCATTCACCATCCTTAGTCAAATTTCACCAGTTGACCGCCACAAGCATGCCATGTCACGCAACTTTCATGTGGCATGCCATGTGACATTTTACTTTTTTACTTGTTTCAAAATCAATTGTTTTAATTATTTATCAAGAAATTATTAATAATTTTATAAAAATTAAGTACCATACCTGGAATGGGATCAGAATAATTAAAATTGTGAACCAATTAAAACTGCAATTAAATAATTGTATTTGTCATTGATCAATTTTGAACTCAATCAATCAAACTTTAGATATTTTTATGGTAATGAATAATTATCACTATGTAAATTGGACTTTCGTCCATTTTTTATGTGACTGAAAACGAAGATACGATCAAACTGAAAAAGATTGGTGTATTGAATAATTTAATGTCAGGTTCTTAAATCTTATCATATATGACATAATTTTTTTTTTTTTTTTTTGAGGGATCATATATGACATAATTGATGCTACAATATTCCTTAATTTTTAGCCATATAGGTCAACTTGGAGTATACAATTACTTTTGAAGATTGACTTGAAGTACTGGCTAGTAGAAGTAACATCCACATGTATCAAAACACTATACATTAGTCCATTGCCTCCCGGACGGAGCAAATTACAAGTTCGGCACACTGTAAAATCAGATCGACATTATCGGAGCTCGTGTTGGAACTCTGGATCGGTAATGGAGTTTCTTCGAACAAGCTTTCCATTTTGAGTTAAAGCTAAACGCGCTTGAATCGCTGAGACATGATCAGACATGCAAGATGGATCAATAAATTTAAGTCTTATCCCGCATATTTCGATATCCTTTTGGATATTTACGCAGCTCATATCTATTATTATAAAGATGCTGAGATAAAATAAAAAATATTAAAAGATATTGAATAATTAGATTGATTGTGTTATGAGCTTATGAGCTGTATTAAGTCACAATAGATTAGCTGTCTTTGACTATGATTAGTATAATTTTTAATTAATGTTCATCTTCCTTAGATTGTATTCTCCATCTTCATTCTTTGTACCTGTGTGTCTAGTTCCTTGTCAATTGTCATCTATTACATAATTAACCGTATTCCTTAGCTGAATGACATGAAAGCAACAGTTAAAACGACAGTAATTTTGGATAAACGACAGACACGTTAACAACGACACAACTAAAAGTCAGTAGATGTATAAACGACAGCATGACATTTAGGCAAAATTTATTGTCAAAGGCCGGTTTCAGAAACATAACAATATTGAGAGTTAATTGTGACATAACAATATAAAAGATCATTCAGTGTTTCACGTCCAAAAATTATATATTTTATTTATTTATTTTTAATTATAAAAAAAGAATTCAAAGTCCATGTTTTTTGTGAGTAAATCAGTTTTTCGAAAAATATGTAAGCCACTGCTATTTATGTAAGTATACTCTTTTAATGTCGTATAAAAAAAACGACATGAAAGCAAAGTTGGACTCGTCAGCCACTGCTACTTGGTTGACACTTCGTTATAGGTCTGGGCCGACTCACGGGCTTCAATTCAATACTTTTGAGCTATGAAGCATTAACATAAAGAGTAATTGGTGATAGAAATACTTAAATTTTGAAAGCGGCATAAAATTAATGAAAAAATAACGATTAAAATACTAAAAGTCGATGAATTGAGGCAACAAATACTTTTGTCCATATTTTTTTTTAAGGTTGTTAGTCAAATGCCACGTATAATGACCAACGTTGAATAAAATAGAAGCAACACATATTTTAGTCACGTTGACGCCACATGACATTTGACTAATGTCCGTATAAAAATTGACGGAAAAAAATATGCGTGGCTGTAATTTTATTAACTTTGAATATTTTTACGCCTATTTTTTTAATTTAGATCAATACACTTGACAAAACATAGGCGATGCATATTTTAGTCAACTTGATACCAGTACCACGTAATATTTGACCAATGCTTTTATTGATTTTGAATATGTTTACTATTTTTCTTTTTGAAATTAACCATCTTAGTTAATCAAGGTTTAAATTAGGGCTGAAACTGGAACCGGGTACCGGAAATTTGACTATTTTTTGTCCCAGTCCCGGAAAAACTGGGACACAGTGTTTCTGTCTCGGTTCTGGTTCTGGTTCTGAAAAGTCCTGGGGTTTTTTTTTTTTTTAATCGGAACCGGGACACCAATTAAAATCCCGATTTTTTTAGGACCAAAATCCAAGACGAAAACCGGGAAAAATCCGCGACAAAATCCAAGACAGAAACATGAAAAATAGCCCACTAAGTACAAATTCAAAAGGCAAAATACTAAATCCGAGTACAAATCCAAAATGCAAAATACCAAATCCGAGTACAAAAGCAAACTATAAAATACCAAATGCAAGATCCGAGTTCACGTCGTGAACTTCATGATACCAAATCCAAATCTAAGTTCAAAAAACCGAGTCTAAAATGCTAAATAGTAAATACCGAGTACAAACAAATCATTTTTTTTTATAACAAAACGACATATAAGAAATGACATGTTAAATAAAATACCGAGTAATGGGCTGAAAAATAAATGACATGTTAAAATAATGGGCTGAAAAAAAATAAAAAAATTAAGAACCTTACTAGTAACCGACATATAAGAAATGACATATTAAAAAAACGACAAACTTATAACAAACGACATAAAACCGGAACCGGGACAAAAAAACCGGGAATTTCATATTTTGAACTGGTTTTGGTTTTGGTTTTTCAAACCGGAACCGGGACGTCCCTTTTTAAGGTATGGTAAAAACAAAAACAAAACAAAAAAACTGATTTTTTTTTACCAAAAACGGTCCGGTACCGGAACCAGAACCGGGACGAAACCGGGAACCGAGTACAAATTTTTCACCCCCACTTTAAATATATATAGGCTAATAACTAATACCCCAATATAAATGAAAAACATATTTTTATCTGAGCCATATATTTATTTATGGCTGCTCTTACATTTCAGAAGAAAACAAATGTGATCGATAATCACTCGAAACTACACAACCAACCACTTCTTATATCTTCTTTTCGCTATCCCTCGTCCAAATTCTCTCCTTCCTCACTGCCTAGAGCTCCATTTAAGAGCCCCATCCATCCCCACCTAAGTAGTGTTTGGATTTTAGAAACCCATTTCTTTTTCATATTAATATTATGTTCGAGCTAGTACTTATAATATATTTTTACAGCTCATTTTTTATTTCATCATTTTTCGACTCCACTTGTCGACCATCCCCTCCGCCACCGTCCCCTGAATCTCATTCACCCGAACCGGTCCTCAGCTATAAAAAGAATGATTGTAGGCGGTGAAGGATCCAAGATTTTTGTATAGGGGGACCAAAAAATTTCAATGACATATACACTTAAATTTACTATTTTTTCGATACTGCATACATCCGTTATTATCATAGATTTCTAACTTTATATATGTATATATAAATAAAAAAATTATTTGTCATTTTTATTTGCTTTTATATCATCCAATGTTTAAAAATCCGTAAATCAAAAACTGTCCGAAAATCGTATTTTATAAATTTATCGAGGAGAATATGGATTTTTCTAATTTAATATTACTATAAGCATTATATTAAATATATATTATAGTGTGTATATATATATATATATATATATAAAGTCTAAGACATTAATGATCCTTAATGCTTTAAATTGCAAAATTAAATGAATCATAATACATAAGGCATAATATATAAGGCAAATTTTATTCACTTATGTAATAATTATGAATACAAAAATACCATTGTAAAATTAAAAAATATGAATAAAAGTTATCAGGTGGCATTTTGGAGGAAGAGAAAGCTCTAAGGACAAGGGCTGAGGGGCAACTTACGTTGGTCGTGGATCCGTCATTGTAGGTGAAGGCAGACGCGGACACAGAGGGGGGGAAGACAGCGAGGGCAAATATGGCAAGGAAGGTGAGGTAATCACAACTTGTTGAAGAAAGAGAAAAAAAAAAATAAGGCGATAAAAGTATCACTCTAACTCACACTCATTGTTATTACGTCACTGAAGAAAAAATAATTATGTCTATACCTAGATTTTGACGTTCTTGGTGTGTTTATTATAAGCCCAAATTTTGCAGCGAAGGGAGAACCATCCGTGTCTCCACCAAGATGGCGAGGAAGGCTCTGACGAACAAAGATCTCGCAGCCATTGATGGAGGGACAGGGGACCCAGGCCCCTGTCCTCCCTCATATTGTGTTTTATTTTTCGTTCTTCAGTTCGCCTCGCCGTCTGAGAAGCAGGTGTAGTTTTTTATTTTTCGGTCTCGGACTCTTAGTTATTTGTCTCGTCGATAATCGTTTTATATATTATTTTCTCGCTCGTCGTCTCGAAACGCAGCCAACGTAATTCTCTATCTCTCCATCTTGGACCCTCAAAAGAGCCAAATTTGTCGGATTTTTGTTTTGCGCGACTAGACCGAGTTTCCATTAATTTCGCCGGATCGCTATTTTGTTCGTAACGCCGACAATATGACTGTATAGGTTTATATTCCTCTTCATAATGAAATTCTTCTCTCTTATTTATTTGTTGGTGATCGCCATCGACGATAGATGATTATTTTGATTTTCATCATAAAAAAAAATTACGAATTTATAAATGTGCTATCATTGTGATTTTGATTATTCGTTGGTGCCCCTTCTATGTTGAAAGACTTGCTCCGTCACTGCTCGCAGCTATATCACAGTGGAAAAAGAGAGAGGCCAATGATTCCGGAACCATACCCCAAAAACAACATTATCCTTGCCTTTTAATCTTGAATATTTCCACTCTTGTAGTCACGGAGAAACAATCAGCTCTTAAAAGGCAAGAGTAAGAATTTTCCTCTCTCATGGATGTTAAGTTCCCCTAGTGCTTTCCAAACTCCACCTTAAGATTGAAGGGAGTACTCGTGAGAAGTTGGTCGCCGATTTTACATTGAATTTGCCGGACTCAGAGGTCGTCCAACAAAGACGATCATCATGTAGGGGTAAGCGAAACCGAATGGAACAGATTTGTTGAACTAGCTTTGGGTCACACACATCCGCGATAATACTAGGAATCCCTCTTCTATGAGTGCCATCGCCATTAATAAAATTAACCGGGATGGAGAGAATGGGAGTAGAGAAATCGGAGAGCATGCAGTTCATGGGAAACCAACGATCGTGACTTTGAAAAAGTCAATCACCCATTGTTGACATTGTGAAACTAATGATCATTTGAGTGAAAGCTTTGTGGCCCCCATTGATGACGTGTCTTACTCTTGGAAGTCTTTGACAAAGTCAATTGCTGTTGAGGGCGGTTTGCACCACCCTTTTCAGTCACAAGAATAATCGAAAGAACATATTAATGATATGAACACGAATATTCCTGATTTATTATATTCCCGAAAAGGACTCGGTTTTTCCCGTTTGATAGCTGGACAATTGAAGGAAAATGATAAAAATATGATATGATTTGATGCCGCACCTCGCCGGCTTTGGCGAGGCTGCCTACGTACCCGGTATACCGGGATCAGGTCATCACGTAATTCAATGTGGTTGGCGTTCTCTTTCTTCTTTCTCTCTTTCTTTCTTCTTTCTTTCTGGTTTCTCTTAGTGGTTTCTCTTAGCCGAATCTCTACCCTCTCTCTAAGGTCTTTTTCTCACGGGATTCTTCCTCTTTTTTCCGAACCCCTACAAATGAGGCTTAACTTGCCTTTTATAGAGCATACATTTTGCCTTCTCACATCTTTCCCGCCCTTTTCTCACATCTAATCACTAGTTCTCTAGGAGTGATTTGAGGGAAGCGTGGTTAACCCATGCTTTGCGTCATCCTAGAGCAGTCTGCCAGAGTGGGTAGGTGGGCATCATTAAATGCACATCTCGTCAGTGGTCATTCGGCTCTGCACGCCTCGTCGTTGATGCCTCTCGTCGAGGCGTGATGGGACACTTCGTCGCGGCTCGCCCTTACCATAGTCAGACTGTTGGATCCCAATTCACGGATCTGCAAAGAACACGAATAACACCAAAGAAATCGAACTGAAAAAATAAAGGACACAAACTTTTGGGAGAAGAAATTCTCTGATTAATAATCGAAGGCAAAATACAAGAAGATAAACTCAAAATTCTAATGGACTCAGCACTCTACAAAGTGTACATGCTAGGTATATTTATAGCCTCACATAGGCGAAACCCTAGCTAACCAAATCGCACCAAATCAGGAAACTACCCTAAATAATCCTATCAAATCTTTGACTTGATCTTTGCTTGCTCCTCAAGCTACGCGCTTTCCTTGCTGGGTAGTTGCTGTCTTTCCCTTTCCTGTCCGGACAGTCTCTCTGTCCCCAAGCTGACCTGCTCGTATGCTCCGGGCTGAGCTTGCCTTCTATCCGGACTCTCTGCTTGTGTTCTCTCGAGCTGGGCTGAACGGCTGTCCGTCTTCTGTTCTAGTCGGTACCTAGGCTGACTTCTCGCAAGTGTTTCTGCCCGTCCTGGGTTCTGGTCGTCATCCGAACTAAGTCAAGCTTAAGCTCACACAGACTTCATCGCAGATTAGACCTCCTAGAGGATGTTCCTTGGTTGACCAACGGTCAACGAACCTCCTCGCCCTCCTCTTACGTCATTTTTTGGACAAAACGACACGAGTTGTGTTAGGGATGGATTTGACGAAATCCGACATCAACAATTGCCATAAAGGAAATAGCAAACGTTGAGTTGCTCTGGAGCTGAAATGAACATGAAAATAAACAATGTCATCTATTTTAACTGCACACACAAAACTCGCCACTGTAAATGTTCTATTTTCAATGTATTGATTTTTTATTTTTATTTTCAATGTTAGTAGAGACATTTAGTTAATGTTGTATAAGAGCTTTTAGCTATATATGAATTTGAGACAAAAAAAAGATTATTATTTTCTTGAGTTAAATTCTTCACAATGTTGATAATAGAAATTTGAACAGTAACTTTGATTTTCTTCTCGATGTTGATTCTCACATATTATATATATGATTCTAGAAACGACATTATTAATAAGAAACGAAAAGAATAAATCGACATAAGATTATCTTAATCACATATATTAAATGGTTGAGTATTTCAACTTTGTACGCTAAGGTAATGAAATGTTTCGATGTACTTACTACCTTTAGCTAGGGGTGAAAATTTTGTCACCGTTTCCCGGTTTCGTCCCGGTTCCGGTACCGGTTCCGGACCGGTTTAAGAAAAAAATAGGGAAATTGTGTTTAAAACCGGGAACCGGTACTTCCCGGTTCCCGATTTTCGGAACCGTGAACCGGAACCGGGAACCAGAACCGTTTTTCCCGATTTTTGGTACCGGTTCCGGTTTATGTATTTTTATGTTATTTTTTAAATATTTTTATGTCGTTTTGGTTTAATATGTCATTTTGTTTTCCTTAGAATTATATGTCGTTTTTTACCATTAAAAAAATTAAGGTTTATGCCTCCTTCCTTATTCCTTTCTCTCGTTTGCGACTCTTTATCCCCACGCTCTCTTTGCTTTTGGCTTTTCCTCGTCCAGGTTTGATTTCCTTCAGTAAAATATCTTTTATGATTTATTCTATGTCAATTGCACCCCTTCGAAAGGCTTGATTTCCTCGCTTTCTTCTTTGATTTCGGTTTCTTTTCCTTCTCTCAAGTTTTTCTTTTTTCTTCGAATGATTCCAGCCCTCTTATGTAATTTCGGCGCTGCTTTCCTCCCGACTCCAGAGAAGTCGAACGCTTTACTCCCGGTTTTAGTCACGAATTATATCACGAATTTTTTCACGATTCTCTCACGAATTTTTCCCGGTCCCGGTTCCGGTTCCGGTTTTAAAAAAAAAAGGGAAATATACAATTGGAACCGGGAACCGGTACCAAGAAAAAAAATCCCGAATTTTTGAGATAGGTACCAAAAAATAAAAATATACCGGTTCCCGGTTCCGCTTTCACCCAAAACCCAAAACCCAAGGTAAAACATGTTTAAAATTCCTAGAAGAAACCAAAAAGTCAATAACCACCGAACACTACTGTCTTTCTTGAGACTTAGAAGTCAAACTACATGGACTAAGTGGTCATAAGTCATACCAACAATAAGGGTATTCATTTGATTTACAAAATACTTAAAAAATAAAACATAAAAGACCCAAAAATAATACAAAGGAAGTCAACGAGATCACTCTTATCTACTCGGATATTTTGACGTTGTCTCCTCGGCCGCCGCGGAGGAGCGAAAGAGGCGACGTCGAGACAGTGTTGAAGCTCCCGTCCAATACCTCCTTGTCCATTCCGCCGAACGAGTACGACTTGCTGAGCCCCTCGAATGACGACGTCGGAAACGAGTTCAAGAAGTCGTCAAACCCATCCCCGCCCATGTAGCCCTTCCTGCCCGGGAACTCCCCGGTTGGGTCCCTCAGCTCGTGGGGCACCAGCGCCTCCCCTTCCAAAAACCGTACAATCTGCCGCATTCCGGGCCTGGCCGCGGCAGCATTATTCGAGCACATCAGGCCCAATCTCACCACCATCGCTGCCTCCAGCGCGTCGAACCGCCCGCCCAGCCGCGGGTCCACGACGTCCAATACCTTTCCTTCTTTATATCTCTCCCACACCCAATCCACCAGGACAAGCTCCTCGGGGCTCCGTTTGGGCTCGATGGGCCTCCGGCCCGTTACCACTTCCAAAAGGAGTGCCCCGAAAGCGAACACGTCCGACCCGGTCGTGGCCTTCCCGGTTCTGGGCAGCTCAGGCGCCAAGTACCCCAATGTGCCCACGACACGCGTCGTGCTCATATTGGCCCCATGGTCGTGGAGTCTCGCAAGCCCGAAATCCCCTAACCGGCCGTTCAACTCGCCGTCTAGAAGGACATTGCTCGCTTTGACATCCCGGTGAAGGACGACCTGCTCGAACCCCTCGTGTAGGTAGAGAAGTGCGGAAGCGACGCCGTTTATGATCTTCATCCTCTCTTCCCAGCTCAAAACCCGAACCGGTTCGTCGAAGAGGAATTTGTCCAAGCTTCCGTTCTCCATGAAATCGTAGACGAGGATCAAATCGCCTCGCCGGCGACACCACCCCATGAGCTGGACGAGATTCCGGTGACGCAACCGTCCAATGCTCGAGATCTCCGACACGAACTCCCTGATTCCCTGTTTCGATTCGTGTGAGACTCGCTTCACCGCGATGACAGTCTTCGTCTTCTTGATCATGCCTTTGTAGACCCTGCCGAATCCGCCATAGCCAAGAAGCTCTTTATCTCTGAAGTTTTTGGTCGCCTTCTTCAGCTCTTCGTAGGAGTACCGATGCGGTCCGAGCTCGAACTCCCATGACTCGATCGGATCCGCGTTCTTCATCTTTATGAAAAGATAAACTGCGACAGAAACTGCCAAGATCAGAAGGAAAATCGAAGACGCAGAGACAGCAATGGCGAAAGTCGTGTGGCTCTTCTTCGGACCAGGAAGATGAGGAAGAGAAGACAAGTCAAGCATTCTAGATTGGCCTTTCGTCTTGAAGCTCCATCCTAGGATGTAGTGATAGCTCGCAAGAAGCCCCGTCGAAGCCGAGAATCCGACGTACATGAACTCCTGCAAAACCGGCGAGAGGTCGATCCCGTAAGACAGAAGCGGGACGCTCGGCTTGTCGGAGAACGGAGAGACAGTGACGTTGAGCAGATTTCGATCCGAGTCGTAGTCGATCCACGCCTTGATCGCCCTGTTGTTGAGGCTGATGTTCTGCCTCGGGGCGGAGACGTTGTTTCCGTCGAAGAACGAGGCGGGAGCGGCAGCAGAGGAGTTCATGCTGTTGACGTTGATCCCGACGTGGTTGTCGTTGATGTCCCCGAACTCGAAGTCCTGCACGGTGTCGAATTCGACGGCGAATAAATGGTTCGAGACATTTCCCGTGTTGTCGCTGGCGTTGAGCAGGCCGAGGTACTGGCTCGGGAGGGCCATGAGGTCCTTGGAAGCGACGATGGCAAAGGCGAAGCCGTGGCCGCCGAGTTTCTTGAACTCGGGGACGACGGTGAAGGCGAAGGACGTCGAGAACGACTCGGCTTTCCCGTCAGTGGAGTTCTTGAGCCGCACCGGGGCGGCGGAGAAGACGTGGCCGATCATGCGGCTGCTGTCGTTGGTGAGGCGGAGAATGCCGGAGGGAAGGATCTCGGCGATGCCGTTGAGCGTGAGGTTGGCGGCGGTGGCGTCCTTGAAGCCCGGGAAGAAGAGATCGGAGTCCTCGCCGGAGGAGGCTCCGGCGAGGACCGAGGCGAAGAAGAGAAGGTGAAGTATCATGTTGTTGGGGTGAACTGAATTGAACTGAACTGAAGTGGGCGTGGTTAAGGTGTTCTTGTAGTGGCGAAATGGGATTTGGGGTTGTGGGGTTGTTGATGAGGTTGGTGAAGGTGGGGTACGAAGATCACAGAGCTGCCATTGATGATGGAGTTAAGTAAAGTGGGAAGAAGAATTTATGGTGCTCAGAGTTTTTTTTTTGAGAGAGTTGAATTGGGGAGAGAAGGCAACCAATGTTATTATTATTAAGGATAATTTCGGTAAAAGTACTCAACTTTTTTTCTTTTCAAAATAATAGGGCATATTCTCAACACACTTAAAGTTATGAAATTTGTATTTTTGATTGATTTCGAGTTTTTATTAATATGGAGTTATATTACAACTTTTTTATATTTTGAGTTTTTTTTTTTATGTTTAATACTTTAATTTGAGAATTTTACTTATAGTTTACTTAAGGTTAATGAAACTGGAAATATATGAGAAATAAAAAACCAATAAAAATGTAAGATTTCGAACTTAGGTATTTAATTGACATTATTGAAATATTGAGAATATTTTGTGTTATTTTAAACAATTGGGCACTTTTAACATAATTATGTATTTAATAATGGGGCATTCACATGGTTCTTTGGTAAGAAAGGGTTTGATGCTGGGGTCATTATTAGTAGTCCCGTTCTCTTTTGGCTGCTACTATACAGAGTAATTGACAAAAACGCTAAGGTGTATTTTAACTTTAACCCCTTGGTTTTTATTTTTGACACAAATACCATTAACTTTAAAAAAAACTAAACTAGCACACTGCCTCTTACATGTGGAGCCGTCTTCGGAAGCGCGGCCCTTTTGGCACGCGCTCATTCTCGCAACACGACGGGAGACACGCCTGCGTGGCAAACCTTTTTTTTTTACTATCGTGGCAAACCATTTGATGAACTTCTTCTGAAAAAGATGTCGACCCTGCTGCAAAAAATGTCGATTCGCTTTCATAGGTCGTATTCTGAAAACGTGAGGCAATAGATTGTCACATGGCGTCTTTAAACTATTTTATCAACAACAAAAAAGTCGGCTTCCGGAGTCCTCCGCCAGAGGTGGCAGTGCTCACTTTTTTGCGTTGGGTTACGATGGAGTTGAATCGCGCTAATCGATCGCCTTTAGTTCCTGTCACATTGTCTATGGTGTTGCCTCCAAACGCATCATTACACAACTTGACCGACATGAATGACGACAAATGCTAACTTATGTGCAACTGGTGGTTTACTCGAGAGTAAACTCTTTATGAACAATTTTGATGTAATTCTCATTTCCATCTTAATTAAATAATAATAAAATGAACAAAAACACCTTATAAAAAATAATGTGTTGCGATATGACAATATATATTTTTTCATTTAATATTAAATAGAAAACAAAATGTATTATTTAAAGCTGAAAGAAAAATTAGAGATATTTGTGAAAAAAATATACTCATATCTTACAAAACGTACGATTAATATATATATATATATATTGGCAAAAATAATAATGTCAAAATGTTAAGTATAAACAATTAAGTTTTTTCCGCTAATTTCCTACCATCATGTGACTGTATGATTTGATCATATTTTTGCTCATGTTGACCGCATTTTTGTCTGTTTTGACCACGTTGCGACAAAATTAACGTAAATCACTTTAGTTTTTGCATTATAGAACATTGTTCACCTACTTTGCGAGAGTTTAATATTCGTTATCGACTCTTTAAAGTTCTTGTAGTTCATATTTAGTCAAGAAAGACAAAACACATTATCAAACTCGTATGTTAGTAAGAGAAAATATATTTGCTTATGTAAAAAATTTTACATCATTGAAAATTTATGCTTCAAAATATATAATTGCAAATATAGATCATTATTTTTGTAACAAATAACTTTTACCGCGAATATTCTAAAAAATAATTCAAACAGGGCGAAGCAAGGAATTATCGGAAGGGGGGGCAAAAATTAATATACCACAAATTTGAAAATAAGATACAATATTAAAATATGAAACATATATTGCAATACAATTGTTACGAGTTTTCATGCTCTTAAAATGAATCAAGACAATCCCGTCATTGACGTCAATTTTTAACTGATATTAAAACACAAAATACTAACAATCAACAATTAAAAGTAAAACATTTAACCAATCAATATAATCTACAACTATCCAAAAAGTTAACCCAGATCCACAAAACGCGTATCCAATTCGACAGGTAGAGTGGGAACTCGGAACTCGGACCCAAAGATCCAAAACACCTTGCGTCGGTATGTCGAAAATAGAAAGTAAAACAATATTTAATTTGATTATTTTCAAAGAATAACATCGAATTAGTGATGAATAACTTTACAACGAAGAATCAGTGAGTGATAAATAGTTTTACAAATCAGTAAACACAGACTATCATTTTCACATTGATTATGTGTAACTTTTACAAAGAATCTTATTATTAACAATTAAGAACATTAGACACATACTTTTTCATTTTTATTTCGATTACATTTTTAGGGTTTAGAAAAGTACGATCAGAAAAAACAGAATCAAACGGCCTCGCTTGGCGACCACGAATCATTGATGTCGATGCCTGCCAGACGGTGACTGAGATTCGATGGTGACTGGTTGGACGAGATGAGAGGCGACGACTAACCGAGAGTGACGAAGAAACAAAGAGCAGAGGAGCAAATATTGAATGGCGATCACAAACTATCGAAGAAAATGAGGAGAGGCGAGACTGTAAGAATCGATGGCTAAACTCAGTGATGTAGGGAATATAAACAAAGAGAAAACGTTTTCAAGCAAAAATTGTTTTATTATTTTTATTTACCTTAAAAAACTGATTCAAATACATAGAAAATAAAAATAAAAGAAAAACTAATGATACGTAGTCAAATAGCTAACTGCATTAGATAAAATAGGTAGAATAATTTGGAAACAAATCCACACCTATTTGTTCGGCATCACCGAGTAAGGGTGGAGAGTCAAATGACACTAAAAAAACAATTAATAAAATCTAAGCGGGGGCAAAATATGAGTTAATGATGTATTTTTGGTGAGTCAAGTGGGGGCCACTGTCCTCACTTGGGCTCAAGTGGCTTCGCCACATATTCATGCAAATTAGTAATTACTCACAAGACACTTTTGCTTTTGATTGTTAAGTATAAACGTGGTCTTATTAGCAGCTAAGATAGACTGATGGAGCCATCAGTTGGACCACCGAATGTCCAACCATTGTTGCTCTCTCTCTCTCTCGAGTCAGCACGCATTCGGTCCACGTCAAAATTTATTTACATCGTATCAAATTTCAATTCAGATTCTAATGTTTCGTGGTCACTGCTAATTAACCCTTGGCATTTCGGGGCGGGCCCACTGCAAGCGCCCGGCCTGAACTTTTAAAGGTTTCAACCCCGAGCCTGGCTGATACATTTTTTTATTATAAAATGTTACAAAATAATTAACTGTCTCGGGCCAGGCAGCCCGAGGTACAGAACGGGTCGGGCCGGGCAGCTCGCACGATGGCTGACCCGCGGGCCACCGAGGCCCTAGAATGGTTCGGGCTCGGGTTGAGGTCCACCCGATGCCCGATTTTATTGCTAATATATATAACTTTTTATGTTATTGAAAATTTTATAAAGATGATTATGTTTATCTATCTTAGATTGAATTAAAATATTATAAATAAAAAACCGAATACTTATAAAAGTATCATTTGATATATATGAAAATTCACGTTGAAATAAAGTTTAAAATTTAAACATATACAGAATTAGAAGCTCACGAGAGGCGGGCACTGCTAAAAATAATAATAATACTACTACAGTACTACTACTACTAATAATAATAATTCAAAGACAATATAATAATTAACCTACTTGATTTTAGAGAACAATAAATACCGAAACTATCTGGTTGGTTTGCAAAACCAAGCACATGGCTTTTAGCAATATACGGCAGGCAGATAGGGAATGAATGAGTAACCAAAATCAAAGTTGATTTCTGTAAAGGAAATATATTGTATATAGTAGGGACGATTCCGGCAAAAAGTATCTAAATTTTTATCATTTGAGACGCATGGATTTAAAGTAAAAATATGACAAAAAAATATTTAAAACAACAAATATGAAGCGATATATATATTTTTTTGGGGTTTTTTCTTCGTTAAATTCAAAACAGAGAAGATGCTAAATAGTTTGATGAGTACATAAATGTATATTATCTGTATGATTTATTAGCATTATGTTAAAATTTGATGAACGATCGTTAAAAAATTTGGACATAAAAAAAAAAAGTCTTCTCATATATGTTGCCAGTATTTATTTTATTTAGAACTTTGGCGTCTTCATTGTTCAATGTTTGAATGCTTTTGCCGCTACTATAGTTATATCTTATATAAATGCCGAAATGATGAGAGGCTATAACGTCCCTAAAACGTCAATTTTGTGATCGTGGTTGAAAAAATAATGTCTGAAAATATGTGAATATCTTTTGAGTGACGACGGAAGCGAGGACCGAAGAAGAGGAATCTTTCGCTTTAACGTCAAAGTAAACCAATATATAACCAATTGTTTTTTAGTCAAACACTTTTGAACCTTTTTGACATTTTATCACAAATACATCAAGACTCGTATGATATTCAAATCCCACTAAACTTATTTATTTATTTATTTTTCTGCTTTTTCCTTCCTAGGTTTAGCAAGGTTTAAGAGCTCCAAACCGAGAGCAACTCAGAGAGTCTATCTAATTTTATAAATATACCAAAAAAAACCTACAAATATATAGATAGACTTTTGGTGAGATTTTATAAATGACAACTTTGTTGATTCGATTTTATAGATATATCCAAAGTTAATATCAGTTTTCTACTGGTACGTCAAGGGAATATTTATTCTTAAAAATTTTAATTGAAAGTTCATATACTAACTATTTCCACTTAAAATTTAAATTTTAGAATAATTTCCTCCAAAATATTACATGATATTTAAAATATGTATACACTAAAAAAATAAAAATCTAGCTGGTGGTCCAGGCATATTTCGAATGGTTTTCCTGGGTTATAAAATAGAAAGTTTCTGGGAAAATTAGATTAAATTAATTCTATCTCAGAATATTGTCTTTGTTTGAAGCAAATATAGTAGTTAATAAGTGGTTGATTAATTAATTAACTTGGCCTAAAGGCGAGAATTGTTGTGATGTTTAAATTATGCAATTTGGGATCGAAGATATAATGCGTGACGCGTATTCCAAAGTATATGATTCTTAGGCCTATAATTAATTCATAACCATATTTCAACTTATACGGTATTCTTTTCGCACCTTTTTTTTATTCTCCTTTTTTGGCTTAAATATATGTGTATGGAAATTACAATTAAGTGCATATATATATATATATATATATTATATATAATATACAACGCGATAGTGGTGACAATGAGGCTGTTTTGTGCTGTGCATTGGCTTTGTTACAGTGACGCAAGATAAAAACAAAACGATAAACTTTTGGCATGTGAGCTTTCTTGGTACAAATTTTTGATAAGCTCACAAAACCGACTCTTTTTTTTTTTTTTTTCCTTTTAAGTTCAATTAGATTTTGGCATTTGAATTATTGGACTTTTCAGGTACATTTCAGATAATAAAAACAGTTCAGACTTCAGAGATTTAATATAGATAATCATGACACTTTTGAGAGAGAAAGACGGATAAGTAAAGAACGGTATACACAAATTTTTCGTAATTTAGTCCGTTACTGAAATGCTTATTCCTCGAAAGTTTTACTATATTATTGAAAAAATTATAAGGACGACTTCTTAAGTGCAAGAGCTAAAATAAAAGCATGACCAGGCGTTTTTGGTTGTGGGAATATCCCTCTTCCTACAATTAATTGTGTTATTTAGGGAAAAGCCGCAAGCTTTTTCTTGTTCTATGTTTCTTTTGGTTTTAGTCATTTTGGAGGAGTTGGAAGGCGTTCAGGAGGGATCATATGCCTCGACTAGTAAATAATGTAAGCTTTTCGACCGAGGAATTATGAGCCTCAGGTCAAAACCCTATATTCGTAGACCGGCGCCAACCCTCAAGATTCGGAGAATGTATGTAACAGCGTAATGCCCCTTGTGGGACATACATGCCTATACTCTTGTTTCCTGTGTGCTTTGACTTAGAGAAGTTTCAAGATTTGACAGAATTTTCAATCGGGAGTTTCTACTTTGCCTGAGGCCCTTCAGTGCTGCATAAGCAAAGTAGCAAAGTCAAATAATACAACTAACAACTAAATTTTAGTTATTGTCGGTGTAGGACTCTTTAAAAGGGATATTGAGAAGCTCATATAAATCGGTACTTCCAACCCCATCATTAAATTTTTGAGACACTTCATATAAACACTCGAGAAAAAAGCCTTTAAGCCAGTCGAGATGATTATAGCTATAGAAAATCACAATATACCGGTCGACAAGAAGAAGCGGTTACAAAAGCATCAACTTATAAGTATGAATCATGTCGTAAAAAAATAATACAAATACACTTGTATGTTTTAAATTTTTACTATCAACATGAAATTTTCTTTTAAAAAAAGCTACAATTTAATTTTAAATTTTGTTATTATTATAAATTTTTAATATTGAATTCATGTTAATAGTTAAAGTCTAGAACAAACCAATTTATTTGTATTATTTTCTATATTGAGAGGGTTGCAAAGGCTAAAGAATTCAATATTGATGGTGTTTGAATGTTATTTTCAAAGTTGAAGGGGATAAATGTAAGAATACTTAAAATTTGGAGTATTGTTGACATTTGAAGCTGATTATATATAATGTGAAAAACCTTTCAAGTAGACCATAATTTATTCTTATATTTTTTCAATTAAATTTTTTATTTGTTTTATTTTATTTTATTTTCTTTCCTTTTTTGTTTTCTTTCTGCTCTTTTGTCCTAGATGATATGTAAATTGTAAAATGTTGAGTAGCCTTCTTTATTGCCACAAAATAATAAACGAAGCCATCCAAGTTAGATATATGAACTAATTATAAAAATTTATCCTAGTATTTTGAATAAAAAATTATAAGTAGGAGTGCAATTAAATTTTTAACAATCGAACAACTAAATTAAATATTTAAGCGTATCATATACCAAATAACACAAAAAAAAAAAAAAGTTCAAATATTAATAAATTATTTTGAATTTCTCTTTATTTTAAATTAAGAAAAATATATATTTTTTATTTAATTAATTTTTCTAAATCTCAAAAATTCTCACAACAGTATAAACGTGATTTTTAGAGAACCTAATTCAAAAATTATTGGATGGCACAATGTTTTAGCAATAAATGCAAGTTGTTCGGGGTGTTCAGTTTAATCCATATTTTAAAATATAAATACCCATTTTGTACTTTTGGATTCCTTTTATAATTTAACCCGGATATTTTAATTCGGGTGGTTTTGGTTTAAGGGTAAAAAATCCAATTTATGAGTATGCACATAATAAGTTGGTATTCGAATTTTTAAATTTAATTCTTAAAATTTTACTACTCGGACCTCATTCCAATCCTCCGGTATTTAAATTATTATAAAATTATCAATAACTTCTTAACAAATTATTTCAGATTAAAAAAATAAAATTTTAACTTAAAAGAAAATACGTGGCATGCCATGAGGCGATCAAATGACATGACATGTTACGTGGCAGTCAACACGATGCCACGTGGACAGACGACATGTCACATATAAAGTCTAGAATAATTAAATACTGGTCTTACTAAAATAATATCAAATGAGTAATAAATATTTAATTTAAACAATAATTCCTTGAGAGCGCGAATTTTCTGTTCAAGGCCATATAAGAATTTGAAGTAAAAAAAGCCCACAAATAATAATGTAAGGCCCATAACAAAGGACCCCAAGCTCAAACACGTATTGTTAAGGGAAAAATGGCCCATTCGTTTTCAATCTCTTGCGATAAAGTTCCAATTTTGATTTTGGGCATCTCGAAGTAATTTTTTTAGATGACTTAAAAAATGAATATAATATAATTATTGTTGGACATATTTTATATGCCCTCTATTCAGATGCTAATCCCGCTCACATAAGATTATGGTCGTTTGCCTAGAACGAATAGTACTTATTAAAGTTATCTTATATAGTTATTTTCGGATTATAAATAGATAATATTAATTGAATGTTTGATCCATAGTTCTTTAATGTTGCTATCGCGCTCAGTCATCACAAGTAGTCTTTTGTGAGGAGGTTTGACTGTCACGAATAAAGAACTTAAAATGCTCCATGGTCTAGATTAGAAATGGGAATTTCTAAGGCGTGAATGACCATTGATGAACTTAATCACAGTTAGGGATGATCTATTACCGGATCATAGTGTAGTCCGTGCACTGTTAAGTTTATCAAGTATGAAGTGTCTTCATATTGGACGGACTAGACTCACATCCGAAATCATCAAATAAGTCCATCACTGATGATAGTACGATAGGGTCGCTTAGATGATCAGTTATAATTAGGTTGACGTCCTGAGCATTATGGACTTGTACGGTTCAACTTATATAATCTTTGATTTAATCGTTACAGAGTACAGCTTGGTACTCCTAATACTTTTATTTTGGGATTAGACGGTTGACCGGGATAAGTTGCACAATAGCAGATATGGATAATATCTTTATGATATTCTTATTGTGATTCATGGAAACAAATAAGTACTTATGATCAGCTCATTAGATTCATCATCTTATGAGTGAGTAGTTTGTAAGAGTCATAAAAATAAGATAGTGTCATCAAAAAGGGCAGAACGCTAAATATCACCCTTTTAATGAATGTCATAATAAAACGAAGACCTAGCACACCAGATATCTGATTGAATCAATGGACACCTGTGTTCAGGAAGATAATTATCATACACACTTGAGAGTTCAGCCAAGAGGTATAGTGGAATGTAATCGAGGTTGGTAAAAGTCTACGCTTTTACCGTAGCTCGAGTGTGTACGTCCATTAGTCCCCTTTGTAGCTCCATAGAGGATGACACCGCAAATATATTCAAATGTTTGATTTGAATAGGATACTCCAATCAGATTCGGTTCGTGATTATTATCACGAATTACTGATTACCCTAAATAGTGGCAAAAGTACCAAAGTTTGGTATGTCAGTGAAACTGCAAAAAGATGATTGAATTTACCAGTTTGCGATCACTTCTATTTATTTATATTTCTTTTTTTTATTATAAATTGAATAGACTATTAGATAATATTAAATAGAGACATCCCTAACGTTGTGGGAAATTAAATTCTGGTACAGTTATCTTTTTGAATTGTGTCATTCTGACAGACGGTTTGAGATTTATGATAATAACAGTTTTTAGTCCTAGACTAAAAATGACACTGTTATTTAAATCGAAAATTAGAGAAATTAAATATTGGTATTTATACCTGAAATATGTAATGAGAGAAATCGAATAATAATTTCGAATAATAATTATAAATTCAAAATTAAATATTTGAAGATATAAAGATTTGATTTATTAAATCTTTTAGGGTATTTTCTGAAAAAGAATTGATTTGGATTTATTCTTTATTTGATTTAATTAAATCAAATCTTAGAGTGAATATCTCCAAGTAGTTGAGTAAATCTCTCACAGATGGTTGAGAGATTTTCTCAAAGCGGTTGGGCCATTCCCTATAAATAGGGAACACCTGAAACCAAAAAACACACACTCTCACATTCTCATATTTCGATCTCTCTCTCTCTCAAGATAGTTTCGGCGAATTTCTCTGAGCTCCTCTTAGGGTTTTTCGAATTTAGGGTTTAGGGTTTTATCCAGTGGAAGCCCACACCTCCTGGCGACGTAGTCCTGGAGAATACATCGGAAGACTTCTGGAAGCATCTTCTTCACAAAAATCGCAAAAGGGATTGAAGATCGGAGTCAGAAAGTTCTTCAGAGAATCAAGATCCGTGTCAGAGACTACAAGAAAAAGGTACACGATTTCAAGGTTATTGATTAAGAATTATTTACTAATACTCATGGCTCAGAATTAAAATAAAGAACGAGTTAATTCATCACGATCGGGAAAATTAATTGTAAATTGATTTTGAAACAAATGGTTTGACAGGGTTATTGGTATGGGACTCTAACTCAGTAAAAAATTTAAAGGTCAAAGCATGTGACTTAATCAATGATTACAATTTCTTATAGGTCGGCGGTGATTGTTTTCAGTTTAGATTCGCAGATACGACCAGGAATCGGTGATAATGCGATGTCGATTCCAGCAATTATAACACATGATTCAATTAAACTAAAAAAGATACGTCGATTAGTTTTCCTTGATACACTATTTCAAATAGTAATTTGCAAAACGATATTAAATTACTCTATCGCCTAACCTTGCACATCAGTGATGAAGAAAAAAAAACTACTCACTGTAGCAAAAAAAAAAACTCAGAATTTTTTCCACAACATCCATTTCAATCTTTTCAAAAAATCACTCAAATCTCAATTAATCATCTATATGCAACTATTCAATCCATTATTCATCAACAGCTGATACAATTCAATATTTAACATTGGAAACAAAAAGATAAACTAGTAAAAACTTAAACTAGTCCATTAAAAAAAAAAAGAAGCTTAAACTAAATTGGACATAGCTTTTTCTTTACAAATTTGTAAAATGATATCCTCCAACAATCTTAGTAGAGCTGCAAGTGGCGACGAGGGAGAGAGGGTCGCGACGCGTCGCCATCGCGAAACCCAAGTCGCGACGCGTTGCGACGTTTTGGTGATAATCGCGATAGGTCGCGATTCGAGGCAAAAATCGCGACGCCACGCTGGCGATCTGCGCCAAACTCTCTCGCCCAAACCCACCTCACCACGTCATCAATCCGAGTTGTGTGATTTATTTGTGTTTGTTTGTGGCAATAATAACAACTTTTTACCCGAAATTTATTACCCAAGCACAATTTCTACCCACTTTACTCGAATTTCAACCCTAAAATTAAATAAAAATTATTTTTTTCACCTCATTTCAAATTTCAAAATTTAAAAACTTCACCCACCATAATAATTATTCAACCACTCCACTCTCTCCCTAAATCCTATAAATACCATCTTTTCCACCCTCATTTCCTCACACCAATCTTCTATTATGAGTCAATCCAGAAATTCGCAAGGAAGCGGCGGTAGTTCCCGGGGTCGAACGACGGCTAGGAATTTTCAACCCCAATTTCAAATTGGGGGACAATCGCAACCTACGCCCGACGACTACATTCCCGTTGTGCTACTGACCGGAATATTTCCCTCCCCTCCAAATCCAAATTTTCCCGATGATACCCAACGGTCTCTAAGACCTAGTTTAACCCAGGCGGTGGGCATGCACAACGCCAATCCCGATTTTGTGTTCCGAGAAATGGTCGAGGCTGTTTATCAATCTAGGGCGGGAAATAACGATCCATTTTTCAACCTAATGTATCAACAAGCCGGTCAAGAGGAGAATCAACCGGAGACTCAACACGACCACTATCAAGCCTACGACGACTCAACTCAACGACCTGATGATGCCGAGGAGGACCTTCCGACTCCGCCCTCGGTCGATGCCTCCGTTGCCTCGTACCACCACGGTTCTCCTCAATGTTCCCATGAAGAAAGCGGTGAAGCCTCCGCTGTCCGTCCTCGCCGTGTTCAACGTCCTTCAACCGGGTAATAACTTTTAGTCATTTCTCTATGTATAACATTTAATCATTTTTCTATTTTGTTATCATTTTCATTCACTATATTCTCCCTTTTATTGTTAATAGAGCAAATCCTTCGGGCTTGGCGTGGGGAAGACCAAACACTGCCAAAGTGTGGAGGTTTTTTAACGAAGATCGACGGGTGGAGAATGGTGTTAGGGTGAAAATCGCAACTTGCAAGAAGTGCGGGGAAACCATAGATGCTATGTCGACAAATGGAACCGGCTACTTGACGCGACACGCAAAGATGTGCTTCCTAACCGGGGAGGCCGATGAGGTAAACATAGCACAGGTAAGTGCCCTTACCACTATTAATTTACGGAAATGGACCCTCGAATGGATTCTTTCTACGGGCATGCCGTTGAGTATAGTCGAACATCCTGCTCATACAAAATATATGCATAGGGTTAATCCCTCGTCTCAGCAGTTTTCCCGTACGACTTATACTAGCGATATGGAATCTGCATATGCTATGCAAGAAAACTTTTTGGTAGATTTTTTTAAAATGTCTAGCATAAACGTTGCTTTCACCACCGACTTGTAGAGCGGTCCGAGTTTAAATGATTATTTGAGTTTGACCGCTCATTACGTAGACGATGATTGGAATCCGTGTCAAAGACTTTTAAATCTAAGTCCATTCGAGGGTCGACATACCGGCCAAAATATTTCCGATAAATTACTAGAATTATTCAACGATTGAGGTTTACAAAATCGCGTTATTTCTATTACTTTAGACAATGCCGCAAACAACAATTCCGCTATCACAATCTTGGAAACTAAATTGCCCTGTTCTCAATTTCATACAGTTTTACATCAACGATGTGCTTGCCACATAATAAATTTAATTGTACGATCGGGCGAAAAAGAAATTTCAAGACATGTGGAAAAAATACGCGGCATTATTGATTGGATCCGGCATTCACAAACCACCAATAGGTGGAGAAGATTTTTTAAAGAACATAATCATAGAGCAAACAAATTTGCATTAGACAATAATACACGATGGAACTCTACTTTTCTAATGATTTCAGTTGTTTATAAGCAGAGGCTACCTTTGGACCACTTCCTCAAGATGGAACTCGAGCCCCAACTTTGGATCAAGGAGGCGGAATGAGAAATTGCGGAGAAATTCACCACCTTCCTCAAACCCTTTTAGGCTACTACTTTAAATTTTTCTAACCAAAAAAGACCATCGTTGAATCATGGTCTTTCGGGTTTATATAAAATTACTTCATCTTTAAATGATTTCAAAAATGATCCTTTTATTATGCCCCTTTATCCGGCAATGATTGAAAAATTCAAATTTTATTGGGATCCACCCCCGTTTTCGTTTTGCTTCGGTTCTATACTAGATCCTCGAATTATGTTTACTTTCGGGCCATTGATGTTAGAAATCGGGGAAAGCATAGGGGTGGATTACACTCGTTATGTTAAGGTTGTTAAAAAAGCGTTTTATGAATTGTACAGTGAATACGACCGACGGTTCCCACAGTTCAACGTCGTCGCGGAGCACCGGGCATTGATGGAAAGCCCAACCAAAACCGGACTAGCGTTTAGCCGGAGATGCAAGCAACGATTACATCGCGGGGAAGGATCGGGATCGGGTACGCCGACGCCGATGCCACGGGCGGATGACACGGAAGGCGCACCGGAAGAAGTGGAGCGATACTACGGGCTTCGGGTTAACGATGAAGATGATGAGTTCGATGTGATCGCATGGTGGAAGAATGAACGGGACAGATTCCCGATATTGGCGAGAATGGCGAAGGATATACTGTCTATCCCCATTTCAAGTGTTGCTTCGGAGAGCGCATTCAGTACGGCTAGTAATATCATCGACGACCGGAGGGCGGGAACAAGTAACACACACGTCAAGCAAATAGTGGTTTTGAATGATTGGATGTTCCGTAACCCCGTGGTAGCCCAACGGTCTGAACCAACTGAATTAGATGCATTGACTGAAAAGTTTAACGCCTTATTCCCCGAGTGATGCAAAGTAACCGCCAATGATGTGCTCTTTCTTCTCTTGGTTTTAAGTCCCTAAGGAGGGTTTTACTCGAAGGTTTTAGTGAGGCATCTTGTAATATTTACACTGAATATTTACAGCTTTCTTCCACCTTATTGTAATATTCACAATGAATAATACAACTTTTTTTTTAAAAAATTTCTCGTTATACCATATTTATTTAATTGTTATTAAATTTGTTAAAATTATTAATATGTTACAAATTAATATTTATTAACATATGTTACAAATTAAAAATTAACATAAATCAAAATTATTAATATGTTACAAAATAATAAATTATAACATACTTAAATATAATTTTGAAATAAATAAATTATAAATAATAATTATAAATAATTAACATACTTAAATATAATTTTGAAATAATTAATAAAGTTTGATAATTAAATTCGGGTAAAAACTAATAAAATTAAAAATTATAAACAAATAGGTACATATGCCGCAAGCCAAACTGTATTATTATCTCGCGAAATCGCGATGCATCGTGATTTGTCACAGTCGCGACGCATCGCGACGGCCATTTCCGCAATTTTCGCGATCCGAGTCGCGATGCATCGCGAGTTGCATCTTGAATCTCAGTCTCCACCATCTTCTCCGATTTCTATATGCACCATAGAAGAAATCAAACAGATTAAAATCATGAAGAATCCAATACATTCCATTCCAAACTAATGTTAGGAAAATGGATTTCTACTTCGAACAAAAGAGTAGGACCGAGACGATCACAGGTAAAAATCTCTACATATTTTTATTATACCGATTTAAGATATGAACAGAGAATATTAATACTTGTTTATCTTCTTCGAGAGAGAGATTTCATGAACAGATTTGAAGCGGAGAAGCAAATCGGACATTTTCTGCGAAACAACAATTAGAAGAAAATATTCATGAGGCGTGTACAGCGACACTTTCCTTCAAGCTGATTCGCCTCCACTACCCGCACGGCGTTGCTTCCCAGGATACAACGGGATAACTGGGGACCTCAAGCGTCGTTAAGATCTCCGGCGAACTGAGTTCTCAGTGTCTCTATTGCCCAGACACAACGAAAACAAGACAAGAAAAACTATGTAAATTTTGTGTGTTTCGAATGAGAGCCAAGATCTGTAATTTATAGGGATATTTGAGTCGAATGCCTTGATTACGTATTGATTTCTCAATCTATATTTCATAAACGTTTTCTAAACAGGGTATTTATCTTCTCCAACGTTTATTCTGCAAACGTTTTTGATCTTGTCATTAACTGACAATAAACCCTCATACGTTTGGGTTTTGTTTCGTTTAAAATTTAATTTCATTTACTACTGAATTTTCCAACAATCCCCCACATAAATGAAATTGACAGCTCATCCTTGACTACACAATTAAAACAAAACAAAAATAAAAATAAAAATTGGGTAATAGAGACCGTCGGTAAAATCTGCACAGGATAGGTAGGTATTACCTTTGAACCTTCCCTTATGAAAATATACTTTCCTTACTGGTGACCAGTAGACGTGATGTCTTTGAACTGTTCGACCGTTCGTGTAAGTGGAATATATCTCATACAGAGTTTTCCTTTTGAAAGTTTTAGCTCTCACTATTGTGTTCATTAATGGTCTTGAACACCATCTGGTTCTGCAAGAGTTTACGGACATTGCGCCCCTAACAATTCCGTTGAAGCGACCCCACTTCACTTTAAGATAGGTGATTTATTATTTGAGAACATCTCTTATGCTTTTATCATATTTCAAATATGTAAGATAATCATTAGCCTTTGCTTATCCTTAAACCATTTAATTACTGTTTTCATCATAGGAATGGACCTGGGGTGTTACCCCCACAATGATGCGTTAAAGCCTCATACAGGTACGTTGTCCCGTTGGACCTAATTGTTGGGATCTCCAGTCATTTAGGTTGGGTTTCACTGTCAAGACTTCATTTCTAAATGGGCTTGAGTTTCATTCCCTTTTTTTTGATACATCAACTAACTCTCGTTCTTTAACTAATTTGGTTAGAGGATCCACAATTTATATCATATGACATTTGCATAGTCATTTTACGTTGAGAGTAGTTCCATAATTGTCTATGAATAGACCAACTATTGTACATGGTGGTTTTGTGCTTTCTCATTTGCACTTTAATTCTTGTATAGCTTCAAGCAAAAACATCCAAGACCTTTCTTAGATATTTGACCACTTTGCTATATCTATTCAAGATAGTACCACAATTTATCGTAAATCTTGTTAATTTGAAGAGATTATTTTCTCTAACAAACCCCCACATTTTTGGTATTCTAGTCATTTTATATTTCTTATGAAGAGTTTATTATACGTTCAACACTCTTCTTTACTACGTACCATTTCTTAGTGAAATTATCATTTTGAGTACAAGCTCACTAAATGATTCCAAATATTCACTAACCATGATTACTTCTAACCATATTAATATTCCATTAACATTGGTTTTCTACTTCTTGTTTATAAGAGAAACTCCTCTTATCGATTCACTTGCCACGTATTGGCTCAAGGGTTTCCGGATTTTATCTTTACACAAATTTCACAATTGTTGTACGGTCTAAGGAATGTTATACTTTTTCCTTATCCTATCAAAATCATTTTATTTCAAAATAGACTTAGGATATTTTGTTTGAAGGAAAGTCGATGTCCATTTCTCCTTCGCCGGACCTTTTTTGGGACCCATTTCCTAAAGGGAAAATCTAGAAAAACCCATAAATCGCGAGACAAAAACCAACAAAAACCCAGAAAAATTGAACAATCTATAGCCAAGAACCCAAAAACCCCGATAGAAATCCGAAACAGAGGAAGCGAAGTAAGGAGTATAACCTGGAAACCTCTAAACACAGACGAAGAAGACAACAGAGAAGATGATTTGCAGAAGAACAATGGCGATTTACAGAATTTCTCTCTAAAAAAAGCTTAAGTTTTTATCTTTAATGCCGAAAATGAAATCTGAAATCAAAACCAGGTATAAATAGGAGAGATGGAGAGCGGTTTACTTTTCGTGGGAACGTGCGTCGAATAGGATGAAAATATGTGTGATTAATGGCAAACACTCGAGTATTTATATTCGTAAACCATCCCTGATCCTACGGCTAAGATTTCCTCGAAATCCGCAACCAATCTCATCCAACAGTTGAGATTAAAACGCTATCTGGGACATGTCAGCAAAGTCATAATGACAGTTGTGTGTCAGGAGAATTCGAAGAGTTTATTCGCTTCTAACACCGCAAATTGGGACATGTGTCGTAACCGTTCCCGCCCAAAAATCAAAACAATACTCACTCAGTTTTGAAAATCCAATCTGTTCCGCACATTCTCGAAATAATCCAAAATCATGTCCGAATTATTTGAATTTACGGCGAAAGTAATAAATATAATTAATTCAGTTCGGCACGAATTTTACATGATTTCATCGAGATTATATATATTTCGTATTTTTTTTTATAGTAGGGGCTAACTGTTGATATACCAATTCGTCGTTTTTTAAATACGACATAAAGTATAAGTTATGAATTAATTAAATTCGTAACACAAATAAGTCAAAGGCTTAAAAGAATATTTAATGTTCAAATAAGCCCACTTACAAGGCCCAAAAGCCCATCAAGAAATCTGGCCGGCGTAAGGCCCATGAATAGGAAGCTATCCGGTTAAAATCCTAAAAGTTATCCGTCATTGTCAAGAAAAAGGAAGGGTAACACCGTCATAATCCTTATCCGGCTTCACCAATTCAAAATGGACGGAAAACCAGGAACACGAAGTCAAATCCTTAACGGATCTATTCGGTCAAGAATCTAGCTCGGTGTAAAGCACGCAATCGTGGATAACGTGTTAACACAATAGCCAGTCAGCTCGGAAAGACGACTCTAAGATTTCAGGAAATCCAACGGGAGAATTGAAGGCTATAAATACAACTTCAGATGAAGAATTACACACATATACTTCCGAGGAGAACACATTGAGAGCTTTCTGCTCGGCTATTCTTACATTCGAAAGTTTTCCCTTTATTTTCTTCTACTTTTTCTCTTCCTTCTCTTTTCTGACGAAATTTGTTGTCTGTAGTTGTCCGTCCATGCATTCCATTGCAATAAACTAATACAGGACGTAGTCAACTACTGCCTTGGGACGAACCTCTATAAAAAAATAAAAAATAAAAACCCCTCGTCTCATTTACTTGCTTATGTATATTTATATATACAAATAGTTATATGATTTATTTTTAATAATTATTAGATGCTTGCTCATAGCCAAATCTAGAGATTTATCCTAGAAGGGATTTAATCTTCTTTTTGCAACAAATTTTTTTTTTGTAAGCTTACTAAGCTCCTCCAAATTATTATATCTATTTTTTTTTAAATCAAACACGGATGAACACGCTTAATCAAAGAGTGTTTTAAAAATCAAACTCTCAAACAGATTTGTTAGACTGGACTTTCATACTGATTTTCCAATCAAATTGCAGAAATTAGTTTCCCAACAACTTGATCAAAGGAGCAAAAACTTAGAGAAATCATTTGCAACATGAAATTTCATAGTAAAGAATTACTGAAAAGACATTACTGAAAATTTATACCATTTTTTTAGTAAATAGTGCTGATTATAACATGTAGATATTTTTGTTGCATATTATTTTTATTTTAAATATAATTAAAAGCTCAAAGTTTTAACTTATGAAAAACCCGCTAAGAATATATTTGATGCTCCTTACTGTCCTTATTGATCTCTTTTATCTCCCACTAGATCTAGCATACCCAACTTCCTCCATCAAAGGGGACTCGAGTTCCTCTTTTTGTCAACAAATAAAAAGTGATTTAAAATCCAAACAAATAAAAATTTAGACTAGATAAACTGATAATAAAAAGATATCCTTATTTTGCAAATCCTTGTCTATCCTTCACTAAACCAAACAAATTGATTCTCAAGACCCGAGGGGAAGTAAATTGATAACAAAAAGGATATCTTTTTAAACAAAATAATTTGATATTTTTTTTGGACTCTAAATTATTAGTTCAAATGCCTTGGTGATGCATAACTAATTTTATTATTATGATTATTATTAAAATTAAAGAGTCCCTACATGCTATAACTTTATTTTAATTTTTGTTTTTAGATAAATAGCAGTTACCATAGGTGCACTGCACAACTTCGAGGTGTGTGAAAGACTCGTATAAGTGCATAAAAAATCAATCATTAACAAGCATTTCAAGCTTTTCAAACAACTAGTACGCGGTTATGTAAAATTTATGTTCACAAATTTGATGAAAAATTTAACAACATTTATTTTGGCCTCCTGAAAATTGTATTTCCTGATTTTTAAGATTGTTGGGTGATTTTTTGTTTTCGAACTATCTTTTGACTTATATGAGGATAAACAACACTACTTACAATGCGTGAGTTTTACCCGTAACTATTTCAAAGAAATGTTCAAGACATGTCAATTCTTGTGTTTGGGATAAAAAATATTATTTCTCTCGTGCATAAACACATGGAAACAAACCAAAACGAATTAAATTAAATGAAGCTTTTCTCTTAAGATCTCATGCCACAGAAATGTAAATGAAAATACTTTTTTTCTTGTATTTAAGGTATAAGCCATCAATAACCAAAAAAAAAAAAAAAATCAATGAGCTCAAGCTTGATTTTCGAGAATCCTCTGTACAAAACCTTAATAATATAGTTATTCACTTAATCATCGCACTAATTAATATCTACAATCTAAAATAAAAATCCTTGATAAACATATCATAGTTTTTCTAGTGCATTTTGCGTTACGTACACAGACTATTGTTATTATTGTGTATTTTAAATTTTTATATTTTAATTGAAACACTTTTAAATCAATTCTTGAATTACATTGAAGTTTTTCCAGTCTATTTCCGTTATGTGTATAGACTATCATTGTTATCATATACATTTTACTCTTTATATGCTAATTTAAACAATCTTAAATTACAAAATTCTGAAAAAAAAAGCACGATCTTTTGATATAATTCAAAAAACTAAACTCACTCGAATACAAAGGGGAACCTTAAATTAGTGTAGACATATACCTTAAATGATTGGCAATCATAATCTTTTAAACTTAGTATAGACATATACCTTAAATTAAAAAAAAAAATATCAAAACCGCAAACACTTACCGAAAATGCGATGGAGAGGGTTATATGGGTTCGAAATGTTGGAGAAGATCGGATCACCAACCTAACCAAACCAAAATAAGAAAATATATATAAAAAAGAAAAATATGAGAATGTACGTGTACATTTGTTTACGTGTAATTAATGTAAGATCATGTAAATATCTTTTTTTTTCCTACTTATAAACACATCATAAGTACTTATGTTTTTAGGTGTTTCATTAATAGTTTTTCCTATATTATTATATATTATGATTACACATTATTAATTTCGTGACTTATAATATTCTAATGGAGTTAAACTATTGTATTTAATGTTTAGAAAATGCTCATACAATTTAACGTTTACTATAAATGACAATTTTTATATTTAATTCATGCACCTCATGAAGTGATTGAAGTGTAAAAATTGTACTAAAAAATAAAAATTAAAAAATTAAAAAATCTAGAATTTGAACATTCTCAAATTCTTGGCTTTTTAGGCAACTAATTTATTGTGGATAGACAACAATAGGATTCTCAAATCTAGATAATGAACTTTCCCTACACAAAAAGAATAATAGATGAAATACTCATAACACCCTTGATATCAATAAACTATAAATATAAATAAACAACCAAAAAAAGGACCAAAAAACAAAAATAATTACTAACAATCAATTAAATAGAGTTTTAACTAATTCACTTATTTAATCTGTTAATGGCATACTATTAGAGCTTCAAAAACTCCTCAGCAATTGCAACATGCCAAGTGCTTCTGCCTTGATCATCCAAAACCATTCATCAAGTTTACAATTCATACCAAAGATTTTTAACCAAAAATTGATCGTAATTTGGGTTTTTGGGGAACCTCGCTTTTATGGAAGAAAGATGACTCACCCAAACTAACCACCGCTACACGCGCGCCGCCTCCATTTATACGGGCGTGGCAAGTTTCATTATCCGTGTGTGAAGTTATTATTATTATTTCTAAATTAAGCCAAATACGACTGCTCGGTCTAAAAAAGAGGTCAATATTGAAGCATATTTTTAGGTTGATGAGAAAATAAATTGAAATGGAATGTATGGGCAGTTTTGGTGCTCGAGTGGTCGCTTTAATATTTGTGGTCATTATTGCTTCTCATGTTATGAACTTAAATAAGAAAGTAAAAAACTTAACTAGGCACATATATATATATATATATATATATATATATATATTATCAAGAATCAACACATCAAAATATTGAGGAAAAAAATAACATTGAGGAAAAAAGAAGTTCCAATAAGATGAATGAGGTAATAGCTCACAAATGAAAGGCATCTTACTACCATGTTAGTATTTTGCTAGATAAAGTTTAATGAAACAACAAACTTTAGAGCCATCACTGAACAATGAACTAAAAAGAAAGACCGTGAATCTAAATCAATAATAGCAGAATATTGCATGGAAATCAAATGCTAATTTGCGAAAATTTATAAACGTATTTTACAAAATTATCTTGGAGAAGAGTGACAAAATTAACTGTAGAACTAAAAACATATCAGGTTTGAATATGTTCCGGATTCGCATGGACGGTGATATTCTTCTCCAGTTTTTTTTTTATCTTTATGGACTTGAGTATATGCATTGTTGTTGCTGTACAAATAAAAAAAATTAAGAAAAAAACATTAAGAACATAAGAATTATAAAAGACATGATAGAACATAAAATAAAACGAAAAAAGGATATTATTGCATAGTTTATGTCTTACAAATCCTTTATGTGAATACTAGAAATCTTAAACATGTTTTGTGATTTAGATAAAACACTATCGATCTTCAATGTTTTTATTTAAGCATGCATTTTAATCAATTCCTTTATATTTGTTTATTTGATTGCTACCGCTATATATCTTGACCAATATTCATGAATTAATAATAATATTAAATACCTGAAATTCATGGCACCGAGTTCATAGCATACTTTGGGGTATAGTTGCGACAAAAGCTTCACAATATAAATTGTCACAATATAAAGCTATATATATGGTATGGTGACAAATTCAGTCGTTAAAGCATATATATCAGCACAGGAGCTCGTAAAAGGGACCGGGTCGAGACAGGACAAATTCATTCGGTAAGTTTCCGTGCTTGACTACGAATTGGAAGAAGAAAAAAGATCTAAAATAGGCTTGTGCAAATATTCTTGTGCAAAAAATTTATGTTATTTCATTCCACAGGCGTAGACCCTAAAATATCAATCGTTGCAATTAAAAGCTTTGCACCACAAACAAAAATAATGTTTAGAAAATCACCTGTTGTACGTACGTGTAGTGGCTTGAATAATTATTTGAGCTTCACTATATCAAATATGTCAGTATAATGAGCTTAAATTATTTTATGCAAGAACTGCAAAATATACGATGTATATATACCTTAACACAACACTGGAAGTGAACGGTCGTTCATTAAAAAACATTAAATCATCAATGTCTTAATCCTCTTAATAATTGTCTATACTACTAATCGGTTAAAGCATATTGAAGGATAAGTTATAAACTGTTCCCATTCTTACTATTAAAGAAAAGAATGACAAATGTTTTAAGAGACATCATGTTTTAATGAAATAAAAAAAATTAAAAACTCTAAGAAAATTTAAAATCTCAATACATTGATCTCATTGTGCATGAAAGAACTCTAAATTCTAAGAAACTTTGAATTCTCAATACATTGTCTATGTCTTGCCACATCACTTGTGAGTGTGTGAAGTTATTATTATTATTATTTCGAAATTAAGCGAAATACGACTGCTCGGTCTAAAAAAGAGGTCAATATTGAAGCATATTTTTAGGTTGATGAGAAAATAAATTGAAATGGAATGTATGGGCAGTTTTGGTGCTCGAGTGGTCGCGTTAATATTTGTGGTCATTATTACTTCTCATGTTATGAACTTAAATAAGAAAGTAAAAAAACTTAACTATGCACATATATATATATATATATATATATATATATATATATATATATATATATATATAATCAAGAATCAACACATCAAAATATTGAGGAAAAAAATAACATTGAGGAAAAAAGAAGTTCCAATAAGATGAATGAGGTAATAGCTCACAAATGAAAGGCATCTTACTACCATGTTAGTATTTTGCTAGATAAAGTTTAATGAAACAACAAACTTTAGAGCCATCACTGAACAATGAACTAAAAAGAAAGACCGTGAATCTAAATCAATAATAGCAGAATATTGCATGGAAATCAAATGCTAATTTGCGAAAATTTATAAACGTATTTTACAAAATTATCTTGGAGAAGAGTGACAAAATTAACTGTAGAACTAAAAAACATATCAGGTTTGAATATGTTCCGGATTCGCATGGACGGTGATATTCTTCTCCAGTTTTTTTTATCTTTATGGACTTGAGTATATGCATTGTTGTTGCTGTACAAATAAAAAAAATTAAGAAAAAAACATTAAGAACATAAGAATTATAAAAGACATGATAGAACATAAAATAAAACGAAAAAAGGATATTATTGCATAGTTTATGTCTTACAAATCCTTTATGTGAATACTAGAAATCTTAAACATGTTTTGTGATTTAGATAAAACACTATCGATCTTCAATGATTTTATTTAAGCATGCATTTTAATCAATTCCTTTATATTTGTTTATTTGATTGCTACCGCTATATATCTTGACCAATATTCATGAATTAATAATAATATTAAATACCTGAAATTCATGGAACCGAGTTCATAGCATACTTTGGGGTATAGTTGCGACAAAAGCTTCACAATATAAATTGTCACAATATAAAGCTATATATATGGTATGGTGACAAATTCAGTCGTTAAAGCATATATATCAGCACAGGAGCTCGTAAAAGGGACCGGGTCGAGACAGGACAGATTCATTCGGTAAGTTTCCGTGCTTGACTACGAATTGGAAGAAGAAAAAAGATCTAAAATAGGCTTGTGCAAATATTCTTGTGCAAATAATTTATGTTATTTCATTCCACAGGCGTAGACCCTAAAATATCAATCGTTGCAATTAAAAGCTTTGCACCACAAACAAAAATAATGTTTAGAAAATCACCCGTTGTACGTACGTGTAGTGGCTTGAATAATTATTTGAGCTTCACTATATCAAATATGTCAGTATAATGAGCTTAAATTATTTTATGCAAGAACTGCAAAATATACGATGTATATATACCTTAACACAACACTGGAAGTGAACGGTCGTTCATTAAAAAACATTAAATCATCAATGTCTTAATCCTCTTAATAATTGTCTATACTACTAATCGGTTATAGCATATTGAAGGATAAGTTATAAACTGTTCCCATTCTTACTATTAAAGAAAAGAATGACAAATGTTTTAAGAGACATCATGTTTTAATGAAATAAAAAAAATTAAAAACTCTAAGAAAATTTAAAATCTCAATACATTGATCTCATTGTGCATGAAAGAACTCTAAATTCTAAGAAACTTTGAATTCTCAATACATTGTCTATGTCTTGCCACATCACTTGTGAGTGTGTGAAGTTATTATTATTATTATTTCGAAATTAAGCGAAATACGACTGCTCGGTCTAAAAAAGAGGTCAATATTGAAGCATATTTTTAGGTTGATGAGAAAATAAATTGAAATGGAATGTATGGGCAGTTTTGGTGCTCGAGTGGTCGCGTTAATATTTGTGGTCATTATTACTTCTCATGTTATGAACTTAAATAAGAAAGTAAAAAAACTTAACTATGCACATATATATATATATATATATATATATATATATATATATATATATATAATCAAGAATCAACACATCAAAATATTGAGGAAAAAAATAACATTGAGGAAAAAAGAAGTTCCAATAAGATGAATGAGGTAATAGCTCACAAATGAAAGGCATCTTACTACCATGTTAGTATTTTGCTAGATAAAGTTTAATGAAACAACAAACTTTAGAGCCATCACTGAACAATGAACTAAAAAGAAAGACCGTGAATCTAAATCAATAATAGCAGAATATTGCATGGAAATCAAATGCTAATTTGCGAAAATTTATAAACGTATTTTACAAAATTATCTTGGAGAAGAGTGACAAAATTAACTGTAGAACTAAAAAACATATCAGGTTTGAATATGTTCCGGATTCGCATGGACGGTGATATTCTTCTCCAGTTTTTTTTATCTTTATGGACTTGAGTATATGCATTGTTGTTGCTGTACAAATAAAAAAAATTAAGAAAAAAACATTAAGAACATAAGAATTATAAAAGACATGATAGAACATAAAATAAAACGAAAAAAGGATATTATTGCATAGTTTATGTCTTACAAATCCTTTATGTGAATACTAGAAATCTTAAACATGTTTTGTGATTTAGATAAAACACTATCGATCTTCAATGATTTTATTTAAGCATGCATTTTAATCAATTCCTTTATATTTGTTTATTTGATTGCTACCGCTATATATCTTGACCAATATTCATGAATTAATAATAATATTAAATACCTGAAATTCATGGAACCGAGTTCATAGCATACTTTGGGGTATAGTTGCGACAAAAGCTTCACAATATAAATTGTCACAATATAAAGCTATATATATGGTATGGTGACAAATTCAGTCGTTAAAGCATATATATCAGCACAGGAGCTCGTAAAAGGGACCGGGTCGAGACAGGACAGATTCATTCGGTAAGTTTCCGTGCTTGACTACGAATTGGAAGAAGAAAAAAGATCTAAAATAGGCTTGTGCAAATATTCTTGTGCAAATAATTTATGTTATTTCATTCCACAGGCGTAGACCCTAAAATATCAATCGTTGCAATTAAAAGCTTTGCACCACAAACAAAAATAATGTTTAGAAAATCACCTGTTGTACGTACGTGTAGTGGCTTGAATAATTATTTGAGCTTCACTATATCAAATATGTCAGTATAATGAGCTTAAATTATTTTATGCAAGAACTGCAAAATATACGATGTATATATACCTTAACACAACACTGGAAGTGAACGGTCGTTCATTAAAAAACATTAAATCATCAATGTCTTAATCCTCTTAATAATTGTCTATACTACTAATCGGTTAAAGCATATTGAAGGATAAGTTATAAACTGTTCCCATTCTTACTATTAAAGAAAAGAATGACAAATGTTTTAAGAGACATCATGTTTTAATGAAATAAAAAAAATTAAAAACTCTAAGAAAATTTAAAATCTCAATACATTGATCTCATTGTGCATGAAAGAACTCTAAATTCTAAGAAACTTTGAATTCTCAATACATTGTCTATGTCTTGCCACATCACTTGTGAGTGTGTGAAGTTATTATTATTATTATTTCGAAATTAAGCGAAATACGACTGCTCGGTCTAAAAAAGAGGTCAATATTGAAGCATATTTTTAGGTTGATGAGAAAATAAATTGAAATGGAATGTATGGGCAGTTTTGGTGCTCGAGTGGTCGCGTTAATATTTGTGGTCATTATTACTTCTCATGTTATGAACTTAAATAAGAAAGTAAAAAAACTTAACTATGCACACATATATATATATATATATATATAATCAAGAATCAACACATCAAAATATTGAGGAAAAAAATAACATTGAGGAAAAAAGAAGTTCCAATAAGATGAATGAGGTAATAGCTCACAAATGAAAGGCATCTTACTACCATGTTAGTATTTTGCTAGATAAAGTTTAATGAAACAACAAACTTTAGAACCATCACTGAACAATGAACTAAAAAAGAAAGACCGTGAATCTAAATCAATAATAGCAGAATATTACATGGAAATCAAATGCTAATTTGCGAAAATTTATAAACGTATTTTACAAAATTATCTTGGAGAAGAGTGACAAAATTATGTAGAACTAAAAAACATATCAGGATTGAATATGTTCCGGATTCGCATGGACGGTGATATTCTTCTCCAGTTTTTTTATCTTTATGGACTTGAGTATATGCATTGTTGTTGCTGTACAAATAAAAAAAATTAAGAAAAAAACATTAAGAACATAAGAATTATAAAAGACATGATAGAACATAAAATAAAACGAAAAAAGGATATTATTGCATAGTTTATGTCTTACAAATCCTTTATGTGAATACTAGAAATCTTAAACATGTTTTGTGATTTAGATAAAACACTATCGATCTTCAATTTTTTTATTTAAGCATGCATTTTAATCAATTCCTTTATATTTGTTTATTTGATTGCTACCGCTATATATCTTGACCAATATTCATGAATTAATAATAATATTAAATACCTGAAATTCATGGAACCGAGTTCATAACATACTTTGGGGTATAGTTGCGACGAAAGCTTCACAATATAAATTGTCACAATATAAAGCTATATATATGGTATGGTGACAAATTCAGTCGTTAAAGCATATATATCAGCACAGGAGGTCGTAAAAGGGACCGGGTCGAGACAGGACAGATTCATTCGGTAAGTTTCCGTGCTTGACTACGAATTGGAAGAAGAAAAAAAGATCTAAAATAGGCTTGTGCAAATATTCTTGTGCAAATAATTTATGTTATTTCATTTCACAGGCGTAGACCCTAAAATATCAATCGTTGCAATTAAAAGCTTTGCACCACAAACAAAAATAATGTTTAGAAAATCACCTGTTGTACGTACGTGTAGTGGCTTGAATAATTATTTGAGCTTCACTATATCAAATATGTAAGTATATTGAGCTTAAATTATTTTATGCAAGAACTGCAAAATATACGATTTATATATACCTTAACACAACACTGGAAGTGAACGGTCGTTCATTAAAAAACATTAAATCATCAATGTCTTAATCCTCTTAATAATTGTCTATACTACTAATCGGTTAAAGCATATTGAAGGATAAGTTATAAACTGTTCCCATTCTTACTATTAAAGAAAAGAATGACAAATGTTTTAAGAGACATCATGTTTTAATGAAATAAAAAAAATTAAAAACTCTAAGAAAATTTAAAATCTCAATACATTGATCTCATTGTGCATGAAAGAACTCTAACTTCTAAGAAACTTTGAGTTCTCAATACATTGTCTATGTCTTGCCACATCACTTGTGAGTGTGTGAAGTTATTATTATTATTTCGAAATTAAGCGAAATACGACTGCTCGGTCTAAAAAAGAGGTCAATATTGAAGCATATTTTTAGGTTGATGAGAAAATAAATTGAAATGGAAAGTATGGGCAGTTTTGGTGCTCGAGTGGTCGCGTTAATATTTGTGGTCATTATTGCTTCTCATGTTATGAACTTAAATAAGAAAGTAAAAAAACTTACCTATGCACATATATATATATATATATATATATATATATATATATATATATATATATTATCAAGAATCAACACATCAAAATATTGAGGAAAAAAATAACATTGAGGAAAAAAGAAGTTCCAATAAGATGAATGAGGTAATAGCTCTCAAATGAAAGGCATCTTACTACCATGTTAGTATTTTGCTAGATAAAGTTTAATGAAACAACAAACTTTAGAGCCATCACTGAACAATGAACTAAAAAGAAAGACCGTGAATCTAAATCAATAATAGCAGAATATTGCATGGAAATCAAATGCTAATTTGCGAAAATTTATAAACGTATTTTACAAAATTATCTTGGAGAAGAGTGACAAAATTAACTGTAGAACTAAAAAACATATCACGATTGAATATGTTCCGGATTCGCATGGACGGTGATATTCTTCTCCAGTTTTTTTATCTTTATGGACTTGAGTATATGCATTGTTGTTGCTGTACAAATAAAAAAAATTAAGAAAAAAACATTAAGAACATAAGAATTATAAAAGACATGATAGAACATAAAATAAAACGAAAAAAGGATATTATTGCATAGTTTATGTCTTACAAATCCTTTATGTGAATACTAGAAATCTTAAACATGTTTTGTGATTTAGATAAAACACTATTGATCTTCAATGATTTTATTTAAGCATGCATTTTAATCAATTCCTTTATATTTGTTTATTTGATTGCTACCGCTATATATCTTGACCAATATTCATGAATTAATAATAATATTAAATACCTGAAATTCATGGCACCGAGTTCATAGCATACTTTGGGGTATAGTTGCGACAAAAGCTTCACAATATAAATTGTCACAATATAAAGCTATATATATGGTATGGTGACAAATTCAGTCGTTAAAGCAAATATATCAGCACAGGAGCTCGTAAAAGGGACCGGGTCGAGACAGGACAGATTCATTCGGTAAGTTTCCGTACTTGACTACGAATTGGAAGAAGAAAAAAGATCTAAAATAAGCTTGTGCAAATATTCTTTGGCAAAAAATTTATGTTATTTCATTCCACAGGCGTAGACCCTAAAATATCAATCGTTGCAATTAAAAGCTTTGCACCACAAACAAAAATAATGTTTAGAAAATCACCTGTTGTACGTACGTGTAGTGGCTTGAATAATTATTTGAGCTTGACTATATCAAATATGTCAGTATAATGAGATTAAATTATTTTATGCAAGAACTGCAAAATATACGATGTATATATACCTTAACACAACACTGGAAGTGAACAGTCGTTCATTAAAAAACATTAAATCATCAATGTCTTAATCCTCTTAATAATTGTCTATACTACTAATCGGTTAAAGCATATTGAAGGATAAGTTATAAACTGTTCCCATTCTTACTATTAAAGAAAAGAATGACAAATGTTTTAAGAGACATCATGTTTTACTGAAATAAAAAAAATTAAAAACTCTAAGAAAATTTAAAATATCAATACATTGATCTCATTGTGCATGAAAGAACTCTAAATTCTAAGAAACTTTGAATTCTCAATACATTGTCTATGTCTTGCCACATCACTTGTGAGTTCTTCCTTTTAATATATATAGATTCCTCAAATCTCAATTAATCATCTAGATGCAACTATTCAATCTCCATTTAGTCATCAACAGCTCACACAATTCAATATTTTATTGAAAAAAAAAAGATAAACTAGTAAAAACTTAAACTAGATTGGGCAAAGCTTTTTCCGTACAAATTTGTATGTTGAAATCCTTGAGCAATCTCAGTTTCCACCATCTTCTGTGATTTCTATGGTCCTAAACTGGAGAAGAAATCAATCAGAATAAAATCATGAATCCAATCTCGTCAAAATTCACATTATCCTATATAACTAAAAGGAACCCCAAAATACTGTAGCTACAACAGTAATTATTTCACCAATTTAAAAATTGCACATGTTATGGTTTTATTTTTATCATAACACGTATCACTTCAAACATGTGTCTCTTCTTTTTTCTTCAGCCTGCTCCTATGATTTCACCAAAAATTGCACAAGAAAGGAGCACTTTCTGCTGCTCGACGAAGGCAAAAAGAACAAAAAAAAAAAAAAAGGGACCCTCTACCTATTTGCTGCTCGAGCTTGACTAGAGAAGAAAAAGTAAAGAAAAAGTGTTTTTTTTATTCTTTTTCTTTTCTGATGATCGAAAAAGACAAAGAGACAAAGGAAAGCAAAAATAAAATGAAATGAAAAGTGTGTATTACATACATTCTCAAAGGACCCACTTGTCAACAAGCAAGACTCTTTGACAAAGCCAATGGCTCGAAATTAATAACTTAAACAGATAAGTAAAAAAACTAAATCAGCTAAAATTAAAGAGAAAAAAAAAATAAGTTAACCAACTTGGAAGGACGAGACTCGGTAACTCAACACTCGGGCTCACGCGAGAGTTGCTCGGGATTAGGAAGGATTTCTCAGACTAAAAACACGATATTAGGACCTCAGATATAATGATATTTTAAACGAAAAAGAAGATTATTAAAAATATTAATTAAAATGTGATAATAAAACTTTAAACTTTTTAAAAATGTGTTTAAACTTTAAACTAACATGAACACATATGTAGATATTGAATGAACACATATAACACACTAACATGAACGTTAATTAGTCTTGCATTTAATACGAATGTGAATTAGTCTTGCATATATAAAATACACTAACACAGTTTAATATGTAAAGGGTTTTAATACGAATGTGAATTAGTCTTGCATTTAATTAAGTATCCGTTTTTTTTTTTTTTTGCCAACATAAGAACTGAAAATTCTACCAAGTATTCCTTAACAAAAAAAATAATTGGCATGGTTTGCCCTTAGGTTTGGTTTTGACTTTGGTTTGTTTCGAACTTGACAATCAACCGTCATTGAATTTGTTTCTCTATATCAGTTACATGGCGCTATCAATTTTTTTTTGCGTTGGTAATTTATTTCCAGCTCATAAATCTGAATTTAAATATCAAATTTGTCCAATTTTACATTCACACACACACACACACACACACATATATATATATATATATATATATATATATATATTCATTCTGAACTCATTTCGACATGTTTGGCATTACGGCCTTATTTATTTATGTTTGTTATTTATACTTTAATATAATTCTTTTTTATTTTTATTTTTGTGTGCGTGAAAGCACCTTCCTATTTTCCAAATAAAATATAAAATAGAAGATCATCATTAAAGTTTTTACTGACTATGTGTTACTGAATATAAGTGCAAATATCTCAGTTTGGATTTTCTGGAATGCACTCCAACGTACTATATTCCATGTTTTGAAAGGTACGCTTTGACTTTTTTCAAGTATTCTTTTTATTGGTCATCATAATTCTATTCATTAAAATTACATATACGTTTATTTTGTCCTCCAAACGTAATACGAACATATTGCAAATTTAGAGACCCACAAATTTGTAAGCCACATACTTATTGTTACGGGTATTTTACGCAATTGATTTAATATTAATTAACAAAATAAAAATTATTAAAATTAATTTTTCTTTTATTAATTAATTAATTTATAATAAATTTTGCTCCAAATTATTCACTGGAAGCCTGTTTTCGAAAAATAAATGGTCCAGATGATCCCAAAAATATCGAAATACCCAAAATCGATATAAAATTTGTAAAAGACGGCCTCGGGAAACACCCGGGGACTCCGGGACACGCCGGGAAACACCCGGGCGGGTCCCACAGACCCCAAGGGGCACCCGAGTGGACCCCACAGCCCACTGGGGCCACCTGACATGCGCCAGGCGACCCACCAAAGGTCAAGATGACCCATCCACGTGGCGGCCGGCCATTGGCCGCGAGGAAGCCCTGCAGGCCACAGGGAGGCGACACGCGTCCCGCTGACGCAGCTGCTGGCGTCAGCCCTTGCTGCCACGCGCGTGGCTGCGCGTCACGGCCACTGTTCCCGCGCGTGAGGGCAAGTCCTACGTTGGATTGAGGCGCCGATTGCAGCGTTGGATCGGCCACGTCCGGGGTACCCAAAAAACTATATAATTGTATCCCGGGGGCCTCCCGGAATAATAATTATTCACGTTTTAACCCTCGGACCCTCCTATAAATAGGAGCTCGGTTTTCACTTAATGGTAACTCGATTCTCACCCCGAGAACTCGCCCTAAACTCTCTCTACACCCTCTAGAACTTGCCTCCCCTCAAATATCACTCTAATGTTGAGCATCGGAGGTGAATCAGGAGGGTACCCCCCCCCCCCCCCCCGGTTCTCCCTGATCTCGGGTGTTGTTTTGTTCAGATTCTGAGAGAGAGAAAACACATTTGAGCGGAAGCTGTGGAGAAGATTATGGCACGATCTAAGACCCTCCTTGCCAAGGTTCTAGATAAGTGAGGTGCTCGTTCTATCCACTAGTCTTGTATCTCCGGCAGATATACTGACTACACGGATAGCCCGAGGACCCGGATCTGTCCCCGTGACGCCGGTTGAGGGTCTGGTCTACCAGGGTTCACTGGAAAGTCGATACTGTGATCCCCCCTACACGGTGGTCAGGAATCCGTTTTTGGTGTCCCGAACCTGTAATCCGGGCCAGGGCAAGTCCTGGCCCTATTAGCGACAGGTAGTGGAGTTTACCACGGATTTTTGATCATCGAGTCAGTGGAGGATCCGATTGACTCGAAAGTCCAGGAGCCCACGCCCTAAAGTCACAAAAAGTCAACAAGACGATACTGGGCCCGGCCCAACACGAGCTATTGGGCCTCTGAATGTTTAAGGCATTTTTCTGCATCAACATTTTGGCGCTAGAAGGAGGGGGACCACGAGTTTAAAACCTCGAGTCCCTACCAGCACATCCGACCACATTCCAAGATATTCGAGTACATTCGAGCGCATTCGAACACACTCGAAGGCGTTCGAAGACATCCGTCCACATTCGAAGGTATTCGAGTACATTCAAACGCATTCGAACACACTCGAAGGCGTTCGAACACACTCGAAGGCGTTCGAACACAATCGAAGGCGTTCAAAGACATCCGGCCACATTCGAAGATATTCGAGTGCACTCGAAGGCGTTCGAACACACTCGAAGGCGTTCGAACACACTCGAAGGTGTTCGAAGAAACCCGAAGGCGTTCAAACACACTCGAAGGCGTTCGAAGAAACCCAAAGGCGTTCAAACGCACTCAAAGGCGTTCGAAGAAATTCGAAGGCGTTCGAACACACTCGAAGGCGTTCGAAGAAACTCGAAGGCATTCGAACACACTCGAAGGCGTTCGAAGAAACTCGAAGGCGTTCGAACACACTCGAAGGCATTCGAACACATTTGAAGACACTCGAAGACGCTCGAAACCTCGATGTCAGATACGACGGAAGGCACCTCTTCCCGCCCCGCGGGAAGTAACGCTCTCAACACTCGGGCTCGGGTTAATGCACGCCGAACCCAGGTTCTCAACCGGGTCGAGACAAGTACTCGACAAGAGCCCGCTGTCAACGAAGAAAAAGAACGGCTGACTCGGCTGGAAGATAGTGTCTTCCGCCTGGCTGATCTTGTGACCAAACGTCTCGGCAACAACGACACCAACCTTGAAGCCATCGACGAAGAGGAGAGCCCAGAAGAAGCCCTCGAGCTCACACAACGAGGGCGACCTGCGACTCAGCAAGCCCGTCGAGGCATTCAAGAGCCGGCTTAATCACAGTCAACCCGACGTTTAGCCTTTGAACGTTTGGGAGGAGACGAAAGTAACGCTGAAAGTGTTAAGGCGCAAAAAAACAGTCATCGTCAGCAGACGCCCGCCCGGGCACGTCCGGAACATCAGGAGGATCTCCGTCACCGTCTAAGTCACTCCCGTTAAGAAGGAGACTTACGACGACACCTCGAACGACGAAGGGAAGAACCTCGCCCTCAGGAAAAACCGGACAGTGCCGAATCAGAAGGGTCTAGAAGTTCCGCACCCCCCGCCATGTATCACATGATGAGAGGAGCTAACACGGCCCCGGCACCTGGCCTGACAGCACCTCCGCCAAACGACGGACTAAGAAACGAGGTCCAGGCTCTAAGAAAAGAGCTGAGAGAACTCGCCACCGCCAATAGCACTGATCCCGCCAAACAAAGTATGGCGGAGGGAATCATCTCCCCTCTGGCAAGCCACCTACTCGACGAAGATCTCAGCGGAGACCTCCGATTCCCGCTAAATTTCATCTACGACGGCACGACAGACCCCACATACCATCTGGTGCAATACCAGTTTGGCATGCAGGTGAAGAGATGCTCAACCTCCACAATGTGCCAGGCGTTCTGCCTCACCCTCGCCGTACCGGCCTTCGAATGGTACCAACGACTCCCCAAAGGGTCGATTGAATCCTTTGAAGAGCTGACGGAACGCTTTATATCCCGCTTCGCTAGCTCGATCGCGCAGCGGAAAGGAAAGTCGTACCTATGGTCCCTCAAGCAGCGCAAAGACGAGTCTCTCCAGGATTACTTGAAAAGGTTCACAGAGGAGGCGAATAAAGTCGTTAGCTATACCGACGACGATGCCGTCACCGCAATAATCGACGGTCTCCCGGTGAGCGAAATCACGCGCTCCCTCGTCAAAAAGAGGCCCGCTTCCATGGCTGAATTGATGGCTAGGGCAGCAGAAGACATCGCCGCCGATGAATACTTCGTCAGTCGAAACCAACTCAGCCTAGATGAGCAAAGCCGGAACGACCAAAGGAGGGACGATGATGAGTCTCAAAGAAAGAGGCAGCGTCAGCAGTCAAACTCTGAAAGGCGACAACCCCACTGACCGTGTCACCGGCAACGATTTTCAACCTCCACAAAGAAAAGTTCGGTCCTCCACAACCTTTGCCCAAGAAGGCCAACCGAGACAAAAATCGGTACTGCGAATATCACCAGGACCACGACCATTCGACGTCAGAATGCTGGCAATTAAAGAGACAAATCAAGCAGCTCATCCAAGACGGACAATTAATAGAATTTGTCAAAAAACTTGTGGCAGGAAGCGGGAAAACCAACAACCCTCTGCCTCGAGAAAGTGAACAACCCCAAGACAATCACAAGCCTCGCCAAGATGAAGAGCGAACCAAAGGCAAAGCTCCCCAGTATCATGTTGTATCCACTATCCTAGGTGGACCGGAAACTGGGGACTCCAACAACAAACGAAAGAGATACGCCCGAGCCTAGGAAAGTGACGGCGAGGAGCACCAGATCAACCTCACAAACCTAACCAGTTCAACGACGGTACTTCCCAGCCAAGCCATCACTTTCACGAAAGAAGAGGCTCGGCGAATCTCGCACCCTCACAACGACGCCATCGTGATAGAGACGTTGATCGCCAACAATCGAATCAGGCGAGTGATGGTCGACAATGGAAGCTCGGCTGATGTTATCTTCAAGGCCGCCCTTGAACGCATGAGTCTGGGAGGACTCGTCCCAACGCCCATCAAGACCCCGCTCTACGGTTTCAACGGAAAGTCGGTCTATGCTGAAGGAGCCATCGTCCTCCCAACAACGTTCGGATCCGAAGACGGGGCCATGGTCACCAAAATGATCCGATATCTCGTGGTGGACCAACCATCGTCTTACATCATCATCATGGGAAGGCTGTCCCTCAACAAACTCCAGGCCATCGCCTCCACTTTCCATCTGCTCGTAAAATTTCCCACGGAAAACGGGATCGGAATTCTAAGAGGAAGCTAATGGGAATCCAGAACCTGTTACGCCCAAGGAACGAAAACTGGTAAAAGCGAGTTGATCATCCACACGGTCCAACAGCTGAACAAAAATCTCACCCCCGGTTTCGAGGAGGCGCGGATGTTTGGCGAGCTCGACCCAAGAGACGCGAGACGCAAACCCACGATCGAACCCTCTTCCGACGTGACGGCCATCACCCTGAACGAAGAAAAGCCAGAGAGGATCATTTCGATCGGCGCCCAGTTGCCCGTCATGATTAAAACGCAACTGGCCGCCTTCTTGCGAGAGTTCAAAGACGTCTTCGCATTGTCGCACGCCGACATGCCAGGCATCGATCCCGAAGTCGCCGTCCACAGACTCAACATGGAGAAAGGAAGGGCGCCCAAAGTACAACGACGACGAGCCTTTAATCCCGAAAGGTAACAAGCCATCAACGACGAAGTCAACAAACTCATCACGGCAGACTTCATCAAGGAAGTCACGTATCCGGATTGGGTATCCAACGTCGTGATGGTGAAAAAGCCCAACGGCAAATGGCGAATCTGCATAGACTATTCCGACCTCAACACGCCATGTCCGAAGGATTGTTTCCTACTCCCGAGGATCGATCAGCTAGTAGACGCGACCACCGACTACCAGCTCATGATCATGATGGACGCGTATTCAGGATACAACCAAATCCGAATGCACGAGCCCGACCAGATACACACAACGTTCGTTACAGACCGTGGTCTCTACTGTTACAAAGTCATGCCCTTTGGGCTCAAAAACGCTGAAGCCACTTACCAACGCTTGGTCAACCGGATGTTTGGCCCGCTGATCGAGAAAACGATGGAGGTCTATGTCGACGACATGATCGTGAAAAGCCTTGAAGAAACCAACCACGTCAAGGACCTTAGAGAAACCTTCACTCTTCTCCGAAGGTACCAGATGAAACTGAACCCCACCAAGTGCGCGATCGGGGTCGAGTCTGAGAAGTTCCTCGGATTCATCGTCAACCGACGAGGGATCGAAGCGAACCCCGAAAAAATTAGAGCTCTAATCGAAATAAAGAGCCCTCAGAAAATCAAGGAAGTGCAGAGCCTCAACGGGCGCATCAATGCCCTGGGGCGATTCGTGTCAAAAGCCACGGACCGATGCCAACCATTCTTCCAAGCCCTCAAAGGCGGAAAGAATTTTTCTTGGGACGAGAAGTGTGAGGCCGCATTCCAGGAACTGAAAGCCTACCTTGGGTCGCCGCCTTTATTGTCTAAACCAAAAGACGATGAGGCCCTGCTCCTCAATCTCTCCATCTCAACCAGGGCCGTCAGCGCGGTTTTGGTTCGAGAAGAAGAAAAAAAACAGATGTCGGTCTATTACGTCAGCAAGGCCCTCCTGGGCGCCGAAACCCGCTACACGCAGATCGAAAAGCTGGCACTCGCACTGATCACCACCGCGAAGAAGCTCCGCCCATACTTCCAAGCTCACCAAATCATAGTGAGAACGGAGCATCCGGTCCGAAAGGCGCTCCTCAAAGGCACCTCAGGTCGAATGCCGATCTGGTCACAAGAACTGGGAGAATACGGTGTGGAGTACCAACCCAGAATTGCCATCAAAGCACAGGCAGTAGCAGACTTCATCGCCGAATTCACATATGAGGCAGAAGTCAAAACCGAAGAAGAGCTCGACACGCTGCCACAAACAGCCAAACGAAAATCGAGCCCCGACGGTACCGTCTGGAGCCTCCACGCTGACGGTGCCTCCAACGCCAATGGCTCAGGGGCAGGTATCCTGCTTACCAACCCCGAAGGTGGAAAGCTACGCTACGCCATCCGATTCGGGTTCAACGCCACAAACAACGAGGCAGAATACGAGGCATTGCTGGCCAGACATCAGATCGCTCAAAAACTCGAGGCAAAAAACTTGAAGATCTAATGCGATTCTCAGCTGATCGTGAAGCAAGTAGAAGGCGAATACCAGGCTAAAGAGGAGAACATGGCGGCCTACCTCGCAGAAACACTACATCGCTTGGAGTTCTTGGCATGGTATGAGATCACTCAAATACCCCGAGCCGAGAACTTCTAGGCCGACACATTGGCCAGAATTGCATCAGGAGCCGACAACGAGGAACTAGGCAAAGTTCCCATCGAGGCCCTCGAATGCCCATCCATCAAGAAAAGCCAGATCCTCGCCATCACCGGCGAAGATGAAGACAACTGGATGTCGCCTATCATCAAGTACTTAGAGCATGGTGTGCTCCCCGCTGATCGGAACAAGGCACGACAGCTTAAGCTCCGGGCTATGAGATATGTGATGTATGACGACAGTCTTTACAAGCGCGGTTTCATGCAGCCCCTTCTCAAATGTCTTCCCCAAGACGATGCGGATCTCGTCCTCCGAGAGATCCTTGAAGGAATCTGTGGCAACCACTATGCCGGACGATCTCTAGCCCTCAAAGCTCTCAAGCAAGGCTATTTCTGGCCAACCCTCAGGAAAGACGCGAATGAGATCTCCCGCAGATGCGACAAGTGTCAGCGGTTCGCCACGATACCTCACCTGCCCGCAGTCCCATTGTGTCCAGTAATGGTCCCTCGGCCATTCGCCAAGTGGGGAATCGATCTGATTAGGAAACTTCCAAAAGCCCCGGGGGGCGTCGAGTACGCGGTAGTGGCCATCGACTACTTTACCAAGTGGGTCGAGGCGGAACCCATCGCGAAAATCACACAGAAAAACATGACGAACTTCATATGGCGCAACATCATCTGTCGGCACGGGATCCCCGCCTCGCTGATAACCGACAACGGGAAGCAGTTCGACAATGTGGACCTCCGAGCTTTTTGCCAAGATCTCGGAATCAACAACACTTACTCGTCACCCGTCTACACTCAGGCAAACGGTCAAGTAGAGTCAGTCAACAAAGACATCAAGACCATCCTGAAAAGGAAACTTGATGAAAAGAAGGGCAAATGGGCGAAAGAATTACCCTCCGTACTCTGGGCCTACCGAACCACCACGCGCAATGCCACTGGCGAGACCCCGTTCGCTCTAACCTACGGAGTCGAGGCGGTCATCCCCGCCGAGATAAGCGTTCCCTCGCCGCGAAGCATATACCAGACTGGTGGCCCAGAAGCGAGTTATAGAACGCTACTACAACTCTAAAGTCAAGGCGAGACGTTTCTTGGAAGGAAGCCTGGTCCTGAGAAAAGTAGGCCAAAACACCCAAGTCCTCGGCGCCGGAACCCTCGGGCCGACTTGGGAAGGCCCATACCGCACCGCCAAGGTTATCCGAGACGGAACATACCGGCTACAGGAAATGGGGGGTTGCGAAATCCCCCGCCCCTGGAACGTCGAACACCTGAAGCAGTACCACCAGTGAGCCCGACAAGGCTAGGGGTAAAAATAAAATGGAAGAAGCTGAAGCAAAAATCCAACCCGAAGGAAAGCCCTGAAATGATGTACCATCGGCTCGGGAATAGCTTCGACAGCCGGCATAAGTAAAAGAAGAGCGCCACAAGAAGCGCCATAATATATATATATAAAATCTTCCTTTTTCCTCAAATAAATGTCTTTTAAAGTTTCCTCACAACCTTTACAAGCTTACTTGGAAACTGGGGGGTTGATATAGGAAAGAGAAAGGAAAACAAAAGAGAAGAGAAAAAAAAAAGACCGAGAAAGGCCCGGATCCCGATCCCGCCAACTCAGGCAACAAAGACACCTCACAGGTCCTCGGCTCGTAACCGAGCGCTTGTTGACGCGCAGCTTGCCATAAGTCCGGGACTTACATCGTTATATATAAAACGCGACCCGGCCCCAAGCCTACAAAGACGCCTCGCAGGTCCTCGGTTCTTAACCGAGCGCTTGTTGACGCGCAGCTTGCCATAAGTCCGGGACTTATAGCGTTATATATAAAACGCGACCCGGCCCCAAACCTACAAAGACGCCTCGCAGGTCCTCGGCTCGTAACCGAGCGCTTGTTGACGCGCAGCTTGCCATAAGTCCGAGACTTATAACGTTATATATAAACTGCGACCCGGCCCCAAGCCTACAAAGACGCCTCTCAGGTCCTCGGCTCGTAACCGAGCGCTTGTTGACGTGCAACTTGCCATAAGTCTGGGACTTATAGCGTTATATATAAAACGCGACCTGGCCCCAAGCCTACAAAGACGCCTCGCAGGTCCTCGGTTCGTAACCGAGCGCCTGTTGACGCGTAACTTTCCATAAGTTCAGAACGTATAGCGTTATATATAAAACGCGACTCGGCCCCAAGCCTACAAAGACGTCTCGCAGGTCCTCGGCTCGTAACCGAGCGCTTGTTGACGCGCAGCTTGCCATAAGTCCGGAACTTATAACGTTATATGTAAAACGCGACCTGGCCCCATGCCTACAAAGATGCCTCGCAGGTCCTCGGCTCGTAACCGAGTGCTTGTTGACGCGCAGCTTGCCATAAGTCCAGGACTTATAGCGTTATATATAAAACGTGACCCGGCCCCAAGCCTACAAAGACGCCTCGCAGGTCCTCGGCTCATAACCGAACACTTATTGACGCGCAGCTTGCCATAAGTCCGGGACTTATAGCGTTATATGTAAAATGTGACCCGGCCCCAAGCCTACAAAGACACCTCGAAAATGGTTCTCGGCCCAAAACCGAACGCTTGACAACTCGCAACACGCGATGAGACCAGGGCATCGGTCAAAAGCTCGAAGTACTCAATACATGGCCAGATGGCGAATCTTATCCCGAGACAATCAGATAAGAGACGAGCGAAGAGCCAACATAAAAGATAAAATTAAAGATCAGTGTTCGTGAGTCAACATTACAGTTACAGCACAAGTAGCTTAAAGATCAGTGTTCGTGAGTCAACATTACAGTTACAGCACAAGTAGCTTAAAGATCAGTGTTCGTGAGTCAACATTACAGTTACAACACAAGTAGCTTAAAGATCAGTGTTCGTGAGTCAACATTACTGTTACAACGCAAGTAGCTACTCCTAATAGACCACGGCGGCTTGCTACAACGGAATATGTCCGCCTATACAAGAGGCGTTCATGAAGGCGCCACAAAACTCGTGCCACATGCGGCAAGGTTAGAAGCTACAAGCTCTATACATGGGTTAAAACAAACTCCCCATTGTTTCAAAAAAGAAAGAAAAACAGAGAAAGCAACATGTCATGACGGATGATCGTCACCATCATCCGTGGCCTCGTCATCCATGGCCTCCTCGTCCACCGCATCCTCCGCCTCCTCGTCGGCAGGAGCAATGTGATCAATGTCAAGAACATAGTAATCAGCCACGACGAAAGGAGAGGCCGGGGGAACATGACCCCCAGCTTCGCCTGCCACACTGACCACACTACCAACCCCCGAGTGATGAACTCCCGCGGAGAACGACACCCCGTTCACCAAAAGGTTCATGATCGGCCCCGGAGGAGGAACGAGAGCGATGAAAGGCTCTAGAATTGCCATGACTTCAGGCGGAACCTGTTGGTTGTGGAGAAAGGAGGTGCAGAGATACATATGTGGATTCACTAGGAGCAAACCCACCACGCCGTTTATGAAACCCTGCCACTTCGCAGAGTCAAGCTCGAGGGCATGAACTCCCCGGAGATGCGCTATCTCCGCGTCCCTCATGACCAACACCTCATGAGCAGCCCGAGCTGCGAAGAGTAATGTGCGGCATCGGCCGAAGAATGAAGGGCCGCTCTAGAGGCAGCCAGATGCCCCTCGTGAGATTCTCGGACAAGTTGTAGTACTGATGCCATATCAGACTGCGAGGATTCGGCCCGCCACACAGCCTCGTACGTCCCGGAGTACTCCACCTGACCCACAGGAGTGGTCTCTCCATGTGACCCTCCGGCATGGCTGGACTTTCCGCGAGCCAAATAGCTATACGAAGGCGTCGCCTGCAACAAATAAAAACCGTGAGTATGCCCTCTCGACAAAATAAAAAGAAAGAACCAACGAAATAGCGAGACGTACCTCCTGACCGGCTCCACTCAGGGGGGTATGACCCGGATACATCGGCCCAGGCGCCGGAACCTGGCCGTAAGGTGCGGAAGGATAGTACCCCGGGAATGCCGAATCTGCCAATGGAGGTTGAGCGTACGCAGATCCGTGCGCCCAAGTAGGCGCGCCGTAACCGTAATCCTCCCCGGTAAAGGAGGCGCCCCAAGCAGAGGGACATGATCTGTTCCCCCATAACCGGGGGCAGGAGCATCAGAAGAACCCAAACCTGCGGGAAAAGGTGGAAGACCCCAAGGCCACTCGTCACTGCGGTCCATATCTGCAAAGGAAAAAACAAACGGGTCAGCCACAGAGTACGACAAAATAATCAGTACAGGCAAAGAAGCAAAAAAAACACAATGGACCTCTCTTCAAAGCCTGGCATTGGATCAGCCACGGTCTCAGGAGACATCCACCCCGACCGAATCCAGGCTTCCCTCGTTAAAAAAGAGGCAAAACGTCCAGGAATGGCGGACCCCGTCAAGAAAAAACTAACAAAGCCCCGATCCTCGACGCCGGTGCTCATGAACAACCGAGGGATCCCGAATGTTCGGGGAATGGATCCTAGATAAGCACTTGGGACCCAAACCCATCGACTGTGCCAGTCCGGGTTTAGGACCGGACCCAAATCTCTGACCCGGAAGCCCTAGACGGGCCGCGTAAAAACCCAATTGTTGACCCGTTGGTCATCCTGGGAAACAACGATGGGTAAAAGTCTCCGGAGCTGGGTAGGAGTGACATCTCGGCCTCGTCTCTCCCGCCATATCGAGAAAATCCCGGCGGCAAACCACAAGGTATCCGGGCAGACTTGAAGCGGATGCAGGTCCAGCGACACTAGAAGCCGCTCTACCAAAGAAGGGATCGGCAAGGAAAAACCCAGCCGAAGACTCTCCAAAGGAACCGCAACCATCCCGTAGCGGGGATACCCGGGGAGTTCCCCCTCCGACGGGGCACTTACCCCCGGCAAAACAAGACGTTCGGCCCTAAAAAAGGCCTGGAGCTCCACCGAAGTGACATAACTCGGAATATTAACGTCTGGGAAAAATAAGGGAGAACGCAACCGATAAAGGTCACCCTCACTTGAGGAGGCCCTGACTCTCCCCCTAACTGTCCTATCAAAATTTGGGCATGACCCGCCTGCTACGCCAGCATCATGACGTGGTCCTTCCATGCCATGAACTCCGTGAACAGCACCTGCGGCAGCCCTAATACTATCTATATCTACACCGGGGGATCTCAAACCCGCTCCCGGAACAACAGAAAAATTATGCGCGGGACCCGCCATGGGTTGACCCGCCTCCACCAATGAAGACCTCGACGACCCGAATATCGACCGGGGCATCGCACGGAAAACCCGTTGGAATTCTGGGGTTCCCGGAAAATCGGCCGGATACCACCGACCGCCGGCATTGGCCGTCAACGTCACCGACACGGTCACCGGCCGGCCCCGACCACGGATCTCGGGAAATTGAGGATCCCGACTGGAGCTACCCCTACGGATCCGGAACAAGGTCGGACTCGCCGGAACCACCCTCGCCATCGCGGGAACCCCGCCGACAAAATAAGAAGGGCTCCCGCCGGCCGAGAAATCCACCGAAGTGGATAAAGGGAAGCAGCCCGGCCGAGCTACCCCATCACCGGCGTCACCCGACTCCGGCACAGACCCGCTCGCCCAGGACCCTCCGACGTGACGCCGTAATCCGCCGCCGGTAGCCGAATCCACAGATCGGGCCACAAAGGACCCGATCTCGCCGTAGTTTGAAGCCCACTCGCCCGATGAGGACTGGCCTCTCCCCCCTTCACCGACGAAGGCCACTGGCCTAAACCCACTCACTCGGGTCAGGCCACCACACCGCCCGACATCGACGTCACCGGCGAACCCCGCAGCCCCGGTCGAGGAAATCGGGTCACCTCTGAGAACTCGCGAGTCAAACCCACGCGAGTTTGGGTTTGACCGAGTTCCTCCTCCACCTCCGGCGTGCTCCACCGGCCCAGATCCGGTCGCCCTCGAGCTCCGATCCTCAGGCGACCTCCTTCTGCCGACGACAGGGCCCACATCCTCGCCATCGGCGAGTTCGAATCCGCCCGATTCAAACGGAGCCAAACAACCCTCCCCGAGCTCCACCGCCTCGCCGACGGCCGCCACTAACCTCCCCGATTCAAACGGAGCCAAACACCCCTCTCCGCCACAAGCTGGTCATGATGGTGGTCGTCTCCGGCGACGACAAGCTCCGGCGAAGAAGGGTGGCCATTTTCTCCGATCGATTTCGAGCTTTAGACTTCGTTTTTTCAAAAATTATGACGAGGCTCGTGAAATGGGGAAGCTAGATAACGAAAGGACGGGCACGATGCAAAAATCGGAATTCAAAAATGCTACCCGGTAAAAAAGTTACGGAAGAAAAACATATCTTTTACTATTCACCGGAAGAAAATAAGCTCGTGAATCCGAATGAACCGTCCTGCCTCCAATTTATAAAGTTTCTCGGAAATTAAAAATTCCTAAAAAACTGTGGGGTTAATGTTACGGGTATTTTACGCAATTGATTTAATATTAATTAACAAAAGAAAAATTATTTAAATTAATTTTTCTTTTATCAATTAATTAATTTTTAATCAATTTTGCCCTAAATTATTCACCGGAAGCCCGTTTTTGAAAAATAAAGGGTCAAGATGATCCCAAAAATATCAAAATACCCAAAATCGATATAAAATTTGTAAAAGACGGCCTCGGAAAACACCTGGGGCCTCCGGGACACGCCGGGAAACACCCGGGCGGGTCCCACAGACCCCAAGGGTCACCCGAGTGGGCCCCACAGCCCACAGGGGCAACCTGTCACGCGCCAGGCGACCCAGGCGACCCACCAAAGGTCAAGATGACCCCTCCACGTGGTGGCCGGCCATTGGCCGCGAGGAATCCCTACAGGCGACAGGGAGGCGACACGTGTCCCGCTGACGCAAGCCATGACGCAGCTGCTGGCGTCAGCCCTTGCTGCCACGCGCGTGGCTGCGCGTCACGGCCATTGTTCCCGCGCGTGAGGGCGCGTCCGATGTTGGATTGAGGCGCAGATTGCGGCGTTGGATCGGCCACGTCCGGGGGACCCAAAAAACTATATAATTTTACCCCGGGGGCCTCCCGGAGTAATAATTATTCACGTTTTAACCCTCGGACCCTCCTATAAATAGAAGCTCGGTTTTCACTTAACGGTAACTCGATTCTCACCCCGAGAACTCGCCCTAAACTCTCTCTACACCCTCTAGAACTCGCCTCCCCTCAAATATCACTCTAATGTTTAGCGTCGGAGGTGAATCAGGGGGTACCCCCCCCCCCCCCCCCCCCCTTGATCTCGGGTGTTGTTTTGTTCAGGTTTTGATAGAGAGAAAACACATTTGAGCGGAAGCTCTGGAGAAGATTCTGGCACGATCTAAGACCCTCCTTGCCAAGGTTCTAGATCTGTGAGGTGCTCGTTCTATCCATTAGTCTTGTATCTCCGGCAGATATATTGACTACGCGGATAGCCCGAGGACCCGGATCTGTCCCCGTGACGCCGGTTGAGGGTCTGGTCTACCAGGGTTCACTGGAAAGTCGATACTGTGATCCCCCCTACACGGTGGTCAGGAATCCGTTTTTGGTGTCCCGAACCTGTAATCCGGGCCAGGGCAAACCTTGGCCCTATTAGCGACAGGTAGTGGAGTTTACCACGGATTTTTGATCATCGAGTCAGTGGAGGGTCCGATTGACTCGATAGTCCAAGAGACCACGCCCTAAAGTCACAAAAAGTCAACAAGACGATACTGGGCCCGGCCCAACACGAGCTATTGGGCCTCTGAATGTTTGAGGCATTTTTCTGCATCAACACTTATAATCCAAGTTATTTACAAATATAATTTGATTAATTGTGATACTTATAAGGGTTGACTACTTATATGAATTTAATTTAGAAATGTATGCCAAACTATACCATTTTTGAAATGTATGTCAAACTCCTCTTACTAGAATAATACGTGTGTGTGTGTGTATATATATATGTATGTATGAGGAATACTTCTTTAGTAATAGATACTTCTATTACGTAGACAGTTCTTTTTGTCCAACCACATATAGATTTCACGTAATTAACCCTAAAAAACGACTAACAGCACAAGAAAAATATCAAATTACTTAAAAAAAAAATCAAATTTCTCTTACTAAAAGAAAATTAAAAACTAAAAATTCTCCCGCAGCAAAGCGCGGGTTATATACCTCGTATTATCTAAAAGTAGAAACTGGAAATAAACACCTATATTACTCAATCGAACATTTTTCACGACGAAACAACCCTTGTCTAAACCGGAATTCATATCGTTAATAAACTACCGAACTATAAACTTTTTTAAGTATTGTAGGTATAAGAGGGCATCCAAACAAGCTATACCCGTGTGCTCAAGGAAAATCTCTCTAAAAAATCTAAACCGTGACAAGACCACTTCTATCGCTGAAAGATCCCATTCTAATCTGAATCATACTGCTTCAGTGCTAGACGGAATCCACAAGACTGTGTCCAGTCGATGAGGAAAGTGCTTTAATTCCATTGCTGTGTCCCTTCCGGTTTTATCGATGCTCTCAATCTTTGCCTCTTTCAAGCGATGGCGCCAACAGATGCAGCGGTGCCTATAGCAACGATATTTGGGATTCCTCTCCTTCTTTAGAGTCTTGGGGCGGCGGAAGGTGACTGTTGTCCGGATCTTCTTCGCCTTCTTCTTGAAGGTCGGACCCGACTTCAATGCCTTGGCAGCCTTCTAGGCCTGAGCCTTCGGGTCGGATTTTTTTGTAACATCACCTGTGTCATGAGATATACATTAATCTATGCAGACAAAATTCATATATATATATATAAACTATTACCAACATATTTTGACAATTATGAAGCAAGTCTTGACATGCTATGAAGGCTAATTCTAAAAAGCTTCAAGCTTTTCAACAATGATCATAAATTCTACAAATTGAATGATGATAAACTACAAACTGATGCAGCCGAAAATAGTCAGCGACACGTTCGTTGTCGAAAAGTAACCAACATCGAACATCTAAACGTCAGTAATTGCCAAGTAATTTTTTTAGATACCTTTTGAAAGATGAATATAATTATAATTATAATTGTACGGACGATTCAATTAAACTAAAAAAAATACGTCGATTAATTTTCCTTGATACACTAGTACAAATAGTAATTTGCAAAATGGTTATTTTTTCATTATAAATTACTCTTTTGTGTAAGCTTGCACAACAGTGAAAATCTCTTATTTTTTCATTATAAATTACTCTGTTGTGTAAGCTTGCACTATCGTGAAGAAAAAAAACTACTCTCTGCAGCGAAGTCTCGAAAAAAAAAAAAAAAAAAAAACTCAGGAAATTATTCCTCAACAAGCATTTCGAGCTTTTCAAACAATTACACAATCATCTATAAGCAACTATTCAACCCATTAATCATCAACAGTTGACACAATTCAATATCTAACACTGAAAACAGAAAAGATAAACTAGTAAGAACTTAAACTAGATTGGGCAAAGCTTTTTCCGTACAAATTTGTATAACGAAACCCTCCAGCAATCTTAGTCTCCACAATCCTCTCTGATTTTTATATGCACTTGTCCTAAACTATAGAAGAAATCAAACAAAATAAAATCATGAAGAATCCAATATTCCATTCCAAACTAAACATTCAACATATAAAAGTAAATATAAAATTCGAAAATAAGAAACAAACTAATATAGTAATATTAGCTAAAGAAATCAATTGAATGAATCCAGTACCGTCAGATATCACATATTGTCTTAAAGTAGAAACCGGAAATAAACACCTATGTTACTCGATTAAAAATTTTCCAAACGAAACAACCCTTGTTTCGAACTCATAAGATTGCGTTTAAGTACATTGAACTAAATCTTATATATAATTCGAACGGGGAGTGAGTAAGCGGGAGTTTCAACGGACCTGGCCTAATTTTTTCTCAGAAGTTCTGTAAGCAAAGTTTGATTTTCTGTGTCTTGCCACAGCTTGAATTCGATAATATTCGACAATTAATATTTGAATTATCACCAAAAATGTGGTATATTGCACACTTCAACCCATTGCTGCTCGTGCTCTTCATGCTCGCAAGTTTCCTATATATACCAATCAATACAAATAATTCGAAAAAGAAAACCATTAAGGCCTTTTCACTCATTATTCAAGCAACAAACAGATTATCGAATCAATTCGAGAACAAGCCATTAACGATAAGACGGAAGCACTGGGGAGAACTAAATTAAACCTTCCTCCGCATCGCAACAGTTGATCTTAAATGTAACAAACTATAATCTTACTTATTTAACATACACAGCCCCGAATTTTCTTTCACTCAAGCAACAAACAATCCATCAAATCAAAGAGACAAACAGTTCATTCACAAAGAGGAAAGCGCAAAAGAGAAGTATAACCTTGGAGTGTGTCGTAGATTCCCTTGATGTGCTCGGCAGGAACAATAGTAGGGCGAGGACCGCTGGCTGGAACAACAGTATAACCTTGGAGTCAAAGAAGTTTTGCTTACAAATATTGAAGGAATACAGAAAGTTGTCTACCCTCGCTAGAGCGAGGACCGCTGGCTGCGGCGAGAGTGGTCAAACTACATAAATTATATGTTTTTAAACAACAGTTTGTGAAATATGTCGCTCGCCGCTGCCAACGGGAATTTACACAACAGATTTCCAAAACCGCGTGGCTGTTTTAACTTTTGCTCAACAGTTTCAAAAAAACTGTTGTGCAAACTTACTTTATACAGCAGTTTTGCATAATCGTTTTACAAAATCTATAGTGTATTCTACATTCTGTAGTAGTGATATTGTTTCTTACATTTTAGAATGTTATTGATAAATTTATTTATATTGCTGTCTAACGAAATACAAATCGATAATAAAATACAGAACTATAAACTTTTTGAAGTATTGTCAGTAAAAGAGGGCATGCAACAACAGCAATGACAAATACTTACCCTACAAAGTGTATTTTCATATTTATTTCCTTAATTAACTTACCCTAATACTTAAATGACAAAATTAATGCAGAAATAAATATGAAAATAATTCTAAATGGAAATCCAAATAAATACCATTAAACTATTCCCTAATTAAAGGGTATATCATATACCTGTGTGCTCAAGGAAAATCTCTCTAGAAAATTTAAACCGTGACAAGACCCATCTATCGCTGACAAATCCCATTCTAATCTGAATCGTACTGCTTTAGTGCTAGACGGAATCCACAAGACAGTGTCCAGTCCATGAGGAAAGTGCTTGTATTCCATTGCTCCGCCACTTCCGGTTTCACCAATGCTTTCGATCTTTGCCTCTTTCAAGCGATGGCGCCAACAGATGCAGTGGCGCCTATAGCAACGATATTGCCTCAGCATCTTGCATAGAATCTGCACGAACAGCCAAACAACATGAATCTCAGTGTTCGTAAATGAAATATCCACCTAACCGTGGTGACAACTTCATGCACATGCTTCAAGATAATTATAATCCTTGAAAGTAAAGATGAATAAAATTTCTCAAAACAAAACCAAACCAAACCAAACGGGAGGATCACTGCGATGTGAGAAGTCGAAAAATAAACTTAAACAGAGATTGTTAAACGTCATACTGCAACACAATCCCTCTCGTCGAATGATTCTGTTGGCACAGATATTATCTTCGGATGACAACTCGAAAGTAGTTTGTCCAGAGTAGTCTCCCACCACCGTGAATTGACGCCTATTTGTCCAGTGAGGTCTAAATAGCCCACTTCGATCCATGGAGGAATTACAGGCTTTCTTGTAGTGTAAGGATCAAAATTAAACTGCCATCAATGAAACCAATACTCAGCGGTACATCGACAAATAACAAACATGTCACAAAATGAATACACGAATCAAGGAATAACCTTTGCTAAAACGATAGTAGGCAAATCACGACGATGACAATTGGCGAATAAAAAACTTGATAGGGCGGGAGCATCAATTTCTATAGCACAGATGCCTCTACAATAATGTATCCGGAGACGCTCAAGTAGCTGGAAAGAGAGCCTGATCCTGCTCAGACCCTCGCAAAGTGAAATATCAAGAACCTCCAGCAGAGGAAATTTAGAGATTTGCTTATGGATCATTCAACATTGCTGATGGAGCTGTCGTGTAGCTGCAATATCCTCAAGAAGGAGAATCACGGCGGTGGAGCGGCTGAGAGACACGACGGCGAGTGGCGAGAGCGAAAGTGAAGGACTTAGATTTATTCAATTTAAGTTGGGCTACATTCACATTGGGTTGGGCTGGGCCGTTGTTTATGTAAATAATTTTCAGTAAAAATAAATATTGTTAAGGTCGGATTTGGTCAAATCCATCCTCAACACAACTCGTGTCGTTTGGTCCATAAACGACATGAGGGGAGGCGAGGAAGTTCGTCACCCGAGGGGGATTATCCCCGAGGAGGAACATCCCCGAGGAAGAGTACCCCCGAGGAGGTTCATCCACGAGGAGACGCAGCCACGCGAGAGCAAGTTGCGATGAAGCGTCCCATCACACCCAACGAGGAACTTCGTCATGATGACTGTGCAGGGTCGAATGACCCTTGATGAGACGTGCATTTAATGAAGCCGACCTACTCACTCGATGAGAACATCGGCGACGAGGCTTGCAGAGCCGAATGACGGCTGACGGGATGCGCATTTAATGAGGCGCACCTACCCATAATGGCAGCCTGCTCGGAAGCGACATAAAGCAAGAATTGACCATGCTGCCCTCCAATCACGCCAGAGGATGAATGATAAAAGAGAAAAGGGCGGGAAAGACGCGGGAAAAAGGCATTGTAAACTCTATAAAAGGCAAGATAAGCCTCATTTGTAAAGGTTCGGTAAAAGAGAGAAGAAAGGCCCGGAAAGAGAGAAAGAAGTCTGATAATAGAAAATGCTAAGGAAATAGAGAGAATTGAGGTTCATGATCCTTCATCTGTCTAGCTATTCAACGGAAGAAAACCGAGCTCATTTCGGAAAAGATAATAAAACAGAGATATTCATCATTTACTATTGTTTATTTGTTATTTGGTGATTGTCTTTGTTACTGGAAATGGGTGGTGAAAATCGCCCTCAACAGTTTGGCACCCACCGTGGGGCTTTGTTTTCTTTCTAACTCACAGCCAGGAATTTGGAGGAGCATGACGTTATCAAACGACGCCGTCGTCGACAACGTGCTCGAGATGATGGCTGAGCGCGCGAAAATAGCGAGCAAAGCATAAGGAGGCAACTCAAGGGGCGGGAGTGACGTAAGAAGGGGAGACGTACGGACTCTTTGCATTTAAGTGAAGCCGATTGATGGACGGTTAATCAGAAAAAGGAGTGCACGCATATCAATGAGTTAGAGCGATTCCCGAAGCGTTGTGAGGTGACAGCGAAACAGAGAATACGAAGAGTTGCGTGCGAAGCAATCAACGGTTATAAAATGGGAAGTTTGGAGAGGATCAGCAACAACAAGTCTGCGGAAATAGAAACCAACTCGGTTAACTCCCAGATAAGTACCACTCTCTCAACCCAGAAAATAAAAGTTCTTTTCTTACTCCGAAACCAGTATTTGCTAGTATTTTCGTGGTACAGGCCGAGAAAGCACACGAGGAGAAGATGGCGCTCAGAGAAGGAGGTGCTGGCCAAAGCCACACAGACGAGTCGAAGATGATCATGGATGAAGGCTGGGGATGGCCCAAGGAGGACGCAACGGGGGCACGAGGAGGAGATGATCACGAAATGGTGGACTTCTGGAAGCACGAGGATGGCCAGAAAGCAGCGAGCCATGTCCAATGGAGGAGGACACCACGGAGGGCCAACGGGATCAGGAGGAGTCAAGGATCCCAGGTGAACCACACCCCGCGTTGGAACTGGTCCTGCCGTATCTTATGCCCGAGGAACTCCTCGCGATGGAGATGGTGTGCACCTCGTTACGCGACGAGGTTAGAGGAAACAACCTTCTGTGGCGCAACCTCAGCATCTACAGCCCGTTGAGCGAGCGGATCACAGACGAGGATCTCTTGAGGCTGGCGAGGAGGTCTCAAGGGAAGATGAATTCTTTGACTCTGTACGATTGCGACGAGGTCACCAACGCCGCGGTGGAGGCAATCATGCAGGGCAACCCGACGCTCGTAAAGCTATGCCTGCCACGCTGCCACCGAATCACCTTAGACGACGTGGTCAGCAACTTGTCCACCATCAAGCACGGGATAAAATTCCTGAGGGTCAACGGGTTATTTCCCAGGCTCGTGGAAGGAACCAGGGTCAAGCTTGAGGACCTTCCCCCACTGCTCGCGGCAGGGAATCCAGCCGACTATCCCGAGCAGCAGGTGCCTACCCCACGCAGTCGTCTTCTCGACACGGAGTTCTGCAGGCGGTGCGACAAAAATGTCCTGGTCTACGAGAAGCCAACGAGGACTCAAGCAGGAGACTCCGTCCGCCCGCCGTGTTATAGGCGACGCCGAAATGGGCGTGCTTACGGTTTTTGCTGGTCGTGCTACATCCTCGGTACTACGTGGTACACTGACCTCTGCCCGGAATGTAGCTTCGGTCGCCCCAGCCGGAGCTCGATCGTCGAGGAGGAGTAAGCCCGGAGTAAGGCTCATACGCTGCTCGGCGCGAGGGGAGGATTGGGATGGCTACCTTGTTAACCGTTAGTAGATTATAATAGGTGATAGAAGTTTTTTTGGGTTTGTTTTTTCCTTTAATGTCTATGTGTGTATGTTTTTCTTTTGTTTATTAAGGAGCGAGCAAATTTATAAAGTTGGCAAAGTGTGTATGCAACTCTGCTCAGCAATAGTACCAAATAGGAGGGAAAGTATCTTCGCAGTATTCATATTAAAAAAAAATGGCTAAGGGTGCCGAGCAAGCCCGGTCCGGCGAGAGTGCCGAGAAGATTACGTAAAATATATATAAAAAAAATATATATATATAAGTATAATAATGATAATAATGTATATATAGTAGCATGTATATGTGCATATACTACAGTGACAAATAAAGTATATACTAATTATATACGGCTAAGGGTGCCGAGCAAACCCGGTCCGGCAAAACATATCGAGATCCATATATACGGCTAAGGGTGCCGAGCAAACCCGGTCCGGCAAAACATGTCGAGATCCATATATACGGCTAAGGGTGTCGAGCAAACCCAGTCCGGCAAAACATGTCGAGATCCATATATACGGCTAAGGGTGCCGAGCAAACCCGGTCCGGCAAAACATGTCGAGATCCATATATACAGCTAAGGTTGCCGAGCAAACCTGGTCCGGCAAAACATGTCGAGATCCATATACGGCTAAGGGCGCCGAGCAAGCCCGGGCTGGCGAGAATGTCGAAGAAACATACAAGGCGAGGGTGCCTATGGGATCCTGGGAATTAGTCGGCTCGTACCCGACGAAACCTAGCGATACCCACAAGAGACAACTAAGGCGAGAGTGCCTATGGGGTCCTGGGAATTAGTCGGCTCGTACCCGATGAAACCTAGTGATACCCGCAAGAGACAATTGCGGCGAGAGTGCCAAGGAAAAGAGGTACGGCGAGAGTGCCAAGCAAAAAAAAAAAAGAAATATACATACCTATACAACTATATTCTACGGCTAAGGGCGCCGAGCAAGCCCGAGCCGGCGAGAGTGCCGAGCAAAGAAAAATTACATTTAACGGCTAAGGGCGTCGAGCAAAGAAAAATTACATTTTTACGGCTAAGGGCGCCGAGCAAGCCCGAGCCGGCGAGAGTGCCGAGCAAAGAAAAATTACATTTAACGGCTAAGGGCGCCGAGCAAGCCCGAGCCGGCGAGAGTGCCGAGCAAAGAAAAATTACATTTTTACGGCTAAGGGCGCCGAGCAAGCCCGAGCCGGCGAGAGTGCCGAGCAAAGAAAAATTACATTTTTCGGCTAAGGGCGACAAGCAAGCCCGTACGAATTCAAAGATTGCGAGCAAACTCTTAAAAGAAAATCATCGCATGCTCATTTTTCAAAGTACAAAATACGGGGTATCATCATTTACAATTCATCGTCCACACCCCAAGTATACAATTCATTGTCCGCACCCCAAGTGCGAACATCTATTATAAACTCTCCCAGGGACCGATCCTCTCGCCTAGTGGCACCGTCGATGGAATATTGACCCAGGACTGCGTCGGCACACTCCTCGAAGATGGTATCACAGGCGCGATGAAGGATGTCGTCCACAATTAAGCAAGCAGGATGGTCGGCGGGGAGCCCCGGGGGCTTACTCGAAGAAGTACCCGCGAGGCTCACGTTGACTCCACTGCCAGCCTGCAAGGAAGGAGCCAAGAGTGAGGGACCAATCCTAAAAAGAGGTAAAACTACAAGTTATTTAAAATAAGCTACCTCATACCGTACTTGACGAGGAAGGAAGAACCTCAAAACCAGGCGAGTGCGCCCTAGCAATGCCCGGAGGGAGACAAGGGGAAAGCGGGGGAGAGTTTGGAGCACCGGAGATTTTTCTCTCCAGCCTGGCCAAATCAGCCAAGTATCCTTGCTCCAGCTTGCGCCACCTTGCAGTTTTGCTCGAAGCTCACCGACGGTCGAGCGGGAAGGTAATCCCTCGACGAGCTTGATATTCGAGAGTTTTCTTAGAGTTTTCTTAAAGAGGCAAGATCACTGAATTGTTAAATGCTTCCGATCATTATATGTATTGTTAGAGTTTTCTTAAAGAGGCAGGATCACTGAATTGTATCCAAATAGATTATCATCTATAACTTGATAGCAGGAGGAGACTGAGACTTATAAGATAATCAATCATATGTCTCTTCCATAAAAACTATAAAAAAATCTAAAAATCTAAACCGATACTTCAATGGAGCAAGCGCAAACTACATGTATGACATAATGAGTATATATACATTGTATAATAGTAAGTTAGTAACTAATAAATATAAGCGTGAAGCGAATATTATATGCATAAAAAATTATTAGCCGATCTCCACATGGGACCGCGCAACACCATTTCAATGTTCTTTTTAACTAAATTTTTTTATCTAACTCTAAAAATTACACTATTTAGTGTGATGCTATAGTATCGCAGTAAATTTTGTGTGACACTATTCACTTATTTTATTAATTAAACAAAAAAAAAGTGAATAGATAAATATCTTGAAAAAGTGATAAATGAATATATGTTATTAATAAACATTAAACTAATAGTATTTGGTGTAATTTCAGTGTTTTGATTGGAGAAGTGAATAATTTTTAGTGATAAAAATCCACAAATATAATGAAATTTCAATATTATTTTAGTATTTGAAGTTGGAGATGCTCTTATTCTAAGCTTGCTAGGTAAAAAAAAAAAATCAATGAAACTTGTGATCCCTCGTATAGATGAGTCAAATAACGCATGTTTAGCTATATATATATATATATATATATATATATATTGCAAGAAATTTCAAATTGCCATAGTTACAACATAATGATTATAGCTAAGAAGAGAGATTAAAGAAAACTGTAATTAAGAAGTTTGATGAGTGGCTACATGTTGATTGGACACTTCGAGCTTTTATAAAGAAAAAGTTGTATATATATATATATATATATATATATATATATATACTTGATGAGTAACTAGAAAAGAGCAAACAAATTAACATTCGCAATCAAAACTCATAGAAACTGCTTGAGTGATTAAAAAAAAAAAGACAAGAGTATAACATAAGTATTATTATACATGATATATATATATATATATAAAGAATGACGGAAATATTCTGGCAAAGCTGCTAAAAGGAAATGTAGCTGATCATCACAAATTTGAAGGCAGAGAAAATCGCGTCGTCAGCCTGGTCGATCGTCGAGGAGGAGTAAGCCCGGAGTAAGGCTCATACGCTGCTCGGCGTGAGGGGAGGATTGGGATGGCTACCTTGTTAACCGTTAGTAGATTATAATAGGTGATAGAAGTGTGTTTGAGGTCGGATTTGGTCAAATTCATCCTCAACACAACTCGTGTCGTTTGGTCCATAAACGACATGAGGGGAGGCGAGGAAGTTCGTCACCCGAGGGGGATTATCCCTGAGGAGGAACATCCCCGAGGAGGTTCATCCACGAGGAAACACAGCCACGCGAGAGCAAGTTGCGATGAAACGTCCCATCACACCCGACGAGGAACTTCGTCATGATGATTGTGCAGGGTCGAATAACCCTTGATGAGACGTGCATTTAATGAAGCCGACCTACTCACTCGATGAGAACATCGGCGACGAGGCTTGCAGAGCCGAATGACGGCTGACGGGATGCGCATTTAATGAGGCGCACCTACCCATAATGGCAGCCTGCTCGGAAGCGACATAAAGCAAGAATTGACCATGCTGCCCTCCAATCACGCCAGAGGATGAATGATTAAAGAGAAAAAGGCGGGAAAGACGCGGGAAAAAGGCATTGTAAACTCTATAAAAGGCAAGATAAGCCTCATTTGTAAAGGTTCGGAAAAATAGAGAAGAAAGGCCCAGAAAGAAAGAAAGAAGTCTGGTAATAGAAAAGGCTAAGAAAATAGAGAGAATTGAGGTTCATGATCCTTCATCTGTCCAGCTATTTAATGGAAGAAAACCGAGCTCATTTCGGAAAATATAATAAAACAGAGATATTCATCATTTACTATTGTTTATTTGTTATTTGGTGATTGTCTTTGTGACTGGAAAGGGGTGGTGAAAATCGCCCTCTACAAATATCATTAAACAATTTATTACTTTCTAGGTCTTTCCTAAATCTAAAGTTCGGGACTTTGGTAATTTATTTATTTTTTGAAAAATTATATAATAAAAAATACAAATAAAAGCAAGAAAAAGAAAAACTAGCTCTTATTGTTGTTTATGTCATTATGACAAAATTACAAGTCATATAATACATCGAAATTATATCATATTTTATGATAATGTTGGTTGATTAATCACAAATTAGTATAACTTAAAACATGTGCAAATTGCAATATGACAATGCCACGTATTCATGTGACCAAATTAATTGAATAATCATTCAATTAATTAATCGATAAAGGCTTAGTCATCTTATATGCATAAATACGATTCGGGCCCAATGAAAGGATGGATAACGCAATATCCCATTATCCAACCCAAAGGGCACAAATACCATAAAGCGGCCGCCCAACTCGAAGGAAGGTCAAACCGTGACCATACCGCGTTTCCACGAGCTGAACCAGTCTACTCGGGAACCATCCTTACAGTTACACGTTCAAACTCTCCAAAAACTACAAGAGTCCAACCGCTAAGTCGTGGTCAAGAGATCTATTCTCCCGACCGTACTTGATGGTTAAATTCGTCCTTATTAAAAAAACGACATGTCATATAGAATGTCATTAATGTAATATTAGATGAATGTAATTCTTATAAAATTAAGAGATTTTTTTTTCGTCAATTTACAATAATAAATTAGATACCATTTGAAGAAAAAAAAATGAAGAATAAAAATAAAAGAATGTGTTAATTAATAATGAATAACAATAACAAATTAATTATATCGATATAAATAATGTTTTATTCTTTTTCAAAAAATTCATGATGATTCTATTTAAGGATAACACGTACTTGAACTCCCAATGCACTACAAGTCTACAACTATCTTGTGTCTCATAAATTTTTAGTTTTTAGATATATTAGTTTGAAGTTGGAATACGCTTCTCAATAAATGGTTTTGTGTTTGTAAGGCAAACATCAAGTGTTTGGATGTTCAAATAAACCCCTGGTTTAAATTTGTAGTGCAAATAAAAGGGGTTTATTTGTAAAAAAATTAAACATTAGTACTAAAAAATATCAAAAAAAAATTCGGGGGTGGCTCTAGCCCCACTACCTTTGTGGGTAGTTCCGCCAGTGTCCTCATGGATTGTAATTTCTTGTTCCATCACTTAAAATCAATTCTCTGCAAGTTTACTGAAAACATTAAAACAAGATTTCGGACATCAGGATTTTCCCAAATAAAATTCTCTTGCCGGGATCGTAATTGGTACGAGAAATCCTTCAGTTATGCTCACCAATATATAGAAATTAATCTACTAACGAAGTCTGATAAATTTGGTGTGAGAAAATAATACTAAATTAAACTCATTTACTTGATACTTAATCTAATTATTGCAAATTCTTGCATTAAGCTTTACCTGAATCAATTATTTATCAAAAACTCTCAATACTTGTTTCAAAATCTCTATACATTATTGATACTCTGCAGCCAAACAAGTTTCAATAATGAAAATAAAAAACTGAAAAACCAACTTCATGATCTTGAAAACCGCTAAATTATTTCAAGACAATCACAAGATATTAAACTCTAACCGGCAAAGTTTGCATCTCCGAAATCGGCCTCCTTCAAGTACTTTTCGGCCAATCGAACTCTCTTCACATTCTCTTGCTCTTGAAAAAGCATTTTCCCATAGTTCAGCAGCACTTGGAGGCTCATCTTTGGCCGATCAAAGCTCGGGGGTTCTTCTTTCGAGTTCACGAGTCTCTTTCCGATGTTTTCCACTCCAACGCCGGCGATCCACTTCCTGATCTCGTCGTCGTAAACTCTGGATCTCAGGGCGCCAAAAAAGTCTACAAAACAATGGAAAAGTGTGTAGTGGTAGGAAAGTAGAAATGACATTTATATAAAAACGACATGAAAACCATAGCAGGCACTAGAAACGACATAATTATGGAAACCAAATACATATACAAAGGGAAACTTCAATTTGTGTGCACGGTTGAACATGTATTTTTGGAAAAGTACCCGAGTTAGTTAAATTACAAAACTATGCCTCAAAAGTGTTTATGTAAAGACAAAAAGTGTTTATGTAACATCAACAGTTTTTGGAGCATAGTTTTGTAATTTTAAAAGTGTTTTAAAAGTGTTTAAAAGTGTTTATGTAAAGACAAAAAGTGTGTTGGGGCATAATTTTGTAATTTAACAAAATGGGGTACTTTTCCAAAAATACATGTTCAATCGGGCACACAAATTGAAGTTTCCCTATACAAATGTACTAACAGGAAACATCTATAGACGATAGATATAAGAAAAAAAACAAGAAAGTTAAGAAATCAAAATACGAAAAAACAATAAACTACCGGGGTATAATAATGACAAGTAAAAACGAGGAAAAGACAAGAAAAAAAAAAACATGGAGGGTTGCTACTTGCTACAGAGTGAAAACCCCTAGAGGCTAATATCGAATCTAGTTTCCTAAGGTCATTGAGACTGATCAGGCTCACCGATGGGCTGCCCCGGAAAGGCGTCAACAAGCTCGACAACGTCCTGTTCAGACACACAGTCCTTCATGAAGATTCCTGCGCAGACGCCTATGCAATCGTCCCTGGTCGGGGCCCAGTAGAACTTCTCCATGCGTCCGTCGCGGATGAGAGGCGCGTATAGCGTGGAAAGGTCGTTGCCCGTGCAGATGACAGGAACACGGGGGTTCTCCGCCTTGCTGTACATTCCTGGGAGCTGCACATTGGTGGGGCAGTCGGCGATGTTCATGAGCGTGGCGTTCACCATCTGGTTGTTCACTGTGTACTGCGTGGCCTCCCCTAGCCGGCCGGCCCCGGCATCGAGGTCATTGATGAAGAGACAGCACATTTTCCCTTTTCTGATGATGTCGGAGGCATCGCGGTACCGTTGCCGGATCAGCTTCGCCGGCTCACCGGCGTTGCCGCTTTCCAATTCTCCGGCGCTCATCATGATAGGACTTGATGAGAAATACTATGCAAGATCAAGCTCTGTTGTGTATTCTACTCATATAAACTTAACTATTGATAATTGATAACTAAATTTATTTATAACAATGATGAATAACAATTAGATCAATATGTACTTATTAATGTCCAGTACAATGATTGTTCTAACAATAAATACTAACAATTCAAGCATTAAATAGGAAGAAAAGAAATCCATAGTCTTAGTGAAAGCCGTTTATTTTATTGTGTGTTTGTTTTTTAGTCGGATCGCATCAAATACATTAAGCACAGCATGTGGAGTTGCCGGCTGTCTGCTCCGCTGTTTTGCGGTAAGATTTCGAGGCGCGTTCAGTCGTCAATTGGCGGATTTGATTTGAGGATTAGGGTGGGATCGCTGAAAGTTGATGTGCCTTTCATGATCCAGAGGCAGAGGGAGAAAATGTGACCGGGAAGCTCTTAGCAGCGACGTCAGAACACACCCCTCCAATATAGCCATGGCCATGATTGCACACACGCCAGACACGGGTGGGGATCATCGGGTTTGTCCAGCATGAAACTTCAGGCGAACAGCCTTGGATGGAGTCACCTTGGCAACATTCCCCGACACATGTGCGAGGGTGGGGATTGCATGCACCCCTTTTGGGGACGCGCTTGGAGCGGGAGTCAGACTCGAGAGTCAACAACACTAGGTTGTGAATGTGAAGGGGGTTGAGGCTGGAGCGGCATTACACGTCAACATTTGGTACAAAATTTGAGCATATGCCACATTTTGATTTTTGATTTCAATCGCAAATATCCTATATACAGTAGAACCTCTATAAATTAATACAGTTGGGACCGACAAAAATATTATCTTATCGGATTATTAATTTATACAATAATGAAGAAAATAATTATTAATCAGCTATAATTATATAAACATCTTTACTAACAAAAAAATATTTCAATTTATTATATCGAGAATATCAAATTATCAATATTAAGAATATCAAGAGAGACTATTATGATTTAAATTTTTATTATTAGAGTATCAATGTCAGAAATATTAAATAGCCCAATGATATTAAAGAGGAATAACAATAGCTTCAAAAAGTAGCGATAATTAAAACTATAGAATCATATTTTAAGAAGACTACATGATTAGTGATATAGTGTTATCTTTTTATTTAATATGATTTCATAGTTATTTATGTTATATTTTATTTATAGTGATTTTATAATAATTTATGTAATTATTTTATATTGAATTATTAATTTATATATCACTTGGGACCTATATACTTTCTAAAAAAATTATTATCTTATAAATTTAGCGAATTATTAATTTAGCTAATTAGGCCCGAGTCGGGACCGGACAAAAATATTATTTAATCGCGACTATTAATTTATCGAGTATTAATTTATAGAGGTTCTACTGTAGTGTGAAATTCTAGAGATATTTGCAGACAAGTATCCGAATAATATGAAAAATGCGACTTTTTTATGACAAAAATTGCAAGTTACCATTTTGGGTCGGCTATCTATCCTCCCAAGTGGCATTTCTTAAGTGGCCTACATTTTCAAAGGGTTACGGACCCAAAATGGGTGGGTTACCTACCGAATCGCTTTTGTTAACTTTAGTATGTTCGCCTTAAAAAAAAAAGACGTAAAACCGTCGCGTTTGAATCATTGGGGAACTTATTGCACAAATATCAGAAGGTAAGCTATACTCACTTGATTCCCATTTTGGCAAAGACGAGTTCGCACTGGAATGATTTTCCTTGGCCTTTGCCACCCCAAATCCCTAAAATGAGAGGAACCTGAAGTCACGAAAGAGTTGTTATTAGTAAACAATTTTTATTAAAAGACATTATTATAACAAACCTTAATGTTTGGAAGGTTCAAGAAGTTCTTAGTGATGTGAATGAGAAGCTTGTCCATGAAAGCTGGAGCGATGTAGAGCCCCTCCACAGTGTTGTCCAAATTATATCTGTCAATGTGATTAGATTAAGTGCTCTTATCATAAATGAAATGAAACTTTGAAACAATTCTTAATCCAATTTCTATCTCCATCATCTCCAATTTCTATATCTCACTTGTATTTTTGTCTTTATGTACCCCTTCCGTCATTTTATTTAACAATCTTAACTTTTGAAATTTTAACTTTACATCGCATATATGACTCCTTAAAACTTGTGTTTTATTTTCATCCCTGTTTATCCAATTTCTATCTCCATCATCGCCTAACACCAAAAGCTTTAATGGATTTTTCATCATTTCAAGACCTAAATTTGTAATGTGATAGAATTATATGCGGAATTATATACGTTGTTCGTGTACGATTTATGATTTTTTTTTAAACTAATGTTATTATTGAGACATACAACTCGTGGTGAAAGGAAAATACTCTACCGGTCTAGAGGTGTCAAGTGGCCCGGGCCGGCCCAGGCCCACCCGCCCCGACTCGTAAAAAAAGCGGGTTCGCCCCGCTTCGCCCCCTTTTTTTGTGGGCCGGGCTAGACCCGCCCTTATCAAAAGGGTGGGTTATGCTTTCCTAGGCCCGCCCCGCCCCAAAGCACACATAAACCCGCCCCGTTTAAAAGCCTATATCAACCATATTTTTATATTAACAAAAACTATTAAGTTGTAATAGTAATACTAATACTAATGAAAATATTAAAAAAATTACTCTAAATATTTTATTATTATAGAAATTAAAAATTATCTTTATATTACATAATTTATTAATTTATTTTGTATATATATTCTATGTAGCTCTTTAATTTTCCAATTAAATAATTTTAACTTTATTAATCAATTTGAAAATTCGCTAATCGATTTGAACAATCTCTGATTTTAATTTAGTTTGAAAATTAATTAATCAATTACAACATTGAACAATTTCATTTATAAAACATAATTTCTTAATTCACTAGTTTCAAACTTTACAATTTAAAATTAATGAACACTTTCATAAATCACTATTCTAATTTTATATTCAATTATTAATTTCAAAATCACTTATTCTCATTTTATTATTCAAATATCACTTTCATATTCACTATTTAACATCTACATCTTGAAATTCACGAATCAATTCAACGATCATTAAATTTAAGCTTTTCAAGTTATAATTCTTGTTCGTTAAAGGCCCACAATATCTTGTAAAATTCTTAAAAAAATAGTTTCGTAAAAACGTATAGCTCTCCGTAAAAACTCAACCTGTTTTGGTTTGTAAAAAGCCCACTAAATTTGACCCGTAAAAGCCCACTAAATTCAACTCGTAAAAGCCTGCCCCGCCACCAGGGGCGTAGGCACATGCATGTGAGCATTCGCACGTGCATATGCTGAATTATTAAAAAAAAAAAACGAAACGTTCAGTCTCCCTCTTCTTCTTCCTCTTCCCTGTGATTAGGGCATTCTCTCCCCTTTGCACATTGCTTTCAGGCCATACAAATCCGACAAGCATTCCCGTCGTCTTTCGGTTTCGGTATTCTCGGCATTCTCTGCATCCTTCAGTCTTGGTGTTCTCGGCATTCTCGGCGCCTTTCGATTTCGGTGTCTCAAAATCCTTCGGTCTCAGTGTTCTCGAAATTCTCGGCGTCGTTCGGTTTTGGTGTTATCGGCGTTCTCGGCGTCCTTCGATCTCGATGTTCTCGGCATTCTCGGCGTCGTCCGGTTTTGGTGTTGTCGGCGTTCTCGGCGTCCTTTGATCTAGGTGTTCTCGGAGTTCTCCGGTTTTGATGTTCTCGGCATTCTCGGAGTTCTCCGGTTTCGGTGTTCTCGGCGTCCTTCGCTCTTGACGTTCTCAGCATTCTCGGAGTTCTCCGGTTTCGGTGTCCTCGGCATTCTCAGCGTCCTTCGCTCTCGGTGTTCTCGGCATTCTCGCTTTACATTGTGCATCGGCTGGATTGAAACTCTAGCTACGCCACTGCCCGCCACGCCCCGTGACATTGTGGGTTCGGGTTCATGGGCCGGAGTGGGCCTTGATGGATTTTCCAAAACCCGCCTCTCCCTGCCCCGCACATTGAACGGGGCGGGTCAAACCCGCCCCGTTTAACATGCGGGCTTAACGGGTTGTGGGCCGGGCCGGGCCGCCCCGGCCCACTTGACACCACTACACCGGTCACGGTTTTGCCTTTTAAATGAGATATTAAAAGTTTCTTTGTATTTTTTTCTTCCTTATGTAACTACTAACTCGGCACTATATAAACTAAGTATATCGCACTTGTATTTTTATCCACATAAAATGTCAAATTTATGTTTAGCTTACTAATATTTTAATTTATTAAACAAATTGTCCATATATATTTATATTTATCCCCATCTAGCTTATGCACTTGCTAATCTTGTTCTTATGTAGTCATTGATTATATAAATTTGCCTTTATAACTTTGATAATTTAACAAAAGGACCACATATATGAACAAAAATACAAAATCAAAGTGTGATGCAATCATAGTCATCTTATAGAGAAGATAATTTTTTTTTTTTACAACTTTAGGATTTCCAACAACATTTTGTCCTAATTAAAATTATAAACTATTGGTTTCTCATTCTTAAAATCACAATAATTAAATTGAAACTTTGAAAAATATATGATTGGTTTTTTGATTCGACACAAATATACTCTTTAAAATAAATGCCAAGAAGTGAACCTAGTTGAGTTTGGATCTAAGCGACAGGTTTGACGTACCGGCGAATACCATTGCTGATATAGTCGTACGAGGACATGACGGCGTGGTGGGTCCCACACCCCATGGGCGCTTGGAACAAACTGTCCACCATCCCCTTCCCTCTCGTGATGTCCTGCTGGTCGTCCGACGTGTCCAGCGCCAAGCCCCGCCACCTGTCCTCCTCCTCCGACGACCTCAACACCCATTTCTTCTTCCCCGACGTTAACCCTGCGTTTGGCCTCTCCCTCTTCCACGCCGGCCTGGAAACGACTGCGCTCCAATGCATCTGCATGCAATGATTGAATTGTAAGCTTGTTCGATGAAAACGAGGAAAATGTTGTGCTGTTGTAGAGCTAAACGTGACTGATACAAGCGTCTTTTTTATCCGGAATCCGAAAAATATAAAACCGGTATCAGAAATTAGCAATCTTTTTCTGAGAACCGATGGTACGTTCTAATACCGCTCCTCCGTGTTTATAGAAGAAAAAAAAAACCCGATGAATCACTGAACCGGAACCGAAAAAACCGGTTCCCACATGAACAAATTTTGGAATAGAACGGTATGGAAGTACAAGATTACATGCGTATATACGGGGTGTGGGGAAAGAGGTCCGACGATGGAGAGTGGAGAAGCCATGGAGAGCGATGTAGATTGGCTAAGTGAAGTGATGATCAAAAGAGTGAAAAGCGTTGGTGAGCGTGATTCTGAGAGATGGGTTTTTTATGGGAATGCGTGTCTTGTAGGGTCGTCACCATTCCGACGGACTTCGCTGTGTTACGTGCCATGCTCTTGGCGGTTCAAGTATGGCCACTATTACATTACTTGCCAAAAATATAATGTTATTTAATTAGGCTTAAAATCCACATAAAAAAAAAAAAGTGTTATACGTAGTTGAAGTTCCGAATGTTCATTATTTTTCATAATTAAAGTTAAAGCTCTCAATATTTAAACCTTTTGTAGATTCTCTCGACACCCGAAATTATCGAACATTAAATGATTCTAAATATCAAAACAAAAAGAGACTTGATAATTGGTTAGTTATTCGATCCCCCGAACTGTATAATATAGAAGTTGTGTCTCTAAGACTAGTGCATATCATTATACAACATGGAACCAGACAGTTTGAACAAACTTATATGATAATCCAAATTCAAGAAAATGCATTTTTGGCATGATACTGGCCAATTTCGTATTGTTTTATCTTGGAGATTTGTGGCAAAAATACCTATATATGAAATGAAAGCTACGATATATCCACTCCTTTATTGTTGCGTAGTTTTTTTAAATATTGTCCAAAAGTGTAAATCCAAAGTATCAATGAGTATTTTTGGTATTAACATTTCATACAATAGTAATACAGTCGCGAAAAAAAAAAAAAAAAAACAGGAGTACATTGCTGTTTTCACTTGTTTTGAGGTAGGTTTGCTACCTGAAAGAAGTTTTATTACTGTCATTTTTATTATCTGTTGTCGTTTTAGGGTCGGGTTATTAGCGTCGAATGAGACTTGCTTTTCGTCTTGAATGAATAAGTTTGAAGACAACGACGATAGGCGTTTAAATGTGTCATGCGGCGAAAACTTGACCAAGTTCTTCGCAGTCTGAGCTTCACGACACGAACTGCTATACATCGCTAGGAGCAATTGTTATACTAAGTCTATTATATACATATACACACACACATACAAGTACTGATATTAACAACGGTCAATTCCGGTGGGATCTTCACAGGGAATGCAAGTGCTTCACCCTCTGAATAGCCCAGCTGACCTTGGTCAAAGGCTCTTCGTAGAGCGCAGCAGGGTTGTCAAGCTCAGATGCCAAGCTTGGCTCCCCGAGAAAGGCGCGAAACGAGTCTGCAACTGAATATGAGAGGGACGTGAGGTTGTAGCCTCCTTCCAAGAAGAAAACACACCGGCCGCCACATAAATCCCTCGCCAGCTGTTGGATATACGATGCAAGCATGTAATACGTTCCCGTGGTGAATTGCAGGCTTGCCAGTGCGTCCAGAACGTGAGCATCGTACCTGACGAGCAAAGGAAAATAGTCCGTTAGCATCTTGATTTGTATTAAAACATTGGGATAAACACTACAAAGAACAATTATAAATATCTCAGCAAAAATTATATGATCATGATCGGGCGATGATAGACTCACCCTGCAGAGACAAGAATGATGTCGGGTTTGAACCTTTGAGCACACGGTACAATGACTTCGTCAAACACGGTTCTCATTGCAGTATCACCGGAGCCACCTGGCAGGGGTAGATTCAGAGTTGTTCCTTCACCTTCTCCTTGACCCACCTCGTCAATTTTGCCCGTGCCTGGATAGCTTCCATCCTAAGTTTGGGTGTCAGCAAACACGTAAACCAAAAGGATAAGGACGTTGCGAACTACAAGCTCGATGAATTCATACTAACCTGGTGAGTTGAAAGGAAGAAAATATCAGGATCATCATAAAAAGCGTCGGCTGTGCCATTACCATGGTGGACGTCGAAATCAATGATGAAGACACGTTTCAAACCATGAGCACGTTGAGCATAACGAGCAGCTATGGCGACATTTCCGAAAACACAAAACCCCATCGGGCCTTTTGGGATTGCATGATGCCCAGGAGGCCTTATCAGAGCAAAACCTGTGAGGTTTCCGTGCTTCAGCTTAGACGCTTCAACCTATTTGACGAAATAATTATAATTTATATAATTATCGTAAAGTGAATGCAAATTCATTTATAAACAAGACTGAATGGTTACAAAATTATTTTAAACTCTATAACAGAGAGATATTCTACACAAACGTAAAAGCTCACGGGGCAGAGTGCACAAATGAGTATAGTTCAAGGGGCATTGATGCATTTACACATTTTTAATTCAGAATAATTGTTTTTCTTCTGCAGAAAAAGACAATCATAGGAGCCAATTAAAATAAATATATAATTTAATAGTCAGATATTTGATAGGAACCCTATTAACTATAAATCCTTGTAACAGAATTGAATAGACACTATTTGCTAATTAACAAAAAGCGATAAAGTCTAATAAAAAAACGACAAAAGCCTAATAGCCATGACATTACTTAATTGAGAGTAGGCGCCTATCATTATTCCGCCCTCCAATTGAGCAAGCTCAATCTTTTTATCTCTCGTCTCTGGGGCTGCCTCTTTTAGTTCCGTTTCCACTTCCGGCTCTCCATCCTCGCTGCCTTCGAGCGAAATTACCTTGAGCATCCAATCCTTGCAATGATACCCCAGTGACCACTTCTCATCGCAACGGTAGAACAAAACCGCGAGCGAGCTTATCTGTCATCTCGATCTTTGTCAACTCCCTCACTTTCCCGGTAAGTGCCACAGCTACCTGTATGATTTCTCGGCTAGCCGCTGCCACTGCTCAAGTTGTCTTCGTGGTGCTTACGGCCCAATTTCGATCTTGACAACGCGTAGCTTCGCTCTTTTCAGCCTTTAGTGCAAAACGCATCGCTTCCTCAAGCGTCCATGGATCCTGAAGAAAAAGCATCGCTTGTATATCCGATTCCAGCCCCTTATGGAAGGCGTCCATCAAAACATCATCCAACATCCAGTGCACTTTCTCCGCCAATCGCTCAAATTCCTCTAGATAAATGCCAACTTTCACTTGCTGGGGACAGGTTGACGAATTCCTCTGCATAAGTGCCACCTGTCACTCTTGGTGCTCCATAGGTGGTGGCATCGGATTCACTGGAGCGGGGATTATGGGCGTTGGGGTTGCGTCTGTATAACCAGCCAGCACCAGAACCCTTTTCGCTTACTGCCAAGGTGGCCCACACTCGTCGGCCGTTGGTGTCTCAGCCATTAATTGCCCAGTCACACTCTAGGTCTCTTCACCTTCCCTTTGTCCATTGGAGTCGTGTGGGGCATGAACTCTTTCAGAAGTTCTTTCAACGACCCTACCGTCTACTCAATCACGCAGTGGCTCTCGACCAGCGCTGCCAATTGCCGATCAAGCGTGGCACTCTGGTCCTTGAAATTGCGCCTTGACAAAGTGCCGCTGTTGGACGCGGCATGGTCGAGAAAATCGACATTGTGGCCATATCGACAACTCTAATGACTATTTGATAGGCAAAAGTTCCAAAACTCCCCTAAACATTGTAGAAACTCACGAAGCATAGTGCAAAAAAATCCAAAATGCAGCCAAACAATTCTACCAATGGAAATCGACCAAAACAGAGTCTCCCCTTTGCCTTTTGATAAAATCAGCTAGAATAAGATAGTCATAGAAATGATGAAATTCCTTGGAGAGCATGGTTCGTGGCTCTCCCTATGCAAGACGGCAGAAGTCCCTCAAGTTTCACATACCTCTTACAATAGACCAATCTTGCTTCTAATACCCTAATCGACCTAGCTTAGGGCTCATTAACTAAAAATCAAAGGTAAAGCTCATACTAAAATCCTAATAACAGAATTAAATAAACCATATTTATTATTTTCTAATTAATAAAAAAAGACAAAAACCGAATAGCCACAAAAACACTTAATTGAAGAGTAGGCGACTATCGATATTATAACAAAGTAATTAAATTACATTTAAATAAGTAACAGATCAAGGCCTCACCACTGAGTCAACGATGGCGAGTCCTGCTCCTGCTGCAATTAGTGAATCCTGAAATGTCTGCATCACTAAACCAATAACTAGCAAGCAGTTCCTTGCTAATTGTGTAGAAGTACTTGTTTTATTATTTATATAGTATGCTTTTTCAGAGTGATAATATATGGATATAAACAAAAGCTCGAAGGTAAGTCACCGTTGCACTTACATTTACAGTTGCGTATGTCGGTCCTGATCTTTCTATGAAAATAAGGCCTTCTTGTGCAGCCTTATTCATAGCCTAAAGTGAAAAAGTGAGAAGAACCATTTCTGAACAACTGCTTAAGACAATGCTCTCTCGGCCAAATAAACCGAAACATACATTTCACAAACAGATAGCGAAATTGGGTCATATATTAAGTGAGCCAATCTCAGACAAATCACTTCATTAGCATCCTAAACTAAACAGTAAACACCATAATATGGTAAAAGAATTTTCTAGATAACCTCACTTGACCTGTATCATAACCAAAACTTACAGTTCCGAAAAGCGGAGATATAAAAAGTTCGGACGAGATAATTCAAGGAACAATTTGCGAGTACCTTTTCAAGGCCCGCTATGTAATTTTTCGTATGGACACTAGCAATGTCATCTACCGTAGCAGCGTCGAAGTTTACGATTTCCATAATCTCGGAGCCCCGGAACTACAAGGAAAAGATCAAAGGACAAGTAAACAAGTGTATTAAAATTCTTTGAACCCAAAAAGGCTAAGTGAAGAATGCATTCTTGTTATTCATACCTTTGGAGTTAGCTTCTGGGTTTCGAGAGCGTTCAAGATTGAAGGAACTCTCAGGTGAGATTCTGGATGAGATTCCTGTTAACAGCTCTAACTGAGTCTACAGTGAGGAGGATTCAAAAATGGCGATGATACTTGAATGCAAGGAAAGTATTTATACCTGGTTGTGACCCATGGCAGGTGCAACGGTGTAAACGATGCGTGCTTCAGTCAGCTTCTCAGTCGAACAAGAGATCGAGATGGGTCTTCTCTTGAAGAGACATCTATTTCCTACTGAGGAATTAAGCTCAGAGAGAGAGAGAGAGACGAATTGCAGCATCTCAGAAGAGAGAGATTACTTGCGACGGAGGAGGAGAAAGAGGCGGTGGTCGGCAACATGGTGAAAACTGTCAACGACGACACCACAAACCTCCCTTTGGATTACAAATTTGTCTATAATTATTTATTTGTTATGAAAATAAAGAGTAGATAATAGCAAGGTTCAAAATGCCGTTTTTCCCCATAAATTGGTTGTCGTTATTGACTGACGAATCGTTATCGTTTGCCGTTATCGAAATTTAGGGTTAATGACGGCAAAAATACTCAAAGTTTGGTCAAAGAACCCTTCGTGTACCCAAAGTTTAAAAGTGGTGGTAAAAGTACCCAAAGTCGTATTTGAGGAGTTGACCACTCCATTCTCGTAACGCAAGTAACTTACCCGTTAACTCTGGCTACATGGACAAATGTGGGTTGCTGACATGACAATTTTTTGCCATGTGGACGAGCTCAATTAGGGGGTTTAATTCATTATTTTGTCGTACACGAGGCTGATGTGGGCTCATCCACGTGGCAAAAAATTGTTTGTTTAGCAACCCACGTTTTTCCACGTGGCCAGAGTTAACAAGTAAGTCAACTACGTTACGAGAATAGAGTGGTCAACGCCCTAAATGTAACTTTGGGTACTTTTGCCACCACTTTTAGACTTTGGGTACACGAGGGGTTCTTTGACCAAACTTTGGGTATTTTTACCGTCATTAACCCTCGAAATTTATCAAACTTATCAATGGATTAATCGGTTATCGATAGATTTATCGATGGAAAACGTATAAAATATTTTCATACATATTTATACCTAAAATATTTTCATAACATAAAATGCTAAATTTAATTTTGCCGCAATAATTAGAAAATGTCAAATTACAAAAAAAAATTATGTCAAAATCACTAGGGGTGTAAATAATACACGACAAACGGGTAATAATCCAAATCCTGATTCCGGATTCAGGTGCCCGTATCCGGCTTAGAACCGGATACGGGTACCAAGAATTAAAATTCTAAAAACCGTACCCAGTTTTTTATATACTTAAAAAAAAAACGGGTAGTAAATCCGAGTAGTTTCCAAAACCGGGTACCGGGTAGTAAATCCGGGTGTCAAAAACTAGATACCCGGATTTCACGTACCCGAATTTCCAGGTACCCAGATTTCGGGTACCCGACCCGGATATCAATTTTCGGATAACCAGTTTCCGGATCCGGGTACTTGGTACATCAAAAAAACCAGGTACCCTACCCGGTTTCACCCCTAAAAATCACAGTTTCAAAATATATATAATGTTACTAGATAAAATTACATCAAAAAAATCGAAGAAATAACTCAATTTAACCAATTTACGAACAACTTATACTTTTGTCGCAATAAAGTCACAACACTGGAAAACGTCAAATTAGAAAAAACATTACGTAAACCCCACATTTTATAAATTATATACAATTTTATAAAATTATATTACATCAAAACAATCGATTAGCTATCTCAACTTAACCATTTTCCAAAAAATATGTACTTTTGCCGCAATAAAGTCACAATTCAGAAAAACTTCAAATTACAAAACTAATTATGTCAAACTCACAGTTTCTTAATTATATACAATGTTAAAAAATGAAATTACATCAAACAAATTTAAAATATATCTCAGATTTACTAATTTCCAAAAAATGGGTACTTTTGCCGCAATTAGAAACAATTCGGTAAACACAAAAATAAACCCAACTCTGCAAAAAATTTAACAAAAATCACACAAACCATCTTAATTCATCTATATTACATCATAAACCTTAAAAAAAAAAATCAGTTTCAGCAACAACATTTTATTCAAAACCTAAACTGTACAATTAAACTAATATGAAACTCAAAGTTTAACTTTCATTCAACCTAATAGTATTCTAAGTTACTACTACAAATATAGAATAAAATTGTGAAAATTTGACATGATTCATACATATACAACATTTAAACTTCAAAGCACTCAAGATCCACTAAAAAAATCATAGTATTACCTTTAAATTTCAAAATTAAGAGAAGTTGGAACTTCTGCCGTGAAAAAGAAAAATTTATATTAGGGTTGACTTATCGATTTTGACCGAAAATTTCCTCACTTTTCGAAAAATTACACTTGAAAACTTTGCTCGATAAATGATTTGCTTTTCGAATCGAAAAATCGCGATAAGTATAAAATGACAACGAGTAAAGGAGATCAAGGTTTTAAATGCCGCTTGCCGATGCCGTTTCGCAATTTCTAATTTACGGACATATTGCTTACCGATGGACATGCCGATGGACAAATCGGAAAAAAGGGCATGCTGCAGACCGTAAATACCGCAAAAAAATATTTTTGGCATACCGCTTGCCGATGGGGTTTTCAACGAAAAATCTGGAAAAAAATATAAGAATTCTATTATTAACATATTATTATTACACTCAAAATTAATTATATTGTTAATGCTCGAAAATGGATCAACACTAATGCGGCCCAATTCGTGATTTAGGGCCGGGCCCAATGTTCAATTTATGCTGGATTGGGCTCGAAGCTTAATTCTTCGTTGCTAGGGCTGAGTCGTTACCCGAGACGAGGTGACCTGAGTCGGCGATATCCTCATGGCGACGTGACTCGGCGGTGTATGAGTTCCAGCAAAATGAACAACCGATGCCGGACCTCACAAGATGAAGGTTGCCTACGTACCCAAATGGGATTAGGGCATCACTTAGTTCAAGGTTAGTGGGTGTTCAAATGGGGTGAGACGTCTGATTTTATGTCTCTGGTGGGTCAGAGGTGTTTTCCGGTACAATTCTCTTTGTTCCCTTTTCCGAGAAAGCCCTCCAGATCTGAAGAGAAACGAGAATAACGTCGCTCCCGAGCTAAGCTCACCAAAGTTCGTTAGTCTCAGACCTCGTCTCTGTTAAGGAAAGATTTCACTTCTCAAGCTGGGCTCGTCAGAGTATATCGATCCCGAGCTTTCGTCCTTAAGAGAAAGAATGAGACGTGAATTTAGATTGAGGCAAAGAGGGGAACTTCGTTGCTCGTTTTGCTTCTCCACATTAGTCGGGCGTTAATATGTCGGAAAATGTGAGAGAAACGATAAACGGAGTTTTTCCGAAGTCGAGAGAATGTTCCCTTAAGTGAGGATGCATGTGGGTATTTATAGGCATCAAAGAATGATCAAGGGGTGACATGGCTATGGCATGGGTTACTTCATAACTTTGGGCTTTACTTCTCGTTGGGCCGTCATTTTTTTTAGGCCGCAAAAATACCCGTAACATTAACCCCCCAGTTTCTTGAGAAATTAAATTTTTCGAGAAACATCTCCTTTTTAGATGTTGTTCTGCCGGGTTATGCGCCGTAGCTTCTTACGTACCGGGTTTTGCGCTGGAGCGTCTTTTTATTTTGCCGGGGTATGCGCCGTCGCGTCTTACGTACCGGGCTTTGCGTCGGAGCGTCTTTTTATTTTGCTGGGGTATGCGCCGTCGCGTCTTACGTACCGAGCTTTGCGTCGGATCGTCTTTTTATTTGGCTAGGGTATGCGCCGTAGCGCCTTACGTACCAGACTTTGCGCTAGAACATCTTTTTATTTCGCCAGGGTAAGCGCCGTAGCGTCTTATGTACCATGCTTTGCGCTGGACCATCTTTTTATTTTGCTGGGGTATGCGCCGTAGCGTCTTACGTAGTAGGCTTTGCGCTGGAGCGTCTTTTTATTTTGTCGGGGTATGCGCTGTAGCGTCTTACGTACTAGGCTTTGCGCCGGAGCGTCTTTTTATTTTGCGGGAGTATACGCCGTAGCGTCTGTTGAACATGTGTCCTTAAACAAGATGTTTTTTATCCATTTGTAAGAGATTATGATAAGTCGTTGAATAAAAGATGGTGCTTATTATGTTAATCTTATTATAGTTTCTGGTAGAGTAAAATAGAATGTTTGTTCCTTAGTTCATAAATGATGCAATTATGTTATTATTATCACAACAGAGTCAATGTGAAGAAGAATTAATAATCATAATAAATGAACTTAAAATGTCCATGACCTAATTAACTGGGTGGGAGCCCATTCATCGTATAAAGTCATTAATGTGACTAAGTGACAATCCTATTCTGGATTTTGTTTGTGTCACACTCACTAGAAGTGCATTAAGTATGAAATGTCTTCATAGTGGACTGGACCTGACTTAAACTCCGGAAGTTATCATATAAGACCGTCACTGATAACTTGGAGTTGAGTCACTAGTAGATGATCAAATGGATATTCGATTTAAGTCCTGAGTGATCTTGAGTATGAGTTGCTGGCTTGATTGTTCTTTGATTTAACCGTTAAAGAGCACAATATATTACCGTTGTTCCCAACACTATTATTTTGGGAACATGATAGTCAGCAGTAAGGGTAGCTTGGTCATAAACATGGGCATCACACAGCTCTCTTCAGAGTGATGATGATTCCCTTGATTGTCGGTGGTGAGAAGTGAGAGGTACCCGTGCGCAACATATGAATCGAAACCATAAGTGGGTTACTCATGATATTACTGACTGAGTAAAGGATGAAAATGCAATGAGGGGCAAAACGGTAAAAACCGCCTGCTCATGTGTGTTGGAAATTATCAAAGTTGTTGGAAATTAAATTCTAAGAGACTTTGCTTTTGGAACCGAGTCCTTTCGACGTACGGTTTGTGATTTAGAGAATTTCAAAGTTTGTGATCGTTTCGGTAAATTATGAAATTAAATCACATGTCACAAATTTAAATGATGATGTGACACCATGACATTTGAATGTGTGATATTGAAATCAGATGATATTAATATAATTTAATTATTTGGATTTAATTATTAATATCTTATTAATAATTAATTAATAATTAATAAGATTTATATTAATAAAAATATATGTATTTAATTATATATTTACATGTGTAAGTCGAATTATATGGTTATTATCCGATCTTCGGACCGTTGGTCAGTTAACATGTTTTCCGCTTAAAATAATTTTTAAATGTTACTCGGACGGTTCGATGGCATATTTCGCGATAATATTCACGGGATCCGTGGTGTGATCCCAAACAATTGGTATCAGAGCTAGATCCAATTTCCAACAGCGTCTTACGTACCAAGCATTGCGCCGGAGAGTCTTTTTATTTGGCCGGGGTATGCGCCGTCGTGTCTTACGTACCAGGCTTTGCGCCGAAGCGCCTTTTTCTTTCGTCGGGGTATGCGCCGTAACGTCCTACGTACCAAGCTTTGCGTCAGAGCGTCTTTTTATTTCGCCAGGGTAAACGCCGTAGCGTCTTACGTACCAAACTCTGCGCCGGAGCGTCTTTTTATTTTGCCATGGTATGCGCAGTAGCGTCTTACGTACCAGGCTTTGCGCCGGAGTGTCTTTTTATTTTGTCAGGGTATGCGCCGTAGCGTCTTATGTACCAGGCTTTGCGCCGGAGCGTCTTTTTATTTTGTCTGGGTATACGCCGTAGTGTCTTACGTACCCGGCTTTGCGCTAGAGCGTTTTTTTTATTTTGCCGGGGTATGCGCCGTAACGTCTTACATACCAGGCTTTGCGCCGCAGTGCTTCGTCATTTCTTTCCTTGTCGAAGAATTCTACCCGCGGCGACGGGACCGCTATCTCGGCTAGTATGACTGCTCATACTGCTTTAACACCATAGGTTAGGGAAAAAGGGGTTTGTCCGGTGGCATTTTGGGTTGTGGTCCGGTATGCCCAAAGGACTGCGGGGAATTCTTCGGCCCATTTTCCCTTCTTCTCGTTTAGCTTTTTCTTCAGAAGTGTCCTGACATCTTTGTTGGCTGATTCGACTTGTCCATTCGCATGAGGATAGATGGGGGGCGAATATGTGTTGTTTATTCCCAGCTCATTGCAGAAGACTCGGAGGTTCACAATGTCGAATTGTCTCGCGTTATTCGTGATGAGTGATTCAGGTATCTCGTAGCGGCATATTATGTTCTGCCAAATGAAGTTTGTCGTGTTGGTCTGTGTAATCTTTCCGATGGGTTCCGCCTCGATCCACTTGGTGAAGTAGTCAACAGCGACAATTGCATGTTCGACCCCCAGGTGCCTTGGGTAGTTTCCCTATCAAATCAATTCCCCACTTAGCGAACGGACGGGGCACCATGACTGGACACAGCGGGACCGCAGGTTGTCGAGGAATGCGAGCAAACCGTTGGCACTTATCACATTTACGTGCCATTTCATGGGCATCTTCTTTTAGAGTGGGCAAAAAATAACCCTGCTTGAGGACCTTCGGGGCAAGTGATCGCCCAGCCGAGTAATTCCCGCATACCCCTCATGAATCTCGCAGTGAACAAGATTGGCATCATCTTCGGTGAGGCACTTTAAGAGCTTCTGCAAGAATCTTCTCTTGTATAGGGTGCCTCGGTTCATCGCGTGTCGGGTGGCTTAGAATTTGAGTTGTTTCGCTTCTTTGTGGTCTTCTGGCAGGGTGCCATGTTCCAGGTACTTGATCACGGGCGTTATCTAAATAGTTTTTGTTTCAGTGGTGATGGCGAGGACCTGGGCTTTCTCGATTGAAGGGCGATTGAGCAGTTCGACGGGGACTTTCCCTGGTTCTTCAGCGTCTGCCCTTGACACCATTCGGGCCAAAGTGTCGGCTTCAACGTTCTTTCCTCGTGGAGTTTGTGTCATCTCAAACCAAGTGAGAAACTCCAGACGTCAATGAGCTTCGGCAAGGTAAGCCACCATGCTTTCTTTTTTCGCCTGGTACTCTCTATCGACTTGTTTGGTGATCAGCTGCGAGTCACCATGTACTAGCAGGTTTTCTACTTCGAGTTTTTGGGCGATCTCGAGTCCGGCGAGTAAATCCTTGTACTCGGCCTCGTTGTTTGAGGTTTTGAAACTGAATCTGATGGCTTATCGGAGCTTGCCTCCTTCTGAGTTGGTGATTACAATGCCGGCTTTGGAGCCTTGAGCGTTTGAGGCGTCGTCGACGTGCAGATCCCAAATTGGCCCATTCTGGTCTACTTTTCTCTTGAGATCCCTCGGAGCTTCCTTGAGATCGTCCTCCGTCTCAACTTCTGTGTCGTACGTGAATTCTGTGATGAACTCTGCCACTGCCTGACCTTTTATGGCGACTCGTGGTTGGTATTATACACCGTATTCTCCCAGTTCCTGTGATCATATTACCATTCGAGATGAGGTGCCTTTAATAAGGGCTTTCCTGACGGGGTGTTCTGTTCGGACTACGATCTGATGAGCTTAGAGGTAAGAGTGCAATTTCTTGGCAGCCGTGATCAGAGCGAGTGCCAGTTTTTATATCTGGGTATATCGCGTTTCGGCGTCCAATAGGGCTTTCCGTATGTAGCAGATTGGTAACTGCTTCATGTTGGGGATCACTTTGTGATTCGCGTGAGTATTATAACGCAACATGTCGTTGAACCATCCGGGTAACATTTAAAAAATTATTTTAAAGCGGAAAACTTGTTAACCGTACAACGGATCAAACATCGGATAATAACCAAAATCAAGATCTGATAAATATTAAGTAATTTAATATTCATAAATCATTATTAATAATCTAGTCTATAAGAAATAAATAAAACCAGTAAATGGTCGCAAATATTAACACAATGCTTTAGGCCGTACCTCAATGTGATGACTTCCGGCTGTGCGTTCTGAACTTGGCAGGGCTCCACCGGTGTTGAGGCAAACTCCCGTGATCTTCCGGGATATTCTTCTGGATTCCTCGTACCGAAGTGTGGGCTTCGCCGGCAGGACTCTCTCACAAATTTTAACTGATGGTTCTTTTAAAACTTCCAGAGAACAACGTCTCTTAAGCCGAACCAGAAAAATAGATCAGTAGCAAACTTCGTAGACTTTAAGAGAGAGAGAGAGAGAGAGAGAGAGAGAGAGAGAGAGAGAGAGAGAGAGAGAGAGAGAGAGAGAGAGAGAGAGAGAGAGAGTTTGAATTTTGCTCTAGGAAAATGTGTTAAAAATGTGTAGAATAAGCTCCCTATTTATAGCCTCAGACTGTAACCGAATTGGAGAAATTTCCTCCCATATTTTTGAATTTAATATGATTAAATATAATTAATTATTTAAATCTTATCTGAATCTAAGGGATATAATTAACCAGAGATTTAATTAAATAAGAAAGACTTGGTTAAATCAAAACCAATCTTATCCACTTATTATAAATTTCGAAATATATATATAATAAATTTCGAAAATCAATTATCTAGATTCAACGTTTGAGATAAATCTTACGCCGATTCAATTGACCAAATTGATTCAGGATAAAATCAAATACTGTTAAGGTCGGATTTGGTCAAATCCATCCTCAACACAACTCGTGTCGTTTGGTCCATAAACGACATGAGGGGAGGCGAGGAAGTTCGTCACCCGAGGGGGATTGTCCCCGAGGATGAATACCCCCGAAGAGGTTCATCCATGAGGAGACGCAGCCACGCGAGAGCAAGTTGCGACGAAGCGTCCCATCACACCCGAGGAGGAATTTCGTCATGATGATTGTGCAGGGTCGAATGACCCTTGATGAGACGTGCATTTAATGAAGCCGACCTACTCACTCGATGAGAACATCGGCGACGAGGCTTGCAGAGCCGAATGACGGCTGACGGGATGCGCATTTAATGAGGCGCACCTACCCATAGCGGCAGCCTGCTCGGAAGCGACATAAAGCAAGAATTGACCATGCTGCCCTCAAATCACGCCAGAGAGTGAATGATTAAAAAGAAAAAGGTGGGAATGATGCGAGAAAAAGGCATTGTACACTCTATAAAAGGCAAGATAAGCCTCATTTGTAAGGGTTGGGAAAAATAGAGAAAAAAGGCTTGGAAAGAGAGAAAGAAGTCTTGTAATAGAAAAGGCTAAGGAAATAGAGAGAATTGAGGTTCATGATCCTTCATCTGTCCAGCTATTCAACGGAAGAAAACCGAGCTCATTTCGGAAAATATAATAAAAAAGAGATATTCATCATTTACTATTGTTTATTTGTTATTTGGTGATTGTATTTGTGACTGGAAAAGGGTGGTGAAAATCGCCCTCTACAAATACCATATGACTTGGTAAAAGCCCTAATTCGATTTTATCCTTATTATTAATTCAAAAATTATATATTATATATATTATTAATTAATTTCCAATCCGACGATAAAGATTAAATCTTAAACCGATCCAACGGATATAATTAATTAGACCAAATTCGAAAACCCTAAGCTTGGTCACCAAGCTATCAATTTGGAATTAGGGTTAGGTCAAAAATAAATTCTCTCAATCCATCGGTTGATATTAAATCCTAACCGATCCAATGGATTAAATTGATTTTAGGGTTTTTCTCAGATACCAAAATATTTGGTACTTATACCGCAATTATGGAAAGTCCAAAATCAATTCAACGTGTGAATTAGTTCCACCATCCAAGAAATGAACTTCATTCGATTTACACATATAATCATATATATATATATATATTTAATTATTATTAATATGAATCTATTAATTATTAATTATTAATTATTTATTAATAAAGATATTAATAATTAAATTCAAATAATTAAATTATATTAATATCTACTGATCTCAATATCACACATTTAAATGTCATGGTGCTACACCATAATTTAAATTCGTGACACATGATTTAATTTCATAGTTTACCGAAACGACCACAAACTTAGAAATTCTCTAAATCACAAACCGTACGGCGAACCGACTCGGTTCCAAGAATTTAATTTCCAACAACTTTCATGCTGACAAATAATCCAAATTCTCCTTTCTTTTGTCAGTTAATTTTAGTTACCAAGATATGGTACTTTTCCCAAGCTACTGATAAAACTATCTGATGTCTGACACAGACTTCAGTTTTATAAATCTTGCCAAATGATTAAAAATCTCAAAATGTTCCTATCACGCACGTATCATCCGTCACGAAGCTATTCTGGGGACCATAGACCCGTATCACTTAAGCTCCAACGAACTGTTAGGGTGTTCGTCAAACCTCGGTGTAATTCCACTATAAACCCGAGGGTGCACTCTTTAATGATACAGTATATATTATGTTGGACATATGTGTCCTTAAACAAGATATTTTATCCATTTGTAAAAGATTATGACAAGTCATTGAATAAAGATGATGCTTATTATGATAATCTTATTATAGTTTCTGGTAGAGTAAAATAGAATGTTTGATTCCTTAGTTCATAAAGGATGCAATTATGTTATTATTATCACAACAGAGTCAATGTGAGGAAGAATTAATAATCATAATAAATGAACTTAAAATGTCCGTGACCTGATCAACTTGGTGGGAGCCCATTAATCGTATAAGGTCATTAATGTGACTAAGTGACAATCCTATTCTGGATTTTGTGTGTGTCACACTCACTAGAAGTGCATTAAGTATGAAGTGTCTTCATACTGGACTGGACCTGACTTAAACTCCGGAAGTTATCATATAAGACCGTCACTGATAACTTGGAGTTGAGTCACTAGTAGATGATCAAATGGATATTCGATCTAAGTCCTGAGTGATCTTGAGTCCAAGCTGCTGGCTTGATTGTTCTTTGATTTAACCGTTAAAGAACACAAAATATTACCGCTGTTCCCAACACTATTATTTTGGGAACATGATAGTCAGCAGTAAGGGTAGCTTGGTCATAGACATGGGCATCACACAGCTCTCTTCAGAGTGATGATGATTCCCTTGATTGTCGGTGGTGAGAAGTGAGAGGTACCCGTGCGCAAATTATGAATCGAAACCATAAGTGGGTTACTCATAATATTACTGACTGAGTCAAGGATGAAAATGCAATGAGGGGCATAACGGTAGAAACCGCCTGCTCGTGTGTGGATCATCAAGTGAAAGATCAATAACCCGAATTTGATTGTATCAATGGACACCCTGCTGTTACAAAGGGAATAATATATACCGTATCACTAAAGAGTGCAGCCTCGGGTCTATAGTGGAATCACTTCGAGGTTTGACGAACAACTAGCAGTTCGTTGGAGCTTAAGTGATACGGGTCCATGGTCCCCAGGATAGCTCCGTAACGGATGATACGTACGTGATTAAAATACATTCTGGATAATATTTAATCATTTGGCTTGACTTATAAAACTGAAAGGTCTGTGGCAGACGTCAGATAGTTTTATCGTGAGCGTGGCAAAAGTACCATATTTTGGTACACGAAATTAACTGATAAAAGAAAGTTAGAATTTAGATTTTCTATCAGCACCATGTTGTTGGAAATTAAATTCTAAGCAACTTTGCTTTTTGAACCGAGTCATTTCGACTTACGGTTAGTGATTTATGGATTTTCTAAGTTTATGATCGGTTCGATAAACTTTGAAATTAAATCACATGTCACGAATTTAAATGATGGTGTGGCACCATGACATTTTAATGTGTGATATTGAGATCAGGAAATATTAATATAATTTGATTATTTGAATTTAATTATTAATATGTTATTAATAATTAATTAATAATTAATAGATTTATATTAATAAATAAAAATATATATTTATATGTGTAAATTCGAATTAGGGTTTCATAGTATGAAACCCTAGTCAATTCGAATAACATGATTTGGTCTTTCCATATTTGCGGCATAAGTACCAAATGTTTTGGTATCTTGGCAAATCCCTAAAATCAATTTAATCCATTGGATCGGTTATGATTTAATATCAACCGTTGGATTAGGATATTGATAAGTTCGAATTTAATAACTTGGTGACCAAGTTTCATTTTTCGAATTTGGTTAATTAATTATATCCGTTAGATCGGTCTAAGATTTAATCTTTACCGTCGGATTGAAAATTAATTAATTATATATATTTATATAATTTTCGAATTATAATTTAAGGATAAAATCGAAATTGTTTTCTTTAAATCTTTTTATATTTGATTTTATCCCAAATTAATTTGGTCCATTAGATCGGTTTAAAGATTTATCTCAACCGTTGGATCTAGATAATGATAATTCGAATTTTATTATAAATATATATGATAATTCGAATTTTATAAAGATAAGAAGATAAGATTGGATTTTTTATTTATCCAAATCTTTCTTATTTAATTAAATCCCTAATTAATTATATCCATTGGATTTAGATGAGATTAAATCTGGACCATTGGATTAAGATAATTAATTATATTTAATTAATAGAATTAGAAAATTAGGGAGGGAAATTCTCCAATTCGGTTACGGTTTAAGCCTATAAATAGGAGGCTCATTCTACCCATTTTACACACCTTTCCCCAGAAAAAAATTCGAACTCTCCCTCTTCCTCAGGGTCTGCGAATTTTCTCTCTGGTCTCTCTTTTCTGGTTCGGCTTAGGAGACTATTTCTCCGGAAGCTTAAATAGAACCATCAGTTAAAATTTTGCGACGGAGTCCTGCCGGCGAAGCCCACGCTTCGGTACGAGGATTCCAGGAGAATATCCCGGAAGATCACGGGAGTTTCCCTCAGCACCGGCGGAGCCCTGCCCGATTCAGAACGCGCAGCCGGAAGTCATCAATAGAGGTACGGCCTTATGCATTGGGTTAATAAATGCAACCATTTACTGCTTTCTATTTATTTCCTATTATGACTAGATTATTAATAATGATATATGAATATTAAATTACATAATATTTATCAGATCTTGTGAAATGGTTATTATCCGACATCCGGACCGTTGGACGGATAACAAGTTATTCCGCTATAAAATTAATTTTTAAATGTTACCCGGACGGTTCGGAGGCTCAATTCGTGATAATATTCAAGGAATCTGAGACGTGATTCCCAACATATTATTCCCTTATAACAACAGGGTGTCCATTGATACAATCAAATTCAGGTTATTGATCTTTCACTTGATGATCCACACACAAGCAAGCGGTTTTTGCCGTTTTGCCTCTCATTGCATTTTCCTCTTTGACTCAGTTAATAATATTATGAGTAACTCACTTATGGTTTCGATTCATAAGTTACGCACGGGTACCTCTCACTTCTTACCACCGACAACCAAGGGAATCATCATGACTCTGAAGAGAGTTGTGTGATGCCCATGTTTATGACCAAGCTACCCTTACTGTTGACTATCATGTTCCCAAAATAATAGTGTTGTGAACAACAGTAATAATGTGTTCTTTAACGGTTAAATCAAAGAACAATCAAGTCAACAACTCAAACTCAAGATCACTCAGGACTTAGATCGAATATCCATTTGATCATCTACTAGTGACTCAACTCCAAGTTATCAGTAATAGTCTTATATGATAACTTCTGGAGTTTAAGTCAGGTCCAGTCCAGCATGAAGACACTTCATAATTAATGCAATTCTAGTGAGTGTGACACACACTTAATCCAGAATACGATTATATCACTTAGTCACATTAATGACCTTATAAGATTAATGGGCTCCCACCCAGTTAATCAGGTCACTGACATTTTAAGTTCATTTATTATGCTTATTAATTCTTCCTCACATTGATTCGGTTGTGATAATAATAACATAATTGCATCCTTTATCTAAGGAACAAACATTCTATTTTACTCTACCAAAAAGAATAATTAGATTAACATAATAAGCACCATCTTTTATTCAACGACTTGTCATTATCTTTTACAAATAGGATAAAACACCTTGTTTAAAGACACATCCAACACTTCCTTTCTTCTTCACGAACCAAAACCGCACTGACGGCCCTGGATGAAACGGAGAGGTAGAGGAGTATGGTTTCTTCGCTCTTTGGCTTCGACAGTAATGGAGGCGATCCCAGGTATGTTTTAAGCTCTTAGAAGGCACCTTTGCACTTTTCGTCCCATATGAAGTTTTTACCACTTTTGAGGGCCTGGAAGAAAGGTTGGCATCGGTCTGTAACCTTTGAGACAAAACGTCCCAAGGCGTTGATGCGCCCATTTAGGCTTTGCACTTTTTTAACCTTTCGCGGGCTTTTCATTTCGAGTAGGGCACGAATTTTATCGGGGTTGGCTTCAATTCCTTGTTGGTTGACTATGTAGCCCAAAAACTTTCCGGACTAAACTCTGAATGCACAATTCGCGGGATTCAGCTTCATTTGGTACCGCCGGAGGAAGGTAAATGTCTCTCGTAAGTCTCGGATTGCTTGCAGGCTTTTTACGATCATGTCTTCAATGTATACTTCCATCGTCTTCCCGGTCAGCTTTGTGAACATCCGATTGACCAGGCGCTGGTACGTGGTTCTTGCATTCTTGAGCCCAAATGTCATGAATTTATAGCAATAGAGACCGCGATCAGTGGTGAATGTCGTGTGGATTTGGTCCGGTTCATGCATTCGTATCTGGTTTTACCTGAAATATGCGTCCATCATGCTCATGAGTTGGTTGCCGGTCGTGGCGTCGACCAGCTGGTCAATTCTAGGGAGCAGGAAAAAATCTTTTGGGCATGTTTCGTTGAGGTCAGAGTAGTCTATGCAGATCCACCATTTCCCAGTGGGTTTCTTAACCATTACTACGTTTGAAGCCCAGTCGGGGTATACAACTTCTTTGATGAATTTGGCAACTACAAGCTTGTTGACTTCCACGTTGATTGCATGGTATCGTTCGGGGTTGAAGGCCCTCATTCTCTGTATCTTGGGGATTTTTCCTTTCTCGATATTCAGTCGGTGCACCGTAATCTCGGGGTCGATGCTAGGCATGTCCGTGTGTGACCAGGCGAAGACGTCTTTGAACTCTCGCAAAAAGGCGATTATTTGAGTCTTCATCATAACCGGCAACTTGGAGCCGATCGTGACTGTTCTTTTAGGATTTTCTTTGTCTATCGCAGTCTGGATTATATTGGACGGCGGTTCCATTGTCGGCTTGCGTCGCTTGTCTTGTAGGTCCAGTTCACTAAACATCTGCGCTTCTCTTGGGTCAGTGGGGCAGATGGTGTTGCTGACTGGTCCGCTGTTTCCTGGCTTGGTGCCTTGGGTGTAGCAAGCCCTCGATTCTTTTTTGCTTCCTCGCATCACGCCTATTCCATTGTCGGTGGGAAACTTGACTAGCAGGTGGAAGGTAAACGTGATGGCTTGGAGCTTATTGAGGGCCGGTCTTCCTAGAATGATGTTGTATGCAGATGGTTGGTCCACAATTAGGTAGCGGATCATTCTGGTGACCCGAGTTTCTTCTTCTGACTCGAATGTTGTCGAGAGCTCAATGGTGTCTTCGGCGAGTACCGACTTTCCATTGAAGCCATACAAGGGGGTCTTTATTGGTGTAGGGGAGATTTCTCCTAAGTTCATGTGATCTCGGGCCGATTTGAAGATAATATCTGCTGAACTTCCGTTCTCGATCAGTACTCGTCTTACTCGATTGTTGGCGATTCGGGTCTCGACCACGATCGCGTCGTTATGTGGATGCGACACAGCTTTAGCTTCTTCCTTCGTGAAGGTTATCATCTTGCACGGCAGTACAATCTGATTGCTCGTGAGGCTAATCAGGTTGACTTGGTGTGCCTCGCGACTCCCTTCTAAGGCATGAGCGTACCTCTTTCGTTTCTAACCGGAGTCGCCTGTCTCGGGTCCCCCGAGGATGGTAGATATTATGTTGAGCTGAGGGGCCTTGGATTTCTCTCGATCTTCATTTCAGTGGTTCTCATTTCTTTTATCTTATGACGATCGTTGGATATCATGATGCTGCTGATTGGCGAATGGTTCCTTCCCTGTCACCATTTTTTGGACGAACTCCTTCAACTGCCCGTCTTGGATCAATTCCTCAATTTGTTTCCTCAATTTCCAGCATTGAGCCGTCGTGTGACCTTAATCTTAGTGAAACTGACAGTATGGGGTCTTGTCTCGTTTGGGATTGTTTGACATTGGTTTGGGGCGGCTAAACTTGTATCCATGGAGGCTGAAGAGTTGTGCCGGTGATGTCGTTAGCAGGGTGAAGACCATGTCTTTCTGAAATTGTTATGCACGTCGTGGCTGCTGCATATGGTTCCCAGAGCTGGAGCCTGGTTGCGGCCGTGACTTTTTCTTTTGTGGTTCGTTGTCGTCGTGCCCGTCGTTGTTCCGGTGTCGGTTTCTCCGGTCAGACTCTCTTCGGCTACCGAGGTATTCCTCAATAAAGATCTATTGTGCGGCGCGTGCCATTACGTCTGCCGTAGAGGTGGGCCTTTTTTCGACGAGAGACACCAGATAGTCACCCATTGTGAGGCCATCAATGAGGGCGATGATAGCGTCGCTGTCAGTGTAGTCGATAACCTTGTTAGATTCCTCTGTGAATCTGTTTAATTACATCTGGAGAGATTCGTCGCTTCTCTGCTTGAGGGACCATAGGTAGGATTTCTCCCTCCTTTGTATCAACGAGCTTGCGAAGCGCGAGATGAATCGCTCTTTCAGTTCTTCAAATGACCCTATTTCCCCTTAGGGAGTCGTTGGTACCATTCAAAGACGGGTCCTGTGAGGGTGAGAAAAATGCCTGACACATTGTGGAAGTAGTGCACTTCCTCATTTGCATTGTGGTCTGGTACTAGACTAGGTGGTATGTTGGATCACTGATCCCATCGTAAATAAGGTTTGGGGGAAAGCGTAGGTCGCAATTAATTTCCTCCGCGAGTAAGTGTCAGGCGAGAGGGGAGATTGTCCCTTCGATAATGCTCCAGACAGTCAGGCTTGTGTTCTGGGTTGTTTTGAGCTCTCGTATTTCCTTTTGCAATCGTTGGATGGCGTCCACCCAGTCTGCGTTGACTGATGGCGCAGTCGTCGGAGGTGGAACCATTGTGGGGGGTGGCACTGCGTTGGTGACATCATAGTGCATCGCCTGGTGCGTTGGTGCATTTTGAAGGTTCCCAGTTCCTTCGGACATTTGCGTTCTGTCGTCGGCCTCTGCTGCATTTCCTCGTAAAGTCTCACGGCGAGGGATTTCCCACTGACAGTTAAGGTGTTGTCTTAGGTCTTCGCATTGGGCTAGGTGGTTGAGGCGGTTTCTGAGGTCGCCCTCATTTTCTGCGCGGTTCATAGCTCTTGTGCGTTGAGGTGGATGGAATCTCCTGGTCTTCCCTTTGTTCCCATCTCGAGAAAAACAAGAATAACGTCGCTCTCGAGCTAAGCTCACCGAAGTTCAGTAGTCTTAGACCTCGTCTCTGTTAAGGAAAGATTTCACTTCTCGAGCTGCGCTCGTCAGAGTATATCGATCCCGGACTTTCGTCCTTAAGGGAGAGAATGAGGTGTGAACTTAGAGTGAGGCAAAGAGGGGAACTTCGTTGTTCGTTTTGCTTCTCCACATTAGTCGGGCGTTAATAGGTCGGAAAAGGTGAGAGAAACGATAAACGAAGTTTTTTCAGAGTTGAGAGAATGTTCCCTTAAGTGAATATGCATGAGGGTATTTATAAGCATCAAAGAATGATCAAGGGGCAACATGGCTATGACATGGGTTAGAAAAAATAATCATTCGCTTATATGAGGCATGCTGCCCATCTCCCATTCGTTTTATCTGTTTCACACACACACACACAGATATATATATATAAACAATATAAATTTTAGATGAGGCATGTTGTCCATCTCCCCTTCGTTTGATCTGTTTCATATATATATATATATAAATAAATCGTGTGATAAGCTTTAAGAAACACGCCATATTATATTATATTATATTATATATTTGCACCTCATTATTCTCATGTGTATATCAATCATGTATATTATATATATATATTTTATATTATGTTTATTTTATTTTGTTTTACTTCTTCTCGGGTTTGACTTTTCGTAACTTTGGGCTTTACTTCTCATTGGGCCATCATTTTTTTAGGCTGCAAAAATACCCGTAACACATACAATTTTTACTTATAAATTAAGTAATTATATTATATTAATAGCTTCAAAAGTATATATATATATATATATATATATATATGTATATGTATAATTATATATAAATTTAAGATATTATAACTACAAATACAATATCATAAAAATATAAAATTATAAAGCCTAATTTCATAAAAATATAGAATAATAGGATTTAATTTCATAAAATTATCTTAATTAACACTCTTATTATCTTAATTAACACTCTCATTGGGCCGTCATTTTTTTTTAGGCCGCAAAAAAACCCGTAACATATACAATTTTTACTTATAAATTAAGTAATTATATTATATTAATAGCTTCAAAAGTATATATATATATATATGTGTGTGTGTATAATTATATATAAATTTAAGATATTATAACTACAAATACAATATCATAATATAAAATTATAAAGCCTAATTTCATAAAAATATAGAATAATAGGATTTAATTTCATAAAGTTATCTTAATTAACACTCTTATTTATGCTTTAAAGTCCAAAAAAACCCATAAAAAAGTAAACTCATTTATTGAAAACCCTAATACCTCATATTTAAACAACATTTTATGGAAACCCTAAAATCTCTTTCTCTCTCTTCCTCTCTCCCCTGCGCCTCCTTCTGTTTCTCTCACCCCTCTTTGTCTCTCTATGTTTCTCTCCCTCTCTTTACCCCCGTGCCTACTTATCTCTCTCTTTCTCTCTCTCTCTGTTTCTCTCCTTCTCTCTACAGCAAAAAACACGAAGAAACGTGAAGAAGGGCGATATTTAAGCTTCATAGTTTACAAACCACTTTCAGTGCTTGATAAAAAGGGGGCTAACAGTTGAGGTACGATTTCGTCATGTCGATTTTCATTGATACGGCGAACTTTATCTTTGTTGTTTATGACAAGGGGCTTCATACTATGAGGTCCATCATCAAGATCAAAGTCCATTAACAAAGTCCAAGAGCCGGTAAAGGAAAAAGTCAACACTCAAAGGAAGAACGAGAAGAAACCCGATGATAGACAAGAAGGCATGCGATGAAGATAGTAAGTAGTGTTGTCCGCGTTTTAGGGACGATAATTATCCCGGCCGCGTTTCCGATCCTGGGCCAGAGCCGGTGACCGCACGGTGGGCACTGACTAGGGGATTCCTCGGGTCTTCGCTGCTCCCGCACATGGAATAAGATTCTGTGGTTCCTAGCTGCTATCCCCGCTTCCTCCTCTCCCTGGCGGAAAGGCTAAACGCTAGGGCCTTGATGGGAATAAGATTCTCGGCCCGTTACGCCGTGGTCTTCAAAGTGTGTGGACGTTGATGGGAATAGGATTCCTGGCCCGACATACCCTAGAGCCGTCGTCTGGGGGTGGCTAGGTACACAAGCGTTGATGAGAATAGGATTCTCGGCTTGGCGTAGGCTAAATTCGTCGTTGGGTGGTGGCTAGGTACGTGAGCGTTGATGGGAATAGGATTCCCGGCTCGGCGTACTCTTGGTTCGTCGTTGGGTGATGGCCGAGCACACGAGCGTACTCTTGGTCCCTTAGAGCTGTGGGGTGTGGATCCGACCCTTAGCCCCGGAGGGCGTAGGGGGTTTGTTTATTATTATTGTTGTGCCCGCCTAGTTAATTGTGGGTTGCCTACGTACCCTACCTCATGGATCCAGCATTTACGTATTTCGCTTTTAGGTGATAAATGGGGGTTAGCGGATATAGGATACCTAGCTCCGTTAATAGTCCCCGAGGGTTTCAAGCGATACTTCAGGTAAGATACGAAGGTGCTGGGGGCGACTATTCTTGAAGAATAGTCCAGGAGTGGAGCAGAGCTTCGGAGGAGCCAAAGGTGCGGTGCTTAAGTGGTCGTGGAGACCGACTCGCGAGGTGGACAAAGCTCCGGCAAGTTGAAGATGTGACGCCTTAACCATCTAGGGGACCGGCTATCGATGTGGGTAGAGCTTCGCTTAGACGAAGATGCGATGCCTAGAACATCATGGTGACGAGTGGCCAGGTAGGTAGGTTTCACGAAGTGAAGGGCAATACCCTTTGTGGGCAGAACATCAGCGAGGCGAAGTTGCACTTTACGTCGCTCCCAACACTTAGTTGATGTGCGCGAGATCTTGCGAGCTCCTTGATATGGCTAAGGACGACTCAGCCTCGCCGGTTGGGAGGGCTCCCGTATTCCTTCTTGGTGGCGTGGTGCACCCAGCTTGATGGATGCCGAAATCTCACCCAGATGGTGTAGTAGAAATGGGCCTTGGAGGGTGGATTTGAGGTGTGACCGAAACTTCTCTTGAAGGTTGCGAGGAATCGGTTTTTTGGAGGTGATGGGAGGGCGTTTTTGGTGGTGAAAGGGAGGCTTATGATGGCTGAATTCCCTTGGGTGTGGATCTTCCTTCCTTGCTCGAATTCTAAGGAGAATGGAGCAAGGCAAGACTAGGATCTAAGAGCTTTCTTCTAGCTAGAATTCTAGAGAGAATTTAGCATAGTAAGGGTAAGAGAAGAAGGAGAATTCAAACTTTTAGGTGAAGTAGAGATTTTCTAGAATAGTAAGGGTAAGGTAAGTGTGAAGATTACTAAGATCTAGAGAGATATTAGCATAGTAATGGTGGGAGATGATGAAGATATAATTCATGGAGAATGAGGGTGTATTTATAAACTTTAGGAAGGCTTTGGGGGTAGGATGGTCTTTCTAAGGGTAAAGACATCACATGAGGGTAAAAGGGTCCATATGTAATGGCATATGGTGTCTTTTCCATGTGGGAGAGTGCTTGAGGGGTAGTTTGAGGGTTAATGAGAAGTTTGGAAGTGATTCATGTGAGTAAGACTCACTTTGAGGGTATTTGTGTAATTTGTGAGGGTGAAGATATCCTCACATGGTAAGGCATGTGTTTAGGGGTATAAGGGACATTTCTAGGATGTCTCTTATCTTCCTTGGAGGCTAAGGAGGCACGAGGAGGTGTTTGGAGGAGTTTAGCAAGAGTGGTTTGCTTCTTGAGCCGCTGTTTCATGCGGCTGGGAGGCTCGAGCCGCTGTTTTCTGCGGCTCCGAAGCTTCAGCCACAAATTTTGGTTGTTGGGAGGCTTCAACTGCAGTTTCTTGCGGCTGGCGCTTCTTGTGCCAAAGGTCTTGGGTGCTGCGGGTGGCCTTCGGGTGCCGCGGAGTGCTGTTGGAGCCACAAAGGTGTGGCTGGAGCCACGGGTTCCTGTGGTGGATGTGGCTTGGGCCACAGGTTTCGGGTGCCGTGGATGGTCCTCAGGTGCTGCTGGTGGCCTTCGGGTGCCGCGTGTGGCCTTCGGGTGCCATTGGTGTGGCTGGAGCCACAAGGGTGTGGCTAGAGCCATAAGAGTGTGGTTGAAGCCGTGGGTTCCTGTGGCAGATGCGGCTTGGGCCACAGGATTCAAGTGCCACAGGTGGTCCTAAGGTGTTGTTGGTGGCCTTCGGGTGCCGCGGGAGGCCTTTGGCTCAAGCTCCGCTGTTTCCTGAGGCAGGGGAGCTTGAGCCGCAGTTTCCTAAGGCAAGGTTTATAAGGTAGGGTACTTGAGCCGCAGTTTCCTGAGGCAGGGAAATTTCAGCCACAGTTTCCTGAGGTTGTGGAGCTTGAGCCGTAGTCTCCCTAGGTAGGTGCGGCTGGGAGCTTAGGATATGGCTTGCGCGGTCTTTTCCCGTTGTCTGATCATTTCTCCGCGTGCTTCCTAAATCCTTCCTTTAGGCTTGATAGTGCATTTTAGGGGGCTGTTGAGCTATTGGGGGTCAACTTTTCCTGTGACCAAAAATCACCAACAACAATACCCCCCCTAGTTTGTTGAGTAGTTACACTGCTCGAGAAACTTTATTGCTCGTGATTTTTTTCGTATTTTTCTGAGACTTCAAGATTTTTTCCTTTTTAGGGAATTTTTTTTCATGACAACCGGGACGTCCCAAAAGTTTCCTGGACCTTTGGGGAAAGTTTCAGAATTTTTGCGAATTTTTTGATCTTCGGGTCATTTTTTATTATTTTGACCCGATTTTGACTTCACGTTTCTTCGTAAAATCTTTGTGAAAATTGCAAATTTTGAATTTCTGAAAGAGGGAGGGATATTCGTATAGTATTTCGGATTTATCGTGAATTTTTTGAATTCATAAATTTTTGGCTCATTGGGCACTAAAAGACGAAAATCTTGACTTTGGAAAAGTCAACCCTTTGACAATCCAAATTTGTGTACTTCTTGAGGTTGTTTTGGGTGGAAAAATTCGAATTGTGGGGTTGTAGGATGAGAGATGACATGTCTTACATGCTTATGTCACCAAAAGTACACTTTTGTACTTTTATGTCTCATTCCACTTTTTGCCTTACCACTCACCATTTCCTTAGCTTTTCTCTCTCTTTCCTCTCCAACAATTCGAGCACCTTCTTCCTCACCATAGAATTCGTCTCTTTCTTCTTCCTTGAGCTTAGATTCGGCCATTGATGAGTGTGGGTAACATTTGGATTGGACCTCTCCTTGTCTCCATCTATCATGGCCATTCTAGCTTCCATGGAGCTTCATCCTAGCTCAAAATCGTCTCAAGATGGTCTTCATGCTACCCCGGGTATGTTTTGTAGCTAGCTTTTGTCTTGAAAAGTCATTTGAACACTCCATTTTGAACATTGTTTTTTTGCATGGTTTTCACCACTTTTAGCGAAAACTATGGCACAATTTTTCGGAGCTGGCGAGGTCGAATCACCCCTCGGATGTGCGGTGGAGGCTCCCACTGCCGTGGGAGGTGATTTGATGGTCGAGGGTGGTCGCGGTGATACCCCGAAGCCGATAGGAGGTGGAGAGAGCTCGGCTTTCGCGGTAAAGGGGATTTGTGCCGCAGGAGATGCGGCTGGGGAGGTAGGCTCCTTTCCTGCTGTGGCTGCCACGGCTCCCGCAGCTCCTGTGGCTCCTGCGGCTAAATTGGCTTCTTCGGCACCCGCGGCAGAGACACTTAGTGTTTCGGGCGCGGGGCTCGTTGACGCGTCTCCCGTTGATCATAACAAGTCCTTTGTGCCTCTGAAACTCATTTCGGGCTTCGTCTCAGTGGAGGTTCACCCTTCTTTGGCTGTGGATGACTGGATGCTCCGTTAGCCTCTAACTTTATGGTGGTTCCGCCTTGCCGCGTAGTAGCAATTTGGCATTATAGCCCTGTCGGGGGACTTTGTCGTTGTTGATCAGACGTCGAGGCATTTCTTGCCTCCGATACTTCTTACTTGTGGCTGCTTTTTGAGGGGTTGACCCTATGTCGATGTGCTCAGACATTTTTAGATGCTTGTTTGGCTTGATATCTTCGTCTAGCGGACCTTTCTGGATGCGGTCCTTTTTACCCTTATGGCCCGGTTGGGGAACAAAACTTCTTGTTGGCATGACCTTCCTGGTTGGCTGCCGTCTTTAGAAGGTTCAAGTATGACTCCCGCGTTTAAGCGAGGGTCGAGATTTCACTCTCAATCAGCCTTTTTGGTGACTCGCCGTCCTGGGAGGTTCAAGTGTGACTCTGTGTTGAGGCGTGACGTGGGATTGTTTCAGCACTGCTTGTTGTGACTAACATTGGACCCTGAATTTTGTTGGTCGTCCACGGTCATTCTTGAAATTCATCTTCGTCTGACGAGGAGAAGACATGTTGGCTGCGGACGACTGGATGCTATGTAGCTCGCTACATTGGTGGTAGTTTCGCCTTGCCGTCTAATGGCTTTGTTGACGTTTCCTTTCGGAGTTGTTGACCCCATTGGAGGGGGTCCCGCCGTTAGTCGACTGAGTGTCAAATTTTCTTCCTATGACGAGGAAAAGATGCGTTGAGCAAAGATGAGTGGATGCTCCGCGGCTCGCTACCTTAGTGGTAGTTTTGCCTTGATGTTCTGTGGCATCGTTGGCGTTCCTTTCGGCGTTGTTAACCCCATTAGTGGGGGTTCCGCCGTTACTCGACTGGGTGTCGAGGCGCCTGTTGCTTTTGCAAATTGTGGCCCTTCTCATAGGGGCAAGCCTGTGTCAATGTAGTCGAGTAGCCTTGACTGGTTGTTGGATTCTGACTTTCTGATTTTCAGACCTATCCCGGAGTGGTTCTCCTTTTTCCTTCGCGATTTAGCGGGGTGCCGGGATCTTCTTGGTGGCGATGTCTTCGTGCTTTGTCGACCGTATTTGGGAGGTTTAATTGTAAGTCCCATGTCGGGGCAAGGCATGGGGATTTCTCCGTTAGTAAGCCCTCGTGGTCATTAGACCATCTTGGGAGGTTCAAGTGTGACTCCGTGTCGAAGCGTGACATTGAAAACTCTTTGCCTGTGAGCCCGTGTGGTCTTGTCTTGTCGCTTCGTGAAGTTTCCTCTACCTGTGGATGCTCAGGATGACCTTGTTTGATGGCCCTGTCTCTTTTGTTATAGCAGCTTCGATGTTGGTTGAGTTGGATGTCTTGAGGTGACTTCTTTGAATTTTGGTTGTTGCTTTTGGGTCTTCCCATTGCAGGTTTAATCCTGTAGGGTTGAATGCAGTATGAGACCCCGATGGTCTTTACTTACTGCCTGCTGCATCGGAGCAAGGTCATGCGATGCCCATGTCATACGGACCGTCCAACCTTATTGGCCCATGCATCTTAGTAGGAAAGCGCATACGATACTTTTTCCTGCATAACTTTTGATTGTTACAGATACATTTCTGGCCGATTCAACTCGGGCATTTTCCTCTTCTCGGCTAGATTCGTTTCTAGCCTAGTTGTATTGGATTTCCCATCATTTTATTGATCCAGAAGGGGACCAAGGACAAGTGAGCCAACCTCCTTTAATCCGTTGGTCTTAAATCATTACAGATTACTTTCTGGCCGAGCCATCTAAGGATTTTTCCTCTTCTCGGCTAGATTCATTTCTAGCCGAGTTGTATTGGATTTCCCATCGTTCAATGGATCCAGGAGGGGACCAAGGACATGTGAGCCAACCTCTTTTAATCCTTTGGTATTCAATCATTGCAGATTCCTTTCTGGCCGAAGTATCTCGAGCTTTTTCGTCATCTCGGCTAGATTCATTTATGACAGAGTTGTCTTGGATTTTCCATCGTTCTATTGATCCAATAGGGGACCAAGGACAAGTGAGCCAATCTCCTTTAATCCATTGGTCTTCAATCATCGCAGATTCCTTTCTGGACGAGTTATCTCGGGTTTTTTCCTTATCTAGGCTAGATTCATTTCCGACTGAGTTGTCTTGGATTTTTCATCGTTCTATTGATCTAAGAGAGGACCAAGGACAAGTGAGCCAATCTCCTTTAATTCGTTGGTCTTCAATCATTGTAGATTCCTTTCTGGCCGAGTCATCTCGGGCTTTTTCCTCTTCTCGGCTAGATACATTTTTGACCGAGTTGTCTTTGTTATTGCGTCATTGTTATAAGAGTTTGTGCATGGATACACATAGTCTTCGTGCTGCGACTCCAGGACTTCCTTTATATATGTTGGACATACCTGATTAGTATGCCCTATAATTCAGATGCAAATGTCACGTGCATAGATCATGACGTTGAGTTCATTAAATATTAGGTTTATGACTTATCAATGACAATCTTGTTTCAGTTATTATTATCAATATAATGAATGTTTTGATTCCGTAGTTGTTATAGTTCGCAATTGTGTATTATGTTATCACATTGGGTCTAAGTGAGGAGGTTTAACATACACAATATAATAGCTAAAAATGTTTCCATAGTTCAGATTGTTAATGAGAATTAATGATCGCGAAAAACTATTGATAAACTCAACCACAATTTGGTGATGATCTATTACCAAATCATGGTGCTGGTCCGCACCGTTGAGATAAAGTCAAGTATGAAGTGTCTTCATATTGGACGGACGAGACTTACTATGAACGCATTAATATGTCAATGATAGTTAGTAATAAAGTCGAAACGATGGTCGAATTGAATCAGTTGAAGTCCTGAAGTAGTGTGAGTCCGTACGGATTAACTTAAACAATCTTTGATTTAATCGTTTCAGTTTACAATCAAGTATCCCTAATACTTTTATTTTAGGATCGGAAGGTTGACCGTAGCGGACTGCATGACTACAGATATGGATAATATCTTTATGATTTGCTTGTTGTGATTTGTGGGAAGCAAACAAGTACTCATCCAGAGCCTAACGATTTCATAAACCGTTAGGTGAATAATTTTGCAATAATCATGAAACAACGATAGTGTCGTCTAACGGGTATACGGAGATCAACCCTATTAAGACGAGAATCATAATAATACGAAAACTTGGATTCTGATAATCTGATTGTATCAATGGACTCCTAAGTCAGTACGATATAATTATCACGTGTTTAAGAGTTCAGCTTCGGGCTATAGTGGAATGTAACCAAAGTTGGTGAAAGCACTTCATTTTCTCTGAAGTTAAAGTACGTTTGTCCATTTGTCCCTTTTGTAGCTCCATAGTTTCGAAACCGCAAAATGATTATGTTCGAAGACCATAGAATAGAACTGATCAGATATGATTTGTAACTTGGTTACATGAAATTCATGATCATCCTAAAGTGACAAAAGTACCAAACTTTTGGTCAATACGGAAATTACAAAAAGATAATGAATTTATTCCTTGGACAACTCCAGGGTTGTAGTAAATTAAATTCTAGTACAAATATCTTTTTGAATCGTGTCATTCTAACAGACGGTTTGAGATTTATGAGAATAACAAGTTTTTAGCTAAAGCTAAATTGACACTGTTATTTAAATAAAAAATTAGAGAAATTCAATATTTGTATTTATACCTAAAATATTTAATAGAGAGTGTTAAATATAAAATTTGATATATATATATATATATATATATATATTATGCGAATTTTTTATATTAAATATTGAAAATATATAAAGATTTGATTTATTAAATCTTTAGGGTATTTTCAGAAAAAGATTTGATTTGGATTTGTTCCTTATTTGATTTAATTATTAAATCAAATCTTAGAGTGAATATCTCCATATGGTTAATATATTATTAATACTCAAAGGCTCAATCAATTCGTGTGTTAATGACAATGGAATTTGAAAAATTAAATATCAACGATCGGGATCATTAATTTCGAATCTTATGAGTCGGATAGGGTAACGGGAAATATTGGTATGAGACTATAATTCCTATAAAAAAAATTCGAGGTTACCTTGTGCACCCCTAAGATGATCGATAATTAATCAAGGGTGATTCTTGGAATCAGACGCCCAACAATATGATGGTGGTGGATGAGATCTCCACCTTTATGTCGACGTGGTTATGAGAATTCGCGCTTGACTATGGGTGTTCTCCAAGGTTTGATCCTAGGCCCAATGTGTCTGTGCCCTTTTCCGTTTCAGAACCAGTTGACTAATGGTTTTTTTTTTTTTCCGACATTGCTTTTTTAAGTTGGTTTTTTGCTTTTTTATACCGGTTTAGCTTTTTTATCCGGTATCTTGTGTCGGTGCATCGCACCCCGTAACCCCCGCAGTTTTTCTTCAATTTCGAAAGAAGTTGGAGAGAAACTTTTTGTATATTTTCGGAGCTCGACTCACTTTGTCTATTGCTCATATAGTTCAGTGAAGACTTTTTTTTGGAGAACTCGAACTTCAAAGTTCTTTTCATTCCTTAAATATTTACATTGTTTCCAAAGAAACACAAAATAGTCCCGTGACCTCCCGGAGGGACACTTGATGGAAAGCAGTAAAAATCGAGTGGTCGTATGCGACACTTTTTGGAAAGCTTAAACGAGAGTATCCTTTGAAGGATCTTTTCCCGTGAGGGGAGCACTTTTGTAGGAGGGTGTGTAGATACCGGCTAGTGATGGTGTTATCTTGATTTCTTAATCATGTCGAGGGGTTTTCCTTGCCGCATGTCCTTATGACATGCTTTTTCAGTTTTCCTTGTCGGATTAGCTCTTCACTTTGCTTCTTTAAGTCCCATCATTCAGATGTGAAGTGTCCACGAGCATTGTGGAATTTTCAATAACGGGTCTTATCCAGTCTTGCAGTCTTTTATAATGGCACATGGTCTGTAAGCACATTTCGGTGGAGGCTTAGAATCACCTCGGGGGAGACGTCTAGTGGGGTGAAGTCGGTGATGCGCCTGTACGTCTGATGAAGCCTTGGCTATGTTCTTTGTAAGGAATCGGTGTTTGAAGCTTGTGGCGAGGACGGCTGTTTCTTTTTCCTTCCTGGCTCGTCCTTGTAGTCGTTGTCACCTGGGAAGAAACTTCCTCTCCTCGTTGTTTCCTTATTTCTAAAGTATTCCTCGATCGATATGTGCTCTTTTGCTTTGTTCATGAGTAAGTCCATGGTTTTCGGCCGTACTTTTAGCAGAGAAATCTGAAATTCTCCATTTCGGAGTCCGTCTCGTATGGAGATGATGGTGTCATTCTCCGTGTAATCATTAATATTTGCAGCCTCTTTAGTGAATCGATCCAAGTATTGTTGAAGTGACTCGTTGTCTTCTTGACAAAGTGAACAAAGATATCCTTTCTCCTTCTTCCGTGTGGTTGAACTATTGAACCCTGAGATAAAGCGTTCCTTAAGCTCTTCGAACGATCTTATCGAGCCTTCGGGTAAGCGTTGGTACCATTCGAATGCATCATTTTCAAGGGTTAGGCAAAATTCTAAGAACATCTTTGCGTCTGGATATTTCTTCATCAATGTTACGTATCGAACCAAATGGTAAATTGGGTCTTGCTTCCCGTTGTACAGAAGTCCAGTGGTAGGCTCAAAGTCTTTGGCCATACGAGTATGTGGGGAGCGAAGGGAGAGGCAGTCTCCCACATCCTATTTCCCTCTTTAGGGAGAGTGTCTTGAGTGGCTCGTAGCTCAATCATCTCATTCTTGAGCCCATGGACTAAGTGGGCGAGATCGGTGTTCATCAGGGATCCTGTTTCTTGTGGGATGGCATTGTGAGGCCCATTATTCTTGGTTGCGGGGCCATTTTGATGTATAAACGGGATTTGGTGCATCCCGATGTCATCTTTTGCCATTTCTGGGTGTTGTTGGTCTTCCCTACTGTGATTCAGGTGTTGGCGGAGATCTTGACTATTTTCAGCTCGTTTTCCGACGTCAGGTGGTTCTGGCCGTTGGGTCGTCCGTGGTCCGCTACTTTCCGCTTCTTGTTCGCGTTGTTCCTGGCGGGAGAAGACCGAGCTTCGGGATGTTTGTGATTGAGTTCTTGCTGCGGGGTTCGGTGGCGGGAAATTCTCTGGGATCCGTCGGGGTTCTCCGTTGTTTACCCCATCGGCAGTGTTCCTGATATTAGGATTCTTGGTGATCATCTGGGTGAAGTTCACGAATCGGTTTTCTAGCCACACAAAGCGCGTGCTAGAGGAGTAGTTTGGGGGTTAATGAGAAGTTTGGAAGTGGTTCATGTGAGTAAGACTCACTTTGAGGGTATTTGTGTCATTTGTGAGGGTGAAAAGTATAAGGGACATTTCTAGGATGTCCCTTATCTTCCTTGGAGGCTAAAGAGGCATGAGGAGGTGTTTGGAGGAGTTTAGAACTAGTGGTTTGCTTTTTGAACAGCTATTTCATGCAGCTGGGAAGCTCGAGCCGCTGTTTCCTGCGGCTTGGAAGCTTCAGCCGCAGTTTCTGGTGCCTGGGAGGCTTCAGCCGCAGTTTCCTGGGGCTGGCGCTTCTTGTGCCATAGGTCTTGGGTGTCGCGGGCGGTCCTCGGGTGCTGTGGGTGGCCTTCAGGTGTTGTAGGTGGCCTTCAGGTGCTGTAGGTGGCCTTCGGAAGTGTTGTTGGAGCCACAAGGGTGTAGCTGGAGCCATGGGTTCCTGTGGAAAATGCGGCTTGGGCCACAGGTTTCGGGTGCCGTGGATGGTCCTCAGGTGCTGCTGGTGGCCTTGGGGTGTTGTGGGTTGCCTTCGAGTGCTGCTGGTGTGGATGGAGCCACAAGGGTGTCGCTGGAGCCATAAGGGTGTGGTTGGAGCCGCGAGTTCCTGTGGCAGATGCGGCTTGGGCCACAGGTTTCAGGTGTCGTGAGTGTTCCTAAGGTGCTGCTGGTGGTCTTCGAGTGCCGCGGGTGGCCTTTGGATCAAGCTCCGCTGAGGCAGGGGAGCTTGAGCCGCAGTTTTCTAAGGCAGGGGGTTTGAGTCGCAGTTTCCTAAGGCTAGGGAGCTTCAGCCGCAGTTTTCTGAGGCTGGGGAGCTTGAGCTGCAGTTTTCTAAGGCAGGGTGGTTTGAGCCGCAGTTTCCTGAGGAAGCTTCAGCCGCAGTTTCCTAAGGTTGGGGAGCTTGAGCCGCTGCTTCCTGAGGCAGGGAAGCTTGAGCCGTAGTTTTCTGAGGCAGGGGAGCTTGAGCAACAATTTCCTGAGGCTGAGGAGCTTGAGCCGCAGTTTGCTGAGGCAGGGGAGCTTGAGCCGCAGTCTTCTGAGGCAGGTGTGGCTACGAGCTTAGGATATGGCTTGCGCGGCCTATTCCCGGTGTCCGATCATTGCTCCGCGTGCTTCCTAAGTCTTTCCTTTAGGCTTGATAGTGCATTTTAGGGGGCTTTTGAGCTGTTGGGGGTCAACTTTTCCCGTGACCAAAAATCAACAACAAGAAGTGGGGAGAACGAAGAAGCCCGTTGATGAGGAGACGCACGCTCGAAATATCATCGACGAAACCTCATCGCCAAAGAAGTGGACCATGTGGAGATAAAGGCAGGGAGCCTAGCAACGAGGAGGCACCAAAGCATTGAGGAGTAGCTATTCGACGAAACCTACGACGACGATGAGAAAAACGGCAACAAGGAGCAATCAGTGCTGCGCGAATGACGCCTCGAGATTGATGACAACAATTATTAAAATGTTACTCTTTGTAATAAAGCCTAATAAATTAATAGCTCGATTTTCCAGGACAAGGACAAGATAAAATTAAACTCCCGGACCTCGATTTTGGTTTCCCCTACTTTTAATTTTATATATATATATATATATATATATATATATATATATATATTAAAGTGTCCATTGATACAATGGACAAAATATGTTTCTCAACCTTTTCATTTAAATAACCTAACTAAGACAAACGATTTATTTTTTCACTCATTGTTTTTCCACTCAAATTCCATTGATTATATTGTAAAGGTCCCACTTATTATATCCATACCCCGTTGTAGTTCCTTGTAATTCTTAACCATGACAAGTTGATATCTCATAAATTTACATAATACTGTAATTAAGAAGGAAAAAGTGAAATCAGGGAAGGTTGTTGAGAACCTCCCTTTGGAAACCCATTTTAAGGAGAAGAAAAAGAAAAAAAAAGTTAAATGAATGACATTTGTGCTGCTACTTCAGCTCAAAGGATTGAGGAAAGCGTTCTCAAAACCTTGGAAAAAGAATAGAAGCAACGATTTCAAAATATTCTAGAAATAGTAAAGACAAAATGAATACCTTGAAACAAATAAGCCTAGCATTGAGAGGACAATGTAAAAAAAAGAAAATATCCATCAACCGTGAGCATTAAGAAATTGGATTACAAATAGTAGTCCTATTTATGGACCCTGCTTGTTCAAAGTTGAGAATTCCTTAAAAACAAATCGAATATTCCACAACCAATAGCTTACACAAAAACTTTAAAATAATAAGAAAAGAAAAAAAAAAAAAAGAGTGAAAAGAAGAATATACTATCCTCAACAAAAGTGTCATGGCATCTTAACAATAGTTTCTATCGCTCCCCGTTCCGCCCTCAAAGCAGTTTGTCCGGTTGTCCGTCGATTGTCCACACCATTTACGGGCAAGCCATGAATCTCAATAACAATATATAAATTTACCTGAGCAAAAATATCGCGGGACTGAGAATTCAGAGTACAGACTTTATACAGTGGGAATACACAAAAGTGAGCTATTAACAGTCATTCCAGCTATGCCATTACGAGTTGATCTCGTTGCAATCTTCCCTCGAAACCCTATTATGACAGTTTTCCACCAAAACTAAAACAATTTCGCCCGTGAATGCTAAATAAATGATGGTTTTTTCTTCATACACTACTAGGTCACTGCACCGTGACTTTGATTTCTTAACCATGAGGGGAGATTTTGTTACAAATTAAAGATTCAAAGGAAGAAATTGCTGTAAAAAAAAAAAGAAGAAAAAGCTAAGGGAAACTGCGAAAGGCGAAAAGCTTGTATACCTGATGGTTAGTCTTAACAAGAATGGGACTACTAGTCTAACATAAACATTCTTCACACAAGACAACCGTAGGAAAGACTAAAATCTTATAAGAAATTCATGATACCAGGAAATAATTGAGCGGAAAGATTCACACGCAAAATTAGTATAACATGAACTGAGAAGAGATAAGTACAGTTTTGCAAATTAACAATGTCAAATAGATAACAATGTTTATCAATTTTATCATAGAGATGGAATGGAGTATTTGTTACATTCGGCATTATTCATAGCTTTCTTATGCTTATAGGTTAATAAATTATGTCAAACTATTGTTTTGTTATTTAAATATGTTTTGTTCTTTATTATGTTTAAACATGCTTTAAAAGTCGTGTTATTAGGTTTTAGTATTTGGGCCTTAGTCTATTAAGAGGAAGTATCCGAGTATTTTTGCACCCGACTAATAACCACAGGGCCCTGGCACTATCGACCAGGAGACTACCCCAACGGCCCTAAATGTTGCGTCCAGGGGGAACGCCCGGCTTTTTAGGAGGAGGTTTGAAAAAACAAAACAAAACAAAACATTGTTCTATCACGTGATCAAATTTTGGGTCATAAAAGAATCGCACTAAAATCATGTTAAACGATTCAAGTGCACCAATGAATTAGAGTCCACAGAGCATATACCAATCTAATAAAAAAAAAAAAGAGAAAGAAAGAGAAGGAAAGGTACACAAGCTAAAACGTTATGTCTCCATAATGAGGGCAAAATTAGCAATGGACTAACCTCAGAGAAACCCCCCTCCAGTCCACGTCGAATCCGGCTTCCCGTTATGGCCAGTGGCTTTAGGTTCCAGTGCACTCTGGTAAAAACTATCAATACCGTCATCCTCTTTGGGGTCATCCCACCCCGCCCAACCATCGTTATTGTGCGCCGTTTTTGACGGCTCTTCTTTTCTTTTGTCAGTTTGGTCCCAATTATCCCAAGACGGCGAGGTAAAGGAGCTTTTAGCATTTCCGCTTGAAGAAGATTGGCCACCGGAATTCCATTCTTTGTTTTGATTGAAGTCTTGGTAGTACCCATTTTGCTCACTGTCGCTACGCTGCCAGTTATTATTATTATTATTTCCTTCTCGAGCGTACTCTTCCACCTTTTGCGAGGCTATTGCCATGACTCCTTTCATCATTCCCCACGTCCTCTGTCCGATCTCTGTAGTCTTTGCAGTAACAACATTGACGGTTTCATTAACCTTGTAGTCGTAGCCTCCATCTTTGACCTGTGATTAATTGAAACAGATATATTTTGATTAAGGAGATGTTTTCCAACTTTTGTGAAACCGATAATGGCAAATAGTAAAGAATCTTTTTTTTTTTTTTGAAGGAGAGTAAAGAATCTTTACTAAAGATAACATGATTAAAATATCTGACACTGCAGAACACTAAGTTAAGAGTATGCCCAGCACTCAATCAGATATTTACTCATCTCTCTGATACCGTCCCCGATTTGGGATCTCGTCACTGCCTAAATCTGGTGGAACCCTTGTGACTAATCTAATCCTAATTAAAAGAAATGAGGCTACATTACATGACTAATTTACTGAATTATTTTTGGTTTCCTCTTCTCCTAGGTCATGGCTCTTTAAATAGTGGCTTCGTGGCAAACCAATGTTGTGAATAACGTATTTAAGCCTCGAGGCGTTTTCTCGCCTTGCCTCAAGGCGTATAGCCTCGAGGCGTTCGAGGCGTTCGAGGCGTAAGCCTTAATAAATATTATATAATTATTTAAAAATAATATAAATAAGATAGATAAAATAATTTTTTAAAATAAAGCCTAATCCAAACACTTAAACTTAAAAATTCAAAAACTTAAATTGATATCATACCTCATACGTATTAATTATTAGCATTAAAATAGGTAACAATATTCTGATTCCTGAATATTAGGTTAATAAAAAAAAAAGATATGAAATATTAATAATATATTAAAAATTAACTCGAAGATTTGGAAAGATTTGGAAAAAAATCACAGAATATTATTTTAAGCCTCGAGGCGTCGCCTCGAGGCGACAAAATAACGACCGAGGCGCACGCCGAGGCGCACGCCTCAATCTTCCCTTCCGAGGCGTAAGCCTCGTTGCGAAATTGCCATGCGCCTCACTGAGGCGCGCCTCAAGGCGCGCCTCAATGTCGTTTTTCACAACATTGTGGCAAACCCCTTCTTTGGGTCATATTCTGTTTCCACAGTTTTGTTTTGGCCAACCATTAGAAAAACGAACTGTTTAAAATAAAATGATGAAACCTGTGGAACCGTGAGTTCTCGCTTCTATTGTCAATTGTCCGTAACCGGGTAATTTGGTTGTTATTATCCCTCAAGACAATAACCGAACTCTTAAGTTTTAACTTACCAACGTCGTTAGAAAAACGAACTGTTTAAAATAAAATGATGAAACCTGTGGAACCGTGAGTTCTAGCTTCTATTGTCAATTGTCCGTAACCGGGTAATTTGGTTGTTATTATCCCTTAAGATAATAACCGAACTCTTAAGTTTTAACTTACCAACGTGGTAGCTAAAGTAATTGGTATGTACTGATTGATGCTTACCAATTAGGCAGTTCATTAAGCACAACCACTTTTCCAAAGAACACAAAACAAACAAGGCTTTAACAACACATTGGTCATAGAGTTGAAAACTTTCGTTCAAAATATTACCTTGGAAGATAGCTCCTTCGTTCCTGCTTGGACTACACTCGCAGCTTGCTGAGCAGCAGATGCAGCAACCAAAGATAACTTCCCAAATCCCTGAACAGGGAAAGGAACTACTAAATATCCACACAAACAAATTCAACGATATCATTCACACACACACACCAAAGATCAACCAGAATTCCACCTGAGACATAACGGAGAACACGTCCCCACCGCCCTGCACGCCGTTATTCCTCGGCGGAGGATTGGGGCTCGATCCGAATCCAACGTACTTCCCCCCTTGCGAAGGGGGGAGCCCCTCAGGGCGAGACTCGTTCTCTGCTTGCTTCCGCGCAAAGAAGCTCTCTTTGTTCGACGCCGAGGCCTCCAGCTCCGCCCTCGTGTAGATATCCTCCGTGGACTTGGAGCGCGCCGGCAATCCCCCGCCGCCGGCGCCCCTCACATTCCCCGTTGACTGGTTCCGCCTCATGTCGCTGGAGGATCGGAACCCGTCGTCGTTGTCCCAGCTGTCCCAGCCGCCACCACCGCCTCCGTTCCTGGCGCCTCCTCCACCTTGGGCCAATGGCGGCTTCTTAGAGCCCCCGCCGAGGCCCTCCTTGACGACGGCAGGGTCCCGCCAGGGGCGGCCCTCGGCGAGGGCCTGGATGCGGTCGCGGTAGACAGAGGCGGCGTTGGTGTTGTACTTGGCGACGATGTCGGTCTCCTTGGGGACGCCGTACTGGGCGAGGAAGGCGTTGAGGCGGTCGTTGCCGCCGGACTCCATCTTCTTGATCTGGATCTCCGACCAGGAGTCCATGGTCACGGATCGGACGAAGGAGATGTGGACGCCCAGGCCTCGGTGCTTGCCGGAGCACTCCAGGCACATGAAGACGCCGTACGAGACGGAGGCCCACTGCGGATTCTTCTGCGCGCAGTCGACGCAGATCTTGTTGCCCGCCTGCGATTGCAGGTCCCGGAGGCGCCTCGAAGCCGCCATTGTTCTCCGATCTGAGCGAATCCCAGATCAGGAAAGTAAGCAAAAATTAAAGGAGGAAGGAACCTGAGGGGAATGAATCAGAGAAGTGGGGAATCGCCGACACAGCTTCGATCGAATCCGTCACAGAGACATCGCTTTTATATATTTATATATATATACACCCCCCAAATTGTATAGATACACAGGGTCGAGCCACTACCATCTTCTCTTTACGTTTTTTACTCCTTTTATTTTATTTTACTTTTGGAATTATATTTTTCACCCTATTAATACATTCCGGTCCAGATAGAAAACCGAGTTTTTTTTTTTTTTTTTTTTTGTGTTAAATGCGAGAATCGGAAATTTTCATTATAAGGTTTCGAGAATCCGAGGTGTTGGTGGTGTGTTCTATTTTAATAAAACGACATAATACGAAAATTATGTCACGTTTTAATAATACACGAATTTACTACTTCAATTACCAAAAATTACATGTATCGGATTAAATCGTGAGACTGTCAACTCACATTTGATCCCCAGATTGAATTATTCTAATTCACTGTAGGCCCAAGCCAAGCTTGGTCCTAGATAGAGTGAAAGAGAGGCTATTAAATGGTATTGGGCCTCGACCCATCAATTAGCAGCCCATTTAGCTGAACATCTTACGTGGGTGGTTAAAGACATGTCGGAAGTGGACAATTTCCTGTCCGGATTACAACGTTGGCCATAGGCTGAGTTGCATCGGCACGACGTTACAAACCTTCCTACGGCCATGGCAGCCGCCTGATGGACTTGTTGACTATCGTTTTCGTTTCCCGTCTCAAGAACTTTAAAAGCCGGCAGAAAGCAAGAAATTCAAGCATGATGAAGGGAAGAAACGCTGAAGAAGTGGAGTGATGGGAAAAAGGCCGCAAACATCGTCACACAAGGAAAAACCAATAATTATTGCTTTTTTGTGTAACGGCCCTCACCTCTATCGTAATTGTCATGGAAAGGAGAAAAATAAATGCGATGATGGATTAAGAAAGAAATGATAACTTGCATTTATTGCTAAAGTATTGTGCCAACCAATATTTTTGAGTTATGTTCTCTAAGAATCACGTTTGTCATAGATATCACAATTTATTTCCACCGTAATTCGTTTCAAAAATTATAATTATTATATTGAAGCATAAAATGAAATGGTAATTAAGCATACATAAGAATGCATTATTAGTGATTTGGATATTTAAAGGGTAAAATATCTAGGTATTTTGTAATTTTAGATTTTTCTATTCCAGATATTTCAATTCAGGTATCTAAATTAGGTTTTTTTTTTATATATATAATCTAGTATAAAATTACATGGCTATTTTAATCCAATTTTTTTAGATTCTGCATATTATAAACCGGTATATTGGATTTCGGGTAATAAAAGATAGTATTTATGTTGGACATATTTTGAGTATGCTCTCTATTCAGATGGTAATCCCGCTTGTATAAGACTATGGTTGTTTACCTAGGAATGAAAGGTTCATATTAATGTTAATCTTATGTAGTTTTCTGCGGATTATAGATATACTTATCGAATTGAATGTTTTATCCCTAGTTCTTTAATTTTGCTCTCATGTTTAGTCATCACATTGAGTTTATGTGAGGAGGTTTGGCTATCACGAATAAAGAACTTAAAATGTCCACGGTCTAGATTAGAAATGAGAATTTCTAAGGCGAGAACGACCATTGATGAACTTAATCACAATTGGGTGATGATCTATTACCGGGTCATAGTGCGGTCCGTGCACTGTTAAGTTTATCAAGTATGAAGTGTCTTCATATTGGAAGGACTAGATTTATATCAGAAATCATAAGTCCGTCACTGATGAGATTACGATAAGGTCGCTTAGATGATAGGATAGGGATCGGTTGATGTCCTGAGCATCGTGGACTTGTACAGTTCGGCTTATATATCTTTGATTTAATCGTTATAGACTACAATTGAGTGCTCCTAACACTTTTATTTTGGGATTAGACGGTTGACTGGGATAAGTTGCACGATAGCAGATATGGATAATATCTTTATGATATTCTTATTATGGTTTGTGGGAAACAAACAAGTAGTCATGATCAGCTCATCAGACTCATAATCCAATGAGTGAGTAGTTTATAATAATCATAGAATAAGATAGTGTCATCAAAAGGGCAGAACGGTAATTTTACCCTTTTGATGAGTATCATAATAACACGAAAACCTAGATTTACCAGAAATCTGATTGTATCAATGGACATCTATGGTTAGGAAGATAAATATCAATACACACTTGAGAGTTCAGCCGAGAACTATAGTCGAACGTAATCGAGGTTGGTAAAAGCCTACACTTTTACCGTAGCTCGAGTGTATATGTCCATTGGTCCCCTTTGTAGCTCCACATGGATGACACCGCAAATTTTGTTCGAATGTGTCATTTGAACATAGGATATCCCAATCATACTCGGTTCGCGATTGTTGTCACGAATCACTGATTACCCGAAATATTGGCAAAAGTACCAAAGTTTGGTAAGCCAATGAAGCTGTAAAAATATAATTGAATTTAATTCTTGAACATCCCGACGGTTGTGAGAAATTAAATTCTGGTACAGTTCTCTTTTTGAATCGTGTCAATCTGATGTACGGTTTGAGATTTATGATGGTAACAGTTTTTGGCCTAGGACTGAAAATGACACTATTATTTAAATCGAAAACAAGAGAAATTAAATATTGGTATTTATACCTGAAATATTTAAATAGATAAATTAATAATAAAACTCGTCGTTTTATATATATATGCGATTTTTATTTAATTAAATCTTAAAAATATAAAGTTTTGATTTATTAAATCTTCTGGATAAGATTGTAGGTGACATAGAAACATAACGAATTTATGGCTAATTGACCATTCTAATTTCCTGGAGATAAGAGTAGAGAGTAAACTCTCGAGAGACTTTGATGGAAATATAAATTTAAGGAAACGATGCATCTTCTTAAGAGTGCAAGTGGGAGATTGTTGGACATATTTTATATATGCTCTCTATTCAGATGCTAATCCCGCTTGTATAAGATTGTGGTCGTTTGCCTAGGAATGAATAGTACTTATTAAAGTTATCTTATATAGTTATCTTCGGATTATACATAGATAATATTAATTGAATGTTTGATCCATAGTTCTTTAACGTTGCTATCGTGCTTAGTCATCACAAGTAGTCTATTGTTAGGAGGTTTGACTATCACGAGTAAAGAACTTAAATGGTCCATGGTCTAGATTATAAATGAGAATATCTAAGGCATGAACGACCAGTGATGAACTTAATCACATTTATGTGATGATCTATTACCGGATCATAGTGTTGTTCGTGCACGTTTATCAAGTATGAAGTGTCTTCATATTGGACGGACTAGACTCACGTCCGAAATCATCAAATAAGTCCGTCATTAATGATAGTACGATAGGGTCACTTAGATGATCAGATAGGGATAGTTTGACGTTTTTAGCATTGTGGATGTTAAGGTCGGATTTGGTCAAATCCATCCTCAACACAACTCGTGTCGTTTTCTCCATAAACGACATGAGGGAGGCGAGGAGGTTCACCAGCGAAGAGGGAGTCATCCCCGAGGAAGGACACCCCCGAGGAGGAATACCCCGAGGAGGTTCATCAGCGAGGGGACGCAGCCACGCGAGCAAGCGGGTCGCGATGAAGCGTCCCATCACGACTCGACGAGGAACTTCGTCATGATGATTATGCAGAGCCCGGTGACAGCCGAAGAGACGTGCATTTAATGAAGCCGACCTACTCCCTCGATGAGAGCGTCAGTGACGGCTGACGAGACGCGCATTTAATGCGGCGCACCTACCCATTACGGGAGCATGCTCGGAGGTGACATAAAGTGAGGATAAACCCCGCTGCCCTCAAATCACGTCAGAAAATGATGATTAAAGAGGAAAAGGGCGGGAAGGATAGAAGGGGAAAGTATTGTAACTCTATAAAAGGCAAGATAAGCCTCATTTTGTAGAGGTTGGTCAGTTGGTGATTCGAAGAAAAGGGAGAGAAAAAAGACTCAGCAAAAGCAAGAAAAAGAGATCTTGTAATAGAATTATCTGAGGCTCATGATCCTTCATCTGTCCAGCTATTTAACGGAAGAAAACCGAGCTCATTTCGGAAATCATAATAAAACAGAGATACTCATCATTTGTTGTCATTTTATTTATTATTTGATGATTGTCTTTGTGACTGGAAAAGGGTGGTGAAAAACCCCCTCTACAGTGGACATGTACGGTTCAACTTGTATAATCTTTGATTAAATCGTTACAGAATACAACTTGGTACTCCTAATACTTTTATTTTGGGATTAGATGATTGACCGGATAAGTTGCACAATAGCAGATATGGAAAATATCTTTATGATATTCTTATTGTGATTCATGGAAACAAACAAGTAATCAGCGATTATCAGCGAAATTTTTGCTTATCAGTGACTACCGCTAATTTATTTGTGGTAACCGTTATCGTTTTGTACTTCATCGATTATCATCAATTATCGATAAGCTTTCTGTAAACAATTATCAATAAAAACATTGCAAAAGAAAAAAAAAGACTTTGAGCAAATATTGAGAGAAAAAACCAAGGTATAGATACCCTATTTTCGCAAGAAACCCTAGATTTTAGGTGTTTCTCTCTCTTTTCTTCCCAAGCAGCCGCAACTTTATATTTTCCAGCGAAAATCGACCTGCTAGTAGATTTTTGTTGGTTTAGGGAAGATGGAAACTTTGACTCTGGACGAGTGCGACGAGGTCACCAACTCTGCGGTGAAGACAATCATGCAGGACAACCCGACGCTCGTAAAGCTATGCCTGCCACGCTGCCACCGAATAACCTTAGACGACGTGGTCAGCAACCTGTCCACCATCGAGCACGGGATAAAATTCCTGAGGGTCAACGGGTTATTTCCCAGGCTCGTGGAGGGAACCAGGGTCAGACTTGAGAACCTTCCCCCACTGCTCGCGGCAGGGAATCCAGCCGACTATCTCGAGCAGCAGGCGCCCGCCCCACGCGGTCGTCTGCTCGACACGGAGTTCTGCAGGCGGTGCGACAAAAATGTCCTGGTCTATGAGAAGCCAACGAGGACTCAAGCAGGAGACTCTGTCCGCCTGCCGTGTTTTGGACGACGCCGAAATGGGCGTGCTTGCGGCTTTTGCAGATCATGCTACATCCTCGGTACCACGTGGTACACTGACCTCTGCCCGGAATGTAACTTCGGTCGCCCCAGCTGGAGCTCTATGGAGAAAATCGCGTCGTCAGCCTGCTCGATCGTCGAGAAGGAGTAAATCCGGAGTAAGGCTCATACGCTGCTCGACGCGAAGGGGGGATTGGGATGGCAACCTTTTTAACCATTAGTAGATGATAATGGGTGGTAGAAGTTTGTTTGGGTTTGTTTTTTCTTTTAATGTCTATGTGTGTATGTTTTTCTTTTGTTTATTAAGGAGCGATAAAAATTATAAAGTTGGCAAAGTGTGTGTGCAACTCTGCTCAGCGATAGTACCAAATAAGAGGGAAAGTATCTTCGCAATATTCATATTCAAAAAAAAAAAAAAAACCGGCTAAGGGTGCCGAGCTAGCCCGATCCGGCGAGAGTGCCGAGAAGATTACATAAAATATATATATATAAAAAAATATATACATATAAATAATAATAATAATAATAATAATATATAGTAGCATATATATGTGCATATAGTATAGTGATAAATAAAATATATACTAATTATATACGGCTAAGGGTGCCGAGCAAGCCCGGTCCGGCAAAACATGTCGAGATCCATATATACGGCTAAGGGTGCCGAGCAAGCCTGGTCCGGCAAAAGATGTCGAGATCCATATATACGGCTAAGGGTGCCGAGCAAGCCCGGTCCGGCAAAACATGTCGAGATCCATATATACGGCTAAGGGTGCCGAGCAAGCCCGGTCCGGCAAAACATGTCGAGATCCATATATACGGCTAAGGGTGCCGAGCAAGCCCGGTCAGGCAAAACATGTCGAGATCCATATATACGGCTAAGGGTGCCGAGCAAACCCGGTCCGACAAAACATGTCGAGATCCATATACGGCTAAGGGCACCGAGCAAGCCCGGGCTGGCGAGAGTGCCGAAGAAACATACAAGGCGAGGGTGCCTATGGGGTCCTGGGAACTAGTCAGCTCGTACCCGACGAAACCTGGCGATACCCGCAAGAGACAACTAAGGCGAGAGTGCCTATGGGGTCCTGGGAATTAGTCGGCTCGTACCCGATGAAACCTAGCGATACCCGCAAGAGACAATTGTGGCGAGAGTGCCAAGGAAAAGAGGTACGGCGAGAGTGCCGAGCAAAAAAAATATATATACAATATTCACGGCTAAGGGCGCCGAGCAAGCCCGAGCCGGCGAGAGTGCTGAGCAAAGAAAAATCATATTTACGACTAAGGGCGCCGAGCAAGCCCGTACAAAATTCGAAGATCGCGAGCAAGCTTATAAAAAAAAATCATCATCATCATCATCATCATATGCTCATTGGATTCAAAAGTACGAAACACAAAGTATCATTATTTACAACTCATCGTCCACACCCCAGGTGCATACACACATTATAACTCTCGCAAGGACCGATCCTCCCGCCTAGCGACATCATCAAGGGGATCTTGACCCAAGACTGCGTTGGCACATTCCTCAATAATGGCGTCGCAGCATTGGCGAATGATGCCATCCACAAATGAGCAAGCAGGATCATCAGCAGGAAGTCCCGGGAGCCTTCTCGAAGAGGTTCCTGCAAGGTTCGCATCGGCCCTACTATCAGCCTGCAAAGGAGAAACCAAAAGTAAGGGATCGACTCCAGAGGGAAGAGGTAAAACTACAAATTATTTATGCTAAGCTACCTCATACCGTATTCGACGAGGAGGGAAGAACATCAAAACCCGGCGAGCACGCCCTAGCAACACCCGGAGGGAGACAAGGGGAAAGCGGGGGAGAGTTTGGAGCACCGGAGATTTTTCTCTCCAGCTTGGCCAAATCAGCCAGGTATTCTTGCTCCAGCTTGCGCCACCTTGGCAGTTTTGCTCGAAGCTCACCAACGGTCGAGCGGTAAGGTAATCCCTCGACGAGCTTGATATTCGAGAGCACACCGCCCAGCAGGCGCTGAACACGGGAAATCCCCTCGAGTGCACCGAATCTCTCGGAGGCGTGCTTCAGCTTGTCGACCGCTTGGTGATAGAGGCGTAAACGAGAAAATTCTTCTTCTATCGCCCAGCTCCTGGCTGCGTCGCGGTCCTTGACAAGCTTCCTCAGCACGGCCTTGACATGGAAGGAGATTTGCTCCTCCCGACCGGGCGACAGGTTTATGGCATCGGCGATTCGATTGAAATACTCATTTTTCTGCCGGAGTTGTGCCGAGAGAGTGTCCTCGCACCGCTGATAACGCTGTCGTTCCTCAAGGAGGGACTCTTCGGCAATGGCGAGAAGACGTCTATATTCACCGCGCTCCGCCCTACACTCGGCGAGCTTAGCCTCTGTAGTCTTGGGAAGAATATCTTCGCTTCCCGATATAGTCCTCGCCGGAGCAAGAGCAAGCACAGACTCCCCGGCCCCCTCGTCACCTCCTCCATCGCCGGGAGAAGAGGCGACGGGGCAAAGAGCAACGGCACCACCTCCGACCTGCGAAGGAAAAGATGGAGTGGAGACACGGAATAAACAATAAAGGGGCCCGACAAAGGAAGAGAGAAGGGAGGGACGAGTATACGAAGGCGGTAACGGAAAAAGCTTAGCGATGGAAGAAAGAGGTAACCCGATAAAGTTTTTCTTTAATTTATATGATGATTCGCTTAAATGCTTGGGTTACAAAAGGAGCCACAAAATTCGAAATTTACAAAAGAAAAAGAAGGAAATTAAAAGGGAAACTCCGGGACAACGTCTTATACCGTGGGCTCCGGGGGCGCCGGGGTCTCGGTGTTCGAGTCGGATCCATCGCGCGGTGAGGACCCGAGAATGGCCCCCTCCAAGGCAAGGCCTTCAAGTCTCCGGCAGTCCGAGGCTGCCGGCTTGCAGGGGGAGAACGGTGGAGAATCAGGGTCCCGGGCGGACTTCTTGTCCAGCTCCTCTACCACGGCCCGGTGCTTGTCGCGGCTTTCCCGCCACGAAGGCAAGCGGGTATCGAGGCCCTCGGCATGTGCCGCCACGGGGATTGTTTACGTTTAAACCTTCTGCCTTCGAGGCGTATTTTCGGTATTTTATAGAATTTAGGTAAGCGAGGAGGTTTCTCGATAAAACACCAACGACGTTGAGGCCACAGCAGCCCTCGTGGGCAAGGGACCCGGCTCGCAATAAGGAGGGAAGCAAAGGAGGTCTAGCGAGGAAAGGAAGCGGCTTAGCAATATAACCACGCGAGGAGCCGAAGAAACAATCACCGACCGGGAACCAACTAGTGCCGGCTAGAAGCCGATCTCCGAGACAGTTATACTTTATTTTACCAAGTGTATACACTTGATAAAATGGGGGACTAACTATTAAGGTCGGATTTGGTCAAATCCATCCTCAACACAACTCGTGTCGTTTTGTCCATAAACGCCATTAGGGGAGGCGAGGAAGTTCATCACCCGAGGGAGATTATCCCCGAGGAGGAACATCCCTGAGGAAGAACACCCTCGAGGAGGCTCATCCACGAGGAGGCGCAGCCACATAAGGGTAAACTGCGGTGAAGCGTCCCATCGCACCCGACGAGGAATTTCGTCATGATGATTGTGCAGGTCCGAATGACCATTTACGAGATGTGCATTTAATGAAGCCGACCTACTTACTCGATGAGAACACCAGCGACGAGGCTTGCAGAGCCGAATGACGGCTGACGAGATGCGCATTTAATGAGGCGCACCTACCCATAACGGCAGCCTGCTCGGAAGTGACATAAAGCAAGGATTAACCATGCTACCCTCAAATCACGCCAGAAAGTGAATGATTAAAGAGAAAAAGGCGGGAAGGATGCGGGGGGAAGGCATTGTAAACTCTATAAAAGGCAAGATAAGCCTCATTGGAAAAGGTTCGGAAAAATAGAGAAAAAAGGCCCGGAAAGAGAGAAAGAAACCTTGTAATAGAGAAGGCTAAGGAAATAGAGAAAATTGATGTTCATGATCCTTCATCTGTCCAGCTATTCAACGGAAGAAAACCAAGCTCATTTTCGGAAAATATAATAAAACAGGGATATTCATCAATTATTGTTGTTTATTTGTTATTTGGTGATTATCTTTGTGACTGGAAAAGGGTGGTGAAATTGCCCTCTACAATAGTAATGCAGGAGCGTATTGTAACCTTGGTCAATTATAACACCCCATTTAAAAAAATTAAAAACTATTAAAAAAAATCTTTAAAAATAGGATTTCTCAATTGTTTGAATCTTTATGAATTTAAATGAATGAGACATTCGTAATCAACTTTCAATAAAAAAAATTATAAAAAAAATTGTGCAAAAAAATTGTGCTTTTGTTTAATCATTATTTTTGAATGATTTAGATTTTCAATCCACTTACATATTTCATAAAACCAATTACCTAATCCACTTACATATCAAGTTGTTATGTAAATGAAAGTAATACATAAGTCATAACATTAAATTAATCTATTTTTTTAATTTTTAATATAAATAGTATCCTCATTTACACATGCAACTTGTATATATAGTCTCCTCGTTTACACATGCAATCAACAACCAACTCTACTATATATATATATATATATATATATATATATATATATATATATATATATCACAAAGACAAAAATCTACTGTGCGAATAACCACAAAGAAGGGCTTTTTTTCCTCCCACTGTTATTTATTAGAAACTTGCATATATTTTGACAAAACCACCGAATGTTTTATTAACCAATGTTACTACTACTATGTCCACCCTCCATCAGCGGATCCTTGGCGGATCCAACGAAATGGTCGATGTCGGATCCTCCACATCAACTTCTTGCAGTGTTGTCTACTATTTTCTCCAATGCCGCTGTTTAAACTATGTACAAATTTTTAATAAAAGAAAATCATCTTTTATTTTTTTAAGATCTATATATCTTATATCAACAAAATAAAAACACGATACAAAGTTATCGTATTGCTTCTTACGATAATGTTTGTCTTTCACATTCATCTTTGTTAAGATCGTTATAACCACCGACCACTCCATCAACTTCGACACATTGATCACTTGCACCGAGGGAAGAACTGGGATGATTTTACTAAAACCAAACTATGGACAAATCAAATAATCAATATATAAATATATATCATCAACAAGCACACTTTCTACACACTTATTACACAATCGTACGGTAATCAAAATCTGAGTAAATTAATAAAACGATACCACGACTTTTTCCAAGCATCGGCTATATATCCTCTATCGAGGTAGTGAAGAAGAATGCATATCTTACGTTGGCGCTCATGGTCTTTAGGTGCCGTTCTTCATTGTCGGATCTGCCATTTGATTATCAACCTATCTCTTGCGCTGTTCTACCACGGTTTATGCTGAATCATGAATCGCGATTATTAAGTATTATTTAATTCATGATCTCATTTTGTCTATTTGTAGAAAGTCTTGACATCCCTAATTTCATGACAGCTGTTGCACTATTTCAGGAAAGCCTTACAGTCGCATCCTCAATCTAGGGGTGATTGAGTGGATCTCTCCCTGCTATAATGAGTGAAGATCACGCCGACATTAATGATGATAATTGCGTTATTTTAATAATCAGTGCAGAGATTTCAGGAGCTGCTTTGTGGAAAGGATTTTGTGTGCAGCTCCTATATGTCCCGGCTAATGAGGTCCCATTTCGCTAGAACTTACAGAGAAAATCTCTAGAATCTTCGGGAGAAATCGATCAGCACTTTCCCGAGTGAAGTGAAGAAGGACGGGACGTTCGTTGCTGATTGTTGCAAGGGGATCTTGCAAGTTCACCAAGAGTTTACTTCGGATGTCAAAGCTGTTGTCGTGATCACAAGGGGGAGTTTCCTGTTTACGCTTTGAATCCTGTTTGTATTACTGATTGTAATCTTCACCTGTCATTCTTGGTTGATTAATTTGGGTGAGTGCCCCGCAGAAGCAGTGACAGGAAGTCCGAACTGTGTTACAAAAAAGTATTGGTGTTCCTTTACTTTTCCGCACTCGCTTTATTCCTATCGTTCACGTTCATAACGTCATATTACATGTGCAACACGAAAATACGTCTTTACAATTAATATCAGAGCAGGTACGCTTAACGTTTGCTTTGGTTTCAGAGAAAGCGTGAAAAGATCTGCTAGACTATTTTCAAAATAAGATGAAGAGAAACTGCTAAAATTGTGAGGCCTCCTATACTGGATGGTTCGAACTACTCCTATTGGAAAGCCAGAATGATCATCTACATTCAATCGATTGATTTCAATGCATGGCCCAATATTGTTGATGGATGGAAGCCTCCTGTCACTGTCGTTAATGGTGTCGCGACACTAAAGCCCTATGTCAGTTGGGACGCTGAAGATAAAGAGGCCTTTCTCGCTAATTCCAGAGCTTTCAACGCCATTGTTTCTGCAATTGATGAGAGACAATTCAATCAGATGGCTACCTACACAACTGCTAAACAAGCCTGGGAATGCCTCCAACTTCTCCACAAAGGAACTGATACCGTCAGAGCCTCCAAGAGACAATATCTTGCTTCCCAATTTGAGAATCTAAAAATGGAGGAAAATGAATCCGTCTGTGATTTCAATGCTCGTCTTCAAAAACTTGCTAATCAAGCCTCTCGTCTTCGAAAGGGATATTCAGATGCTGAATTAATTCGGAAAACTCTCAGTTCTCTCCCTAAGAACTTCTTTCCAAAGATCTCAGCCATTGTAGAAAACAAGAAGCTTGAGACCATGACCATGGCCGGATTGATGGGCATCCTGAAGACCTTTGAACTGAATCATCTAGAAGTCAAGCAGGAGAAAAACATTGCATTCCGTTCCTCCTTTTCTGATTCAGGTAATATTGATGCTAATGTTGATGATCTAGCTCTACTGACCAAAAACTTTGGCAGGATTTTGAAGAAATTCAATTCAAAGAAAAACTTCTCGAAAGTAGGATTCAAATCATCTTCAAATCAGAGCTCATCAAAGTACCAAAAGTAAAACTCAAAAGATTCTTCAAGATCTTCCAAAGGAGTTCAATGCAGGGAATGTGAAGGCTTTGGTCACTATCAAAATGAGTGTATCAACACTGTGAAGAAGAACAAGTCAAAATCATATCATGCTCTAGTGAATAATGAAAGCTCAGATGATGACAATGAGGCCAACGAAGATGAAGAAGGAGGACTTGTTAACCATTTTGTAGCCTTCACCATTCGTCTAATCATATACTCATCTGACGAAGAGGAGGGTGCTGGTGCGTCAACATATATGACAGCAGAATCTGACGATGATGATGTTGATTCATCCTCCGAGGATGATGCTCAAGAGATGTACAGTGCCATGTACAAAAAATGGCTTCTGGTATGTGATCAAAATACTAAAGTTTTTAATGAGAATTCCTTACTAACCCTGCAGGTAGAAGAATATAAGAAGACCATTGATTCTCTCTCCAAACACTTGTGCTCCTCTGATCGTGCAACTAAAAAACTGGTGAAAAATCTGTCTGAGAAGCTTGATGATATCGTTGATCAGTCCAACAAACCTTCAATGGGACCCACCTATGCAATTCAACAATTTGATCATTACTACAACTCTGCAAATCAAGTGAACAAATTCCAACCTCGCACCAGTAACAAAAGGTTTATATCCTGAAAAACTTTCATCAATTCTAAAAAACCAGTGGTAAAAACTTTTCCTTCCTTAGACTCAACTTTTACAAGATGCTCTGAACAACGTGACTCCCTTGTGAAGCCTCATGTCGTGACACGATCTCGTGTCGTGACACGTTGTGACTTCTGTCATCTTCCAGGGCATATCATTGATCAGTGCAACATTCTTTTCAAAAGTTTATCCAATGGAAGAAAGATAACCCTTATAACTAAGGATGATTCTTTCAAAAACTTTAACACTGGAAAATTCAGAAGAGAATGTATACCTAAACCTTTTGCAAATGAATTCAAGTGTTTTTTTGCTTATACTTCTCTACACTCTACTGCTGAAGAAGCTTGGTATTTTGACAGTGGATGTTCCCGTCATATGACTGGATATCGAGAATACTTGATTAACATTATGAGGTTTTATGGGAAAGTTTCCTTTGGAGATGGACGTAGAAGTGATGTAATTAGGGTTGGAGATCTGATGCTTCTATCTATCCGAAACTGAAGGATGTACTTCTTGTTGAAAATCTGAAGGCAAACCTAATCAGCATTAGCCAGATTTGTGATACTGACCATAATGTTTTATTCACCCGTACTAGATGTTTTGTTTTCTGTGATGACCTAACCCATGTCATGGCAGGAGAAAGATCATTAGACAATTGCTATCTTCTTGTGAAAAATGATGTTTGTTTCAGAACTGCAGGACTCCACGTGGGATCTTTGGCATGAGAAGCTCGGACACATCAATGATAGACACTTGCTTAACATTTCTCATAATCAAGGTGTAATTGGTCTTCCAGCTCTTCAGAAATCAAACAATGGAATATGTGGACCCTGCCAACTTGGAAAACAAAAGAAAACTATTCACAATGCTGTCAGCTCCATTGTTACCTCCAGAGTTCTCGAACTTCCTTATATTGACCTCATTGGTCCGACAGCACTGATCAGCTCAGGGGGAAAGAGGTACATTCTTGTATGTGTTGATGATTTTTCCAGATTTACGTGGGTTAAATTCTTGTGGTACAAAAGTGAAACTTTTGAGAATTTCAAAACCTTATGCACTCAAGTTAAAAATCAAAAGGGCAACCCCATTGGAAAGATTGTACGTCTAAGAAGCGATCATGGAAGGGAATTTGAAAACTCAATGTTTGCTGACTACTGCAACGAACATGGAATCTCTCATGAATTCTCTGCCCCAATAACCCCTCAACAAAATGGTGTGGTGGAAAGAAAACATAGGACTCTTCAAGAGATGGCCAGAGTAATGCTAAATTCCAAGGAGCTGAATCCAAAATGGTGGGCAGAAGCGGTGAACACTGCATGTCACATTATCAATCGTGTGTACTTCCGACCCAAGACAAACAAAAATCCATACGAAATTTGGCGAGGTGCATTAGTGAAGGAGTTTGTTACTATGATGGAGCAGGAATTCGAAATGAGCATGGTTGGAGAACTCTCCATGTTTTTGCGTTTACAGGTTTCTCAAACTGACAATGGCCTTTTTATCTCACAATCTAAATATGCCAAAAATCTTGTAAAAAAATTTGGACTCACTGAGTCCCGTGTTGTCAGGACACCAATCACCACATCCGAATTTTTTTTCAATGATCTGAATGGCGTCTCTGTTGATCCTAAACTTTATCGAAGTATTATAGGCAGCCTATTGTATCTTACTGCTAGTAGACCAAATATTTGTCAAAGTGTAGGTGTCTGTGCACGATATCAAGCTGATCATAAAGAATTGCACCTCACTGCAGCAAAAAGAATCATCAGGTACGTATCTGGCACCCTTGAATATGGTCTATGGTACTCTCGTAGCTCTCCTCTGTGTTTGACAGGTTATAGTGATGCCGATTGGGCTGGAGATGCTGATGATAGAAAAAGAACCACCGGTGGCTGTTTCTTCATAGGAGAGAACCTGGTGTCATGGTTCAGCAAGAAGCAAAATTCCATATCTTTGTCCACTGCTGAGTCTAAGTACATTGCGGCCTCCAATTGCTGCACTCAACTTCTCTGGATGAAACAAATGCTTAGTGACTATGGTGTGCACCAACAAAGCCTCAAGCTTCTCTGTGACAACTAAAGTGCTATCAATTTGTCCAAAAATCCTGTCCAACATTCAAGGACCAAGCACATCGATATCAGACATCACTTCATTCGGGAATTGGTGAAATAAAAGATCATTGTCATGGATCATGTCACGACAACAGAGAACCTTGCTGACATCTACACCAAACCATTGGATGCGTCTCGTTTTGAAGATCTTCGACGCAAAATTGGCATTTGCGAATATAATATCCTTCGTATTATTTTTTTTATTTTTTTTATTTTTTTTATTATTGTGTGTCTGTGTGCAATGTGTGTTGTTCTTTTTTATTATTATTATTAAAAAAAAACAAAAAATCAAAAAAAGGAGTGGGAAAATCTGATTTATTTTGGGAATTTTTTTTCGACATAACTTCCACAAATTGTGTGATTCTCGATTGATTGAATTTTTTAAAAAATGGAAGTTATTATCTCTCTTCAAACATTTTTTTTAAAAAAATTTCCCATTTCCGATATTCTTCCTTTTTTCTCGCACATCGTGTTTTTATCCACCTCTACACCACTTCATCAGTACCTATTCTTCCTTCTTTCTCTCTCTTCTATCTCTCTCTTTGCTTTTTCTCTCCAAAACCCTCATCTCCTCTCATGGCAAAGACAAGGACTGGAAAAAGCACCTCGCACGAACCCACTCGAAAGACTTCGAAGAAGACGAAGAAGCCCAAGGAGACGGCAACAACCTCCATGGAACCCATTCCTGCTGTTCCCACCACTTCCGTTCCTCTCTCCGACAAACCCATGCCAGAGTTTCCTCCTCCTCCATCTGAACCTGCTGATCCCTCTTCTGATCCTTTAAAATCTCTGGTTTCATTTTTATGCTTCATTTTTTTTGGTGCATTCTTGTTTATGCTTGGATTTATACTTGATTGAGTGTGAAGATCGGATTTTTAGGGTTCAGTGTGCATGTGTAGCTTTGTTGCCCCCCTGTCATGCTTAGGTCTCACAATAGGCACACATATTATTTCTAGGATTCTTCGTTAATCACTTTAGCATGATCATATCTCTCAGGTTCACTCATTAACCCACCCTACTGCAACAACAGAGGACATAGTTGCCTCTATTCAGGCATCTTAGTTGACTGAAGACCATCGATTAGTGCTTCATGACCTAAATGTTCAGGCCATGATGCGTTCTCTCTACAACAGTGTCTCTACAAGCACCTCAATGACCATGCCTGTCTTTTCCTCTCTTGCATGTGAGACGATTTCTGAAATGGTGGCTGATTCTAAGGGTGGTGACGGACAGAAGAAACCCTCTGAAAGATCCTCAGATGAGACAAACCTTCTCCTGATGGTCCCATCTCTGAATTTGTCACTAGAGATAAACCCTCTGCATCACACCAGGCTCTTCCTCCAAACTCCCAACTACCATTCCTGATTCCTCCACATCTTCTACCCAAGATGGTTCTACTTCACCAACCATACTATCCCCTACTCTGAAGGAGAAAGAAGCACCCATCTTGCCTACTGTTGTTGCTGATGTCCGGTCTACAGATGCCTCTCTGCCACCTACAAAGGGTGTCGATGAAAGCCTCCCTGTAGAAGTCAAAATTCCTCCAGTGAATCCTCCAGCTATTTCGACTGGCTCCCTGAAGAAGACATCCATCTCTTCTCTGAAGTCCCGCTCTCAACCTGTCTCAAAGTCAGAAAATTTGGATCTCTTGGCCGACTCTGCATCGAAGCCCCAGAGCCAAGAACCTGTGGAACAAGCTGCTCGCCTCACATGTGCCAAGCGGAAGGTTAACATTGAAGCTCAACATCTCAAGACCAAGCCCTCTAAGAAGTCAAAGGCCAAACCATCTCCAAATCCAATTCCTGCTGATGTCAAGGAAAAAGGGAAGGTTGATGATGCTAAAGTCACTAAATCCAAGGTTCCGCACAAGAAGAAGAAGAAAGCTTTCCACCTGAGGGTTACACGTGCAGTACCAGCAGACGCCATTCACTTGGAGTACTACGACACCACAGTTCAGAAGAGAATGTTCTACTACAGACAGAGGAAGCTCACAAATGAGCGTGTCATTCTGCTTGGGAAATTCAAGGACACATCTGTTCTAGACATATTGAAAGATCTTGGACTGCTCAAGGTTGCCACCTCTCTCACTCACCATCTGACTGCCGTGCTGTATGATTTCTACGCCAACCTAATGGGTGGATGCAGTGAACCCTCTTCCAAGTGGTTCTCTCGTGTCTATGTGCGCGGACAGATGTATGCGTTCTCTCCCGCCATTATCAATGAGGCCATTGGCTGGGAAGTCCCTAAGGATGTCATCATATTAGGTGACCCTTCCGTACAAGCTCCACAACTCCTATTGCATACCCTCTCCAAGAACGATAAGGCCAAGTGATCATTACTACACTACAACTCTGCAAATCAGGTGAACAAATTCCAGCCTCGCACCAGTAACAAAAGGTTTATATCCTGAAAAACTTTCATCAATTCTAAAAAACCAGTGGTAAAAGCTTTTCCTTCCTTAGACTCAACTTTTAGAAGATGCTCTGAACAACGTGACTCCCTTCTGAAGCCTCATGTCGTGACACGATCTCGTGTCGTGACACGTTGTGACTTCTGTCATCTTCCAGGGCATATCATTGATCAGTGCAACATTCTTTTCAAAAGTCTATACAATGGAAGAAAGATAACCCTTATAACTAAGGATGATTCTTTCAAAAGCTTTAACATTGGAAAATTCAGAAGAGAATGTATACCTAAACCTTTTGCAAATGAATTCAAGTTTTTTTTGCTTATACTTCTCTACACTCTACTGCTGAAGAAGCTTGGTATTTTGACAGTGGATGTTCCTGTCATATGACTGGATATCGAGAATACTTGATTAAGATTATGAGGTTTTGTGGGAAAGTTTCCTTTAGAGATGGACGTAGAAGTGATGTAATTAGGGTTGGAGATCTGATGCTTCCTATCTATCCGAAACTGAAGGATGTACTTCTTGTTGAAAATCTGAAGGCAAACCTAATCAGCATTAGCCAGATTTGTGATACTGACCATAATGTTTTATTCACCCGTACTAGATGTTTTGTTTTCTGTGATGACCTAACCCATGTAATGGCAGGAGAAAAATCATTAGACAATTGCTATCTTCTTGTGAAAAATGATGTTTGTTTCAGAACTGCAGACTCCACGTGGGATATTTGGCATGAGAAGCTCGGACACATCAATGATAGACACTTGCTTAACATTTCTCATAATCAAGGTGTAATTGGTCTTCCAGCTCTTCAGAAATCAAACAATGGAATATGTGGACCCTGCCAACTTGGAAAACAAAAGAAATCTATTTACAATGCTGTCAGCTCTATTGTTACCTCCAGAGTTCTCGAACTTCCTTATATTGACCTCATTGGTCCGACAGCACTGATCAGCTCAGGGGGAAAGAGGTACATTCTTATATGTGTTGATGATTTTTCCAGATTTACGTGGGTTAAATTCTTGTGGTACAAAAGTGAAACTTTTGAGAATTTCAAAACCTTATGCACTCAAGTTAAAAATAAAAAGGGCAACCCCATTGGAAAGATTGTACGTCTAAGAAACGATCATGGAAGGGAATTTGAAAACTCAATGTTTGTTGACTACTGCAACGAACATGGAATCTCTCATGAATTCTCTGCCCCAATAACCCCTCAACAAAATGGTGTGGTGGAAAGAAAACATAGGACTCTTCAAGAGATGGCCTGAGTAATGCTAAATTCCAAGGAGCTGAATCCAAAATGGTGGGCAGAAGCGGTGAACACTGCATGTCACATTATCAATCGTGTGTACTTCTGACCCAAGACAAACAAAACTCCATACGAGATTTGGCGAGGTGCATTAGTGATGGAGTTTGTTACTATGATAGAGCAAGAATTCGAAATGAGCATGGTTGGAGAACTCTCCATGTTTTTGGGTTTACAGGTTTCTCAAACTGACAATGTCCTTTTTATCTCACAATCTAAATATGCCAAAAATCTTGTAAAAAAATTTGGACTCGCTGAGTCCCGTGTTGTAAGGACACCAATCTCCACATCCGATTTTTTTTTCAATGATCTGAATGGTGTCTCTGTTGATCCTAAACTTTATCGAAGTATTATAGGCAGCCTATTGTATCTTACTGCTAGTAGACCAAATATTTGTCAAAGTGTAGGTGTCTGTGCACGATATCAAGCTGATCATAAAGAATTGCACCTCACTGCAGCAAAAAGAATCATCAGGTACGTATCTGGCACCCTTGAATATGGTCTATGGTACTCTCGTAGCTCTCCTATGTGTTTGACAGGTTATAGTGATGCCGATTGGGCTGGAGATGCTGATGATAGAAAAAGAACCACCGGTGGCTGTTTCTTCATAGGAGAGAACCTGGTATCATGGTTCAGCAAGAAGCAAAATTCCATATCTTTGTCCACTGCTGAGTCTAAGTACATTGCGGCCTCCATTTGCTGCACTCAACTTCTCTGGATGAAACAAATGTTTAGTGACTATGGTGTGCACCAACAAAGCCTCAAGCTTCTCTGTGACAACTAAAGTACTATCAATTTGTCCAAAAATCCTGTCCAACATTCAAGGACCAAGCACATCGATATCAGACATCACTTCATTCGGGAATTGGTGAAATAAAAGATCATTGTCATGGATCATGTCACGACAACAGAGAACCTTGCTGACATCTACACTAAACCATTGGATGCGTCTCGTTTTGAAGATCTTCGACGCAAAATTGGCATTTGTGAATATAATATCCTTCGTATTATTTTTATTATTTTTTTATTATTGTGTGTCTGTGTGCAATGTGTGTTGTTCTTTTTTATTATTATTATTATTAAAAAAAAATAAAAAAAAGGAGTGGGAAAATCTGATTTATTTTGGGAATTTTTTTTCGACATAACTTCCACAAATTGTGTGATTCTCGATTGATTGAATTTTTTAAAAAATGGAAGTTATTATCTCTCTTCAAACATTTTTTTTTAAAATTTCCCACTTTCCGATATTCTTCCTTTTTTCTCGCACATCGTGTTTTTAGCCACCTCTACACCACTTCATCAGTACCTCTTCTTCCTTCTTTCTCTCTCTTCTATCTCTCTCTTTGCTTTTTCTCTCCAAAACCCCCATCTCCTCTCATGGCGAAGACAAGGACTGGAAAAAGCACCTCGCACGAACCCACTCGAAAGACTTCGAAGAAGACGAAGAAGCCCAAGGAGACGGCAAAAACCTCCATGGAACCCATTCCTGCTGTTCCCACCACTTCCGTTCCTCTCTCCGACAAACCCATGCCAGAGTTTCCTCCTCGTCCATCTGAACCTGCTGATCCCTCTTCTGATCCTTTAAAATCTCAGGTTTCATTTTTATGCTTCATTTTTTTTTGGTGCATGCTTGTTTATGCTTGGATTTATACTTGATTGAGTGTGAAGATCGGATTTTTAGGGTTCAGTGTGCATGTGTAGCTTTGTTGCCCCCCTGTCATGCTTAGGTCTCACAATAGGCATACATATTATTTTTAGGATTCTTCGTTAATCACTTTAGCATGATCATATCTCTCAGGTTCACTCATTAACCCACCCTACTGCAACAACAGAGGACATAATTGCCTCTATTCAGGCATCTTAGTTGACTGAAGACCATTGCTTAGTGCTTCATGACCCAAATGTTCAGGCCATGATGCGTTCTCTCTACAACAGTGTCTCTACAAGCATCTCAATGACCATGCCTGTCTTTTCCTCTCTTGCATGTGAGACGATTTCTGAAATGGTGGCTGATTCTAAGGGTGGTGACGGACAGAAGAAACCCTCTGCATCACACCAGGCTCTTCCTCCAAACTCCCAACTACCATTCCTGATTCCTCCACATCTTCTACCCAAGATGGTTCTACTTCACCAACCATACTATCCCCTACTCTGAAGGAGAAAGAAGCACCCATCTTGCCTACTGTTGTTGCAGATGTCCGGTCTACAGATGCCTCTCTGCCACCTACAAAGGGTGTCGATGAAAGCCTCCCTGTAGAAGTCAAAATTCCTCCAGTGAATCCTCCAGCTATTTCGCTTGGCTCCCTAAAGAAGACATCCATCTTTTCTCCGAAGTCGCGCTCTCAACCTGTCTCAAAGTCAAAAAATTTGGATCTCTTGGCCGACTCTGCATCGAAGCCCCAGAGCCAAGAACCTGAGGAACAAGCTGCTCTCCTCACACGTGCCAAGCGGAAGGCTAACATTGAAGCTCAACATCTCAAGACCAAGCCCTCTAAGAAGTCAAAGGCCAAACCATCTCTAAATCCAATTCCTGCTGATGTCAAGGAAAAAGGGAAGGTTGATGATGCTACAGTCACTAAATCCAAGGTTCCGCACAAGAAGAAGAAGAAAGCTCTCCACCTGAGGGTCACACGTACCGTACCAGCAGACGCCATTCACTTGGAGTACTATGACACCATAGTTCAGAAGAGAATGTTCTTCTACAGACAGAGGAAGCTCACAAATGAGCGTGTCATTCTGCTTGGGAAATTCAAGGACACATCTGTTCTAGACACATTGAAGGATCTTGGACTGCTCAAGGTTGCCACCTCTCTCACTCACCATCTGACTGCCGTGCTGTATGATTTCTACGCCAACCTAATGGGTGGATGCAGTGAACCCTCTTCCAAGTGATTCTCTCGTGTATGTGCACGGACAGATGTATGCGTTCTCTCCCTCCATTATCAATGAGGCCATTGACTGGGAAGTCCCTGAGGATGTCATCATACTAGGTGACCCTTCCCTACAAGCTCCGCAACTTCTATTGCGTACCCTCTCCAAGAACAATAAGGCCAAGTGGTCAGCCAATGCAGTGAACTTCAGGGCCTCCAAACTGTCAGCTCTACACTACATCCTCTGGAAGTTAGTTCAAGGCAATATCCTTCCTTCCATGAGCTCCAATATTGTCACGATGGATTGTGCTAAACTCCTCTTTGCCCTTATCTCAAAGATGCCTATAGATCTCGGCCAGATTATCTACGACAACATCATGAGGTACAATGAGTCCAACGTCACGTCCACCAATCTGCCGTATCCATGCCTCATCACTACCATTCTGAGGTAATAGAATCCTGGCATCAAGAATAAGGAGGAGATGTCTAGTAATGCTGAACCCATTCTGATCAACAAGACCAGTTTCAAGGGATAAAATTGTGATCTGATCAAGCGTGCCACTACTATCACCCCTGCTGGTGCGACACCGGCCATCTCTGCTGAAGGCATCGAAGGTGGTTATCTGTTTCTCTTTATTCTGGATCGCATCAGCAAAACCTTGGAATAGAACCTTGCAATTCATCTCTCCTTGGCTAGTGAAGTTGAGCACCTGAAGAAGTCGGTCAAGACTGCTCAAACCTCCGCTGAGGGTCGAATACCGGCCAAGATCCTGGAGATTGACGATTTTGATTCAGAACCTCCAGCCCGTGAGAAGACCTCAGAAACTTTCGACCCAAAGGACATTCCTGCTTCTTCCTCTGCTCCTGTTGACCCCGTTGATGAAGTTGATGATGAATCTAATGCTACTGCTATGGAGTACACTCAGAAGGACGACAACAAAGACGATAAGGAGCATGCCGACAAAGATGCCCAGAATGACGACAACAAGGACAACAAGGAGGATGATGAGAGCAGCTCTGACAAAGAATCCTCCGAGATTGATGAATCTGATGACTCATTTGAAGAAGAAAATCCTACCACCGATCAGAAGAAGACTGCAGAAAACGACGATGATGATGACTACACTGCTGGGTCATCCTCTTCCCGCTCATCCTAAGCGTGTATGAGTCAGTTCCCCTTCGGCAATTCCTGGCCCAAGGGGGAGAAATAACAGTTGTGCAAGCATTTTTAGCATTTTATTTTATTCAGTTTCAAACTCAGGCATCACTAGAACTTGTTTGTTTGTATGTTTTGACTGCTTGCTTGTTTTTGTTTGAATGAATGTTTGTTTGTTGCACGATTGTGGTTGAAATGTTTTCAGGAAATCTTCAGGTACACTAACATCTTATGCAGGTTTCAAGTACTCAACTCTGATGTTGCCTTCGCTGCCACGATAATAGGTGTCATCCTGCCTGCTTCTCTACCTGTTTTCGTGTCTGAAGATCTCTGCAACTTTATGAAATTAGTTGTGCCATAAATTGTCAAAGGGGGAGTTTTTTGAATCATGAATTGCGATTATTAAGTATTATTTAATTCATGATCTTGTTTTTTCTATTTATGGAAAGTCTTGACATCCCTGATGTCATGACAGCTGTTGTAGTATTTGAGGAAAGCCTTAAAGTCGCATCCTCAATCTAAGGGTGATTGAGTGGATCTTTCCCTGCTGTAATGAGTGAAGATCACGCGCGGAATTAATGATGATACTTGCGTGATTTTTATAATCAGTGGAGAGATTTCAGGCGCTACTTTGTGGAAAGGATTTCGTGTGCAACTCCTATATGTCCCGGCTAATGAGGTCCCATATCGTTAGCACTTACAGAGAAAATCTCTGGAATCTTTGGGAGAAGTTGATAAGCACTTTCACGAGTGAAGTGAAGAAGGATGGGACGTTCGTTACTGATTGTTGCATGGGGATCTTGCAAGTTCATCAAGAGTTTACTTCGGATGTCAAAGTTGTTGTCGTGACAACAAGGGGGAGTTTCCTGTTTACGCTTTGAATGTTGTTTGTATTACTGATTGTAATCTTTGTTAAGGTCGGATTTGGTCAAATCCATCCTCAACACAACTCGTGTCGTTTTGTCCATAAACGACACAAGAAGAGAGCGAGGAAGTTCGTTAACCGATGGTCAACCAAGGAATATCCTCGAGGAGGTTCAACCGCGATGAAGTCTAACTAATGTAAAAGCAAATTGCGACAAGGTGTCTTGTCATGCCTCAACGAGGGGCGTCATGATGAAGCGTGCAGGGCCGAATAACCACTGACGAGACGTGCATTTAATGAAGTCCACCTACTCACTCGACGAGAGGCATCAGCGACGAAGCGTGCAGAGCCGAATGACGGCTGACGAGACGTGCATTTAATGAAGCCCACCTACTCACTTGACGAGAGGCATCAGCGACGAAGCGTGCAGAGCCGAATGACGGCTGACAAGATGTGCATTTAATGAAGCCCACCTACCCACTATGGCAGTCTGCTCGGAAATGATGTAAAGCATGGGTTAACCACGCTTCCCTCAAATCACTCTGGAGAAAATAATGATTAGATAGGAGAAAAGGGCGGGAAAGATGCGAGAAGGCATAATGTAAGCTCTATAAAAGGCAAGTGAAGCCTCGTTTTTAGGGGTTCGGAAAACGGAGGAAAAATCAGTAAGAAAAGAGAAATAGTCCTGTAAGAGAAGGGACTAAGAGACAGGGAAAGTTTCTTGTTCTTAATCCTTCAACTGTCCAACTATTCAACGAAAGGAAACCGAGCTCTTGTCGGAAATATAATAAATCAAAGATATTCACTGATCATTGTTGTTAACTTGTTCTTTATGATTATATTTGTGACTGGAAGAGGGAGGTGAAAATTGCCCTCTACAGTTTGGCGCCCACCGAGGGGCTTTGTTTTCTTTCTATCTCACAGCCAGGAATTTGAAGGAGCGAGATGTCATCGAGTGACACTATCGTCAGCAACGAAGGGGACGAGGTCCCAGTCATGGAGAGACTTCAGCAGCAGTTGGCCGAAGCCATTGCGAAAGCGACAGAAGCAACGAGGATGGCCGAGGAGGCAGCCAAGAAAGCGGAAGAACAGGAGGAGAGGAACGGGCAACTCGCCGTTCTCCTGGATCGCGCGATGGCGAGTCAAAGAAGGAACGGTCCGGAGAGTACAATCGCAGGACCTTCGGCTCGAGGAGAAGGAAGAGTCATAGCCGAAATAGAGCAAGGGATTTTGACGCCGCAAGCGCCGCCAATCAACCGGGATCTTTTCAACGCCGCCAGTGTGACACCGGTAACCACGACAAACCCGCAAGGAGGCTTGGAAACCACCATAGCGGAAACAATCCAAGAGGAGGTCCGAAGAGCAATGAGGGAAATGTCTTCGAACATGGAAGCAAAAATGGGACATGTGGCCTCGCAGGTGCACAGGGCGACGAGCGCGGCACCTGAGATCGACAGATTGGTCAGGGAGGCTAGAATCACTCCTATCTCGGCAAAGATTCGCAGCGTGGAACTAGGAGAGTTGCCAAAGGTGAGGCTCTCGCAATATAGAGGGACGTCAGATCCAAACACCCACGTGAAATCCTTCCGGATCGCGACGGAGCGTATAGGTGGCAAGGAAGCAAAGCTGGAAGCTATCCTGTGTCACCTCTTCGTCGAAAGCTTGCAAGGTCCCGCAAGCGATTGGTTCGCAAAGCTGCTACCGCAATCCATCAACGACTCTGACAAGCTCGTCGCATACTTTTTGCGACACTATTCAATGTACGTACTGAACGAGGCGACCGTCACAACCTTGTCGAATCTCTCACAGGGACGAGAAGAAACCATCCGGCAATATGTCGGGAGATTCAAGGACATCGTGGTCAGAGTCCCGGGGCTTAATGACGTCGTCGCAATCCAAGCGCTGAAGCATGGACTGTGGTACTTGGCTCCTTTCCGCGAGGAGCTGATAAAAATGCGTCCGTCGACGATCGAGGACGCACTCCACAGAGCAACGCTCTTCATGGAGATAGAGGAAGAGACGCTAGCCCAGAAGAATATTCACGAAGGTGGAGGCAAAGGGAAGCAGCATGGAAAAAGGGAGAGCGGGGATGGAAGAGACGCCCCGTCATATAGAGCGGGAAGAGGAGCAGAAGATCGAGGAAATCCCAATGAGCGACGAGCTCGGGAAGTCCCAAGGCAAGAAGTCTACCAGGTAGACGAGGGCAGGGACCGCGACTACAATCGGGGAAATCAACAGCGAAGAGAATATTCCGATGACCGAGAAGAACAAGAGCGAGGAAGTCACCAGCGAGGAGAACCCTCCGGAAACTGAGGAGGATTCTCTGACGACCGAGGAGGATTCTCAGGAGGCCGAGGAGGCTTCGGAAGGAAGCGTTGGCCAAAAGATATGAGTAAGTTCTGCACTTACCATAACTATAACGGCCATTCCACCGAGGATTGAGCCATGCTGAAGAAGGAGCTCCAGAGGAGGTACGCACGAGGGGAAATCAAAGACCTCACGTACAGCCCTCCTGAGCCATGGAACAACGATAACAGGGCATGGCAGAACCGGCGGGAAGGCCCGACGCATAATTAAGGGAACGATCAAGGCGGAGCAAAGAGAAATCTTGCGATCGAGCCGTCGGCGGTGAAGCACGCCGAAGGCGAGCGACCGGCTTCTAGGACGAGAATCGAGCTGATTATGGGCGGATCGCGATTCTGCGAAGATTCGGTAAACAACATCAAAGCCTACCGGTGAAGAGGGAAAGAGCACGGCCAGAGAGACGTGACAATGGCCGGCTCGGGTGCGAGGATAGAGTTCGTGGAAAACAAGGACTGCGCTGATATGCACGACGACGCTCTGGTCCTCGAACTCAACATTGGTGGTTGCGAAGTTTGCCGCATCCTTATTGACAATGGGAGCTCGGTCAACGCCATTTTCTACGAATGCTTGATGAAGATGGGCATCGAGGGGCTCGTGATCGGAGGACGCCCTCGCAAGGTGTCAGGATTCAACAGAGATGTCGCCATCTTGATGGGGACAGTCCATCTCCTGATCTGCGCGAGGAGTGTCAACCGAATGACGGAGTTCATGGTGCTAAATGTCCCGTCGTACTTCAACGTGATCCTAGGGAGAGCTTGGATCCACTCCATGAGAGCCATCCCATCGACGTACCATCAGTGCATAAAGTTCTCGGGCAAGAGGGAAGGGGAAATTGAGGAGCTCAAGGGAAGCAGAGACGCCTACCGAACCTGCTACATGATGCACCATAAATCGATGGCCAACGAAAAAAGGGGTCAAGCAGATAGAGAAAGGGGAGCCAGCTGGTTTATAGCAATTAGCTGCACCCGCCCCAAGGACCCCAATGCGAAAGAAAAGGGGGAGGAGAGGTAGTACCGAGACCGCCAGGATACTTAGTGCGGAAGACGTCGAGGCAGAAAGTGTTGAGGAGAGAAAAAGGGGAGCACAGATTGAAGAGGTAGAACGAGTCTGTATCGACGAATCTGATCCTACTCGGACAGTCGGTATAGGTGTGGAGCTTGACCCGGAGATCAGGGCCCAACTAGTCGATTTCCTAAAAAGGAATCGGGGAAGTTTCGCCTGGTCTCACGAAGACATGCTAGGGATCAACCCATCGGTGACAGCTCATCGCCTTAACACTGATCCGAGACACAAGCCCGTCGTACAGAAGAGGAGAAAGATGGCCCCCGATAGGAATAAGATCATCAACGACGAGGTGGACAAGCTGCTCTCGATGGGTACCATTCGAGAAGTAAAATATCCCGAGTGGCTGGCTAACACCGTCGTCGTGAAGAAGAAAAATGTCAACTGGCGAGTATGCGTGGACTTCACCGACCTCAATCGAGCCTGCCCAAAGGACAGCTTCCCGATGCCGCATATAGATCGCCTCGTCGAGGCTAGCGATGGCTACGAGCTTCTCAGCTTTATGGATGCTTACTTCGGATACCACCAAATAAGGATGCACCCGGACGACAAAGAGAAGACTGCTTTCATCAGCGAGAGGGGCACGTACTGCTACAAAGTCATGCCCTTCGGGTTGAAAAATGCTGGGGCAACCTACCAAAGGCTAGTGACGAAGATGTTCCACAAGCAGATCGGGAAAAGCATGGAGGTATATATCGATGATATGGTCGTCAAATCCCTGAAGGCGGCGGTGCACATCGAGCATCTGGAGGAATGTTTCGGGACTCTGAACCAGCACAAGATGAAGCTGAATCCCATCAAGTGCACATTCGGTATGTCCTCGGGAAAATTCTTGGGCCATATGGTCACCCGGCGAAGAGTCGAGCCGACCCCGAGCAGATCGAGGCAATCAAGAACATACCCTCGCCACAAAATCGGCGAGAGTTCAGAGATTGACTGGGAGGATCGCCGCTCTGAACCGATTCATCTCATGATCGGCCGACAAGACTCTCGTCTTCTACGAATTGCTGAGGAAGAACAAGAAGTTTGAGTGGACCGAGAAGTGCGAGGAGGCTTTCCAGGCGCTAAAGTCTTATCTATCGTCGCCGCCCATCATGGCAAAGCCAAACCAGGGGATCCATTGTATTTATAAATTGCCGTGTCCGACCACGCGATCAGCCAAGTACTTGTACGAGAAGAAGACGGGGAGTAGAAGCCGGTCTCCTACATCAGAAGAAAGCTCCTCGATGTCGAGACAAGGTACCCACAACCCGAGAAGCTCGCCTTGGCAGTATACGATGCATCGGAGAGGTTGAAGCATCACTTCCAAGCCCACACCATCGTCGTCATGACCGACAGACCGATCCGCTCTATCATCCACGGCCCGAGCCAGTCAGGAAGGATCACGAAGTGGTCGATAAAACTGGAGGCATATGACATCGAGTACAAACTTCGGATGAGTCTCAAGTCCCAAGTGTTCGCCGATTTCCTCGTCGAGCTACCAAATGAGCCAGTGGACCTCAGCAACGAGGCCGGCATCTGGAGGTTACAGGTCGACGGATCAGCGACGACGCAAGGATCTGGGGTGGGGATCAAAATCGTCTCTCCGATGGGAGACGTAGTGGAGAAAGCTTGTCGCGTCGCCTATCGATCCACCAACAACGAGGCAGAGTATGAAGCACTCATCATCGGGATGCAGTCATCCTTAGCAGTCGGAGCCAAGAACTTGCACGCTTTCTCGGATTCTCAGTTGGTGGTAAAGCAAGTCAATGGAGAATACGAGAAAAACGTCGAGCGAATGGAGGCCTATGCGGGAGTGGTCGATGCTCTCGCGAGGAACTTTGACTACTTCAGCCTATCACAGGTGACTCGAGGAGATAATACCCACACTGACGCACTGGCAAGCCTGGGTTCGACGACTGAAGTCGGCGAGCTGAGGTCGGTCACAGTGGAGACGGTGGAGAGACCGAGCATCAAGAGAGAGGAAGGCCCAGCAAAGAAGAGAGCTAAAGGAAGCAAAGAGGCTGAGGAAGTAAGGACTGACGATGCCAACGTGAACGAAATCGAGGACGAGGAGGACGAAGGCGAGGAGCGAGGAGTCGTGGACGACGATGAAGCAGAAGATTGGCGAACGCCCCTCCGGAAGTACATTCTCGAGGGAACACTGCCCAAGAATTCGCAGGAAGCCAGGAAGATCAAGTCGAAGAGCTCCAAGTACACCGTCCTCGACCACATACTTTATTTAAAGAGCTTCGCAGGTCCCTACCTGAGATGCCTTGGCAAGAAAGAAGCTGAGTACGTTATGCGAGAAATCCATAGCGGGGAATGCGGGAACCACTCCGGCGGACGTTCCTTGCTGAGGAACACTAAGCGGCAAGGTTTCTTTTGGGAGACCATGAGCGCCGATTGCATCAGCCATGCCAGGAAGTGCGAGAAATGTCAGCGACACGCTCCAGCGATCAATTGCCCAGCGGAAGAAATCTCCGTGATATCTGTGCCTTACCCATTCATGTAGTGGTCGATGGACATCGTCGGCCCCATGCCCATCGGGAAGTGACAGAAGAGGTACATGCTCGTCGTCACGGACTTCTTCACCAAATGGACGGAGGCTGAGTCATAGGCCAACATCAAGGATTCCGACATCGAGAGTTACGTTTGGAAGAACGTGATCACTCGCTTCGGATTGCCTAGAGAGATAATTGCTGATAATGGATCTCAATTCATCTCGAAGAGGTCTGGAGATTTTTGCGGGCGATGGAGGATAAAGCTCAATACGTCGACACCACGGTATCCCCAAGGCAACGGGAATGCCGAGGCGGCCAACCGAACCATCGTTGACAACATCAAGAGGAGGCTCGACGAAAAGAAAGGGCTGTGGGCGGACGAGCTGCCGGGAGTGCTATGGGCTTATCGGACAACCCCTCATTCCACGACCGGCGAGACCCCCTTCGCCCTAGCCTTCGGAGTGGAAGCTGTGATCCCGGCAGAAGTTAACATCCCGAGTTTTCGTCGAACTCTAGCCCCTAATAGCGAGGAAGACAACGAGCAGAATCTCCTTCACCAGCTCGACCACATCGACGAAAGACACAAGCAAGCGAGCGCGCACATCGCCAACTACCAGAACACGATCGCGCGTTTCTATAACAAGAAAGTGCGCTCGAGGAGGTTCAGAGTCGGGGAAATGGTCCTCCGATGAGTTTTTCAGAACACCGCCGAGGTAAATGTTGGAAAGCTAGGGCAGACCTGGGAGGGCCCTTACATAGTCACCAGCGTCGTCAAGCCGGGAGTCTACGAGCTCAAGAATACAGAGGGCGCGAAAGTAATACGGAGTTGGAACGTGAAGCACTTAAAGAAGTTCTACCAATAACCTCGCAGATTGTTTTTCTATTCTCTCCTTTTCATACTTATATTTTTTCTGTTGGAATATATGCCTCCCAAACAAAAAGCCCACTCTACAAGCCCATGTGCAATCTTGGCCCAGATAACAAACTAGCGCCCAGACAACACAAAGCAGCACGACATAGAGTTCGGCCCAGAAACGACAAACATAAAGAGCTTCACTTTACTAATTAGGGTTTCGGCACGAATTTCTTTGGAATCACACACTCTCTCTCTTCTTTTTCGAATCGCTCTCTTAAAACCTCCTAGGCGATGCAGACTCCGACGACTACTGATGATGCTACGGTGGATCGCCGGACCCGCGTCGGAATGAGTCAAGCTTTGCTGTGGGAAAGCGCCTCTAAGAGAGAACGGCTAATGAAGGAAGCTGTCGATCAGACGACTCTAAGGAACGAGATGGAGAGGTGGAAGATGGAGATTGCTCTCGCCGAGTACCAAGCTTCCGTGGCTTCTTCAACCCCTCCGGCCGCTCCCAAAACCCAGGCGATGCAGACACTGCCGATTGTCAATGACGCTCCGGTGGCTCACCAGACCCACGCCAGAACCAATCTAGCCCAGCTGTGGAAGAGCGCCTCTAAGAGAGAGCGACTGATGAATGAAGCTGCTGATCGAATGACTCCAAGGAACGAGATGGAAAGGTGGAAGATGGAGATTGCTCTCGCCGAATACCGAGCTTCCGTGGCTTCTTCAACCCCTCCGGTTTCCCCCGAAATCCAAGATCAGGATTGAGCAACGAATCAATCCCCTGCCAGCTCGGGACGTCAACGGGAGGCTCATCGGTCGACGTTCTGAACTTTTCCTTTCCACTATTTGGGGAAGTTCCGACCCTTCTTGTTCGGGGCTATTTTTGCGTGGCCTCGACCTTTATTAAATTGATTTAGAGTTTTTGTTATGCATAACCTCTTTTCTTTTATCTCAGACTCGAAGGGAAGGAAAGAAAAAAAAAATATATATATATATACACATGAAGGCGAGAGTGCCTAAGAGAAGCTGCTCGGTGAGAGTGCTGAACAGGAAGAAAAAGAAAAGAAAATATACGGCTAGGGCGCCGAGCAAGCCCACACTGGCGAGAGTGCCGAGAAAATTAAGAAAAAAATATATATATGTATACATGAAGGCGAGAGTGCCTAAGAGAAGCTGCTCGGTGAGAGTGCCGAGCAGGAAGAAAAAGAAAAGAAAATATACGGCTAGGGCGCCAAGCAAGCCCACACCGGCGAGAGTGCCGAGAAAATTAAGAAAATATATATACATGAAGGCGAGAGTGCCTAAGAGAAGCTGCTCGGTGAGAGTGCCGAGCAGAAAGAAAAAGAAAAGAAAATATACGGCTAGGGCGCCGAGCAAGCCCACCCCGGCGGGAGAGCAGAGAAAATAAAAAAAAAATTATACATATATATATATATATATATATATATACACGAAGGCGAGAATGCCTAAGAGAAGCTGCTCGGTGAGAGTGCCGAGCAGGAAGAAAAAGAAAAGTATACGGCCAGAGCGCTCGAAGCAAGCCTACGCGCTTAGACAGGTCGTGCCATCATTGCCATCACTGTAAAGAAATTAGAGTGCTCAAAGCGAGCCTGTCGTCGCAAGGAGCGCAAAGCCCGCTGGAAGAAGTTTACCGCTGTACTCGTTTTTCATTTTACCAAGTGTATACACTTGATAAAATGGGGGACTAACTGTTAAGGTCTGATTTGGTCAAATCCATCCTCAACACAACTCGTGTCGTTTTGTCCATAAACGACACAAGAAGAGAGCGATGAAGTTCGTTGACCGATGGTCAACCAAGGAATATCCTCGAGGAGGTTCAACCGCGATGAAGTCTTACTAATGTAAAACCAAATTGCGACAAGGTGTCTTGTCATGTCTCGACGAGGGGCGTCATGATGAAGCGTGCAGGGCCAAATGACCACTGACGAGACGTGCATTTAATGAAGCCCACCTACTCACTCGACGAGAGGCATCAGCGACGAAGCGTGTAGAGCCGAATGACGGCTGACGAGACGTGCATTTAATGAAGCCCACCTACTCACTTAACGAAAGGCATCAGCGACGAAGCGTGCAGAGCCGAATGACGGCTGACGAGACGTGCATTTAATGAAGCCCACCTACTCACTTAACGAAAGGCATCAGCGACGAAGCGTGCAGAGCCGAATGACGGCTGACGAGATGTGCATTTAATGAAGCCCACCTACCCACTCTGGCAGTCTGCTCGGAAATGACGTAAAGCATGGGTTAACCACGCTTCCCTCAAATCACTATGGAGAAAATAATGATTAGATAGGAGAAAAAGGCGGGAAAGATGCGGTAAGGCATAATGTAAGCTCTATAAAAGGCAAGTTAAGCCTCGTTTTTAGGGGTTCGGAAAAAGGAGGAAAAATCAGTAAGAAAATAGAAATAGTCCTGTAAGAGAAGGGACTAAGAGATAGGGAAAATTTCTTGTTCTTAATCCTTCAACTGTCCAGCTATTCAACGAAAGGAAACCGAGCTCTTGTCGGAAATATAATAAATCAAAGATATTCACTGATCATTATTGCCCTCTACAATCTTCACATGTAATCTCTTGGTTGATTAATCTGGGTAAGTGCTCCGCAGAAGTAGTGATAGGAAGTCCGAACTGCGTTACCAAAAAGTATTGGTGTTCCTTTACTTTTCCGCACTCGCTTTATTCCTATCGTTCACGTTCATAACGTCATATTACATGTGCAACGCGAAAATACGTCTTTACAGTTTATATAGGCGTGATAGTCATAGAAACGTTATGTATTCTATAGAATTCTAAAAGGCAATATATGAGAATAAATTTATAAAAATAAAGCATTAATATACAATCGGTGCAAAAAAATCAATTAGAAATAAAGATACAAACGTTGTGATATGCAAGGTTTAAAATACCGCTTGCCGTTTTCGTTTCGCATTTTCCGTTTTACGGATATATCGCTTGCCGATGGGTATGTCGATGGGCAAAAGGGAAAAAAAGGGCATGCCGCATACCGCATTTACCGCACTTTTCGCATGGACATACCGCATTTACCGCACTTTTCGCATGGATATTTTGTAAAAAATATTTGAGTATTTCCAACTATATTTTTATATGGTTTTAATTTCTAAATTACCTATTTAATAAATATGACACATAACCATAAAACCATATAATAATAATAAATATGATACCATAAAGTAGCAAAACACACGCTCTGAGTAGTAGAGTACACAGTCATAAATAAAAACACACCGATAGTAAAGTCATAGAGTACAACAAAACAAAGCAAACATAGAAAACTCAAAAGAAGCTCGATGAACGTGGCTGCTGGACAATGTGAGGCTGCTCAGTCCGGTAAGAACAGTAATCATACCACGAGATCATGGAAGCGTAGTTAGCTAAGTACGTCTGAACATGCGATTCGTAGTTGTACTGGTCTAAACCGACGGTCGTGTTGAGAATGGGAAAATCCGGATATAGACGAATTGGTGGTCTTTGTATAATTTCACAAGCGGGGCCCCGGATCGTGCCGTCTGACGTACCGAATGACATTATTTCGAACCTCGATGTCAAACTGTCGATGTCTGTCGACCGCGGCGGTGACGGAGACCGCGGCGGTGGTGAAGCCGGCAGTGTGGGCGGCGCGCCTAGCCAGAAGCTATCAAAATAACGATCGAAGTTCTGGTTCACATCATAATACTCATCATGTGGCGGACGGGCACCAGGCGGATTCGAAGAGGAAGCCGGGTGAAATAACCCATGCGACGAGGTAGTCGTCCTGCCATGGGATGATCCGCCGTGCGAACCCACATCACCGTAGTCTTGTCGAAAGGAAACTCGCGTGGAAAGGAAACTCGCGGCGAAAGGAGTGGGAAATGGGGAAAAATGGGTCAAACCGTAGTCTTGTCAAAATTCGCAACACGTTTCGTCGTTTTGCAGGCCAAAAACGACAGACGACACCAAATGCGAATGTCGTTGCGAAAGATGCGGAAAAAGAGAAAACGACAGCGAAACGAGAAGGCTTTCGTTTCGGTAGCCTCCGAAAAACAAAAATCGGCCAGAAAGTCGAGCGATTTTCTCGAAATTTTGCACCTTGGTGATATGTACTAAAATGAATATCAATGAATATGTTCATTGATATCATTAATTAAGGGAAGATTAATGCCCTCAAAACACATTGTGTAAAGCGTAGAAAAAAAATATTGTCTTTAAAAAATATAAAATTCTCAAAAAAAAAAATAGAACACCAAATCCTTGCTTTTCTAGTTTTTCACATCACTCACTCAAGATTTTCCTTTTATATATATAGATTTCATTCTTTAATATAATGTGGTTTTCCAAATGTACGTGCTACATGTATTCTTGGATTAAATAAAAAAGGCCATATAAGCGAAAGTCAAAGCCCATGAGAAAAGTCAAACACCAATTGCCCAAGACCCAACTCATTTGACGAGGCCCGGAACCCTAAAGGCTCAGAAAATGAAGCACAAGACTAAAGTCCACATCAAGGATGGCGATTTGGACAACCCGACGAGGTTATTACTGTTGGACATGTGTCCTTAAACAAGCCGTCTTTTCTCTTATTGTAAGAGATTTTGACCAAAGTCGTTGAATAAAAGGTGTAACTTATTGTGTTAATCTTACTATAGTTTCTGGTAGAGTAAAATAGAATGTTTGTTCCATATTTCATAAAGTATGCAATTATGTTATTATTATCACAACTGAGTCAATGTGAGGAAGAATTAATAATCATAATAAATGAACTTAAAATGTCTGTGACTTGATTAACTCGGTGGGAGCTCATTAATCAGATAAACTTATTAGTTTGAGTAAGGAAATAATCCTATTCTGGATTAAGTGTGTGTGTCACACTCACTAGAAGTGCATTAGGTATGAAGCGACTTCATACTGGACTGGATCTGACTTAAACTCCGGAAGTTATCATATAAGACCGTCACTGATAACTTGGAGTTAAGTCACTAGTAGATGATCAAATGGATATTCGATCTAAGTCCTGAGTGACCTCGAGCCTAGACTATTGGCTTGATTATTCTTTGATTTAACTGTTAAGGAACACATTTACTATCATTCCCAATGCTACTATTTTGGGAACATGATAGTCAACAAATAAGGCTAGCTTGGTCATAGAAACTGACATCACATAGCTCTCTTCAGAGTCAAGATGATTCCCTTGATTGTTAGTGGTAAGAAGTGAGAGGTACCAGTGTGCAACTTATGAATCAAAACCATAAGTGGGTTACTCACAATATTACTAACTGAGTTGAGGATTAAAATGCAGTGAGAGGCAAAACGTAAAAATTGCATGCTTGTGTGTGGATCATCAAGTGAAAGATCAATAACCCGAATTTGATTGTATAAATGGAAACCTTTCTATAAAGGGAATAATATATACTGTATTATTAGAGAGTGCAGCCTCGGGTTTATAGTGGAATAAGACTGAGGTTTGATGAACCACTAGCAGTTCATTGGATCTTCAGTGATATGGGTCCATCGTCCCCGGGATAGCTCCAGAACGGATGATACATATGTGATTTAAACATACGATATGTTCTATCATTTATCAGGATTCATAAAACTAAAGTACCAAAGTATTAAAGTTTGGTGATGGAAATTTAACTGTTAAATTAAAGTATGATTTGTATTTTTCATGAACTGGAAAGTTGTTGGAAATTTAATTCTAAGAAAATTTGCTTTTGGAACCGAGTCGTTTCAACGTACGGTTTATGATTTCGATAATTTCCAAGTTTCTGATCGGTATCGGTAAACTAAGAAATGAAATCACATGTCACGAATTTAAATGATGGTGTTGCACCATGAAATTTAATGTGTGATGTTGAGATCAGTGAATTATGATATAATTTAATTATTTGGATTATTATTAATATTCTTATTAATAATTAATAGGCTTATATTATAATAAAATATATTTTCGGTAAATATATAAATGTGTATATTCATTGCTTCCCAAGAAATGTGTGACTAGGTCTACACGAGTTTGCTTGTTTGGATTTTCAAAAATTGAGGCATAAATACATAAGTTTAGGTATTATTGAAAATTAATTTGGTTCATTAGATCGGTGAAGATTTAATCTCAACCGTTGGATTATGTAATTATTTTGGGAGCCCCAATTCGAAAATGACTTGGTGACCAAGAAAGGATTTTGAATATGGTTAATTAATGGTATCCATTGGATTGGTTTAGGATTTAATCTACACCAAATTCGAAAATGACTTGGTGACCAAGCATGGATTTTGAATATGGTTAATTAATTGTATCTATTGGATTGGTTTAAGATTAAATCTATACCATTGGATTTGAAATTAATTAACATATGGCATGAATAATTCGAATTTATCAAGACAGGAGGTCGAATTCTACTGTGTGGTAATCAAGCTTGGAAAGTTGACTTTGTCCTAAATCAATAAGGTCATTAAATTGGTTATGGAATTAATTCCAACCACTAGATAAAGCTTATTGATTTTGAATTTTTCATATGCATACATAGGGAATTCAAATTCTCTTATATAAGGAAGTGATTGGATAATAGATTTATTCACGGTTTCCCTATTTGGTTTAATCCCTAATTAATTAGAACCATTGGATCTTTGGTGATTCAATCTTGGCCATTGGTTTAGAGTGATTAATTATATTTTCCCATTATAGAATTTCAAATTAGGGAGGGAAACTTCCCTAATTGGTTTTTACTTGAGCCTATAAATAGAGAGCTCATTCTACACATTTAACACACCTCTCTCTCTACAGTCTGCGAATTTCTTAGCCTCTGATCTCTCTTTTCTGGTTTGGCTTAGTGAGACGTTGTTCTTCGGAAGCTTTAAAAGAACCTTCAGCTAAAGTTTTGCGACGAAGTCCTGCCAATGAAGCCCACGCTTCGGTACGAGGAGCCCAGGAGAATATCCCAGAAGATCACGGGAGTTTCGCTCAGCATCGGCGAAGCCCTACCCAGTTCAAAACGCGCAGCCGGAATCGTCGTCACTGAGGTACGGCCTTATGCATTGGGTCAATAAATGCAAACCTTTATTTACAGTTTATTTATTTCCTATAGACTAGATTATTAATAATGGATTTATGAAAAATTAAATTGCTAATAAATTATCAGATCTTGATTTTTTGTTATTATCAGATGTTCGATCCGTAGTACGGTTAACAAGTTTTCCGTTTTAAATAATTTTAAATGTTACCCGGATGGTTCGACGACATAAATCGTGATAATATTATCAGGAAACGTAATGAACTTCCGAACAATCACAGCCCCGAGAAAGTCCTTAACCAAGGAGGAAGGCGATGAAAACCACATAAGACTCCCGACGACTCGGACTGAACAAGATGCCGTAGATCCAAAAGAGATGAAGTTCAACAAAGAAAGATATAGTTGTTCAACAGATAAGGGTAGCTTGGTCATAGACACGGACATCACATAACTCTCTTCAGAGTCAAGATGATTCCCTTTATTGTTAGTGGTGAGAAGTGAGGGGTACACGTGTGCAACTTATGAATCCAAACAATAAGTGGGTTACTCACAATATTACTAACTGGGTTGAGGATGAAAATGCAATGAGAGGCAAAACAGTAAAAACCGTCTACTCGTGTGTGGATCATCAAGTGAAAGATCAATAACCCGAATTTGATTGTATCAATGGACACCTTGCTTTAAAAGGAATAATATATACTGTATATCTACAGAGTGCAGCCTCGGGTTTATAGTGGAATAAGACCTAGGTTTGACGAACCAAAAGCAGTTTGCTAGACCTTCAATGATAAGGGTCCATGGTCCCCAGGATAGCTCTAGAACGGACAGCTCAGACTTTGGAAGTTTTATTTTTGAAGTAGCAAAAGTACCAAAGTTTGGTGCTGGAAATTTAACTAATAAAAGAAAGTTGAATTTAGATTTTTCATCAACTGCAAAGTTGTTGAAAATTAAATTCTAAAAGACTTTTCTTTTGGAACCGAGTCGTTTTGTCGTACGGTTTGTGATTTATCGAATTTCCAAGTTTACGATCGTTTTCGTAAATATGTGAAATTTAATCACATGTCACGAATTTAAATGGTGGTGTTGCACCACGACATTTAATGTGTCATATTGAGATCAGAGGTTAATAATTTAATTTAATTATTTGGTTTTTATTATTAATATTCTTATTAATCATTAATTAATAATTAATAGATTTATGTTATTTAAATAAAAATATATGTTTGGTATATATATTAATGTGTAGAAATAATTGTTAAGGTCGGATTTGGTCAAATCCATCCTCAACACAACTCGTGTCGTTTTGTCCATAAACAACATGAGGGGAGGCGAGGAAGTTCATCACCCGAGGGGGATTATCCCCGAGGAGGAACATCCCTGAGGAAGAATACCCCCGAGGAGGCTCATCCACGAGGAGACGCAGCCACATGAGAGCAAGCTGCGATGAAGCGTCCCCTCGCCCCCGACGAGGAATTTCGTCATGATGATTGTGCAGGGTCGAATGACCATTGACGAGATGTGCATTTAATGAAGCCGACCTACTCACTCGATGAGAACACCAGCGACGAGGCTTGCAGAGCCGAATGACGGCTGACGAGATGCGCATTTAATGAGGCGCACCTACCCATAACGGCAGCCTGCTCGGAAGTGACATAAAGCAAGGATTAACCATGCTGCCCTCAAATCACGCCAGAGAGTGAATGATTAAAGAGGAAAAGGCGGGAAGGATGCTAGGGGAAGGCATTGTAAACTCTATTAAAGGCAAGATAAGCCTCATTCGTAAAGGTTCGGAAAAATAGAGGAAAAAGGCCCAGAAAGAGAGAAAGAAATCTTGTAATAGAAAAGGCTAAGGAAATAGAGAAAATTGATGTTCATGATCCTTCATCTGTCCAGCTATTCAACGGAAGAAAACCGAGCTCATATTCGGAAAATATAATAAAACAGAGATATTCATCAATTATTGTTGTTTATTTGTTATTTGGTGATTATCTTTGTGACTGGAAAACGGTGGTGAAAATCGCCCTCTATAGTTTGGCGCCCACCGAGGGGCTTTGTTTTCTTTCTAACTCACAGCCAGGAATTTGAAGGAGCTAGATGTCGTCGAGCGACCTCGTCATCACTGTAGAAGGGGACGAAGTCCCAGCCATGGAGAGACTCCAGCGGCAGTTGGCCGAAGCCAACGCGAGAGTGATGGAGGCAACACGGGTGGCCGAGGAGGCGGCCAGGAAGGCGGAAGAACAAGAGGAGCGGAACGGACGACTTACTGCTCTTCTGGAGCACGCGAGTCAAAGAAGGGAAGGCCCGGAGAGCACAATCGTGGAATCCTTGCCTCGGGGAGCGGGTGGAGTTGTAGCCAAAGGAGAGCAAGGTAACCTGACGCTTCAAGCGCCGCCGATCATTAGGGATCTCTTCAATGCCGCCGGCATGACACCGGCGAACACAACGAGCCCGCTGGGAGGCTTGACAACCACCATAGCGGAGACAATCCAGGAGGAGGTCCGGAGAGCGATGAGGGAAATATCCTCAAGCATGGAGGCAAATATGGGATACGTGGCCTCACAGGTGCATAAAGCCACGAGCGCGGCGCCCGAAATTGATAGGTTGGTCAGGGAGGCCAGGGTGACTCTATTCTCGGCAAAAATCCGCAGCGTGGAGCTAGGAGAATTGCCAAAGGTCAGGCTCTCGCAGTACAAAGGAACTTCGGATCCAAACACCCACGTGAAGTCATTTCGGATCGCCACGGAGCGCATAGGCGGCGAGGAGACGAAGCTAGAGGCTATCCTGTGTCATCTCTTTGTTGAGAGCTTGCAAGGCCCGGCGAGCGATTGGTTCGCTAAACTACCATCGCAATCCATCGGCGACTCCGATGAGCTCGTCGCATGTTTCCTACGGCACTACTCAATGTACGTGCAGAACGAGGCGACCATTACGACCCTGTTGAACCTCTCGCAGGGGCGGGAAGAAACTCTCCGACAGTACGTCGGAAGATTCAAAGACGTCATGGTCAGAATCCAGGGGCTCGATAGCGTCGTCGCAATCCAAGCGCTGAAGCATGGACTGTGGTATTTGGCCCCCTTTCCGTGAGGAGTTAAAAAAGATACGCCCGTTGACGATCGAGGACGCGCTCCACAGGGCGACGTTCTTCATAGAAATAGAGGAAGAGACTCTGGCCTAGAAGAAGATCCACAAATGTGGAAGCAAAGGAAGGCAGCATGGAAAAAGGGAGAGCGGGGACGGAGGAGACGCCCCATCATCCCGAGCGAGGAAGGGAGAAGAAGACCGAAGGAATTCCGATGAGCGACGAGGTCGAGAAGCTCCGAGGCAAGAAGTGTATCAGGTGGATGAGCACAAAGACCGCGACTATGATCGGAGAGACCACCACCAAGGAGGATCCTCGGAAAACTGAGGAAGATTCTCCGACGATCGAGAAGGATCCTCGGGAGACCGAGGACGATTCTCTGATGATCGAGGAGGATTCTCGGGAGACCGAGGATGATTTTTCGATGATCGAGGAGGATACCCGGGGAACCAGGGAGGGTTTTCCAATGACCGAGGAAGATTTGCTGAAAACCGAGGGGGATTCTCGGGGTCTGGAAGCCGAGGGGGCTTCTCGGGAGGCCGAGGAGGCTTCGGGACGAAGTTTTGGCCGAAAGATATGAGCAAATTCTGCGCTTACCACAACTATAATGGCCATGCCACTGAAGATTGTGCCATGCTGAAGAAGGAGCTCCAGAGAAGATACGCGCTGGGGGAGATCAAAGACCTCACGTACAAACCTCCCGTGCCTTGGAATAACGGGAACAGGGCATGGCAGGGCTGACAAGAAGAACCTACGAACGACGGAGGGAACGTCTGAGATGGGGCAAAGAGAAACCTGGCAATCGAGCTGCCACCGGCAAGACGAGATGAGGAAGACCGACCGGCCTCGAGAACGAGAATCGAGGTGATCATGGGCGGATCACGGTTCTGCGAGGATTCGGTCAACAGCATAAAAGCTTATCAGCGGAGGGGGAAGGAGCACGGCCAAGAAGACGTGAAGATGGGCGCCACAAGCGCGAGGATAGAGTTTGTAGAGAACGAGGATTGTGCTGATATGCACGACGACGCTCTGGTCCTCGAATTCAACGTCGGCGGATGCGAGGTTTGCCGCATCCTTGTTGACAACGGAAGCTCGGTCGACGTCGTTTTCTATGAATGCTTGATGAAGATGGGCATCGAGGGACTCGCGATAGGGGGACGACCCCACAAGGTATCGGGTTTCAACGGGGACGTCGCCGTCTAGATGGGGACAGTCCACCTCCCAGTCCGCGCAGGGAGCGTCAACCAGATGACGGAGTTTATGGTGCTAAATGTCCCGTCACACTTCAACATTATCCTGGGGAGACCTTGGATCCACTCCATGAGAGCCGTGCCGTCAACTTACCACCAGAGCATAAAATTCCCGGGAAAGAAGGGAGGAGAGATTAAGGAACTCAAAGGGAGCAGAGACACGTACCGAATTTGCTACATGATGCACCACAAGTCGATGACTGCCGAGAAGGGGATCAAGCAGACGGATAGGGGTGAACCGGCAGGTTTATAGCAATTAGCGACGCCCGTCCCCAGAGTTCCCGGGCGGAGTAAGGGGCGGAGGCAGAAAACCGACGGGACAGCCAAGATACTTAGCACGGAAGACATCGAGGCTGGGAATGCCGAGGAAAGGAAAGGGGGAGCACAGATCGAAGAAGTAGAGCGAGTCTGCATCGATGAATCCGACCCTACTCGGACCGTCGGTGTAGGCGCGGAACTCGACCCAGACACCAAAGCACGACTAATCGAGCTCCTAAAGAAGAACCATGGGAGTTTCGCCTGGTCTCATGAAGACATGCCGGGGATCGACCCTTCGGTAACAGCCCATCGCCTCAACACCGATCCAAGGCACAAACCCGTCGTGCAAAAAAGGAGAAAGATGGCCCCTGACAGGAACAAGATCATCAACGATGAAGTAGATAAGCTGCTCTCGATGGGAACCATTCGAGAGGTAAAATATCCCGAATGGCTGGCTAACACAATCGTCGTAAAGAAAAAGAACGGCAAATGGCGAGTTTGTGTGGACTTCACCGACCTCAACCAAGCCTGCCCGAAAGACAGTTTCCCGATGCCGCATATAGATCGCCTCGTCGAGGCCACCCACGGCTATGAGCTTCTCAGCTTCATGGACGCGTATTCCGGGTACCACCAAATAAGGATGCACCCAGAGGACGAAGAGAAGACCGCCTTCATCAGCGAAAGGGGCACGTACTGCTACAAAGTCATGCCCTTCGGGCTGAAGAACGCCGGAGCAACCTATCAGAGGCTGGTGACAATGATGTTCCACAAACTGATCGGGAAAAGCATGGAGGTATACATCGACAACATGGTCGTAAAATCCCTGAAGACGGCAGCGCACGTCGAGCATTTGGAGGAGTGTTTCGAGATTCTAAATCAGCACAGGATGAAGCTGAGCCCCACCAAGTGCACTTTCGGTATGTCCTCGGGAAAGTTCTTGGGCCACATGGTCACTCGGCGAGGGGTCGAAGCCGACCCCGAGAAGATTGAAGCAATCAAGAGTATGCCCTCGCCCCGAAATCGACGAGAGATTCAGAGATTAACCGGGAGGATCGCTGCTCTGAATCGATTTATCTCGCGATCGGTCGACAAGACTCTCCTTTTCTACGAACTACTAAGAAAGAATAAGAAGTTCGAGTGGACCGAGAAATGCGAGGAGGCCTTCCAGGCGTTGAAGTCCTATCTGTCATCGCCGCCCATCATGACGAAGCCAAAGCCGGGGGAGCCTTTGTACTTATACATCGCCGTGTCTAACCACGCAATCAGCCAAGTGCTTGTGCGAGAGGAGGATGGGGAGCAGAACCCAGTTTCCTACATCAGCAGGAAGCTCCTCGATGCCGAGACAAGGTACCCTCAACCCGAAAAGCTTGCTTTGGCAGTATACGACGCGTCGGAAAGTTGAAGCATCACTTCCAAGCCCACACTATCGTCGTCATGACCGACAGACCAATCCGTACTATCATCCACGGCCCGAGCCAGTCGGGGAGGATCACGAACTGGTCTATTAAACTGGGAGCGTACGACATTGAGTACAAGCTTCGGACGAGCCTCAAGTCTCAAGTGCTCGCAGATTTCCTCATCGAGTTACCAAAGGAGCCGGTGGACCTGAGCGACGAGGCCGGCATCTGGAGGCTGCAAGTCGACGGATCCGCAACAGCACAAGGATCTGGAGTGGGGATTAGAATCATCTCCCTTATGGGGGACGTGATAGAAAAAGTCTGGCGCCTCGCCTATCGCTCCACCAACAACGAGTCATAGTATGAAGCGCTCATCATCGGGATGCAATCATCCTTAGCAATCGGGGCAAAGAACTTGCACGCTTTCTCAGATTTGCAGTTGGTGGTAAAACAGGTGAACGGGGAATACGAGAAAAACGACGAACGAATGGAGGCTTACGCAGGAGTGGTCGATGCTCTCTCAAGGAAGTTCGACTACTTCAGCCTGACGCAGGTGACGCGGGGGGACAACACCCACGTCGACCCGCTGGCAGGCCTGGGTTCTACGACTGAAGTTGGAGAACTGAGGTCGGTCACGGTGGAGACGGTGGAGAAGCCAAGCATCCGGAGAGAGGAAGGCCCTGCGAAGAAGAAAGCTAGAGGGAAAAAAGAGGCCGAGGAGGCGAATGCGGGCGAGGCTAACATAAACGAGGTCGAAGACAATGAGGACGGAGACGGGGAGCGGGGAGTTGTGGACGATGACGAAATAGAAGATTGGAGGACACCCCTCTGAAGGTACATCCTCGAAGGAATGCTGCCCGAAGATCCGCAAGAGTCCCGAAAGATCAAGTCGAAAAGCTCCAGGTACACCGTCCTCGATAACATACTTTATCGAAAAAGCTTTGTGGGTCCCTACCTGAGATGCCTAGGCAAGAAAGAGGCCGAGTACGTTATGCGGGAGATCCATAGCGGGGACTGCGGAAATCACTCTGGCGGGCGATCTTTGCTTAGAAAGACTAAGCGGCAAGGTTTCTTTTGGGAAACCATTGTCGCCGATTGCATCAGCCACGCCAAGAGATGCGAGAGATGCCAGCGGCACGCACCAGCGATCAACTGTCCTGCCGAGGAACTTTCCGTGGTCTCGGTTCCCTACCCTTTCATGAAGTGGTCGATGGACATCGTCGGCCCCATGCCCATCGGCACGCGGCAGAAGAGGTTCATGCTCGTCGTCACGGATTTCTTCACCAAATGGACGTAGGCTGAAGCATACGCCAACATCAAGGATTCCGATGTCGAAAGCTACGTTTGGAAGAACGTGATTATTCGCTTCGGACTGCCCAGGGAGATAATCGCTGATAATGGGTCCCAGTTCATCTCAAAGAGGTTTGGAGATTTGTGCAAGCGATGGAGGATAAAACTCAACACATCAACTCCGCGATACCCCCAAGGCAACGGGAACGCCGAGGCAGTCAACCGCACCATCGTCGACAACATCAAGAGGAGGCTCGGCGAAAAGAAAGGGCCGTGGGCGGACGAACTGCCGGGAGTGCTATGGGCATATCGAACAACCCCTCATTCCGTGACCGACGAGACGCCCTTCGCCTTGGCCTTCGGGGTGGAGGCTATGATCCCGGCGGAGGTTGACATCCCGAGCCTTCGACGGACGCTAGCCCCCAACAGCGATGAGGATAATGAGCAGAATCTCCTCCATCGGCTCGACCACATCAACGAGAAGCGCGAGCGAGCGAGCGCGCACAATGCCAACTATCAAAACACGATCGCGCATTTTTACAACAAAAAAGTGCGCTCGAGAAGATTCAGAGTCGGGGAAATGGTCCTCCGACGAGTCTTCCAGAACACCGCCGAGGCAAATGCTGGAAAGCTAGGGCAGACCTGGGAAGGCCCTTACATAGTTACCAACATCGTCAAGCCAGGAGTCTATGAGCTCAAGAATGCAGAGGGAGCAAAAGTAATACGGAGTTGGAACGTGAAGCACTTGAAAAAGTTCTACCAGTAGCCTCATTTCGCTGATCCTCTCTCTTTTCATGCTCGCATATCTTATCTTTTCTTCTTGCCAGTTGGGGAAGTCCCGACCCCCCTTGTTCGGGGCTATTTTTGCATGGCCTCGACTTTTGTTGAACTAATTCGAAGTTTTCTGTTATGAATGACCCCCTTTTCTTTATCCCAGATTCAAGGAGGAGGTAATTTATATATGTCTACGTATGCACTGGTGAGAAGGTCGAGCAGATTATAATATATATAACAATATATATACGGCTAAGGGTGCCGAGCAAGCCCGGTCTGGCAAAACATGTCGAGATCCATATACGGCTAAGGGTGCCGAGCAAGCCCGGTCCGACAAAGCATGTCGAGATCCATAATATACGGCTAAGGGTGCCGAGCAAGCCTGGTCCGGCTAGCGAGCCGAGAAAAATATAAAGAAAAGTATATATATATATATATAACATAAACAGGCGAGCAAGCCCGAAAGTGGCGAGCGGAAACAATAAGGAGGGAAGCAAAGGAGGCCTAGCGAGGAAAGGAAGCGGCTTAGCAATATAACCACGCGAGGAGCCGAAGAAGCAATCACCGACCGGGAACCAACTAGTGCCGGCTAGAGCCGATCTCCGAGACAGTTATACTTTATTTTACCAAGTGTATACACTTGATAAAATGGGGGACTAACTGTTAAGGTCGGATTTGGTCAAATCCATCCTCAACACAACTCGTGTCGTTTTGTCCATAAACGACATGAGGGGAGGCGAGGAAGTTCATCACCCGAGGGGGATTATCCCCGAGGAGGAACATCCCCGAGGAAGAATACCCCCGAGGAGGCTAGCAAGCTGCGATGAAGCGTCCCATCGCACCCGACGAGGAATTTCGTCTTGATTATTGTGCAGGGTCGAATGACCATTGACGAGATGTGCATTTAATGAAGCCGACCTACTCACTGGATGAGAACACCAGCGACGAGGCTTGCAGAGCCGAATGACGGCTGACGAGATGCGCATTTAATGAGGCGCACCTACCCATAACGGCAGCCTGCTCGGAAGTGACATAAAGCAAGGATTAACCATGCTGCCCTCAAATCACGCTAGGGACTGAATGATTAAAGAGAAAAAGGCGGGAAGGATACGAGGGGAAGGCATTGTAAACACTATAAAAGGCAAGATAAGCCTCATTTGTAAAGGTTCGGAAAAATAGAGGAAAAAGGCCCGGAAAGAGAGAAAGAAATCTTGTAATAGAAAAGGCTAAGGAAATAGAGAAAATTGATGTTCATGATCCTTCATCTTTCCAACTATTGTTGTTTATTTGTTATTTGGTGATTATCTTTGTGACTGGAAAAGGCTGGTGAAAATCGCCCTCTACAATAATGCGGCCCAAGTAAATGCGTGAGTTGGGCTTACACGAATTTGCTTAGATTTGGACTTTCCAAATATTCGGCATATGTACCTATGTTTAGGTATTAATGGAAAACCTTGAAATTAATTTTGTTCATTAGATCGGTCAAGTTTTATCTTAACCGTTGGATCATGATAATTAATTTGGAAAGCTAAATTTGAAAATGACTTGGTGAACCAGCATGGATTTCGAAATTGCTTAATTAATTATATCCATTGGATTAATTTAAGATTTAATCTTAACCATTGGATTGGAAATTAATTAACATGTATATATGGAAATGCAAAATTCGAATTCTTTATAATGGAGGTCGAATTTTTGCTTGGTGAACAAGTAATGAGGCTTGACTTTATGCTAAATTTATATGGTCCATTAGATTAGTTATGGAATTAATTCCAACCATTGGATCAAGGTTATTGATTTCGAATTTTCAATATGGGAACATAAAGAATTCGAATTCTATTATATAAGGAAGTGATTGGATAATTGATTTATTCATGGTTTCCCTATTTGGTTAAATCGATAATGAATTAGAACCATTGGATCTTTGGTGATTCAATCTTGGCTATTGGTTTGGAGTAATTAATTATATTTGCCCATTATAGAATTCGAAATTCATGCATGGAAGCTTCCCTTATTGGTTTCTCCATAAGCATATAAATACAAGACTCATTCTACACATTTCACACACCTTCCCCAGAGCAAGAATTCTCTCTCTCTCTCTCTCTCTCTCTCTCTCTCTCTCTCTCTCTCTCTCTCTCTCTCTCTCTCTCTCTCTCTCTCTCTTTCTCTAGAGTCTGCGAATTTCTTAGCCTCTGATCTCTCTTTTCTGGTTCGGCTTAGTGAGACGTTGTTCTCCGAAAGCTTTAAAAGAACCATCAGTTAATGTTTTTGCGACAGAGTCCTGCCGACGAAGCCCACGCTTCGGTACGAAGAGTCCAGAAGAATATCCCGGAAGATCACGGTAGTTTCCCTCAGCATCGGCGAAGCCCTGCATAGTTCAGAACGTGCAGCCGGAATCGTAATCACCTGAGGTACGGCCTTATGCATTGGGTCAATAAATGCAAACCTTTATTTACAGTTTATTTATTTCCTATAGACTAGATTATTAATAATAAATCTATGAAAAGTTAAATAAGTAATAATTTATCAGATCTTGATTTTAGTTATTATCCGATGATCAAATCGTTGTACGGGTAACAAATTTTTTCCGCTTTAAATATTTTTTTAAATGTTACCCGGACGGCATGACGACATAAATCGTGATAATATTATAGGGAAACATAATGAACTTCCATACAATTGGTATCGGAGCCATGGTTCAAGGATAAATAATTACGTAATTTATTTAAGGTCTTAAAAATGAACTAATTATTTGATGAATAAATTGATATTTAAATTGAAATTTAATTTCTAGATATTTTAAAATTAATTTAATATTGGATAATTACCCGACCCAAACTTTTCGGATCGGGTATTGGGCCGGGCTGCACTTGGCAGCCCAACCCGTGGGGGTCACGAAGTGGGGCTGCTGTGCCCCAGGTACTTCGGCCAGACCCAGGCCACGGGCAAGCCCGAGCCACGACCATTCAGCCAACGCACTAGCGCGCGCCCAGGGCACGTTGCCAAGGCCCAGCGCACGGGTAGCCCGCGTAAAGCATGGCCCAACCAAGCGCGTGGTCCTTGGCAGCGACATGGGCCTACGGGCTCGTGCCAAGGGCACGCTGCCTTGCAGCGTTCAAGGCTCTCGGTGGGCAGCCCGTGGGGAATCCGTTGGCATGTGGGCCCGGGCTTAAGCTCGATTAGCCCACGTGCTTAATTTTATGTTATGGGTCGAATTTCTAAACCTGACCCAAATATCCATGGATTAATTAATTAATTTTGTTTTTGAATTAATATTTATGAATTAAATTAATTATGTTTGATTAATTAATTAATTAAAATATGGATGTTATTTTTTATAAATAACATTGTCTTATTTTTTAATTCATAATTTAAAAATATGGATGATAATTCTTTGAAGAAAATATAATTGTCTTATTTTTAATTTTCATACATAATTATTAATGGGCTAATTATATGAATGATTATTCTTAGAGCATAAGTATCATTGACATATAATTATAAATTCATCATAGATATAATTTGTTAAACCTATTTTCATAACCCCTTAAACATGGTGTCTATGTTAAGGTCATTATTAATATGTCGGTATAGGATAGATATAAATAATGAACCGTTAATAAGATTTATTTGTTATCAGTCGGAAAAATTTATAACGCACAATCTTGCCTAAGGAAGAGGGAATCAAAAGTGGGGCCGGTTCACCATCCACTTCTGGGTGACCGGTTAGGACCCCTCCTATCGACCTGGAGAGCGTAGAATTTGATCTATCACTACCAACGATGTAATAAATAAATGACTAGGCTTATTAGATGTTACCCCGGTAATTATAAGACCTTAAGATAAACGTTTTTAATGTGTGTCATTAAATGAAGTTTATAATAAGTTTTAATAACTTAGGAGATTAAAAACGTTATTTTCTAAAACAATGGCAAGTATAGAATATTTTAAAAAGTCTCCATTATTACTGTCACACGGTCTGCTGACCACACCGCCTCGAGTCACCCTATTGTGTCCATTCCCCTAGGAAGGTGTGTTTGTGGAAGGTTTGACACCGTGATAGTTCCAAAAGATATGGGGACGGAGGAATCTTGGAAATGGACCGTGAGTCACCCTAGTGTGACCATTCCCTGAGGACAACGTTTCCAAGACTAATCAGAGAACCGAAAATAATGGGTTAAGCTTCCACGAAAGTTGGTGCTTCCCGACCGTCTATGGTGATAGTTAATAATCATAGGGAACTTTGGTGGTTCTTGTTTTGAATATTAATTAAGTTTATAACTTAGTATAACCAAACTACACGGTTGATCCCGCTGAGTCACCCTAGAGTGACCATTCCCTAAGGACGGCAACGACGTGTACAGTCGGTTAAATTATCACGAAATAGTTAATGGGTTTAATTATTGTTTTCCCGGAACATGTTTGCATCATGTAACTATTTCAAACCAATTCTTTTCTAAAACATTCTACCTATAATAAAGTTTAATAAGTTTCTTTTTCAATGCCAGTTAAAATGTCTTTCAACAAACAAGAACTGGAAATCTCTGCCTTGATAGTGAAGTCTCACAATCCAACTGATCTAGTCCAAGTTACAGAGTCCCTTGGTAAGCTGACCATGAGTGGCTCCTCGGAGAAACTCGGATTGGCAGAGCAGAGTACTAAAATTTCAATGAACAAAAGGAAAAGAATAATTGGAAACCACGAAAGAAATTTCCCGATTGGGAGTACATCCAATGCTGAACGTTTAAGTATTGGAAACATACTTCGTTGATAGCTCATCCTTCAACTGGATCCTTGATTCAGGAGCCAACGATCATGCATGTAATTCTCTTCAGTCTCTTGATTCATTAGAAGAAATAAATGAGGGACCAACCTTGGAAGTAGGAAACGGGGAGTTCTTACAAGCCAAGGCTATGGGAAACCTGCCACTGACATTTGAAAACAAATCTCTATTTGTTAATAATGTGTATTATTATCCAAATGTCTACAGAAACATACTCTCAGCCTTCCTGTTGTACAAACAAGGTTATACTCTAGACTTTCGTGGTTCCCATTGGTTCATCACGAAAGATGGAGTATACATTTTTACTGCTATAGCAGAGAATGGATTGTATATCATTAGACTAGATCATGGAAGCTGTATGAATGCAGAAATGTTCAAACTGGCAGTGCCAAGGTCAATTAAGAAACCCAAAATTGATAATGATATTCAAACTTACATGTGGCATTTAAGATTGGGTCATATTAATCTAGACAGGATTAACGGGTTGGTTAATGATGGACCCCTTAAAGAGCTTACAATCGGTTCTTTGCCTGTATGCGAATCTTGTATATAGGCCAAAATGACTAAAAGACCCTTTTCGGCGAAGGGTCAGAGAGCCACTCGACCACTAGAACTCGTTCACACATATGTACGCGTTCCCATGGACATACTGTTTGAAATCACGTCTCGGATTCCATGAAAATTATCACGAATTATACCTCCGAACCGTCCGGGTAACATTTAAAAATTAATTTAAAGTGGAATAACTTGTTATCCGTGCAACGGTCCGGATATCGGATAATAACCATTTAACAAGATCTGATAAATATTATGTAATTTAATATTCATAAATCATTATTAATAATCTAGTCATAATAGGAAATAAATAGAAAGCAGTAAATGGTTGCATTTATTAACCAAATGCATAAGGTCGTACCTCTATTGACGACTTCCGGCTGCGCGTTCTGAATCAAGATCCAACAGTTGAGATAAATCTTTAAACCGATCTAATGGATCAAATTAGTTTAGGATAAAATCAAATATAAAATGATTTAATAAAAACAATTTCGAATTTATCCTTAAACTATAATTCGAAAAATAATATAATTATATATAATTAATTAATTTCCAATCCAACGGTAAAGATTAAATCTTAGACCGATCTAACAGATATAATTAATTAATCAAATTCGAAAAAATGAAACTTGATCATCAAGTCATTAATTTCTAACTCATCAATATCCTAATCTAACGGTTGATATTAAATCATAACCGATCCAATGGATTAAATTGAATTTAGGGCTTTTCTCAACTACCAAAACTTTTGGTACTTTTGCCGCAATTAAGGAAAGACCAAAGTCTATCCATTCGAATGTGAATGGATCCACATTCCAAAAGCCCAATTCGATTTCTACACTATAATATATTTAAAATATATTATTTTCATATTAATATAAATCTATTAATTATTGAATAATTATTAATAATACATTAATAATTAAATTCGAATAATTAAATTATATTAATATTCTCTGATCTCATTATCACACATTTAAATGTCATGGTGACACACCATCATTTAAATTCGTGACATGTGATTTAATTTCATAGTTTGCCGAAACGATCACTAACTTAGAAATTCTCTAAATCACAAACCGTACGTCGAAACGACTCGGTAACAAAAGCAAAGTTTCTTAGAATTTAATTTCCAACAACTTTCATGTTGACAGAAAATCCAAATTCTACTTTCTTTTGTCAGTTAATTTCGGTTACCAAGATATGGTACTTTTGCCACGCTAGTGATAAAACTATCTGATGTCTGTCACAGACTTCAGTTTTATGAGTCTTGCCAAATGATCTTAAAAATATTTGAATGTCTTTATCACGTACGTATCATCCGTTACGGAGCTATCCTGGGGACGATGGACCCGTATCACTTAAGCTCCAACGAACTGCTAGGGTGTTCGTCAAACCTTGGTGTTATTCCACTATATACCCGAGGCTGCACTCTTTAGTGATACAGTATATATTATTCCCTTTATTACATCAGGGTGTCCATTGATACAATCAAATTTGGGTTATTGATCTTTCACTTGATGATCCACACACGAGCAGGCGGTTTCTACCGTTATGCCCCTCATTGCATTTTCAACCTTGACTCAGTCAGTAATATTATGAGTGACCCACTTATGGTTTCGATTCATAAGTTACGCACGGGTACCTCTCACTTCTCACCACTGACAATCAAGGGAATCATCATGACTCTGAAGAGAGCTGTGTGATGCCCATGTCTATGACCAAGCTACCCTTACTGCTGACTATCATGCTCCCAAAATAATAGTGTTGGGAACAACGGTAATATAGTGTGTTCTTTAACGGTTAAATCAAAGAACAATCAAGCCAGCAGCTCGGACTCAAGATCACTCAGGACTTAGATCGAATATCCATTTGATCGTCTACGAGTGATTCAACTCCAAGTTATCAGTGACGGTCTTATATGATAACTTCCGGAGCTTAAGTCAGGTCCAGTCCAGTATGAAGACACTTCATACTTAATGCACTTCTAGTGAGTGTGACACACACAAAATCCAGAATAGGATTGTCACTTAGTCACATTAATGACCTTGTACGATTAATGGGTTCCCACCCAGTTAATCAGGTCACGGACATTTTAAGTTCATTTATTATGATTATTAATTCTTCTTCACATTGACTCTGTTGTGATAATAATTCATAATTGCATCCTATATGAACTAAGGATCAAACATTCTATTTTACTCTACCAAAAACTAATATAAGATTATCATAATAAGCATCATCTTTATTCAACGACTTGTCATAATCTTTTACAAATGGATAAAAATATCTTGTTTAAGGACACATATGTCCAACAATCTTCCACTTGTACTTAAAGAAGATGACCCATGTCTTTCAGACCCATACTCTCCAGATGCCTCCTGAATATTCTCTAGCAACGTCTTGGTGAATGGATCAGCCAGATTGTCTTTAGAAGCTATTTTCACAACCCGTACATCGCCTCGACATACTATCTCGCTAATGAGATGGTATTTTCTCTCTATATGTTTCGCCATGTTATGGTCTCTGGGCTCTTTAGAATTTTCCACCGCACCACTGTTGTCACAGTATAGTGTTTGGGGCCCATCTACATCTGGAACAACTCCCAGCTCTATGTAGAAATTCTTGAGCCAAACTGATTCTTTGGCTGCCTCACAAGCTGCCATGTATTCAGCTTCCATTGTGGAATCCGCGATACATGATTGCTTTACGCTTCTCCAGAATATCGCTCCACCAGCAAGGGTGAACACTGCTCCCGACGTCGATTTTCTCGCGTCTTTATCAGACATAAAGTCTGAATCAGTGTAACCTAGTGGATTCAGTTCTGATCCTGAAAACACTAACATATAGTCTCTCGTTCTCCGAAGATACTTGAGAATGTTCTTCACTGCTGTCCAGTGAGCCATACCAGGGTTGGATGGGTATCTGCTAACAATTCCCACAGCGTAACAGATGTCTGGCCTAGTACACTGCATAGCGTACATCAGACTTCCCACTGCTGAAGCATATGGTACTCTCCTCATCTCATCTTGCTCTGCCAGAGAAGTGGGACACTGTTTCCTGTTAAGGAATACTCCATGCCTGGTCGGTAAATTACCTCCCTTGGAGTTTGCCATTGCAAAATGATCAAGCACCTTATCAATGTAAGCTGCTTGTGATAAGGCTAGAAGCCTGTTGTTGTGATTCCTGAAGATACGGATCCCAAGAACATAACTGGCTTCTCCCATGTCTTTCATTTGGAATTGCGTAGATAGCCACGCTTTCACGTCCGATAGCCTCTTCACACTGTTTCCAATGAGAAGAATATCGTCGACGTATAGAACAAGAAATATCTCCACGGTTTCATCATTGAGTTTGTATATGCAGGCCTCAGTGATGTTCTGTATGAATCCATAGGATTTGATGGTTTCATCAAACCTTAGATTCCAGGATCTGGAAGCTTGCTTCAATCCATAAATGGATTTGAGAAGTCTGCAAACTTTCCCTTCTTGACCCTTCTGCACGAACCCTTCTGGTTGGTCCATATAGATGTTTTCATCAATGTACCTGTTCAGGAAGGCGGTTTTGACGTCCATCTGCCAAATCTCGTAATTGAGACTACAGGCTATGGCCATGAGAATCCAGATGGACTTATACTTAGCGACTGCAGCGAAGGTCTCATCGAAATCAATACCTTTCCTCTGGGTAAAACCCTTAGCCACTAGTCTAGCCTTGAAGGTTTCAACCTTCCCACCCACTCCTCTCTTTCGCTTGTATACCCACTTACAGCCAATGGTTTTGAAGCCATCTCGTAAGTCTACAAGTTCCCAGACTTCATTAGAATCCATTGATTCTATTTCTTGGTTCATGGCTTCCTGCCATTCTCCCTTATCAGGATCCAACATAGCTTGCTCAAAGCCTATAAGATCTTCAACGCTAGCGTTTGTAACAGCTAGGTGAAATTCCAACTGGGTGTGCTCGTAGCGCTCGACAAGTCTTTTGAACCTCCCACTACATTTGAGTACCCTTTGGTTCTGATTTGGGACCGTGGTTTCCGCACTCTGATTATCAACAGGCGCTGTTGATTGTGTAATTACTTTGTCATCTAACAATTCCTCTAGTTATATTTTACCTTGAGGTTTATAGTTTATTATAGAGTCATATTCCAAAAGAGTTACTATTGCTAAAAACAATCACTCTTTTATATGATCATAAACTATATCTCGTCCGAGTCCCATTAAATGAATAATGTAAAATGATTCTTTCCCCTCAATCATTTCTAAAGGTTTTTTGTTCCTTCTTTCTAGAGCACGTCAATGTGCTTGACGTGTACAGGGAACCGTTGACTAGCAGAGAATTAATTTCTCTTACAGATGATCACTGAATTATAAGTTCAGACTCACCACTTCAGAATGACTGAAGAGCCATTAGTGATTTATCGAGTTTAAAATTCGATTTATGCAATAAATTTCTTGAACTCACATAAGTTCTAATTTACTTTGCATTCATACCTTTGAATACTTGCCTATCATTAGATAAAGTATTCATATCCTTCTCGAGCTTGTATAATGGACCACATACACCAAGTATGTACAAGCTTTATAGGAACTGTGGCTCTTTAGACCTTTTTCTCATGAAATGGTCTTTTAATCATTTTAATCTTTAGACAAGATTCTCAAACAGGCAGGGAACTGACGAACAGTTCACGCATTGGTCCATCCTGTTTATCTCATCCAAATTAATATGACTATCAGATAGATGCCTTAGGTATGATCGATCACTCATTATTTCATAATGGTTTGAGCTTGTTTATTTCATTTCTCCGGACAATCAATATAAACAACTAGATCATTTCATAGATAATAATTTCATTATTATCTACAATGATAAAAGTTTGTTCATATAAGTGGATATTTGAATTTCCACGTAAGTCACGGGTATAATAAATATTGTTCTTGAAAACAATAATTTATTATATTTGAACGAAATGCTCCCACTGAAATAATTATCCCATTAATTTGACTAACACAGTCAATTTATGATTGTCTTCTGAATCCTGGATTCAGTCAAAGGTTTAAACCTTAACCAATCATTAACTTTGGGTTGGGCGATTATCTTATCTTTGTTCATTTCTCAGCCATTTCCCAAGTTCAAGAACTTTCGAATTATTCCCTTGTAATATCGAGTGGAAATACCAGCTAAACACAAAAGATAATCAATAAGTGAACAAAATCACTTATTCGAACTTTTATTGTCTTGACATTAAATACACATCAGATTATTCTATATATATTTGGGATAGACATTTTAGACTGACATTGAAAAAGAAACTTATTAAACTTTATTATAGGTAGAATGTTTTTGAAAAAATATTTTATTTGAAATAGTTACATGATGCAAACATGTTCTGGGAAAACGTTAAATAAACCCTTTAACTATTTCGTGATAATTTAACCGACTGTACACGTCGTTGCCGTCCTTAGTGGCATGGTCACTCTAGGGTGACTCGCGGTATCAACCGTGTAGTTTGGGTAAACTAAGTTTTAGTCATAAACTTAATTAATATTCATAACAAGAACTACCAAAGTTCTCTATGATTATTAACTATGACCATAGACGGTCGGGAAGCACCAACTTCCGTGCAAGCTTAACCCATTATTTTCGGTTCTCGGGATCCTCTTGGAAACGGTCCTTGGGGAATGGTCACACTAGGGTGACTCGCGGTCCATTTCCAAGATTTCTCCGTCCCCATATTCTTTTGGAACTATCACGGTGTCAAACCTTCCACAAGCACACCTTCCTTGGGGAATGGACACACTTGGGTGACTCGAGGCGGTGTGGTTAGCAGACGTTGTGACAGTAATAATGGAGACCTTTGTTTTATTCTATACTTGCCATTGTTTTAGGAAATAACGTTTTTAATTTCTAAGTTATAAAAACTTATTATATAAACTGTCTATTAATGACACATTAAAAGTTTATATTTTGGCTTTATATATTACGACGCGTAATTTTAAATAAGCCTTAGAAGTGTGTTTATTATTTCGTCGGTAGTGATAGATCAAACCGTACGCTCTCCAGGTCGATGGGAGGGGTCCTAACTGGTCACCCAGAAGTGGATGGTGAACCGGCCCCACTTTTGATTCCCTCTTCCTTAGGCAAGATTGTACGTTTGAAATTTTTCCAACTAATAATTAACACTTTTACATTTACTCTTTATTATTTATATCTATCCTATATAAACATATTAATAATGATCTAAACATAGACACTATGTTTGAGGGTTATGAAAATAGGTTATAACAAATTATATCTATGATGAATAGTTATTATTTTGTGTTAATGATACTTATTCTCTAAGAATTATCATTAAACATTTTAATGCCCTTTAATAATTATTTATGAAATATTAAAATAAGACAATATTATTATTCTTCGAATATTATCATCCATATTTTAATTCATTAAATAAGACAATGTTATTAAATAATATCCATATTTAATTTTATGAATTTATTAAAATAAGACAATGTTATTTATCCGAAAATAACATCCATATTTTAATTTATATTAATTAATCATAATTAATTTTAATTCATAAATATTAATTTCATTAATAATAATTAATAATCAATCCACGGTATCCGGGTTGGAATAAAAATCCGACCTATTAAAAAAAATTGCATGTGGGTCTTCCGGGCTTAAGCCCGGGCCCACGTGCCCGTGGAATGGGCAGGGAGAGCCCACGGGCTGGCCATGGTAGCACGCTGCCTTGGCATGGGCCTGCAGGCCCATTACGCTGCTAGGCAGCAGGGCCCCCAGCCCGTGCGAGGCCCGCTCGCTGCCCGCTGGCCGAAAGGACTTGGCATGGGCCAGCTCGTTGGCCTTGCCCGTGGGCTTGCTGGGCAAACACCCTGGGGCTGCAGCGGCAGCCCCTGTTCGTTCCTTCCCACGGGCTGGGCTACCAAGGGCAGCCCGGTCAAATTACCCGGTCCGATTTTTCGGGTCGGGTAATATTCTTATTTTAAATTAATATTTAAAATATCTAGAAATTCAAAATTTCAATTTTAAATATTTAATTTTATTCATCAAATAATTTGTTCTTTAAAACCCATTATTAAATTACGTAATTATTTATCCTTGAACCATGGCTCTGATACCAATTGTTGGAAATCTCGTCTCGGATTCCATGAAAATTATCACGAATTATACCTCCGAACCGTCCGGGTAACATTTAAAAATTAATTTAAAGCGGAATAACTTGTTATCCGTGCAACAGTCCGGATATCGGATAATAACCATTTAACAAGATCTGATAAATATTATGTAATTTAATATTCATAAATCATTATTAATAATCTAGTCATAATAGGAAATAAATAGAAAGCAGTAAATGGTTGCATTTATTAACCCAATGCATAAGGCCGTACCTCTATTGACAACTTCCGGCTGCGCGTTCTGAATCGGGCAGGGCTCCGCCGGTGCTGAGGGAAACTCCCGTGATCTTCCGGGATATTCACCTGGAATCCTCGTACCGAAGCGTGGGCTTCGCCGGCAGGACTCCGTCGCAAAATTTAAACTAATGGTTCTTTTTAAGCTTCCGGAGAACTAAGTCTCTTAAGCCGAACCAGAAAGAGAGATCAGAGAGAAAATTCGCAGACCCTAAAGGAGAGGGAGAGTTCGAATTTTTCTCAGGGGAAAGGTGTGAAAAATGTGTAGAATGAGCCTCCTATTTATAGGCTCAAACCGTAACCGAATTGGAGAAATTCCCTCTCTTATTTTCGAATTTCATATATTAAATATAATTAATTATCTCAATCCAATGGTCCAGATTTAATCTCATCTAAATCCAATGGATATAATTAATTAGGGATTTAATTAAATAAGAAAGATAAGGATAAAATCAAAAATCCAATCTTATCCTCTTATCTTTATAAATTCGAATTATATATATATATATATATATATATATATATATTAAAATTCGAATTATCATTATCTAGATCCAATGGTTGAGATAAATCTTTAAACCGATCTAATGGATCAAATTAGTTTAGGATAAAATCAAATATAAAAAGATTTAATAAAAACAATTTCGAATTTATCCTTAAACTATAATTCGAAAAATAATATAATTATATATAATTAATTAATTTCTAATCCAACAGTAAAGAATAAATCTTAGACCGATTTAACGGATATAATTAATTAATCAAATTCGAAAAAATGAAACTTGATCATCAAGTCATTAATTTCGAACTCATCAATATCCTAATCCAACGGTTGATATTAAATCATAACCGATCCAATGGATTAAATTGAATTTAGGGTTTTTCTCAAATACCAAAACTTTTGGTACTTTTGCCGCAATTATGGAAAGACCAAAGTCTATCCATTCGAATGTGAATGGATGCACATTCCAAAAGCCCAATTCGATTTCTACACTATAATATATTTAAAATATATTATTTTCATATTAATATAAATCTATTAATTATTGAATAATTATTAATAATACATTAATAATAAAATTCGAATAATTAAATTATATTAATATTCTCTGATCTCAATATCACACATTTAAATGTCATGTTGACACACCATCATTTAAATTCGTGACATGTGATTTAATTTCATAGTTTACCGAAACGATCACAAACTTAGAAATTCTCTAAATCACAAACCGTACGTCGAAACGACTCGGTTCCAAAAGAAACGTTGCTTAGAATTTAATTTCCAACAACTTCCATGTTGACAGAAAATCCAAATTCTACTTTTTTTTGTCAGTTAATTTCGGTTACCAAGATATGGTACTTTTGCCACGCTACTGATAAAACTATCTGATGTCTGTCACAGACTTCAGTTTTATGAGTCTTGCCAAATTATCCTAAAAACATTTCAATGTCTTTATCACGTACGTATCATCCGTTACGGAGCTATCCTGGGGACCATGGACCCGTATCACTTAAGCTCCAACGAACTGCTAGTTGTTCGTCAAACCTCGAAGTGATTCCACTATAGACCCGAGGCTGCACTCTTTAGTGATACGGTATATATTATTCCCTTTATAGCAGCAGGGTGTCCATTGATACAATAAAATTCGGGTTATTGATCTTTCACTTGATGATTCACACATGAGCAGGCGGTTTCTACTGTTATGCCCCTCATTGCATTTTCATCCTTGACTCAGTCAGTAATATTATGAGTAACCCACTTATGGTTTCGATTCATAAGTTGCGCATGGGTACCTCTCACTTCTCACCACCGACAATCAAGGGAATCATCATGACTCTGAAGAGAGCTGTGTGATGCCCATGTCTATGACCAATCTACCCTTACTGCTGACTATCATGCTCCCAAAATAATAGTGTTGGGAACAACAGTAATATATTGTGTTCTTTAACGATTAAATCAAAGAACAATCAAGCCAGCAACTCGGACTCAAGATCACTCAGGACTTAGATCGAATATCCATTTGATCATCTACTAGTGACTCAACTCCAAGTTATCAGTGACGGTCTTATATGATAACTTCCAGAGCTTAAGTCAAGTCCAGTCCAGTATGAAGAGACTTCATACTTAATGCACTTCTAGTGAGTGTGACACACACAAAATCTAGAATAGGATTGTCACTTAGTCACATTAATGACCTTGTACGATTAATGGGCTCCCACCCAGTTAATCAGGTCACGGACATTTTAAGTTCATTTATTATGATTATTAATTCTTCTTCACATTGACTCTGTTGTGATAATAATTCATAATTGCATCCTTTATGAACTAAGGATCAAACATTCTATTTTACTCTACCAGAAACTAATATAAGATTATCATAATAAGCATCATCTTTATTCAACGACTTGTCATAATCTCTTACAAATGGATAAAAATATCTTGTTTAAGGACACATATGTCCAACACATACAAGCGAGAGGTGGAATTGAATATTTTGTCACCTTCATATATGATTATTCAAGATATGGTTATGTTTATCTCATACCCAAGAAATCTGAAACATTGGGTAAGTTCAGAGAATTTCTGGTGGAAGATGAGAACCAACTTGGATTATCTTTGAAGTCCCTTTGACTAGATCGAGGAGGAGAATACCTTGATTATGAGTTTAGTGATCTCTTAATTGAGCATGGTAATCTATCTCAATTGACTGCTCCCAGCACATCTGAACAAAATGGTGTTGCAGAAAGGAGGAACAGGACCTTGCTAGAAATGGTGAGGTCAATGTTAAACTATTCATCACTTCCTCACTCCTTTTGGGGTTATGCCTTGTTGACAGCGACCAACATTCTAAATGTTGTGCCGTCTAAGTCTGTTTCAACATGACAGAATACCTAATCTGCGACATTACAGAATTTGGGGTTGTCCTGCACATGTGCGGACTAGAAACAAGAATAAGCTGGAATCGCGAACAGAAGTATGTTTGTTCGTGGGATATTCCAAAAAGACAAACGGAGGTTTGTTCTATAGCCCAGAAACCAAAAAGGTGTTCGTCTCCACAAATGCAACTTTTCTGGAAGAAGACTATATGACAAACTTCATACCTCAAAGCAAAGTAGTACTCGAGGAACTATCAAGTGACAAAGTCACAGCTTCGCCAACAGTGCCTGTTGTCGAAGAGAGTGCGGAAACCACGGTCCCAAATCAGAACTCACGGGTACTCAGACGTAGTGGGAGGTTCAAAAGACTGTTTGAATGCTACGAGAAAACCCAGTTAGAGTTTAACCTAGTTGTTTCTAACACTAGTGTTGAATATCCCATAGGCTTTAAGCAAGCTATGGTTGATACTGATAGAAGGGAATGGCAGGAAGCCATGAACCAAGAAATAGAATCAATGGATTCTAACCAAGTCTGGGAACTTGTAGACTTACCGTATGGGTTCAAAACCATTGGCTGTATGTGGATCTACAAGAGAAAGAGAGGAGTGGACGGGAAGGTTGAAACCTTCAAGGCTAGACTAGAGGCAAAGGGTTTTACCCAGAGAGAAGGTATTGATTTCGATGAGACCTTCGCACCAGTCGCTAAGTACAAGTCCATGCGGATTCTCATGGCCATAACTTGTAGTCTCAATTATGAGATTTGGTAGATGGACGTTAAAACCGCTTTCCTGAACGGGTACATTGTCTAGAACATCTATATGGACCAACCAAAAGGGTTCGTGCAAAAGGGTCAAGAAGGGAAAGTTTGCAGATTACTCAAGTCCATTTATAGATTGAAGCAAGCTTCCAGATCTTGGAATCTTAGGTTTGATGAGACCATCAAGACCTATGGATTCGTGCAAAATATCACTGAGGCCTGCATTTATAAGCTCAATGATGATACCATGGAGATTTTCCTTGTTCTGTACGTCGACAATATTCTTCTCATTGGTAATAACGTGAAAAAGTTATCGGACGTGAAAGTGTGGTTAGCTACGCAATTCCAAATGAAGGATATGGGAGAAGCCAACTATGTTCTTGGGATCCGTATCTTTAGGGATCGCAACAACAGGCTTCCGGCCTTATCGCAAGCAGCCTACATTGGTAAGATGCTTGATCGTTTTGCAATGGCAAACTCCAAGAGAGGTATTTTACCAACCAGACATGGAGTATTCCTCGATAGGACACAATGCCCAACTTCTCCGGAAGAGTAAGACGCGATGAGGCGCATACCCTATGCTTTAGCAGTGGGAAGTCTCATGTACGCTATGTAGTGTACTAGGCCACACATCTGTTATGTTGTTGGAATTGTTAGCAGGTACCAATCCAACCCTAGTATGTCTCACTCGACAGCAGTGAAGAACATTCTCAAGTATCTTCGGAGAACGAGAGACTATATGTTAGTGTTTTCAGGATCAGAACTAAATCCACTAGGATACACTGACTCGGACTTTATGTTTGATAGAGACGCGAGAAAATCAACGTCGGGAGCAGTGTTCACCCTTGCTGGTGGAGCGATATTCTGGAGAAGCGTTAAGCAATCCTGTATCGCAGATTCCACAATGGAAGCTGAATATGTGGCAGCCTGTGAGGCGGCAAAAGAATTAGTTTGGCTAAAGAATTTCTACATAGAGCTGAGAGTAGTTCCAGATGTATATGGGCCCCTAACGCTGTACTGTGACAACACTGGCGCGGTGGAAAATTCTAAAGACCCCAGATACTATAACAAGGCAAAACATATAGAACGCAAATACCATCTCATCAGAGAGATAGTACGTCGTGGCGACGTAAGGGTTGTGAAAATAGCTTCGGGAGACAATCTGGCTGATCCATTCACCAAGACGTTGCCAGAGAAAATATTCCGGAGGCATCTGGAGAGTATGGGTCTGAAAGACATGGGTCATCTTCTTTAAGTACAAGTGGTAGATTGTTGGACATGTGTCCTTAAACAAGCTGTCTTTTCTCTAATTGTAAAAGATTTTGACCAAAGTCGTTGAATAAAAGATGTTACTTATTATTTTAATCTTATTATAGTTTATGGTAGAGTAAAATCGAAAGTTTGTTTCATAGTTCATAAAGGATGCAATTATGTTATTATTGTCACAACCGAGTCAGTGTGAGGAAGAATTAATAATCATAATAAATGAACTTAAAATGTCCGTGACCTGATTAACTGGGTGGGAGCCCATTAATCGTATAAGGTCATTAATGTGACTTAGTGATAATCCTATTCTAGATTAAGTGTGTGTGTCAAACTCACTAGAAGTGCATTAAGTACCAAAGTTTGGTGCTGGAAATTTAACTGATAAAAGAAAGTTGAATTTAGATTTTTCATCACCTGCAAAGTTGTTGAAAATTAAATTCTAAGAGACTTTTCTTTTGGAACCAATTCGTTTTGACGTACGGTTTGTGATTTAGAGAATTTCCAAGTTTTCGATCGTTTACGTAAATATGTGAAATTTAATCACTTGTCATGAATTTAAATGGTGGTGTTGCACCACGATATTTAATGTGTGATATTAAGATCAGAGGTTAATAATATAATTTAATTATTTGGATTTAATTATTAATAGTTTTATTAATAATTAATAGATTTATGTTATTTAAATAAAAATATATATTTGGTATATATATTAATGTGTAGAAATAATGCGGCCCAAGTAAATGTGTGAGTTGGGCTTACACGAATTTGCTTAGATTTGGACTTTCCAAATATGCGGCATACGTACCTATGCTTAGGTATTAATGGAAAACCTTGAAATTAATTTGGTTCATTAGATCGGTCAAGTTTTATATTAACCGTTGGATCATGATAATTAATTTGGAAAGCTAAATTTGAAAATGACTTGGTGAACAAGCATGGATTTCCAAATTGCTTAATTAAATATATCCATTGGATTAATTTAAGATTTAATCTTAACCATTGGATTGGAAATTAATTAACATGTATATATGGAAATGCAAAATATCGAATTCTTTATAGTGAAGGTCGAATTTTTGCTTGGTGAACAAGTAATGAGGCTTGACTTTCTGCTAAATCAATATGGTCCATTAGATTTGTTATGGAATTAATTCCAACCATTGGATCAAGGTTATTGATTTCGAATTTTCCATATGGGTACATATAGAATTCGAATTCTATTATATAAGGAAGTGATTGGATAATTGATTTATTCATGGTTTCCCTATTGGTTTGGAGTGATTAATTATATTTCCCCATTATAGAATTCAAAATTCATACATGGAAGTTTCCCTTATTGGCTTCTCCATAAGCCTATAAATAAAAGGCTCATTCTACACATTTCACACACCTTCCCAGAGCAAGAACTCTCTCTCTCTCTCTCTCTCTCTATCTCTCTAGTCTGCGAATTTCTTAGGATCTCTCTTTTCTGGTTCGGCTTAGTGAGACATTGTTCTCTGAAAGCTTTAAAAGAACCATCAGTTAATGTTTTTGCGACGGAATCCTGCTGGCGAAGCCCACGCTTCGGTACGAGGAGTCCAGAAGAATATCCCGAAAGATCACGGGAGTTTCCCTCAGTATCGGCGAAGCCCTGCCCAGTTCAGAATGCGCAACCGGAATCGTCATCACCTCAAGTACGGCCTTATGCATTGGGTCAATAAATGCAAACCTTTATTTACAATTTATTTCCAATAGACTAGATTATTAATAATGAATTTATGAAAAGTGAAATTAGTAATAATTTATCGGATCTTAATTTTGGTTATTATCCGATGTTCAAATCGTTGTACGGGTAACAAGTTTTTTCCGCTTTAAATATTTTTTAAATTTTACCCGGACGGCTTAACGGCATAAATTGTGATAATATTATAGGGAAACGTAATGAACTTCCCAACAATATTGCCATCAACGAAGATGTCGATAGGCTCGTCAACGCGGACTTCGTTCGAGAAGCTGTATACCCGGAATGTCCAACGTCGTCAAGGTCAAGAAATCCAACGGGAAATGGAGAACCTATATCGACTACTCGGACCTGAATAAGGTGTGTTTGAAGGAATGCTTCCCTTTGCCAAGGATTGACCTGCTCATCGACGCAACCGCCGGTCACGAGCTGATGAGCTTCATTAACATATATTCCGGATACAACCAGATTCCGGATACACGAGCACGATAAAATCCATACATCGTTAAAGACGAATAAGGGCCTCTATTGCTACAAGGTTATGTCATTCGGGCTGAAGAACGCAGGTGCAACGTACCAGTGACTCATCAACAAGATGTTCACCAAGAATATAGGAAAAATCATGGAGGTTTACGTCAACTATATGCCCGTCAAGAGCCTAAAGATCGACAATCACGTCACCAAACTCAAGGAAATGTTAAATCTTCTCCGCGGGTACAACATGAAACTAAATCTTGCCAAATGTGTTCGGACTAGAGTCGGGAAAATTCCTCGGCTACATGATACACCAGCGGGGAATAGAGGTGAGCCACGAGAAGATCCAAGCGCTACTGGAGATGAAAATCCCTCAACGGGTTAAGAAGATCCATAGCCTAACAGGACGCATTACCGCCTTAGGCTTCTGTCTCCAAGGAAACCAGCATGAGACATCCTTTCTTCTAAACGCTAAAGGGAAGAAAAGACTTCCAATTGGATTACAAGTGTGAACTCGCATTTGAGGAACTGAAGACTTACTTTGGCTCGCCTTCATTACTTACTAAGCCAAAGAATAGAAAAACATTATACCTCTACTTGTCCATATCCACCCATGCGTTAAGTGTAGACTTTGTTCAAGAAGAAGACAAGGTTGAACACTCGTTGTATTAGGTCACCAAAACTCTCCTGGACGCTGAGACGAGGTACCCTGAGATTGAAAAGTTGGCACTCGGACTATATAAAAAAGGGCCTCATTGGTGAAAGTCAAAGCCCATGAGAGAAGTCAAAAACCGAGAGCTCAAGACTCAACTCATTTGGCGAGGCCTGGAAACCACAAAGCCTCGAAGACGAAGCTTAAGACTGAAGTCCACATCCAAGAAGGCAATTCTGACAACCCGACGAAGTTCCTCTACCAAGGAGCAAGGCGATGAAGACCATAGAAGACTCCCGGCAACTCGGAGTGGAACTCGAAAAGAAAATGGCGACACCAGGGAGTCCCCGAGGAACTTAGCCGACGACCCCCAAAGTCCCCGAAGAACCAAGACAAAGACGGCAAACCACCCTGGTCTGGTGTCGAGACCCATGTGAGGCCGACAAGTCGCCTCTATCAGATGACGAGCCCCTCGTCAGGTCGACAAGTCGCCCTCAAGAATGAAAAACCCGCTCATTGGGCCGACGAACCCCCCCCCCCCCCCCCAACAAATATCCTCGCCAATCGAAGAATCCTTTTGTCGGCTCTGAAACATCCACATCGAGACGAAGACATACCCCTTGTCCTTAACATCGACGGGAGATATCTCACAATAATGGAACACGGGAAGAAGACCCGAGCTTAAGATGATCCTCGGAAGGTCACCAGGATTCCCCCGGATGAGAGACGCTACTAACAAGCCATGAAGCAATCAATGCACCTCACGTCACGATGAGGAACCGCGGCAAGCCCCTTATGGCAAGGAGAATGGCACCAATTATAAGTGTAATTAATGGAATATATTCTCCATTAATTCCACAAATTAGGGAATTAGGGAAAAAAGTCCACCCTTTAACCTATAAATAGGCGACCCATTCTCCTCATTTTACACATTTACACATTCTCTCCTCAGAGCATCTCTCTCTGGAAATCAACTTTCTCTCTTTCGCCAATCTTGACTCTCCCAGGCTTGCCAGAAATCCTCAGAGGTCGACTATCATGGGACCTGATTCTCATAGAATCCCCATACGAAATAATTTCTCATTATGTCAGTCACCCAATTCCGTCTAACCGGTCTTAAACCGATAGAGACCGGGTAACAAAAAAAATTCTTATCTGCGGAATAATTAATATTCGTCTCATTATGAAACACGTAGAATAAAATTTGTCATGAATGGGCTGAACCTGAAATCGGTCCCATTAACGATTCCCATTATTCTATCCGGTCTACAAAATCCAAAAATTAATTAACTGGTCCTGATCTTTACTTTTTCGATTTTACCAAACAAACAATCAATTCATTATCCAATATGATTTTCGATTAGGGTTTGATAATATAGATAATTTTCTAATCAATAAATAAACCCGTACCTGATTCGCGTTATTCCCGTTGCGTTCTCTGATTTCTGAACTGCTTCCTGCGAATTTGTGTCTGCTAATTTCTCACAATAGCCTTCCGATGTATGCTCCGGAGTTAGACCGCCAGGATGTGTGGGCTCTAGGGATGACCACGAAAATTTCAAGCTCTGAACCGGGATCGAATTCTTTGACTCTGATAATGTCGAATTCCAGAGAGAGAGGAGAGAGAAATCGAATTTTCTAAATTCTAGGGTTCTTGATTTCTGATTTCAGGTCCAGCCTATTTATATGCAAATACCAAATCTTAACCAAATGGAGATATTCACTCATTATCTTTATTTAAATAAATAAGATAATGGATAATATCAAATCTTATTAAATCTTTATCAATAAAGATTTAAATCCTAAGATAAGATAACAAATCTTCCGGAATCAAATCTTCCAAGATTTATATTTCCCTAATTTTGATTAATATATATTCAATGTATATTATTTAATTTCAAAATCAATAATTAATTCGAAAAAGATTTAATTTGAATTTATGGTTAATTATTAAATCAAATATTAACCTTTTTAATTATAATTAATTATTAATAAATATTAATAATTAAATCCAATAATTAAAACTATATTAATAATTAAATACACCAGGAATTAAATCCCGTATTTAATTACATTTGCAATTCGCAGCCTTAAACGGACCCTAATCCGGGTTTACTCGGATTACCGTTTTTGCCATAACTCTCGCTCCGTACATCATAATGATGTGATTCAAAATGATAAATTCTTAGTATTTGATTTCCCACAATACTGTGATTGTCCAGGGTTCAAATTCTAATTATAAGATTTTCACTTACCAAAACTTTGGTACTTTTGCCACTTAAGGTAAATAGACATTTTGTGACCTAAGTCTCGAATCTAGTCTAATTGGATCCACCCCATATTCAACAAATGAATATTTAATGCGGTGTCACTCATTGGTTTATTAAGTCAATGAATCTTACAAACTACTCACTCATTGGTTTATTAAGTCAATGAGTTGTACATGAGTACTTGTTTGTTTCCCACGAAACATAATAAAGAAATCATAAACTTGTTATCCGTATCTGCATCCATGCAACTTGTCCCGGTCAACACTCTGATCCTAAAATGAAAGTGATTAAGAATACCAAAGTATTCTGTAGCGATCAAATCAAAGACCATGTTAGTTGAACCGTACAAGTATATGATGCTCAGGATATCAACCGATATCATCTGATCATCTTTGTGGCTTAATCTTACTTTCATCAGTGACGGTCTTACTTGATAATTTCAGGTGTTATTTCTCTCCGTCTAGTATGGAGACACTCCAATACCCAGTGACTCTAAAAAATACAGGACCAGCACCTGATCCGGTAAAAGATCATCACATATAGTGATTTGAGTTCACTAATGATTTTCGCCAATTAAAAGTTCCCACTTTCTAATCTAACCATGAACGCTCTTTCAGTTCTTAACTAATGCAGGTTAAACCTCCTCACACATAGACTCTATGTGATGACATAGCATAATTGTAAAACGTTTATAGAACTATGGGACGAAACATTTAATTTTATAATATTTATGATATAACTAAATAAGATTGTCATTAATAAGACGTATCATCTTTAAAAGGAAAGACATCCATAATCTCAGCGAAATGGGATTAAAATCTAAATAGAGGGCATATTATAAAATTTGTCCAACACATTATACACTACGTGTGGGTTAACCTTTTAAAATATTTTTACCCATACAAATAATCCATATTACCCCATCCGATTATGCATAAAACAAAAATTAATTTTGCCCGAACGTGAGAAAATAATTTCTCTGAATTTTCTAACACATTCATATATGATTTTAATTGAGCCATGAGCAAAAATAAATAAACCCAAAATTGATAAAAGCTTAAACGCGTACCTTACAGTTTTCACGTGTCTGTCTGCGCACTCTAATCTTCAACTATGCGCCTTCTTTGCTCCTTGCCATTTCTGTGTAAGAAGATAGCTCCCAAAAACTTCCGATTTATTCTTCGGAACTCGATCGTGAGGATTTGTGGTATCCTAATGAATAATCACTAAACCATAAAAGCAAAACCTTGGGAAGGATTTCCCTAGAGGAATTCGCAGAAACAAAGAGAGAGAGGTGGCAGTTTTCTTGTGAGATTGTGGAGTGTGTTTTGTGGTTTTTGGGCTCTCCTATTTATAAGAAACAGACCCAACCACTTTTGAGAAAATCCATCAACCTCTAACAGAGATTTGTTTAACCACTTGTAGATGTTCACTCAAAGATTTGATTTAATTAATTAAATAACATAAAGAATAAATCCAAAACAAATCTTTCAAAAAATATCACATAAGATTTAAAACTAAAATCCCATATTATTTTCAAGATTCGTTAATAGTTAAAAATCGCCATTTTTATCTAAAAACAATTTTGAATATTTATTTAAATAATATTAATATTAATCTATTTAATTATTGATTAATTATTAATAACAAATATTAATAACCCAAACCAATAATTTAAATTATATTACTTACTCTCTTCATTAAATTTTCCATGAATTAATTCTACTATTAAATTATATATGATTTTTTATTTATAAAACTGTGACAATTTCGGCCTCAGCCGAAAAACTGTTTTGACCATAAATCTCAAACCGTGCATCGGAATGACACGATTCAAAATGATAAATTCATCACAATTTAATTTTCCACAACTCGAGGGGCTTTCAAGAAATAAATTCAATCATATTTTTTTGTTTATGTTTTTCACCAAAACTTTAGTACTTTAGCCGTATTAAGGGTAATCAGTGAATTCATGACAACAATCACGAATCACTTCTGATTGGATCTATTCTATGTTTAATAAGTATATTAAACACAATAAATGTGATTTTGTTCTTGTGGAGCTACAAAGGGACAAATGGGAGCTACGGTGAAAGTGTAGAACTTTCACCAACTTTGATTACATTCCACTATAGCTCGAAGCTAAAGTCTCTTGTATGTATTAATTGATTTTATCTTCCTGAGCACATGTGTCCATTGATATAATCAAATTATCAAAATCTATGTTTTTTATTATTAATTATGATTCTCATCAAAAGGGTAAAATTACCGTTCACTTCTTTAATCTATAATATTACAAACTAATCAGTCAACGGGTTATGATTCCGTTGAGCTGATCATTAGTACTTATTTGTTTCCCACAAATAATAATAAGGATATCATAATGTTATTATCCATATCTGCAACCATGCAACTTGTCCTGGTCAACCGTCTGATCCCCAAAATACAAGTATTGGGAATACATTTGTAGACTTTAACGATTAAATTAAAGACCATGTAAGTTGAACCGTACAAGTCCATGATGCTCAGGACATCAACCGATTCCATCCGATCATCATTGCGACGTTATCATACTCTCATCGGTGACAGACTTATGTGATGATTTCTGATATAAGTCTAGTCCGTACAGTATGAAGACACTTCATACCTAATGAATTTAACAGTGCAGGACAGCACTATGATCCTGTAATAGATCACCATATTGCTATGTGATTAAGTCCATCAATAGTCATTCTCGATTAGAAGTTCCCACTTTCAATCTACACTATGGACCAATTTAAGTTCTTTATTTGTGTTTGTCAAACCTCCTCACGTAGACTCAGTGTGAAGACAAAACACAAATGGAAAGGTAAAAAACTATGGATCAAACATTCAATTTACTGATATAATCCAGTAGATAATTATATAAGATTATCATTAATAAAAATCATTCATAAAAAGACAGATGACCAAGATCTTATACAAGCGGGATTAGAATCTGAATAGAGGGCATATATGAAATATGTCCAACAGACAAGTCATACGACTCCGCCTTTCAGAAGGGAACTGAGACTAGCGTTGTCCAAGATTCGCCTCACACTGATCAAGACCCTCGACATACGAGTCAGTCAACACCCACGCCGTCTATCAGGACACCCTCACCGGTAGTACCCTCGTCATACACGAAGATCACCACAGCCATTAACGGCTCTAACGACAATACAAAACACCTCGTCATTCCTCCATTTACCACTAACACTAAACTACGTGATGACCTGATCCTACTCGACTACGAGTAGCTACGTAGGTGGTCTTGCTATAGTGACAGGGTGCAGCATCAATATATAAATATATATTTTTTGCAGGTTCTCCCTCACCACCGACGACCTCGCCCAAGAAGGAAAATCATCAAGGATCGCTGTGAATAGCGCTGTGGCTCGCCGAAGACAATGGATTAGCCTCCAACTTTGACGATCATTAGTCAATCTTCATTGACTCCACCTTTGACCGTCCCACACGACCACCGGTCTGGCACGGGGCTTGAACCGTGGGTCGGGTTCAATTTCGTGACATATTTTTGTCTCTTGTCGTTTCTTGTCGAGGTACATCAGTTTCACGTTGTTTGTAATTTAATGTCGTTTCTACAAATGATTTTTCAAAGCTGTTAGTTATATATTTTTTTTTTCAACTTCTTTTAGTGTCAGGAGTCATTGAACCAAGAGCTGATCAAGTACTCAACCAACATATTATCCTTTGTGCATTATTGACTAATTAAAATAATAAGTGTTTTCAGTTTCACGTTTAAATTTGTGTCAATATGAATCAATGAATAAGCGGTTTCTTTTGTCAAGAAGACTTAGAGTAGATCAAGAGTTCAATGCATTTTCTCTAACTTTACTTTGCCTTTGGTGCTGGGTGGTGCAATCGATGACAACATACCGGTATCATAAATGCATGTTTGAGAAACGACGGTAACTATAGTGTCGTTGGAAATTAAATAGGGTTATTAGCGGCAAAAGTATATAAGTTCATCTTTTGTGATAAAAGTACTTAAGTTTATATTTTTTGGCGGATCGATACACCTCATCCACTTTTTTTTAAAATTTTTTGCTATTTTCGTGAGTGATGATGTCAATGCAAATCAAACAAGTAAACTAAAACGATGAAACCCACGAAAATAAAAATAAACCTGTAGAATTCTTAGTTCATAACCTCAAACAACATCACTATTTGTGTTGTTGGCGACTTGGCGTCATCATTGGAGGAAATAGTAAAAAAAAAACTAACTGAAAAGTGAGTAAGTCTACCGATCCGCCAAAAAGAGTTAACTTTAGTACTCTTGCCACAATTTTCTTTTTTAAAATTATCTCTATATCACCCCATTTTTAAATATTTTGGATATTTTTTGACCACTTATAACCCTTATAGTTATATAATTTATCAAAGTTTGCAAAACCAACGCACCATAATTAGCTGAAATGTTTCAGCATTTAATACTTAACGTTAATTATTGCACCAATGAATGTCACTCTTAGTTTGACGTGTTAACCATGTCCACTGTGAGATTGATGGTCCACGGCGAAAGGAAAATGAAATGATCCTTAATTCCACACGCATATGCATGCACGTACGTATATATATATATATTGCGTAAAAATGGCTTTAACTTAGAGTCGGATCCAAGGTTCGGATCGCGTGTTAGACCCGCTGAACACCTGGATAATTGAATGCTGAGTCAACGCGGGTTGACTAATGAGGTGAATCCGCGTCTTGGATGAGTCTCCGGGCTGTCTTTGACGATCCTCGGCGAACTTCCCTCGTGGGGGCGAAGTCCGTATCTTGGCGAAGCTTCTCATCGGACTGAAGTCCTTGTCTTAGCGATGTCCTCGTCTAGGTGAACTCCGGTCTTGATGAAGCTCCGAGCTGATCTTGATGATTCTTCGTGATTTCCCTTCCTTGGCGAGCTCCTTTGGCGAGGGAAGACCTGCAAAAAAGGATAGATTGGGCCCGTGCCCCGTCGCTTATGGTTGGGCGAAGCTGCCTACGTATCTCAGTTTAAGAGAAATATGTCCCACGTAGTTCAGAGTTAGTGATAAATGGTGGGTGACTGACGATGTGGTTTGACTCGTCGGAAGTGCCGATATTGGCGGTGCCGAGATGACCCTTGGCCAGGTGGCCGGGTATTACCGGCGTGAGATGTTCTTTGTTGACCTCGTCGGTGTTGGCGAGCTCGTTGTGGCGAGGGCCTTAACCTGACGAGGAATGCTCCTTCTTTGTCGACCTCATCGGGGTAGGAGAGCTCGTTGTGGCGAGGGCCTTAACCTGACAAGGGATGCTCCTTCTTTGTCGACCTCGTTGGGGTAGGCGAGGTCGTTGTGGCGAGGGCCTTAACCTGACGAGGGATGCTCCTTGTTGACCTTGTCGGGGTAGGCGAGCTCGTTGTGGCGAGGGCCTTAACCTGACGAGGGATGATCCTTGTCAACCTCGTCGAGGTAGGCGAGCTCGTTGTGGCGAGGGCCTTAACCTGACGAGGGATGTCTTCATCGACTCGTCGAACAACTTCTCTTATCGAGGCTGAGACTCTAGCTACTTCTAGAACGATCTCAGCTCTTATTCTAGTCCTTCCTCCTAAGGGACTGGACGAATTTTTAGAGAGAGAAGCTCTGGAGAAAGCTGTGAGTGAGTGTGGAAATGAGGAGGGGAAGACTCCTATTTATAGGAAAACCAATTCCCTGAAATTGCACCTCAGGGGGCCTGCGAATTTCTCCTCTGCATCAGGGGGGTTTGCCACGGCCCCTAGCCCTGTGGAAGGGCTCGTCGGTGCTTCTTGATTCGTCCTCGATGTCTTCTTTTTGTCCGCGAGTTCGTAAATTGAATCCGGGGGAATCTGGAGGATTTCCCGGGGATCTTCGTGAGCTTGGATCTCCTCATCGTGTGGAATAATTCTAAGCTATCCCTCTATCAAGATGTGACGAGGATGCTTTTCAGACCAAGGTCTTCGTTAGGCAATGGTGCCTCGTCGGGCCATGGTACCTTTTCAGGCAAGGTACCTCGTCAGGCCGGGGTCGTCGGGCCATGGTACCTCGTCGGGCAAGGTACCTTGTCAGGCCGGGTTCTTCGGGCCATGGTACCTCGTGGGGCAAGGTACCTCATCAGGCCGGGTTCGTCGGACAGTGGTACCTCGTCGGGCAAGGTACATTGTCGGGCCGGGTTCGTCGGGCCGTGGTACCTCGTCAGGCAAGGTACCTCGTTGGGCCGGGTTCGTCGGGCCATGGTACCTCGTCGGGCAAGGTACCTCGTCAGGCTGGGTTCATCGGAACGTGGTACCTCGTCAGGCAAGGTACCTCGTCGGACCGGGTTCGTCGGGTCGTGGTACCTCGTCAGGCAAGGTACCTCGTCAGGCCGGGTTCGTAAGGCCGTGGTACCTCGTCTTCTTCGTCTTTTTTACTCTGGGCCTCACCAATATCTTGGTTCGTTGATCTCTGGTCTTTGACTTCACCGGTGGGCTTTGACTATTTGTCAAAAGGAGCCCAATTTTCATATGTTCCAAAAAATGCATATAACATATATATTTATATATATCCGAACTTGCAATGATAGTATTCTTCATCCAATGCACGGTGAGACCACTCAACTTGCGGTCACGGGTCACGGCAATACACAGGTTGTACCGTACTGTTCTTACTAATAGCTTAAAACTTAAAGTACTGCTACGAAATATGACGCAAAGTCAACTAATTTAAACTTGAATACCTTTTACTGAAACATCGTAGAAAGTCGTGGTCTCCCTGGCATTATTACATGTTGACACCTAATTTCTTCAGGTGTCACTCAAATTGTCAAAAATTCAAAGCCGCCAGGCCTAAATACAAAGAGCCGCGGCGTAAGAAGGTACAAGCAGCGGTGCGTGGAAAGTAGGCAAGTCGCGGTGTAAGCAGAGCTGAGTAGTGTTGATGTACAAATTCGTTGTTATTTAATATGACATAAAGTGCTAAGTTGTGAATTAATTAAATTTACAAATGATAATAAAAGGCCTTAAAAGAATTAAATCACTAATTCGTAAAAGCCCACTCGAGAAGCCCATTAAAGCTCTCAGGAGAATGAAGCCCAACGAGCAGAAAGCTACTCCGCCCAAAAGCCCAAAAGCAGTTCGTCGCTAGCCCAGAAGAAGTAGGGTAGAATTGACATATATCCTACCCGTCATCCCAGTTCAAACCCAAGCGAAAGACCAGGAGCACGAAGTCTACTCTTCAACGTGCATAATTCAAACTCGACGAAGAGAACGCAATCATGGGACACGTGCCACAAAACGAGCCATTCAACCCGGTCAGCTCCGAGAGGAAACTCCAAGATTCCTGGAAGTCCAACGAGAAGAATTGAAGTCTAAAAATACCAAGCTCAACCTCAGAACGATACACACATCTCTGAGAGAATACGTCAAGAGTTTTCTACCCGTCATTTCTGCCTACTTGAAGATTCTGTTGTATTCTTTTCACTCTCTCTCTTTCTTTCTCTTGTTCTAGACGTGATTTGCTGCCTGTAGCTATCCGTCCATGTTATTTGTCGCAATAAACGTACAGAGGACGTAGTCAACTACCGCCTTGGGATGAACCTCTATAAAAAAAATAAAAAAAACCCTTGTCTTATTTATATCGCTTATATATATATATACATATATCCAGAGTGAATCGAGAGCTTGCAACGTGATAGATTGAATTCCACCAAATTGTTTGTTCAACGAATATCATACACTCACAAGTCACACTTGACTGTTTCAGGTGGGAAACCAGGTCAACAAGTAGTGGTTTCAAGTCATTTAAACATCATTTTGAGGATGATTGCATTAATGTTGATTAAAATAGAAAACCCTTGGTTTATCCCCGATTTTATGTATTCGTGAGGAAGTGCTGATCTTGATGCCCGATCTTTGTTGATATTTGTGTCGAATATTCACCTGTTTTAGATTTTTACTCTTAAAAAACATATAAAACTTAATTGAATTTTTTTCTTCTCTAAACTGGGGTAAATTTAGCCGCGCCAAAATAAAATTGTTCTATCATCTTTTGATGTAACTCCCAATGAATATACGAATATGATCAAACTTTTGCCAATCATCTAGATTAAAATATAAATCAAGAAATACCAGATTAGAATTTTACCAAGCCTTTGCGACTTTTGCCGTCTTGACAACCTTGCCAATTTCTCATCGGAGTGGGTGTGGCCTCGTGCTCAACTCGTACTCTAAATCAGAGTTCGAAAGATATCTTAAGTTTAATTAACTAAGATAAATAGAACGTAATCTAGATCTCTTAAATCTAATTAGTAAGATTAACTAACTTACCTAATTAAAATATAACACTTGGAATACTAACGTAAATCCAATTTACAAAAGATTCCTATTTAAATGCGTGATTTTTTGAAGAATTACCCTTAATCCTTTGATTTCAAAAAGTTTTAATGCTTACATATTTCAAAATAAATAACTAACTAATAATCACATATATTTAATAACACATTATTTTTAATTAAACAATTAAAATAATTTTCGAGGTAAAAATCTTTGCATGATCCTAATAATTAAGTCCTAATTTTTTTTCCAAAAATTAAATAGGTTTTTCGAGATTTAAATCTCGGACTATGAACTAAATAAAAGTATTTTACGATTTCTCGATTTTAGAGAAAATACAAAAAAATGCAAATCTGATTCACAAATATAAATAGATTTTATAATCTGTAATAATTCATTAAAATGATAATAATAAATAATAAAATTAAAAGGGATTGATTCCGGACGCGCACACAGGTAAGACATGTGCCTATGGCTAACCGCGGGGGCTGTCTGCAAGCAACTCAACAAATTGGGTTCAGCGAAAGGGCTCAGCCTGTGGGTTTTTTCTTGGGCCTAGAAGAGTTTTTTGCCCTGCCAAGGCCAAATCAAAATTTGGTTGGATCTTATCCAGCCCATACGGGTCAGGTCGGTGACTATCGGATCATCGATCCTTGATCAAACCCTGGTTGGGTCGGACCCCAACCCACATCACAAGTTCTGGGTTAAGCCCATACCCGTGGGCTTTTAGACCGAGGCATGCCCAACTAACCGGGGCTGGAACTTTTCCAGGCCCACCCGAGCTAGCCCTAGGGCTAGCTCAAACCCTAGCTTGCGAGTTAGGTCGTGCCATCGGTGGCACCGATGACGACACTCGCCGTGGTGCCGCCGAGAGTGGTGCGGCGTAGAAAATAATGCCGTCCTCGCTCCCTTTATACACCACGGCTTAAGCGATGTTTTTCACAACAGCACGGTGAAAGCGTGCCATTTCAGAATGTCATGTCGTTTTTCTTTAAACCGATTACAAAAGTGCTCCCACTGAGAAAAATAGTTCGTAACAAAAAAAAAATCAATTTTGCATTTTTAAGCAGTCAAACTACGATACCATTGTTGGCTTTTGCTGAGATTTCTCTCAATCTCGAGGAAAAAATCTTGGGATATCCTCAAATAAATAATCTCATTTAAACGTAAGTCAAGAAATACCAATATTGAATTTTACCAAACTTCTGTGACTTTTCCCGCCTTGATAGTTTGGCAATTTGTCCTCGGACTATGTGCGGCCATGTGCTTATATCGTGCTCCGAATAACAGTTTGAAGATATCAAAATTTTATCTCGTCCACCACGTTGCTACAGGAACTCAACACTGTGTAGATCAGAAAACATCTCTTCGAAATACTTGCTCCTTCTTGTTGTTTGGATGACGACTCTCTCACACACACGGGGAAGAGAAACTCGCAAAACTCTAGGGGAAATGGAGTAGGTGAATAGGAATAATTACATGTCTTAATGAACTAATAAGTTTTATCTATTAAGTAGGTCAAGCTCATTAGGTTATTTAATTAATAACTAATCATATTAATTCATTCATTCATCAAGGCCCGTGTGGACCCGGTATCGTTTTAAGGCGATCCATTTGAACCCCAGAAGATCATTGGGCTTCTAGGCCCAATCCTAATTGCAGGGATTATCCTCTTATGCCATGCCTGAGGCTACTTGTTAAGACCAAGTTCTTGGGATGTTGAAATTCACACGTACAACCGACGAGAATCTAAAACACCCCCTTAGTTAAACTAAGGGCCTTGCGCATGGGCGGGAGGCCCGGTAGGCCTCCCAGGCGCAAGACAGGTGATTTAACGAGCCCGAAGAAGTCTTGGTGTGTCAAGCAGAAGCCTCGATGTGCCGAGCGCACTTGCAGGAGTTTTACGCAGGTGACTTAAAGGATGGAAACTCACCGTGGGTGCACGACGGATACCCAGCCCACGGGAGAGGCCTAGGCGTGCACACAACAAAGGAAGAAATCAAGGGAACGCTAGATGACAGCGCAATGGAACGTTGGATAACGCGTCAAAGAGTGGGCCAAGCGAATGGGCTGCCTAGCCCATGCGCACAGCGAGTACGCGCGCTGCACGGGCAGCGAGCGCGCGCGGGGGCATTTCGGGCAGCGCCTACGCGCATTTGGACAACGAGTTCGCGCGAGACTTCGCGCGCGACTCTACGCACAGTTTGGGCAGCGAGCGTCACCCACGCGGAGGCAGCGAGCATCACCCACGCGGGTTACCCAGCGAGCATCACCCAAGCATTTTAGCCAGCCTTCACGCGGATTGCTTAAGAAGCTTGCGGACAAAGAAAGAAAAGACGCATGAAGAAGATAGCGACCAAGGTGAAAACATGTGCTAAAGATTGCCTGGAGATAGGATCGCGCCCTAGAGTTAGATTTCGACTAGGATTGGGATTATCTTAGCCTTGCCTATTTAAAGAGCCATGTTGGCCGAGTTTATTCATTCCATTCATTCCGTTTATTCTCTAGTATTAGTTTAGGCTTAGAGTTAAGTCTTTCTAGGAATAAGACTTAGAGATTCGAGTACGGGTCGTGCACGAGTTAAAGTGCCGAATCAATAGAGCTTGTAATCCTTTTGAGTATAAATAAAGCTTAAGGTTTAGGTGTGCCTCGTATATGATTGTCTTGAAGGATTAAAATACTTGGTGAGAGTGAGTGAATCCAATTGAGGAAGGGCCTCGGTTGTTACGGCTGGTCGGATTCGGGGGAATTCGACGCCGCATAGGGAATTTCGTTTAGAAAAAGAAAACGGAAAAATTAACCCTGTGACAAGTGTTATCAGAGCAAAAATCCATTGGCGTCAAAATACTGACAACGGTGGCACTGCTAGACCAACGATTAAAGGAACTGGGGGAACTGGTTGGTGACCCAGTCCCAGACAGGCCATCTCTGATGGCACAGATGAGCGAGCTCGCGGAGGCGAACGCGGAGCTAAGGCGACAACTCAGGGAGACGCAAAGGGAACTTGAAGATCGCGTCGATAACCTTTCGAAGTTACTCTCTTATAAAACTCTTGATCTTGAATCTGACATTCAAATTCTTAAGCGGGTTCAAGGGAACTCAACAAATGAAGGCACTAAAGGAGGGGGCTCCAAACTTAAAGTCCCTGATCCGAAGCACTATAGGGGTGCACGGAATGCGAAGGAACTGGAGAATTTTTTTCGGGACATGGAGTAATATTTTAGAGCCGCACACGTCGATCCGGAGGACAAAGTCACGATCACCAGCATGTATCTTGATGGAGACGCCAAGTTATGGTGGAGAACGAGACTAACCGAGGGGGAAAGTCCTGAGATCAATACGTGGGAAGAGTTAAAGTCAAAACTCAAGGCGCAATTTCTACTGTTAAACGTGGCATGGCTGGCCAGGGAGGGCCTAAGGAATTTACGGCAAACAGGAACAGTTCGAGAATATGTGAAGGAGTTTAGTTCGCTAATGCTCGATATCAAAAACATGTCCGAGGAGGACAAGCTGTTCAATTTTCTTTCAGGGCTACAAAATTGGGCGCAAACGGAACTAAGGCGGCAAAACATCCGAGATTCACAAGGGGCAATGGCTGCGGCTGACGGACTTTCCGACTTTCAGTACGGCGCCAATCCAAATCTGAAGGAAGGAATGGAGGTTCGGGACGAGAACCAACGGATGAAAGCAAAATCTTCTGAGTGGGAAAAGAGACAACACGAGGGAGCATCGAAGGCAAAGGTACCTTCGGATTACAACAAGCAAGGGCTGAGTTGTTTCTTATGCGAAGGCCCTCACATGGCTTGAGATTGTCCCAGGAGGAAGAAGTTTTCGGTTCTCATCGCCGACGACGTAGACCCTGACGCGGACGAGAAAGATACCCGCATGAACACGCTACAACGAGTGAATGCCATTACTTTCAAGGCACCGTGGAGGGGCCTTATGTTCGTGGAAGTCACGCTGGGGAACAAGACAGTGTTAGCAATGGTGGATTCGGGAGCTATGGACAACATTGTATCACCACGATTGATGGACAAACTTGGGCTCTCAATGACAAAGGACTCGAACAAAATCAAGGCCGTAAACGCAGCGGCGACAATGGCCGGGGGAGCGGTCAAGGACTTCGTGTGCATGGGAGCGTGGGAAGAAGAATGTCGATTCACGGTATTTCTTATTGACGAGTTTGATCTTATTCTGAGGATCGAGTTCTACTTGCAGGCAAAAGCAGGTGTATTTCCACATCTTGGTGGAATAATGTTCTTTGTCGATCAATGCCCCCAATTCATCCAAGGGATGTTCATCAGGGACAAGGACAAGAAGGTGCGGTCGGAGGCACAAGCAAATACGGGAGGTAGAGTCTCAAGGGTGACTGCTTTGGTGGATGTCACGGCAACGGACAAAGCGGTCAAGACTCCGGATGACGAAGTGCCAAAGAACCTTCCCCCGAAGGAAAGCTATGATCAGGGGATCGAGCGACAGCTGTGGGAGGCTATTATCCCAAGCGCGAGGAGGCTGCAAGGAGCGGTGCGCAAATGAACAAAGCGGAAAGGGGAGAAGCGGGAACGGCGACCAAGATTTAAAGTAGGCGACGCGGTGCTGCTAAAGATGACGTCGTACATGAAGAAGATGCTAGCGGGCAAGCAACTTTTAAAGACCAAGGTATGGGGGTATCACGGTCCCTTCCAGGTAGCGGAGGAAGTCGGGATTGAGGAATTTTTCCTTGCATTGCCAGAACAGTGTGAGAACATCCATTTGACGTTCCCAGGGAATTTCTTGTGACCATTTACCGACGGGTGAAGTATAGTGCAAGTTAATCGCGGTCTCACGACGTTTCGAACCAAATCCAGGACTAGAGTGTCCCAGGAAGGCCAGCGAACGGGAAGCACACGGAGGAAGAATGGAGTGGATGCGTTCTCAGTTCAACGGGGAAAGAGTAACGACGGAGATGCCGAAGGGGTCAGTGAAGTTACTCGAAGGCAGCAAGGAACCACGGGAGAGTTTCTCACACCCCCTTAGTTTTAACTAAGGGGGCCCGTGCGCAAGGGCGTACGGGCGGGAGGCCCGGTAAGCCTCCCGGGTGCGAGACAGGTGATTTAACGCGCCCGAAGAAGTCTTGGTGTGCCAAGCAGAAGCCTCGGTGTGCCGAGCACACTTGCGGGAGTTTTACGCAGGTGACTTAACGGATGGAAACTCACCATGGGTGCATGACGGATACCCGGGCCACGGGAGAGGCCTAGGCGTGCACACGGCAAAGGAAGAAATCAAGGGAACGCTAGATGATGGCGCAAGGGAACGTTGAATAACGCGTCAAAGAGTGGGCTAAGCCAATGGGCTGCCAGGCCCATGCACACAACGAGTACGCGCGCTGCACAGGCAGCAGGCGCGCGCGGGCAGTTCGGGCAGCGCCTACGCGCATTTGGACAGCGAGTTCGCGCGAGACTTCACGCGTGACTCTACGCGCAGTTTGGGCAGTGAGCGTCACCCACGCGGGGGTAGCGAGCATCACCCACGCGTTTTAGCCAGCCTTCACGTGGATTGCCTACGAAGCTTGCGGACCAAGAAATGAAAGACGCGTGAACACTAGTACAAATTGTTGATCCTACCACGGTGTTTCAACCACGGATTTTTTTTTCCATGGTCGAAATCCAAGTTTCTACCATGGCATTTGTTTTACATGGTTGAAAATCGAGTCACGCCGCGGCACGTTATATAACGCCGCGGCATGCTCTCAGATTTACTACAGACATATTTTCCGTTGTTTAAAATGTGTCGTAGTGATGTTGATACGCGGCGGCAGATAAATGATGCCGCGGCACGGGTAGTACACAACGACACTTTTTAAACCGTTGTTCATACCACGAAGTGTACGCCACGGCGTGTATTAAAATACGCCACGGCACGTCGTTTTTAGAGATAAGCCACGGCATTCTCCACGACACGCCGTGGCATGGGTGGTACACGACGACAGCTTGAAAACTAAAATCCTAGTAGGCCGCGGCGTATCTTGAAATACGCCACGGCATTGGGTTTTAAGTGACACGCCCCGGCATCATTTGTAACAAGCCGCGGCACGGTTGGTACACGACGATACTTTAAAACCGTTGTTCATAACCCGCAGTAAAAAACCTAGTAGGCCGCGGCGTGTCTTTAAATACGCCACGGCATTGCGTTTTAAGTGACACGCCACGGCATCATTTATAACATGCCGCGGCGTGACTCGTATCATAACCCGCAGTAAAAATCCTAGTATGCCGCGGCGTGTCTTGAAATACGCCACGGCATTGCGTTTTTAGTAACACGCCACGGCATCATTTATAACAAGCCGCGGCGTGTATCGTATACTTAACCCTAACATCTCAGTTTTTCATTACGCCGTCGAACCCAAAAGCTCGCCTCTCAACCCCTTCGCCTTCGACCTCGCCCTCGACTCCTAACCCTTCGCCGTCGCTCCCGCCCTCGTCCTCGCTCTGGTCCTCGCCGTCACTCCCGCCCTCGCCGTCGCCGTCGCTCTCTTTCTCGCCGTCGATTCGCCGCAACACGCTTCTCGCCGTCGATTCGCCGCCGTCGCCTCTCAATGTTAGTATCGATTTCAAGCTTGATTTTTATAGCATTTTTTTCGTTTTTTTTATTATTCGAATCAATACTTGAAAATTGTTTGTATTAAGTTCATGGTATTGGTTTTGTGAGATGAAATTAGGTTTTGAAATTAGATTAGGTTTTGAAATTAGGTATTGGTTTTGTGAGATGAAATTAGGTTTTGAAATTAGATTTTGTAATTAGGTTTTGAAATTAATTGGGTATTGAATTTAGGTTTTGCGTATTGAAATTTAGTTTTGGGTATTGAAATTGCGTTTTAAAATTAGGTTTGCGTATTGAAATTGCGTTTTAAAAATTTGGATTAGTTTTGAAATTGCGTATTGAAATTCGGTTTTGAAATTAGTTTTGTAATAATTAGGTGTTAGGGAATTAAAATTAGTTATATTGATTAGTTTTTTTGCTTGAAATTAATAATTTAATATGTGACGTTATCTTTTTTATAGATTTCAATGGCACCCCAAAGAAAACGAGCACGTGGATATTTAGTGGTTCGATCCGGATCTGGGAGCCGAGCCCAGGTAGAGGTCCCAGAGGATCTACCAGTTGATCCACCACCGCCCGTTGAAATACCGAACTTCAACACCGAAGCGGCGAAGAAACGATTTCTACAAATTAGCACGCGGAAAATATGCCCAGAGCGGGGATTTGCCAAATTCCCGATTTCAGATATGGGTGAACTCGGCGAAGCTCTCAATGAGAGCATCATACAGCGCGGTTGGCAGAATTTCGTATTCCAACCAAAGATCAAGGCGAGGAGTGTGTTGGTGCACGAATTCTATGCAGCTCTTCCCGATGAGTCAGCAATCGGGTATGTCAGTGTTCGGGGTACTCGATTTGAGATCAATCCTCGAATCATTAATGAGTACCTTGGAACCCGAAATTTTACGGACGAGGAAAACGAGCACAACCACTTACACGACCAAGAGTTGAATCAAACGTTCTACGACGCCATAGCTGCGGCAATTGCTACGCCCGGAGCTAATTGGCACGAGAAGGGCGGAGAGGCACGGCTGGTCAAAAGTCAGCTGAATCGGAAAGCCAAAGTGTGGATGTACTTCTTTGGGAGCAACCTATACCCGCATTTGCACTTCACGGAGCTGCAGTTCGACTTTCTCAAGTTGATCTACGCCGGAGTTACGGGATTGAATATCGACGTCGGTTGTTTCATATTCTCCTACATGCGTGGCATGGTGTACGAGCAGTCGAAGAGCTCATTGGGCTTCCCGTTCCTTATCACAGCTCTCTGCATAAACGCCGGGGTAAGTATAGCTTCATTTGTGTATAAGTTTAGTTGTGAAATTCAGTTGTATCAATATTGATTTAATCTAACTTTGAAACTATCGTTTAGATCAAGGAGAATGAACTCGACATTCAGGTGCCGAATGGAAAGAAGATGGACGCGGATCCAGAGTTTGAAAGAACCCGAAGATGAGGAGCCAGCGATCGTACCTGAAAATCCGGTAAAATTATAGCTTCATTTGCTTAATTATTTATAATTGATTTTATATTAATCTAATCTCGCTTAAATTTCATGGTTCAGCATGTTGAGATACCGCCTGCTGCCGCCGCCCCCCCAATGCCTGAGCTTAACTACGATGCTCCGCCGATGAGAGCCTTCGTGGCTCACGGTGTTCGTAGTCTTCTGGAGTTCACTGCATATTGTAGGTCCTTCTGGCCGGGTACCTACCCAGGTTACAATCCTATCCCTAATCAATATTACATATGTATTGAAATATTTTTAATCAATAAATGCAATCTGTAAAATTTACCCAGGATTCCAGGCGCCAAATCAGTTTCCACCAATGCCGTGGCCAGCAGCATATCCTAATCAGTATCCGGCGCCGGCATTTGTTGACAGAAGCGGGAACGGCGAGGGCCAGAATGGCGGCGAGAACGTAGGCGGCGAGAACGGCGGCAACGAGAACCCCGAGAACCCAGCCAACCCCGCCAACCCCGAGATCCCCGAGAACGCCGCCAACCCCGCCAACCCCGAGAACCCCGCCAACCCCGATAACGCCGCCAACCCCGAGAACATCGAGATCCCCGACGAAATCAACAACGAGCACCCGGTCGAAGATTAGTATTTGTATATGTTTATTTTGTTTGAACAATTACTTACCATGTTTATTTTGTTTGAACAATTATTTAGTTAATATTACTATGTTTGTTTACTTTGAAAAATTATTTAGTTACTTTGAAAATTGCATTATTTTGAAAATAAAATTATCAACATTTTCATAGTTTATTGTACTTCGTTTTGTAAAATTAATAAGATAATTTAATTGTGTAAAATTGTGTTACAATTAATAAGATAATTAATAATTAAATTGTGTAAAATTACTTATCATGCCGCGGCCTTTAAATGAACCAGCCGTGGCATGATTCAAATTTACCAATATACCCTCTGGATTATGCAACGTGCTGCGGCATCATTAAAGAAGGCCTCGGCGAGTTGCATAATTCAGAGGGTATATTGATAAACATAAAAGATAAGTCGCGGTATTAAGTTACCCATGCCTTGGCATTGGCCGATGAAGCCTTGGCTTGGGTATACCGTGTTGCGGCATGTATGTTGTTTCAAATTATACAGAGAGCATGGTTTCTGTAAGTCTTTATATGCCGCGGCGTTACCATCTATATGTCGCGGCGTTGATTTAAAGGCCGAGGCATAGCTGTCAACATGCCGTGGCGTGACTTCGACTACGGTCATTACCGTTGTTCAATATATCATGCCACCGCATGGTGAACATCGTGCCGCGGCCAGTTTCATACTTCATTCATTTCAAAAATTATAAAAAAATACTTTTATAATGATAATATCACTCACAACAATTCAATATTATATTTAATACTTAAGAACTACAATAATTAAAATATATAGAATTATGTAAAATATATAGAATACAAATATGTAAGAATACAACGTTACATTTAATACTTTTATAACAACAAAATCACTTACAACAATTCAACATTACATTTATTACTTTTAAAACAACAAAATCACTTACAACAATTAAACATTACATTTAATACTTTTAAAACAATAAAATCACTTACAACAATTCAACATTACATTTATTACTTTTAAAACAACAAAATCACTCACAACAATTCAACATTACATTTAATACTTTTAAAACAACAAAATCACTCACAACAATTCAACATTATATTAATAAAACTACAACAATTAATATCATAATTCGTCATCAATACCTAAATCTCTACGACAACGATCGGCATGTCGACGTAAATGAGTCGTGCCTCGTTCAACGATTGCGAGAATCTATTGTACTTAGTTTTGTAAAATTAATAAGATAATTTAATTGTGTAAAATTGTGTTACAATTGATAAGATAATTAATAATTAAATTGTGTAAAATTACTTATCATGCCGCGGCCTTTAAATGAACCCGCCGTGGCATGATTTAAATTTACCAATATACCCTCTGGATTATGCAACGCGCCGCGGCATCATTAAAGAAGGCCTCGGCGAGTTGCATAATTCAGAGGGTATATTGATAAACATAAAAGATAAGTCGCGGCTTTAAGTTACCCATGCCTTGGCATTGGCCGATGAAGCCTTGGCTTGGGTAAACCGTGCCGCGGCATGTATGCTATTTCAAATTATACAGAGAGCATGGTTTCTGTAAGTCTTTATATGCCGCGGCGTTACCATCTATATGCCGCGGCGTTTCTTTAAAGGCCGAGGCATAGCTGTCAACATACCGTGGCGTGACTTCGACTACGGTCATTACCGTTGTTCAATATATCATGCCACGGCATGGTGAACATCGTGCCGCGGCCAGTTTTATACTTCATTCATTTCGAAAATTATAATAAAAAAATACTTTTATAATGATAATATCACTCACAACAATTCAATATTATATTTAATACTTAAGAACTACAGTAATTAAAATATATAGAATACAAATATGTAAGAATACAACATTACATTTAATACTTTTAAAACAACAAAATCACTTACAACAATTCAACATTACATTTATTACTTTTAAAACAACAAAATCACTTACAACAATTAAACATTACATTTAATACTTTTAAAACAACAAAATCACTTACTACAATTCAACATTACATTTATTACTTTTAAAACAACAAAATCACTCATAACAATTCAACATTACATTTAATACTTTTAAAACAACAAAATCACTCACAACAATTCAACATTATATTAATAAAACTACAACAATTAATATCATAATTCGTCATCAATACCTAAATCTCTACGACAACGATCGGCATGTCGACGTAAATGAGTCGTGCCTTGTTCAACGATTGCGAGAATCTCTTGTCGGCACCATTTGCATTTCGCATACCTATCTTGAGTTTGAGTCTCAACGTTCCATTTAAGCCTCATTTGAAAATCTGATTCCCATAGTGAAGACGGTGGCTTGCCACGCCCACGCCCACGCCCACGCCCCCTCGTCGGTCGCGGCCCACCGGCACGAGAGGTAGGCATCCGATTTAGAGTTGGATTCGGAGGCATTTCAAACTCCTCGGTGTCGTCGGAGGTATTTGGAACACTTTCAAAATCGGAGGAGATGACAATAGTATTATTGGAACTTGTTTCCATGGAAAAACTATCATCATCGGAGGAAAAGGAAGAGGAAAACACGTAAATGACCGGGTGATATTCCGATGACAAACCGAAACGAGACGGATGATCATCCATAACTAAGAAAAATGATGATATTTTTTAACCTAAGTATAAATTTGATGAAACATAGACTAAAATGTGAGCAAGTAGGTTTAAATGGAAGATTTATGTGAATTTTAACGTTTTTAACATTATTTTGACAAATATAGCCGTTTATTACCGTTGTGGGGTAATAATTCGGGTGAAAAAAAAACTAGCCGTTTTTTTGTCAGCGACAGTAAGCCGCGGCATGGATAAAAGATGCTGCGGCGTGTCAAGTTTGTACAACGGTTATTTCCGATGTGTGACATAGAGCCGTGGCTTCTGAACAATAGGCCGCGGCGTGTTTAATTAATTTGTACAATTTTTCCCTAAACTTAAACCCTAAACTTTAAACCCATAAACTTAAACTGTAATTATTATGTATGAATACAAATATGTAAGTATACATATGTGATTAATTATAAAATATATAGAATTATGAATACACATGTTTATATTATAAATACATGATCATCACTTAACAATTCCACATTACAAGTACCACATGTGAAAAGTACCACATTACAACACATTACAAGTACCACATTACAATACATTACAAGTACATTATGATAAGTACCACATTGCAACACATTACAAGTATCACATTACAACACATTACAAGTACATTATGATAAATGCCACATTACAACTCCATTACAATTTAAAGCTACATTTGTCACATAATTTTAACAAATACAATTAAAAAACGTAAAATACAAAATATTTAAAAACCATGCCTTCTACGACAATGCACGGCATGATCATGAAGAGGATAGATGTCTCTATCTGGGTAGGGAAGAACAAACAATAGTCCGCACCATTTGCATTTAGCGTGCTTATCTAAATTTTGAGTCGAGTTATTCCACCCATGCCTTATATGAAAATCGGTATCCCACGATGAAGAAAATTGAGATCCACCACTACCTCTTGTGTGGCTTGAACCAACGGAACGAGCGGTGCGAATCTGACATGGAGGCATTTCAGACTCTACTGTTTCTTCGAAATTTTGAACGCTTTCTTGAGAATTTGTTTCTGGGACTATAGTATCATTGGAGTTTATAATTTCTGGGACTTCCGAATCAGAGTTTGTTTCTGGGACCACAGTATCATCGGAATTTGTTTCTAAGACTATAGTATCATCTGATAGATTTACCTGGTGATCGTTGTCATAATCGGAAGAAGACGAAGAATAGGACGAAACAATAACGACTGGGACATTACCGATAGAAGACGGATGATCATCCATATTAATGATCAATTTTTGTAGTCAAGATATTTTGTGTGGGTTAAAATATAAGTTAACATGGTTGTATATATAGAACAAAGTTATGAATTTTAAGCTTTTTTAAACTATTTTCGCAAAAATAGCCGTTTTTACCCGTTGGAGGGTAATAATTTTAACCCTAGTAGCTAGTAAAAATATAGCCGTTTTTACGTCAGCGGGTACACGTCGCGGCGTATTACTGGAAGGCCGCGGCTCTTGTCAAAATCAGAGGGTATAATTGTAAATGAAAGCAATATGCCACGGCTTTATGTCACAAATGCCAAGGCATGAGCGAACAAAGCCTCGGCTTCCTGTACCCTTGCCGCGGCGTAAACAGAGAAAAATCTTCCCCGAGGGCAGATCAAATTTGATCGAGTAATCTTTGTCAGGTCATGCCGTGGCGTTACTGGGGTACGCCGCGGCGCGTTTCTAAAATTTTATCAGGCTATGCCGCGGCATATATAGGTATGCCGCGACTTTATGACGACGACGGCATTTATCAATGGTGGATATTCAACATGCCGCGGCGTAATTTACATCACGCCACGGCACTCGTCGCAGATCTGCCATTATTATTTTGTTTTCATACCCATTTACACCATAACTCCAAAAACCCTATTTTTTTTCTCCCTTAGGCGACTTTTCCATCGATTTCGAATTTGGGCTCGGTGCTTCATCACGAAAGAAAAAGGTATTTAATCTTCAAATTCTATATTTGCAATATGTCATTTAGGGAATGGATGACGAAAAATAGAATGAGCGATGATTACCGACATAGTGTTCAAGAATTTATGGATTTTGTGCGTTTAAACTTTGAAGAAGGAGATTTGATTAGGTGTCCTTGTCTTTTATGTGGAAATTTAGTTTCGAAATCTATGAAAGTAGTCAAATCGCATTTGTTAGAAATTGGTATTATGAGTTCCTATGATCATTGGTACTTTCATGGAGAAAAAATGCGTGGTAAAAGAGTCGATGATTTAGTTGAAGAAGAAGAAGACAAAGACGAAGCCGATGACATTGGTGGTTTGATGAATGATATCGACTATAATTTTGTGGGAAGACCGCAATTATTAGAGTCGATGGTGGGAGATTTCGAAGCGCCTTTGTATGATGGGAGTAACACAACGAAAATAGGGTTTTTGTTATCATTATTCCATTTAAAGGCGGCAGGAAGTTGGACAAATTCTAGCTTTACGCAATTGTTGTAACTCCTTCGTGAAACGTGGCCGGCCGGTAATAAAGTTCCGTCAGGAATATATGCGGCAAAGAAGACATTGGGCTTGTTAGGTTTAAAGTTTGAAAAGTTTCATGCATGTCCAAAAGATTGCGTACTGTATAGGAACGAGCATACAGAATTAAGTGAATGTCCAGTGTGCAATGAGTCAAGGTGGAAGACAGGAAAGGAGCCACATGACGGTATCAAAGGGGTTCCGCAGAAAGTATTATGGTACATTCCCCCATTCACCCGCCTCAAACGCATGTTTAACAATATTAATCACGCGGAGAACATGGTTTGGCACTCAAAAAATCAGAGTAATGATGGCATTTTAAGACACCCTTGTGATGGTTCACAGTGGAAAAGTTTTGATATTCGGTATCCGGAATTCAGCTCAGATCCTAGGAATTTGCGTCTCAGTTTGGCAACAGACGGGATGAATCCTTTTGGTAACATGAGTAGTCGCTATAGTGTTTGGCCGGTAATACTTTGCAACTACAATCTCCCTCCGAAGTTGTGTATGAAGAGGAAGTTCTTGATGTTGACTCTTTTAATTTCGGGACCGAGCCAACCAGGAAATGACATCGACGTCTACTTGGCACATTTGGTCGATGATCTAAAGATGATGTGGAATGAAGGAATTGAGATCAACGATGCTTACCGACGCGAAGTGTTCAAGTTGAAAGCAATGTTAATGTGGACAATCAACGACTTCCCGGCGTACGGAAACTTGTCTGGTTACTCGGTGAAATGTTCTATTGGTTGTCCAATCTGCATCAAAAATACATCTTCAATCCGGTTGAAACATGGGAAGAAAACAGTTTTTCTCGACCATAGGAGATTTTTACCGAGAGATCACCCGTACAGAAAGAAAGAAAAAAAGTTTAATGGGAAGCAAGAACATCGACCTCCTCCAAAAAATTTGAACGGTGAAGATGTCTATAAATTGATTTGTGAAGAGACTTATGAAGTGCTTGGAAAAAGAACGTCGAGTGGTAAGAGGAAGCAAAAGAAATTTGAAGATAGACCGTTCAAAAAAGTATCAATCTTCTACGAGCTCCCGTATTGGAAGATGCATTACGTTCGACATTGTTTGGACGTTTTGCACATTGAAAAAAATGTATGTGAAGCGATTGTTGGTACATTGCTTGACGATCCAAATAAAACAAAAGACGGGAAAAATTCTCGACAAGATCTTGTTGAATTGGGTATAAGACCGGATTTGCATCCTAAAATGGCTGGAAAGAAGACATTACTACCACCGGTTGTCCACACTTTATCAAGAACTGAGTGAAGGAAGCTTTGTGGATGGCTAAAGTTCCAGAAGGTCATTCTTCGAACTACAAGAGGTTTGTATCTATGAAGGATTTGAGACTTATCGGAATGAAGACTCACGATTGTCATATGTTGCTTCAACAAATACTGCCTCTTTCATTGCGAGGGTTTTTGCCAAAGGAAGTTCGATTCACAATTTCAAAGTTATGTAAATTTTTCAACAAAATTTGCTCCAAAACTATTAAGGTTCAAGATCTTGACGAGTTACAAGCGGACTTGGTAAAAACCCTATGTATGCTCGAGATGTTCTTTCCACCTTCATTTTTCGACATCATGATTCACTTAACCGTTCACCTAGTACGCGAAGTGAAGTTATGTGGACCTATATTTCTACGGTGGATGTATCCAAACGAACGGTATATGAAAGTCTTGAAAGGGTACGTGAAGAATTACAATCGACCAGAAGGGAGCATTGTCGAAGGATATATGGCAGAAGAGTCGGTTGAATTTTGTGTAGAGTATTTCCCGAGAACTCGGCCAATTGGTGTTCCCAAAATAGCCAAAGCGGAATCCAAAGGCTTATCTGCAGGTAATTATTATAATTTTTTATAAATAAATACGATGTTAATATTTAGATTACGTGTTGAATATAATATTTATTTTGATGTTTTTATGCACAGCAAATCCTTCAACTGTCAACCGAAAAGAATGGGAGCAAGCCGTTCTCCATATGTTGCACAATTTAGACGTCGTGGAACCCTTTATCGATGTGCATATGAATGAGTTAAGGTCTACTTATCCGAAAAAATCAAAAAATGAAAAATGGCTAAAAGAAGAGCACAACCGTACGTTTGCAAAGTGGATCGATGAATATTGTTATGCAAGAAGAAAGAATTTAGATGAGACACTATTGAAGATCTCTGGCGGGCCTTCACAAGTAGTTACCAGGTACACGTCATGGTACGTTAACGGGTACGCGTTTTACACAAGGGAAAGGGACGAAAAACACCCCATACAAAATAGTGGTGTTACATTCTTTGCGGAAGGAATCCATGTTGCGTCGGCCAAGGATAAAAATCCACAACAAGCTTTTATGAGCTATTTTTGCTATGTAGAAGATATTTGGGAGCTTGATTATTGTGGTTTGCGAGTTGGATTGTTTAAGTGCAAATGGGCGGACAACAACCACGTCAAAGTTGACAATGATGGAGTTACAGTTGTTGACTTTAGACGGATGAGTTATGCCAATGATTCATTCATGTTCGCATCCCAAGCATCTCAAGTGTTTTATGTCTCGGACCCAGTCGATCAAGAATTATCTCTCGTCGTGCATGTGAATGCGAGAAATGTAGAAGAATCGAATGAAGAAGTTGAAGACTTGAAGACGTTGATGTTGATGATGATGATGATGTTTCGTTTTTGCTACGTCGAGATATCCCGGCATTGGAAATTGATTGAATAATAATTTAATTGTAATAATGTTATATTTCGATCTTGTTTTTCATGTATGAACAATTAGTTATCATGTTTATTTAATTGGAAATTGATTGAACAATTGTTTTTCAATTAGTTATCTTTAAAAAATTTACAGTTTGGAAATTGATTGAACAATTATTTTTCAATTAGTTATCTTTAAAAATTTTACAGTTTGGAAATTGATTGAACAATTGTTTTTATAAATAAGTTTGTCAAATACATATAAATTTCCATTTTACAGTTAAATCCGCGGCCTTTGAATAACGTGCCGCGGCGCGTTTCATACGGGATAAAAATGCCGCGGCGTTTAATATACAGGCCGCGGCTAGTTGCATAGAGCAAAATGTATATTGGTAAATTCAAAGGAAAGCCGCGGCTTATGTATGCCGACGCCTTGGCATAAGTACATGAAGCCTCGGCGTGCTTCGGTCGTGCCGCGGCATATATAGCATACAAATTTTACACAGAGCATGCATTCTGCAAGCCAAATCTTGTCGTGGCTTACTCAAGATAGGCCGTGGCATTATCGGAAGGCCGAGGCGTATGTTTACCAAGCCGCGGCATATATAGGCAAAAAATCTACACAGAAACCAAACCAAAATTTTACGTGTGCGTTGTATCAGGTTATGCCGTGGCCTATCTAAGAAATGTCGCGGCGTACGCATACGAGCCTCGGCTCCTTGATTTCGTGCCGTGGCGTATTTACATCCCAAAATTTTACAGAGTCTATGTTATTTCGAACCTTAACGTGCCGCGGCTTATTGATGCCACGCCATGGCGTGTTTTTTCCATGTAGTACTACGCCGCGGCGTCTGAAGTATATGTGCCGCGGCGCGTTTCATACGGGATAAAAATACCACGGCGAGTTGCATAGAGCAGAATGTATATAGGTAAATTCAAAGGAAAGCCGCGGCTTATGTACACCGACGCCTTGGCATAAGTACCTGAAGCCTCGGCGTGCTTCGGTAGTGCCGCGGCATAAGTTGCATACAAATTATACAGAGAGCATGCATTCTGCAAGTCAAATCTTGCCGCGGCGTACTCAAGGTAGGCCGTGGCATGACAGGAAGGCCGAGGCGTATAGTTATAAAGCCGCGGCATATATAGGCAAAAAAACTAGCATTGTATAAGGTTATACCGCGGCCTATCTAAGAGATGCCACGGCGTACACGTACGAGCCTCGGCTCCTTGATTTCGTGCCGTGGCGTATTTACATCCCAAAATTTTACAGAGTCTCTGTTATTTCGAACCTTAACGTGCCGCGGCTTATTTACTCCACGCCGTGGCGTGTTTTATTCCACGTAGGACTACGCTGCGGCGTCTGAAGTATAGGCCGCGGCATGTATCGGGATTTTCAGACAACGGTTACGTTTTTCCATCGTCCAAAGTCATTTTTGAAATTTTTTATTCGATTTTAACCTCATTTCCCTCCATCTCTCTCATATTTCAGCCCTATTCTTTCCCTCCTTTTCCTCCTTCTCCTTCTCTTCTCTCTTCTTTCTTCCTATCTTCCTCTCTTCTCTCTTTCTCTCTTCTATTTTCTCCCATCATATCGCCATCGCCGTGCTCCGCCGCCGACGCCGACGTCGCCATTGCCGTGCCCTAACTCCGTTGAGGTGTGCTTCATTTTGTTCCTTCAACAAGCTAAGTCCTACCCCGTGCCCTAACTCCGAGTTATTGATTCTAACAAGGTTAGAATCCTATCCCTAATCAATATTACATATGTATTGCATTTTGTTAATGTTTGCCATGAAATGTTTTTATGCTTTTATTGTCTTGAATGTTTGCCATGAAATTGTATTTGTTGTCTTGAGTTATTTGATGTTTATGAATTTTTGGAAACGAGTCAAATATATATTTACGAAAGCTAGCTACTACGTCAATATGTCAGAACGAGAAGTAACTAGGCCATCAACCGATCGAGAAGAAACGTCATCATCCGATGAAGAAGAAACTACGCCCGGTTAGTAGTATTGTTATTTTGTTTAAGGTCTTGTAATTCATTGAATATATCTAGTATTTAAAATTGATAATTTATTACTTTAATTGTTTCCGGTTCTTAACAAAGTTGATGAAGTAGCAAAATGTAGAAGAAAACTTAAAGGAGAAGGAAAAAGAAAAGTGAATCTCATGAAAAGAATCACTATCTTAAAGCATAAGGGGGAAAAATACTTATGAGATTTGATGGGAAAAAACAACCGGATGGAAGAGATGGTGATCTTTTAGCTTGTTGGATTGGTGTTCTTGCTCGGGAATTTGTTCCAATAACTATATGTGATTGGAGAATGAAGAGCTTAAAAAAGGTGAAACAACGGATATGGAATGAAATCCAACAAGCATTTGTTATTCCGGACGAGTACAAGCGTATGTGTTTATCTAGTGCCGGGGAATCGGCAAGATACTTCCGGTATGATCTCTTTACCCTATTCAAAAAAGATCCGAATGATAAAAGAATCTTTGAGCGACCGGATATTGTTAAGAAGTATTACACGAGCATCACGGACGAACATTGGAAGGAGTTTGTTAATATTAGATTAAGTGATGAGTTCAAAGAAGTCTCGGATCAAAACAAAGCTAATAGGGCTCTCGTTGAGTACCCCTCTAGATCGGGTCGAAACGGATATCGGAAGCTCGATCAAATGCTAGTAAGAGTTTTAATTTCATATTTTAAATTTAATCTATTGTCTATAATTGAATAACATTTTCTTTTGTTTCGTAGTATGAACAAAATGGCGTATGGGCGACAAATTCGGAACTTTGGATTGAAATGAGGCATAATGAGGATGGTTCATTAAAGGATCCAAATCTAGAGCCTATTGTGAATAAAATAGTAAGTGCAATGAGTTTATGTTATATAGTTATATATAAATTATCTTGATGTTATTTGTATATTATTGACTTAAATATTTGTAATAATTCATTTTGTTATTAGATTGAATGTACCACTCAAGTGGTGGACGACGATGAGGAAGACGATATTTTGACAAGAGCTTTGGGGAAGAAAGAACATCCCGGACGAGTTCGGGGACAATCCAAATACGTCTCAAAGCGAGCATGTTCCAAACAAGCCAAAGACTCAACGAATCCCCTCGTTCAAAGTCTCCTAGCCGAAATTAAAGATATGAAAGTCAAGTCGGAAGCGAGAGATGCGGCTTTCGAGGAATGGAAGGCTAAAGTGGAACAAATGATCCAAGGATCATCTTCAAGAAATCTTCAAGGTAGTAATGAACCACTTGATGCGCATAGTCCGGTAAGTCAACCTCTTGCTCCTTTAGCACCGATTGAATTGAATTTTAATGACGATCGTACTCCCGCAACAAAGGCTAAGGGCAAAGATTTTATTTCGAAAAGACCGAGTCTAGGGAGTAACGAGCCTTGTGATGTGCAAAGTTCGGGAAGGCCACCGTTTACTCCCGTAGCGCCGGTTTATGTGCAACTTGATGAAGGTCAAATTCCCGCGAAAAAGGCTAAGCGTAAAGGGTTCCTTTCGAAAGGACCGAATAAAGGGAATATCAAATCTTTTAATGTGCAAACGTTCAAATTCTCGCTAAAAAGGCAAAGAGCTCGCCTTTGGTTTCAAAAGGACCTATTGTAGGTATTGGCGGAACTTCCGCGATTGATCCGGCGTCGTCTATTCCAAATACGCCCATTTCATTTAATGATGGTGTTGATTGTCTCCTTTTTTTGGAGGGAATCGTTGAGCACGTCGCAACCGGGAAGGTGTTCCTAAAAAATGGAGAGGTTGGCGACAAAATTCACAACATACCGTTGGATAGAGATCATCGTCGGGTGTTAGTAGAAGTTTCGATGTCTAAAGACCCTATTCCTCTCCCGGTATCGGTTCAATGGATCGAAACCATTGATGACGCGGTGGGGACCTTTGTGCCTTGGCCAGTGTCCCTTATTGAAGAATTAAACTCCAAAGGTAATCAAGCTCCCAAACCTAAGCCCAAAAATATAGCCAAAAGTTCGTATTACAATGAAGTGGCACAAAAGATTAACTTGAACTTTGTTCATCCCGGATTGAGAGCTTTAGCGTCTTATGCAAACGACTATATGCTTGCAAAGGGAAAGAAAATAGTAGTTGAGCTTCATAAAAGTTTGTGTGATTTCACTCTGTTGTTGAATTTCGATGATACACGTGAATTTCTCTTCTCTCAAGACTTGACCGTACTATGGATAATGATTTGTCAAAGGTATGTTTCCATTTTCATTTGCGATTTCTTAATTATTAAATATATGATTTATTGATTCATTTGTTATACATTAATTATTGTTATTTTTATTTGTAGTTATTTGCTAGAAAATCACCTTCGCAATCCGGACACTTACGGTTTTCTTCCGCCATATGAAGACATCGGGTTCAACACAAAACTAGGAGATGCTAAGAAAAATGCATTAAAACTTGATGTTGATCGCTACTACAAACTTATACAAAATTGCAAGAATGGCAAAAGATGGTTAATGCCTTACAATAGTCGTCACCATTGGATTCTTCTTGTTTTTAACCCTTGGAAGGCTACCGTAGCAAAGTTTGATTCTCTCCCCAATTCAAGCGGTTTAAATAACCACTTAGAGCAATTTTTTCAAGAGTACGTATTCTAAAATATAATCATTTTTATGTTTATGGATGATATCTTTTTAACTCAAGTTATTTGAATTCTTTAATTTTTTTTTGTAGTATTGAAGACATATTCAAGGTTAATCATGACACCGGCCTCATGTCCCAATCGTTGATAAAATCGGTGAATTCAAAAGGATGTCCGAAACAACCGGGAAATCATGAATGCGGATACTACGTCATGAAGTTCATGCACGACGTTGTGAGAAATGGTATGAATTTTGTTGATAGCAAACTTAATTATAGTTTAAGCGAAATAGATAGATTGAATGTAGATTTAGGTATGTATGTGCTATCAAAGTTTGCTAACTATGACGATGAAGATTAGAACATATTTTGGATTTAATTGTTTATATTGTTTATATGTTTTGTATGTATCGATGATATAATCTTTAACCGATGATATTTTAGTGTATTAATATTTTGTATTAATGCTTTTAATTAAAAAAATTTATTTATATTTTATTTAATAAAATATCAATTATTAATTACAGGTTCTATCGGTAATAGAAAGAGGATACAAAGCTACCGGGCGAATTTTTCAAAAAATCGCCCGGTTTTTTATATTTTTTTAGTGTCGCATTTTCAACAACGCTAAAAACCGTCGCCCAAAACAAGTAAAAACCATTCCGGAATACAGTTTATGCCGCGGCTTGATGTCAACACGCCGCGGCTTTATAATACGTACGATGGTTAAATCCGTCGTTGGCAATAGCATAACGCCGCGGCTTTCATGACACAATGCCGCGGCATACATCCTAACCACGCTGCGGCATGTATTTACAAGCCGAGGCTTATTTTATACATTTCGAAAAAAACACGCCGCGGCGTGGTTAGGTCATGCCGAGGCGTTTGAAAGTGATGAAATGCCTAAAATAAGCCCTCGGCTTGTAAATACATGCCGCAGCGTGGTTAGGTCATGTCGTGGCGTCAATCCACAACGCCGCGGCGTGTTTATGTCTTAGACATCAAAACCAACTACGGAAATATAACGTTGTTCATTCGTTTCTAGCCGCGGCCTGTTTGATTTAACGCCGCGGCGTGTTTGCGTTCGAAGCCGTGGCGTCAATCCACAAAGCCGCGGCGTGTTGATGTCTCTGACATCAAAACCAACTACGGAAATATTACGTTGTTCATTCATTTCTAGCCGCGGCCTGTTTTATTTCACGCCGCGGCGTGTTAGGTTTCGAACCACGGAAAATTCCGTTGTTCATTCGTTTCTAGCCGCGGCCTGTTTGATTTAACGCTGCGGCGTGTTCGCGTTCGAACCACAGAAAATTCCGTTGTAGGAACTTATTCTCAACCATGGAAATTTTTCCGTGGTTGGAACTTGCTACCATGTTGGATTCTACCATGGTTAAGAACCATGGTTGAAAATTTTCAACCATGGTTTTTAACCATGGTTGAAACCCGGATTTGTAGTAGTGGAAGAAGATAGCGGCCAAGTGGAAAACGTGTGCTAAAGATTGCCTGAAGATAGGATCGCGCCCTAGAGTTAGATTTCGACTAGGATTAGGATTATCTTAGCCTTGCCTATTTAACGAGCCATGTTGGCCGAGTTTATTCATTCCATTCATTCCGTTTATTCTCTAGATTAGTTGAGGCTTAGAGTTAAGTCTTTCTAGGAATAAGTCTTAGATATTCGAGTACGGGCCGTGCACGAGTTAAGGTGCCGAGTCAGCAGAGTCTGTAATCCTTTTGAGTATTAATAAAGCTTAAGGTTGAGGTGTGCCTCGTATATGATTGTCTTGAGTGATTAAAATACTTGGTGAGAGTGAGTGAATCCAATTGAGGAAGGGCCTCGGTTGTTAAGGCTGATCGGATTCGGGGGAATTCGACGCCGCATAGGGAATGTTGTTTAGAAAAGGATAACGGAAAAATTAACCTTGTGACACGAGAATCAATGCCAATCAACTTGATTATTGAGAATCATGATGTTTTTGAGAACTTTGTAGAGTTTTTTATAATTTTTTTCTCTAACAGTTTAAACTTATTTGTTCTGGGACTCCCAATGGTGAGTAATTACGAGAATCCTAATAATTAATGCCAATATCCCAATATCACACTTTTTAAATTTGGCAATTTTACGTTTTTATTACGGTTTATTTACACATTTAGATTTGTTATTTGTTTCACATCTTTATCATTATGTGTTGCCGTTTTTACACTTATGAATTAGGTTTCGATTGTATTTAGGATAGTTTCTCTTTTTTTTTTTCGGGAACCTTAGACTACATATTTGCATGAGGTGTTCTGTAATTTTCAATTGATAATGAAATGAAAAATTGAGAGATTTAAGAGTTTTCCCCTAATTCAAGCCTTGTTAATGCCTGAGATCCGGTATTGTGCGCAATACAATGGTGATTGGATGCCATGAATCTAACATTTGTACACGAATCAATAGGTAAAGTAAGATGTTTGATTGGATATCGTGCGTGAATCAACGATTGAATTTGACTATCCCGATAACATTATCTATCCTAGTTTGACTTTATATTGGTTTTTGATATTTCTATTTGTCCCCATATCAACTCCTTAATAGACTATTTATATGAGTGTTAATGCTCGAAAATGGATTAACCTGGCCACGGTTCGAGCCTAGGGCCAGACCTTGTGGTCGCGTGGGTAGTCGGGATGGAGCTAATAAGAGTTAACTAGAGTTCGTCCAAGATGGAGGTGAATCCTTCATCCTGGATAAGCCTGTGCGCTGTCTCTGACGATCCTCGATGTGTTTTTCGTTCCTCGGTGGCGTTTCAGCAGTGAAAAGAGGGCCAGGAAAAAATAAAATATTGATGACGCACCCCATCAACTATAACAAAGGTACTACGTACCCCTTTGTAGTCAAGAAGGATCATGTCATCACGTAGTTCATCGTTAGTGGCAAATGGAGGAATTACGATGTGGTTTATATCGTCGTTGGAGCCGTTAATGGCAGTCATGGGTGACCGTCGCAGATGGTAAAGGTATTACCGGCGAGGATTCCTTAAGTGGCGGCGCAGGGATGATCATCGCGAATTCGATGGCGAGGGTATTACTGGCGAGGCAACGAAGTGTTGGACATATTCTTTATATGCCCTCTATTCAGATTCTAATCCCGCTTGTATAATATTATGGTCATTTTCCTACAAATGAATGGTTCTTATTAATGTTAATCTTATGTAGTTATCTGCGGATTATAAATATACATATCAAATTGAATGTTTGATCCTTAGTTCTTTAACTTTGCATGTTAAGTCATCACTCTGGGTCTATGTGAGAAAGTTTGACTAACATAAATAAAGAACTTAAAATTTGGTCCATAGTCTAGATCGAAAGTGGGAACTTATGATCGGGAACGACTATTGGTGAACTTAATATATCACATACATGTGGTAACCTATTACCGGGTCATAGTGTTATCCATGCACTGTTAAGTTCATCAGGTATGAAGTGTCTTCATACTGGATAGGGAGAAACTTATATCCGAGATCACCATTTAAGTTCGTCACTGATGAAAGTACGATAAGGTCGCTATGATGATCAGATGAAATCGGTGGATGTCCTGAGGTAATATGAGTTTGTGCGATTCAACTTAAACGATCTTTGATTTAATCATTTCAGTTTTCAATTGAGTATTCCCAACACTTTTATTTTAGGATCGGAAGGTTGACCGTGAAAAACTGCATATTATAGATATGGATAATAACTTTATGATTTCCTTATTATGATTTGTGGGAAGCGAATAAGTACTCATGCACAACTTACGGCTTCTTAACCCGATAAGTGAGTACTTTGCAATAATCATAGATTAAGGTAGTGTCGTCAAAAGGGCAGAACGGTAATAATAAATTTACCATTTTGATGAGAATCATAATAATACGAAAACCGAAATTCATGAAATCTGATTGTATCAATGGACGCCTATGGTCAGGAAGATAAATCTAAACACACTTGAGAGTTCAGCTTCGCGCCATAGTGGAGTGTTACCGAAGTTGGTGAAAGTTCTACACTTTCACCATATCTCGGGTGTGTTGTCCATTTGTCCCCTTTGTAGTTCCACAAGGATGAAACCGCAATTATGTATAATATATTAATTAAACATTGAATAGATCCAATCAAGAGTGATTGGTGATTGTTTTCACGAATTCAATGATTAACCTAAAAGTGGCAAAAGTATCAAAGTTTTGGTACTGGCCGGGAATGTGAAAATTGATAATTGAATTTGATCCCTGGATGATTATAGGATTATGGGAAATCAAATTATGTGAATATATCATTTTGAATCGTGCAATTCTGATGTACGGTTTGAGATTTATGGTCAAAATAGTTTTTCAGGTAAGGCCGAAATAGTCATTGTTTTTACCTGCGAATTTGAGAGAAAATTAAATATTGGAATTAATTCCTAGAATATTTAATTAGGAAAATAATTATAATGATATTCGAATTATGGTTATGCGATTTTTGTTTTAAATCTTGAAAATAATATAAGATTTGATTTATTAAATTTTATATGATATTTTCTGAAAAGATTTGTTTTGGATTTATTCTTTATTTGATTTAGTCATTAAATCAAATCTTTGAGTGAATATCTTCAAATTGGTTGAGAGAATTTCTTAAAAGTGGTTGGGTCAGTTACCTATAAATAGGGGACCCCTGGAACCCTAAATCACACACAACACATCCATCAGACTTCAGAAAATCACCTTTCTCTCTGGCTCTCTCAGTTCCTGCGACGTAATCCCGGAGAATACATCGGAAGACAATTGGGAGCTATCTTCTCACAGAAAATCGCAAAGAGCATGTGGATTGGAGGCACGGAGTTCTTGAAGATCAGATAACGCAGACAGAATCGTCGAAGGTGTTAGGTAAGCGTTCTTGTGTTTATCGATTTTGATATTATTCACTCTTACTCGTGGCTCAATCAAATTAGTTAGTAACGTGTAAAGAAAATTAAGAAAATTATTTTATCAAGATCGGGCAAATTAATTTTTGTTTTATGTATAACCGGATGAGGTAATGTGGATTATTGGTGTGGGACTCTAATTCTCGTTAAAATATTTTTAAAAGGTTACCCCACGCGTCATACATAATAAACAAGAATTTCTTATGGGGATTCATTGAGAATCATATCCCAGGGAATCGGCATCATAGCGGTATCGATCCCAATAATCGATATCAGAACCAGATGCAAAATTCCAGCAATTGGTATCAGAGCTAGATGTCGACTCCAACACGAAGGATGTAAAGAGCCGACTAAGACCAGGCCGGATTGAGGTAAAACTCTGATCCTTGGCGAGCATCGGAACGACAATTGTCTAGAATACTATGTCCGTGTCGAGTAAGGACTCAAGAATGGTCGCCTGACGAGGACCCTTGATGAACAAGTCCCTCGCTTCCCGTACGTAAGGGGAAGTAGATTTCTTTTAGCTAGCGAGAGAGAGAGAGAGAGAGAGAGAGAGAGAGAGAGAGAGAGAGAGAGAGAGAGAGAGAGAGAGAGAGAGAGAGAGAGCTTTTGGTCGAATTTTCGGTTGTCCTCTAGGGAGAGAATTGTGTGTGAAATGGTGAAATGAAGACTTCCATTTATAAGGGAAAAGTGTAACCACTTTCCTATCTTTTAGGGGGAGGAAGGGGAAAATTCCCTTAATGTCCTCACCAAATTACCCTTCCCTTGGATGTTCGTGGGGCTCCCTTGCAACGCGGGATGGTCGTCAGCGAGCGTAGTTTGTACATCGTCACTGAGTCCTTTGAGATTGCGTGAGCGTGTCTGTCGGGTTCTAAAGGCGTATGTCGCGGTAAGCTTGAATTGTCTTGTTGCTTGTATTTGTCTTGAATTTATGTCTTGTCAAGTCCTGTAAGGGAGAGGTTGCACGTTGTCGGTGGGGGCTTGCCATGCCAAAGACCTTGACGTTGACTTGGTCCAAGGTGGTCGCCGTCGCCAGAGGAGCTTTCCTAGGACAGGGGGTCGCCATTGACTAATTCAACGGGAGGTCTCCCTCGCTAGAGGGGCTTGTCTGAGAGGGTCACCTCGAGGGCTCACCTTGTCGAGACGGTCACCTAGAGAGCTCGCCTCGCCGAGAGGGTCGTCGATGATTTCGGTGGTCGCCATATCTGATATCGCGAGGAACCTTCTAAGGTCAACGTTACATCGCCGAGGGCCTTATAGGGTCGCCCGCTAGCACGCCGGATAGTCGGGTCTCTTTCCGGGTCGTCTCGGGGGTTCTTTAAGGTTTGTCTTCGACTTTCGGACTCCAACTTTTGGGGATTTGTTTTCGGGGCTTCGTGGAATGGGCTCAGACTTGAATTGATAGGCTTTGACTTTAGTTGATGGAGTTAGACTTTTGCCATTGAAGCTAATATTTTTAATAAGTTGAAAAATACCATAACAATGAGTATCAGAAGATTGATTTTAATTAGACTCAAGACCTATACAAAATATAAGGAAAATTGCCCAATTACATATAAAGTCTGCTACTCTAAGTGTTACTCTAGACTGTAGTTTCTATTCAGACTCAATAAAATATGTTACAACCCTGCTTATCACAGTGATAAACACGTGCATTTTTTTTATTTTTAATTCCATACTAAAAGATACTTGTTGAGGGGCTTGCGGTGGAGGGAAAGTTTGTAGATTCAGTAAAGGCAACGGCTATTAGCTTATATTTATCTTTCAGAATTTAATATGTCGCGTTAATTATTGCACCGTAGTCCACTATGTTTAATATTTAGCGTGAATTATTGCACCAAATTCCACTATGCCATGACCATCTTTGATGGTCCAATGAACGGAAAGCGAATATATTTCAACGTACACAAACTAACATAAATATAAATATAGATAGGCCCGGTCTGAGATCAGTATTAAGTTTATCAAATTTTAGTACTTTTGCCGATATCAAATATTTCTGTTTGTATTTCGCTCGTTTGCTTTGTTTGTCGTTTTTGTAGGTACAGCCATAACATAAATGATTTGTCGTTTATCTTCTTCTTGTAGTTCTTGTTCTAACGATTAACAAATCGATCGTCAAGCTATTTTATAAAGCTTCTTATGAGGTCCCCTTTGTTAATCAGTTAGTTAATTAAGGTTGACATATATCTATATATATATTGTCAAGCCTCAGTCTGTAGACAATTAATTGATTAGTTCATCAATAAAATTCAGTCTTCTTCTTCATTTTCTCTCTGAAAGAAACTCTGTTTCTTGAAATGGTATCAGAGCCACTTACGTGATTCCGCCATTGAAGACCAATCTTGAAGGTCATCGTCTTCACCGATTCAATATCCTCTCATCGCTTCAATCATGGGAGATGAATCAAAGAAGATCGCAGTAGCTCAAGCCAGCTCGGAGAAAGCTCCGATCGACGATCCTCTGAGCGAGTACTACCTCCATCACTCAGACGGTACAGGTGCGATCCTTGTTTCACAAGTTCTCACCGGAGATAACTACTCTTCATGGTCCAGATCTGTCTTGATCGCTCTTTCGGTCAAGAACAAGGTCGGATTCATCGACGGATCGATACCAAAGCCTGAGAGTGAGGATCAACGCCTGGTGAATTCATGGATCAGGAATAACAACATCGTTGTCTCCTGGTTACTCAACTCTGTATCGAAGGAGATCGCGAAATCCATCCTCTTCGGTGACACAGCATCAGAAATTTGGAAAGATCTCAAAGAAAGATTTCGTCAGAGCAACGGACCACGTATCTTTGAGCTCAGGCGAGATCTGGCGAACCTTCAACAAGGTCAGGACTCTGTGTCAACCTTCTTTACAAAATTAAAATCAATTTGGGAGGAATTGAATGATTTCAAACCTCAGTGCAAATCAAAATCATGTACTGAGTTCTATGAAATGGAATACGGAATGAAATTTCTCATGGGTCTGAATGACTCATTCGCTGCTCTGAGAGGCCAGCTCCTTCTCATTGAGCCCATTCCACCAATCAACAAGATTTTTTCCTTATGTCTTCAAGAAGAGAAGCAAAGGTCTGTAGGATCCGACTCCGTTATGATCAACCCAGCCAGAGATATGGCAATGCTTACAAGAGAGGAATCAGGTCGAAGGAAGCCTTTCAAGCCAAAGGATAGACCATTTTGTACTCACTGTAAGATGGTCGGACACACCATAGAGAAGTGTTACAAGATACACGGGTATCCACCCGGAATCCAGTCAAGATTTCGAGCTCAGAGCAACTTTGTTGACACAAAGAGTGTGAAGATTGAAGAAGGAAATGTTGTGGCAGATGATCTCACTGAAGCTACTTGTCAGAGGTTGATTGATCTGCTCTCAGACCGCATGAAGAGCACGGGAAAAGCAGCAAGCTCAAGCGGAGCAGTGAATCTCGCAACATTCACCACAGGTTCTTTGAATTATATGCGGGCTATTAACAGTAGGATTAATCTTTTAAATGCTTGGATTATCGATTCGGGTGCTACGAAGCATATATGCAATTGTAGGACTCAGTTCATTAATCTTAAGAAACTGATCAATTCCACTGTTACATTACCTAATGAAGAAATCATACCCGTTTATTATTTTGGTGATGTTAAGATTAATTCCCTCATTACATTGCGTGATGTTCTGTTTATTCCCAGCTTCAAATTTAGTTTATTATCTGTAAAAACTCTGACCACTCATATGAAGGGTCAAGTAAGCTTCACTGACAATCTTTGTGTCATACAGGATCACTTGATGAGGAGGATGATTGGCAGGGGTAATGTTAGGGATGATTTGTACATTCTTGATTGTAATGAACCAGAAAATTTACTTTCTAGTAGTTGCAATAAGGTCTCGGCTAGCCTGTGGCATTCTAGATTAGGCCATCCTTCTTCTAAAGCCATGGCTCCCTTGAGGGGTATTTTGGACTTTTCTGAAGATTATCAGGATGAACCTTGCTGTATTTGTCCCATGGCTAAGCAAAGAAGACAACCTTTTCATTCTCAAAATAACATTTGTGATGATGCCTTGGAATTAATTCATTGTGATGTATGGGGTCCTTTTCATGTTGAATCCTATAATGGTTTTAAATATTTTTTAACTTTGGTTGATGATCACACAAGGTTTACTTGGACATATTTGATGAGTAATAAATCTGATGTCCATAGTATTATGCCTCGTTTTACTGCCATGGTTGAAAGGCAATTCGCTAGGAAAATTAAGAATTTTAAATCCGACAATGCACGAGAGTTGATTTTTGCAGATTACTTCTCAAAGTTAGGGATCTTGCATCAGTTTTCGTGTGTAGAGACCCCTCAACAGAACTCGGTAGCAGAAAGAAAGCATCAGCACCTCCTCAATGTGGCCCGAGCTCTTTATTTTCAAAGCAAGGTACCACAAAAATTCTGGTCTGAATGCCTTCTCACTGCAACTTTCTTGATAAACAGAACTCCCACTCTTGTCCTTCAAAACAAATCTCCTTATGAGCAGCTATTTAAGAAGCAGTTCAATTACAATTTTTTGAAGAATTTCGGATGTTTGGCCTTTGCCTCTACTCTTCGGGCTCATAGAACTAAGTTTGATCCCCGAGCTAGAAAATGCATTTTTATTGGTTATGCACAGGGATATAGAGGATATAAAATGTATGACTTATCTGACAATTCTGTTTTTATCTCCCGTGATGTTGTTTTCCATGAAAATGTTTTTCCTTTTTATAAGAATGATTCCTCTATAGCAAGCATGGATCCTTTTGCACACTTTGTTCTACCCTCCACTGTGCATGATGATTATGATCCTGGTGTCACCAATACGAATGATCTGAATACTTTGCCTAATACTGATGTCACTGATGTAAATGACATCTCTGTCCTTGACAATGAAACACAATCTCCGGACCCTGCTTCAGATGTTACACCTGATATACGCCGTTCTCGCAGGGAATCCAAACAGCCCGAGTATCTAAAAGATTATCATTGTGGGCTGGCTAAGGATTCCCGACTAACATCTCCTCATGATATTTCTACTGTTTTGTCGTATCAAAATCTATCTCAAAATTATAAAAATTTTGTCTTGGCCTGCTCGATTGATGTTGAGCCACAATCTTTTCATCACGCTAACACCTTTCAACATTGGAGAGATGCCATGAAGGAGGAATTAGATGCCATGATCTCTAATAAGACATGGACTGTTTTACCATTACCCGATGGTAAGAAAGCAATAGGTTGTCGTTGGGTTTATAAAAATAAATTCAACTCCGATGGAAGCCTGCTTAGACGTAAAGCTAGATTGGTAGCTAAGGGTTACAATCAAAGGGAAGGTATTGACTACATGGACACCTTTTCCCCCGTTGTTAAATTAGTTACTGTCAAACTTTTGTTAGCTCTTGCAGCCTCTCGTAACTGGAAATTAGCTCAACTTGACATCAACAATGCTTTCCTGAACGGTGATCTCAACGGAGAAGTATTCATGAAACTTCCACAAGGATTTTGCCCCCAGGTCAATACTAATGATTCCTCTCCACTTGTTTGTAAATTGCATAAGTCTATATATGGTTTAAAACAAGCGTCTAGGCAATGGAACATTAAGTTCACGTCAGAGATTACAAAGCTGGGTTTTCAACAGTCCAAAAGTGACTACTCTCTCTTCACAAAGGGATTTGGTAGTAACTTCATCACTCTCCTACTATATGTTGACGATATTATCATTTGTGGCCCGGATTCTAATATAATTAATTCTCTTAAAGAGCAGTTATCACGTTGTTTCAAACTCAAGGACTTAGGAACCTTAAAATATTTCCTCGGCCTTGAGGTTGCTCGATCTGCAAAGGGTATAAATGTCTCTCAGAGATTATACACCTTGCAACTTCTCACTGACTTTGACTTTCTTCACTGTAAACCAGTCAAAACCCCCATGGAATGTAATCTTTCTCTTAGTTCAGGCGATGGGAACATACTGGATGATCCAACTCCCTATAGACGCCTCATCGGACGGCTTCTTTACCTGACTATAACTAGACCCGATATTACTTTTACTGTTAATTCTCTTAGTCAGTTTCTTGCAGCTCCACGTGATTCTCATCTAAAGGCAGCACATAGACTCTTACGTTACTTAAAGGGACAACCAGGCTTAGGACTCTTTTACCCTTCGATCTCTGTCAGTAAAGGAGTTAAAGCCTATTCTGATGCAGATTGGGGAACCTGCCCGGACTCAAGAAAATCCATAACAGGTTTTTGCATCTTTTATAATGATAGCTTAATATCCTGGAAATCTAAGAAACAAACAACCGTTTCTAGGTCTTCCGCTGAATCGGAATATAGGGCTTTAGCCTCCACTTCTGCTGAAATTGTTTGGTTAACTCAAATTCTTTCTGAATTACGTATTGAGCCTTTACCTACTCCTGTTATATATTGTGACAATCAGTCCGCTATACACATAGCAAATAATCCTACTTTTCATGAAAGAACTAAACATATAGAGATCGATTGTCACTATACTCGGGATTTGATCAAGGCACAAAAATTAAAACTTTTGCCGGTTCGAACTTTTTCTCAGCTTGCTGATATTTTTACAAAGCCTTTATCAAGTACTGTTCTGATACCTCTTTTATCCAAGATGTCTTTGCTCAATATTTTTACAAATGCATCTTGAGGGGGTGTATTAAGTTTATCAAATTTTAGTACTTTTGCCGATATCAAATATTTCTGTTTGTATTTCGCTCGTTTGCTTTGTTTGTCGTTTTTGTAGGTACAGCCATAACATAAATGATTTGTCGTTTATCTTCTTCTTGTAGTTCTTGTTCTAACGATTAACAAATCGATCGTCAAGCTATTTTATAAAGCTTCTTATGAGGTCCCCTTTGTTAATCAGTTAGTTAATTAAGGTTGACATATATCTATATATATATTGTCAAGCCTCAGTCTGTAGACAATTAATTGATTAGTTCATCAATAAAATTCAGTCTTCTTCTTCATTTTCTCTCTGAAAGAAACTCTGTTTCTTGAAAATCAGGCGAGCAAGGCGGCGACTTAGGCCCCCCGATACTAAACAATGCCAAATCGGCATCCACCGTAAATCAAAAGAAGAAGAAAAAAAAAACCATTGTTCGTCATTAAAGAGACCTTTGAAGTTTAGCAACTGCAAACCATCCTGATACTAAAGAATGCCAAAGCGGCGTCCACCGTAGATCAAAAGAAGAAGAAAAAAATCGTTGTCCGTCATTAAAGAGACCTTTGAAGCTTAGCAACTGCAAACCATCTTTACTGAGAAATTACAGTTTATGACATTTGAAGTTCTATGACCCATAAACATTATTACTGTAATAAACATTATTACTGTAATAATGCTCCTTTTGTCTTATTCACCACCCTGATATATTTGTACTAGATATAGCTTAAAAAACAAAACTAGACTCATAATGATATAACTGAAAAATAATACAATTTACATAATTACAAACCAAAAGAGAAGAGAACTTATTAAATCTAGTCTCACTCAAACACATATAATCGTTTACAAAAGATGAAGTAAAATCCGAATCCGAAGACCACCAATGACGCCCCGAATTTTGAGCTATTAATAAGTTCATCAACAATTATATTTCCATTTCGATATATATATATTAAAATTAATAACATTCACAAAGCAAATGCATCAAGATAATCGAGCTCGTAGCGTTCTAAAAAACAAACTCAATTTCTTCTTAAATAGTTGAACCGTATATTTAGAGTCCCAGTCAAGTGACATGTTATCCCAATGAAGTTTTAACTTTTTCAACTGGAAATATGACAACTGTCAGCTCATATTCATACGCAAAAGCGAAAAATATTGTTGGAAACGAGTCATGAGGGAGCTCAAGAGAAGTTCTAAAATAATTCTAGCCTCAACCACGCAGAATACTCATTGAAAAACCATCAATATTGCATTTTAACCAGAAAATAGGCAGAAGTATGAAAATCTATATGAAGGCTTTAGTGATATAATCAATATGAGACTAATGTTCAAATAACACTAACTAATTAAGGCTATTATAATTTATAATTCGGCCTTTAGGGTTAATAACTACTTAACTTTTCAATTTTTTATTTATTTTGTGTGGCATATTAAACCTTTTTTTATGGCTTCTTAATGTTCTTGAGTTTTCTTCTCACTATAATTCATTTACTTTTTCAATTGACTAATTGAATTTTTAATGTGCGTTAATATAATCCTCTCTCTCTCTTAAATATAAAATGTATCCAAGACGTTTTTAAAGAAACATGTTCGGTTTCTCCCGTTTATTAGCTAAGAACACTCAAAGACGAGATGATGAAAATAATGCATGTGTATTGATGTTATTGCGAGTACATAGAGGTTTTTTCTCTCCTTTTTCCCTCCTCTACAAATGAGGCTTATCTTGTCTTTTATAGATTTTACACTTGCTTTTAAAAATCATGCCCCTTTTTCCCGCCGTTTGTAGCATCCCATCACGCATTTCCCTAGGAGTGATTGGGGGAAGCATGGCTAACTCATGTTTTGCGTGATTTAGAGCGGCCGGCCACGCCGGGTAGGTGGGATTGGCGTGGGCCTCATTAAATGCACGTCAGATCGGTCGTCATTCGGCGCCGCATCGTCCGCTGTCGACACCTCCCGTTAATTCTTGGTGTTTTCCTTCTTCTTGCGAGGCTTCGGTCTCCCTTTCGTCGACCTTATGACCGTCGTCGTCCTAGACTCCTCTCGTCGACCTTCGACACCCCTTGTCGCCATCGATTCCTCTCGTCGACCTTTGACCCTATGACCCGCCGTCCTCCTCGAATCCTCTCATCGACTCTTCTCGTCGACCTTCGACACCCCTTTGAATCTGGAGTCGCCTGCTTCTTCTCAGATTGGTCCCAAGGACCGTTAAGAGTGGATCCGACCTTAACATACCGCTCTTAACCCTTTCGTACTATGAAGATTTAATCAATTGAAGTTGGTTGCTGGTTGGAAAGTATATATAATATGTTATGAAATAGACAGTCCCGATGCAAGACAATTGCAGTATATGTAAATCATGAAAATGAGTGATGGGCACAACACAAGACCCTTTTCATGTAGCCATTTTAGATATAGGCAACTTTCATCAAGAATTAATATTAATTTTATTTTATATACAGGATAAAAACAGACAAATATTGTGGCCTGTGGGGCTATCAGAAGTTTCTAGGAGGAATTTCTTAAATATATGGACCAACTGCGTCTTAGCAAACAAAACTATTGAAAGCATTTTTTTTTTTTTTTGGAAGTCAATGAAATTTGATGGCATTCAAGTGGCTAACTTGATGATCTTAAATTTAAAGCTCAAATCTTTAGAAAATAGTGGTGTATTCTTTGAAACTAGACTATTGGATATTTAGTGATACAATTTATCGCAAAGGATTGCAAACTAGACTGTGGGAGCGGGAAACCATGTCAACAACTGGGATTGCAAAAAATAATTGTGAAGGATTCAAGCATTTTAGATGAATTATTTTCATATTATCTCAACTTTTGGTACACTCCCAAAACATCAAGAAATATAACCAGGACTAATTAGAAATCGTGACTAGGGTCGATTTTTTCTTCAGTATCGTCCCTTGTTTAGACCGACTAAAAAATCCCAAATAATTACAAGTCCGAAACGTACCAAAAATTGATAAACGAAAATCGGAATCGAGACAAGAACCAGCGGCTGACTAGTCATTTTCTTCCTCGCCCCAGTCCCAGTCTCGTTTATTTTTTTGTTGTACATAATCGGAAAAGGAAACCGACCCGAGGCAGCCAAAATTACATTTGAGGAGGCAAAGATATACCCCACCGACGTAGGGTTACTATTTTAAACATCAACCAACCATACATATTATTCGGGTCCTTTTATTTAGGACAAGGCTGTGACTTGTGAATGGGCAGTCACTCCGTTGTGAAGGTGGTTGAAATGTCGTTGAGCCTATTAAACATTCACTTACTTCTCTCAGCAATTAATCTCAAACCGCTCTATTCCTATATATATATATATATATACATATTCATTGGCTCTTCACAAAAGCTGTCTCGCAGGATGAGCATATTTTCTTTGGCCACCGGAAAAGCCGGCCCCAGCGGCTTTGGCTCCGCGTCCACGGCCGAGCAAGTCACCCACGGAATCGACGCCTCCAATCTCACCGCCATTGTCACTGGTCAGACCCGCCAATCCTTTTCGGCCTTTTTCCATTTCCAATGTTTCGTATTCGAATCCCACAACAGAAAAAAAAAAATATATATATATATATATATATATATATATATAAAACGCTCACTTCGATAAATATATATATATGGAAGCTTTTTTTATTCCCACTTTTTGGGATTCTTGGTTTTCTCGCTTGGGTTTCTTTGTTAAACAAGATTCAAAGACACCAATTTGAACTGTTTCAAAGATGACGTTGACTTCTTCATTTTCTGACCATTCGATTTGGTCGCTTGTACGGTTCGAAGAAACAACATGTTGCTCTGTCTGGCCCACGAAAGCTTCGGTTTTGGCTTATCTGTTCTTGTTTCCCAGACTTCTGTTAAAAAATAAAAATAAAAAATTATATTACCAATTAGGTCAAGAATCAAGATTATATATACATATTTTAGTACTTTGTTTAGTGAAGAAACCTTGTTTCAAGATGAATATACTTTGGAAATGTGTGTGGCAGGAGGGGCTAGCGGGATCGGTTTCGAAACGTCGCGGGTGCTGGCTCTCCGAGGCGCTCATGTCATCATCGCCGCGAGGAACACCGACGCTGCAAACAAGGCCAAGCAGCGGATCCTCGAATGTGCTTCTGAGGCTCGCGTCGATGTGCTGAAACTCGATTTGTGCTCTATCAATTCCGTCAGGCAGTTCGCCGACGAATTCGCTGCTCTTAATCTCCCCCTGAATATACTCATGTAATGTAGATTTCCCTCTCCCACTCTCTGTACTATTGCATGGTCCTGAAAATGCCGGTTTTTTGGGTTGCAGAAACAACGCCGGCGTGATGTTTTGCCCCTTCCAGCTCTCGGAGGACAAGATCGAGATGCAATTCGCAACGAATCATCTCGGTAATGTGCTGAGTTTGATTTTTCAGTGTGGTGATTTGTGTTACTACTTTTCTTTTCAATTGTTTTATCATCGTTACTTCAGTGGGCTCAAACGAAGACCGGTCCAAAAATAATAAAATCCGTCCCTTAACTCTGATTTACACAGGTCATTTCCTGTTGACGAACCTCGTACTCGAGAAGATGAAGGAAACGGCAAGATCCACCGGCATCGAGGGTAGAATCGTGAATCTGTCGTCCATAGCTCACATTCACACCTATGACTCCGGGATTGATTTCGATAGGATCAATGATAAGAAAATGTACTAGCTAAAAAAAAATATAATGCTTAATTTATGCTCTTTAACTTGTTACTTAACAAATCAATTTTTCAGTTATTCGGACAAGCGGGCGTACGGGCAATCAAAGTTAGCGAACATACTGCACGCCAACGAGCTCTCGCGCCGCTTGCAGGTATGTTTGCAGTGTCTGCTTGTGACCGCTAAAATCTCTTGAACGATTTTTCAAGAAACCCGAAAATTAATGGGGTTGGAACACTATTGTTGAGCTCAGGAAGAGGGCGCGAACATAACGGTGAATTCGGTCCACCCCGGCCTCATCATGACACCTCTTATGCGACACTCGGCGATGCTCATGAGTCTGCCATTTTCCTCTGTTTCTGATTTCTTTTATTCCGTCACAGTGTTCATTAATGTTAACCGTATTTACGTTTATGCAGAAACTTTGAAGTTCTTCACCAGTATGCTTTGGAAGAACGTCCCTCAGGTAAATTATTTAATTAAGACTTTAGGTATCTTCATTAGCGAAAATTGTGGCAAAAATCCTCGATCGAGATATTTGTTGCACTTAAATCCTTGAGCCCAAAAACCTGCGGCATATGATTCCCTACATCAATATTAATCCGCACCGATTATCCCTAACGTTAAGAATAGTTGCGGTAATAATCCCTGCCATCGAAAAATGTATTTTTTTTTTTTTATAATAATATGCGGCAATAGTGTCTAAAGTTAAAAAAAATTAATTTTCTAAATGTTTTAATAAATAAAAGAGATAATTATATCTTAAACCTCACCACCTCAAAAAATGTATTCTTATACAATCGTTTTAATTTTATATTGTTTATATTGTAATGGATTTTATTATTTTGGTCAATTTAAAAGTGTATTTCAGCTATTTTATTTTATATTGTAGTATTTTACAATTAAAAAGGTATATCTTGCAATTACACTTAAAACAAGAACATATAGCTCCATAATATATAATTTTAAATTACGGAATCACTTAATAATTAAAATATACTCACATATAAATATAACTACATAACTTCATATCCTCTCAAAATATTATGAGCATTAGAGCATACATCAAAATACATTGGGCGCTTTTTGCATCTATTATGAGTTTTAGTCAAGTGTTAGAAATTTTGTTTTTCTTATGTGTTTTGATAAAAATATTTCTTATATATTTATTAAGTATTTAGCAAAAAATTATACAATTTTTAACATTAGGGATTATTGTCGCAGATGTTCTTAACGTTAGGAATTATTGCCGCGGACTGATATTATCGGCCACGATTATTGGCGCTGATTTTTCAACTCAGGGTTTAAATGCGACAAAAGTTTCAACTCGAGAATTCTTGCTGCAATTTCCGTTGTCATTAATTAGGGATATGATGAGTATTTTACAAATTTAATCCAATTTATAAGCGTTTAATTTAGGCTTACCGTCATGTTTGATTAGTATAATCTCTATAATTACATCAGTGCGAGAGTTTCCCGTCTACCTTCTGGACTTACGTATTTCAGATTCATTTACATCTCGGGTCCTAGTCCTACCAGTGACATCACTTGTAGGAATTGTTTTATGGTACTTTTATTTTCTTGACCTCAACTCCTAATGAGTGTGTGGATTGCACCGATTTTCTGCTTCTCAGGGAGCGGCCACAACGTGCTTAGTGGCGCTCCATCCGAGTCTGAAAGGCGTGACGGGGAAATACTTCGTGGACTGCAACGAAATGAAACCGAGCTCATTCGCCAGAAACAGAAAGTTGGCCACTGAGCTTTGGGATTTTAGCAATAAGATGGTTGCTTCTGCTACAACGTCTTGAAAATTGAAATGATCTCGTTATGATTTTGTTTTTTCTTTGTTGTGTTGTCTTGAATTTGGACCAAACTAAATTCACCTATAGTTAAAGCTAAGTGTGATATTATTAGTGAAGCAACAGCCAAATATATTATGAAAGAGTCAATGCCTCACTTAATGACTTTGAGATTCACACAACATAATAAGACCCAAAAAAACGCCTACTTGTGAAAGAAAAACATATCATGAAAGACGATTTACATAAAACGAGATCCAGAGCTTAAGCCACAGGCCCACAAGAAATGGCAAGACCCAAAAAAAAAGCCCGGTCGAGAACTCTTATTATCAGTCACTTATAAGCCTTTATAAGACTGATGGTTAGTCTTAAATATTTTTCGAATATAGTCTCGGATAGCGTTATTTAGGGACTAATGTTTACTCACTGTTCTATTTCTTGCTTTGTCTTTGATGTGGAGCTTTCGATAATGATTTTTGGTCTCCAATATAGTGGCATCTCGGTCTGTTTATTTAGTCTCATCATAGTGTTTTATAGACTAATTTTTAGTTCTAAATATAATGTTTCTAAGACAAACATTTAAGTAACCAAGACTATTTTTTAGACTAATAATACTCTTTGAACATGTTATTTATACATTTTCCAAATTATTTAATCTTAAAATTTAAACATTCACACATTAACATTTATAAGTACACATTTCAAAATAAAACTCAAAGTTATTATGTTTATATTATACGTTTATGTTTTTAAAAGATAGTTAAAGAACTTAAATTGCGTATATTCGCTTATTCTATAGCAATTTTTCCTCTTCCACGAGTTCCTCTACTTGCAGATCCGCCTCTACCAAAGGTTTTGCCTCTCCCAATAAAAGTTGACATCGTAGTACCTACAAAGCAAAGATAAGTTAAACTATATATGAAATGTCAAGCATACATGTTAAACATATTCAACGGAATACAATTGTCAATGTCTTTTGAGAAAGTTTCTGATCATCAATTAAAACACTGCAACATAATCACATTACCAAAGTACGGATTACAGGATCCAAGAGGCACTGTAAATTAGCCTTCAAAAATTCAAATTGACCTCTCATTCGCTTAGTGTGACGAAGATGAGAGTACACTTTGGCTCCAGTGTCGTCATCGTCACTCAAATTAAACCCTCTGATTTTGACTCACTCTTTGTCCTTATCGTTCGGAGACTCGGGCATGTATGTCCGAGTGCTTCGCTTAACCTGAAGTAACTCATAAGCAAAGAAAGAATTAATTATCATTTTGATAGGAGACAGTTAGATAGTCAAGGAAAATCGAGATTTTCTTAATTGATAAACGTAACACCGGTCTCTAATTCAAGAGTTAGAACACGAAAACTCTCCCATTAATGCTCAATGTGAAATTCAGCTAATCAAAATATAACGGGCGACTAAGTCTAAATTAGGCGGCTCCTATGTAAAATTAGAAACCATAATCCCAAATTTACTATATAATGTTGGGTTTTTCGGGGATTATTCTCATTCCCGAGGGGGAAATCTTGGGATATCCTTGAACGATTAATCTAGATTAAACACGGAAATCAAAATCATTTGGTTTCGATATGTTACCAAACTTTAGCTACTTTTGCCAAATGGTATTTTCTGGCTGATCTTTCTCGTTTTGAGTGCGGCTTTGAGCAGCATTTCAGTTCGGGATCACAGCTTTAACAATGTCGAGCCTCTATCGCGTCCACCATGTCGTTGCAGGAACTCAGTTGTGTGCAGATCGGAAATCGCCTCGTCAGGCTGCTAGGCCATTCTCGGTGATTGGATGATGACGCTATCTTGGCACCGGGGACGATAACAAATCACGAGCTCGAGTTTAGGGGCAGCCACGATTCCTCTCTCTAGGAATACGGTTAAGGATTGCTATTTATGAACTCTAAATTGTGTATTTATAGACCTAGCCTAGACTGACCTAATGGGCTATGGCCTATTTAAATGCGTCAAGTCCATTAGGTCATTATTAATAATTAATCTAATTAATTATTAACTAATCATAATTACTTTATCAGGCCCAAGGTGGGCCAAAAATATTTACGACAGTCCTTATCGGACCCCGAATACGCAATGGACTCATGGACCGTAATTTGGCCCAATTCGGACATTTCCCTTCAATCTCCCACTTGCACGAGTGTACCGGGATTGGATATCTCCTTTTGCACATATGTGTGCAGAGTCGATCCCTAACAATGGCGGGATTAGATATCTCCTCTTGCACCTCCATGATCAACTCTGTATTGTGCTTCAATGTTAGTAATAAAACAGGCCCAAATAAGAATTAATATGATTAATTAAGGACTTAACGGGCTTCAATTAGTAAATCTCATTTAAACCTAAGACTATAAATATGAGGTTTATGATTAAACCTCATTAACCTAATCACAAATTAGAGAAACCCTAGCCTCCACCTCTCCCTCTCTAGCGCCTCCTCCCTCCTCGGGATTCGCGTCGTCGAATAGGCTCCACTCGTGGAGACTCTGTTCTTCGTCGTATCTCCGGCGTTATACTAGCATCGATCCGGCGATACTCCGGCTTTCGACGTAGACACGTTCGTTGGCGTTCTCTTCATAAGGTTGATATTGATAGAGGCTTTACTCGGTGATTAACGCTTCGTGCTCGAAGATCAAAGGACGAACAATACCAGTATAACTGTCAAGCACGCAACATGAGATAAAATATATTCTACACTACATGATTCATAGATTTTATAGAATTATAATTCAATTAATATTTTAACTATTAATTGACCTGAGAAATGGGGAAAATTCCTACACTTTCAGGGGTAGATGACCAATTTTTGGTAGATTTTGGTGGCCGTTTAATGCGAGGTGATCCGGGTGGTTCCGAGGCTCAATGGGGCCCCGAGGGGATATTTGGCGCCTTTGAAGACCGCTCCGGGTGCATGCACGCCTCAAAGACAGGGAGTTGGGGCCCTATTGAGGTAGTCTTAAGGCGCCTAGGCAGGTGCTTAGGCGCTGGCCCCTGGCTCATTGTGTAGCAGAGTTATCCCTTAAGCGTCAGCTTATCCGAATATACCAGGCACGTTGCACTGCCAGCAGTGGGGAGTGCGAGGAGCGTCGGACATCGCACGAGGGCCTTAAACATGTAATCGAGCAGGTAGGCCTCGTTGATCTTCAATCGATTGTCGTCTGAGGACATCCGAGGAACCTCTATGTCAGGAGTTACCCCTTTGATCCGGGAGCTACCCTTTCGGGTCGCAGGATGTTGTTGGATCATACAATCGAGGGATTTACATCGTCAGGAGCGGGAAGTCAGGACCGTGCATGTCCGGGTGAGCCTCTCAGTTGAGGCTTTCTGTGCAGGAATGGAGAGCTCGAAAACAGCCCCAACAGTTTCAGTCAGTAGAATATATGTGGCTATGTTCAAAAGTTAAATTAAATTGTGACGTTAAATTTTAAAAGGTAAACTGCGGCTAATGTACCCAATGTTTGTTTTTCTGCGGATTATGTACCCAATGTTTATTTTCGACGGCTAATGTACCCAAACTTTATTCCGTTAGATTTTTTCGTGTTTTCCGTCACTTGACCGTCAGCGAGTGATATGTACACTTTTCGTATTTTTGACATAACTCACTCAATTTTTGTCCAAATTTTATGCACGACCTACGGTTGGAAAGATAAGAGATAGATCTACAACTTTGGTGTTTTAAGTTTTGTAAAAAAAAGTTTTTTATTATTCCAATATTTCAATTACAACGTAAAACTGGACATTAGTTTAATACAAAATTTTTGTTTCGAGCAAATTTTAATATACTTAATTACTTTTTATGATGAAATGCTAAACTACAAAGTTGTATATAAATATTTTATCTTTCCAACGGTAGTTTATTTATAAATTTTGGACAAAAAAAGAGTGAGTTATGCCAAAAATATGAAAGATGTAATGTGAAAAAAGATTTCGTATTTTTGGTATAACTTACTCATTTTTTTATCCAAAATTTATAAATAAACTACCGTTGGAAAGATAAAAGATTTATATACAACATTTTAGTTTTACGTTTTATTAGAAAAAATCATTATGTATATTAAAATTTGCTCGAAACAAATATTTTGTATTAAACTAATGTCCAGTTTTACGTTGTAATTGAAATTTCGTATTTTTTTAAAACTTTTTTTACCAAACTTAAAACAAAAAAGTTGTAGATCTATCTCTTATCTTTCTAACCGTAGGTTATGCATAAAATTTGGACAAAAAATGAGTGAGTTATGTCAAAAATACGAAAAGTGTATATATCACTCGCTGACGGTCAAGTGACGGAAAACACGAAAAAATCTAACGGAATAAAGTTTGGGTACATTAGCCGTCGAAAATAAACATTGGGTACATAATCTGCAGAAAAACAAACATTGGGTACATTAGCCGCAGTTTACCCAATTTTAAATATATAACTTATCATATATAAAAGCGTCAATAGATCTCACGTTAAGTTGAACATTCGATAATTTCAAGATATAGGATCCAAGTCGCATCTAATGTTAAATTAGACAATTCTTCAACTGCATATCATGGTTCATTATCTCCAAGTTGATTGAATACCGTGATTCGTGAATTAACTGTTTTATACATGATTCTAACAATGTATATATATATATATATATATATATATACACACACACACACATATATATATATATATATAGAAATTGGGAACTCCCACCGAAAGTAATAGTCTAATAGAGCTTATAAGCATTTAACTCTGCTTATGAAAAATAAACATGACGACCGTACTAAGAGCATCAACTAATCAACTCCGCTCATCGAGCTCCCACAAGCCGAGTGCGCGGACAAGAACTGCCGAGCAAGCGACAACTAGAGCTGCAAAAACAGGCGGCACGGCGAGATCAAGCCGGGACTTGACGAATCTACCCGCTGGCATGCAGAGAATCTCCGCTGGAACATCGAGAGGAACTCTAATGAAGACGTTTGGGTCGCACGCACAGGAGAAAGACGAGGCCGGTGAAAGGGCAGCGACGAAGGCTACCTCGGGTGCAAAGGACACCACTGCCACCGCCAGCGTGAGGAGCGCCGTCCACGCCGTTGCGTAAGTCAGCAGGGGCCACCGCGCAGCCGTGCTTGCGAGCGCGCGTGCAAGGAGCATCGTTGGTTTTGCTCTCGCGCGCTTGGCGTGGCTGCATATATGCGTTGTGAGTTGGTCTGTGATGAGGACCTAATCTCAACGACTTTGTGAGTTGGTTCGGTTTAGGTTTCATTGTTTGGCCTATTGTGATTATTGTGACGCTTTCGTTGACGTTTTTTTGTTTATTATTAGGTTTTCATGCATGCTATAATGCATGACCCACTTTTGCGTCTTTGACAAATGACGTTTATGTTTATCTACTTTTTCTTATAGCGTTTATGGTGTGTGTGTACGTATGTATATATATAATATGAGTTTTTAAGTTAATAAGTCGATAACTCTTTTGATGAAGTCACCAACTGGCAACTAGCTAGTTTAATAAGTGTTAGTTGCTTTTTATAATGCTATGGTCGCATCCTCCATCTTTAGTAGCCTTTTGATGGCAATAATTTTATTTACATCTTTGGGAGGCGATCTATATTTAGACACGATACACGAAACGAAATGATTACAACGCAAAGTAAATGAAATTAGTTAATCTTTGAAAGGAATTGAATTTGACTGACAGTCCGACACAAATATAATTAACGAGTGGATCCCGTAAAAAAAACGTGACACGAACACAAAAACGAAAACATGATTATTGCTTATATTTGTTTAGATTGTTGTAATTTATAACTGCCTTTATTGAGATGGTCACGGCACGGCAGAGGAAAGAGCCTCCACTTGGCTCCAAAGTAGTCCGATTGAACACAAACACTCGACAAGCTGGTTTATATATATATATATATATATATATATATATATATATATATATATATATATATATATAAATTGACAAAACAAAATTTAAATATGAATCGCAAATATGACTCAGTAATACAGCAGCGATGCAACAAAATATACATGTCACACAGAGATGTCAAATTCCACTGTACCAAACACAACAAAACGACCCTTTTGTGTCAAAATCAAAGCTTTTTGACTGACTCGGATTGCGCAATATTCACTGTCTTTTACTCTTAATTCTTCAAGCAATGAGCTCAAAATCAAAATACAACAAACCTGTGCCGTGCCTCTTGATCTGAATTCTTAGATACCATCTCTGCTCGGAGACTTAATCACTCCCTTCGCCTTATTTCTTCTCGTCTCGCCGATAAAATGTTGCCCGTTTAAATCTTCGCGCGAATCAAGTAATGAAAACTTGCACTGTTCAGATCGAGCAGTTTCTGTAACTTTTTTATTTTTTTTTTACCTGAGCAAATCACTAAACAAGTTCGGGTTCTGACTTGACGGGTTAACCCCCATTTGCCTCACGAGGGCGTCTTTTTCCAACGAATTTTTGGGGTTGGGTCCCTTGCCAACTTGCGAAACCGCTGCAACACCGTGATCTGTCACAGAAGCTCCCTGAGACTCTGAAGTGACATTAAAATCCCCGTAAAGTGTCATTAAATCGGGTGCACTAGAGGAGCCATTTGTTCCATGATTCACTTCAGATGCTCCAATATCTGAGCCAAGAAGCCCTTCCAACTGGTGAAACGGGTCAACCACCGGAGAAGCAGCGCTCGAAACGGGTCCCTCGCTGAAATCAAGCAAATCCGGTGGAGCTTGTTGACCTGTCATCCTATCAACTGGAACTTCAGCCGCCATTTTTGGCGGCAAAGGCTTCTCTGCAACATAGCTACTTCCTGATTTAGACACCCTGTGGTTTGCAGAAGATACCTTTCTCTCGGGTTTCGAAGAACTACCGCCGAATAATGAAGCAGCAAGCTTCTGCTTTTCCAAGGGAACTTCAGTTGTCTTTCTCGAATCATGGGTGTCCCGGTATTTTGTTGCTAAAGTGGTAGAAGCCTCTTGTGAAGCCTCGTTCGTTGATTTCTGGGAAACAGAAGAGGTAGATGGCGAAGAGGAGTACGTGGGCCTCCCCCATTTCTTCTGAACGCCGTCAAGGCGCAGCTTAAGTTCTGATGGACCTGCGTCTAGAGCAGATGGAACTGGCTCCCGTTGACGAGTCTCCATGGGATACGATGAGGGTTCGGATACTGGAACGAGCTCGGTTGAAGAGCTAAGAGGGTCGATAGATGGAACCGGTGGCTTTGGAAGCTCGTAGGCCTCGAATTTAAGCCCATGGGCTGAGGGTTCATGTTGTTCACGGTGTCCAAAATTGCTGATGGTTAGTGCTCCGTCACGCTCGGTCTCAGGAATATAGGGCTGAGCTCCTTTTTCTATTGACTGGTTAACATAATTGTTGAGGAAGGAAAGGACTTTGTCAACCTGCAAAAAGAGCATAAGAAATGCATAAATATTATAGCCTAAATGTTCTTTGCAACGCATTTCTATTGCCCAGAATTTCTATTTTCTAATATAAAGATGGGATGCAACACCAAATTGGGATTAGGGTTTAAGCAGTGACAGACATACATATTGAAAACATAAGACTATCACCAAACACTAATAAATGATTTATATTTTGAAGTAAATAGGGGGAATATAGAATATATATAACCTCTATGTCTTCACAACTTGCATCTGATGGCATGATACTCCCAAGGGAACGAGCATCTAAGCCCACTATAGCTTGCAATTCGTATGCACGTTGCTGCAAATCTGTTGAGTGAGAAGCCGATAGTTCTTCAACCAAGGACTGACACTGCAGAAGGATACATGTGTAAGTAACTGAAGGTAATCTGCTAAGCCACCGATTATCATGCATCATAGAAAGAAGGTTAAAACAGTCATTAAAGATTTATTTATGTCCTTATTGATCTTTTCATTGTTTTATCCTAATCCGGAAATAGGTTTATAGTTCAGTGACTGAGGGGAGGGTAATTATATAGTTAGCAGTGATTAGGGTTTTCCAGCCCGAATCCCATATATCGGTGCCAATCCTAGGTGGGAGAGGCAATATTCCTTCTCGTTGCTGTTTCTTGTCAAGAGCAGCTAGTGGAGTGAACATGTCTTACTCTAGAAATTTAGACACACTTGTTCATTTGTTGATTGCAATATACTGATAAAATACCCGGGAATTCATCACAGCATGTGTGCGGTTTGGTATCATATTCCTAACAAAATATTACATAAGGAATGTCTTATATACTGGAATTGGCAATAAAATATCAACTACTACTTTTTAATCAAATAATATTGCATCGAAATTCTAATTGGAATCAACTCCCAAAATAACATCACAGGGTTTGATCACCAGTGCAGAGAATAATTCTTGAATGACAAGAATGATCATAACAATATTCTTAATGAAGAAATTAATTAAGATCACAGGACGGAATGATTAGAAAAAATCATTGGTGATCATCTAACAAGCTTTTAATTAAACTATTTAACTATATAAACTTTAATAGTTTGAAGCTGGGTCTTGGATATCAACTTTCCAACGCAAGTCGTAAACAGTAGATATTTGGACAAAATAAAAAAATAAAGTTGAAATGATACACACCTCAGGGAGCATTTCAACTTTTCTCCTCCCAGCTGATATCTCAAAGGCGTATGTCTTCATAATGGCCGTAATAGCATAAGCCTTCAAAAGTATAATGAGAAACTTCAATATCAGTAATCAGAGTAAAACAAACAGTATATAAAACTCACAGACGTAAGTAATTATGCCAACTGCTAACGAGTGTTATATGTTTGCATATAGAAAACTAAATATGGATAGAAAGTGATGCAGAACGTATGAGCAAATTGAGAGTTGGTGTGAAGAATACCCGGACAGTTTCATCATTAGAGTATGCCTCAGCAACATCGCATAACTTTCCGATAATATAAGAACTAGTGTACTTCCCATCTGCTGTACCATACTCTCCCAGAACCCAGCAAATAACCTGTCATAATATCCACTTATGGTTATAAGTTAATCAGAAATACAAATACCTACAAGTTTTCAATAGCCTGTAAACGGCAACAAATTAAAGCTCACATACATAAAGTAGCAAGAAGTACCTGAAGAAATACAGATGGTAGTTTGGGCTCTCCCAAAATATGCATATAAGATTGCACCTGCACATATTTCAAGCAAAAATAAATAAATACACTTAGTGGTGTAAATAAATACACTCCTAATACTGAAATAAGCAATGACCTGGCAAGTCGATAACGAAGCTTCCAATATTAGAACTTTAAGTTGATGGAAGAAACCAGTTAAAATTACAATTGTGACTTAGTACTAGGTTTCCATTATAAATGGGTGATCCTCAAAAGCTGGATGGCTTTTAGTTCAAGCTAAGGCTACAGAAAGAATTTATCGCAAACTTGTTCTTTGTAGGACAAAAAAGGAAGATGGCACACAATATTATTTATCGAAACAGGAATCATTAAATAGAATAGAGTTCTAAGAGCAACTAAGCCAGTGCAAATAGCTCCGAGGCCCTATATGGCGTTATTAAGTAGAAAATATATATCTTTTCTACTACAATAATCTTGTTGCTCGGCCCAGGACACTTGACAGCAGTCCCAACAGAGGAGGAAACATATAGAATAGTTTTAAGGTGAAAGTAACCCCTAGATAACTTAAGCCACTAGCTTTCATATAAATAATGCTACAAACAAAGACTGCCAATTATCTATGTCCTACACAGTGAGAAACAGATCCGAAGAACGAAGAAGATGAACAAATAATGGATTCTAGTCATCTCCTCTCACAAACTACTAGGATCATAAAATTTCTTGCTTCAATAACCAAGCCTGGACGGAACATATCTCGTTATTCTTCAATGGAAATTTATCCTTTCCTATACTGGACAACTCTTACACGAGTTCATGCATGACATTATTGATACGGAAAGACATAAAAAATACATATGGATAAGCAAAAGTTACGTACAGCGGATGATCTCAGTTGACTATCAGCAGTTTCATCGTCCTCTCCAAACCCCTCGGCAATCAACCGCATCAAGTTATGAGCAACCTTAATGTTCACGAGATCTCCAGCATGCTCAAACACTTTATTCATGGTCTGTGGAGTGAGCAACAAGCATTTATGAGACTACGAAGTCAAAGAAAAACACTTCTTTTTTATCTTCGTTAAGTCAACAAGGCCAAAGACACAGCAAGAATTTACCAGGATAAACCAATTATTACTGGGTGCAAATTGCTCTGCAAGTTCAACACATCTGGATGCTATATAAGTCTTGTAATGATTGTCATTAATATTTATCATGTAATCAATCATACGATCAACAATCACTTCCACATTGGAGGATTTAGTCATCTTATATAGTAGTCCGAATGTCTTTCTCTTCAGAGTATCATCTGGGTCCTGATAATCCACATCAAAACTCCATTAAAGGAAATGACACGATTACTTATAATTGGGTTATCATGAATTTTTGCAGGCTTACCTCTAAGCAATCAATCACAGCCAGTTGGTGCTGCTCGGCTATATCGGGGCTCGTCTTTATCAATCGGCCCAGCGAATCAATGCCCATATACTTGAGATTATGACTGTCGCTCTGCAAACAACATTAACTTTTACAAACAAGATCCAAAACGAGGCGAAAAAATCAACAATAAAACATGAAATTCTCAGCAATACTGGCAGGCAACCTTCAAAAATCTTGAGATAACTTCAGTGGCACCTTCCAAGAGCTTCGGGTTCGGGTAAATCGAAGAGACGCAGCAAATGCTCTCGTACAGCACGGCATTGCCGATGTTACTCGCGGAATCACACTTCTTGAAAATATCTCCAACCACAGTGTACATCTTCTCGCTTGCTTGCTTGTCACCGCTTCCTAGCAAACCCAGAATCTTGAGCAGCTTGATCTGCATTGCAACTCAATTTCAACCCCATTTTCGACAAAGCTCGAAAACTGAAAAGAAGCTAAGGATGAGTTCTTTTGTCGACCTGAATGAAAGGGGCAGGCATGGAATGGTAGTCATAGGCCTTGGGCAACCTGCGCTCAGACACCTGCTTGAGGATATTGACGAAGCTGACAACCAAGTCCTTAAACGATCCCGGATCAGCCGCGACGAGGTCGAAGAGCGGGCACAGTGCAGCGCCCATAACCCCGGGATCGTTATCGCAGAGCCGCTTCCGGAAATTCGAGACCAAGTGCGACACGGAGGAAGGGGACTTGAGGTGGAAGCGGTGAAGCGCCATGACCGCCTTCTTCCTCACGGCTTCCTTGGGGTGAGCGAGGAGGTCGACGACGAGGGGCAGCACGGCGGGGATGGTCTCGTCGTTGATGAGGCGGCAGACGGCGTTGAGCGCGGCGCAGACGACGAGGTAGTTGTCGGAGCGGAGATCCTTCTGGATGGTGTTGACGATGAGGATGATGAGATCGTGATCCTCGTTGAGGAAGAGCGTGACGGCGAGGTAGCCCGTGCGCTTGAGGACGAGGGCGTCGTCGTGCGTCATCTTGACGGCGTGGATGTAGGCGAAGGAGGCGTCGTGGCCGAGCATCTCGACGTAGACGAGCCTCATCAGGTACTCCTTCATCTTGCGCTTGGGGATGTCCGGCTCCAACAGCCTGCGCTTCAGGGTCTCGATCTCGCGCACCACGATGCGATCCTCCTCGGCCTTGGATCGCGCTTCGCCGATCGACTTCACGAGCTCCAGGAACTCCTTGGACTGGCCGAAGCCTCCCTGCGACCCCATGGCCAATTCGCGCCCGATCGTCTTGAGCTGCTCCATGCCGGAGAGTGTGATCGGAGATGGAGGAATTCGCCGGCACGGCGGTTCGGAGGGAGTGGAGAGAGGAAGATTGTAAATGAGATCTGAGCAGCAGAGCAGAGGGTTTTGTTGTCGTTTATGGTTTGGGATTGTGTTCCAAGAGAGAGAGTAGCAGAAGATGAACTTGTTGCGTTTCAAAGATAAATATCAAACAAATAACCATGGTGCTTTTCTTTTGTTCCCTTTAAAAAGTTTTATTTTTGTTTTTTAAAGGAAATTGTACGAAATATTCATTTTGTGTCAACGATGTAAAAAATAACTCACCCAAAAACTACCCATATATTTTTCCAGGTGTTTGGTATAATTATTTTTACAAAAAACACGAAAGCAATTTTAGATTTTTGTTCATGAGTGGTAAAAGCTATGATTCGTAGCTTTCAGTTTTTTCTAAAAACAAAAATACGATTTTAGTCTATTTTAGTCTTTTTAACCTAAATAATATTTTTTACCAAACGCTAAATCAGCTTTTATTACTAACAACAACTGTTTGATAAACAGTTCACCAAACACCTATCAGTTTTTTTCTTGAAACTAAAAACAATTTTTTTAAAAAATTAAATTGTGCTAAACGGGCCCAATGTTTTTAAAACACGGAATTTTTGTTGTAAAACACATTAATTTGTATTAATTACTGATAAAAATGTGGTAAAAAATATATTGTGATAGATGATATAATAAAATGGATTAGTATGAAAGAAGAATTATTGAAGAGATGATGGAGAATTGAGAGGAAGATAAGGATGAGTCCATGAGGAAAAAGGTGGTAAAAAATGAAAGTGTAAGAATGAGATATGTAAAAAAAAAATCTCTAGGGTGTTTATAGGAAAATATTGGGTGAATATTAGGGGTGAAAATTTTGTAATCGTTTCTCGGTTTTGTCTCAGTTTCAGTATCGATCCCGAATCGGGTTTTAAAAAAATATGATAAATTTTGTTTAAAAATCGAAACCAATACGTCCCGGTTCTCGGTTTCCATGTTCTCGGTTTCTAATACCAATACCGAGAACCGATACTAAAACCATATTTCTCAATTTTTTATATCAGTTTCGGTTGTGACTACATGTTGTTAAGGTCGGATTTGGTCAAATCCATCCTCAACACATCTCGTGTCGTCTTGCCCCGTAAACGACGTGAGAGGAGAGCGAGGAGGTTCGTTGACCAATGGTCAACCAGCGAACATCCTCGAGGAGATTTAACCCGCGACGAAGTCTGACTAGGGTAAAGGTGAGCCTCGACGAAGTATCTCATCGCGCCTCGAAGAAAGGCATCGACGACGAAGCGTGCAGAGCCGAATGACCACTGACGAGATGTGCATTTAATGATGCCCACTTACTCACTCGACGAGGGGCATCGACGATGAAGCGTGCAAAGCCGAATAACGGCTGACGAGATGTGCATTTAATGATGCCCACTTACTCACTCGACGAGGGGCATCGACGATGAAGCGTGCAAAGCCGAATAACGGCTGACGAGATGTGCATTTAATGATGCCCACCTACCCACTCTGGCAGTCTGCGCTAGGAATGACGCAAAGCATGGTTAACCGCGCTTCCCTCAAATCACATCGAGAGGAACTAGTGATTAAAGAGGAGAAAAGGGCGGGAAAGATGTGTAAAAGGCATAATGTAAGCTCTATAAAGGGCAAGTGAAGCCTCATTTGTAAGGGTTGGCAAAAGAGAAGAGAAAAACTCCAGATAAAGAGAGAATATCCTGTAATAGAAATGCAACAGGAATAGAAAAAGTCCTTGTACTTAATCCTTCAACTGTCCAGTTATTCAACGAAAGGAAACCGAGCTCTTGTTGGAAATATAACAAATTAAAGATATTCACTGATCATTGGTGTTAACTTGTTCTTTGTGATTATTTTTGTGACTGGAAGAGGGAGGTGAAAATCGCCCTCTACACATGTCGTTTTATATATTTTATATTTAAAATCGAGAACCAATACTTCCCTGTTCTCGGTTTCCATGTTCTCGATTTCTAATACCAATACCGAGAACCGATACTAAAACCATATTTCTCGATTTTTTATATCGGTTCCGGTTGTAAACTACATGTCGTTTTATATATTTTATATTATGCCTTTTTTATTAATATATTTATTACGTATTGTCGTTTTTTAATTAGAGCTTCTTTACATCCTTTCGTCATCATCTCCCCGTTGATTCTTCCAGCTGGAATTATGAAGTCGTAGCTCTGAACTAAGTGGATTGATTGGCTTTCTAGTTGATACGTGCTCCACGTTTGCGCCTTTCCCACCAAGCTGGGATATTTGAATGAGTTGAGCCTATAGGACTTTGACTTCGTAGTTCTTCTTTCTGGTCGTCTTGATTGAATTGATTCGGACATGATTCTGCCATTGGCCTGTTTTATTGTTTCCAGATAGCTTTTGGGATTTTAGCCCTTTAGCTCCTGTTCTGTTTATCCATATTTTTAGAGTTTGTCGAGGTGAATTTTATATTTGTGTTGATCTTTCTATTTCAGAATTGTAATGGATTAAATGAAGGATATATGTGATGGTGGTAGTTTGCATTTCACATTTTTATAGTGTTGTATAAACTGTAGTTTTTCATATGTTTGATTTGTCGTTTTTAAGTCTCATGGGCAGGAACTACGTGTCTAATGACGTGGACGTTGAATAGTCCAAGTTTGTTGTTTATAAAGTGACGTGTCATTGACCGGTCAAAGTTTAAAAAGTCTTTATTTTGTTTTATTCTAATAATCTCCATTTAGGGCGTTACATTTTGCCTCAGACACGTCGCCTCGACGCCTCCTAGCCATGACACATAGGTGAGTCATCTAGCTACGTCGATAGAGACTACCATCTCCGCAATCAGCTTCCGGCTTGCCCAGACAAATCCAGGTACGTATCTCCTAACTTGAACTACGTGATGACCTGATTCTCTAATGGGTACGTAAGCGGCTTTTCGTGAGGTTCGGCATCAAATATTTCACCCCTTATCATTCCCATGTCTTTAAGCATATTCACTGACCAGTGTCAGAGAGGCTTCGGAGGTTCAACCCTCCGATTCCCCTAGACGTGTTGTACATGTGAAGGTTACAGAGACATCTCGCCATCAAGGACATCGCTGCCAAGGCCGGCGACCTAGATCCTAGGGCTCGCCATGGACCTCATTATGTGGTGATTTCCTTACTCAGAGGCTCATCGGAGATGACAACCTCAATTCAAAGACCACCAGGACAACTCGTTCCTCGTTAGAAACGACTATTTGCTTCAGCTAAGTCGAGACTTTAGTTAACCCTCGTTAGCTCCACCTTTGACAGCCCTCGCGACCACCGAGTCTGCCCCGGGACTCGAACTGTGAATCGAGATCACCGTTAATCCATTTTCGTACATTAACAGTGAAAATTAGATTGAAACAAGGCAACGATACGGCATCACTAGACCACCACACATGTCAACTTTTGAACATTAACGTTATAAAAGAAGAACCAACAAAATTCCTATTATTTAACGAGTTACTTTATATTGTCAATATTTTTCAATTTAGAGCATATGCCTCTAACATACGTTCACTGCAATTATTTGAAGAATCAAAGTCACTAAATTCTTGCAGTTAAATCAATGACGTTTATTATTTACAGCAAAAATCAACGTGAGTCTCTTCTTACAAATGTTATCTGGCAACGTTAAATGACAATCACTAGCCTACATGGCATTCACCACTTGTCTCCAACACACGTTTTAGTGTTAACATTATTTGAAATAGAGATTTTTGCAGGAATAGAACCATAAACTTTTAAATTTTATTTTATCGTGGCAAAAAATAAAAAATAAAAAAATAGTCTTACCGTTGCTTCCAAATTTTTTTCTCGACAATAGTTATAATTTATTTATCAAATTTCAGTTTTTTCCTATAATTTTTTTAAATTATTTATCATAATTGTGACATACATTGTCTATTACAATGTATTCGCAATAACACTGCACAATATGTTAGGGGATTTGCTACAATATTTGCTATGGTAAGATAATTATATCAAATAATTTGCTACTATTATCCGGATTACATAAGCAAACAACGAATAAAATGTGTAAATAATTATAGCAAGTAATTTGTTATTGAAGCAAATACATCATCTGACAAGTTGTGATAAATAAAATATTATCGAAAAAATAGAACTTGATTGATAGGACCATCTATCTATAGATATTAAAAGAAGGAACTCACAGGTGATGTGGCAAAGTGAAATCAAAGTATTGTGATTTCTCTTTTTCTTATGTAAGGAGAAACTCATCGCCATGTAAAATCAATGTATTGAGATTTCCTTTTTCTCTTAGAATTTTGTATTTAAAAAAAAAAAGTGATTACTTTTTTATCACCAAGAAGACCAAGAGGGTTGTAGTAATAAATCAATATACAAGGCCAATATTAAGTTGGTTTATAGTTATAGGGTTTGTTACGGGTAATTCACGGAATTGATTTTAAAATAAATTAATAAAAGAAGAATTATTAAATTAATTTTTCTTTTATTTAATTAAGTCAATTTTAACCCAAAACACGCCTCCGGAAGCACTTCGGGCGGGCCCCACAGGCGCCAAAACCCATCCAAAAGCTGCCACGTGGCACCAAAAGCCTCCACGCGCCCTCCAGCTCCCTCCACGCGCCCTCCCGAGTGATGACGTCAGCCCTGTGACGTCATCCGTGCGTCTTCTCTCTCTTGGCGCATGGGCAGCGCGTAGCTACAGAAAACCCGCGCGTGTGGGCCCGTGGAGCGTCGGATGGAGCTGATTTTTGTGGCGTTGGAAATATCTCATTCCGAGGACCCAAAAAACTATATTTATTTTCTCCAGTTGTCTCCCGGAGTAATAAATAATCACGTTTTAGTCCTCGGACTCCCCTATAAATAGAAGCTCGGTTCATTCAAACCGAAACTCATCGGAATTCATCCAAACTCGCTCTATACTCTCTCTACCCCCTATAAATTCCCCCCCCCCCCCCCCCCCCCTCAAATATTCTACTAATTTTGAGCGTCGGAAGTGAATACGGGAGTACCCCCCCCCCCCCCGGTTCTCCCTTACCTCGGGTGTTCTTTTCCCAGATCCAAATACGGAGGAGCCAGTTGGAGCGGGAGCCCTGGAGAAGATTCTGGCCCGATTTGCGACCCCATGTCAAGGTCCCGGATCCGTGCGGTGCTTGTTCTATCCCTAAGTCTTGTATCTCAGATTAGATATACGGACTTTGCGGATAGACCATAGGACCCGGTCTGGGATAAGTAGCACAGGTCGAGGGTCCGATCTGCCAGGGTCCACTGAAAGGTTGAAACTGTGATCTCTCATTCGTAAAGACCCGATCTGCGTGGCGCCCCAGACCTGTAACCCGGGCCTTGTCCATTCCAGGCCCTGCGGTAACAGGTAGCGTGGTGGCCCCGATCGCCGGTCCGCGGACAGCGGATGATCTGTTCGACCCTAGGTGCCATGGATTCTTTTCCAAAGCCCGCCAAAGTCCACAAAATGACATTGGGCCCGGTCCAACACAAGCAATTGGGCCGCTATAGTGTTTGATCTAAAATACAGCATCAACATTTTGGCGCTAGAAGGATGGGGCCGCTCGTGCACAACATCGAATTCAAGCCTCCAAGTAGAGAGAGGTGCTCCCACATAGCATCGAAATCAAGCCTCCAAGTACAAAGAGGTGCTCCCACACAGCATCAAATTCAAGCATCCAAGTACAAAGAGGTGCTCCCACACAGCATCGAATTTAAGCCTCCAAGTACAAAGAGGTTCTCCCCCACATCATCGAATTCAAGCCTCCAAGTACGAGGAATCCGCTTGCACATCATCAAATTCAAGCCTCTGTATACCCTCCCAGCAATCAATTTTCTTCCACTTTTTTTGACTAGCCGAGATGTCGACCAAATCGACAGAAGGCACATCATCGCGTCCTACGGGGAGTGTGGCTCTAAATACACGGGCTCAGGTCAACGCACGCCGAAACCGAGCGCGAAACCAGCCCGAGATGAAACAAGAGCCAGTAGTCAACAAAGACAGAGAAAGACCTTTTCCTGAACCCATACGTGTTTCGGTTGGTCTTACTGTAACTGGTTTGTCGGGAAATATGCGTACCCATATTTTTCCGCCGCACCGTGCATTTCGGGTCATACCTCGTCGTCCTGCTTCGATTTGTCTAGATGTAATCCAAGCGGGTTCAAGCGCTTGAAGGCCATATCTACCGAAGCAAATACGATTACCTCGATAAGATATTCCTTTCATTCTTCCTATATAATGTTTACGGAATCGGGTTCTTTTGGGGTTATAGTTGACGGTTTTTTATTACTTCCATCTCTACTACAGAACTGGACATGATAGTTTCTTCTCATACAGCTCCTCGCGAATGAAAGGATTCTAAGATACTATTTATTTACTGAATAATATATTGAAAAAATAAATAAAATAATGTCCAAAAAGTTCAGAGGAGGCCCTGGAACTCACACAGAGAAGGCCCCACGAGACACAACCGACACCTGAAGGTATTCAGGAACCGGCACAGTCACAAACAACCCGACGGTCAGCCTTTGACCGACTCGGAAATATCGCCAACAATGCAAGGGTGCGAAGGAACATCCGGCGTCAGCAAATGCGCACCGAGGTGCACACGGAAGACGAAGGAGACCTCCGCCACCACCTAAATCGCCCAAATCACAAGGAGGATTTACGGCAACACATCAATCGAGAGAGAGAGATCCCACCACCAAGAGGATTCAGATGACACTGGCACTGAAACATCAAAAAGTCATTAGCACACCACCACCCGCCATGCGACGCAAAGGGTGGATGTAGCCCCGACACCTCTCTCGTCAGCAACTCCCTCCTACGATGGACTGAAAAGTGAAGTCCAAGCACTCAAAAAGGAGATGCGAGAGCTTGCCGCTGCCCACAGCTCCGACCCAACCGTCAAGAGCATGGTCGAGGGAATCATGTCCCGACTCGCCAGTCACTTGCTCGCCGAAGATCTCGACCGAGACTTGCGATTCCCACTAAACCTCACATATGACGACACCAGCGACCCCACATACCAATTGGTGCAATACTGATTCAATATGCGCGTGAATAAGTGCTCGCCCTCCACAATGTGTCAGGCCTTCTGCCTCACCCTCGCTGGGCCCGCCTTCTAATGGTATCAACGACTCCCGAAGAATTCTATTGAGTCCTTCGAAGAGTTGGTGGAACGCTTCGTCTCCCGCTTTATGAGCTCAATTACACAGCGAAAAGGGAAGTCATACTTGTGGACCCTCAGACCGCGTAAAGACGAATCCCTAATGACTTACCTGAAAAGGTACGTCGAAGAATCAAACAAAGTTGCCAACTACACCGATGATGATGGAATCACCACCAAAATCGACGGCCTCCCAATGTGCGACTTCGCACACTCTCTTGTCAAGAAAAGACCGACCTCCATGGCTGAGCTAATGGCGAGAGCAGTAGAAGACATCGCGGTTGATGAGTACTACAACAGCCAAAGCCAGCCCGACCTGGGAGATCAGCACCTGGATAATAAAAAAGACGGCGACGACGAGCCTCTGAGAAAGAGGCAATGCCAACAACATAACTCTGGAAGCTGGCAACAGCAACCCAGGCGAGCAGAGAAGTTCCGAAAAGACATGAACTTCACTCCCCTGACAGCTTCACCGGCAATGATCTTCAGCCTTCATGGAGACAAGTTCGGGAACCCCCGACCACTAACAAAAAATACCAAGAAAGATAAGAGTCGGTACTGTGAGTACCATCAAGACCACAGCCACACGATGTCAGAATGCTGGCAGCTAAGAAAACAAATCGAACAGCTGATCCAGGACGGACAACTAAAGGAGTTCGTCAAAAAGCTAGTGTCAGGAAGCGGGAAATCTGATAACTCGCAACCCCAAGAGACTAAGCAGCACAAAAGTGACAGTCCGGACCAACCTCGCCTGGACAAGGAACAAGGAAGGGCCAAGCCCTCACAATACAATGTTGTGTCCACCATCCTGGGCGGACCCGAAACTGGAGATTCAAGCAACAAACGAAAGAGATACGCTCGAGCCCTAGAAGAAGATCGAGAAGCACACCAGATTAACTTGGCAAATCTCGGAAGTTCACCCAAAGTACTTCCCAGCCAAGTCATAAGCTTCACTGAAGAAGAGGCTCGAACAATTTTGCACCCCCACAATGATGCGATCGTGGTCGAGACACTGATCGCCAACAACCGGGTATGACGGGTGTTAGTCGACAACGGAAGCTCGGCTGACATCATCTTCAAAGCAGCCTTGGAGCGCATGAGCCTGGGATGACTCGTCCCGACACCAGTCAAAACTCCGTTCTACGGCTTCAATGGAAAATCGGTCCTCGCTGAAGGCGCCATCGAGTTACCAACAACATTCGGCTCAGAGGACGGGGCCCTAGTCACAAAGATGGACCAACCATCGGCCTACATTATCATCATGGGAAGGCTAAGTCTCAACAAGCTGCAGGCCATATCGTCCACCTTTCACCTACTCGTCAAATTCCCAACGGAAAACGGAATAGGAATCATGAAAGGAAGTCAACGAGAGTCCCGTACCTGCTACGCCCAAGGGACGAAGCCAGGAAAAAATGATTTGATCATCAACACTGTCCGCCAACTCGAAGACAAACTCGCCACCGACCTGAAAGATGCCCGGATGTTCGGCAAGTTTGATCCCCGAGATGATAGACACAAACCAACTATGGAGCCCTCCTCTGAAGTGACCCAGATCACGTTAAACGAGAACGCACCCGAAAGAGTCGTCACGATTGGAGCTCAGCTGCCAGTTATGATCAAAACTTAGTCGATTGCCTTCCTGCGATAGTTCAAGGACGTTTTTTGCATCGACACCGAGATCGCCGTCCACCGACTCAACATCAAAAAAGTAAGGACCCCAAAAATACAGCGACGACGGGCGTTCAACCCTGAAAGATATCAAGCGATCAACGAAGAAGTCAGTAAGCTTATCGCCGCAAATTTCATCAAGGAAGTCACGTACCCCGACTGGGTATCCAACATGGTGATGGTCAAGAAGCCTAACGGCAAATGGAGAATCTGCATAGATTACTCCAATCTCAACGCAGCATGTCCAAAAGACTGCTTCCCACTCCCAAGGATAAACCAGTTGGTGGACGCCACCGCCGGTCACCAGCTTATGAGTATGATGGATGCATATTCAGGATACAACCAAATCCGAATGCATGAGCCCGACCAGCTACACACGACGTCCGTGACCGATCGTGGCCTCTATTGCTACAAAGTCATGCCATTCGGGCTCAAGAACGCCGGAGCCACATACCAGTGTCTGGTCAACCGAATGTTCGCTCCGCTGATCGGAAAGACCATGGAAGTCTACGTTGACGACATGATCGTCAAGAGCCTCAAAGAGACCGACCATATCAAGGATCTACGAGAGACATTCATGCTTCTCCAAAAATATCAGATGAGGTTAAATCCCGCCAAATGCGCATTCGGAGTCGAATCAGGAAAGTTCCTGGGATACATCATTAACCGACGAGGAATCGAGGCGAATCAACGCCCTGGGCCGGTCTGTGTCAAAAGCCCTGCTCGAGATGAAGAGCCCACGAAGTATAAAAGAGGTTCAAAGCCACAACGGACGCATCAACGCCCTGGGCCGGTCTGTGTCAAAAGCCACAGACCGATATCAACCGTTCTTTCAAGCCCTCAAAGGCGGAAAGAATTTCACCTGGGACGAAAAGTGTGAAACCGTCTTCCAGGAGCTAAAAGCCTACCTCGGGTCGCCTCCTCTATTAGCAAAACCAAGGGACGAAGAGATAATATTCCTCTACCTCTCCGTCTCGACCAGGGCAGTCAGCACCGTCTTGGTCCGATAAGAAGAAAAGAAGCAACTGCCGATCTACTATGTCAGCAAGTCCCTTCTCGACGCCGAAACGCGTTGCACACAAATCAAAAAGTTGGCACTCGCGCTGGTTACCACCGCAAAGAAACTCCGCCCATACTTCCAAGCTCACCAAATCGTAATGCGAACTGAGCACCCCGTGCGAAAGGTTCTCCTCAAAGGTACCTCTTCACGCATGACAATCTGGTCGCAAGAGCTGGGAGAATACGGCGTAGAGTACCAGCCCCGAGTCGCCATCAAAGGTCAAGCCGTGGCTGATTTCATCGCCGAATTCACATACGACACCGAGGTCGAGACCGAAGAAGAAATCGACAGGCTACCGCAAGCCACCAAAAGGAAAGCAAGTCCCGACGGTCTAGTTTGTAATCTACACGTGGACGGAGCCACAAATGCCAATGGCTCGGGAGCGGGCATCGTACTGACCAATCCTGAAAACGGAAAGCTCCGCTACGCCATACGATTCGGATTCAAAGCCTCAAACAACGAGGCAGAATACAAAGCGCTGCTAGCCGGGCTCCAGATTGCACAAAAGCTCGGGATAAAAAATCTGTGAATCCACTGCGATTCCCAACTGATCGTAAAACAAGTGGAAGGAAAATACCAGGCAAAGGAAAACAACATGACGGTTTACCTGGCAGAGGCCCAGCGTTGCCTAGAATTTCTAACTTGGTACAAAATAGAATTTCTAACTCCGAGGCCGACACATTGGCCCGAATGGCATTAGGGATCGACGACGAAGGACTCGGAAAAGTTCCTGTCGAAGCCCTCGACTGCCCGTCGATCGAGAAAGCCCAAGTCCTCTCCATCACCAACGAAGCCAGTGAAAATTGGATGTCACCGATAATCGAGTACTTGGAGCATGGCACCCTCCCCACCGATCGCAATGAGGCAAAGCGACTCAAGTTCCGCGCGACCAGATACGTGATAAACAACGGGGAGCTCTACAAACACGGCTTCATGCAACCTCTCCTAAAATGTCTTCCCGAAGGCGACGCCAACCTCGTCCTTCGGGAAATTCACGAAGGAGTTTGCGGAAACCACTATGTGGGGCGATCCCTCGCCTTGAAAGCCTTGAAGCAAGGATACTTCTGGCCGACCCTAAAAAAGGATACGATCGAAATGGCGCGAAAATGTGACAAATGCCAGCGATTCGCCCAGATACCGTGTCGGCCGGCAGTTCCCGGGAGGGGTTGAATACGCAATAGCCGTTGTCGACTACTTCACCAAATGGGTCGAAGCAGAGCCCATCGGAAAGATCACCCAGACCAATACAACAAATTTCATCTGGCGCAACATAATCTGTCGGCACGGAGTTCCAGAATCGCTCATCACCGATAACGCCAAACAATTCAACAACGTAGACCTTCGAGCCTTCTACAGCGAGCTCGGGATCAACAACACCTATTCCTCGCCCGTCTACCCTCAGGAAAATGGTCAAGTCGAGTCTGCCAACAAAGACATCAAGACAATCCTGAAGAAAAAGCTCGACGAAAAGAAAGGCAAATGGGCAGAGGAATTACCTTCAGTCCTCTGGGCATACCGAACGACAATACGGAACATCATGGGGGAGACTCCGTTCGCCCTGACATACGGTGTTGAGGCAGTCATCCCCGCTGAAATAGTCGTCCCGTCGCCACGAGTAGAACTCTTCGACGAAGAGCGAAACGACGAGGCCCTGCGGCTAGAACTCGACCTCGTCGAGGAAAATGAAACGAAGCGTACACACGATTGGTGGCCCAGAAACGAATTGTTGAACGCTATTACAACTCCAAAGTCAAGGCGCGACATTTTCTGGAAGGAAACCTGGTCCTGAGAAAGGTGGGGCCAAATACACAAGTCCAAGGCGCGGGAGTCCTCGGACCCACATGGGAGGGCCCATATCGCGTCACCAAAGTAATCAGAGACGGAACTTACCGGCTCGAGGAAATGGGGGGTCAGGAAGTTCCTCGCCCCTGGAATGTGGAACACTTGAAGCAATACCACCAGTAGCGCCCTCACTACAAGGCCTAGCTGAAGCTAAGAGCCAAGCTGAAGTTAAGAACCAAGCTGAAGCTAAGAGCCAAACCAAGTTGAAGCTAAGAGCCAAATGTTCACCACTACCACCCTTGATACACCATAGGCCCGGGAATAGCCCTGATCGCCCACCTATATGTAAACAACTTATCCAATGTAAAATAAGTGCGCCACAAGAAGCGCTAAGTAATAAAAACCATCAGAAAATTTCCTGAGATTTTCCAGAAATTAGAGACGGCCGCCTCCAAGAATAAGTTTTCTCACAATCTTTCCAGATTACTCAAAAACTGGGGGGTTGATAGAGTAGACGGAGGCAAAAAAAAAAGTCCGAGACAGTAAGCGCTCAAAGCGCAGACGTCGGCAAAATACCAGAACCATAATTCTGGCAAAAAGTCCGAGACGGTAAGCCGCTCAAAGCGCAGACGTCGGCAAAAGACCAGGACCTCGACCCTTGCACTAAGTCCGGGACCGTAAGACGCTCAAAGCGCAAACACCGGCAGAAGAGCTCGGGGGGTTAGACGCTAAGGCACGAACCCCGACCGTAAAGACCAGAACCTTGACCCTGCCACTAAGTCCGGGACCGTAAGACGCTCAAAGCGCAAACACCGACAAAAGAGCTCGGGGGGCTGGACTCTAAGGCGCGAACCCCGACCGTAAAGACCGGGACCTCGACCCTGGCATTAAGTCCGAAATAGTAAGCCGGTCAAAGCGCAAAAATCGGCGAAAGGCCCAGAACATACTCTGGCACGAACCTGGGTTCATAAACTCGGCAAAGGCTCGGGGGTGGGCACACCTAAATTCAAAACCCCAACTAAAACCGAACGACATGATATCGGTTGAAATTCTCTAGACGCGTGAACCACTCAAACGCGAACACCTACAACAGACAAGAAAAACAAGTTGAACAAGCACGAAATCCGGCACACGAAAAGAAAAGCACAATGAGAATAGCAAAAACCAGCCAAACGACATGAGTCCACAAAAAGATCGGTGCCCTCGAGCCAATACATAGGCGGTGATACAAAACCGCTGTTTCTCTACAAAGACCGGGCGTGTTAGCATATATATACAAGTACCTCTAAAGATACACACAAAATTGAGCCGCCAGCGATGCTACACGAGCTGTAAACCCCTTATACAAAAAATAGAGAAACACAATACAAGCAACTACGTAAAGAAAAAGACAAAGATCCATGATCAGGAGCGGCCAGCCACGTCATATCTCGGCGTCATCCTGTCTGCCCGGATCAATCTGGTCACCGCTCTCGAGGGCCCTGCCAACTCCCTGCACAGGAGCATCGAAAGAAAAATCACCGCCCTGGAGATGATGGTGGTCGCCGCCGGCCACAGCACTGTTCGCGCTCACGCCAAGAAATCCCTGGGGAGGAATCAGCACTCCGTAGTCTGCGGCCGGGGGAGGTAGAGGAATAGAGGCAATGATAGGCTGGAGGGATGTGCGCACAGCCTCCGGTATCGTGGCATCCTCGTACTCGAACAAAGTGGAAAGATGAATCCCAAGATTTGCCATCACAAAGGAGCAGGTGCCTCTGATGAAGCCAGCCCAGAAGCGGGTGTCGGCCAGCTGATCCGCGGAACCCTGAACCCGCGCGACCTCGGCCTCCAAAACGGAAATCCGCTCCTTCGCTTCCACCAACGCCCGGACAACGTTGTTGTACTCGACAGAGCCTCGAGACATGTCACTAATGGCGCGCTCGCGCCCCTTTTGAACCTCCCGAAGTAGCTGTAGGGCAAGATTCATCGCGCCCCTTTTGAACTTCCCAACACTCCCGCTCGGCGGAAATGGCTCTACCGCGAAGGTCGGCAACCTCTTGTATGTGGAGGGTGTTTCCACGCGGGTCCCTAGTGAGACTCGTAGCGCTGGTCCCACCATGCTCGAACACCGAAGGCACCTGCGCGGGCAAAAAGAAAGGAGAAACTCACGTGACGAAAAAAGTTTGGAGCACCGCATGATAGTAAAAATGTCAGAAGACGCATATCGATGGTGACGCATATCCCGCAGAGGGAATAGCCCCCATTGGGGGGGGAACTCGAAGACGGTCGGAACGTACTGCGAGGGTACGACCCGTCCCATGCATTGGCCCTTGGGCCGGGAATGGAGACGTCATGGAGGGAGCTGGGGCATATCCCTGGAGGGTGGCCGTCTCCGCCACCCTCTGACCCCCAGAAGATGACTCAGTTGTGCAACGCGTCGTCCGCCGGGAGTGACGACCGGAAATGGGAACAGACGACGCCGTCGGGCGAGATATCCCTGTTGCGCCGCTTCCATCACGATCCATACCTGCAAAAAACGAGACAATTGCGTCAGAATGCAACACACAGTATGAAAAATGAACAATCACCACGATTGGAGAAAAAGAAAAGAGACCGTAAGAACTACTGAATCCCGTCTCGAGATCCAGAGGCAGCTCGGTCAGACTACGGGCTTGTACCCATCCAGACCGCACCCACGCCAACCTCTCCAGGTAGGAGACAAAAAATCCAGGGACAGCAGACCTCGTCATAAAAAGCCAACGATCCCTGGTGGCCGGACCCGGGTGCGGCAGGAAAGTTCCGAAACGTCGAGGTACAGATCCCAGATAGGTACTCGGGACCCACACCCATCGACTACGCCAACCTAGATCAGAACATCGATGGAGGCCGTCTACACGAAAACCTATGACCGCGTCAGGAATGAACCAATTCTTAAACCCTCCTACACCCCAGAAAGGACGGAACGTGAAGAGACTGAGAAATTGGTTCACGGACAGCTCACCGCCACTTTCCTCACGCCACATCGAGTAGCACCCTGCGGCGTATCGGCATGCGTTTGGACCAAGCTAGATCGGGTGCAGACCCAGCGACACCAAGAGGTTCTCCAAGAGAGGCGGGGCCGGTAAAGAAAAACCCAGTCGAATGCTCTCTAAAAGCACTGCTACCATACCTTCACGCGGCCGACTAGGCACCGACCCCTCTGACGGCACACAAACCCCCTCAACAGGAACCATGTGCTCATCCCGGAAGAAAGCATCGAGCTCCCGGGAAGTGACAACGCTCGGGATATCAATATCCGAAAAATCAAGCGGAGAATCGAACCAGAACCTTTCGCGCTCATGGCCCGCGGGACCGGTTCGTCTCCTAACAGACCGATAAAAAATCGGACATGACCCACCTGCTATACCGGCTCTATGACGCGGTCCACCCGCGTCAACGGCCTCATAGTCGGCACATGCAACAACTCTATGAATATCTACATTCACGTTGGGGGATCTCAGACCCGCTCCCGAATCAACTAGTGAATCCCGTCAAAAGATCATTTTGGGAACTGTCACCTCAACCGTCGAATTCGACGGAGCTGATAAGTCTCCCAGGACATCGCGAATGGCAAAGGATGACACTCGGATCGCACCAGCCGGCAGGAGCGTGCTCGAAAAACCCCTGGGTCTGAATCCGGGAAAAAATAATCCCGATGACGGAAATGGGGGATTTTGAGAGCCGACACTTATTCCCAGTCCTAGGAACATTGTCCGAATACCATTGATGTAGGCCTGGTAAAAACCCAGAGAGCCGAGAAAATTGAAAATTAAACGGCATCCCCAGGATACCACCAGAAAAGGATGAAGAAGTTGTCCCCCCATTGTGGGTCCGCCCCGGCATAATCAACGACGGAAATGGCCCGACGGACCCTCTCGAGTCACGGCACGGATTGGAAAACCCGCCGAAATCCGCCGACCACCGCTGCCATCACCCGGGGACTGCCTCACCGGAGTCGCCGGAAACCGACGACCGTCGTGGGCCCACCCCGGAACCGACCCAGAGCCGCCTCACCTCGCGGGGTCGCCAGAATCGCACGAGCTGCGGAGGAAGCTTCCTGGCCAGCGGCGAGGCCCACAGCGGCGCCTGAGGTCAGTGAAACCACCTCGAATCCACGCGGGAGCCCAGAGTCACCGCCGGCTAAACCGGCCACGCCGTCGCGCGCCACCACCCTAGACGGGGTCGCCACGGCCTCCCGGTCACCGTGCGACCCTTCCCCGTCGACGGCGAGCACCGTCGTGAAGCCCAGAATGAGGCCGGCCGCCTCAGATCCACGCGAGGAAACCCGACCATCGCCGGCTCCTCTGGCCTCACCGTCGCACGCCGCCGCCACAGACGGACTCGTTGTGGCCTCCCGGTCATCGTGCGACCCACCTCCGTCGACGGTGGGCGTCGCCGTGGAGCCTAGGGCAAGCCCGACCTCGCCAGACCCACGCGAGCGTGACCGCACGCCTCCTCGCGCCTCTGCCTCGCCGCCCACGTAGCCCACCGACTCCGACGAGCTCGCCGGATGATGCCGACCACGATGGTGGTCCTCTCCAGCGATGGCAAGCTCCGGCGTGGTGGCTAGGGAAGAATCTCTTCGGTTCTCCATCGGGTCGGAGAGAGAAAATGAGTCAATTTCAGAAATTTGACTCGAAAATCGACGTATTTTCGCAAAGAATGCCTCGAAACTCGTGTCGCCGAATCCGCACTTGATAAAGTTCGTTGAAAAAATAATGAACCGGAAGAAACGGCACTAAAAAAGGCTAACAGAAACAAAAGTTATGTGAGTTCAAAAAACTTACTTTAACAGCTCCGTGGGCCGCCTGTTGTTCCGAGAATTCACAAATGAAGGGCCCACCTTGAATTTATAGTTTTTCGGAAATTCCAAATTCCCGCAAAACTGGGGGGTTAATGTTACGGGTAATTCACGGAATTGATTTTAAAATAAATTAATAAAAGAAGAATTATTAAATTAATTTTTCTTTTATTTAATTAAGTCAATTATAACCCAAAACACCCTCCGGAGGCCCATTTTCGTAAAATAAAGTGTGTAGATATTTCTAAAAATATCAAGATACTCAGAAACGACATAAAGTTTGTGAAAAACGGCCTTGGGACGCCCCCGGAACCCTAAAAGAGCTCCGGAAGCACTTCGGGCGGGCCCCACAGGCGCCAAAACCCATCCAGGAGCTGCCACGTGGCACCAAAAGCCTCCACGTGCCCTCCAGCTCCCTCCACGCGCCCTCCCGAGTGATGACGTCAGCCCTGTGACGTCATCCGTGCGTTTTCTCTCTCCTGGCGCGTGGGCAGCGCGCCGCGTAGCTACAGAATACCGCGCGTGTGGGCGCGCGGAGCGTCGGATGGAGCTGATTTTGGTGGCGGAGGACCCAAAAAACTATATTTATTTTCTCCAGGGGCCACCCGGAGTAATAAATAATCACGTTTTAGTCATCGGACTCCCCTATAAATAGAAGCGCGGTTCATTCAAACCGAAACTCATTGGAACTCATCCAAACTCGCTCTATACTCTCTCTACCCCCTATAAAATAATATTCCACTAATGTTGAGCGTCGGAGGTGAATACGGGGGTACCCCCCCCCCCCCCCGACCTCGGGTGTTCTTTTCCCAGATCCGAATACGGAGGAGCCAGTTGGAGCGGGAGCCCTGGAGAAGATTCTGGCACGATTTGCGACCCCATGTCAAGGTCCCGGATCCGTGCGGTGCTTGTTCTATCCCTAAGTCTTGTATCTCAGATTAGATATACGGACTTTGCGGATAGACCATAGGACCCGGTCTGGGATAAGTAGCACAGGTCGAGGGTCCGATCTGCCAGGGTCCACTGAAAGGTTGAAACTGTGATCTCTCATTCGTAAAGACCCGATCTGCGTGGCGCCCCAGACCTGTAACCCGGGCCTTGTCCATTCCAGGCCCTGCGGTAACAGGTAGCGTGGTGGCCCCGATCGCCGGTCCGCGGACAGCGGATGATCTGTTCGACCCTGGGTGCCAGGGATTCTTTTCCAAAGCCCACCAAAGTCCACAAAACGACATTGGGCCCGGTCCAACACAAGCAATTGGGCCGCTACAGTGTTTGATATAAAATACAACATGAACACATTCATTTAATCACAAATGTTTTTTCAACAATGGAGGATTTTGTTCAGAACTAACTTATAAGAATTACAACTCTTGAATTGCACAAATTTCTTTCCTTGATCTTGCGCGAATTGAAGATTATTATTTTAGACTATCTGCTATAGCGATTCATGAAGTGTAATTTTAGAATATAGTTCTTTATTCGTTTCTCAATGTTATCTCTTTATTTTTCTTTACTTGACGTCCATTTTTTTATTTCTTTATTATGATTATGAATCGATGTATATATGTATATATATACATATATATATATATTTATGTGGATATTGCATGCGGTTTACTTATTGAAAACTCCATCAAGCTCTGATGGAAGATATTTGAAGTTGCTTCAAGCCCCTCATTAAACCTCAAAGCCACCGGCGTTCGTTTGCTCCTATCAAACACACGTTCTCTAAATTGGATTAAAGTAAGTTTTTTTTTTTTTAGCATTATTTTAGTTTATTTATCGTGCGTTTCACATGTAAGTTTTGCGGAGATTCAATCGTGTTATCTCAATATAAATTAAAAGAAGACATGAACGAAGTTTAGCATTATAATTTGTTTTTGTGATGTTTTTTTGTATGATTTTTTTTTTTAAATATTTTGGTTACTAGGATTAGTATGATATATCTGCTACATATTATATAGACTATAAGCTTAACACATGAATGAAAACACTGATAATAAAGCTCGCATTTTTTAATCACTATATAACTATTAATTATTGAGTGTGAGGAGTTTATATGTATAACTATTAGTTATATATAAACGCATATAACATAATTAACATTTACTGTTTCGTAAAAATATTTTTTTAATATAGCTACGTATATACTATCCTTTTTCTTCTCGATTTCTCTTTTTATTATTTTTTATTAGGTTGTTCAAGTAGGCACAAATATATTTCTTCAAACCTTCTTGATTAAGGAGAGACAAGATACATTTATTTACTATAATATTTTTCTGTCATTTGAAAAAAAAAATGATAATCGAGATGTATTATCATTTACCTGTATATTTTATCGCCGTGGTGCCGTCCACCAGTAACAAATAAATTAGAAATCTATATATTATAAAAGGAGGAACTCACAAATGATGTGTCATGATAAGATTGAAGTATTGAAAAAAGAAGTCACTACAAACAAGAAGACTCAATAATTTGACATCATAAGATCAAAGCATTGAGAATTCTAATTTTTATAGAATTTTTGTTTATTTTTATTCTTTTTTTTATTAATTGCCATAATAATTGTTGTAACTTAACACTTTTAAATTCTTAAGTCAAAATTGAATTACATTTATTTAAATGACTTTTTGTTTTCTAAACATTAATTTATTTTTGGTTTTAATTTGAGAGACTTATCATGTCTTTTAGTATAAAAATAAAAGTTTAATCCATCTATAATGATAGATCTCTCTGCATATAAGACCAAAATCAAAAGCCTCATTCACATGCTTTTGATCATATTTTGTTTGTTTATGGCTGACGATATAGAATTTTGCAGGTTCTTCTTTTCGGTTTAAGATTTTCGGCTCAATACATGAATAAAGGTATTAAGAATTTAATTTTTATATAATTTTTTCGAACACAATATCCAGCTTTTGTTTCTTCAAGTTCAAATACGAAGAGATTTTTTAAAAGGTAAACACGATATATATTTTTTGTTCTTCAGTTTTATTAATATTGTTAATTTTATATATATTGGTTTGTTTTACTGTTAGAGATTTTTCAGAATTGGAGGTCGAATAAAGGTCAGCGAGCTCTTCTTCTTCTTCTTCTTCTTCTTCTTCTTCTTCTTCTTCTTCTTCTTCTTCTTACAAGTCTTATAACTTCTATAATTATTGTAAAAATACGTTGAGTAACATCACAAATTCACAGCCTATAGAATTACACGACGCATTAAGCTCTCCACAAATATATTTTATATCTATGTTTAATTAATGATTTATCATATTGAATATAATTTCATTTTTCTTCTTGATAACAAATCTCAAATATTTATTATATGTGCATTTTCTCTTATCTCTTTCGTATTTTGCAACCGTACTGTAGTTTGTGTCCGCATCTAATATTGTATGAGAACTATACAATAAGCTGGTAAACCAAAGAGTTATATTATTAAATGTAATTTATGTATGTACATGGTTATAGTTTAGTGACTTTGAAGATAGGTTATAGTTTAGTGTCGACATCTAATATTGTTTGAAAATGACATAGCACAGTATGTTCCAAAAGAATTTAGGAAATTAATTTTTACAATTTTTTTCATTTGCACGAAATTCTAATGAAACTCTCATCTAATTGTTTGGAAGTGTGTGTACTGTAATTTTTATATTTGTTCGTTTCGGATATCAAAAGGCATTTTTTTTTGGCTCGGACATATCAAAAGGCTATTGGATTGCCTTAATTACTACTTGCAAAAAGTCATCACGGGGAAGCTCTAAAGGTAGTAACCACAAAACATGCAGATGGTAGACTTTAAGACGAATAAAAATATGAACTAACTGAACCTAACGATATTGAAGTATGTAAACAAAATCCAGCAATATCTATAACATTTTATTTACAAATTTAGATTTAGTATTATTAATAATAAGCAAAATAGAAGGTTCTGAGTTGATAAAAAAAATTTACATTAAATTTTGATTAGATACTTTTCTATTTTTATATTGCTCTTTTTAATTTCAGTTTTATAAAAACATGGGTTATATTATGTTAACTTTCATGTGCACTTCTCATAAATTCAGTGATTAAAGGCTATATACTTACATGGTATTATTGTATTTTAATATCTATGATAGTAAAAAGAAATATAACTATATGTATATTGTTTATATTATTTGATTTTAGTGTAATTACTAATTATTATAAATTAATCTAACATAATAAATAAATTCGTTTTATAACTACTCTGATAAATAATAGTATAGTTCACTAAATCTTCAATTTTTCATATTGCTTATTGTTGACGCAAGAAAATACTTCAAACATTCAGCGGCCCAATAGCTCGTGAAAACAAAACGCTGACTATTCACGTAATACTCGAAGAGTTTCCATGCAAAAATTATGTGAGGTTGTTATATTATATATATATATATATATATATATATATTGTAAATAAAATCCGTATAGATGCTACTCCGAAAATTGTGCTTTGATCAGCTCCTCTACGAATTAAATTCATATATATACATTCAAAAAAATCATACATAAAATTATATTTTTAAAAATAAATCCGCATTCATTGACAATATTAGACAAAAAGAAAGAAAGATAGAATATTGGTAAACGGCATGAAAAAAAAAACTAAGCTAAACAAACAAAAAGAAAGAAAATTGCGTCAAGAGTACTCTAATAATAATAGTAATAATAGTCAAGACTAAGAAGTTAATAATAATAATAATAATAATATAATAATAATAATATAATAATTGCGTCAAGACTCAAGAGTACTCTAATAATAATAGTAATAATAGTCAAGACTAAGAAGTTAATAATAATAATAATAATAATATAATAATAATACTCGCCGACTTTCCAGGAAGCTGTTACATTGCAAAATAATAGGTGAAATATATACAAAGTTGTTTCTTCTTAAAATAAAATAAGTAATCGGTTAGAAAATGTTGCTTTTTGGCCCCTATAATGTCATATGATGATGAAAATGCCATAATTACGAGATAAAGAATAAGAAAGTAAAGAGTTTTAAATGATTGAAACTAAGGATGACGGCTAAACTGCAAATTTCAGAGGGCATTAGTGCCCATTACTAAAGATGTAAATTAATGTTAATTAGTGTAGCACAAACACTGTGAATTGCAATTTTAACATATGAAATTAAAATTGTATATTTTGGAACACCGCTACAAATTAAATGCGTATGCATAACTATAAAGTATATATATATATATATATATATATATATATATATATATATATATATATTACAACAGCACTACAAACAAACAAACGATTCAATTAATAATATTAATAAATTACAATATAAGGATAATGCAAAAAGTGAATTCATATCGAAGAAGAAAGACGTTAAATCAAATTAATAACCAACATGCATATTTTATAACGGTCATTATTGTTATTTGACTCTCACCAAAGCGATTACAAGGGCGAAAGCGTTCTCTTTTGTTATCAACCATTAGATTCCGGTCTAAATTAGACATAGAGGTTCATTTCTCATCTTCTTCGATTAGTAGCTCTCAGCACGCTTTCTTTGTGCTGATCGCGGCAAATCGAGGAAGATGAGAAATAAACAGGAATCTGTAAATGGAGACAACTCAAGAGAGAATTTTAAACTAAAGAGAAAGATCGAAGATGGTTATAATATTTCAAAACCACGAAGTTGATGAAGAAGTTATGTGCAATATAAGAATTCGCAAATATATATATATAAACATGTAGATATATAATTAGTGATTTGCTATATATGTGAGAGTATAGTGTTGGTTCAATTGTCTACTAATAGCCTAAACAGTTAGCATTAGCAACTCCCCGTAGAAATACGCGGGATCCGAATAATATAATAAAAGAAAATCTTAAAGATGTTGGAAAATAATATAATGAAACAAGACGGTTGACTTTTCACGTAGTACTCGTATTATATTATCTGAAAATATTGAGATTTAAGATGAACTTGCGAAGATTGGAAGTTTCAATTCAACTCGTTTTATAATAAGAAATGGTCACCTCTCACTCTCGTCTCTTTGTCTTTGATACCCTTCAATTCCCCACCAAACACATGAATCCAAATTCATAATCCCTTTCTTTTCTTCATCAATTCAATTCACAAAATCAAGGACCTCTTCTCGTCGTCGTCTAGCTCGCGAGATACTCGCCGGCCCTGCTAGTGCCACTATTTATGGAGCTCCTGCGATGAACCCACCAACCGAATCAGCCATGGACGAGGAAGCCCCTCTGGTTTCGGGCCGAGCAAAAGCTCCGAACAGCCACGAGAGAGATGTTCATATCCTCTGCGCGGCGTTCTTGCTCATCTTCCTCGCCTACGGAGCTGCTCAGAATCTCGAGAGCACTCTCAACACTGTGCGTGATCTCTCTCTTTCTTTGCTCACTGTGTGTTTCTTTTATGATTTTGACTCGATTGTGCGAACAGGAAGAGGCTCTGGGAACGACGTCGTTGGGGGTTCTGTACCTGTCCTTCACGTTTTTCTCGCTCTTGGCGTCGTTGGTGGTTCGGAAACTCGGTTCCAAGAACGCTTTGATTCTCGGGACTACTGGTTATTGGCTCTTCATCGCTGCCAATTTGAAGCCCACATGGTGATTGACTCTCTCAACATGTAGCATAATGTTTCTTTCTTTCGAGTCGGAAATGAGAGTGTCGGAAAGAGTCCCGTTAGGACGGGGACCGGGATACGAATTTCGGGAAATGAGAGTGTCAGGAAAAGAGTCCCGTACTGACGGGGACCGGGATGCGAATTTCGGGGGCTAAATTACAGTGGGGACTAAGAAAACATATGGTAAAAAATTGAAAAATTGAAGTGGTGAAATTGAAAAATATAAACAATTAGGGTGAACTTTACACTCATTCTAAGTTTAGGGGGATTATAGCCCTTTTGGGTTGGTGTAATTATATGATTCAGAAGAGATGCGTTAACGAGCTAGGTGTTGTTTCGAGATGGTGACGCCACTTGGCACTTTCTTTGCCAACCGTTTGATGTTGTACTTGTGGGCATAGAGCCACTTGTGGCGTCTTGCAGGTGCACTTAGTCATTATGCTTTTGCATCAATAAAGTGACGCCTCATTTTGAATGGAAGGTCTTCGTTTTTTGAAGAAATGTGTTGTTTGGAAGACGCTTGTTATTTTTGGAACGGTCGCGACTTCATGAAACGATTGTAACTTCCTAGTTAATCAGTGGGATTTCATTAGATCGGATTACACAATCATTCTCATTGTTAGTGTCTATATCTCTCAATCTCTCTTCATTTTTCAAAAACGTATTTTTGCTTACTTCGTCTTATAAATCGACTAGTAGGCTTGTCTTATCCTGAGTATCTTTATATACATATTCTAAGACTTTGGGGGTGCTTGAGATATTATTGGGAAAGTGATTCATGCCTTGACGTTTTCAACCATTTCTAACAATTTTTTTTTTTTCTATCTAACAATGTTTTTTTTGATAGGTACACAATGATTCCCGCGTCTTTGTACATGGGTTTTGCTGCTTCCATAATCTGGGTTGGCCAGGTAAACTCCATTAATGTTTCACATTTCCTTTTGAAGCATTTATAGGGTTTCTGAACTATTGGTCATTCATTTAGGGGACTTATCTGACTTCCACTGCGCAAAGTCATGCAAATGACAACAACTTGCACGAAGCAACGGTCATTGGTCACTTCAATGGCGAATTCTGGGGCGTGTTTGCTGGTCACCAGGTTACCTATTTCAATCCTTCTTTGACAAACAAGCAAACAATATATAGAGTAAGAATTGTTTGTAGTTCTTGGTTTGGTGACGGTTTTATTCATTTCAGGTTGTGGGAAATCTCGTCACGCTTGCCCTTCTGAAAGATGGAAGTGTACGTTCTTTCGTGTCTATAATGTATTATTGTCGTGACCAAATTTATTAATATAATCTTCGTTTATGAAGGAAGAAAAAAGCATGGTAACAACAGGACACTTGAGATTCACTGAGAAAAACAGAAACAAACCGGATCATGTTGTGAAAACACTTTAATCCAAGAAAAGAAAAAAAAAAGAATCTAAACATTGCTATTTCCATTCCAAACAAAACATTTTCTATGAACGGAAAGATAGACTGCAACTGGTTACAAATTATCTCAACCTTTAGCGCCATAGCAAATTGACTTAAAGAAGCATATGCTACTTAACTCTGTTTGTTTCAATTACGTTCTTATCATTGTAGATTTATTTCTTTCTCGTGTAATTGCAGGAGGGATCTGTGGGAAACCCGACTTTACTATTTGTTGTGTTCCTCTGCAGTATGACATTGGGAACCATACTGATGTGCTTCTTACATAATCGGGATAGTAAAGGAAAGAACAATGGCGTGCGCTCTTCTGAGAGCTTTTACGCCTCTGTGATTTCCCTTTCAAAGTCGGTTATCACTCCACTGCTTAGTGTGCGGATGCTATTAATTATTCCTCTCATTGCGTATTCGGGTCTGCAACAGGCATTTGTTTGGTGCGTGTACTTGATGATTAAGCTATGCTCTGATTAGAATATCCCATTATTCGTCTCGAACACGTCTTTTCTTCTCTTTCAGGGCCGAGTTCACCAAATTTGTTGTCACTCCAGCTCTTGGTTTGTCCGGTGTTGGGGGTACAATGGCGGTTTATGGAGCGAGTGATGCACTGGTAAGGTTTCTGAATTGGCGATTTTTAACATCACGGGCTCTATAGTACTAAGTTTGTCTTTGATTTCTATCCCAGGTCCTATTATAGAACATTTTAATGCATCTGGCATAGTATGTTTGCAAGTTGCAACACAATGTTCTGTCTCTTGATCATGTTAAATCTGTTATCTAGTTTTCCGTGGCTGCGGGTCGGCTTACTTCGGGTCTCAAGTCGATAACCGCAATAGTTTCTGTTGGTGTTTTGGCTCACGCTGCAGTATTTTTATGGATTCTTCTGAAATACAGGTTACCGTTTACCACCATATTTCTTTATACAAATCATTGTTTCCATCATTATATTTCTTTAATATCCTTTTTCGTGACACAGTGGCTCTAGTGGAGCGACCAGCATTCTTTACCCGTTTGTGATGGCTGCTTTACTGGGCGTTGGTGACGGAGTTTGTATGACTCAGCTAAATGCGTTAATTGGGATACTCTTTAAGCATGACATGGTACTCATAGATCTTTCTTTTGCTTGGAATTCCAGAATTGAACGTCGAAATCTTGTTGTCGCTTTAAGGCCTCTTTTCGAATTTGAAAAATCGAAGGAAAGGATAGTATGTGACTTTTTATTTTTATTTTTTTATGTGTGTTTTGAAACCTCGAAATAAGAAAGAAAATATTATACAAGAAAGTTTGAGGGAAAATTGATAAAGGAATTTAAAATTTATTTTCATTATGTCAAGAAATAATGACACGGGATCAAATTTTCTTTTCGACACTCAATCACGGTAGAAATAAATAAATGTATTTTGCTTCGTATTTCTCTTTCCGTATTCATTCCATAAACATTTAGCAAGTCGAAACAAATCCAAAATGGCTAAGTTGTTAATGCTTCTTCGTTGCAGGAAGGAGCGTTCTCGCAGCTGAAGGTGTGGCAGAGTGCTTCGATCGCGCTCGTCTTCTTTCTCAGTCCCTACATCTCGCTGGCGGCAATGCTGTGGATTCTGCTCACCGGGCTCTGTGTCTCCTTTGCTGGGTTTCTCGTCCTCACGATCATGGTAGAGAAAGCATTTTCATAGCCCGGCCGGTTTGCGACGCTTGTGCAAGCTTGTAAGAGCATTGGATAAACTGGTACAACCAGGTTGTGTAAATCTTTCCCTTGAAGGTTGTGAATCTGTGGCTCATTTTACACAACTAGAAGCTGCAAAAGTTTTAGTTTAAAATAAAACCACCACTTTTCATTAGAAAATGATTCTCTTCCCAAAGTGAAATCTTGGACACAAAAATAAAATATAAATGAGAATGCCAGAGTTTGTGATATGAATTCGTTTCGAAGGCCCGACCTGTTCCGAAGCCTAAAAAATTATATAGATATTTTTTGGGAATATATGGTGGAAGTGGGAGGGATTGAGACCTTTCTACCCGATTAATGTAATTATGAATTTTGGGTCAAATTTTATCTCTTATCTTGTGATTCAAGACTTTTAAGGCCAGTAGTCGTTTTGCTCTATTTTTCTTCACTACTATCTTTTTTATTCTCTTCAAAGAAGACAATAAAACACGTCTCTTAGTAGTCCAAACATGTTTTACTATGCATAATTAACATTGTAGATTAATCTTTATCGTTGCGTGGTAAAAAACAAATTTAATTAAAAAAAAAACGTGAATAAACTATACATTGTGGCTTGGTACTTTACTATTAAGAATTAATTAAGAATTTAATTATTTAAATTAAACTTTTTTATAAAAATAAATTGATATTACAAGTCTTTTTTTTTTTTTAATAACGGGTGTATTTAGTTTTGATTAAAAAGTCTTGTTTTTGTTTTTAAAATAAACTAAATTACTTTTCAAGTGTTTGATAAATTTTTTTTTTACAAAAAATACAAAAGCAATTTTAGATTTTTGTATATGAGTCGTAAAAACTAGGATTCCTAGGTTTTGTTTTTTGTTTTCTAAAAACAAAAACAGTGGTTTTTAGTCTATTGTAATTTTTTTTTTATCTTAAATATATTTATTTTACCAAAAGTTAAATCAACTTTTGTTACTAGCAATTGTTTTATAAAATGTTTATCGAACACATGTTCATTTTTTTTTTTCAAAAATTGAAATAAAAAACAATTTTTTCAAAAACACAAAAGAGTCTTAATATATGGCCATAAATATTCAAAATTCAAAATATATTGATGATGAAAATTCTTTAGAATGTGCGATGAATGGGGCAAAACTAACATTGATTACACATCGGAATTGGAAGAAGAGAAGAGCCTAGTTTAAAAAGGGAAAATTCATTATCTAATGATGAAAGTAGGTAAAATTCAAAAATTGGTGATGAATGTCAAAATTCGAAAACTAGTGATGTTCACTATTTCCTTCCCATTTTACTCGAGTCCACTTTTGGTGTCGTTCTTCCCCTCTTTCTCTCTCTCATTCTTACGCTTCTTTCTCACTCTAAAGTCTAAACCACCCGAGAACCCTAACTCTCACATCAACCATTTTTTACTGTTCATCATCATAGACCTTCGAAAGAATCACTACCAACGCAGCTAGTCATGGCCATGGGAAATTGTTTAGGTAGTTCTCTCGCAGCTATAGATGTTCAGAGTTCCTGTTGGGGGGAATCGAATACTTCGGATATTATGAGGAAGTCGACGGTTGTAATGACCGACTTCTACAGGAAGTCGACGGTTCTCTCGCAGCTGTAAATGACCGACTTCGGATATTATCCCCGAATACGGTATCTCCGAAATCGGTCGACATAACCCCGACTTCGAATAATATCCCCGAGTACAATATCTCCGAAATCAGTCATTTTACCCACGCAGAACGAAGTCGGAGATGTCCATCGTATCCGAAGTCGGCGTTGCGCTGATCACCGAAGTCGTTGTTATTCTTAGCATCGACCTCGGTCGACCACGCTGGACGTCAGGATTATCTTCATCTCCGAAGTCGAAGAGTATTACCAAAATTTATTTTCATTTGGTCATTATATTTTCCCGACTTTGGTGATTATATCTGTTACGGGTATTTTGGCACGATTGATTTAATATTAATTGATTAATTAATAATCAATTAATTGATTATTAATTGATTAATTATATATTAATTGATTAATAATTGATTAATTATATATTAATTGATTATTAATTGATTAATTAAAATCAATTTTGCCCCCAAAATATTCACCGGAAGCCTGTTTTCGAAAAATAAAGGATCCAGATGATCCCAAAAATATCGAAATACCCAAAATCGATATAAAATTTGTAAAAAACGGCCTCGGGAAACACCCGGGACCTCCGGGACACGCCAGGAAACACCCGGGCGGGTCCCACAGGCCCCCAAGGGTCAGCCGCCACGTGTCACCGCCCCCACAGGCCTCCCAAGGGTCAAAACCCTGTTCCGCTACGTGTTGGTCATCTGATGGATGAGAGGAAGGGCTGACGTCTGCGACCTGGGTCACGCTGACGTAATCGCCTTGGAGGGCAAGGCCTCCATGGAACCAGCCGCCTTCTCCCCGCGCGTGTGGACGCGTCGCTGCTCCGATCGGCGTGATTTTGGCGGCGTTAGATCGGCCACGTCCTGAGGATGCGAAAAAACATATAATTTTGTACCAGGGGCCTCCCGAGTCAAAAGATATTTGCATTTGAATCCCCTGGTTCTCTTATAAATAGAAGCTCGGTTTCGGTTAAACGGTAACTCACTTTCTCTGAACGAAACTCGACCAAAACTATCTCGAGCACCCTCTAAACATCTCCCCCTCAAATATTACACTAATGTTGAGCGTCGGAGGTGAATTCGGGGGCTCCCCCCCGGTTCTATTTGACCGTGGGTGTTGTTTTGTTCAGGTTCTGAGAGAGAGAAAACACATTTGAGCGGAAGTTCTGGAAAAGATTCTGGCACGATCTAAGACCATCCTTTCCAAGGTTCTAGGTCCGTGAGGTGCTCGTTCTATCCAGTATTCTTGTATCTCCGGCAGATATACAGATTACGCGGATAGCCCGAGGACTCGGATATGTTCCCGTGACGCCGGTCGAGGGTCTAATCTGTCAGGGTTCACTGGAGAGTCAATACTGTGACCCCCCCTACACGGTGGTCAAGAATCCGTTTTTGGTATCCCGAACCTGTAATCCGAGCCAGGCCAAGTCCTGGCCCTATTAGCGACAGGTAGTGGAGTTTACCACGGATTTTTGATCATCGAGTCAGCGGAGGATCCGATTGACTCGAAAGTCCAGGTGCCCAAGCCCAAAGGTCACAAAAGTCAACAAGACGACATTGGGCCCGGCCCAACACAAGCAATTGGGCCGCTGAATGTTTGAAGCATTTTTCTGCATCAACAATATCCATGTTGTTCTTTCCCGTATTTTAATCATATTTGTTTGTCTATGTGGAATCAATTATTTCAGAAAGCGTCGTTGTATGGTACGATGGGTAGTTGACCCAACGTCACGGAGAGTTTATCTTCACGTCCCCGAAGAACACATTAATTGTGGTCTCCAATACGGTTAAGTACGCTGATCTCATTGGCACGTTGTACGCTCAATTACTGGTTGACCACTAACTTCACGACTTAAAACTCGAGGCACAATATGTTGCCCGAGGCCGAGCAGGAACTCTGTTTGTCATTGACAATGACCTACACGTTGCCAAATTCATGCACTACCTGTCGTAGATGAGTTTCGTCGATCGGATACCGTTGTGCGTTAGTTTTATGTGCAAGACGTTTTCAGTGTACCATGCCGGACATGTCAACGTCAGTTCTCCGGTACGGAATGCCACGCATCCGCACATCAGCGAACGTACTATCATCAATGTTCTGGTATGGAATGCGACATATCCCAACCGTATCGAAGCTGCATATGATGTCTCTTCTGCGACCCCGTATATGGGGGATCAAATGGTCACTCCGGACAACATTCTAGAGACAGCGAAAACCGAGTTGGCAGACTGTGTTAGACTTGTCGATGATGAGCCGTACGTTAACCCAGACCCGGTCGCAGATCACGTGTTTAGTGATCCTTCGTTGAGTGATCCGGATCCGGCCATGGCGCCTTTTATTAGGTTAATTCTTGACCATGAACTTCTGGCTAAGGTTGAGCGAAATGCACCGGCATACTTTATTCCTGGAAGTACCCCCGCGGTATCTCCACACCAAAGTTCCCCTGCAGCCGCAGGCTTGTCGCAGTCGCTCCCGTCCTTTGTTCCGTAGGCGTCGTTGTTCACTCATTTTGGAGATTAGGAAAAATAGGACTTAATAAATTTGGGACGCAACGACGTGGAGATACTTGTCGGCCAACAGTACTTCACGTAAGCAGAGCTGATAAATAAATGCACGTTGTATACGGTGCGCACAAAATCCCATTACGACTTCAAAACGTCAGATACAAAGTATTGGTTTGTGCGATGCCGAGGGGCAGGTTGTGATCGACCAATTCCGGGAAAGAGAAACCTTAGGGCCAAGATGTGGACCATAACTGTGTTGCATGAAGTGCACACATGCGCTTTGGAGCCAGAAAGTCTGGCACAAAGGGACTTGAAGCCGGGCGTCATCGGTCACCTGTACAAAGACCGATAAAAGGTTGACAATTTAAGGTACACGCCACACCAAATTTGGGATCACATGAAACAAACTTTGGGTGCCGACGTTAATTACGGGAAGGCTTGGAGGTGCAAGGACAGGGCGATGAGCTATATACAGGGATCCCCGGAAGCGTCTTATTCTAAGTTACCCTGTTATTTCCACCAACTAGAAAAGCGGAACCCGGGCACCGTGACCAATCTCGTGGTCGACGCCGAACGACGATTCAAGTATTGCTTCATGGCTTTGGGACCTTCGTTACAGGGCGTCTCCTTATGCCGACCGATCATAATCGTCGACGGAACCCATCTTAAATCGAAGTACGAAGGAACATTGCTCGTTGCTGTTATGCATGACCATGCGAACCAAATCTCCCCCCTCGCCATCGGCATAGTGGACACCGAGATTACCGTGAAGTGGGCATATTTTTTGACAAGGTTGAAGGAGGCCATGGGGAGCCGCATCATACCAAATTTGGTGTTCATTTCTGACCGTGCAGGCAAAATTGTGGCTGCCATAGCCGATGTCTTCTCGGAGGCCTATCACGGCTATTGCATTCATCACATAGAGATGAACATAAACAAAAAATTCGAGCATAAAGAGTGTCACAGGAACATGTTGCTCGCATCAAAAGCCTTTCATAAGTGCGACGTCGACGCGGCCATGAAGAGGATTCGGGAGATAGCCCCGAGAGTCAAAAAGTTTCTATTCGATACCGGACTCAAGTTTTGGTCGACCGTTTACTCCCGACGAAGCGATACAACTTAGTGACAAGCAACCATGCGGAGAGCCTTAATAGGGTAACGACGGAGGAATGTGCAGCGCTTGTTACGCAATTGCTCGAGTATTACCGCTACAAATGCATGGCTTGGTGTCCGAAGCGTCGGGCAGCCGCATTGAAGCTTACCACAAAACTATGCAAACCATGGGAGATGAACGTTAGGCGGTCGGTGGAACGCGGGTTGCATCTAAACGTTCAACCAACTAACGACCACGAGTTTGTCGTCCGTGATGGTTACATGGACGGAGAAGTGAATGTGCAGGCAAGAACTTGCTCTTGCGGCTTGCGGAAAGTTCCAGCTCCTTGGGCTTCCTTGTGACCACGCGGCCGCTGCTATCAAACTCAAGCATATGGATGTGTACACTTTCGTAACTGATTACTACAAGAAGGAGACATGCCAGGAACTATGGAACGGTTCCGTTTACCCGGTGGGCGACGAGGAAACTTTGGATCTAACGGATGAGTTGCGAAAACGCCGCAATAAAGTGCCCTAGTATAAAAGACAGCTCGGTCGGCCTAGAAAGTTGAATCAAGGTCGAAGACAAATGAAGCGGCTTCCATCTCAGGGAGAGATCATCGTATTGCCTTACCTATGCTCAAAATACGGGAAAAGCTGTCACAACAGGAAGACCTGTAAATCTTGGAACATTATCTAGTATTTTATCAAGAATAATTATTTTTTAGTAGACGGTGAACTGATTTGAGTTGATTATTATTATCTCTGTAACTTATTAATAATTCTTTTTTTTTTTACAGTATAATTCATTTGTTATCCCTTGTTATTATCGTATTTCATTGTTTGTGGATTATCTCTGTATAAATGATAACCAAATTCGGGGGCATAATTGACGATGTCGGGCTTACTATAGCCGAATCCCAGATTTATTAAAACCGAATTCGGGTATACAGTTTATGATGTTGGGCTTACTTTCACCGAGATGCGAACTATCAGAAACGACCGAGGTCGGGCATAATGTACCAAAGTTGGTGATACGACTATCGATGTCAGGCTTCTTATCTATGAAGTCGGGGATAGTAACTGTTGATGCTGAAAATTAGATCAAACACTCTAATCCGTCGTCTGTTGACTTTTCTCGGGCTTGGACTCTGGAATCTGGTCGATTGGGCCTTCCGTTTTACTATCGGACCGGAACCGGATCCTCCGACCCGTTACCACAAAGTCCTAAGACTCGGGATATAGGTGAGGGGCCATGGAGAACCGTAGACACGTCGACGATCGGGCCTTGAGATTTCTCCAGCGCTTCCGCTCTATAGTTTCCCTGTTTGTAGAATCAGAAAAAATCTGTTCATGGGAACGGGAGGGGGTACATCCCTATTCACCTCCAACGTTCAACTTTAGTCGAGTATTTTATTGAATATATCTATATAAGAGAGAACGGGAGTTTTATAATTGTAGAGATCATTCGAATGGGTTACCGTTTGAATGAAATGAAGCTTCTATTTATAGGAGGGGCCAGGGGCCTAGAGGCAATTAGAAATTACTTTTCTAGCCCTTGGGCAATTAAAATATTGCTTTGCATCCTTTTATGCCCATGGGGTGCCTCGGGTGCCCAAAAGCGCCCACGGTCATCTCTTTGTGTTCCGGGCGCCCCCAAAAAGCTTAACGGCGTCCACGGGCATTAATCGGGCGTTGTTTGGCATCCGCGGGCATCCACGAAGCTCACAGAGACCTATGTGTAATTAAGCTCTTTTTAGAGCCTGGATGCCCACAGGCCGCCTCGGGGGCGTCCGAATGCGCCCATATTCGTCTCTATGCGTTCCGGGCGGTCCCAAAAGCTTAACGACATCGACGGGCATCAATCGGGTGTCGTTTAGCATCCGCGGGCATCCACGAAGCTCAAAGGGATCTATGTGTAATTAAGATATTTTAGAGCCTGGCTGCCCACAGGTCGCCTCAGGCGTCCGAATGCGTCCTCGACTGTCTCTATGCGTTCCGGGCGGTCCAAAATTCTTAACGGCATCGACGGGCATCAACCGGGTGTCGTTTGGCATCCGCGGGCATCCACGGAGCTCACAGGGACCTACGTGTAATTTAGCCCTTTTAGAGCCTAGATGCCCACAGGTCGTCTCAGGTGTCCGAATGCGTCCCCGACCGTCTCTATGCGTTCCGGGCGGTCCCAAAAGCTTAACGACATCGACAGGCTTCAACAGGGTGTCGTTTGGCATCAGCGGGCATCCACAGAGCTCATATGAGCCCATATACAATTATGGGCTTTTAAATTACTATTCTTTTTTTATGCCCGCGGATGCGTTTTCTTCCGTTCTTGATGCATTTTCTCGGTGTAGCACCGTTTGCTTTTTTCGCATCCGCTGGATTTGTCGGTTTGAAAAATGGGCCTCCGGGGCATATTTTTTGGATTGGGCCTTTACTTTTTTAGGCTCTGGAAAATACCCATAGCAGTAACTATCGAGGTCGGAAATCATATCCCGAAGTCGGACTTATAGCTACTAAAGTTGTCATTCTTACGATCACCGACCACGAAGATTTAATATTACCGAATTTGGGCATATAATTGCCGAGGTCAGGCTTACTATCCCCATCATTGGCACTATCAAGACCAACTTAGGAAATTAACCAAGCGAGGTCGGAGTAAAAAAATTGAATATTAGTTGCAACAAATGAAGAGAAAAACAACTATATTTATATCGAATACATTATAACGAACATTTGATTCACTCCGAACCACGTATTGAACATACATTTTAAAGATACTTTGCACCAACCCGCAGTGACATTACATTTTGAATATTTAACTACCTACTCGAACTCTTCCGAGCTGTGGGAACATTTTCTGCTTGACACGCCACGACGGGGATAGTAAGTAGCAGGTGGCCCAATCCTGACCCTCGCTGCGCCGGGGTGCTGAAACATTTTTTGCTCGTCGTCATTCTACCTCTGTTTAAGCTTCAATGAGGTTTCGAGTCCGGCCGCAGACGGAAGGAGACGATGACGCGGATTGAGCCACACGCAGACAAGAAGGCAGAAGTGGCAAGGGGTGGGAAAACCGATCCCAACACAGGATGCACTTTCCGAGAAACACAACAATATTCATGAGATCCGATCTTCCCCGCCTTTGCGGCCGTTGGGTCGCACCAAGAGCATATGTATGCATATATTCTGCTCTCTGTGCGACCCATGCATGCAAATTTTCCGCTCTCCGAAGCAAAGACCTAAACACATGAAAGGAATCGTATCAGGAAGGTTGACCTCGGAAATGAGAAATCCGAAGTCGGGCATTTGAATAACCCCGACCTCGATGTTCGGAGATAGTAAGTCCGAAGACCAACCTCAGACTATCTAATCCATAACTACATCCTTGGGGATACTATCTCCGACATCGGTCTTAATACCTTCGAGCTCGGGAACCGCGATGTCTGACCTTGGTGTTTGGAGATAGTAAGTTCGAACTTGAAAGTCGAGAGTTAGCAAGTCCGAAGACCGACCTCGGACTTTCTAACCTCGAACTAAAACTTCGGGGATGCTATCTCCGACATTGGTCTTTATACCTCTGAACTCGGGGAGTGTGAGAAAACCGAGTTCGGATTCCTGAGTGTGCAAAAGTTAAAACATTTTAAAGTCAGACGAAAATCCGAGTTCAAAATGGGCTAATAAAACGAGAAATGGTCTACGATGGAAAAAGTTACCAAACAGGATCAACGACGAAGACGGTGGGATGAAAGACACCAACATAAGCAACTTCCATGGAAGGACATTGTCGAGCTCCGGGAGCAAAGTGGTCCCAAAACGTAAATGGATTTCGTGCTCCCAAAAGAGAGAAACGGGTCAAACAGCAATGCGGCGCGTGAAAATGAGGACCGCTTTAGGGTTTTTCTCTCTCTCTCTCTCTCTCTCTCTCTATATATATATATATATATATATATATATATATATATATATATATATATATATATGGACCTAGAGCTGCACATGGCGACGTCTGACACCTCCTCGCGACGCATCGCGACGCCTGACACGAGATCGCGACGTTGGGCAGATAATCGCGATCGATCGCGACGTTGGGCAAAAATCGTGACGTGTGGTTGGGGCAATCCGAGTAAAGGAATGGACGGCCCAGATTGTGCCACCTCATTGATCCAAGTGATGTGAGGGATTTGTGTTTCTTTGAGGCATTAATACTATACTTTTACCCGAAATTTATTACCCAACCACAATTTTTACCTACTTTATTCGAATTCAACCCTAAAATTTCAAATTTTTATTTTGTTTACCCACTATTATTCACCCACCACAATAATTATTCACCCACCCCACTCTCTCCTCAAACCCTATAAATACCACCCCTTCCTCCCTCATTTCCTCACCAACAATCTTCCATCTCTCTCTCAAATTCTCTCAACTCTCTAAGTTTTTTCACTCTAAAGCTCCAAAGTTCTCAAGTTCTAAATTTCTCAAGTTCGCAAGTTCTCTCATTATGTCTCGAAGAAGCGGCGGTAGTTCCGGGGGTCGAAGGGGGAACATCCCAATTTCAACCCCAATTTCAACTAGGGGGAACATCGCAGCCTACGCCCGAGGGCTACATTCCCGTTATGCTACCCCAAGAAATATTTCCCTCCCCTCCCAATCCAAATTATCCCGACGATACAGTACGGTCTCTAAGACCTAGTCTAGTCCGGGCGATGGGCCAGCACGACGCCGATCCCCAACGTGTGTCCCGAGAAATGGTCGAGGCGGTGGCTCAATCTAGGGGGAAATAACGATCCCGAAGGTCCCGAAGGTGCCGATCCCGAAGATGCCGATCCCAACGAAACTCAACGTCCCCACGATGCCGATCCCGACGACTTTCAAACGCCGCCCTCGGTCCGTGGTTCAAATGTTGGGGTGTACAACCGCGGTTCTCCTCTACCTTCCAATCAAGATAGCGGTGAAGCCTCCGTTGCCCGTCCTCGACGAGATCGACGTCCTTCAACCGGGTAATAACATTTAGTCATTTCTCTATGTATAGCTATTAGTCATTTTTCTATTTTATTAATTAATAATATTTAATAATTAATAAGTTAGTACTTAGTAATAAATAATAATTAATAATCAATAATTAAATATTAATAATTAATAATCAATAACAAATTTCTTGAAAGTCTTAGTATGCTCTGTGGTTGCAGTTCCGACTGATCTTCCACATCAGAAACGACTTTCTTGAGATTTTTTGTAAGTTAATAATCATTTAATCACTTTAGTTTAATTTTTTCAATTAGTTAATAATTATTTAATCATTTTAGTTTAATTTTTTCAATTAGTTAATAATCATTTAATCATACTAGTTTAATAATCAATTTGTAAGTGTTGTTTCCACGTCACTTGAAAGTCTTAATATGCTCTGTGGTTGCGGTTCCGACTGATCTTCCACATCAGAAACGAATTTCTTGATATTTTTTGTTATTTCATTTTCGATCTCAGTTACTTAATAATCAATTAATCATATTAGTTTAATTAAACTTTAAATAGTTACTTCAATAAGTTAAAGAAATTAAAATGGTATTTTTTATGTGTGGGGTGATAATTATAAAGTTTTTACGGATTATGGTGTCTTAGAAAGATTGGTTTTTAAATAAGGTTTGCTTTGCAATCTCCTCCAAGCTAGCCTGGGAACCTCGGGGAGTTCTGTCTAGAAAAGCTTGGGCCTAAAGCGAGATCATAGCATCCTTTCCAGTCGATCTGGCCGTGGAACCTCGGGGAGTTCCGTCCAAAAGAGCTTGATAATTATTTCCACACATAGAAAATACCATTTTTGATTTTGTTAACTTTTTTTAATTAACTATATGAAATTTAATTAATTAATATGGTTAATATTAATATTTAATCCATGTAAAATTAATACCAGTTTTTATTTTGTTAACATTTTTCTCCCTTATATTTTTAATAGGGAAAATCCTACGGGCTTGTTGTGGGGACGACCAAACAGAGCGAAAGTGTGGGAATATTTTCCCGAAGAACGACGGGTGGAGAACAATATTCGAGTCAAGATCGCCACGTGCAAGAAGTGCCATACAACCCTAGATGCGTTGGGGGAAAAAGGAACCGGCTACTTGATGCGACATAAAAAAGCGTGCTACGGAGACGATGACGAGGTAAACACAACACAGGTAAGTGCTCTTAGCACGGAAAATTTACAGAAATGGACCCTCAAGTGGTTACTGTCTACGGGTTTGATGGAAAATCCTGCGCATACACAATACATGCAAATGATTAATCCGTCTTACCAACAGTTTCCCGTACGACGTATACCAGGGACATGGAAAAGGCTTACAAAATGCAAAAGAATTATTTGGCCGAGTTTTTTAAAATGTCAAACATAAACGTTGCTTTCACAACCGACTTGTGGAGCGGCCCGAGTCTAAACGATTATTTGAGTCTGACCGCCCATTACATCGACGATGATTGGGTTCCATGTCAAAAACTTTTAAATATGTCACCATTCGAGTGTCGCCATACCGGCACAAACATTTCCGATAAATTAATAGAATTATTCAATGATTGGGGTTTGCAAAATCGTATTATTTTTATTACTTTAGACAATGCCGCAAACAATAACGCCGCTATTACTATCTTAGAAAATAGTTTGCCCGGTTCTCCTTTTCGTAATATTTTACATCAAAAGTGTGGTTGTCACATTATTAATTTAATTGCTAGAACGGGCGAACGGAGTATTTCAGGGCACGTTGAAAAAATACGCGGCGTTATTGATTGGATCCGGCATTCTCAAACCACCAATAGGTGGAGACGATTTTGTAAAGAGCACAATCATAAAGCTAATAGGTTTGGTTTAGACAATAATACACGATGGAACTCTACGTATCTAATGCTTTCAGTTGTGTGTAGACAGAGGGTACCGTTAAGCGCTTTTCTCCTCACCGAACTAGAGGCCTCGGAGCGGATCACAGAGGCAGAATGGGAAACGGCCGAGAAATTCACCCAATTCCTCAAACCCTTTTACGCTGTTACTTTAAATTTTTCTAACCAAAGACAGCCTTCTTTGAATCATGGTCTTTCGGGTCTATATGAAATTACAAACACTTTTTCTGAATTCGCAAATGACCCTGTTATTTCTCCCATGATTGAGGGAATGGTTGCAAAATTCAAAAGTTATTGGGATCCACCCCTTTTTTCGTATTGTTTCGGTGCTATCTTAGATCCCCGTATTATGTTTACTTTCGGGCCGTTGATGTTAGCAATCGGGATAAACTTGGGGGAGGATTACACTGATTATATAAAAGTTGTTAATGAAGCTTTTTATGAACTGTACAGTGAATACGACCGGCGGTTCGCAGAGTTCAACGTGGAGGCGGAGCGAAGGGCAGTGATGGAAAGCCCAACCAAGACCGGCCTAGCATTTTTCCAGAGACTTAAGCAAAGACTGGATCGCGGAGAATCATCGGGATCCGGTACGCCACCGGCACGAGCGGAAGACAGGGAAGGCGCACCGCAAGAATTGAAGCGGTACTACGGCCTGCGGATCGACGAGGACTCCCTCTAGTTCGATGTGATTGGATGGTGGAAGAATCAACGGGAAAGATTCCCGATATTGGCGAGAATGGCGAGGGATATACTGTCCATCCCCATTTCAAGCGTTGCTTCGGAGAGCGTATTCAGTTCGGCTCAGCATATAATCGACGACCGGAGGGCGTCAATTACCAGCACACACCTCGAGCAAGCGGTGGTGTTGAACGATTGGATGTTCCGCAACCCCACCATCGCCCAACGGAACGAACCAACCGATCTGGAGAGAATGACTGAAAAGTTTAATGACTGGTTCCCCGAGTGATTCAATGTAAACGCCAATATGATGTGCTCTTTCCTCTCTTGGTTTTATGTCCCTAAGGAGGGTTTTTCAAGAGAGGTTTTAGTGAGACATCTTGTAATATTTACACTGAATATTTACAACTTCTTCCACCTTATTGTAATATTCACAATGAATAATACAACTTTTTTTTAATATCTTGTTTTATCATATTTATTTATTTGCTATTAAATTTTTAAAAATTATTAATATGTTACAAATTAATATTTATTAACATATCTTACAAATTAAAAATTAACATATAAAGAGAAATTAATAATATGTTACAAAATAATAAATTATAACATACTAAAATATTAAATTTGAAATAAATAAAGTATAAATAATAATTTTAAATAATTTAATACTTAAATTCGGATAAAAACTAATAAAATTTAAAATTGGAAACAAATAAAAACTTTTGCCGCAACCTTTTTTTTTGTCCAGCTTCACCCTTCCTCGCTAAATCGCGACCACGTCGCGACTTTCTGCGACGAGCCACGTCGCGACGCATCGCGACCACCCTGCTCGCGATTTTGGCGACTTTCGTCGCGACGCGTCGTTTCGTCGCCATGTGCAGCTCTATGTGGACCAAGGTTTAAAATGCCGCTTGCCGTTTTCGTTTCGAATTTTTCGTTTTACGGATATATCGCTTGCCGATGGGTATGTCGATGGGCAAATGGTAAAAAAAGGGCATGTCGTTTACCGGATTTACCGCATTTTTCGAATGGGCATACCGCTTGCCGATGGATATGCCGACGGATATTCTGTAAAAAATATTTCAGTATTTCCAAATTCCAACTATATGTAGGTGAAATGTATAATATTAAGTCACTTTATTAGTTTAAGTGTATAATATTAAGTCAAATTATTATGTGAAGTGAATATGTATGTTAATTAAGTGTGTAATATTAAGTGAATATGCATGTTAATTGTATAGGTATGTTAACAAATTTAATATTAGTTGAAGTGTATAATATTAAATGAATATGTATATTAAGTGTATATGTATGTTAGGTGACGTTAATATGTATGTTAAGTGTATAATATTATTTGAAGTGTGTAATATTAAGTTAAATTATTAGGTGAAGTGTATGTGTATGTTAAGTGTGAATGTGTGATATTAGTTGAAAACAAAAAGTCCCACATTGATAGATGACAAGAGTTTGGTGATGTTTATATACCAAATATTAGGGACAAGGGCTTGGGCCCTTAGGGTCATAGGATTTTGTGGATGGGGGAGGATTCACACAAATGTTACACCACCACACGCGCGCGCCGCCGCCGTCCGACCGGCCGGACGTGGCGTGGCGTGGCGTGGCGGGGTCTTGTGTGAGTATAATTATTTTTGCCGAAAGTTTAATTGGTATTTTTGCCGAAATCTACCAAAAATGCGAAATTCGAGCACCATTTCGTCGTTTTGAAGGCAAAAAACGACAAGAGATTTTCTTTCCGAATGTCGTTTGGAATTTCGCGGCATTTGGTAAAACGACAGCGAAACGGAAAGAATGTCGTTTCGGTGTTCCACTGAAAACGAAATTGACGCGAATTTCGTTCGATTTTCCCGACATTTCGCACCTTGATGTGGACCAAGGAGTAGAGAAAGAAACTAAACATCACTAGTTTTTAAATTTTAAAAAAATCATCATCAAATTTCGAATTTTACTTACTTTCATCCCTAGATGATTAATTTTCCCTTTAAAAATATAGATAAGAAATAAAAATGAAAAACCGCCATTAACAACATAATAATAATAATAATAATATCCCATCTTCTCGAACACGACGCTCTCCCTCCCGAGTCAGACAAAAAGGCCAAGCCCTAATCGGAGCCCTACCACTTCCGGCCATGGCCAGCGCTGGTGAATCCTTCATCGGATGCTTGATCAGCCTCGTTTCCAAATACGAAATCAGATACGAGGGCGTTCTCTATCAGCTTGACGTCAACGATTCCACCATCGGCCTTAAGAACGGTAACCTTTCTCCATTCATACACACAACAATGGCTTTCTTACAATAATGATTTACGGACGATTCAAATATGTTGTTCTGTGCTCTATAGATTTTCATTTTTCTTACCAATTCGGTTCCCAAATCCATTTTTATTCTTCTTTTTTGCTTCTTAGCTGATTCGGTGTTTGATGGGTTTTGTTCGAGCTATAGTGCGAAATCTTAGAAGCTCGAAGTGCGATGCTCTGTGCTTTAACCTTTCTTTGTGAGACCATTGAAATTCTTAGAAAGAGCTACAAATGGTGGTCTATTATTTTACTGTTTCTTATTCTTTGTGCTAATGCACATGAAAGAAATTATGCTATCTAGTGTGATGCCTTTATCATCGGTACTTTCATCTGGGTTTACACTTTCTTCATACAATACAATGGTGTCAATATATATAACTCATAGCATCTTAAGCTCACCTTTGCAATGTTGTTTGCAGTTCGATCGTTCGGAACAGAGGGGAGAAAAAAAGATGGCCCTCAAATTCCTCCAAGTGATAAGGTTTATGAGTACATTCTGTTCAGAGGAAGCGATATTAAGGTAAAGAAAATGTCTCGAGGGCTCGTTTTTAATGCGAGCATAAATTATTTGAACCCTTTCGTTGCTCTGCGTGAAGGTTCTCTGTAAATACTACATAGTAATAGTCGATATTTCGTATTTCCGTAGTTATAGTTTGGTTTCGTCAACTTTTGGTGGGAATTATTCTCAATTAGTTTATGTATAGCCCACCGGTCTCATGTTTGCTTTTTTAATTATCCCATTTGTGATGCACAAAAGTGGTCCCAATATAAGCAATTTTTGCTTACATCTATTTATTTTCTGATCATACATATATTTTGAATCTCAGGATTTGCAAGTCAAGTCTTCGCCACCCGCTAAGACAGAAGAACAGATCCCTACTGATCCGGCCATCATTCAAGTATTGGCATTTAAGTTTCCTTACATTTAGGGTTTATATGTATATCTTGAATCATTGTTTTTTAAATGATTAGTTCTCATTGCAATCTCAGAGTTCAGATGAGTCTTTTACATCTCCGCCGGCAGCCTCATCTGGTAAGGACAATTTGACAGAATCAGCTAACTGGAATGACACGCCTGCTTTGAGAACTGCAGGACATTCTGGTACCCGTTCTTCATATAACTCTGCGACCCAAATGGGTTCAGAATTTCCTTCAATTGCTCCGACAACAATGTATCATCAAGGGTATTCCGGGAAATTTGTTGGTTCTCTTAATCCGCAGCACCAAATCGGTGTTCAACCATCACCGATCATGTCAAATCCGTTGGGATCAGCGAGTTCGTCAGAAAGGACTCCTGTATCAACCCCATCTTTGTCCTCTGTAAATCCGAACTTTCCACCATCGGTTTCTTCGATGCAATATCCTAGTCCTCTTAATGTGCCATTGTCTGACTTTTCTGGGACATATCAACAACCTCATTCCATTCCGTTTACTGGCAATATGCCAAATATGACTACATTTCCTCAATCTCACCAAGTTATGGCTGTAAATCAAGCTCAAATCGTTCAAAAAGCTGTTACTGATCAAGCGCCTGTGCCTTCTGATATGTCCAATACACCGAACATGCATACATTTCCTTTTTCCCACCAAAATCTGAATACAAATGAACCTCAAGCTGTACAAACAGCTGTTTCCGATTCATTTCAAGTGATGCCTTCTCTCGTGCGTCCAAATTTAGACCCCTTCTCAGGCCCATCTCCGCCTTTGTTAAGACCTAATTACTCAACAAATCTTGGGAATCAGATTCCTCCTTCGACACAAAATCTGTATGTTAATCAGAATCAGAGGAATCCGGATTCTTCCTTCAACTCAGTTCCAATGCCATCAAATTATTCTTCTCCTATGCCGACTTTTCGTGGTCAAGCGCCATTATTGCCAATGGCAGCTCCTGTGCAGAAGGTATGATTTATTTTTATTTTTCCTAGAAAATGCAGTTTCATTATCTTCTGCAGTGTATGTAAATAGAGATATATGCAAAACAGTTTTTTTTTCTTTCCATTTTACGTGTATGTCTACTGTCTACATATGTAAGTTGACAAAAAGTTACCCAAGTCCTATACAGATGATGGAATTTGGAAGAAGATAAATTATTCTCATTTTTCTCTGTAACTATCGTCATACCCATAGAATGTAATCAACTTTTTGATATCTAGAAATTTAATTGTACTTTTCCTGCTTGTGGAGACCGTGCAGTTCACTGAAGAGTTTGATTTCGAGGCAATGAATGAGAAGTTTAACAAGGATGAAGTCTGGGGTTACCTAGGAAAGGCAAAACAAGTGGATAATGCAAACAGAGACGTCGATACAGCTGGTCAAAGCTCAGTAGAAAAGGATGGTCAGAGCTCGGAAACGAATCCTAAGGTAGTTTTTGCTATACATTTTTTTTTTGTTATAAATTTGTTTTGTTACTTTAAAACTAACATGCATTCCCGTTAAAATGCTTTATGGGCTTTTAATGCAGACTGCATACAATAAGGATGACTTCTTTGACTCAATATCGTGTAATTCACTTGGTCACGGACCAAGAAAGATGCAGAATCAGTATTCTGATCGTCCAAGGCCGGACAATTATGTATGTATACCTCGATATCCCAAACCTACCTCTGTTATAATTACACATTGCAGTATGTACGGGAATGTGATAAGAACCAAACTGAAAGTTTTTGTTGTACCGGTAAAAGTAAAACAATACCACGAGTAGCAATTGATCGGCTATTCGGGAGGTCCATCAATTCCTCAATTAACAAGAGTGCTATAGAGAAGCTCAATAGAAGTTACTTGTTTTTTGTCTGCTCTCCCTTTAAGCTAAATTAGGTTAGTCATATAGTTTTTGGTTAGGCTTTAGATAGACGCAATAGAAAGAAAAAAAAAGTTCCACACGTCCTAGACCCGTGATGAGATCGATATCCCGGAAATATAACATATCCAGAGAGACTGATCTGCCCCAGACGGTTTATTCCCATCTTTAGCAAATACTTGAAAGCCCACGGTCTTAAGTCTTAAGAGAAAGTTATTTGAACTTATAAAATTGATCTTTAAGTTTAATTCATCTCACTATTGCCAGGGATATGGATACCAACAGAGACCTAATCCAGGTTACGGTGGATATGGTGGCTACGGTGATGGGCGTGGTGGTAATTTCAGGGGTCCGCCTAACTGGGGAAGAGGATACGGGAACTACGGTGATGGGCGTGGTGGTAATTTCAGAGGGCGTGGAGGGAATTTCCAGTACTAAATTGTCAGAGATATCTTTTATCTGTGTACTAGTTGTCTGTTATTAACTGATCCCGGGTTTGAAGGGGACTGAATGTTAGGAATACATTGAGGTATACTGTGGTCTGAAATTGGCGAATTTGACTAGTTCATGTAATTTTAGCTTTCGTGAACTAGCGTTACTCTAGATATGAGATGTATCTTTTACTTGTTTTTTACTAGTTTTTTCATTTTTAATCAAGGGTTGGCCGTTTTCGCACATCATCGTTAAAGATGCGTTAAATCGACGTAAAAATTAGTCATATTAGAGGAGTCATTCTCCGAGAATTAGTTGATTTTTTTTTTCACAATAATTTTATAAATTGATATATTTGATTTCTATTGGAATATTAATGTATTAAAGTTCAGATGACTAATGCACTAACATGGGGCATTATTGCTAATTATACTTATTCATTAATGGTAAATGTTGTTAATGTAGAACCCCAAAAGTACCTAAATTACATGCCACTTCAAGAGGTTGTGGCCTAAAGCGTCTCTGTGGCAAAATGTAGAAACAAAACCTAAAATGTGCCAAGTATAATTATAACTTACAAGTATATAAAGGAAAAAATGTAAGTATAATTCTCATTTTGGCAACTTCTCTTGCCCTCTTCAGTATATATAGAGGAAGTTATATATTGGGATCTATCTATTGGTAAGCCATCGATTCTCGGTCATCTTGTGTCGGCGACATAGCGGTGAGCGCAAGTGTGGAGGCAACCGAGACCAGCGATAAGATAGCCGAGCCAATGAAGATGCCATCTTTGACAATGTAGCATTCGCCATCCAGCCACTCTTTCCCGTAGTTCTGCTTTCTGCTCATGCTCGTTGCACTACCCACCAGCACCACACCTATTGCGAAGCTCGTCCTGCGTTTTCTAACAGCTCCCTCGGTTACTTATTTCCTTTGCCGTCAAGACGAAGCAGATAGAAAAAACCAAAAGGGTTGAATTATTGATGATGTTGATGAGAAAACAGTACAAGTGAAATGTCAATTTGTTGATACACCTAAAACTAATGGTTTTGACTTCTGAGCCTTTTTGGATTATATATGTGAAAATGAAAAACCAAATTTACCATTAAAACAGTACTTGGGATAATTTACCAAGTAAATACTTGTAATTCAAACTTTCGAATGCGGTACTACCAAATTTACTACCGCATTGAAGCACTTTCACAATGGGCGTACACCGAAACCGCTGAATTGTAGCCACGAATTACGGTTGTCGACATCAACCGGTGCGCATAAGTTTCCATGATTAATGTACATGCTGCGGATGCCCGATTTGCCACAGATTCTGTCGGTTCAATGTAAAAAGATCATGCGAAGTGTAAAACGAAAATGCGCTCTGATCACCTACCAAGATAAAAGCCGGAGAGACGTCAAAAGCAACGGTTTTTTGGCTCTGCGTTTCCAGATACCGCAGACCACGAGACTGCCTGCGATCTGAGCCGCAGTCCAACATGCCAACGCTGCAATTCCCAGCCCAAATGCTCCACTGCCCGGCAAACGACACAGTGCGCCCTTAAACTTCAGGTCCTTCCACTACAACATACAGTTAGCCAATCAACTTCGACGACAGGATTCGAATGAAACACAGGACCAACCTTGGCTCGGGTGAACTCCGCTGCGACGCACGACGCAGCCGAGAAGAGGCCGAGAGAGACGGCGAGGACGATGCCTAGGATCGGCGAGAGTCCAAGCCGACGTTTTTCTACCATTTGTTTGTAGATTTGAAAGGAGAGGAGAAGAAAAGAAAGAGTGAAAGAAACAAAAGGGCAGTTTGGTGACTTTTTTGCTTCTTCTTTGGGATCGTTGTTCGTTGCTTTGTAGTGGTTGAGAGTGAGAATTTTCTCTGAAGAAAATTCCCGTCGCTTTACAAAAGAGATACTATTCCTTGCTAATCTCAATTGCCTGCCTTCATAATATAACTCCTAAGCCTCGTCGTCGCAGTGGCGGACTCGAGATACAAAATTAATAAGCACGGCTAGATATAAAAATTGAAAATTTAAAGAAAAAGTTGAAAAAATAAAAAAATTGTCAAGTCATTTTTAGATGTTCTAAATTTTTTTGAGGGAACTACAACAAACGAAGTCGTAAGTCCGCGACGACGAGGTTCGCGAGATCAAACACTCAAGGATGTCCCTTTGTCATTCGGGCTTCGTCTTCGGGCCCGATCCTTCGGGCTTCGCCAGATGGGCTTGAGATTGGGCTAAATGAGCCTTGACTTTGCTAGCGGGCTTTGACTTTCGTCAATAGGGCCCAAATTTTACATATTTCAAAAATTGCGCATAACATTAACCCCCAGTTTCTTGGATAATGTCATTGCACAAGAAACTATTTTTTTTCCCTCAAAACTGGGCTTTGTAAAATGCGCTTGGGAAAAATGAGCGTTTTGATTTTTTTAAGAACATGGACATTAAATTTAATAATACCCAAACAAAGTAATTCATATAGAAATTTTACAAATACTTTTTTTGCATGTCACTTTTTGGATTTTATTCGACTTTTGGATTTTCATGAAGTTCGTAAACTAACTTTTATTCATAAAAGTTTTTCTTAGAACTAAAAAAATAAACCCAAAAGTAAATAAATAAAATCAAGCAACACATATTTTTTATATAAATATTTTCATGAGAAAATAACATGTCATGAATTAATTAAAAACTTTAGAAAGTTTTGTAATTAACCCGCAATAAATAAAAACCGTTAATGTAAAAATAATTTATGAAAACCCGAAAAAATATTTTTATTTTGGTTTTCATGATTGAAAATTAAAAATGAAACTTTTAATGTTCCAAAGTTTTAACTTTCAAAGCTTTTTGAGCATACTTTGAGAATAAACATCTTCAATTAAAAACGACGTCAAAACCATTTTTTGTCGTTTTTAAAGCCAAAAATTCGCACAATCAGTTTTGGGGGCTGATTGGTGTCGATTTTTGATTGATTGGAGAGAATAAAATCATGCTTTAATGACGGGAATTGATGAAGAGAATATTTACCTTTTAATTCCCGCGAGTTGTCGGCTTTTCTCTTCCTCCTCCTCTCCCCATTTTGGCGCACATCTCCATTATTGGCGAGCTTCGACGGCTGACTTCGCACGCTTCCCGGTGATCATGGGCAGCCCCGGTAGCTTGAACGGCGGAGATTCTCAAGCCTTTGACTTCCTTGAGTGTGGTGAGAACCTTGACTTTCTTGGTGAACTTTTTGATTCCTTTGAGACTCGAGACGGTGTTCATGGAACTCCGGCGAGTATAAGTGAAACCTCAATGACATTGGAGGATATTTTCAATGTAGGAACGGACACCGGGATAGAAATCCTGGCGCTTGGTGACGTGGAGGCCGAGTTCGACCAAGACTTGCGCGCGCGCGACGGCGCGGTCTTCGAGGTGGGCGCGGCGTCTTCCGCGGTGGTGGCTGCAGCGGCTGATGGCAGCGACGGTGATGGCATGGCAGCGGCTCTCGGTGGTTATGTCTCCGGCGTGGTGGCGCTTGCTCCGGCGACGGGCGATGTGACCTTTGACGGGCAAAACTCCGGCGAGATTATTAACTTTGTCTCGTCAATGGAGGACTTTGGTGGTGCTCCGGCGATGGTGATAAAATCCGACAAGATGGTGACGGAGATTCCGGCGACCAATCTTGATGATGACACCACCGTGATGAAGATGGCGGTCAAGGACCGTCGTGGTGAGGCGCGGCCAAAATCATCGCACTCGGCCTTGTCAGTGGTGACTAATCGACCTTTTGTGGTGCTGGCATTGCCGGCGAAGAAATGCGGATCTCCAAGCGTGGTTGATGATGACTCTTTGGCTCCTGGTGACGGTGCTCGAGGGTGACTTTGACTTTGAGGATTCTGAGATCCCGATTGCGGTTCCGATTGCGGCTGCAGCTTAGCCAAGCGAAACGCCTTGCGCTAGGAATACTGTTCTGCCCCCGGTTCTGCTCATGCAGGCCCGGGAATTGGCAAGGACCTGTTGAAGATGAATCGTCCGACCTTGACTTCACTGGTGAAGGATGTGCAGACTTCTGGGGTTTCTGACGGTCAAAGCTCGGCTGGCGAGCAAGTTGCTGGGGACATTGCTGGTGTTCATATCCACGAGCCTTCGGTTCTTGATGACGTTCCTGATGCCTTTGTCGATGGTCCCTGTGCTGATGTTGATTGTGACACAGACGTGATCTGTCCTAATCTGAACGTGCCAAGTGTTATTGATGCCGCAGGATTAGCGTCCTTCTTCTCCAAGTATAATATTCGTCATGTTTCTGGTCTTCAAGCTCCGGAAATTGGTGAACTACCTGGCGTAACCGAGCCTGGATTTGTACCTGTCCATCTGGAGAGTTGTCGCTACGGAATGAGGCTTCCGCTCCACCCTTTCGTGCAGGACCTCTTTGTTTCACTCGGATTGCCTCCTCTTCAGCTGATGCCTGGCTCCTTTCGCACTGCGGTGATGTGCTTCTCTGTGTGGCACAAACATACTGGTCGCTCTTTGAGTTCTCGGACGTTTCGCGGAGTCTTCGGATTTTCTGATCGAAATGACGACAAGGGGTCGTACCGTACGACCACGACCCTGATATTGGGTCTTCCTCGTGCCAGGCCTCATATTGACTGGCGTGCTATGTGGGTGTGGGCTCCCGTCAGCTTGGTGAGGAACGTTCCTCAGAAGCTTAGCCCGACAGTGAAGTCTCCGATTGGAGCGTTCCTGTCGGTCTCAAATGATCTTGTGGTGCGCCTGAAGAAATTGGCGGCTCGTGGCGCCCTGGAGACTTTCCTTGACATTATGGCGTGGGCTGATGCAGGGCTTATTCCTCCGCTAACGAGAGCAACTGTTGAGCCTAAGGATGTCCGGGGTGGCACCCCAGACGCTACTGCGCCCATCCAAGTACTTCCTCGAGCTGGGATTTCTGCACGCCGCCTTTCGTCGGATAAGCCTCTTGTTAGGAAGAAGACTCAAGCTCCGACCGTCCTAGTTTCTTCTGCTAGTACTGCTCCTACTTCGGCTACCACTGCATGTATCATCCTTATCCTCTTCGTTCGCATTTGCGATAGGCCAAGTACTATCGCCTTAACACGTTTGATATGTTTTGTTGAACATATTCTGTATATGCCCTCTATTCAAATGCTAATGCCGCTTGTATAAGATTATGGTCGTTCACCTAGGAATGAAAGGTTCTTATTAATGTTAATCTTATATAGTTATCTACGGATTATAGATTTAATTATCAAATTGAATGTTTGATCCTTAGTTCTTTAAACTTTTGCATTTATGTTAAAGTCATCACATAGGGTCTTTGTGTGAGGAGGTTTGACTAACATAAATAAATAAAGAACTTAAAATCGGTCCATAGTCTAGATTGGAAGTGGGAACTTCTGATTGGGAACGACTACTGGTGAACTTAAAAGATCAAATTTATGTGGTGACCTATTACCGGGTCAGAGTGCTGTCCATGCACTGGTCAGTTCATCGGGTATGAAGTGTCTTCATACTTGACAGGGACAGACATATATCCGAAATCATCATGTAAGTCCGTCACTGATGAAAGTACGATAAGGTCGCTAAGATGATCAGATGAAATCGGTTGATGTCCTGAGGTAATGTGGGTTTATGCGGTTTAACTTAAACGATCTTTTATTTAATCGTTTCAGTTTACAATCAAGTATCCCCAACACTTTTATTTTTGGGATTGGAAGGTTGGCCGTAGTAAACTGCATATTACAGATATGGATAATAACTTTATGATTTCATTATTATGATTTTGTGGGAAGCAAATAAGTACTCATGGCCAGCTTACGGATTCATAACCCAATAAGTGAGTAGTTTGCAATAAATCATAGATTAAGGTAGTGTCGTCAAAAGGGTAGAACGGTAATAATATATTTACCCTTTTGATGAGAATCATAATAATACGAAAACCGATCAATTCAGATATCTGATTGTATCAATGGACACCTGTGATCAGGAAGATATAATTATACACACTTGAGAGTTCAGCTTCGCGATATAATGGAAAGTTACCGAAGTTGGTGAAATTTCTACACTTTCACCGTAGCTCGGATGTGTTGTCCATTTGTCCCCTTTGTAGCTCCACAAGGATGACACCGCAAATATGTTTATTATATTATTTAAACATTGAGTAGATCCAATCAAGAGTGATTCGTTGTCACGAATTCTCTGATTAACCTAAAGTGGCAAAAGTACCAAAGTTTTTTGTACTGACCGGGAATGTGAAAAATTGATGATTGAATTTGACCCCTAGATAATTCTAGGATTATGGGAAATCAAATTCTGTGAATTTATCATTTTGAATCGTGCAATTCTGATGTACGGTTTGAGAGTTATGGTCAAAACAGTTTTTCGGCGAATGGCCGAAATAGCCGCTGTTTTTACCTGCGAATTTGAGAGAAAATTAAATATTGGATTTAATTCCTAGAATATTTAATTAATAAAATAATCATAATGATTTACGAATTATGGTTATAGTGATTTCAAATCTTGAAAATATAAAGATTTGATTTATTAAATCTTTTAGGGTATTTTCTGAAAAGATTTGATTTGGATTTATTCTTTATTTGATTTTATCATTAAATCAAATCTTTGAGTTAATATCTCCAAATTGGTTGAGATAATGTCTCCAAAGTGGTTGGGATCAGCTGCTTATAAATAGGGGATCCCTAGAACCCTAAATCATACACAACACATTCTAAAACGTCAGAAAAGTTTTTTTCTCTCAGCCTCTCTCAGTTCCTACGAATTTCTCCGGGAAAATTCTTCCTGGGATTTTGCTTTTAGGGTTTAGAGGTTATTCTAGAAGAGCCCACGCTCTTGGCGACGTAATCCCGGAGTCATACATCGGAAGACAACTGGGAGCTATCTTCTCACAGAAAATCGCAAAGAGCATGTGGATCAGAAGGCACAGAGTTCTTGAAGATCAAAGAACGCAGACAGAATCGTCGAAGGTGACAGGTACACGTTCTTGTATTTATCGATTATGAGATTATTCACTTTTACTCAAAGCTCAGATTAAAACCAATAAACATGTTAATAAATTAAATTTAATTAATTCATCACGATCTTGGGAAATTAATTGTAAGTTGATTTTGATACAGACGGTTTGACATGGTTATTGGTATGGGACTCTAACCCCGTAAATTTTTTAAAGGTCGAACCGTGTGCCTCAATCAATGATTACAGTTTCTTAGGAGTCGGCGGTGACCGATTCGGGTCTAGATCCGCAGGCACGACTCGGAATCGGTGTCACAGCGATATCGATTCCAGCAATTGGTATCAGAGCCTTGATTTACGATGAATAATTAATTTAATTTAGGGATAATAATTTAAGAAATATTTTTGGAATAAACCCTATGAAAATTAATTAATTTCGTTTTTAAAATTAATTATATATATTTTTTTGTTATTTAATTTAATTTGTTAAAATTAGATGACGGCTAGGGTTTGGCCAATGTCGAAACCCTAGGCCGTCGATTAGGGTTTCGGGAAGCCAATCGGCTTCCCGATGAATAGCGAATTGAGGCTGGATTTCCCAGCCGCACGGGATGCAAGCCAGCCCGCATCCGGGCTGGCGAGGTGGCATTCCAATCAGCTCGCGTCCGAGCTGACCTCACGGGATGGAGGAAACCCGAATCGGGTTTCCCCGGATTCGCAGCAAGCGGCTGGGAATTTTCCCAGCCGCACGATCTTGCAAACCGGCCTGCGTCTGGGCCGGTGGTTCAAAGAACCAAACCAGCTCGCCATCGCGAGTTGGTGCAGAGGATCGGGAGCCCACGAGCTCCCTGTTGCGGAGCGACAGCGGCTGGGATTTCCCAGCCGCGCAGGTTCTGTCTAGCCCGCGCAGGTTATGTCCAAATTTTACATATCTCTAAAATTGCACATTACAACTAGTTCTCTAAAAGATTTTCTTTTCAAATAGAATATATTATGCGATTTTAAATTTAATTGATGGGAATGCCCCCTTGAATTATGTAGGTTTTTTTTTTTTGTGTAGTTTGCTTAGTTCCTTAACTATATTTGTTTTTTGCAATGCTCTTTGTACTTTCAAAAAGTGTGCGCTAAAAAGCGGCAAAAAATTTTAAACTGTTTATTTGAAGATATTTTTGTCAATTGATTACGAACGAGATCAAAATGCTAGATACGAGACAGTTGCGAAACAATAGATGATCTAAAAAACGAAAGTCTCCCAGTTTCATAAACAGAAAATGAAGTTGATGAAAATATTCTTGACAAGATGACAAGGTCTTTCTTTTTTAGTCATTTTGTAACACGTTGAGGGTAATGTGCCATTTTTTAAAAGTACAAGGGGGTGTTGCTTCTAAAAATTTAAGTGCGGGGAAATTGCATCTACATGCAAAGTTCGGGAGGCATAACTGCAATTACTAATTTTAATTCAGTATAATTTTGTGTTTCTTATCAATAATTTATTTGTCTTTGTTGTTACATTAGCTAAACCTTAATAGTAAAAACGTCAATTCTTTTATCATCAAGTTGCGACATTATTTGTTGCGTCCACTGAATACTACATAGTACATATCTTATCAATTTCCGGTATAAATATCTTATGAATTTCATTAAACTATACCACGTTCGGAAAGTTATGTTATTCTAAGGCTACGTTTTCAAACATACTATTATTCAATGTTAGGGACTGGATTAATTTATTATAAGCTCCATATTCTGATGATAAAAATAAATTCAGAACATTTTTAATGTAATTTAATGGATGATTGATGCATTAATTATCCATTAAATTATCACATGTTTCAATTAATAATCCTGCTATTTTATTTATTAGTTTATCACTACCAATTTTTTTTTCCTTCTTGTATATAGTTTTCATAATAATCTATATGCTATAAGAAGAAAAAACAACAAATAACATAAAAAAAATGTGGAGAAATTATTGAGATTTGTCATTTCAAAGAATTTGTCACATTTTTTTTATAAAATAATGTGGCATAATAGGAGTGAGATCTCTGATTTTTAATATTTTTTTAATTATGTAACTCACAACTCACAAGGAGAAGAAGTATCAAAAGTAATACCAAAAATTTACGTAATAGAATATAGTCACTATCAATATTCAAGGTCCTCATTTTGAAATTCTAATAAATAAGTAGACCATAAAGAATATTAATTATTGTAAATAATGGGGGTGTGTTGATAGCGAAAAATTGATCAAACACTAAAACGGTGACTGCTTGGTGGTCAAGGATGTGGGCTCTTCTCTCCTCGCCTTTGGACTCGCCGGGAAGGGATCCCGAGCGATCTCGTCTTAACTTTCGTTCCTTCGCGCCTTGTACGTCATGGCGTCAGTGGAAATATCGATACCGAGTTAGGCTCTCCCAAGATAGCTCGATAAGGGATAGGTCTGACGGCGCCTTCGGAAATTCGTCGTGTACAGAGACAAACACGCTTTCCCCAAGCTAGGCTCGCCGTAAAGGGGCTATATCTCGGTCTTCATCCTGCTAAGATGGAAAACACGCAAGTTAATTAGGAGAGGGCGGATGGGGTGCCTCTGATGTTCTCTCCGACGCTCAAAATTAGTTTTGGTGTCATGGTGAAAGTTTAGGGTTCGGAAGTTAGAACGAAAGCTTTGCTCGGGGTGAAAAGATGAAGAATAGAAGCGAGAGAGCATTCTTTTCGGAAAAGCTATTGGGTATATTTCCTATACATGATAATGAGAAATAAATTATAGTAAAAACAGTAGCGAATAGATTCGATGATACTTATCGGAAGAATCTTGGATTGACGAGCACCGGCTTTTCGCTTTGAACAGGAAAAAGGTTCTTGATATCCTCCAAAAGAGAAAACCGTTAGCGATTCCCGAGACGCGTTGGACGCTCTCCTTAAAGCTTGATTCGCCTCCTCTACGTGCTTGAGGTTCGTTAGGCGATAGCTTCCCAGGATATAACGGGATGACCGCGGATTTTGTAGCACTTCGAAGTCCGCCGGCGAACTGAACCTTCTTGAACTCCGTTACCAAAAGACTCACGACATGAAAACATTGGGAAGCATAAAAGATCGAATCGCGGAATGAAAAAACGAGAAGCGGATTCAAAGTATTTAGAGAGTTTTCGAAAGACGGTTTTGCAATCGGTGTGTCGAAATGGGTCGAGGTCACCGTCAATTTATAGACGCGGGATTGAGACATTGAATTGATTACCAATCAATTCTATAACGGCTAATACTAAATTGCAATTAATCCGAAACGTAATAAATTGAATTCAATATTCATAACGGTCATAACCGTTTTACGTAACGTTCGAACGTCGGAACAAATCCCGTAGCGTTCGTCTCGAGTATTCGACATTTCGACCGACTCGACGCTATCTTAATTTTATTTAACTGCAATTATTTCCAACAAAAGCTTACTAGATGGTGTCACGGTAAATAGTTAGTTACTTTTTCAAGTTTCTTATTTATACTAGTAAGGGAATATGATGAGCAAACTTATAATTAATTTGGTAATTATGCTCAACAACATAAGTAATTTGCAATGAATAGTGTATTATGAATCACAACTGTGGCGAAGCTAGCGTTAGTATATAAAAAGGGGCACATAAAAAGAAAGACAAATATAAAACAAGAATAATGGAGTGAAAAAGTAAGAAAAAAATTAATAGATTAGTATGAAAATTATTGGAGTACTGAAAAAGATCAAGTAAAGAAAAAATAAAGAATATTATGGAAATGAGATCCAAACCTTAACCTTCAAACAAACAAGTACTTTACTTTCTCAATTATAATTAATTTCACTAGTTATCTTTGGTTAAAATGTACATATTAAAGTCTTAAAAAATATTATGTTAAGAGGAGCATGTGCTCCTTCTTGTGCGCATGTGGCTTTTGTGATGATAAGCCTTGACTTTAGCAAGACTTGGTTAGCAAGTTTATTGACTGATTTACTTGGCAGTCAAGTATGCTTGAAGCCCAAGTTTGTTAAGATTTTTTATTAGTTTTATTTCCCTATAAATAGTCATGTAGACTTATGCATTGAATAACACCAACCATCGACATCTTCAATTTATAGAATATCAATTTCCTTTCATTCTTCTTATACTCTCTTGCTGCATATATATATATTGAGTGTGAGTGCTTATACAGAGAGAGTATTAAAGTGAGTGGCCTTATTGTCGTTTGCTATTTCGGCACGGTGTTTCGATTCGACTCGGTGTGTTTCGGTTCGACGATCCATTTGGAACCAACATTTGGTATCAGAGCGAGGTTGTTAGTGTCGTTGCCAGGTCTCTTGATACTCTTAGTATGCTCTGTGGTTGCGGTTCCGACTGATCTTCCACATCAGAAACGAATTTCTTGAGATTTTATTGTGTGAGTTTTCTTTGTGTCGAGGTACCGCCAACACGATGGGTGATCTCCAAGTAGTCAGAGGAATCAAGAAACTCAACAACAACAACTACAACACATGGGCAACATGCATGATGTCCTATTTGCAAGGGCACGACCTATGGGAGGTCGTCGGCGGAGGCGAAACTACGCCGCCGGAGGAAGATGGTAACGGCACCTTGCGCAAATGGAAAATCAAAGCAGGCAAAGCGATGTTCGCCCTGAAGACCACCGTTGAAGAAGAGATATTGGAGCACATTCGGGACGACAAGACGCCCAAAGAAGCATGGGAGACGTTCGTGACGCTTTTCTCAAAGAAGAATGATGCGAGGCTACAGCTCTTGGAGAACGAGCTGTTATCAATCTCACAACGCGACGTGACGATTGCTCAGTATTTTCACAAGGTCAAGTCGATATGTCGTGAGATTAGCGATCTCGATCCGAAGTCCGTCATCGGAGAGGCTCGTATGAAGAGGATCATCATTCACGGCTTGAGATCGGAGTACCGAAGCTTCGTGATTGCTGTACAAGGATGGCCCGTTCAACCATCACTTGTAGAGTTCGAGAATTTGCTGGCAAGCCAGGAAGCGATGGCGAAGCAAATGGGAAGCGTCACACTAAAGAACGAAGATGAGAAGCACCTCCTGCTGAAGAATGGGTGGCCAAGCAGAAGAAGAATCATGGAGCTGAGTCTTCTTCAAGCTCGTCGAGCCGCGGCGGGTACGGCGGAGATAACCGAGCACATGGTAGAGGCCGAGGACGAGGGCGAGGTCGTGACATGCGAGGTCGCGGCAGTAGCTCACCCCGCCAGGAAGGCACCACAGCCCGAAGAGACAAGAGCACGGTGAAGTGCTACAATTGTCAGAAACTCGGGCACTATGCATCAGAATGCCGCAGTAAGAAGCACGGCGATGAAGCGAATCTGACAAGATTCCACGAAGACGAGCAAATGCTGATGTTCGCCCAGCAGGAGAGAAACGTTGAAGTGCGGAGAGAGAAGGAGACTAGCGTCGAATGTGAGAGCGACGCTGAGCCCGGGCGAGAAGCGGTCAGAGAGAGGACCGACCTGGAGGAGCCAGTCGACGTGAAGTCGAGCCCGGAGCCCGAGCTGATGATGGCCGAGAAAAGGCCCAGCCCGATAAAGATGGCCGAAGAGACGGTCATGCTTATCGAGGACAAGGTTATTGCGAACCTCGTCTACGACGGAGAGAAGAATGTCTATACAAACGTCTGGTATTTAGACAATGGTGCAAGCAACCACATGACGGGAGATCGAGCTAAATTTGAAGAGCTCGACGAGAAGATCACAGGGAGTGTGAAGTTCGGCGATGAATCAATCGTCGAAATCAGAGGCAGAGGGTCCATCCTGTTCCAGTGCAAGAACGGGGACCAACGCCTGCTGACTCAGGTTTACTACATCCCGAAGCTGAAGAGTAACATCATCAGCCTTGGTCAGATGACGGAAGTCGGCAACACGGTGGTGCTGGCCGGCTCGTACCTGAAGATGTGGAACCAAAACGGCGCCCTGTTGATGAAGGTGAAGAGAACGCCAAACAGGCTGTACAAGATACTCCTGGAGACGGGCCAACCCGTCTGCTTAATGGCGTCCCTAGCAGACCCAGCTTGGTTATGGCACGCACGACTTGGGCACGTAAATTTCTACGCGCTCAAAATGATGGGAGAGAAGAAGATGGCATTTGGGGTACCGAAGATTGAACACCCCAATCAGCTGTGTGAATGTTGCATGGTCGCGAAACAGGCGAGAGTGCCATTTCCGATCAAGGCCAAGTTCCGAGCAGAGCGACCCCTCCAACTGGTGCACGCTGACCTGTGTGGTCCAATCACCCCGGCTACCCTAGCCGGCAATAAGTACTTCTTTTTACTTGTTGATGATTACAGCCGTTGGATGTGGGTTTATACGCTCAAGGAGAAGAGTGGAGCCCTTGAAGTCTTCAAGAAGTTCAAGAGGCTCGTGGAGAACCAGTCAGGACATAGACTGAAGACCCTGCGAACAGATCGAGGAGGCGAGTTCACGTCTCAGAATTTCGCAGAGTACTGCGGAGAAGAAGGTGTAGAGCGACACCTCACTGCACCGTACACGCCCCAGCAAAACGGTGTGGTGGAAAGAAGAAACCGGACTGTGATGGACACAGCAAGGAGTTTGCTGAAGAGCTTGCAAGTCCCGGCAAGGTTCTGGGGAGAAGCAGTACGACACGCGGTCTACTTGCTGAACCGTCTACCAAGCATGGAAAGGGAAGAAACCTCATCTGGAGCATTTGAAGGTGTTTGGGTGCACCGCACACGTGAAGACTGTGGGACCACACCTTAAGAAGCTCGATGATCGGAGTCAGCCGATGGGGTACCTTGGCGCCGAAGAAGGGAGCAAGGCACACAGGTTTTACGACCCCCAACGCGGCAAAGTGCATGTAAGCAGAGACGCCGTGTTCGAAGAAGAGAAAAGGTGGGGCTGGCGAGACGAGAACGGAGAGCCCGAACAGAACTCGGTGGAGTTCATACTCGAAGAAGAAGAGGCGATCGAGCAGGAAGAAGAAGAAAATCCCTTCCAGGGACTAGCAACGCCCAGCTCGACGGAAACCAGTTCGTCTGGAACTAGCTCACCACCAGGCTCGCCTAACCCAGGATCTGGCATGATCACCCCGATCCCAATGACAGCTAGTTCTGGAGGAACTAGCTCAGGAGATTCATCAATCAAGGACGGACCAAGAGGGTTCCGTACCCTGTCCGATGTCTACGAAGAAGCGCGAGAGCTTGATTTGAGCCCAGAGGAGCTCTTGCTTGTGAGTGAAGAAGAACCAACAAACTACCGCGAGGCAGCCACCGAGAAGGAATGGCAAGAAGCGATGAAGCTAGAACTGGAGTCCATTGAGAAGAATCAGACGTGGGAGCTTGTCAACCTTCCAAGAGGACACAAGTCCATTGGTTTGAAGTGGGTCTACAAGCTCAAGAAGGACTCAGAAGGCAACGTCCTCAAGCACAAGGCCAGACTGGTCGCAAAGGGCTATGTGCAGAAGCAGGGAGTAGACTTCGAAGAAGTTTTCGCTCCAGTAGCCAGACTCGACACGGTCAGGCTAATCCTAGCACTTGCTGCTCACCGAGGCTGGAAAATCCATCACCTGGACGTCAAATCGGCGTTCTTGAATGGTGAACTGGAAGAAGTAGTCTACGTTGCTCAGCCGGAAGGCTTCGTCGACAAGACCGCAGAGCATAAGGTGTACAAGTTGTCAAAAGCTCTTTACGGGCTGCGGCAAGCACCACGTGCATGGAATACTCGACTCGACAGGAGTATGAAGAGTCTTGGTTTCAAGAAGTGCTCCCAGGAGCAAGCGGTCTACACAAGGAACTCAGGAAATGAGGCCCTCATTGTCGGTGTGTACGTCGACGATCTGATCGTGACCGGATCTAGTGCAGAAGGCATCAGTGGATTCAAAAAGCAGATGATGAAGGAGTTCGAAATGAGCGACCTCAGACTACTCTCATACTACCTCGGCATCGAGGTCGATCAGAAGAAGGAATTTGTCACGCTAAAGCAGTCGGCTTACGCGATGAAAATTTTGAAGCAGTTCCAGATGGCGGACTGCAACCCGAGCAAGTATCCGATGGAACCAAAGTTAAAGCTCGGGAAAGATGCAGAAGGAACCCCAGTGGATCCCACGGAGTACAAGCGTGTCATCGGGTGTCTCAGGTACCTAACCCACACCCGACCTGACATCTCATATGCAGTTGGCATGGTGAGTCGTCACGTGGAAAAGCCTACTAGTCTACACAAGCAGGCTGTGAAACACATCCTTCGTTACGTGAAGGGAACGACGAGCTATGTGATTCAGTACGAAAAAGGACATGGAACTGAAGAACTGGTCGGTTTTACCGACAGTGATCTAGCTGGTGATGTCGATGACAGGAAAAGTACCGCAGGTATGGCATTTTATCTCAACGGTAATCTGATCACCTGGCAGTCTCAGAAACAGAGAACCGTGGCCCTATCGTCTTGTGAAGCCGAGTTCATGGCAGCGACCGCAGCGGCGTGTCAAGCGTTGTGGCTCAGAAACTTATTGTGTGAAGTTACTGGAGCCGAGCAGAAGCCGGTGACTCTCTACGTCGACAACAAGTCCGCGATCGCTTTGATGAAAAACCCGGTGTTTCATGGACGCAGCAAGCACATCGACACTCGCTTTCACTTTATTCGCGAGTGTGTGGAAGAGCGAGAGATCACCGTGGAGTTTGTCAGCACCAGAGAGCAACGAGCTGACATTCTCACCAAAGCTCTAGCTCGTGTCAAATTCGAGGAGATGCGAGAAATGCTCGGCGTAAAGAACCTCGAGTCAAGTCAAGCTTACGGGGGAGAATGTGATGATAAGCCTTGACTTTAGCAAGACTTGGTTAGCAAGTTTATTGACTGATTTACTTGGCAGTCAAGTATGCTTGAAGCCCAAGTTTGTTAAGATTTTTATTAGTTTTATTTCCCTATAAATAGTCATGTAGACTTATGCATTGAATAACACCAACCATCGATATCTTCAATTTATAGAATATCAATTTCCTTTCATTCTTCTTATACTCTCTTGCTGCATATATATATTGAGTGTGAGTGCTTATACAGAGAGAGTATTAAAGTGAGTGGCCTTATTGTCGTTTGCTATTTCGGCACGGTGTTTCGATTCGACTCGGTGTGTTTCGGTTCGACGATCCATTTGGAACCAACAGCTTTGCACTGGATCACGTTATGCCGAGTTCGATTTTGATGACATTTAACTGATTTGAACATTATAGAGAGTGCTCGACTTTCATTTAACTGAATTTTTTTTCGATCTGAAATACTCTTATAACTAAACATTGCTCGTCTCCAATGCTCAAATCAAGCTGAAAAGAAAGGAAAAAAAAAAAAAAGCTTTTCAGCATTTATATCTTTATGAAGACAAAAATTGATATATTACGAAATAAAAACTATATACCAACTTGTGTAGTGACACATATAAAAAATTCGAGAAGGCATGATCTTTATTAACAACAAACGAGGTATTATAACATAGCTACTTCATGTTCTCTTTTATTAACCTGTATATGCTGATCATATTAGGTTAAAACAAAACAAACAAAAAGGCATAGAGGTATTATAAATACACAGAAAGTAGGCCAAGTGAAAGGCTCTTTAAGCGTGGAAAGCGGCAACTTCAATGGCGGGTTTGGCGGGGCTTGTGGCGGTTGGGGGGTCGTAGGTGCTGAAGAGCTTGTAGGAGGAGATGAGCGAGAGCACAACATAGCAGGCGACCACAACGAAGGTGGCACCGATGGACGCGGTGGCTCTGTGGCAGAAGGTGGCAAATGACGAGCAAGCTGAGCTCCACGTGATGGCCACGTCTCCCTTGTTTGCGAGGTAGAGCACCTCCGTTGACACAGCCCCGGCGCCAAGCACCAAGTATGTCATAACCTGCAATACATAAAGGTAATTGAGAACAATTTATGCGTCCTGTATTCAAGTTAAGGCTCATACACATTGTATATTTATGGCACATATATTTAGTGCAGTTCCAGTGTATATATAGTATATACTTCATATTTTCATTGTTTAAGTTATGTTCTTATTCATTGTATATTTATGACACATAGTGCAATTCCAGACTGTATATACTTCGTATTTTCATTGTTTATTTACTTAATGTACAGTTATGGCACATGCAGGACCGCGCGTGCAGTAATAATAATAATCTTAGATTTAAGGAGCCAAAAAGACTCAATTTCTAAGCTTTGAAATTAGTTAAAATTAGATTTTTTTTTTAAACTACAGTTGATTAGTACAATTGACTCTATAAACGCTAGTCGCGTCATATTTGATGAGTAATTATACAAATATTTAATATAATTTGCATCAAAATTTAATATTGGAATTTCGATAAGTGTCCCAAAATTACTCTTCACTAGAAGCCCCAAAAATCTAAAACACGGCCCTGGATCAAGTGCTGGCTCTGCTCTGGTATATAAAGCTATGATATATATGAAAACTTGATGGCACAATTCTTTAATTATAAGAATTCTATGAAACAACTAGGAAATGCAAAAGTGTGTAATATATGCCACATAACTGAGTCCTTGAAAGTTAAATTAAATATTCGGAAAAAGAATTAAATAAAGTTAAATCGGAAGGAGGAGATTATTAAGAGCATTTATTAAATTTTTTTAGATTGAATGTTAAATTTAGAGTTCTAGTTACGATTTTGTTAAATATATATTGTGCGTATTCAACAATCATTTTATTTTTAGGTAAACATGACTACTTAAGCATTATTGTGAAGTAAATAACTGTCCCTTTTGTTCAAAAGGTATTTCGCACAATGGTATTGCAAAGATGGAAACTTTGAGTAATTTGCCAAGGCCAGTTAGTTTTTTTTAATATCTCTGTAGTAACAAATGCACATTAATCTCGTATGACAACGGTCACAAAAACCGACGCGCATGCAAGATCAAGTTGTCTCCGCGGCGAGTCCATAGTTCACAGCAGTGACCATATATTTTAGAAGGCTCGGACGACAGTTTAATGTCGGTGAGGAAATATATAGTTTTAACACCGGCATGCAACCATTTTGTACAACAGTTTTTAAGCATCGCGAAAACCTGATCGAGAAAGAAGAAAGTCCAGGCTTGGGACATCTTGACGGGACGAGACATCGCGGCTGTCACTGCCGAGAGAAGCGAATAACCGGCACAGATTCCATTCACATGCACCAAGTACCTGAACTCATTGCCCATGCAGTTACAATATGATGTGCACATATGCTCTTGATATATCACTATTACGAATTGGGGATTACACCATAGAAATTATATATTATTATCTTAGCCTGATACGAAGGGAAATCTGAGTATAACATCTTGTAGCTCCTATGGGCCCGGAATACCAGGAATTATATTAATACGTTCTTGATTTCGTTCAAGGATGAGAATAATTTGATCTACTAATATTTCTTTTTAGTCAATAAATAATAATTTCAGTGTTTAGGTAAAAACAAACAATAAAATAAACTTATTCAAAAAATATTTACTAATAATTATTGAAATTATTAGTTTCAAGCATGAATCTTTTTAACATACAGGTTTAAATACTTAATCTGTCTTACTATTGTCATGAGTGTTGTTTTGCTTAATTAAAAAAGTCCAGCAAACATATATATATAGACATGGACGTGTTCAAACCACCCTCTAAAAAATATACAATAATACCTTATTATTTTTACTTATTTTTAGTGTAAATTCATATAAAATTTTAGTTTAGCTCCTTTTATTTTTCATCTAAATTTAAATATAACGCCTTTTTTAATTTAAATTTAAAAAAAAATAAATGTAATCCCCTGATGTATGGTTACTAGTTCCGCCACTATATAGACACAATAAAGGCTCACTTGAACGCTCCGAGGTGGGAGTAGGAGACGGAGCCAAACTCATTGGTCTGGGAGTTATGAAGCATGACCACAAGCGCGGCGATGCAGGGCGCGATGGGCAGCAGCCGCAGCAGCGTCTCGGCGGTGCGCATCCCCCCGAACCCTCCGCTTCCTCCGGCTGCAGCAGGGTCGTCTTCCGACCTCATCGCGCCCATCATCATCAGCGGTGACGGCGAGCTCGTCGACTGGTAGTGGCTCTTCTCCATCTGAAATTAAGCTCCTCTCTCTTGTGGCTTCGAGTAGATGGTGGTGAAGGGATCGAGAAACTGTGAGAGGGCTATCTACTTAATAAAGAGGCTTTGATACGAGTTGTTGGGGACATTAAATGCCGTATTGAATCGGGCTTCACACACATTTCCATGCCCATCTTCATCTTTGTGCAATTTGCATGGACACTCTCTCATTATCATTAGGGTAAGGTGAGCTGAATGTATATTATTGCTCACGGGTTTCGGGGCCCGAAACGAGGAGTAATTTTGGAGTCCTAACTTGTAAAATTAAATTTTGGTGAAAAGTGTTAGTTCCAAATTAGATCTTTAAGTCAAAGCAGTCACACAAGAACACAAAGATAAAGAGAAATTTTTTGGAGAGAATATTCTATGTATTGAATAAAGTCGCAAGTTACAAAGAAGGGAAAAAGTCTCTCTTTACATAGAGGATACACCTCTATTTATACTACTAAAAGACTAGAAATCAAATCCATACAATTAAGGGTAATTACACTGATTCCTATGTACATAAAAGATAGCGTTGATATTCTCACTCAATCAATCCCACAAATCTTGCTGCCTTTCTCTTTTGTGTGTTAGTTGATTGACACTCACCAATTCCTTGGTTCTTTCCAACCAGGCCGACCTCGTTCCTGGTCGACATTATGTCATGGTCGACTATTTGGTCCTGGTTGACACTTGCATCCTGGTCGCTGGAACCTGCTCGTCGTGACGAAACGACCATCCTGTTTGCGACAAGGCTATGCGAGACCAGGTCTTGTTGACCTGATCGGCTGGGTCTTGCCTTCCTGGCCGCTCCTTGGCTCAATGAGCCGAACGAGGTCGAGCTTAACCTCACAAAAAGTATATAAGATATTTGTTTAATAAATTACTACTTAGTGAAATATGACGCATCTAGCATTTGTAAATGTAAATGTATTAGTCAAATTTTTATAATCGATTTTCTTGACCAAATCTTTTTCATAGACGATGTAGCTAAACCGGTCAACTTATCTTGGGGCCTTTAAATTGAGTTTTTTGGAGCCCTTAATTTTTTTTTTTTTTTTATTGTAGGCGCGGGTCTACTCCGCTTCCCTTCAGACATGACCGTAATCGCTCCTCATTTCATTTATGTTTCTCTCTCGAATATTTTTTCAAATTTTATTTTGGTTATCAAATTCAAGGGGAACTTAATTATTTTCTGATTTCTTAACCAATTTATATAGAGGTGAAACAAGTAAAATATTTTTAGCACCGTTTCTGTTACTATGTACATGTGAGATTAGTTCTTCAGGGTAAATTAATTATTTTCTGAGTACTTGCACATGGGATTAGTTAGAGGTGAAACAAGTAAAGAATTTTGGCATTTTTCAGCGTGATCTTGGTTTATTAGGCTTCCAAGAACAAGCCACAATAATTTCTTTGAGAAAAGAACATAGACCAAGCCAGTCCGGTTTGTAATAAAACATGAAATACGAATAAAATAAAATTTAAAGATGAATAAATATATAAATACCGAGTTTCACATTGACTTCTATAGATCAGGATTTGAATGTAAAATAAAAATCAATGCCATGTATTTAAAAAAAAATAAAAAAATTTAAAAGATTATTTATGGTTATAAACAAAATTTGGGAATTTCATTGTCAATTACTCTAATAACTACACACGCTTTAGCACCAATATAGAACGCTAGTGAGGGACCACCTATACCCTCACACAAGGTTCAAAATGCCGTTTTTGCCGAAAAATCGTTTGCCGTTATCGACGGAGTAATCGTTTACCGATGGATTTATCGATGGAAAACCTATAAAAATTATCGTTTGCCGTTATCGAAACTTATCGAACTTATCGATGGATTAATCGGTTATCGATGGATTTATCGATGGAAAACCTATAAAAAATAAATTATAATAACAATTATTATTTACAAATTATAAGTTGTAACTTGTTAGTCAAAATGCTCTCTTTAGTTATTAACTATTAGATAAAATATGCTTATTTGATAAATTTTGGAAAGAGTCAAAGTCATATTTTACTAAAATAAAATATTTTAAAATCACCAATTGTTAATTATATAAAATCTGCCCACTTGAAGTTGTATAAAAAAAAAATTGAAGAACTAGCTCAATTTAACCAATTTCCTAAAAATATGTACTTTTGCCTCAATAGTTGGAAAACGTCAAATTACAAAACAAATTATGTCAACCACACAATTTATGAATTATATACAATATTGTAAAATGAAATTACACCAAAAAAGTCGATTAACTAGCTCAATTAACCAATTTCTGAAACATATGTACTTTTGCCGCAATAATTGGATAATTCGGGAAAACATCAAATTGCAAAAAAAATTATGTCAAACTCACAGTTTCCTAATTATATACATTGTTAAACAATGAAATTACATCAAAAATATTAAAAATATAGCTCAAGTTCATTAATTTCCAAAAAATAAATACTTTTACCGCAATTATATAAACAATTCTAACAAACACTAAAATCACCCCAAATCTGCAAAAAAAATAACAAAAATCACACAAACTATTATAATTCATCCATATTCCTTAATAAACCTTAAAAAATCAAATTCAACTATAACATTTGATTCAAAACCTAAAATGTACAATCAAAGTATCATGAAACTCAAACTTGAACTTTCATTCAACCTAATAGCTTTCTATGTAACTCTATTAAATATAGAATAAAATTGTGAAAATTTGACATGATTCATACATATACAAAATTTAAACTTCAAAACACTCAAGATCCACTAAAAAAAACCCTAAAAATACCTTTAAATTCCAAAATTAAAAGAAATTGGAACTTTTGCCGCGAAAAAAAAAACTATGCTGGGGTTGACTTATCGTTTTTGACCGAAAAGTGACTCACTTTTCAAAAAATTGCACTTGAAAACTTTGATGGATAAGTGACTTGCTTTTCGAATCGAAAAATCGCGATAAGTATAAAACGACAACGATAAGAGGAGATAAGTTACCGAGAAGTGGTTTTCAGCGATAAATCGCTCGATTATCGCGAAATTTCGAACCTTGGCCTCACACATGAGCATGGAGTCTCGTTGCTCGAGCCAGCTACTACGCGCTGATTTTGGTCTTACAATATAATTACGACCGAACCCGGAGACGGAACCATGAATTAAGATCGAGGTGACGGAATAGAAGAATTTTTTTTCTCAAATATTATTATTGTTTTTGTGCTAAATAGTATTATTATATGTTTCCTTCCATGCGATAGTTAAATATATATATATATATTTATTTACTTATAACAGTCCATATTACGCTTGGATTTTACATTAATTAAATAGTTCCTGATATCCGCGTTTTAGGGACGAGAGTGGAACCCGGCCGCGTGTCCGATCCCGGGCCCGACTCGGTGACTAGCTTCTATCCCCGCTTCCTCCTCTCCCCGGTGGAGAGGCTATGCGCTAGGGCGTTTATGGGAATACGATTTTTGGCCCGTTACGCAATGTTCTTGGAGGTGGCCAAGTGTGTAGGCGTTAATGGAAATAAGATTCATGGCTCGGCACACCCTAAAGCGGTCGTCTGGATGGAGGCCAAGCACGCAAGCATTGATGGGAATAGGATTCCCGGCTCGGCGCGACCTAGAGCCGTTGGGTGTAGATCTGGCCCTTTGCTCGAGAGAGCATGAGAGGTTTATTTATTATTATGGTTGTGCACGCCTCATTAATTACAGGATGCCTATGTACCCTACCTCAAGGATCAAGATATTACATAGTTTGCTTTTACGTAAAAAATGAGGGTTAGCGGATGAAGCGTGGCTAGATCCGCTAATAATCCTTACAGGTTTTTTCGGGTAGAGCTTCGGCTAAGATACGAAGGTTCCTGGCCGCACTACTATAAGAGAATAGCCCACAAGTGGAGCAGAGGTTTGATAAAACAAAGGTGTGTTGCTTAAGTGGCCGTAGAGACCGACTCGCAAGGTCGGCAGAGCTTCGATAAGATGAAGGTGCACCGCCTTAGTCGTCTAGGGGACCGCCTATCGATGTGGGTAGATCTTCGCTAAGACGAAGGTGCTTCGCTTAATTCGTCACGAGGACCGACTCGCGAGGTGGGGAGAACTTTGGTAGGACAAAGGTGCGCCACCTTAGTCGTCTAAGGGATCGACTATCGATGTGCGCAGAGGTCCTCGGAGACGCTTCTTTAAAGTCGTCACGAGGACCGTCTCGCAAGGTGGGCAGAGCTTCGGCAAGGCTATGTTGCACTCTCTTTCTACCTCGGTACTTAGTTGACGTGCCCAGGGCCTTGTTAGTTCCTCCTTTATGTGGTTAAGGATAACTTGGCCTCACCAGTTGGGAGGGCTTCCGTAGCCTCCCTTGGAGGCGTATAGCACTCGGCTAGATGGTGGTATGGTGGTGGCCGAAACATCCCTTTGAGGTTGTAGAGAACTCAACGTTTGGAGGGTGCTTTGAGGTGGGACCGAAACCTCCCTAAGGGGTTGTGAGGAATCGACTTTTTGGGTGGTGATTGTTGACGTGGTTTCGCACACCAACAGTCACGTGAGTCGTGAATGAGATTTCGATTTGAAGATGCTAAGGACTTTGTGGATCCTGACCTCCGCGTTGTCAATACTTTCGACAATAACAAAAAGACCAAAAATAAGACAAAACACAAAAGGTTTTTTAGAGAGGTTTGTCCCAATGTAGTAGTTGACTACGTCCTCTGTAAGTTTATTGCTTTTGAAAAAAGACCAACCAGAACCACAAGCCAATTCCAAGTTGATCAAAAATGAAAGAAAACACTCTGAAATTACAAATCTCACAGACTCTTTTCTCTCAAAGTAAATGCTTGCGTGCGTGTGATAGGGCTGTCTTCTTGCTTTTATAGGCTTCTGGTTTCTGCCCGTTGGAAGTGTACATTGATGATGACTTCGAGTTCAGAGCTTGACTTGTTGTCGAGCTGACACGTGGGCCACGTTCTGAGGGAATTGCGCAGTAGTGGACTTTGACTTAACGTCGCGGGGATTTGAATTTTGATCGTGGCGATCTTCCTGGTCGGGCTTCGGAAGTTTGAATTTGAGGTTGTTGACTTGGTCTGCTCGTGCTTGGATCTTTCGACTGCATCAGCTCGGATCTCTTTGTGGCAATTTCTATCCGGGACGAGCTTTGGGTCCTTCAGGTCGTTCGACCTGTTGGGTACTTTGGATTTTATCAAGTGTTGGTATTTGTCTTGTGCTAGTGTGATTCTTGAATTCTGCTCGGGATTTTTCCCTTTGAAAGCCTTCTGCTCGTGTCTCCTTTGAGCAATCTCTGCTCGAGGTGGGCTTTTGTTCCTTGGTCTTTTGGTTCTGTTCGGGCCTCGACACAATTAAGTGTTTATTAGGCCTTTGGGCTATATATCTCACAAGCCCAATTCGTATGAATACTCAATTATATTCATAACTTTGGTCTTAATTTATATGAACCGTAAATTTAATTAATGACCTCATTATTCCGAATAAGGAACGAATTTGCACATCAACAATGACGGAGAGGATTTTGGGTGGTGGTGGTGGAGAGGATTTTGGATTTTGCGGCTAGGATGGTCTTTAAATGTGAAAAGACATCCCGTGAGGGTAGAATGGTCCATAAGCAACGTAAAATGGCGTCTTTATCATATGGGAGACTACTTGAAGGGTACTTTAGTGATTCATGAACAGTTTAAGTGTGCTTCATGTGAGTGTGAATGGCTTTGAGGGCATTCTTGTCATTTGGAGTGGTGAAGGCACCTTCACATGGTAAGGCATGTGCCTTGGGGTATAAGGGGCATTTCAAGGGTGTTCCTGTTGGACATATGTGTCCTTAAACAAGATATTTTATCCATTTGTAAAAGATTATGATATGTCATTGAAAAAAGATAATACTTATTATGTTAATCTTATTATAGTTTCTGGTAGAGTAAAATAGAATGTTTGTTTCCTTAGTTCATAAAGGATGCAATTATGTTATTATTATCACAACAGAGTCAATGTGAGGAAGAATTAATAATCATAATAAATGAACTTAAAATGTCTGTGACCTGATTAACTGGGTGGGAGCCCATTAATCGAATAAGGTCATTAATGTGACTAAGTGACAATCCTATTCTGGATTTTGTGTGTGTCACACTCACTAAAAGTGCATTAAGTATGAAGTGTCTTCATACTGGACTGGACCTGACTTAAACTCCGGAAGTTATCATATAAGACCGTCACTGATAACTTGGAGTTGAGTCACTAGTAGATGATCAAATGGATATTCGATCTAAGTCCTGAGTGATCTTGAGTCCGAGCTGCTGGCTTGATTGTTCTTTGATTTAACCGTTAAAGAACACGAAATATTACTGCTGTTCCCAACACTATTATTTTGGGAACATGATAGTCAGCAGTAAGGGTAGCTTGGTCATAGACATGGGCATCACACAGCTCTATTCAGAGTGATGATGATTCCCTTGATTGTCGGTGGTGAGAAGTGAGAGGTACCCGTGCGCAACTTATGAATCAAAACCATAAGTGGGTTACTCATAATATTACTGACTGAGTCAAGGTTGAAAATGCAATGAGGGGCATAACGGTAGAAACCGCCTGCTCGTGTGTGGATCATCAAGTGAAAGATCAATAACCCGAATTTGATTGTATCAATGGACACCCTGCTGTTATAAAGGGAATAATTTATACCGTATCACTAAAGAGTGCAGCCTCGGGTCTATAGTGGAATCACTTCGAGGTTTGACGAACAACTAGCAGTTCGTTGTAGCTTAAGTGATACGGGTCCATGGTCCCCAGGATAGCTCCGTAACGGATGATATGTACGTGATTAAAATACATTCTGGATAATGTTTAATCATTTGACTTGACTTATAAAACTGAAAGGTCTGTGGCAGACGTCAGATAGTTTTATCGTCAGCGTGGCAAAAGTACCATATCTTGGTACACGAAATTAACTGATAAAAGAAATTTAGAATTTAGATTTTCTATCAGCACCATGTTGTTGGAAATTAAATTCTAAGCAACTTTGCTTTTTGAACCAAGTCATTTCGACTTACGGTTAGTGATTTATGGATTTTCTAAGTTTGTGCTCGGTTCGATAAACTATGAAATTAAATCACATGTCACGAATTTAAATGATGGTGTGGCACCATGACATTTTAATGTGTGATATTGAGATCAGGTTAATATAATTTAATTATTTGGATTTAATTATTAATATCTTATTAATAATTAATTAATAATTAATAGATTTATATTAATAATAATAATATATATTTAATTATATATTACATGTGTAAATCGATGTGGGCTTACATGACCTAGCCCACACGAGTTTGACCTAGCTAAGGGTTTGAGGTTTGCGGCATAAGTATCTAAAGTTTGGTACTTTGGCAAAAACCCTAAAATCAATCTTATCCTTTAGATCGGAGATGATTTAATATCAACCGTAGGATTAAGATGATTGATTTTTTGACCTAACCCTAATTCGAAAATAGTAGCTTGGTGACCAAGCTTAGGGTTTTCGAATTTGACCTAATTAATTGTATCCGTTAGATCGGTTTAAGATTTAATCTTTACCGTCGGATTGGAAATTAGTTAATGTATATATTTTCGAAGATAATGATGAAGATAAAATCGAATTAGGCTTTTACCAAGTCTTAGAATATTTGATTTTTATCCCAAATTAATTTGATCCATTAGATCGGTCTAAGATTAATCTAAGCCGTTGGATCTAGATAATTAATTTCGAAATTATCATTATTATATATATATATTTCGAAATTAAGATAAGTAGATAAGATTGGTTTACCAAGTCTTTCTTATTTAATTAAATCCCTAATTAATTATATCCATTGGATTTAGATAAGATTAAATCTAAGCCTTTGGATTAGGATAATTAATTATATTTAATAATAATTTTCGAAATTAGATATATATATATAAATATTCGAATTATATTTAAATAAGAAGATAAGATTGATTTTTGTATTTATCAAGTCTTTCTTATTTAATTAAATACAAGTTTAATTATAACCATTGGATCTAGATGAGATTAAATCTCAACCATTGGATTGGAATAATTAAAGTATTTAGATATATATAAAATTCAAATTTAGGAGTGAAAATCTCTAATTCGGTTACGGGCCAAGTCTATAAATAGGGAGCTCATTTACAACATTTTTCACACCTTCCCCAGAGTAAAAACTCGAGCTCTCCCTCTCTCTCTAGGGTCTGCGAGTTTTCTGCTTCTGATCTCTTTTCTGGTTCGGCTTAGGAGACTATTTCTCCGGAAGCTTCAAAAGAACCTCAGTTAAATTTTGCGACGGAGTCCTGCCGGCGAAGCCCACGCTTCGGTACGAGGAATCCAGGAGAATATCCCGGAAGATCACGGGTGTTTCCCTCAGCACCGGCGGAGCCCTGCCGAACTTCAGAGTCCGCAGTCAGAAACGTAAATTGAGGTACGGCCTTATGCATTGGGTTAATAAATGCAAACATTTACTGCTTTCTATTTATTTGTTATATTTCGACTATGATATTAATAATGAGTTGTGAATATTAAATATGTAATATTTATCGGATCTTGTTAAAATGGTTATTACCCGATATCCGTGCCGTTACGATAACAAGTTTTCCGCTTTAAAATAATTTTTTAAATGTTACCGGGATGGCTCGGAGGCTTATTCAGGGTAATGGAGTCGGGAATCAAACCCCGATTTCCAACAGTTCCTTATCTCATTTGAGGGCGTATAGAGCACATGGGAGTGCTTAAAGGGTGTTGGCACATGTGTAAGTATGCTTCGGGTGAGACAAGTGTGCTTCGGGTTCTGCGGGGGCCGCATGGGCTAGTTCGGGTGCTGAGGGTGGCCTTCGAATGCTGTAGGGGTGGCACTTTTGCTTAGGGTGCCACAGGGGTGGCATGCATCCTTACGGTGCCGTGGGGGCGGTTGGTGCGGCAGGAGGGTGCTTGATGCCGCAGGGGCATGGCTGGGGCATGCCATGGGGTGTGCCTTGGCTAAGTCTAGATGCTTGGGGGCGTCTGATAGCGTGCCTGGGGTGCTGCTGGGTGCTTCTGGGGGTGTGCCCAAGGTGCGGTTCTACGTGGGGGCACGCGAAGGGGTGTGCCTTGGCAGCGTCCTAGGCGCCTGAGGCCGCACCCGTGTTGTGCTTAGGCGCTGGAGACATGGCTGGGTGCCGTGCTATGTCAGGGCACACTAGGGGCGTGACTTGGCAAAGTTAGGGGTGCCTCTATGTGGATGAACCCGTGTCACTAGTACAAATAGTTGATAACACCACAGACTTTCAAACATATACGCGGCTTATTTTCTTTTACGACGTCCCCTAGGCGTGCTTTCAATAATTGTGGTTGAACGAAGATACTGAAAACATGCCTCGGCCGAGAATCAATAAAACCGCGGCTTTATCCTTTTCCACAACGTCTTCAAAACGTTGAATTTTCATTGACATCTAACCAAAAAAACCGCGGTTAGTTTTTATATGCAACCGCGGCATGAACTAAATAAACTACGTATTCAGGACGTTGTCTGAAACCGCCCAAAAATTTACACAAAGCCGAGGCTTGTCTGGATACCCGACGCGGCCATAATATGCAAAGTGTTGGGGCTTACCTTTAAGCCATTTAATTATTTACCTAATGGTGTGCACCGGGGCTTATTATTGTCTTATGCCGAGGTTGGTATCCAATATCCAAGACAATTCTTATGACCAAATCATATTCGTCGCGGCCTAGTTTTTGTAATGTATGTTAGATATTATTGTTATGATGTTTCCTATTTTTTATAGCCACAGTATAAGAAGTTCTGAAAAGATAACCGCGGCATGTGTACAAATCAGAGAAAGAAACTTAGCAAAAAATTTTAAAAAAGTGAGCGGGAACGCTTTAAAAGTTGATTTTTTATTGATGGTCTTACTAATGAAACCGCGGTTCGTTTAGTACCCTAATCCGCGGCCTATATTTAAGTAATTTAATTATTGTCCCATGGTGAGTACTGCGGCGTATTAATATTATATGCCGAGGTATATTGACATATTATAAGCCGAGGTATATTCTAATATCCAAGACGTGTCTAATGCCCAAACTAATTGCCGCGGCCTCATTTTGGTAATGTATGTTAGAGACGCCCGTACCGAGGCGTTCTCTTTATATAAAGCCGTGGTTCTAATGTCCTCTTATTTAATCGTTCTCTTTCACTTTATACACCCAACCGTAAGAATCCGACTAACCGTCGTTTCGCACGCAGTTGCCTCTGTCATTGCGCCGTCACCTTCGCCGTCTACAGGTGTAAGTTAGGTTATAGGTTTTATGAAAATGGTTTAGATTTTTGTAATTTTGAATGAAAATTTTGTTTGGATTTTTATTCATTGTTAGTCGTTGTTACGATTTGATAATACGATTATTATTATTATTATTATTATTATTATTATTATTATTATTATTATTATTATTCATAGAAATTGTGGTATTCGAAATTTTAACAATTTTTTACGTTTCAAATTGTGTATTCCATATGTTTGATAAATTTTATTTTCTGATTTATTAATTGGTTCTTATTAATTCTATTAATTAATTTTTAGATATCAATGGCTCCTAGAAAGTGTCAGAGATCCGAGCCAAATAATAACCCTGTTACGATAAAAATATATTCACGAGTATTTGGGCAAGTAAACGGTTTGAGCAACTCGAGGCAAGAGTGTGCGACGAACGAGGTTTTGTGTTATCGTTGGATCCTATAGTTTGCGTTGAGGCTGAGCAGATCACGAATATAATCGAGTCTCACGGGTGGAAGACGTTCGCTTCACATCCGAAAGAAAACGAGAACTTGAACATGATTAAGGAGTTCCATTCCAACTTGCCCGACACAATTGAGGATGGGTTTGTGATGGTGACGAGGAATAAGGTGATGCTCTCTCTGAAAATCATCAATAACTATTATGGCACGGCCAACATTACCGAAACCGAGGACGCATACGTAACGATTACAACCAAGGTTTTTTTTATTACGCATACATCTTGAGAACATTGACAGCTCTGGGGAATGTTTGGCGTATGTTTAGAGGAGAAAAATGGCTCGTTGTAGGTCAATTGAATCGGGTAGCACGGGGCTTTTTTTACTTTCTACACGCTCGTCTGGTTCCGAAGATTCACTACAAGGACGTCACGCTACCAATGATATTGATATTGTATTTGGTCATCAAAGGAAAAAAAAAATTGATATCGGCCAATATATTTTCAATTCCATGCTCACGTATGGGGGGGGGGGGGGGGGGGGGGCACATCCGTTGCCGTACCCGATATTGATCACGCAACTTTGCATGTCCGTCGGCTGCCGCTTTGAGAGAAAGGACACAAAAATCAGACCGGGAGGGAGATTGACGTCCTCAACTATCGCGGAAATGGCAGAGGGAGTAGTGTTGTGAACAAGGGCAATGGGACGGGTGGCGAGATCGAAGGAAGACAGGAAAGAGTAGAAAGATCATCTATACATATTAGTTTATAGTTTATTATATTATTAAGGCTCTTTTTATCAAAAATTTTCAAAACAATTTTTCGTATCTATTTCTTTCATATATGTGCCCGTGGTTGGAGATTTTTTTTTTGCCCATTGTTAGGGCGTCAAACAGTGATTTTTGTATTTTGAAAACATGGTTTATAATTATTTCGTGTTAAATTTATATATATCCGGAAAATAAATGAAAAACGTGCTTGTTCTTCTCTGAAATGTGGTCCTTGAAAGAGTAAAATAGTAAGTTGGTTAGACATAACCGAAGCATTATTAAAATACACCTCGGTATATTTTCTAACCGAAGCATGCACACACTAGCCGAGGCATTAGGAAAATACACCTCGGTATATTCAAAGCGATCAAGTCTTCCTCTCGGGTTTCTTTTAGAACTTTGTTTAAGCCGCGCTTAATTTAAAAATGTGCTCAGGTGATTTAAGCAATCCATGCATTTTTTCACAATGCGCCGCGGCTTCTACGACTTCGATATATGCACTTAAACGTGTACTTAATAATTAATACCCGCTGCTCTTATGTTAAACTTGTTTGTTTATTTTGCATTTTTTGTAAACCGAACCCTAAAAACGATTTTCAACCGTAACCTCTTTGTTTTACGATCGAAATCGGTGAGTCTCAAACTCGAAACAACCAGCCAAAATTACAAAATTCGGATATATTGCCAGAAAAAAAAGCCTTCCTTCATTCAAATCAACCTACATATCGGTGGTGCAATTACATACATGCATAGGAAGAAATGTGCATAAAACATGAAAAATATTGTTACGTGACTAGCTAATTAGAGAAACAAATTAATGTGCATAAAACATCAAAACAAAGAAGTGATGCTCTCGACATACTCACGGGGACCATGAACGCATATCCCGTGTTGCTCCACCCATTCATTCTGCTACCAGTTGACAATCACCGGATCCGGATCCTCTGGTAACCTCGAAAATTCCATCCGCGCCTCGTCCAGGCGAAGCACCTCGTCCCTAAAGTCAACGGAAATAATTTTTTTCACCTTATTAGGCTGAAATTGAATCAGAAATGAGCAATGAAGAACCCCGTCAAGCATGCTCTTGTCCGGTAACCATTTATCGGACAGTGACATTGGCATCATTAAAGGCGCCGGAACATTTCGCCAGGCGATCCCGCCTTTGTCGAAGACTTGCGAGCATGTGAACTGATTACCCGGCTTGTCGAGGCACAAGCAGACGACCTTGTATTTGCTGGTCGTGACGTCGAGTCGGAAACCTAACGCCGCGTGGAGTTGCTCAAACTCGGGTGAATACGGTGGTGGAATCGGGAGATGTCTAGCCTCCCCAGTCACTGGATTCCAAACCATGAGTGGCGTCACCTTGTCCCACCCGAGTCTCAGGCAGACCAAACCAATGGCGGAGCCCACGATTTTCAAGACTCGGTTGTCGGGGTTGAGATAATCCACGTCACATCTCTACACCCTTTCGTCGTTGATCATAAGAATCAATACAAACTTTTCCATCGCCTGTTCAGCGACGGCAATCAGGAGTGGCCCATTTTTGGCCTGACAACAGATTCGGTGAGCGTCGTAAACGACAAATCACCAGAGATGCAAGTCTGCCATTTTTTGGAGATGCTCTTGAAATGCATCAGAGGTTTCGCCGGGAGTTCCGGTAGGATTTTGTGAAATACGAGGTCTTTAGGAAGATCCTCCGAAGTGTTTTCCATTGGTGGAAGTTTCTCGTTCAATGAGAAAGATTCTCCCTCTTTTCCCCGAACGCCTATTTTGGATGATTACCAATAATGCCTTCTTTTTGTGGACGGAAGGGAAGCATATGTTGTAAGTGGGAGGGTGAGATGGACAGTATCCCGGGTGATGCAATTCATTTTGTGCCTCTAGCCTCCGAAAATCGTCGGGTAAACATTGTTGCAGCTTTATTCAAATCTCATCCTTTGCCGATTCCACATGATCCATTTCGGATAATTGGCGATGCGGTCGGTAGTTATGTAGCTTGGCCGCTTATCTTAATCGAGCTAGACACCACCAAATGTGGCCGATGTTCCGATCCCAAAGAGGAATTCATTAGGAAGTATCACAGGGACGAAGAAAGAGCGATTGACTACGATGGGATATTACCGGGTCTTCACACATTGGCCATGTATGCCAACACACATTTACTGAAACATAAACACAACTCCATTGTGTCCCACACCCCGGTAGTGAATCTTTAATCGATGATGTCGTACGTTTATATCATGCTGGTGTATACGATTTTGTGAATTTTCATGAATTGAACATATCATGGATCCATGTTTGCCAAAGGTATGTCATTTTTTTCGAATTGTTATTATTATTTTTTATTGAAATTGCATGATAATAGATTAGATGCAATTATAACATTCTTTATGCAGTTGCTTGTACGACAAAATGACTGAATTCAACCATTACAAGTACGGGTTTATGCCTCCATTGAGCGATTTTGGGAATCAAAGCAATGAGAGCTTGAAACTTGACATCTCAATGATGTTCAAAAAGACGAATAAATGTGTGAATGGACAAGTTTTTATTTTGCCATACAATAGTCACAATCATTGGATTTTGGCCATACTCGATCCTTGGAAAAATACGGCATACATCTTAAATCCTTTGGAATCGGATCAGATAAACGTTCATTTGAGATACCTTATAAGCACGTAAGTTTGTCATTACAATTATGTTATGAATAATGGTAAACTGCGACTAATGTACTTAATGTTTGATCGGCTGTGGATTATGTACGCAATGTTTATTTTCGACGGCTAATGTACCCAAAGTTAATTTCGTTAGATTTTTTCATGTTTTCCATTACTTGACCGTCAGCGAGTGATTCTTCCTCTATATTTACACTTTTTTGTATTTTTGACATAACTCACACATTTTTTTTGTCCATATTTTATGCACGAAACAAATATTTTGCATTAAACTAATGTCCAGTTTTACGTTGTAATTGAAATTTCGTATTTTTTTAATTTTTTTTTTACAAAACTTAAAACAACAAAGTTGTAGATCTATCTCTTATCTTTCCAACCGTAGGTCGTGCATAAAATTTGGACGAAAAATGAGTGAGTTATGTAAAAAAAAAAGTGTACATATAGAGGAAGAATCACTCGCTGACGGTCAAGTGACGGAAAACATGAAAAAAAATCTAACGGAATTAACTTTGGGTACATTAGCCGTTGAAATTAAACATTAGGTACATAATCCGCAGTCACTCAAACATTGAGTACATTAGCCACAGTTTACCCTATAAATAATTATTATAGTAGTTTTAGATTCCTTATTATTATTATTATTATTATTATTATTATTATTATTATATATAACACTTCTAACAGGTATGATTTGAATCAAATTTTTATCGTAAATCAAGTAAAATTTGGAAAAAAAACATTCGGTTAAGAACCTGCCCACGGAAGATCCAAGGTTCTCTTTACGGATTGCGCGAAACAAACCAGCAATTTGGAATGCGGATACTACGTGATGAAATATATGCAAGACACGGTTTCATAAGGTATCGGCAAACACCTATCATTATACCCACATCATTATTCAAACAAAGATATTGATGATCTAATAATCGAATTAGCGAGTTATGTACAAAATGTTTTTAGATTTTTCTAAAATTTTCCATGTATTTAAGTACTTTTTTGAAGGCGATTTAAGTTTCTTCTTGAAGGCGTATTTAAGTACTTATTTGTATTCAATAGTAAATTGTTTGTTACTTTAAGAACTGAGATATATGTACGTGTACAATTTATAAATGGTGTTATGTTCTGGGCTTGTTTATTATAATTTTTGAATATATAAGCAAGCTAGCTTAACTGCAGGGTGTAAAACTAGTTTGGACGCTCCCGCGTGCGCGTGCGGGGGCTTCCGGGATCTGTGGAGTGCTTCCGGGCGCTCGAGGGACTTCTGGAACGCTTCTATAATAAAATTTGCCGCGGCGTAAATAACTGGATATAATTTGTAAATCACCGCGGCACGGGTTTCCATCATGCCAAACGAGCTGGGCTAACGAATATTAAGGCCCAGACGTAATATATAAAAGGTTGCGGCTAGTAATAAATGTAAACAACGGCTGAAATAAATCATAACCGCGGCCTTCGTTACATTTTCGATAGATATTTGTACATAACAGGGCTCATTTTCTCCAAGCCGCAGCCGTTGCCAAAATTAGTAACGGCTAATATCAATTGGCACCTCGGCGTTTTCCATTGTAATTTTGTAAGGGAGAGAAAATGTAAAAACCGAACGGCGGCAGGTTTTTGTTAAAAAAAAACTCGTTTTTTTTTTAAATCAACTGGCCGCTTTATTTTAAAAACGCCGCGGCTTGGTTCAAGCATTACAACGGAAAATTTTATAAGTTGCCGCGGTTATATATTTCAAAGAGGCCAGGAGAGTAGAGGACGATAACAGTGGAGACCATCGAAGAGCCAAGTGCACGTGGAGACCATTACAACGGCTTGGTTAAGAGATGTCGCGATTACGTTTTAACAACATAACGTGATTCTTTTTTACAGGAAGTCGCGGTTGGGATTCGTGTAACCCACATATTTACTGACAGAAAAGTTACGGCTAAAGTTATCACTTCACTGCTGCGGTTATGTCGCGGTTACGTTTTAACAACATAACGCAGTTCTTTTTTACCAGAAGCCGATGCGAGGTTTCATGTAACGACATATTGCTGGCAGAAAAGCCGCGTTATGTTATCACCTCTATGCCACAGCTGAGTTCAGTGGAACACCGCTGTTATCACAAAAACAAAGCCGCGGTTAAATTTACTAGGATACCGTATAAATCAGCCGCGGTTTCGTAATTAAGGAACGAGGTAATATTTTGGTAAAAAAACAGGGATCAATAACGTTTCAGAGAAGTTGAAATAAATAATTTCCGCGATAATGTAGAAATCAAGTCGCGGCTAGACTGTTTTCCAACCACGTCTTAGAGCCGTGCTGAAATATTTGCTTACAAAGTACCACGCGTCTATCAACCATATTTCAAAACTTTCCTTAAAGGTTTCAAGGATTGTTTTAAACTGTCCTCAAATCAGATATTTGTACTAGTGAAAAGTGGAAGGGTCAAGCGCGATGATGGTTGATAATCAAGAAGTCCCTAAGGAAGCAGTTGAAGGAAGAGCACAAAGCGAAGAAGAAACATGCAGGGCGAAAGGAGAAGACAAAGACTCCAAGAGTTGAACATCCGAATGCGGACTCGAATTGGAAATGGTGGAACAAGTACAAATAGATCCATCGAATCTGACAAAGACAGTTGGTATAGGAGTCGGCTTAGGCGACGAGCTGAAAAGCAAACTCATCGAGTTCTTGAAGGAGAACAAAGGGAGTTTCGCTTGGACGCACGAGGATATGCCAGGAATAGACCCTGACATCATATCCCATCAGCTCAACGCGGACCCAAGTCATAAAACGGTGAAGCAGAAGTGAAGGAAGCTGGCAGCGGATAGAAACAAGGTCATCACCAATGAAGTCGCCAGGCTGTTAGCGATGGGAGCGATCTGAGAAGTCAAGTACCCAGAGTGGCTCGCAAACACGGTCATCGTCAAGAAGAAAAATAGGAAGTGGCGAGTTTGTATAGATTTCACTGATCTTAACAAAGCTTGCCCGAAGGGTAGTTTCCCTATGCCCCACATTGACCGGCTCATTGATGCCACATGCGGACATGGACTCTTGAGTTTTATGGACGCATACTCCGGGTACAACCAGATAATGATGTACCCAGACGACGAGGAGAAAACAGCCTTCATCAGCGAGAGAGGAATATACTATTATAAGGTAATGTCTTTTGGATTAAAGAATGCAGGGGCTACCTATCAGTGGCTGGTCAACAAGATGTTCCACGAGCAAATAGGGAAGATGATGGAGGTATACATCGACGACATGTTGGTTAAATCCTTGAAGGCAGAAATGCACATTGCCCACTTGCGGGAATGCTTCGAGGTTCTTAACAGGCACAACATGAATTTGAACATGACAAAGTGTATCTTCGGAGTCTCGTCTGAGCAGTGACGAGATACCCGCTGATAGAGAAGCTAGTCCTTGCCATCATAGAGACGGCGACGAAGTTGCGACATCACTTCCAAATGCACACCATCGTAATCATGACGGATAAACCAAATTAAGGAACTCCATTATAGCCCTAATCATTCTAGCGCAAGATGTAATGGTCAGTGTGCCTGAGGGAGTATGACATCAAATATAGAGTCAGAACCAGCATGAAGTCCCAAGTGATGGCATATTTTCTTATCGAGTTACCCCCCGACGAGGACAATTTGGAAGATGAGAATGGAGAATGGAAGCTGAAGGTCGGCGGATCCTCTAACATGAAAGGAGCAGGAGCATGAATTTGGTTAATCTTGCCGATGGGAGCAGTGATCGAGAGAGCCTACAGATTCAGCTTTAGAGCTACCAACAACAAGGCGAAGTATGAAGCTCTTATTGCAGGTTTGCACATGGCGAAGACGGTGGGAGAAAAAAGGCTTGTCGCGTCCTCGGATTCTCAGTTGGTCGTAAACCAGATTAGCGGGGAATGTGAGAGACACGACGAGAGGATGGAAGCTTACTTCAATACTGTGAAGAATCTAATTGCGGAATTTAAAGAGTTCACACTCGGACAAATTCTGAGAGGAGATAATTCACATGCAGACGCTCTAGCTAGCTTGGGATCGACGACGAAGCCAGGAGAGCAGAGGACGATAAAAGTGGAGACCATCGAAGAGCCAAATATTCCCAAGAAGAAGGCAGCAGGTGAAGATGACAAGATGGAGGAAGCTGATCAGGGCATGGATGCTATGGTCATGAAAATTGACGAGAAATTCGATGAAGAAAGAGCATTGGAGGACGCACCACTGGCCGACAATTCGGGAGCATCTGATTGGTGCAAGCCAATCTTCGAGTACATCAGCAATGGAGTGGTACCAGAAGACAAGCAGGAGGCAAGGAAGATTCGTTTCAAGAGTTCCCGATATAGAACACTAAACCAAACATTGTATAAAAGGAGCTTCACCGCACCATATCTGCGATGCTTAGGACCAAGCGAAGCCGACTACGTCATGAAGAAGATTCATGAAAGGGAATGTGGAAATCACTCTGGCGGGGGATCACTTCTTCGGATGATCAAACGACCGGGTTATTTTTTGGAAGCGATGAAGGCGGACTGCAACAATTATGCTCGCATGTGTAAAAGTTGCAAGAAGCACACGCTAGCAATCAACTGCCCAGCCGAAGAACTACTATCAGCAATATTGGTGCCATAACCGTTCATGAAATGGTCAATGGACATCATCGGACCACTCCCGATAGCAAAGAAGCACAAGAGGTTCATGCTGGTGGTAACAGATTTCTTCACCAAATTGACCGAGGCCGAATCTTTTGCAAATATCAAAGACTCCGACGTGGAGAGCTATGTATGGAAAAACATCTTTACAAAATTCGGTTTGCCGAGGAAAATAATAGCCGACAATGGTCTGCAGTTCATTTGCAAACGATTCAAAGGATTTTGCAAAAGGTGGAGAGTAAATCTCAATACGTCGATGCCACGGTACCCTAAAGGGAACCCGAACGCAAAAGCTGTCAACAGGACGATAGTGGACAGCATCAATAGACGCCTTGACAAGAATAAAGGGCGATGGTCCAAGGAGCTACCAGTGGTCCTATGGCCTTATCGCACAGCTCCGCACACGGCGACAGGGGAATCACCATTTGCTTTGACGAAAGGGATAGAAGCAGTCATTCCCGCGGAAGTGGAAGTTTCAAGCTTGCGACGAGAATTGGCGCCAGACGACGAAGAGGCCAACGAGGAAAATCTGAGGGAGCACCTTGACCACATTGAGGAGCGATGAGCATAGGCTTTGATAAAAGTCATAAATTATCAAAGATCTGTCACTCGGAGCTACAACAAGAAGGTGCGACCAAGGAAATTCCGAGTCGGTGACTTGGTGCTAAGGAAGGATCTGGGCCTCAGCATCTGAAAGATCCTCCGAGAGACGAGTAGCCTCCTCGCAAACCGACTTTTCAGCATCACGAGACTCTAAAAGTTTACGCTCAGCCTCCGCATGTTGGCAAATCAAGCAGGAGCACAGACAATAAAACAGAATTTCAAAGGAAAAAGGCAAGGGGTAGAAACCTCTCAGAAATGAAGGGTGGAAGAATCTTCTACCGCTTTTTACTTCGTGGCCCTCAAACCACGGATGAAGTCGTTAAGGTGAACAAGACCGTGAAAGAAATCTGAAGCACCTAGAGCGTACCCTTCGTTGTCTGGATCTTCAGAGTCATAAACATCGCAAGAGTCCGTGGCCATGCTAGGATCAAGGGAAAGCTGCCTCATGGCGGCGGCGGCAAACTTCCTCAACTCCTCATCTGAATAAGAGCGAGAAAAGGAAGCTCCGGATCGTTTACCGTCGTTTGGAATAGGCGGATCCTCTGTTTGGGCGAGCTGAAGCATTTTTCCTGGAGATGTGTCGACGCCATCAGGAGTTTCATCTGAAGAGCGTGACGGTAAAGCAGAAGAAGAATCGACGGCCATCGCGGAAACAGAAGGCCCGGATTCCGGTGCCAATCCTTCGCCGCGATCAGAGCCTTGGGGGCAAGTTTCCTTCAAAAAAATCTGAAGAGAGGAAGGCAACGAAGATGGCTGCAAAGGGGCCGTCGGGGCGACGACGGCAGTAGATGGTGATACTTTCCCCAAATCGGAAGGAAGAGTCCCACCTTCGCCAGCACAAGAGGAGTTTGATTTTCCTCCCACCGAATAAGATTTGTCAGGAATGACTTCATCGCCAATCCAAATAGGAGAAGGGACCTTTTCGGTCGTAGAAGGTGCTACGAGGGGAACATCGTCGTTGACCGATGAGAGCTTGGGACCACATTCGTTAGTCTCTTCACTCACATTGGCTATCGGAGAAAGCACCGAAGAATCTTCCGCATGACCCACGACACAGACGATGCTTTTCAATTTCTTCTTCCCAGAACCTCCAGAAGAAGAAGAACTCTTCCTTTTCTTCTCACAATCGTTGCTCGGATGATGAGAGGTGGAAATCACGCCAGAAAATTTCCTAATATCCGAAAAGCTTTTTCAATCGTTATGAGCGTGCTTCCGGGGAGATTTATCCTTGGTCACGATGGGGAGTCCGGCGACGAGAATCGAGAGAACAAGACAAATGAACGAGCGGGGCTTCCAAAGCCCGGCCCGACTTAAGCGCTCAGGGGGACGAACGATGACCACGACCTTCCTTCGCATAACAGGAGATCGGAATAAAGGTCTTTGAAAGATTGAGGATCGTCCGTAAGAGTGAACTTGGTAGGATAAACCACGAACTTGGTGGGAAGGGATCCAAAATCAGGGCCAAAAGCAGAACAATTCACCTTCACAAAGAAATACATGTCGAACCACAGGGTCCTTCCGAGGTGAATCCAGAAGAAGGTGTTCCTTCTGGTGATGGGAAAGCAAGAAGCGTCCTATATTCTTTCAATTCTTGGAAATGGTGAACATGCGTATCAGGTCTTCCAGAGTCAGAGCCTTTTTTTGCTCGGAAGCAAACACCATCGCAGCCAGGAGGAATCGAAGGAAATTAGGGCTAACATGGCCCAGAGGGAGGCGATGCGCATGCAAAAACGCCAGGATCAGGCTCGGAAAAGGGAGTTGAAGATGAACCTCGGTGAATAATATCTCGAATACACAAGCCCACCCGTCAGTAAGGGAATCTGGTCGCTCAGAGCCTTGAGGGACCCGATCCTCCACATTGTCACCCTTGATGTGCTTCTTGACTATACGAGCCACATCAATATCGGTCATGGTCGACGCAGGACAGTGAGTTAGAAGCAAGGAGGTAGACATTCTCAGAAAAGCACTGAAGATTGAAGGTTGGGAAAGAAGGGAGAACTGAGAAGAAGAGGAAAGAAGGAAAGTGATGAATAAGAAGGGGAATAAGCAGACGAGATATTAGGGATTCGAAAAATTAAATTCAGTAGAAGATCGACGGACGAGGATGAAAGGCGCAAAATCAAATCAAGGCCCAGATCAAAGGACGTTTAGGATGCACGAGGAATACTCGAGTGTTTGCTGACGTAAAGGGAACACGCGCTGACACGCGTTGAATCGAAAAGACGCGAGTTAATTGAAGAGACGAGGCGAATCCCCAGAAGATGACACGTATAAAGGTGACAGTTGGGTTCGAAGAAGGTTGCGACGCTTGAGATTACCTCGGGCAACGGAACTATTTTTCGAATTCAGCATCGCCATCAATGGCATATTTGAGGAAGTTTGGGAGGCATCACTTCTTCACCATCGGTCCGTCGATGCAACAAGCCCACCTGCTAAACGACGAAGTTTAGCTTCATATTTTACCAATTACTTTATGTACTTGATAAAATAGGGGCTATCTGTTGAGGTACGATTTCGTCTACGACAATTTCCATTGTTACGACGAAATCTACCTCTGTCGTTTAATAACCTAGACCACAATAGCCAAAGGGCCAACATGCTCATGAGCCCAGTCAACAAGTCAAAGGAGATCACATCAGACCAAATGACGAAGGTTTTATGCAATAGGGAAGCATGCTTCGATGATCATCGTCGATGATGCCTCAGCGACGAAGATCATCGTTAGTCCGTAAGAACGACGAGGACAGCAGCGACGAGGCGCATCATCATCGACGAAGATAATAACTCTGAAGGCAAAGACCAAAGGCGGAATCAAAACAATCAGCGTGGCGCAAGCGACGCTCCAACCAATTGACGACGACAGTTACGCCCATAATTAGAGCCATGCAATTATGGCCATTATGAGCTCGGCAATCAAACGCAATTGTAACAGCCCAATTATGAGGACTGATTTGAATATCTTAGCTGAGTATAAATAGAGGGCTAAGGCCCGCGTACAAAGGATGACACATTTTTACATCAATACACACGTGAAAAGGGTTTCTCTTTGAAGCCCAATCACTCAACAAACAACCCGACTCGTTTTCTCGAGAACACTCATCTCTTTCAACGTGATCTAGCTTTAACGGAATGACCCGAGCTCTAAGGTAATTTAAACTCGAAATTACACCCCCGTAACTCCGTGACTGCGGAGGCCGATTTTCGACCTCAACAAACATAACTATATAAAACGGTATTATAGTATGTCAAACGGGAAAACCCTAACGAATCAAAAAAGACATTCGTATATCTCTTACAATCAACTGCTTATTTTATAAATTATAATTTTACAATATAATAAATAATCTTAATCTGCAGGAATAAGATGCCTCTAATGTAGCTCACGCGCTTTTGATCGTAACAGAATATGTTCATATATAACCTTATATATACATATACAGATATATCTATATATATGCTTATAAGCAGCTTTTAATAAAATAAAATAAGACTTGCAAGTACTTCACTAATACTGTGGCTCGGTTTATGTATTATTAACACGTTAGAATTGGATATTTTACCAAGAATGATTCTCATGCTTATATGACTTTACTCCTTTTTTTTATGGAACTAGTGTATAGTTTAAGTCGCAAATTTCTTTTGGCCAATAACTTTCGAGCAAAAATTACTATAATAATCTCATAACAAAAAGTATTTTGCTAATCCTAATTTCTAGTCTAAATAGTGTCGATAATTACTCTTAAAGTAAAGCATTTCTACTGATTCAATCGATCACACACACACATATATACACACACACACACACACACACACACACACACACACACACACATATATATATATATATATATATATATATATATATAATGCTAATAAGGCTTGATGGTCAAAGAAAACCCTGTAACTCGTCGTGCAAAAACTTTGGAATCACGACTTGATGTTGATATCAACTACTTACAAATGTATTGAGATCACACAAAATCCAATTCAAAAAGATTGAATGCATGTAAAAATGAAATTCTCTCATCATGATCAGCACACTTCTATACGTATATAGAAACCTTTCCAATACTGAACATGCACGTCACACATACGTAATTGTTTACTTATAGGCTCTCACGTTGAAGAGGGCGGGCTTCCGTGGCCGACGCCGGGGCTGTGACCTGGGCTCGTCGGGCGGAAGGCGTCAGTCTCGGCGACCTTATATCGGTTGACCGAGTACCACTTCACAGAATTAATCGAGGGTATCAGCGGCGGCTTGGACATCGCTGCATGGTCATGCAAAGGCCTGAAACAGTGAACGCCGTGAAAGAGGATTAAGGCACCGATGAGCAGAGCCAAAGCGCACACACGAGGCGACTGCATGATGACTAAGCTTGTTTGGCATCGGTGGTGAGCCTCAAGGCAGGTATTTAAGATGGTTTCTGAGTGGCCCCACGTGCGGATTAAATATATAATCTTGAAATACGAACATAAAATAGTGGCTTGTGTCACATGGACATGTTTCTCGGAGGCTCATTGGGAATAATTTCCAGGATTGGCAAGCTTCCATAAATGGCTCGTTGCCACTCACTCAGTTTTGTCAGGGCCATTCGTTTCGGAGCTGGTTTTGCGATTTTTAATAAGTAATTAGCGATGGGGTTTGATTAGACAACACCAAAGAAAACTTTATTAATGAATATTAATTGTGTATGATCTGCCTGAGAAATTAAAGGAAGACAAAGTGGCTCTCCCACTAACTAAACTGCGTATTATATGTCGAGAAGATCAACCAACATCGTATTACCATTTCTGCTCCTTTGACCTTGTATCTATGACAATTTATAGGCGGCTAATTTGTTCACGAATATATATATATATATATATGAACCGCAAGTTATTATTTGAGGACGTTTAGATTACTACTCTGGTTTAGAAATCACAAGCTTATACGTGGGTGCTTTTCTTGATCAATAAATCTACATGAGCCACAATGTTCTTCAGGCGATGAATAGGTATATAGGGATAATTGTGGCATAAATACTCAAGACTATTCAACTTGTGCAGTATAATCCCAAGCTTTCAATTAGTATTTTACAAAATAAATATCATGATTATGGTGTTGATGCTGAAAATTAGATCAAACATTCAAGCTGCCCAATAGCATGGTATGGGTCGGGCCCAACGCCGTTTGTTGACTTCGAGTAGGCTATAGACCCCTTCCCATTTCGGGTCAAACAGACCCTCCACTGTCAGTGGACCAGTAATCCAGGCTCTGTCCGTTGCCTCTAACCTCGTTGCCAGTAGCAGACTAGGCTGGGTACAGGCAGGGGATGGCATTAGGGACCTAGTGTCCACGTAAGGAGGGTCTCGGTGAGATCCCGATGTGAGCCCTGACAGACGAGACCCCTCCGACTAGTTTTCTAACATCGACCCGGGTCCACGGCTGATCCGCAAAGTCAGTATAGATTGGGGGATGGTCACACGCATCCCGTAAATCGAAATCTAGACAGGCAGGATCGTACAGTCGTGTAAGGACCTTTACCAAAGTTTCCCCTCTAGTCGCTTTCTCTATCGTCCGGACCTTTGGATGATTCCCGGAGGTCAGACCCCTCGGCCCGCATTGTAGGTCCTGCTACGAGTCCTCGGTCTATCCGCGAAGTCGGTATATCTGCTAGAGATAATGGACTGGGGGATAGCACGAGCACCACGTAGAACAGAACCTAGCGGGGAGGATCGTAAACCATGCCGGGAATTTCTCGAGGACTTCCGCTATAGTTGGATTCCTCGCGCTCAGAACCTAGGCAGAACAGCATCCGAGGTCAAGGAGAATCGGGGGGGCTACCCCCTGATTCACCTCCGACGCTCAACATTAGGCAAATACCTCGAGGGGGGAGATGTTTAGAGGGAGTAGGAGAGCTCTAAGGTCGAGCTAGGGAGAGAGTAAGTCGAGTTTTAATGAGCTACCGTTTAGTGAAAATCAGCGTTGTATTTATAGGAGGGTCCGAGGGTCAAAACGTGATTATAAATTACTCCGGAAGGCCCCCAGAGTAAAATTATATAGTTCCCCCCCCCCCCCCCCCCCGATGTGGTCGATCCAACGCCGCAAACCGTGTCTCCATCCGAGCTCCCACGCGCCTGCACGCACCGGTTTCGTGCGCTGCACTCCGGCCAAACTTGCACCCCAAGTTGCTGACGTCATAGGGCTGACGTCAGCCAACCAGACGGCGCGTGAGGCACGTGTGGAGACGCGTGGAGGCAGCATCTGACACGTGGCAGCGCGTGGAGGCGTGTATGGGTCCACGGGGCCCGCTCGGGGTGCTCCTGGGGCCGTTTTTTTTGGTCCCAGGAGTGTCCCGCGGCCAAATTTTACAAACTTTATAATTTTTTTTAGTATCTCGATATTTTTAAGAAAATATGGATACTCTGTTTTGCGAAAACGGACCTCCGGTGAAAATTTTATTAGAAATTGATTATAAATTAATAAAAGAAAACGTTAATTAAATAACTTTTCTTTTATTAATTTACAAAAATTCAATTCCGTAAAACACCCATAACACATGGAATTTGTGTTTTTTATAAATATAGAAATCAAGTTAACTGTACTCACATTTTCAGTGTTCTAATGTTACTAGGAAAGAAAAAAGAATTGAAATTGCAAATTTTATGACCCTGGTACGTATTTATCCCGCGGAATTTGAAACTTGATATTGTACTGCATAAATTTGAAGAATGTAATAAACACTTGAACACAATTATCAACTTTCACTAAAACCCTAGTCTCTGTTCTTTGAGAGAGTCAAATTTGTGATTGTTTTTTTTTTTTTTTTTTTGCTCTTTTTCTTATTAAGATGTGCTCTAAACACAACCTCAACCGCAATTAACTCTAAACACATTAGCTCAATTAAATCAATAGAGACTTTGTTGGTTCCAAACTGAACCTTTTAACAGAAGGCACACAACACAAAAAACAAAGAGGAAGAACTTGGGAGAAAGGTTTTCTCGGTATTGAAAAAGAAAATGATTACACTCTAGGGTTTTTCTCTATGCACCCGTTACAAATAAAGGAAAGTCACACATGGCTATTTATACTATGCAAACTACCAATCAAATCAAATCCTAAAATTAAGGAATGGTAACTAACTTATATGTACACAAAAATAGTGGGGCATTCTATTTCGATGTTGCCCATAAATCGCGTTGCGAACTTTGATGCCTCTTGTGTGTGTTATTCGACGAACCCATGTCACTGTGTCTTGGTAGCTTTGCTCCAGGTGGGTTGGTTCTTGTTGAGTTTTTCGATGACTTTTCTTTATCTCTGGTGTAGAAATCTCGGGATATCATCGAAATTATGATCTAGAATATATTTAAATATTAAGATAAGAGATTCGATACGTTACCAAACTTTTGGTACTTTTGCCAACAGTACAAATATAGGCCAATTTCTCCACTGATTGCGTGCTCGGGATTGACGCGGTTTGGATCGTGCTTCACAGATGCAAAGCCTCTAGCTCGTCCACCACGTCGTTGCGGGAACATCTCTAAGACCGGAAATCTCCATGATTGACAGCTAGGTCTCTCTTAGTGATTTGACTTTCATCTGCCAAATTGCATAGTTGAGACTTTAGCTATGGTTATGAGTATCTGAATGGACTTCAGGGACAGGAGAGAAAGTTTCCACGAAACTAATACCTTCTCTCTGGGTATAACCCCTTGCCACTATACTACCTTTGAAGGTTTCGACCTTCTCGTCCACTCTTTTTTTCCTCTTGTAGATCTACTTACAGCCAATGGTTTTGAATCCATCCAGTAAGTCTACAAGTTTCCAGACTTGATTAGAATCCATGGATTCTATTTCTTGGTTCATGGCATCCTGCCATTTTCCCTTATCAGTATCCTTTATAACCTCGTTAAAGGTCGAAGGATCATCAACGTTACTTCGACACGACAACGTTGTTCTCTTCCCGGTGCTCATAGCCTTCAATCTAAATACTGAATTTCCCACTACATCTGAGTACCCAGAGTTCTGATTTGGGACCTGTGGTTTCCTCTATCTGATTATCAACAGGCACTGTTGATTGTGTAATTACTTTGTCTTCTAACAATTCCTCTAGTAATATTTTAGCTTGAGGTTCATAGTATATCATAGAGTCATATTCCAAAAGAGTTACTATCGTTGAAAAAAATTACTCTCTTATATGATCATAAATTATATCTTCTCTAAATCCCATTAAATGAATAATATTAAATGATTATCTCCCCTTAATCATTTCTAAAAGGTTCTTGTTCCTTCTTTCTAGAACACCTCATTGTGCTGGTGTGCTAGGAACCGTTGACTAACAGAGAATTAATTTCTCTCTTAGGTGATCACTGAAAAGTTAAGACTTGCCCCTTCAGAACAACTGAAGAGTCATTAGTGATTTTCCGAATTAATGATTCGGCTCATGCAATAAGTTTCTTGAACTCACAAAAGTTCTAATTTTCTTAGCATTCCTACCTTTCCCTTGAATACTTGCGAATCATTAGATAACGTATTCATATCCTTCTCGAGCTTGTATAATGAACCACATACACCTATGTATAAGCTTTATAGGAACTGTGGCTTTTTAGACCTTTTTTTATAAAATGGTCTTTTCACCATTTTAATCTTTAGACAAGATTCTCAAACATGTAGGGAACTGACGAACTGTTCATGCATTGGTCCATCCTGTTTATCTCATCCAAATTAATATGACTATCTCTTAGATGCCTTAGGTATGATCGATCACTTTCCTAGTTAACCTTTTTCTTGATATCACATCCATATTATTCATTCATTATTTCATAGTGGTCAAACTGGCTGCAATCTTTTTCTGTCCATGAGCTCGTTTATTTCACTTCACCGGACAATCAATATAAACAACTAGATCATTTCATAAATAATAATTTCATTATTATCTACAATTATAAAACTTTGTTTATGTAAGTGGATATTTTAATTTACACATAAGTCATGGGTATAATAAATATTTTTCTTAAAAACAACATTTTATTATATTTAAATGACTTGCTCCCACTGAAATAATTATGCCAGTACAGTGACTAACATAGTCAACTTATGATTGTCTTCCGAATCCTGGATTCAGTCAAAGGTTTCAACCTTAACCAATCATAGACTTTGGGTTGGGTGATTATCTTATCTTTGTTCATCTTTCAGCCATTTCACAAGTTCAAGAACTTTCGAATTACTCCCTTGTAATTTCAAGTGGAAATACCAGCCAGACACAAAAGACAATCAATAAGTGAACAAAATCACTTATTCGGACTTTTATTTTCTTGACACTAAATACACTTAATATTATTCAATATAATTGGGATTGACATTTTAGACTGACATTGAAAAAGAAACTTATTAAACTTTATTATAGGTAGAATGTTTTAGGAAGTTATAGGTTTGAAATACTTACATGATGCAAACATGTTCCGGGAAAACGTTAATTAAACCCTTTAACTATTTCGTGATAGTCTAACCGAATGTACACATCGTTGCCGTCCTTAGGGAATGGTCACTCTAGGGTGACTTAGCGGGATCAACTGTGTAGTTTGGTTAAACTAAGTTTTAGTCATAAACTTAATTGATATTCAAAACGAGAACTACCAAAGTTCCCTATGATTATTAACTATCACCATAGACGGTCGGAAAGCTTCAACTTCTGTGCAACCTTAACCCATTATTTTCGATTCTCGGATTAGTCTTGGAAACGTCGTCCTTAAGGAATGGTCACTCTAGGGTGACTCGCGGTACATTTTCAAGATTCCTCTGTCCCCATATTCTTTTGGAACTATCACATTGTCATACCTTCCACAAGCACACCTTCCTTGGGGAATAGACACACTAAGGTGACTCGAGGCGGTGTGGTCAGCAGACCGTATGACAGTAATAATGGAGACCTTTTTAAAATATTCTATACTTGCCATTGTTTTAGGAAATAACGTTTTTAACTCCTAAGTTTTTAAAACTTATTATAAACTCCATTTAATGACACACATTAAAAATGTTTATCTTAAGGCGTTATAATTACCAGGGTAATATCTGATAAGCCTAGTCATTTATTTATTACTTTGTCAGTAGTGATAGATCAAATCGTACGCTCTCCAAGTGGATAGGAGGGGTCCTAACCGGTCACCCAGAAGTGGATGGTGAACCGGCCCAACTTTTGATTCCTTTCCTTAGGCTAGATTGTACGTTTGAAATATTTCTGACTAATAATAAATAAATCTTATTTACAGTTCATTATTTATATCTATCCTATATCTACATATTAATAATGACCTTAACATAGACACTATGTTTCAAGGGTTATGAAAATAGGTTTAACAAAGTATATATATGAGGAATTTACAATTACATGTCAATGATACTTATTCTCTAAGAATTATCATTCATGTAATTAGCCCATTAATAATTATTTATGAAAATTAAAATAAGACAATAATCTCATTCTTTAAAGAATTATCATCCATATTTTAAATTATGAATTTTAAAATAAGACAATGTTATTTACCAAAAATAACATCCATATTTTATTTAAAGTAAGGCAATGTTTTTTACCAAAAATAACATCCATATTTTATTTAAAATAAGACAATGTTATTTACCAAAAGTAACATCCATATTTTATTTAAAATAAGACAATGTTATTTACCAAAAATAGCATCCATATTTTATTTAATTAATTAATCAAAGATAATTAATTTAATTCATAAATCTTAATTCAAAAATAAAATTAATTAATTAATCCATGGATATTTGGGTCGGGTTTAGAAATTCGACCCTATACATAAAATTAAGCACGTGGGCCAATCGGGCTTAAGCCCGGGCCCACGTGCTCATGGATTCCCTACGGGCTGGGCCACGAAGGCCCACGGTGCTGTCAGGGCAGCGTGCCCTTGTCGGGCCCTTGCTGCGCACAGACAGCCCGCGCTCTGAACCTTGGCAACACACGCTGGACCTTGGCGACGCGCATTGGACGCGACCTTGTGTGCTGGCCGAATGGCCTGGGCTCGGGCTTCCCGTGGCCTGGGCCTAGGCGAAGTACCCGGGGTTGTTTCAACAGCCCCGCTTCGTGGCCCCACGGGTTGGGCTGCCTAGTGCAGCCCGGCACTCTACGCAATCCGAAACGTTCGGGTCAGGTATTTACCCAATATTAAATTAACTTTAAAATATCTAGAAATATAAATTTCAATTTTAAAATCAATTTTATTCATCAAATAATTCCTTCAATTTGCAACCTTTAATAAATTACGTAATTATTTATCCTTGAACCATGGCTCTGATACCAATTGTTGGAAAGTTTATTTCGTTTCCCGATTATATTAGCACGATTTATGCCGTCAAACTGTCTGGGTAACATTTAAAAAATATTTAAAGCGGAAAATTTGTTATTCGTACAACTATCCGACTATCGGATAATAACCAAAATCAAGATCTGATAACTTATTAATAATTTAACTTTTCATAAATTCGTTATTAATAATCTAGTCTATAGGAAATAAATAAACTATTAATAAAGGTTTGTATTTATTGACCCAATGCATAAGGTCATACCTCAGGTGATGACGATTCCGGCAGCGCGTTCTGAACTGGGCAGGGCTTCCCCGATGCTGAGCGAAAATCCCGTGTTCTTCCGATATATTCTCCTGGACTCCTCGTACCGAAGCATGGGCTTCACCGGCAGAACTTCATCGCAAAAGTTTAACTGATGGTTCTTTTGAAGCTTTCGGACAACGTCTCACTAAGCCGAACCAGAAAAGAGAGGTCACAGGTAAGAAATTCGCAGACTCTAAAGAGAGAAAAAGATCGAATTCTTGCTCTGGGAGAGGTGTGTGAAATGTGTAGAATTAGCATTGTATTTATAAGCTCATGGAAAAGTCAATAAGGGAAGATTCCATGCATAAATTTTGAATTCTATAATGGGGAAATATAATTAATCACTCCAAACCAATGGCCAAGATTGAATCACCAAGGATCCAATGGTTAGGATTAATTATGGATTAAACCAAATAGGGAAACCATGAATAAATCAAATATCCATTCACTTCCTTATTAATAGAATTCGAATTCCCTTAAAACCAATATGGAAAATTAGAATTCAATAAGCTTGATCCAATGGTTGGAATTAATTTCATAACCAATCTAATGGACCATACTGATTAAGGACAAAGTCAACTCCCCAAATTTGATCACCAAGATTTAGAATTCGACCTCCATTATAATGAATTCGAATTTTGCATTTCTATATTTACATGTTAATTAATTTCCAATCCAATGGTTAAGATTAAATCTTAAACTAATCCAATGGATATAATTAATTAAGCAATTTTGAAATCCATGCTTGGTCACCAACTCATTTTCGAATTAAGCTTTCTAAATTAATTATAATGATCCAACAATTAAGATTAAACTTGACCGATCTAATGAACCAAATTAATTTCAAGGTTCTCCATTAATACCTAAACATAGGTTTTTATGCCGCATATTTGGAAAGTCCAAATCCAAGCAAATTCGTGTAAGCCCAACTCACACATTTACTTGGGCCGCATTATTTCTACACATTCATATATATACAAAATATATATTTTATTTTAATAAAATAAATCTATTAATTATTAATCAATTATCAATAAGAATATTAATAATTAAATTATGTTATTAACCTCTGAACTCAATATCACACATTAATTGTCGTTGTGCAACACCACCATTTAAATTCGTGACTTGTGATTACACTTCTCACATTTACGAAAACGATCAGAAACTTGAAAATTCTCTAAATCACAAACCGTACGTTGAAACGACTCAGTTCCCACAAAAGTAAAGTCTGGTACACTTCTCACATTTAATCACAAAAGTAAAGTCTCTTAGAATTTAATTTCCAACAACTTTCCAGTTGATGAAAAATCCAAATTCAACTCTATTTTATCAGTTAAATTTCCGGTACCAAACTTTGGTACTTTTGCCACCAAAAATAAAACTTCCAAAATCTGACACAGACTTTACTTTTATGAATCCTTAAATCACGTACGTATCATCCGTTCCGGAGCTATCTGGGGACCATGTACCCGTATAACTGAAGCTCCAACAAACTGCTAGTGGTTCGTCAAACCTCGGTGTTATTCCACTATAAACCCGAGGCTGCACTCTCTAGTGATACAGTATATATTATTCCTTTTATAGCAAGATGTCCATTGATATAATCAAATTCGGGTTATTGATCTTTCACTTGATGATCCACACACGAGCAGGCGGTTTTTACCGTTTTGCCTATCATTGCATTTTCATCCTTAACTCAGTTAGTAATATTGTGAGTAACCCACTTATGGTTTCGATTCATAAGTTGTGCACGGGTACCTCTCACTTCTCACCACTAACAATCAAGAGAATCATCTTGACTCTGAATAGAGCTATGTTATGTTCGTTTCTATAACCAAGCTACCCTTATATGTTGACTATCATGTTCCCAAAATAGCAGCATTGGGAACGACAGTAAATGTCAGTCAATAGTCTAGGCTCGAGGTCACTCAGGTCTTAGATCGGATATCCATTTGATCATCTACTAGTGACTCAACTCCAAGTTGTCACTGACGGTCTTATATGACAACTTCCGGAGTTTAAGTCAGGTCTAGTCCAGTATGAAGCCGCTTCATACTTAATGCACTAGTAGTGAGTGTGACACACACACTTAATCCAGAATAGGATTATGTCACTTAGTCACATTAATGACTTTATCCAATTAATGAGCTCCCACTCAGTTAATCAAGTCACGGACATTTTAAGTTCATTTATTATGATTATTAATTCTTCCTCACATTGACTCGGTTGTGATAATAATAACATAATTGCATCATTTATGAACTATGGAACAAACATTCTATTTTACACTACCAGAAACTATAATATGATTAACATAATAAGTAACATCTTTTATTCAACGACTTTGGTCAAAATCTTTTACAATTAGGGAAAAGACAACTTGTTTAAGGACACATGTCCAACAGTCTCCACTCTTGTTCATCTTCTTACAATCTGCGAGTTGCATCGGGCAGTTTTTTTTCCAGTGCCCATGCCTACTACAGTAAAAGCACTTATGATCTTTTGCAGCCCCATCCCTAGGTTTCATAGCTTTCGCATGAACCTTCAGGTCGCGAGGTGCATTGCCTTTCCTTACTTGGCTTATCTGCCTTTTACCTTTACGAGCATCAGGAAATTCCATGACCGTCTTGGCATTTACCTTGGGAACATTACCCTCAGTTGTTTCCAACATGTTGTGGAGCTGGTGCAGACTCTTAGTCTCATAAGACATGTTATAATTCAGTATGAACTGATTATATGAGTCAGTGAGTGATTTCAACACGATGTCAATGTAAACATCCTCTGGTATTTTGATCTCCAGTCGTGTGTCATACTTTCAGACCAAACGATCATTTTAAGGACATGATCGCTTACACTGATTCCTTCATACATTCTTGCTCTGAGCAAGTTTTTCATGATCTTGAATAGGGCGTGTCGAGCCTCTTTCTCATACATCTTTTTAAGATGTTGAATCATTTCCCATGCAGACATGAGCTCATGCTGATCCATCAGATTTGATGTCATAGTGGCCAGCATCAGACATGAGAATTTTGCGGTATCTTCGGTATACTTTTTAAAAGCATCCATATCTGCACAGGAGGCAGTAGCCAGTGGTTCCTCAGAAGGTTCATCAATTATGATGTACTCCTTCTTTTCATGCCTGAGCACTACTTTGAGGCGTTTTTGCCATTCTGGGAAATTCTTCCCATTCAAGATGTTTTCCTTTTCAAGGATCGATCTTAGTGAGCTATTAGACATGGTGTATATTTTTCTACAAAATATAAGTGAAAACTTAATGAGCACAAAATTAATTAAATTATGATGTATAATTAAGATAAACGTAATCATGCTTTAAAGTTACCCTCATCAATTCTAATAATTTAAGAACAACACGCATAAAACAACGGTTGTACTTATATCTAATATAATTGCTGACAGTTAGATTAAGAACTTGTTATTAACTCTAACTGGGTTTTAACTTAGTCTTCGGTGCCTACTCATATTAGGTTCCCCATTTAGGTTAAACCCTTGTATTGAGTCGGAGGATCTGATCCAGATAAATCTGGATATGGTGTCCTTCGCGTTCGTGATATGTTAAGAAAAAGTACCCCACCGGCGTGGCAGGTCTACTTGGATCCGCCCATACACGTTACGAGGACTCAAAACAAGGAAGACTTACAACCTACAATAGAGGGGTTTTCTTTATTGGTGATCCTTATATTAAGTTTATTATTAAAAAAATCTGCTAAGAATTTATTCAATAGCAAACTTTGAATGTAGTCATAATCGGATCATGACTATATTCATAATTATATATTAAGAGATTGAATTTTGTTAAATATCTATTTAATGAAAAATAACTCTTAAATATTTAATCAAGCATTCGAAATCTAATTAATACATGTAGTAATTAGATAAAAACATATTCTATTCTTATTTAATATCTCATGATTGTAAATCCGATTTATTAAGCTTAGATTTTCAATTATTAAACTAATATGAATTAATTAAAAAATAATTAATTAATATTAATAATAATAAAAAATTACGGCATCGGGGTGCGAGTAGGGAGGGGGGGGGGGGGAACCGTGCTCGCACGGGCTGCAAAAAAGGCAGCCCAACAGCTTCGGGCAAGGTCTGGGTTTAAAAAACCAGCATGTGGGCTTCCTATTCGGCCCAGAACAGTTCTGGAATTGGTAGGCCCGGCCCCATTGGCCCAGGTTAACAGTTGACCTGGGTCGGGTCGGGACCCGGGCCCAGGTCTTGTTTTGACCTGAATCCGGTTCGGATTTTAGATCGGGTCGGGTCATGATCCGAGTCCAACTCGGGTCAGCCCGACTCAGGGTCTAGGTCAAACACGGACCCTTTTGACTTGGGCTGAGTCAGACCCAGCCCATGAACTGTGGGCCTAGAACTGTTCGAGGCCCACACAGCCAAACCCCAATTGTTAGGTTTTGGCTAGGGTTTTTAACCCTAGTCGTCGGCCGAGTGCGCGCTGCGGTGGCGCGTCCGCCTAGCGCCGCCGTGATCCGGCGGTGGTGATGAGATCGCTGCCGCCACTCACGGTGGTGCTCCGGCGGACGCGCCTAGATTAAAAAATATATATTTTTTGCATTAAAAAATTGAAAAATGCGCACACGATTTTTTCCGAACAAAATTAATCATAATTAATTCTAAGCTACTCCCACTGAAAATCTAAGCACATCAAAAATTTTAGAAAATTATTACGAATCTAATGATTTAATTTTTGAAAAATAATTAGACCGGCTCTGATACCACTGCTGGGTTTTTTCGATGACTTTTCTCTATCTCGAGTGCGGAAATCTCGGGATATCATCAAAATTATGATCTACAATATATTCGACTATTAAGATAAGAGATTCGATACGTTACCAGACTTTTGGTACTTTTGCCAACAGTACCAAAATAGGCCGATTTCTCCACTGATTGCGTGCTCGGGATTGGCGCGGTTTGGATCGTGCTTCACATATGCAAAGCCTCTAGCTTGTCTACCACGTCGCTGCGGGAACATCTCTAAAACCGGAAATCTCCTTGATTGACATCTAGGTCTCTCTTGGTGATTAGACGGCAAACCGACGGGAACACGGGGAGAGAAAACTCGTCCTCTGTATTGCTAGAGGAGGGGGTGAATTTTCTTTTCTCTGGAAGGAGGGGATGTCAAATTTTTGAGCTCCATGTGGCTTAAATAGCTCACAGGGTTAAATGACCTAATGTGCTTTTGAGCCCAGCAAATGGGTTCAGGCCCATTAGGTCATAATTAATTGATTATTTAATTATCGGTTTCACAAATACCGTGCTAATTAAATGTGCCCAGGTCAGACCCGAAAAGTCAAACGGACTCAAATCCCGATTCGAGCAATTCCTACAGTTCCAGGTTGTCTGGTTCCTAGGTTGACACAACAACTTGGTTGGCCGGTGTCTAGTGGATGCAACTTGGTCTCTAGGATCTCCGGTTCTTAGCCGTCCTGATTGGTTCATCGTGACTGAGCGACTAGCTAGTCTGGGACCAAGTCGTTGTGACCTGATCGCTCCTTGACTCGGTGATCAGAATCAGATCGAGTTTAACCTCACGTACTTGATTTAAATGACAACAGTTAAATGACGAATTACACAACAACAGTTAGAAACAAATCACCGTAATAAGCTCGGGATGCATCAGTTTAAGATATAAATCAGAAGGAATATTAAAATACAAGCTGAGGAAATCCTATATTATAAATATTTGCATGTTGTTTGAATTGTCAAATGCAAGTGGATTAATTAAAGATCTCCAAAAGCATCACTCTAAGGCTAACATATTAAACTAGAGACAAAAAGTATAAGTACATAAGATCTGTAAAGGGGATTGCATTGTCGTATATATTTCTTTAAGTACTAAAGGTATCATGACCACGTTTCTTAAGTTTTTTTCTTTTCAATTTTCTTTATCCAATTGCTCATCACCCTTTTTCATCATTAAGGTAAATTAAGATTAGAACACTATTTTTTTACTTCCATATATGGCCATGGCACTCGAACTAGATAATTTATGAATATATATACTTTTTCTTGAGAAGCATATTTTTGTTCCTTAACCTAATATAAAGTGAATAACATATAAGTACTAAATTTTTTTATTTTTGATCAATTTTTTTATTTTTATTTATGTCAAACGTCAAAGTTTTCAATGTTCAACAATGATTTTACACTCAAATTTTGTCCACTTTTTCAATTGATTTAACAGAATTTTAGATATGGCGTTAACAAAACTCTCTCTATCGGAAGGGAAACGTATCTGAGGCTTAACGTTGCATTTAAAATTATGTCAAATCAATACAAAAGTGGACAAAATTTTAAAAATAAGTGAATAGAAGTTTTATTTATTGAGAATTTCGGCTGTGTAAAATAGTTAATATTAAGAATTTTACTCGTGAAATGAAAAATCAGATTTATCCTACGATAAAATAAATATATTAAATTAGTATTTGAAGTTTCAACTATACATATTTTATTTACTACTTCTAGCTCAATCAATCAATTCAAAGCGATACCATGTGTAACGATGACTCAACCCTATGCAGGCTTGCTAGTTTTGCGTTTATATATGTACTTTTGTTTCAAAGCAAAGCCAGCCCCGCACGAAGTCATTAGAAAATTAATATCATATTCGAACATCAATTTAATACACTAAACAAACATACAATAAATAAAGCACTTGAAAGCAAAATTAAATCAGCCAAAAGTCGATTGGATTCGCTTCGTAGTTTTAAGGAAACCCGTGCCTTTAACTACTCTATTCTATCCCTCAAAAAAAAAAAAACTACTCTATTCTCTGAAAGTGCAGCTTTTCATCTGCTGACCAATCCAAATTTCCTGATAATCACTGCTTTTTTTTTTTTTTTTTTTTTTTTTTTTAAAAAAACGTACTAACGAAAAATTGATAGTTCGATTTTACAGTTTTATTGACAGTTAATAACTAGTTTATCGATGGAGTTTTCATAAGATTTACCGATAATTTTTTTGTAAAATATAATATTTACATTGTACAAGTATATATTACACTAATATCTATTTTATAAGTAAATATGTGATATACTATAATTAATAGTACTATTGATGTTTTAAAAAATTATAAGAAAAAAAATTATTATTAAAAATTATCCGTAAACCGTTGAAATTTTATCAAATTTGTTAAGCATTCATCAGTTTTTTTTTATCAATTTACTATCTTATAGTCGGTAAGCGGTTAATCACCGGTAAACACTTGGTAACCTATGAAATAATAACGGCTAATGTGGGTTACGGTCAGTAAGCAATTAACCAATATATTTACTTACGATTAAACTCAATATTTTAAACATTGAATTAAACACTGCAAGCAATGGAAATAAAGAGGATTCCCGAAAGAAGAAAAAAAAATCTAATTTGACAGGCAAAACATGGCTGAAGAAAAAGAAATCAATGTAATCGAAAGAAAAGGACACAAAGAGTGCGAAAAGGATGAAGGACGCCTCCATACGAAAAATCCTAGTAACCCTCAACTTCTTATAAAGAGCCTCGAAAATTTATATAAGATGTCTAAACATTAGAACGGGCCAGTTCCGGTCACAAATTCTACCAACCGCGCGCTAATTGAGCTCCTAATTGTTGCCAGTTAACTGTGATTTCTGCAAAATAGAAAAGTAAGGAAAAATGAAAGCAGAATAAAGAAGAATGAGTTCATACTTATCATCAGGAATATTCTTGGGATTTCTCTTTTTTCAACTTTAACAAACGATATATTGGCTGTTTATTATACCATCCTTGGTTGCATAAACTATATGTATGATTTTTATACATTGTTAGTTGCATAAATCAAAGGGGAAAACCCCACTATGATATGTAGGACTTGGCAAACTGTAGCTATATTGTATATTTTTCTCTTAGCTCACAACCTCACACTATAATCTTGCAAAAGCCTAACTCTCTATTAATATATTGATTTATCTTTTTAAAGCCAAACTCCCTATTAAAATAGTTATTATCTCGCTTATAAAGCCTAACTCTATATTAAAATATTTATCATCTAGATACTTTACAACAAATAAGCATAAGATTCCTTAAAGTAGAGATGCAAAAACTATAATATATAGTAGTTGTTATGTGCATTTTTGGCAAAGGTCAAAGCCCGTTAAGAAAAGTCAAAGCCTGTCATGGTAAGTTAAGGCCCATCACCAACGCCAAAAGCCCGGGACCGAAGAACTAAGACATTGGCGAGGCCCGGGGTCCAAAAGGCGACGAGGCGACAAGCCGACGAGGCGACGAGGCGACAAGCCGACGAGGCGACAAGCCGACGAGGCGACAAGCCGACGAGGCAACAAGGCGACAAGCCCCCTCGTCATAACTTGACGAGGGCGTAACTTGTAATCATTCCACACGACGAGGAGATCCGAGGCCACGAAGATCTCCGGGAAATCCTCCGGATTTCCCCGAACACAACAAGCGGACTCGCGGACAACCCGAAGACATCAAAGACGAATCAAGAAGCACCGACGATCCCTTCTGCAGAGGAGAAACTCGCAAGCCCCTGGAGGTGCAATATTCAGGGAATTCGCAGACCCCTGAAGGTGCAGTTATCAGGGAATTCGCAGGCCCCTAGGAAGTGCAATTTCAGGGAGTTGTTTTTCCTATAAATAGGAGCCTTCTCCCCCTCATTTCGACACTCACTCACAACTTTCTCAAGAGCATCTCTCTCTAGCTTTCTCTCTCTAAAAATTCGTCCACTCCTATAGGAGGAAGGACTTGAATAAGAGCTGAGATCGATCTAGAAGCAGAGTCTTAGGCATGAGAAGAAAGGTTGTTCGACGAGTCAGCTAAGGCGTCCTTCGCCAGGTGGGTAACCACGCCACCACCTGTGAGGTCGACAGAGGAAGAAGTGTCCCTTCGTCAGGATAAGGCCCCTCGTCATACGAGGCCACCTACCCCGGCAAGGTCGACGGAGGAGCACACCTCGTCAGGTCAAGGCTCTCGCTGTACTTCGCCAACACGAGGGAAGTTCGACAGTGAGTTTGCCAACACCAACGAGGTCGACGAAGAACACATCACGCCGGTAATACCCAGCCATCGGGGCAAGGGTCACCCCCGCGCCGCCAACATCGGCACTTCCGACGAGTCAAACCACATCGTCATTCACCCGCCGTTTATCACTAACCCCGAACTACGTGGGACCTGATTCTCTTAAACTGAGATACGTAGGCAGCCTCGCCCAACCATAAGCGACGGGGCACGGGCCCATTCTACCCTTTTTTGCAGGTCCTCCCTCGACGTAGGAGCTCGCCAAGGAAGGAAAAGCACGAAGAATCATCAAGATCAGCACGGAGCTTCATCAAGACCGGACTCCGCCCGGATGAGGAGCTTCGCCGTGAACCGGACTTCGCCACCACCAAGGAAGTTCGCCGAGGATCGTCAACGACAGCCCGGAGACTCATCCAAGACGACGGAATCGCCTCCAGCTTTGACGATCAACAGTCAACCCGCGTTGACTCAGCATTCAATCATCCTTGTGTTCAGCGGGTCAATCTCGGGACCCGAACCTTGGATCCGACTCTAAGTTAAAGCCATTTTTACGCATTAACAGTAGTTAATAATCAGTCATAACCAATAATCAAGTCATAGCTCATAAGATTCCATTAGAAGGTTCAAATTGACATTGTACCCCAAAAATGCTTAACAATAATAAAAACAATTTAACCATGCATATATGGGTGTAAATAAAACCCAAAAATGCTGGTTTTAAACCGCATCCGGACCGTAACAGCATTTAAAAAAAAAAAAAACCCGAACCGTATTAATACGGGTTAAACCGGAACCGGTTTATTAAAAAAAACGCATCCGGATTAAACCGGATCCAGGTCCCGGATTTAGAGAATAAAAACCCCGGAACCCGGATAGTAGGTTACTAAAACCCGCTTATTAAATATATATATATATAAAAATATTTAGAATTTTTCTACCCAAAAAGTAACTCATTATTTCTCCAAGTGGATATTAGTCATGTTTTAGTACAAACTGATGTCGTTTTATTTAGCCCAACATGGTGTCGTTAAATATTTTTGTGCTATGCATAGCAGTCCGTAGCAATCTGGATGTTTTTTTTTTTTTTTTGCGATATGTATAGTAAGACGATTAACTATGTTTAGCAAACTAGATGATATTAAGTTTATTAATAGGGTTAATTGCGGCAATAATGCACAACATTTGGTCAAGAGGGGTTTTAGGTCCCCAACCTTTCAAAGTGTGGGCAAAAGTACACAACGTTTGTTGAATGTAAAATCTGTTGGTCCTTCCGTTAGGGATGTTAAATTCTGCTGATGTGGCATCGTTAAACTGCCAAATGGACTGCCAACTGTAATATTAATTACATAACTTAATTAATAAGAATAAATTAAATCATATTTTAATTATGATTCAAAAAACAAATTAATACTTTAAATTAAATAAATAATTTTTACTCCCACCTAAAAATCTTACAGACTCTTCGTCAAACATGACTAAAATTTTGAAAAACGACGGATTATTAAACACGACTAAAATTTGCAAAGATTACATAACGACGGTTTATTAGAAACGACTAAAATTTTGGGAAAACTACCGATTATTAAAAACAACTGTAATTTAAAAAACGACATAGTAAAGATGTGAATAATATTGAAGCACGAGTTTAAAAATAGGAACTACGCGTTAAATAAGTATTGCTCGTTAATTTAAAGTCTTAATTTATTTTTTGAATCATAATTAAAATATTTTAATTTATTCTTATTAATTAGGTTATGTAATTAATATTACAAGTTGGCAGTCCATTTGGCAGTTTAACGATGCAACATCAGCAGAATTTAACATCCCTAACGGAAGGACCAATGGATTTTACATTCAACAAACGTTGTGTATTTTTTCCCACACTTTGAAAGGTTGGGGACTTAAAACCCCTCTTGACCAAAAGTTGTGCATTATTGCCGCATTTAACTCTTATTAATATGTAGCAATGTGGATGTTTTAAGATATAGTATGAATATGAACTTGATTATAATTATTTCAAGTTATTTTTATATATAAATTCAAGTTCAAATCCGAGTTATTACGCGAAACTTTATTTTAAAATTGAAATTGCATGAAATCCGGATCCAGCTTTAAAAACCGGTTTTTCAATACAAAACCCGGATCCGGATTTTAGGGTTTTTTTGAAAAAATATCCGGATCCAGGTTCCAATATCAAGAAACTCGGAGTCCGGATCTGGGCACCGGGTTTGGCAAAAAAAAAAAGGGTACCCGGCCCGCTTTCACCCCTACATACTACAATTTTATTTACTCAACGGCTAAGCAGGTGGACAAGTACGTGGCTGATACTGTTCTTTAATTTTCTCGTATGACAAACAATTGATAATAATTTTTCTGTATACAATTTAATTAGTTACCAATGAGATTAGACAAAAAATATTTTTAATCAAACCTTAGAATTTATGAGTGAATCAGTAGAGTGATAAATACTTGCTATAATAAAAAGATGATCTATAAAGTATGATGACAAAGTTTTCTTAAACACAATTCTATTATATAGACATGCGCAAATGCTAATTTTTTAGAATTTTGAATTAATAAAAAAAATCATACTATTTATTAAAAAAAAAAAAACTCATACCACATTTATGATGAACACTGTCAATTAATATATTCATTCATGAATGGTGTGTTTAGGGAAAAAAAAAACTGTTTAAGTACGCTAAGGGATATATCAAAAGTTTCATAATTAATGTGAAAAAATTAGCATTTGAGTATGGCTATATAATAAAATTGTCTTGATAAAACTTTGTCATCATGCTTTAATATATATATATATATATATATATATATATATATATATATATATATATATATATATATAAATTTAGCACTTAAGTACATGCAACTTAAATATTTAAATCTTTTAAACTATACTTTTTTTGTTGGTATAATTTGTGGCGTTCATAATTTTTTTATTTATTTTAGATTTAATAATAGTACTTTGAACAAAAATATATTTATCTATATATATATATATATATATATATATATATATATATATATATATGGACAATTGTGAGGTGGGAGCAAGAATTTGAGACTTGTATCTTGCAGAATTGTCTAAAACGTTTACATTGAGTGGCCTCTACATAGATTAGTCATTAGTCTCATTTTTTTACAATTACAAGATTGGTGAATGGTGTGTGAATTTATGAAGAAAAAAAAAACTGTCTAAGTATGTTAAGGGATATATAAAAAGTTTCATAATTAATGTGAATTTATGTCCTCGATTTATTACATTTATGCTCTTCCTTCAAGTATTGAACTTTTTTTTTTTTTGGATATTTTTGTTTCTAAGAGTTTCTTTTCTCTTACATATCATTTCATGTTTTTAGCAGAATAATCCTATGATTTAGTTTCTGAAATTCCTATTAATGGGATAAATTTTTTTTACAGGACATCTCGAAGCTAATTCTGAAAAGTTGAGAGTTCAACATATGACAAAAGAAATAAGAGGTATGTTCGATATTTTATACGTGGTATGGTTTTGTTGTGGTTTACTTCAATTATATTTTTTCTGTTGGCTTTTTTCTGGTTGTATTATAATTTCAATTAATGTCTTATTCTTGAAGTTTATGAAAACATGACCGGTAGATATTCATAAACATATCTCATATGTATTATTTATATATAAAAATCAAAATAGTCATATACTTGTAAGTTTTGTTAAGGTATTAAACCAAGAAACAATAATAATTTAAAACATTTTTCCCTTTCAAAAGCATGGAAATTGATTCATCTTTTAATGATTGATGACTAATTACTAATCTCTTTTTCTCTCCTCTTTCATGAATTATTATAAAGTTTTTTAAGCTATGGATTTCACGTTCATTACGAGCTATATATATTCATTTAAGCTTACCGCTTAAGCTATTGATTCATCTTTCTATTCATTTTAGTTACTTGAATAGAAAGTTTTTTTCTTTTGGAGTAGATTTTTATTTCTTACCTTTTCATGCTTTTGACAATTACATTACCTTTCTTTTAAAAACTTTATTCTAACTGATGCAATTGAGTCGCACATTTTGGTTCTAATGGACGTTATGTTATGACGTTTTTTTTTTTTAATCTTCTTGGGCACAATTCGAGAATCCATTTTTGAGCGAATACGAAATCATAATTGTTAATTGGACGATCTTTGTTCGTTATTATTTCATAATCACTTTCATGTTTGTTAAAATTTAATGCGACTCTTGATTGATGCATTCTCTTGACTTAATCACAACTAAACCGTTAATTTTGTGCATTATTTCTGCTTTCTTTATTTTTCAGGAATCTCATATCCTTTCGTCACTTCTCCGGTGAAGTTCTTAATTCTTATATTTTAATTTCGATTTGCGTTAGAAATTGTTAGAGTTGAATTTCAGGCATTGATTCTTTCATGTTTTTGTTTCCATTTTTGTTAGAAATTGTTAAACAATTCAATTTGGGTCATTGTTTTTGTGACTCTTGATTTTTCATAGATATATAGACAAAACAAATATATGTATTCTTGCTTCACGGTTAAGATTTTTTTTCACTGGAATTCGTTTCCGCTAAAATGTTAAAAGACTTTATTTTTTAGCATTGTTTATGCTTTTATTGATTTTTCAACGGTTTTTTCAATTTGTTAGCCTTGCGTAAATTCTCTTGTGATAAATATTTTTTTTTCTCTTCGATTTTTTCTTTCACTCGCTTTCTCAGATGCTCCCGCTCTTTCTGACTATCCATGATCGAGTGACTCTTTTTATCCTTTCAAATTCAGTTTCTTTCGCTGCTATGTTGAAATGTTTGTGATGTATGTTCTTAATTTTAATAGACAACCGTATTTTAGTTAAGTTCTTATCATCAAAGGCATCCAAATAAAATTGAACAGTCTTATTTGTTTAATCAATTTATGCATGTCATTTTTTTTTAATATGTTAAATTCCTTGCACCCTTTTCTTTTTACTCCATTTTAACATTGATATTTATTCAATTGCTTCAATACACGTTCTGGAATGCTAAACACTTCATTATTAAATGTTTACATAGTGGATTCATCTTCCTTTTACAAAAGAAAATTGTAATTTTTATTTTTATGAGAATTCAATGTTGGAATCCAAACGTTGTCACCACTCAGCCGAAGTACTTCTCAGAACAATTTGTGAAATCAAATGTATACCTAAAACATATATATACCTAAAACAACAAAATTAAAACATAATTATCGTTATATTATTTTCTATCACTACCAGGTTTTGGATAGTTTTTCTTGTCAAATTTTTTTAGGGCTTTTTTATTTTTTACATTAACAATTATTTGACGTTTGTTCAACTCATGAATAATTATAAATCTTTAATGTTTTTCTAAATTAATCGTCAATACCATACTTTATCATTTATGATTAATTATTGAATTTAAAATATTCAAGTATAACACACGAGAAAATCAATAGATTTAAAAATAAATAAAAAATAAAAAACAACAAATTTATCGCAGGGCAGTGCTGTCCACTAGTTATAATAATAAGCCAAAACTAGTTATAATAATAAGCCAAAGACATTGGTCGAGCAATGAATAATTCAATGCATAGAAAAGTTTGTATTAGACTTCGTCCCCAAGAGAGAACATTATAAGCAGAAAATGGCTATAACATACTGTGCGATTTCATTATTAGAAGAAGCAAAGCCCAATAAGAGTCAATTCACATCGCATGCATTTGGGCGTAGAATTTCAGAGTACAAGAAAACCTTAGACAAGCTCAAAAACACCAAATGAAAGAAACTCGACCCCCTGAAGTGAATGTTCCGCGGGTGAACTCGGTTGCTGCACTCGCAGCCTCATTCAGTCTTCTCCGGTATCCGAGCGGAGAGCTGTTGTTCAAGGAAACATTTACGTCAATATGACAATTTATTTAGCATAAGGAAAATTGATCATCACATTTACACCAACAAACTGCATTGTTTACTATAGAGAATAAACACTTGTTCCACTGGTTCAAAAACCTAGAAAGTTGGATACAATATGATACATCCCGAGTATTAAGGAAGTATATCGCTATTTGATTAAGCAATTTAGGATATTTAAATTGAGTTTCTCGTGTCTGTTTAAATTATTAAAATGTCTAAGGATAAGAGGCCTAGGGACTATTACACCCCTAATTCTTAGACTCCCAAGCAAATGTGTTGACCCCTACAATCCCAACAGAAGTAATTTGGCAGTTAAGCCTCCAAACTTTATAAGTTGTTTGCCCCTGAACTGTAATATTTGGAAGCTAGAACTGTGAACTTGCTCAATATGCAACTTACTCGATCACGAGACTATTGTGAGTCCTTTTAACCAAGAGCATTAATATAAAAAACCACACAAAATCGAAGAGATGTACCAAAATAGATCAAAATACCATGAAACGGAGTTATGTGTTGCGCACAAGGTAAAATTTTCCATCATTTTTTCGCGAGCGTACTGGGTAATCTGTTACTTTTTTAAAGTAAAAGGGGGAAAAAAACTGCCAAACGCTAATGTCCAGGGGGGGTAAAGTGCACCAACATCCAAAGTTCGGGAGATAAATTCCAATCACTCATCCCAAGTTCCCAACCAAGGATATCATATAGTACACTGGAGCAAGTGTGTGTCCCACTAGACTCTCGAGCAAATGCGTGAACTTCTAGACTCCTGACAAGTAATATGTGCGAAGAAAAGCGAGAAGTTGGCTGAGAGAACAGAGAAAGGCCAAGGATGTTTATGGTTATAGGTTTCGGGTCTTAAAAGTGGGGCGAGCCAATTTTTCCAAAAAAACGAAAACAGCTGAGGTATACCCATCGAGAGACTGAGGCGTACGCCTCAACTATCTGAGCAAAGGCGAATTTACTCCACCTCGGGCTGAGGCATGCGGCTTGGCAATGCTATTTTTTTTTCCACATTGCTTGAAGCATTTGCAATCCATTAAATTCATAATAAGAATTATGCAGTAATGGACTAAAGAGAAAATGGCTGGATAGAACTTCTACTTTTCTGATAAAGGATATCAATGCCAGGGACTACAAGAACCCCAACAAGTGATATTCAATTATAGACTCACAGGCAAAAATCTGGACCGATGCTTCAATTAGCTTAACCGAGGCGTGCCTTAGTTTGAGGCGGGACACAAACACCCCATGGCTTACGCCCTAAGGGAGACTGATTGACGCGTATGTTTCAAACACTCCACTCGGCTAACTCTCTTCTCTTTATCTGCACCAATCACGATTTCGGCTGCCGGTCTCGATTCTCGAACGCGCTCTACTAGGCTATTGGTGTAAGGCACGGCCTATTACACTCATTACTCAATAATAGATTCAAAAGAATTCTAGAGCAAGGGCTACTATACTCCCAAAGAACCGCAATGAGCTGCACGCCTTGAGGCCACCCGACTCTCTCGGAAAAGCTATTGAAAACTAAGTATTCTATACAGATTCTCAAGCAAATGCAAAGGGCTACAATCCAATAAGGGATATGAGACGATAAACACAACGAGGAATACAGTTACAGGATATGCATACGATCTATATGCCGTACAATAATCATTGAGAATTAAAAACTTGTATATCTCAAAGAATCCTTGAGAATCGAGTCAAAGCAGACAAGCGTTTACTCCCTAATCAATGGAGTTCCAATCCAAGAACCGAAATCAAGATCTGATGTATGAATTAGAATCGCGTAAATGGAGAGGATTACTTGGCTTCTGGGGTTTGCCGTCGGTCCACTTGGAGACGGAGAAATGGACCTTCTCGCGAGAGAGAGCCTCGGCCTTGTGAGGCTCTTTGAGGCAGTTTCTGAGGATGTTGGCGCAGATGTTGGAGTAGGAGATGTAGGTCATCCCTGCCGATCTCCAGAAGGGCACCGCTGCGTTGGACGCCATTGTTGAGTGTTTAGGGCAAAAATGAGCTTCGATCGCAAGCCTAAAGACGATGCACTGCCTTGCCTTGGATGAATGAATCCGGTCAGCTTATAAATCAATCCAACGGTGGATTGGAGTGGACTATACAATTTTGGTTAATAGCGGCACATGTATCAAAAGTTTTTATTTTGTATTGCCAAACAATTCACACTTAGGGGTGGCGATTTGGAGCTGGACAAAGAACACGAAACGGTTAAGGCACGATTTAAACAGAACCAGAACCACAAGCCAATTCCGATGAGGTAGTTGACTACGTCCTCTGTAAGTTTATTGCTTAGAAAGAGAGATCAACTAGAACCACAAGCCAATTCCGAGTTGATCGAAAATGAAAGAAAACACTCTGAAATTACAAATCTCACAGACTCTTTTCGCTCGAAGTAAATGCTTTCGTGCGTGTGATAGGGTTGTCTTCTTGCTTTTATAGGCTTCTGATTTCTGCCCGTTGGAAGTGTACGTTGGTGATGGCTTCGAGTTCGGAGCTTGACTTGCTGTCGAGCTGACACGTGGGCCACGTTCTGAGAGAATTTCGCAGTAGTGGACTTTGACTTGACGTCGTGGGGATTTGAATTCAGATCGTGACGATCTTCCTGGTCGGGCTCTAGAGGTTTGAATCGAGGTTGTTGACTTGGTCTGCTCGTGCTCGGGTACTTTATCTACTTATGCTTGGATCCCTTTATGGCAATCTCTGCCCGGGATGAATTTTGAGTTATTCAGGTCGTTGGCCTTGATGATACTTGGATTTTAGCCAAGTGTTGGTTCTTGCCTGAGTTGGTGTAGTTATTGAGCTCTACTCGGGATTTTACCCTTTGGAAGCTCTCAGCCCACCTCTATTGAGCAATCTCTGCTCGAAATGGGCTTCTGCCCTTTGGGACTTTTGACTCTGTTCGGGTCCAAACACAATTGAGTGTTTATTGGGCCTCTGGGCTATGTATCTCACAAGCCCAAACGTATGAATATTCAATTATATTCATAACTTTGGTCTTAATTTACATGAACCGTAAATTTAATTAACGACCTCATTATTCCGATTCAGGAACAAATTTGCACATCAATAGATAGACCCCTACTATAAAAAATACGAAGTATTGTTTATAGTATAAAATTGATATAATCATGTAAAAATTCGTGATGAAAATTAATTAAACTTGCGAGATCGGAAACTTTCGTGACTTCTGCCGCAAAATCAAATTAATTTAGGGATATCAGAACTGTTTTTATGATAATATCATATTCTTCAGGGACTGAGCTGGAATTTCTTTTGAAATCGAAATGATTTCGAATTTTTTGGAGGGAGCAGTTATGACACGTGTCGTTATGCTCGGGATTCGAAGAAGAGGATAACCTCTTGAACTTCTGCTGACTCGGTCAGCTCGTCTTCGTGCTGACGTGTCATGATCAGAGACTTGATCTCGGCCGTTGGATGAGTTTTTGCGCGGAAATGGAGGGAACCCTAGCCTTACGATTCGGGTCGATTTTCAATTATTAAAGTACTTGAGTGCCGTCAGTGAGGGTCCAATCAATCGCTTCGGAACTCTGCTCGGTGCGCCTCTTCAACTTCAGGTAACCGCTCTCTTCCTTCTCTATTTAAACTCTTCTCCTTCTTCTTTCTCTATTTTCGCGTTTGAGAGAAAAAGAATACAGAGCTCCTTCACCATCGTTGATCTTTGAGTTGTCCTAGTGCCAGCCAGCCTCCTTAGAGTTTCCAGGTTCTTTCCTCGCTTTGCTTCTTGTTTTAGGTTGCTATTTTTTTCGAATAGGTTAGACTTTGAGTTTCTGAGTTTGAAGTTTTGGTTTCTGGGTTCGTGTTTGAAGTGTTCGAAGATCTGGGTTAGCTCTTTCGGGGTTTTTGGTGTTGTTTTTCTGAATCTAAGGGGAATGGCTGAGAGCAGTAAGAAGGGTCGATCTAAGAGTCCGGTTCTGGTCTCGGAATTTCTCCAGACTGAATCTCCTAGGTCTCGTCTGAGGGAAGTGGATATCCCTCGGCTTAGGTCGGAGTACAATATTCCAGAGTCTGTCCCTCTTCGGGTACCAGACTCCGACGAGTTTGCAGATACGATCAGAGATGATTGGGTCTGCATTTATGAACGATTTTTCATGGATTGCGGACTGAGGTTCCCGATCCCAAAACCCATCCTTAGGTATGTAAAGCAGATGGATATTTCCTTGGCTCAATTGAGCCCGAATTCGTATAGGATCCTGCTCGCCTATCTGGTTAGGTGTGAGGAGGAGGGTTGTGGCCTATCACTTTTCGATATGCTCGAAGTGTTTACGGTCAAGAAGAATTCTAGAGCCGAAGGTAGTAACTATATCTCTGTTAAGGGTCACACCGGTGACTTTATTAGGGGAATACCGAACAAAGATGACGGGTGGCAAGATAAGTATTTCTTTTTCAAGCCATGCTCAGGGTCTTTCGGTACATGGAATTCTTATGTGAATAAGTGGGCTCATGAGATCAGTAATCTTCTTACTCAATTTTGCTCGGTTTTCTTTTGCTCAATTTTTTCCTGATGTACTCTTTGTGTTTTTCAGATCGGAAAGGGAAGAAACTGAGGTCGAGGCCTCTCGGGGAAGAGTGGATAGCCAAGAATGAGGTTCTGTTCCCGGAGGGTGGTATTGAGTGGAAGGATCTTACCGAGGAGAGGTTTATTACTTCCGGGGTTTGGTATCGCGGGCCTAATTGCTCATTCGTTGAGTACGGTGCCGATCTGAGCAAAGAGAGCAGTTCCGAGGAAGAGGGTAAGCTTTCCGAGCTGGTTTTTTTTTTCTTATTTGAACATTTTCTAATAGGTTCTATTCGACAGATATGACTACCGAGCTCAACGATCGAGAGTTGAGGGCTCAGCGTGCAGCGTGCAGCTGCCAAGGCTGCCACAATAGGAAAAGGGAAGGAGAAGGAATCTCACGTGGCCGAAAAGGCTTCTGGTCAGGCCAAGGTGGCCCAGGGAAAGGAGAAGGCCTCTGGTCAGACCCAGGAGGTTCCCAAGGAGGGGGAGACTCAGAGGTCGGCCCAAGTTTTGCCCGTTGAAGGGCGTGAGGCAACTCCCAGGTCGGAGTTTGCGACGAAACAAGTCTCGGAGAGGACTGTTCTTTCCGCAGCCGAGCAGGAGGCTGCCCGGGCTGTCGTCCAGCAAGATTTTGTTGTCATTTCCGACGAGGGAACAGTCTTGTTGCCAACTGGGACTCCTGAGCCTCTGGTTTCTTCCGGCCTTGCGCCGGTTGAGATCACGAACCCTCAAAGAAAGCGAGCTCGCTTTGCCTAAGAGGAAACTGCTCGCAAGAAACCGAAGGGTGACAAGCCCATTCAGAAGGTGGCCAAGCCTTCTTCCGAGGTGGCCCGACCCAGCAGCACCAAGGACCATGGCCCCGGGAAGCAAGGGGTCACCTACAAGAAGATGGCTGGTCGGAACCGGGTTTCGACCAAGGGCACCTCCAGTCAGAGAGTGGAGACTCCTGTTCGCGAGGGTGCGTCTGCCAAGGAGGGTAGTTCGGGCTCCCAATATGAGGTCAGGAAGACCGCGAAGGTGCTCTGGTATGGCGAAAAAGGTCTTTATGAGGCTCCCAAGGTAGCTGGGAACCTGATGAAGCAGCTGACGAGCGGGGGAGTGCCCCACGTCCAGGATGCTGAAGTCTCCCATCCCCGGGAGTACAATTCATTTGCTTCCTTGCAGGCCAAGGTAAATCAGGTGCCATGATCTTGGCCCCCCTCTTTTTTTTTTTGTATGAAAATTTCCTAAGTAATTTCTATTTTTTTGTTGGTAGCTCAGGGCATACGCCAATGACCTGGTCCTCAAGTATGAGGGCTCGATCAAAGAGCTGAAGGACTGGCTGACTGTTGCCGAAGGGGAGGGGATGAAGACCAAGCTGGCCGAGAAGAAGGAGGAGCTTGCTCGAGTAAATGCCGAGCTCGAGAAGAACTCCGGGGAGCTGACGATTAGGAACAGAGAAGTTGTTGAACTGAAGCGCCATATCGGCGTCAGGGACAACAAGATCAAGGCCCTGGAAATCACCGAGCTGGACCTCAGGGAGAAGCTTATCAATGCATGTGCCTTAGTTTTTGAGGCTCAGGCGAGCGAGAACAAGGCAATTGGGATGCTCACCACCTCTGATGTTGCACTGGGCCGGGCTGAGAATAGCCTAAGGGAGCTTCGCGAGGAGCTTATTGTGCTAAGGGTGGAGCACAGCTACACCCTTAAGGCGTTGACCGAGGCCCGGGCGGAGGCATCTGCTGAGAAGGAGGTGACCAAGGCTGTTCGGCGCAAGTATCGTAAGCGCGTTCAGCAGAGGGATGCGGTGATTACTCACCCCAAGAAGGTTGCCTACGATACCAAGATCTTGCACCAGGTTCAAGGTAACGTGGCCATCATCGGTGAGATCCTCGAGGGCAATCTCACTGACTTTTCAAGCGAGCTAGAAATCCTCACGGAGGATAAGTCTACATATGAAGACCTCCTGGGCGGGCAACCGGCGCCCGTGGTGGACTCTTTAGCTCTCTCCCCTAAGTTCGAGCTGACGGAGGGTGGTGATGTTGCAGATCAGGAAGCCCTTCAAATGGGCCAGCCGACTGACGCCGAACTGAGCAGAAACGTGGTGAACCGGGTTGAAGTAAACCTTGACGAGAATGCCCCTGCTGAGCCGAACCCGACTGAGCCAGCCCCGATCGAGCCGACCCCGAACGAGCCAACCCAAGCCGAGCACATGCCGACCCCGACAAAGAGCGACCTGATAGAGCCGACTCCGCGTGAAAAGACCCCCACCGATGTTGTTAGAGGAAACGACGATCTCTGAGCTTTTGCTCCTTTTTTTTCGTTTTTCGAATAAGTCTCGAACATAATTTATGCCCGTGGTTAGGGCTTTATTTCGGGCAGGTCATGGGACCTGAACCCTTTTTTGTAATTTTTCTTTCATTTTATTTTCTCGTATATACTCTTTGCTTGCCCGTGGCTTGGGCCACTTTCTTTTTTGTTAAATAAATATTGCAATTTTTCTCATAAATTTTTTCTTTATAGAAGACATAATAAAAAAATAAAAAAATTTGTAAAATCTCTGATCGGTATATTTGACCAGGAGGTTTGAATTTTCAAGTCGAATATTCCAATTTTATTTCTAAGTTAAAAGGTTTTTCATTATGGGTATTGGGATTCCCATCATAAGAAATAATCAAAGGAAATTAAGTATTTAGTTAGAATTTAATACCTTGGGGGTCTTAAACCCGGTTGCCTAGTGTTCATTCGGGTGGCTTTGCGATAGGGTTCACGGTCGAGCAGGGCTTATTGATCCCCTGAGGCTGTGTCTGATGCCTGAATTGAGTAGCGTAGGGTATGGTACCCGGGCGGAGTATGTAACCCGCAATGAAAAGGTGTGGTACCCGGGCAAAGTATGTAACTCGCAAAGAAAGGGTGTGGTACCCGGGCAGAGTATGTAACTCCCAAAGGAAGGGTGTCGTACCCGAATAGATGCCATGACTGTTGCTCTGGACTTAGTGTAATTTTACTACTCATGAATCATTGTTGATAATAAATTGACTGTGCTTGGAGTATTATGTGATGACTGATTTGTTGGGAATCACGTCTCGGATTCCATGTTAATTATCACGAATTATACCTCCGTACCGTCCGGGTAACATATAACAAAATTATTTAAAAACGGAAAAACTTGTTATCCGTTCAACGGTCCGGATATCGGATAATAACCATATAACAAGATCTGATAAATATTATGTAATTTAATATTCATATATCATTATTAATAATCTAGTCACAATAGGAAATAAATAGAAAGAAGTAAATGGTTGCATTTATTAACCCAATGCATAAGGCCGTACCTCTAATGACGACTTCCGGCTGCGCGTTCTGAATCGGGCAGGGCTCCGCCGGTGCTGAGGGAAACTCCCGTGATCTTCGAGATATTCTCCTGGAATCCTCGTGCCGAAGCGTGGGCTTCGCCGGCAGGACTCCGTCGCAAAATTTAAAGTGATGGTTCTTTTTAAGCTTCCGGAGAACTAAGTCTCTTAAGCCGAACGAGAAAGAGAGATCAGAGAGAAAATTCGCAGACCCTGAGGGAGAGGGAGAGTTTGAATTTTTCTTTAGGGAGAGGTGTGAAAAATGTGTAGAATGAGCCTCCTATTTATAGGCTCAGACTGTAACCGAATTACAGAAATTTCCTCCCTAATTTCGAATTCTATATATTAAATATAATTAATTATCTCAATCCAATGGTCTAGATTTAATCTTATCTAAATCCAATGGATATAACTAATTAAGGATTTAATTAAATAAGAAAGATTTGGATAAAATCAAAAATCCAATCTTATCTTCTTATCTTTATAAAATTCGAATTATATATATATATATTAAAATTTGAATTAATATTATCTAGATCCAACGGTTGAGATAAATCTTTAAACCGATCTAATGGATCAAATTAGTTTAGGATAAAATCAAATATTAAAAGATTTAATAAAAATAAAAATCGAATTTATCCAAAACTATAATTCGAAAAATAATATAACATATATATAATTAATTAATTTCCAATTCGACGGTAAAGATTAAATCTTAGACCGATCTAACGGATATAATTAATAAATCAAATTCGAAAATCAAAACTTGGTCACCAAGTTATTAATTTCGAATATATCAATATCCTAATCCAACGGTTGATATTAAATCATAACCGATCCAATGGATTAAATTGATTTTAGGGTTTTTCTCAAATACCAAAACATTTGGTACTTTTGCCGCAATTATGAAAAGACCAACGCGGTAGTTGACTACGTCCTCTGTAAGTTTATTGCTTAGAAAGAGAGATCAACCAGAACCACAAGCCAATTCCGAGTTGATCGAAAATGAAAGAAAACACTTTGAAATTACAAATCTCACAGACTCTTTTCTCTCGAAGTAAATGCTTGCGTGCGTGTGATAGGGCTGTCTTCTTGCTTTTGTAGGATTCTGATTTCTGCTTGTTGGAAGTGTACGTTGGTGATGGCTTCTAGTTCGAAGCTTGACTTGCTGTCGAGCTGACACGTCGGCCAAGTTCTGAGAGAATTTCGCAGTAGTGGACTTTGACTTGACGTCGTGGGGATTTGAATTCGGATCGTGGCGATCTTCCTGGTCGGGCTCTAGAGGTTTGAATCGAGGTTGTTGACTTGGTCTGCTCGTGCTCGGGTACTTTATCTACTTCTGCTCGGATCCCTTTATGACAATCTCTGCCCGGGACGAATTTCGAGCTATTCAGGTCGTTGGCCTTGATGGTACTTGGATTTTAGCCAAGTGTTTGTTCTTGCCTGAGTTGGTGTAGTTATTGACCTCTGCTCGGGATTTTACCCTTTGGAAGCTCTCAGCCCACAACTCTATTGAGCAATCTCTACTCGAAATGGGCTTCTGCCCTTTGGGCCTTTTGACTATGTTCGGGTCCAAACACAATTGAGTGTTTATTGGGCCTTTGGGCTATGTATCTCACAAGCCCAAATGTATGAATATTCAATTATATTCATAACTTTGGTCTTAATTTACATGAACCGTAAATTTAATTAATGACCTCATTATTCCGATTAAGGAACGAATTTGCACATCATTATTCCGATTAAGGAACGAATTTGCACATCAACAAGTATAAAAAATAAATAAAAAAACACCTCGAGACGAAACCTGTATTATCACCATTATTCATGGTCAAAATTTCCAGTAATCTATGTAGAGTTCTATCTGATTTAACATAATGTTAAATTATGACAAACAAGAAAATCTTTTGTCAAGTAATTACTGCAACATTTTCCTTCGTATTTAATAATGTCAAACATGCATATTATAAACATTGAAACACATACTATATATCAAGTGCCTTATAGTTTATCACAAGGCAGAGGAACAACTCTTACTATTCCATCGTTTTTGTTAACATAAAAAGTCGCACAACTCCAAGAAAATCTAGATTTAGATATTAAGCCTTTTTGGAGTAGGTCACTGGTTTTTTTCGGTAACAGTTTTCAGTGATTGATTTCTAGATAATTGATTTCTTTTCTCTATTCAACTATCAAATCAAGTTGGTTATTTAGCTAAGCTCCACATATACAGCCCTCTTTTTTTTTTGGAAGTCAATAACCCTCGAACGTATTTTCCATTTCCGACAGCCTTTTTCAATTTTCAAATATTTCCGCTTTCAGATACTAAATTTCAGATATCAATGTTGTATTAATAGTTTGTATCATTTTTATTTCAAGGCAGCTTTTGATGAAAGACAAATCGCCCCCTGCAACTTAGGTTGCATTGTCCCTCATGTGTTACATAGCTTATGAGTAATATATAGATACACAAGCAACTCATGCATTTTTTTTATTTTTATTTTTATGTTTACACAGCTTATGAGCAATATATAGACATGTATGTACAGCATTCAGTCATGGAGCCTGGAAAGTAGAAAAAGGCAGCCAGAAGAAAGGAGGATAGAGGCGGCGAAGCAGAGTAAATCAAAAGGCGAGTTTATCGCGGCTTTCTTGCTCTTATCGAACAGTCCGATGAGCAGAAGCATCACTATAACATGACCTAGCTTTGTTTTCAGCTCGTTCACCGTCGTTATATCCAACCATTTCGGCCGTTCCTGCGAATTCAAAATTCATGTTCCGTTCAAAATTCAAGTTTTGCTACATGACCTGATTGAGATGGTAAAATCAAATTAGAAAGAGCGGACCGTGAGAGTGAACAATCCAAAGAGATTTGATCTAGAATCTTCGGACATTGACTTCGAGGTGTCGAGATTGCTGATGAATAGCTCGTACAGGCCCACTCCGAACACGAGCATAACTGTTCCTAGAAGATACACATCTACACAAGAAGCAGAGGGATTCTTAGGCTTTCATTTCCATGTAATCCCGAAACCTTATTTCGAACCATGATTCCTTTTTGTCGGGCCATTTCCGCTCAAAATTTACTTAAGCCACATCATTTTCTGTTATGGTGGTCCCACTGCTCCAAATACACTAACTCCTATTGTATGAATAACTTTGTTTTTGTTTTGTTTAATACATGTAAAAAGTACTGCATATCAAAGCTGTTTTGGATGGATGAATACAATGCTAAAATCGAAATACCATAATGCATATTTTGGAGAAGAACAATTTCATCACTTGAAATTAGGAACAGTTATTTAATTATGGTATTTAGAAAATTTAACAGATCTTGTTATTTAATCATGTCATTTCGATTATTAATTTTTTTTTAAAGGTCTAATATGGTTTGGCGGCCTAGCTCATTAGGTTGATCCTTAGTCTAGTTAAAAATCTAAGTGAGTCAGAATGGTAACTGATGACCATTCAGTTTTTTTTTTTTTTCCTTAAAAAAGGACGAGGTTAGCTCTTGTGAAGGGTGGCAAAGCTCCTGTTTCGAGATCGGATCTTCGCTCATAACGGAAACATACCTATTGCCTCAACAAGAAGCAAGATCACTTTCCCCCGATTAACCATGTATTCCAAGAAAGATTGCACAACATAGAGTGAGCCCTGCATTTCAAGGTCAAGAGAAGCACAAACAATGAAGGAGATAGCAATACTTCTGAATATTTCGAGACAGCTCGGAAACACGACACGTAATCGGGGTCCAAAAATAGTGACTCTTGAAGTTGTAGAAAGCACTATGATTGGAAATTGAAATATAACTTTTGCTTTTACAAATTTTAGTCCGTTTCTTTCCTCTAAATAAAAAATTTCAACTTCTTTGAGAAAATTCAGACCGATGGGATAAGCCCTTAAACCACTTTCTGTCATACTTGTAATATAACCCTAAGAGCATAAAAAAGGATAATTACGACAAAAATACTTAAACTTATTCAAATAGAGTGGCATATTCTTAAGCCTTGAATTGCGATGATTAAATACCCAAGATTGTGAAATTTGAGTTTTTGATTGATTCTGTCTCGTTTATCTCCATGAATTTAAGTCTTTTATAGGTCTACAATTCAAATTACCACTCAATTTTCCTATGTTCTGAGATTTCTCATATAAATGCTTTAATTTAAAGCATTCATGTGTACATGACTTATTGTTGATAAAACATATTAGCGAAAATCAATCAAAAATACAAATTTCACGACCTTGGATATTTAATTAGGTACAATTCAAAGATTAAAGATACACCGCGTTATTTTGAAGAAGAAAAAACTTCGATACTCTTCTCGCAATCATCCCAAAAGAAAATGCCCACAAGTTGGCCGGGCCAACTAAGAACTCGGCCGTATGTTACGTTTCCGTCTTTGACATACTTATCATTTGTTTCTAAGATGATGCTAATTAATTTAACTTTACTCGCGAAATCAATATTCAAATTTGATTTGTTGGAACAAACAATTAAATATTGATTATTCAAAAATCAGTTATATTATACCTTGATGAAGCACAAAAGCGAGCCAATCAAGGAGCCTAAAACCCCAAGAAGCGCCAAAAACCGACACCTATAGATTATCTGAAAACCAAGAAAAAGAATATTAAAAAGCTAATCAAATCGTTGGGCAAACGCCAAAAACAGATTCGAACCACCTTCTCGATCTGTTCTTCAAAGGCTTCCGGTCGGCCGGAGCCGACGCCGGGGGAGGAGGCGGCGGGAGCGATGCAGGCAATGGCGGACTTCGAAGCGACGATCGAGAGAAACGGAAAGCTTCGGGTCCGGTCGACAGCGGGTCCCCTAACGAACTTGGACAACGGCCTTGGCTTAGCGATTCGCGCCACGTGGTTGGCTGGGAGAGGTGGGCGAGTGCAGGAACCGAGCCTCATGATAACGAGTGGTCTCGGGTGATTCTGGGTTTGGGGGAAGGATCATGTGGGAACTTGCCTGAGCTCGGTCCCTTCATCCATGGTGGTGAGATTTGTTACTGTGTTTCTTTCTTTTCTTTTCTTTTCCTTACAGGTATATGTACTGATATTATTGGCCACGTATATTTCTGGACGCTTCACACCCGTGAACAAAGCCAAGTTGTCAGTGTCAAGTTCAGGGGACGTGGCAAAAGCCTTGAAAGTTTTCACATTCTCCGAGGACAGTCAACATACAAATGATTGATGATCCAAGTTCGGGTACCAATACCTCAACATGACTACGTGTTACCTTTTACTGATATTTTTTGGAAAAGGAAATTCAGTTTCCGCAGATCTTGAGTGGTTTTTCAAATAGGATTTTTTTCTTTCAGTTTCTTTTTTTTTTTTCTTTTTCTTTCAAGGATCATATACATTTTTTTCTTCTTCTACGATGTAATAAAACTCTCACATAGGACAAAGAAAACCGTCGCTACGATTATATTTGGGATTTACAATTCGGATGTTAAAATATCTCTATCAAAATTGTCTTAATAACAAAAAGAAACGTTGATGTAGAGCGGGCTACGAAGAACACAAGAACGCGTCTATGCGAGGATAAAACTCGACTTTTTCTCAAGCATGGAGCTCAAAAATTTCATTCAAACAAAGCTAAAGAATTAACACCATACAATCCCATAATAAACAAGGTTCAAAAACCGAAAAGAAAACTAACGATAAAGAGGGCAACAAATTGCCACAAATCTGAAAAGAAAAAGGAAAGCAATAACGATAATAAAGACGAAAAATAAAGGCTCCAAGCTCGTGTAGCATCTTCCCGAATCATGCTCGATTCTTGCTTTTGCGATCTCACGCGTCCAAGAAGGCAAGTCCGATTGCGTTGGCATCACGCGACCAACTAACACAAAAGAAGTATCAAATATGTCTAATTACGGTGAGTTCATTTTGTCTAACCTAAAAAAACTGTTTATATTTCCAAGAAGTTGATTATATGATCTGTGGATATTTTTTCTCTACCATCAGCACTCAGACGAGCCAACACATAAGCCACTTGATTCCCCACTTTATAAACGTGATGTATAGAATAATTTGAACTCTTTAATAACAAATTAAATTATTCCCAAAGATATCAAATATTGCAATTACCAAACTTAATCCAATCTCGCATTCAATATCGATAACATTATAGCCTATTTGCTTACATATACCTAACCTTTCGACAACCGTCCTTAATTGAGATCATTACTCGAGTATTAAGGAGATCATTACTCGAGTAAATCCCAAAAGATTTTGAATAGGTGGATCACTAAGGACGTTCTTCGGTACCCAATCAACAAGTAGGTTAATTCTTGCAATGCTCACGCCAAGTAGTAGAGGTGAATTCTTGCTTCGGTAATTGCAAGGCACAAAGATCGATCTCACGGAGACTAAGTCAATTTTTGTATTTATCACGAGTTATAAAAAGATGAGATAACATGAGAAAATTCATAGAAATCAATATTCATTTAAATTGTAAGCTAAATCGGTGTTAAAACTGTTAATTAAAGATATTCAGAACAGGGGAGACAAGCAATTTGATAATTGATGAGAGGAAATGGTTGGGCTCATGAATTACTTCGGGTTTTACGAATTACCGAATGTGACAGGAATGCTATTGCATTTTCTTAGTGATCTGAAAAACAACAATCACGTAGGTTCTTCCGAACTTCCGTTTGAAAACCGATTGTAAACTAATCATTCATATTCCAATGATAAGACTACTTTATCGGTTAAAATTAAGTTCCAATTTCACGATCTACACGGAGAATAATATACTCCTATACTTGTCTCAATCCTATGAACAAAATCACGAGATTAAACATGTATCGAGGTTGTAATTCCAATTTAATTCAAATCTTCTGATAGCATTAAATCTAGAGCTCCATTAAATTGAAACAAGAAATAGAACTATGATAAAATTAAGCATTCAACTAAGAAATAAGAAAACACAAAATCCCATCACAAATGATAATTCAATAATACCCTTAGTTCATCAATCACCCAACCTTAAAAAATTAGTTCATGTTATGATAACAATAAACATAAAATAAAGATTGGTTGAAGATACAACTCATCACACCAAATTATGATGAAGAACGATTTCTAATTGATGTGTTGTGCTTCCTTCTTTTTCTCCTCTTTGCCTTCCTTCCTTGCTGCCCTGCGTTGATCACTTGCTTCCTTTGATCACCAGCTTGCCTTTGTTTTCTTCACTGCAGTTCATATTCAGCTTGCTGCTTTTTCTTCCCATACAGCTCGCTGTCCTTCTTTTTGGTTGATTCTCCTTTTCAATCCCATCCAACGGCTGCACTCTATTGTTCACAAGAGACAAAAATTAATTAGGGCATCTTTCCTCTTTTGACATCATTCTCTTGGTAATTGGACCCAATTAGTAAAGCCCAATCATCACACACATTAAAGTGAGAGAACATATAATAACACACATTATTTTGGTTCTAATTCTTAATTAATGTCCATTTATGTGATTATTTTCAATGTCACACAAATATGTTAAATCACTCATAATTTAGCCTTAATTGGACAATATTGTCAATTTTATATCGATATTTCGTTCAAGTTTTAATTATTAATTCTGTAAAAATCGTATAATAACTCTATTTTCATGGACATATCATGTATAAATGCAAGCCTTCGTGGAATCAGTAATTACTCTCTTATAGCGAGGTTTGCCTTTGAGTGGCACTCAAACTAGCCGTTACGTTCATAAAAGAATTTAGCTCAAAGTCACAACCACTAGTGCGAGTGTTGTAAGTCAACGACGTTGCAGAGTCAGAGCACAAAGTAGCTTCCATGAAACACAACGAGGTTGAAGGTGAGACAGCGTCCGATATGGCGTCGTTTGTATCGTCGGTCGAAGCGCTGACGTCTTCTCGTAGGACGTCGCCGATTCTGCATAATATGTTGGACGCCAAGTTCACGAGCACCCTAGAATATGCTTCCATCACAGAATGCCCAATGTCCTATGTCATACATAATCTACGTTAATAATCTATTGAAGTTAATTGGTTAATGTGTTATAATATTCGTGACGAAAAAGATAAAACAAACGCGGGATAATAGTGACAAAAGTATCTACGTTATAGTAAGTTGCGCTGACGAGTGCACACATTCTTTATGCAGTGGTAAAAAAAAAATTAAATAAAGCAGTAACTCTGTCCAATTTTGTAAAAAAAAAACGTTAATTGAAGGTCAGGTATCACCTCCATATAATTTATTTAAGATTTAATATTTTTTTAATTATTTGAGTCTCTTTCTAGAACATTTCTTAAGAATATTAGACGAAACTATTGTTTTACTAAGCTTCGATAGCTTTTGCCGATGCAATTGACTACAACTTGAATACATCAATCGCTTTATTTCTTGAAATATTAAAGAGGATTTTGAATAGCCAAAATAGATCTTTCGATTCCGGAAACGAGAGAAATATTAAAGCGGAAAACGGTTTCTCCGTTTAAACAACACTAATCATCTAAAATACGTATGTTTATCAGCTCTCTCAAAAATTGAGTTTAAAGGGCCAATAATCACATATAACCATCGCTTACCTTGCTATATTGGACTTTTGCAGCATCAAGAAATGTGTGAGGAAGGTTAGGGTGTCTGGCCTTGAGCTGCTGTATGACAACCTCAGCTCGCTGCTCCAGCGCCTCCACCTTCTCCGCCTCAGCCCTCGGATCCCGTGCGAACGACAAGGCAGCCCACGATGCTCGAACCGGACTCGAAAAGTCACCGGCTTCAACATCAAGAATCTTCTCTCTCCATGACAATGCCACAGCTTCCAAACCGTTGATCGCCTCGAGGACATCTTGTTCGGATGTCAAACCGAGGCAATCCGGCAATTCCTTGCCTGAGATTGATTCTTGTGTCAACGCCTTGTAGAGCTCGTAGCGCAGATTTGCCTTTATGAACTGCCAACCAACTAAGGTGCGTAAGACCATTTGTAAACAAAGAATGCACAAAATAAATCACGTAACCGCTGATAACAGTGAATCTAATTTCCGAAATTAACTTCTTAATCTAAAATTACATGGCCAAATCGCTTCGTTAAACTCAATGTTATGTCGCACCGCGAGCTTCAAAATGAGAAAAAAAATTAATGAGGATTTGTGCCACACAATTTTTACACCAATCGCTTGTCTCGGCACTCAACGTGAAATGTGAAAAGGGCACGTACCTTGGGAAAGGCGTGCCTGATCGCGACCGGCACAGACATTTCGAGCAGCACGTTTTGGTTGATTGATTTCGCAGCCTTCAGAATCTGATGAACCCGCTTGCCTTGGCTGATCAACCTGTTCTTTGCTGAATCAGACAGGCCTCCCTCGGGCACCCTAGGTGCCGGCAGCCACCATTTCTTCCTGCTCTTGCTTCTTTCCCCTTTGCACCTCCGGCTACCTCCTTCCGCGTACCAAAACTCGGTGCTCACCATCGAATCCAGCGTCTCCTATAGAATTCAGGATGAACTTCAAGAAATCTTTACATAAAAAATAAATGCATCAACTTATATGATCACTCACAATTAGCATGGAGTCCAACTTTTGAAGTGCTGGGAGGTTCATTTGTACGTCGAAACGGGACTTTGGAGTCATAATCTGAAGAACAAAAAAAAAAAAATAGCCAATAGACAATTTTGAAATTCCGTAAAAAAAAAAAATTCTTGTTCTTTTTTTTTTCCGGACAGACATAAAAAAAATATTGTTAAAACATTTATTTTGACGATCTAGATCTATTAATCATTATTCCAAAATAAAACGGACGATATATTTTAAATCCAAAACTAAAAAAATGAAGACAAATTTCGTTTTTTATTTTTCCAAGAACATGAATTTGGATTTCGAAATCTACGAGAACGAGTCCTTAATTCCGGTCAAATTAAGTTATTAACATGGTTAAGATAGATATACTTATGAGCTTAGACATTCGAGAGTGTATAATTAGCTAATTAGTATTTGATTTTTTTTTTCTAGAAAACAAAAAACTTATAAATCAGATCATAGTAGGGATAAATTTGACTTTTATTTAACGCGTATATTCTTGATAATTGTTTAAAGTGTAAAATCATACCTATGACTAAGATTTATAATTTTGACAATATTAATAATACACGCTCTCAAAAAAAAAAAAAGATGAAGAATTTAATCTTATTTTGAGGTATTTATGCCGTAAAGAAGTACGTACTTCGAGTATTTGACCATTGGAGGCATTGAGTTTGGTGGGAACCAACTCAACCATGTGGGTGGTGGGGCAGAGCAGCCACTCCATTTGGGTGCGCCATTTGAGCTTCCTTTCTTCAGCCAGAGGCTTCAATTTCCACAGCTCCCCGAACACACTCGCTGCGATGCCAACTAATTAATGTGGAAGATACAACTAGGCAAAATATTTGTATATGGTTGTTGATTTTGTCCCGGTTTTGGTACCGGTCACTAAACCGCTTGGAGAGATACAAATGGCTTTAGTTCACCATTATATGTCACAAACTCCTCATCATATTTATTTTTAGGTTCATGTATATATGTTTAAGTTAAGGCTCATTTTCATTTTTATTATCAATTCTTAACTATAAAGTCGAACTTTTTAAATACAATTCAGAAGTCTCGAGGCAAACATTTTTCACAATATTCATTGAGATTTACGTGCTAAAGGTAAAAATGCAATGCAGGAGTGAAATCGGTCCAGGTACCATGTTTCGAAAAAAAATTCAAATTGCGGAATTGGTTTTTGAAATCTCTGTACCAATAAATCTATTTTTTTAATTATGGAAACCGATTTTAAAAAGAACTTGGTTTTTATCCTAAGAATGTATATTTTAGTTTAAACATAATAAAGAAAGAGTGGAGTTTCATAAATTACAACCATATGTCTAAGAGAGTAAATTACTTAAATGAAAGGAAAATAATAGTTTGAAATTTTTAATACGAAACATAACATAGAGAAAAAAAAGACTTCAATAAAACATATTCTTAAAATTGGATTTCAAACTGGTTAACAAATAATTAGATTTTAAAATACAAAATTGTAATCCGTATCAAAATGATAAAATAGAAGCATATATACCTGCTAAACTTACAATGGCATTGGACAATGCCAAAGCAGAAGTGACACCATTGGATCCTCCGGTGACATCCTCGCCCAACAAGAGCCGAGAAAACGTCTCTTTCAGGTCCTCAACTTGCGAAAACTCTGCGCAACGAGCTGGTTTATTGTCGACGTAGAAACGACACGGCCTCTCCTTCGTATCACTTTCATAGGAGCCTTGTTTTTCGACCTTCACGGTGATCTGTTTCGAAGAGAACGAGCCAAACTTAGCGCTGCTAGACGAGCAACTCGAACTGGCGTCTTCCGACAAGCTGGCTCCACATTCATGCGTTTGCCTCTTGATAATGCAACTTTCAAGGCCGTCATAGCTCGTGATTCCTGACGTACATTTTGCAGCTTTGGTCATTCATTTAGATTTTTAACTAAAAAATTATACCAACTAAGGACGATTCTAGTATAGTAAATTTTTTATAAATTAATATTGTTAGAATCATAGAGTTTATTATACTATCGAGGTAAAATTAGTAATGTTAGTTAGACTCGGGACGGTACAAAATTATTATTTTATCGAAGTTGTTAATTTATCGAGTATTAATTTAACGAGATTTTAGTGTATTATAAATGAAAATGACGTAGAATAGATTGACGAGACACATAGGTGGTATACGCTTTGGCTCGTTAGGTATGAAGGTAGAGAGAAATATGTTTACTAATTCTACTTATCTTACCATACTTGGATAAAATGAGCATTGTTTATGTGAAAAATGTTTAAAGTGTTATTTTGAGTTTGTTACTATTTTTTTTTTTAATTTATGGACTAACTTTGATACTTGAGATTGCTTAAATTTGATAAACGGAAAATCTTGCTTGTCGTTATTACCCTGATTATTCCTCGACTAAATGAGGGGTTCACTAGTAAATTTTTGACGGAGTTAAAACAAAGGAAAACAAAAAGAAAAAAAAGAGACAAGGAACACAGTTAAATAAAAAAATGTTTAGAAATGAAAATTTATGATGGGAAATGAATTATTTATACAAATATTTAAATAGAAAATCGTAATTAATTGCAACTGTTAGAAGAGTTTATGATAAAGCACAGTGATTAATTGCCATAATTATTGTTGCTTATACACTTAAAATGTTATTAACCCAAACAAGTCACAAAATATCTAATATTATATTAATTGTTAAATCATCTTCAAACGAGATGGACCAAAAACTGTTTTTTGTCAACCAAACATAAATTAAATAAATAAAAAAGGGAATAACTTTTTTGAACAAAACAAACATATGTGTACACAGAAATGGTAAAAGGAATAATCTTCTAGGCTACTTTTACAAAGTGTAGCAACATGTACACAAAAATATTAGAAACGATTTTAATTTGTAGAAACTCGGAGTTATCTTGATGTAGCTTTTTTATCACGAATGGGCTTCAAATGTGATGATATTTTTCCAATCATGTTTGTATTTGATTTTGTCCCTTGTCACACGTCTTTCTTTCTTTTTGTTTGTTTGTTGGAATGTCACTATGTGCTCTTATTTCAATTGATGAGACATTATTACCAATCTGCTACAATCAACATGGCTAATTAATTTGAAATTATTCAAATCTTTTTTTCAATTTTCTTATTATTATTATTATTATTCACAAGTCCCAAAAACCCGGCACATCATTTAAAATTTGGGATATGTATGGATAATTAGTCTCTTTTTTTTTTTAAATAGCATTAATGACTCTTTAAATTTAATAATTTTAGTGAGAATTTAGTTTTTTGATCATAGAATATTTTAGAACATTTTTTATTACTTGGTAAATAATAAAATACCTACTAAGAATCCATAAATATTTTTATATTAATTTTTTAAAATGTTTATGTAAACTAACGGTTTATGTTATTTTGAAACGGAAAGAGCAAATCCGACATTATTTCTATAATTTTTTAGAACAGATATGAATCAAATCCATACTTCCCACACAAAAAAGAAGGGCTATCATGGCCAAGGCCAAAAGCTCATAGGAATTTCTACAAGAGCCCATATATTTAAATCCATCCTTGTCTTTTTGGCCATGTGGTAGTTGGTAAAAATCATACACGAACATTAATTAAAATATTATTGCTATTGTTGACTACATGCACCACTATAGTATGAAGTTCTATGAACAACAATTTCACTTATATTATATATAAATTATACATATATATATATATATATATATATATATATATATATATATATATATACAGAGAGAGAGAGGGAGAGAGTTACTGTGTTGCTCGTCAAAGTCGATGCTAATTTGTCCGTCTCGAGTGCAACAAGCAAGCCTTCTTCGCATCACCATCGTCTTTCACTGTATTTAATTTAATTTATTACCATTTAATTAAAACCACAAAAAGTTTTTCAACTTTATACCATCAAAGCCAGAGCCGACACAGCAATCCCGTCTTCTACGTCCTCAAATTCATTCTAAATTGAATCAAGAAAAGTCAATACTATAACATGCTCCCAAAACTTACCATTACCGACCGTAATTTTTTTTTTTAAATCCCGGACTACCTGCACTACCACCGAAGCCGTCCACCGGGATGTCCGGCGGTGCCTGCAGGTGGTCATTCGAAGATTTCCAACTTGCTGGACAAGTATTCTCTCAAAAATATGTAAGGCATATTTACACATATATAAATCTATAACTTAGTAATCAAATAAAGCTATTCCGATTTGTTATACACACATTCAGTAGAGTCTCATATATGTAATGTATCTTACCTGATTAGAAGGGAAGAAGCATGGACATATCTGGAGAGAACTACTGTAGCTGAAATTGTCGAATTCAAATAGAGAGAGAGAGAGATAGAGAGAGAATTGGTGGTAAGTGCGGCCGTGCGGGAGACGGAGCGAGAAGGAGGAGTGTATATAAAAAATGGAACTTGCATTTCTTATTCATACATCAATTATTTTTACATCCTGTCCTTATTATACTTTTTGTTTTTATTCGTACCAAACTTCTCAAATAAGTTGCGGCCGGGCCGGCCCAGCCCACCCGCCCCGACTCGTAAAAAAAAAAAAAACGGGTTCGCCCCGCCCCATTTTTTTTTTGGGGGGCGGGCAGGGTCAGGCTGGGTTATGCTTTCCTAGGCCCGCCCCGAACCCGCTTCGCCCCGCCCAAAAAGCCCGCCCCGCCTCGCCCCGAAGCCCACATAAACCCGCCCCGCCCCGTTTAAAAGCCCACATAAACTATATTTTTATATTAAAAACTATTCAGTTGTAATACTAATACTAATGAAAATACTATGAAATTTACTCTAAATATTTTATTGTTATAGAAATTTTACTCTAAAAATTAGTCTATGTAGCTTTTTAATTTTTTAATTAAACAATTTTAACTATATTAATCAATTTGAAAATTCGCTAATCGATTTAAACATTTTCTGATTTTAATTTTAGTTTGAAAATGAATTAATCAATTACAACATTGAGCGATTTCATGTATAAAACATAATTTCTTAATTCACTAGTTTCAACTTTACAATTTATAATTACTACTTACTTTCATAAATCACTATTCTAATTTTATATTCAATTATTTATTTAAAAATCACTTATTCTCATTTTATTATTCACTTATCACTTTCATATTCACTATTTAACATCTACATCCCCATTCAAAAAAAAAAACTTCTACATCTTGAAATTCACGAATCAATTCAACGTCTATTAATTCTAATATACGCAGTGCGTATCTTATTTTTGAATGTCTAAGACTATGTTTGAACTTTGAATTTCTAAATATGCGAGTGAATTTTATTTACATTTACATTACTTGACTTTTTAAAATAAATATTTGAATATTGAGCAAATACAAAAAAAAGAGGTATTATTGTTCGTTAAAGGCTCACGATATCTTGTAAAATTCTTAATAAAATAGTTTCGTAAAAACGTATCGCTCTCCGGAAAAAATCCAACCCGTTTTGGTTTTTGAAAAACCCACTAAATTCGACCCGTAAAAGCCCACTAAATTCAACTCGTAAAAAACCGCCCCGCCTCGCCCCGCGACATTGTGGGTTCGGGTTCATGGGCCGAGGTGGGCCTTGATGGCTTTTCCAAAACCCACCCCGCCCCGCACATTGAACGGGGCGGGTCAAGCCCGCCCCGTTTAACATGCGGGCTTGACGGGTTGTGGGCCGGCCTCCCATAAAATACTTAAAATGCAATAAATTTTTCAAAAAAATTCACATAGTATGCAAAAATTGTTTTCTAACCATTAATAATATTTTTGGACCAAATTAACCCTGATTAATAATTCTAATATTATATTTAGTTATATTTATTCCTATGTTTAAATTTGACCAATTCCCGTAATATACATCATTTAATTACATTTCATTTAATTTATACTCTCTCTCTCATCTTCCGATCAAGAACGAACAACAATATTGAAGTTGTTAGTGAAATTGAGGTTCGAATCGCTTAGTTTCCTTCTTGCTTATTCCTTGCTTGGTGAGATCATCTATGTGCTGTGGATTCATGCTGCGATTTGGTGATCGTCGTTCTTTTCGATTTTACGTTCTATCCAAAACTGTTTCAATTTGATTGTGAGTTTGAGTTTGAGAATTCGAATGCGGATCTCATTTTTCCATGGGTCTGACGTTGGACATATGTGTCCTTAAACAAGATATTTTATCCATTTAAAAGATTATGAGAAGTCGTTGAATAAAGATGATACTTATTATGATAATCTTATTATAAGTTTCTGGTAAAGTAAAATAGAATGTTTGATCCTTAGTTCATAAAGGATGCAATTATGAATTATTTGATTTAACCGTTAAAGAACACGAAATATTATCGTTGTTCCCAACACTATTATTTTGGGAACATGATAGTCAGCAGTAAGGGTAGCTTGGTCATAGACATGGGCATTACACAGCTCTCTTCAGAGTCATGATGATTCCCTTGGTTGTTGGTGGTGAGAAGTGAGAGATACCCGTGCGCAACTTATGAATCGAAACCATAAGTGGGTTACTCATAATATTACTGACTGAGTCAAGGAGGAAAGTGCAATGAGAGGCAATACGGTAAAAACCGCCTGCTCATGTGTGAGTCATCAAGTGAAAGAATAATAACCCGAATTTGATTGTATCAATGGACACCATGCTGTTATAAAGGGAATAATATATACCGTATCACTAAAGAGTGCAGCCTCAGGTCTATAGTGGAATTACTTCGAGGTTTGACGAAAAACTAGCAGTTCGTTGGAGCTTAAGTGATACGGGTCCATAGTCCCCAGGATAGCTCCGTAACGGATGATACGTACGTGATTAAAAGAAATTCTGGATAACGTTTAATCATTTGACTAGAATTATAAGACTGAAGGTCTGTGGCAGACGTCAGATAGTTTTATCGTCAGTGTGGCAAAAGTACCATATTTTGGTACACGAAATTAATTGATAAAAGAAAGTTAGAATTTAGATTTTCTATAAGCACCATGTTGTTGGAAATTAAATTCTAAGCAATTTTGCTTTTTGAACCAAGTCATTTCGACTTACGGTTTGTGATTTATGGATTTTCAAAGTTTGTGCTCGGTTCGATAAACTATGAAATTAAATCACATGTCACGAATTTAAATGATGGTGTGGCACCATGACATTTTACTGTGTGATATTGAGATCAGGAATTATTAATATAATTTAATTATTTGGATTTAATTATTAATATCTTATTAATAATTAATTAATAATTAATAGATTTATATTAATAAATAAAAATATATATTTATATATATTTAAATGTGTAAATTCGAATTAGGGTTTGGATATTAGAAACCCTAGCTAAATTCGAAACATGTTTTGGTCATTCCAAATTTGCGGCATAAGTACCAAATGTTTTGGTATGTTTAGCAAAAACCCTAAAATCAATCTTATCCTTTAGATCGGAAATGATTTAATAACAACCGTAGGATTAGGATGATTGATTTTTTACCTAACCCTAATTCGAAAATAGTAGCTTGGTGACCAATCTTAGGGTTTTCGAATTTGACCTAATTAATTGTATCCGTTAGATCGGTTTAAGATTTAATCTTTACCGTCGGATTGGAAATTAATTAATTATATTTATAATATATATATTTCGAAGATAATGATATGGATAAAATCGATTTAGGCTTTTACCAAGTCTTAAAGTATTTGATTTTTATCCCAAATTAATTTGATCCATTAGATCGGTCTAAGATTAACCTAAGCCGTTTGATCTAGATAATTAATTTCGAAATTATCATTATTATATATATATATATATATTTTGAAATTAAAATAAGTAGATAAGATTGGTTTTTTGATTTACCAAGTCTTTCTTATTTAATTAAATCCCTAATTAATTATATCCATTGGATTTAGATAAGATTAAATCTAAGCCTTTGGATTAGGATAATTAATTATATTTAATAATAATTTTCGAAATTATATATATATATATATATATTCAAATTATATTTAAATAATAGGATAAGATTGGTTTTTGTATTTACCAAGTCATTCTTATTTAATTAAATACAAGTTTAATTATAATCATTGGATCTAGATGAGATTAAATCTCAACCATTGGATTGAAATAATTAAAGTATTTAAATATATATAAAATTCGAATTTTGGAGTAAAAATCTCTAATTCGGTTATGGGCCAAGTCTATAAATAGGGAGCTCATTTACAACATTTTTCACAGCTTTCCCAGAGCAAAAACTCGAGCTCTCCCTCTCTCTCTAGGGTCTGCGAGTTTTCTGCTTCTGATCTCTTTTCTGGTTCGGCTTAGTGAGACGTTGTTCTCCGGAAGCTTCAAAAGAACCTCAGTTAAAGTTTTGCGACGGAGTCCTGCCGGCGAAGCCCACGCTTCGGTACGAGGAATCCAGGAGAATATCCCGGAAGATCACGGGTGTTTCCCTCAGCACCGGCGGAGCCTTGCCGAACTTCAGAGTCCGCAGCCAGAACCGTTAACCGAGGTACGGCCTTATGCATTGGGTTAATAAATGCAAACATTTACCGCTTTCTATTTATTTCTTATTTCGACTATGATATTAATAATGAGTTGTGATATTAAATATGTAATATTTATCGGATCTTGTTAAAATGGTTATTACCCGATATCCGTGCCGTTAGTCCGATAACAAGTTTTCCGCTTTAAAATAATTTTTAAATGTTACCGGAACGGCTCGGAGACACATTTCGGCGTAATGGAATCGGGAATCAAACCCCGACGGTGATTTCCACTCCCAACAGATGTGACATTTGGCATGACGACATAGTGTGAACTTATCGGCACGACGGCACATGGGAGACGACAAGTTGACTCAAAGGTGATCGTCATCGTCGTCAAAATAATGACCGTAGGTGAAGGCTCAAGTACATAAAAATAAATCACCGCTAACGTAGCTCCATTCATCGGAAATCATTGAATCGTTCGATGGATCCATTTTGGGGAGAATGCGACATTGATTTAAAAGTTTTGAGAAGGTGAGAATTGTGATCCAAATGAGAATGCAGTGAAAGAATTTGAGTATTTACATGATACAAATAATTTTAGAAATTTAAAATTGACCAATCCAACCCGTCGGATTAAAAATACCAACGGTCCGGATTGGGCCAAAAACATAAGTATCCCATTTTTCCGCAAAATCAGAACTATAAATTATTAATCCGATTTCTTTCGGATTATGTATATTCTGAATCCGAAAAGAAAAGAAAAACGAAACCAAAATTCTAATTTCAGATTAATATGGTAAGAAATACAATACAGTAAAACCTCTATAAATTAATAATGTTGGGACTGCCCAAATTTATTATAATATGGAATTATTAATTTACAAAGTATTAGGTATATAATCATTATAATTAGAAAAAAATTCCTACTATAGCATGCAAAAATACTAATATGTACTTGTAATCATAAAACGTAGTTTGAATACGACATAACAGAACTAGAGCTTGTTTCACTCAATGATGCAATTTTAGTGACAATCACTTTGAACATTTTTTTGTTACATCAAGAAAATACAATATCGAATCTTCTTAATGCTATGTGGAAGCTTAGAGATGGCGTCGAATGAGACATCAATTTCAAGAATAAGCAACTAACTCCATAGCCATATTTTTAAACATTGTGATTAGTTATTTAATATAATTTATTTTTATTTAAAGTGATTCCATAACTAATTATGTAATGTTATATTTTATTTATAATGATTTTATAATTAGTTATATAATATTATATTGAATTATTAATTTATATATATCAGTTGAGACCTATATACTTTTGAAAAAAATATTATCTTATAAATTTAGTGAATTATTAATTTCGCTAGTTAACCCCGAATCGAGATTAAACAAGATATTATTTAATCAAAATTATTAATTTATCAACTATTAATTTATACTTATATATGCCTATTAATTTCTCGAGTTGTTGACAATCACTAAAAATAGCAATTTTCCTGTTAAAAAATAATCGCAAAAATCTAAACATTTATCGATCCAACAATAAGGTAAATCGGCCGCTACCCCGCCAATACGAAAAAAATTATGCATAATCGAGTATGATTAAAATAAATAATCATCTCATATTTTAGAATAATTTATGAAAACACTAATTATTTTGATTAACTCGATAAGCGTCTTTTCTTTGATTAAATAGTTTGTATGATTCATTATGAGTGCTTGTTATAACTATTGAAACATTTCAAAATATACACATTCACATACATATTGATATACTGGAATTCTGTCCCTTCATTTTCAAATTTCAAGCTTCAACAATAATGACTTGGCGGGACCATCTTTTTTCAATTCGATCACCTCCATTTTATTAATTATTAACTAATTAATATTTATTGGGAATCTGAAACATCAATACGGCGTAGACAACTCGTAATGTATAGCTCGCATTTTCATATTTTGAATGGAATAATATATGTAGCTCCTATATAGTCCTAGCCTTAGGACTATTGAAACATTTCAAAATATACACATTCACATATATGTTCTACTCAGATCCGAAAAATCACCCACTTCTAATTTCTCCAACTCAACATTTAAAATATTAAACTCCCATGTACATAATAAAAATAAATATATATTTTCAAGGATGCAAATATTCTTTTTCTAGCGATTTTTTTCTTCTTTTTTCTCTTGAATCTAAGGAAGTGGTTAAAGGTCCTAAAAGCCGTGTGCATTATCGATTTAGTGTGTCCAACTCCAAAGAGAGTATTGAATAAAAAAATTGAGAGGTACAAAGCAAGGTTTAAAATGTCGCTTGCCGATGTCGTTTCGCATTTTCCGTTTTATTGATATATCGCTTGCCGATGGGTATGTCGATGCGCAAATCGTAAAAAAAGGGCATGCCGCATATACCGCACTTTTTTTCATGGAAATACCGCATGTCGATGGGGATTTCGACGGATATTTTGTAAAAAATATTTGAGTATTTAAGAGCTTCTCCACCCGAACTCCATTTCTTCAAAATGGTGTTGGGTGCAGCTCCACCCGAACTGCATTTCTGACTCCATTATAGAGTGGGATGTGTTTTATGAATAGTGTTTCCCCAGATTTGGCGTTACACTATTCATCCCTCCATTTATGTAATACCCTATATATATATATATATATATATATATATATATATATATATATATATATATAAAAAGATAAAAAGAAAAAAGAAAACGAGGAGCCACACAGATTGAAAGCCATCCCCCTTTCTCTCTCTCTCGTTTTCAGCCAATCAACCCTCTCTCTCTCTCTCAAAATTTTCTCTCTCATCAAAGAACCTTCAAAGCTTCACAACTCCGTCACCGGAGCTCCGATCAACAAGAATTTGATACCGCCGGAAAGCTCTCGAGAAGGCGAACATGTTGATGGGCGTATGACAACCTGACAGGGTGGCGTTTGGCCGGAATAGTCACCGGAAGGTTCGGTTTCTTAACTCGAGATCTATTCCGTTTGGGTTCGATTTTGAGAAATCTAACTCCGGAACCGGGACCACGAAGGTTATTAGAATCTTTTGGGCTGCCACCTCGCCGTCGCCGTCGCCGGCCGCCGCCGTTAGCCACCGCGTCATTTTTCGATCCTAAAATAAAGTTAGGGGTTTTGAAGCCCTCGTCGAGGAGATCGAAAGCCCTCGATTGCAATTGTCATCGGACTCTCGGTAAGCCCGAATTTCCTTGCCCTAGTTTCTGATTTTAAATGATCAAATTAGGTGTGTTCTGGGCCTTAATTGATGAAATTGACTTCGCCATAGTGTTTAGAATAGTCGAATTAGGCTAGGAGAGGTATTACATTGTCGAATTGATGCCCGTTTTGCTGCCTTGTTTTGCATGCCAGACGAGAATTCGGCCCGGGTTAAATTTCAGCGTATCGGGTTTTCAATTGACAATTTCAATTCCAATCTTAGTAATATTTGACTTATGGACGGTATCGGTGTTACAGTTGGCACAGATAGTCGTCCCGTGGTCGCCTCGAAGACTGTGCTGCTCGAACCACCCATTTTGAATAGTTCAACAGATCCCGAATTCTCTGATCATCGATCTCAGGGCTAAGACGAACCCACATCTTCGACTAGCTAGTCGATCGGTCAAAGTTTCCACGGATTGAGGTAGGGGCTATTACCTTTTCTCGCAATTTAAAATGAGCGTAGAAACCAACGTTATAATGAAGATTGAACCGGATAGGTTAAAATTAGAATTAATGAAATGAAATGTTATTTTAATCAAAGGATAAAATTAATGTTATGATTGTCGTCGCTTAATAGCGAGGCAGAGAACCAGGTATGGTTTGATATTCGTTATTATATTTATGTTTATGGTTACGTCGGTATGACGTGTGATGATATGGTACCCGCTTCGGGCGGATGATGATTATTATGATATGGTACCCGCTTCGGGCGGATGAGCTGCTGACGAGCAGCTGGCTACTGCGCAGTAGGCCGGAAATGATTATGGATGTGGATATGATTGGTGACCCAAAAGTCAACATTTCGACCCATGGCGAACTGGCCGTCTTTGGTGATGATTAGGATCCCGAATCGAGGACGAGTTACGGTTAGGGACTTCGAGTCCACCTGTTCTCGTTGCCTTGAGATTTGATGGGATATAGTGGAGTAAAGGCGCGAGCTGACTCGGCATGGTCCACCGAAATGATTTGACTTTTGTGGAGAATATTTATTTATTTATTCTATTGTTGAAAGTGATAAAATGATTGAAAATGACGATTAAATGGTTTATGTTGACATTTAATTTGTTTAATTGTAAATTGATTAATAATGGTTCGGTAAAGAGAATTGGTAATAGATTCCCTACTGAGCATGTGGTGCTCACCCCTTCCATATACATCTTTTCCTTCCAGTTACAGGTGGTGCTCAGTGTCAGATCCCAGACGAGGATTAGTCGATTTGGGAAGGTCCACGTGTTGATTTTGGCTACCCGTATCTAGTGGTTGTCGACGAGAATTTCGTATTTTGAATTGATCTTTTATTTATGACATGTAATGGATTAAATTAAGGATAATGTGATGGTGGGACTTTGTATTTGTCGTTTTTATGGTGTTGTATAAACTGTGGTCGTTTATGTTTGTTTTGTCGTTTTTATGTACCATGGGCATAAACTATGTGTTTGTTGACGTGGATGTTGAATATTCAATGGTATTGTTTGAATGAGGATGTGTCATTGACAAGTCAAAGTTTGAAAAGTCGTTGTTTTTGTCTTATTCTACTAACCCCCATTTAGGGGCGTTACAGTTTGGTATCAGAGCCTAGGTTACGGTACCTAGGGTACAACACCATAATTTTTATTTTTATTTTGTGTTTTGGTCGTGTTTTGCTTAGTATCACCATCCATATTCCTGACATTTGAATCTTTTTACAATTGATCAACATGGTCCGAAATTCCTTAAGTAATCCTGATCTGCGTCCTTAATTCGATAATTATTGAATGGTTGCCGTATATGTTGTGCAACAAGTCGCACAACTTCTAAATTATATTCCTGAAAGAATGAGAACCATTAAAGATTACGTGTTGTAATTCCATCCAAGGTTTGAAGGCTTTCCCGATGCAGTTATTGCTAAAAGTGATTGAGAAAAATTGGAAGTGCTTGATTACGATTGGATATTGTGTTAGTTTTGTCACCTACCTTTCGAGGGCCCAACTGCGTAACTGGTGAAAATGTATCAAGATAATATCAGAGTAGATAAACCAACGTGGTCAGAATTTGTTATTACGTTCATGGTGTGCTATGCTTTAAAGGATTATTGTTTTAACAAGATCAATGAATTCTCCCAGTTAACTCAGGAAAATATGACTGTGGTCGAGTATCACGCAAAGTGTGTGAAATTGTCGCGTTGTAATCCCGATGTCGCAATTGCTATGAATCTAGAATGGTGAAATTTTGGCAAGAATTATATGCTCAATGGGTTCACGAGACCTTTGCGCATAGTGGTTCTTTGATTTCTCAGGACTTGTTATCTCAGCCAAAAACATCGAGGCTTGCACTATTCTTTTTGAGTTGTGCGTTCATATAGGAAATTGTCAAAAGCTTTAATGATCTGCAAGTCTTGTAAGCTTGTCATTGAGGGAAGTAAATTCTCATTTGACGTAATCATTCTTCGTATGATCGAGTTTGATGTAACATTGGAAATGAATTTGTTGGAGAAGTACCGTACTATAGTAGACTGCTACAAAATACATGGCACCCTTAGAAAGAAAAAAAAAATGATGAGCATGTTAATATGGCCTCGTAATTTTATCTTGAAGTCTCTCCTTGGAGGAAAGATGAATTTTGAAGGGTCGGGAGTAATTTGTGCCATCGAAGGTGTGGGGCAAAGTGCAATCGACCCGCACATCCCCATAGTACAAGATTTTGAAGATGTGTTTCCATCAGAGCTTCCACGATTTCCTCCAGAACGTGGATTGAATTTGGCATTGACCTAGTTCCTGGGAGTTCACCGATTTTTTTATGGCTCATTACCGTATGGATCCAACAGAATTGACAGAATTGAGGAAGTAATTAGACGACTTGTTGAGTAAAGGGTTTATCTGGCAGAGTACATCACCGTGGGGAGCGCCGGTGTTATTCACTAAGAAAACCGATGGTAGTTTACGCCTTTGTGTGGACTACAGATAGCTCAACAAGATAACGATTAAGAATAAATACCCTTTACCGAGCATTGATGACTTATTCGACCAATTGGGAGGATGCAAATACTTCTCAAAAAAAAGATTTGCGGTCGGGTTACCACCAGTTGAAGATTTGAGATGCCGACATCCCGAAGACAGCGTTCCGTACACGATATGGTCACTTTGAATTCATGGTTATGCCTTTTGGTTTAACGAACGCTCCAGCGGCGTTTATGGACTTGATGGATAGGATTTTTTTTTGCCATACATGAATTGATTCGTTGTTGTCTTCATTGGCGACATACTTATCTATTCAAGAACCTTAGAAGAACACGCAGAACATGCGGATAGTTTTGCATACTTTGCAGGACCATCGTCTCTATGCAAAGAAAGAAAAATGTGAATTCTGGATAACAGAAGTGAAATTCTTAGGCCATGTGATCTCTCAAGAAGGTATTGTCGTAGACCCGTCAAAGATCGAAGCTGTCATAAAATGGAGGCAACCAAGAAATGTGACAGAAGTCCGAAGCTTCCTAAGGCTTGCGTGTTATTACAGAAAGTTCGTCGAGAATTTTTCAAAGATTGTCGCACCGCTAAACAAGCTCACCAGAAAAGATGTTCAGTTCAGATGGGATGATAGATGTAAAGAGTCTTTTCTTTTATTTGAAACGACGATTGACGAGTGCTCCTGTCCTTATTATCCATAATGTAGATGAAGTATTTACAGTGTATACTGTATACTAATGCATCTCGAAGTGGACTAGGTTGTGTGCTCATGCTACAAGGAAGAGTGGTGGCAAATGGTTCTAGGCAGTTAAAGCCACACGAAATAAATTATCCTACCCATGACCTGGAGCTAGCAGCAGTGATATTTGCACTTAAAAATTTGCATTGTCATCTTTACGGCTCAAGATTCGAGATATTCACTGATCATCAAAGTATCAAGTATTTGTCCACGCAAAGAGATTTGAATCTACGACATCAAAGATAGGTGGAGTATATGGAAGATTATGATTTTAGTCTATAGTATCGCCCAAGAAAAGCAAAGGTGGTGCCGATGCATTGAGTCGGAAGAACCATGGTTTGGTTGCTTCTCTGACCTTCGAACCATGGAAAAGATCGGTTACCGTTGGTGATTACAATTTGGAATTCCATACCGACGGATTTAAAGCATGTGCGTATAACGTCATAGCCGTTCCATCAATGATACTCCAAGTCAGACAAAGTCAGTGGAGTGATGAGACATTACAAGAGATCTTGAATCGGTTACAAGCTGAAAAACAACTTGAAGGATGGAGTGTGTTCGTCGATGGGTTTTTATTGTACAAAGGAAGACTTGCGGTGACCGATGATGTTACATTACAATGTGCCATCCTATAAGAAGCTCATCCTTCCAAGTTTGGTAATCACCAGGAAGTACAAAAATGTACCAAGATATGAAGAGGCAACATTATTGGTACATACTGAAATCCGATGTGGCGATGTTCGTGAATAGATGTCTAGTTTGCCAAATGGTTAAAGCAGAGCATCAGAAACCCGGCTGGGAGCTTAGGCCACTGAAAAGGGACTGCATCACTATGGACTTCGTTTCGGGGCTTCCTCGGACTCGAGGTGGACATGATGCAGTGTGTGTGATCGTTGATAGATTGACAAAATCAGCCCACTTTATCCCCATTTGGACAGATTACAAAGTTCCGAAACTTTGTAAACTATATATGGAAAAGATAGTAAAGCTTCATGGGATTCCTGTTTCAATAGTTTCCGATCGAGATGCTCGTTCACCTCCAAGTTTTGGAGAGGATTACAAAAAGAGGTGGGAACTGAATTGAGTTTGAGCACAGCTTTTCATCCTCAGACTGATGGACAATCAGAGCGAGTGATTCAGATCTTAGAGGACACACTCATAAAAACACACCGATAGTAAAGTCATAGAGTACAACAAAGCAAACCTAGAAAACTCAAAGGAAGCTCGATAAACGTGGCTGCTGGAAATGTGAGGCTGCTCAGTCTGGTAAGAACAGTAATCATACCACGAGATCATGGAAGCGTAGTTAGCTAAGTACGTCTTAACATGCGATTCGTAGTTGTACTGGTCTAAACCGACGATCGTGTTGAGAATAGGAAAATCCGGATATCGACGAATCGCTGGTCTTTGTATAATTTCACCAGCGGGTCCCCGGATCGTGTCGTCTGATGTACAAAATGACATTATTTTGAATCTCGATGTCAAACTGTCGATGTCGGTCGACCGCGGCGGTGGTTAAGCCGGCGGTGTGGGCGGCGCGCCTAGCCAGAAGCTATTAAAATAACGATCGAAGTTCTGGTTCGCATCATAATACTCATCATGTGGCGGATGGGCATCAGGCGGAGTCGAAAAGAAAGCCGGGTGAAATAACCCATGCGACGAGGTAGTCCTCCTGCCATGGGATGATCCGCCGTGCGAACCCACGTCACCGTAGTAGTCCGTTGTACGCCCATCACCATAGGGGTCTGGGTCTACGACACAACCGCCTCCTCCTCCCCCTCCTCCTCCTCCTCCCCCTCCTCCTCCGTCACCGGAGCCATTCCCAGAATCATTTGAACGAGGTAAAGAACCGGTTGGAGATGCCCCGCCCCTCGATGAGTTTCCTGTGGATGTACAATCAAATATGTCATCCTCACCGTACCTTGGGTTTACGTGGGTGCGAAGCGTCTCAAAAACATTTGTGCCCTGTTCCTCCGCCGCAACAGCAACCTCGGGATCAGGGTTCCCAAGTTCATCATCGAGGTGGGTCTCTGCTACCTACTCTAAAATCTCTAGCTCGTTGGTAGAACCGGTATTCTCCATTGCAACCGCGATCCAATCGAACGGATCAGTGAAGTCGGGGTTTTTATGGGCAGCTAGAGTATCCCTGATTGCTAACTTGGTGTTGTAGATGCATTTCACTAGGTCGGCGATCTTTTTGTACGCTAGCCGATTCCTTTCTTTCGTGTGCACTAGCGCAAAGGTGCTCCAGTTGCGCTCACACGCCGAGGAAGAAATGGTCTGTGACAAGACCCTCACGGCTAACTTCTGGAGAGTCGGACACTCTCCGCCAAACATAGTCCACCAATCGGCTGCAAGAGTGAAGTGTAATTAGAATTTTTCCCAATGTAGATTTACAAAATTTGAAATCATTACATGGTGCCACGTTATTTCTCGCCGCAATAGCCGTTCTAGAACGCATTTCACCGTTACACGCTTGAAAGTGAAGCATCTACATAAATGAAACACAAAGTAACAAACATTTTAAAATTAATCCAAATGAAACACATTTTAATTTCAACAAAGTATTCCACTAACCTCGGCGGCCAGAGTCGCGACAGAGTCGTAAGGAAACAAGACCTCATAAACTTTCGACACTTTCAATTGGCATTTATCTCGCATCTTGATCTGAGGGTCCCATTGGTGATTGGGATTCAACCAATGGGCAACCTCGTGTAGCGGATGACAAAGTTGGTCCTTCCATCGCCTGTGCACGATGTTGACGGCCCAACCCCGTCCTCTGAGGCTCTTGAGCTTGCTGTGCAACAAGTCGTATACACGATACATCATGCCCATGGTGGGATGTATCTCCGAGTCGGTGAAGCGTAAGGCCAAATACATAGGGTCGTATATCTGGATACAGTTGTCAATGCCCTCCCAAAACTTTGAGGACATTAACAAATCCTCGACAGCTTGCCCTTTGGCCGTCTTTTTCCACGAGCTTTCGAACCACCACGGATAACTGAACATTTGGCGGAGTCCGGCTTTGTTATCCTTCACGATTTTTACCGTCAGGTAATTTTTTGCCAAACGCGTTGCGCTGGGACGGAGGAGTTCGCATTTCGTCCTCTTCCTCATGTAGTCCAGGACGATGGTGCGGTTATAGATGAACTTCACAATCGACCTTGCCTGGTCTACCAGAATCTTGATGAGGCCACGTTTCCCAAGATCCTCAAACATGAGGTCCATACAATGGGAAGCACACGGGGTCCAGTAGATGTGGAACTTTTTCATCAACTGCTTACCGGCTTTGACGTAAGCCGATCCGTTATCGGTGACGAGCTGGACTACATTCTCCGGACCGACCTCGCGTATGACGTCCTTCAAGATATGGAAGAGGTACTGTTAGTTCTTGATATTTTCTGAACCGTTGATTGACTTCAGGAAGACGGTTTTCCCCGCCTAGTAGACCATGATGTTAATGATTGAAAGATTGGTTGGACCCGTCCAACCGTCTGACATGATCGTTCACCCTTTTTCTGTCCAAATCTTTCGAGCCTCTTCTATCATCCGATCGGCAGCCGCCACCTCTAAGGGCAAATACTTCTCTGAAATTTCATAAGGCGAGGGCATAGGACAACCAGGACCTGGAAAGATAAAATGTTATTATCATTAGCTCCCAACTATAAACAAATTATATACTTCGTATTAGATTAATGTCTATATTAACAAATTATATTCTCCCAACCAGGACATTTACGATTTACCTACTTCTGCGATGCTTTCCGTCATATTAGCGAAGTGTGGGGACTTCACCTTTCTGAACGAAATGCCTTCGTGAATGAAGAACTTACTCACATTATGTCACACTCGGTCAACCAATTAGGGGAGAATCATTCCCGGCAACTTCTTCTGTTTTGACTTATCCTTCTTCAAGTGTGAGTACGGAGACGGAATCACCGACGAAGGTGTCAGTTGTGAGGATGAGGAGTCACCTGCCACACTGCCTGCGATGTGCGGGCATTGCTCCAAGAGGTATCGATCTGCCGCCGCTTGTCGTCTAGCTTTCTTTTTTGTGTGCATAATCTCAGTCTCCGTGGCCTTGTCGTCAGAATCTACTTGATCTCGTATCTCCTGATATCTCTCGTACACCTCGGACGGGACCCCCGCAAGGTTGGTGCGTAGCTCGCCCCTGACAATGTCTTCCATCTTGTTTTCATTGTCTTTTTTCTCTCGAAACTTCCCGAGAACGCCCCGACAAACGTCTCTCGCCTCCGGCGGCGCACTTGGGCACGGTCTAGTGTTTTTTCGAGGATCGTTCCCCGTGATGTGGTGCTTCATCCGCGTGATGCCACCACCTTTTATGACATGTCCACAATAATTACATTGGATTCCAGCGCCAACTGGAGTACAATGCTCCCTGGCGGGATCGACGGGAGCCATATGTCACCTAAATCAAGAATCAAGATTACAATTATATTCAAAATTCGAATAACCAATTTCATTTAATCAATCAATAAACTTAGTTAATTAACAAATTAACCAACCAGTTAAAATGAATCAACAATAAAGTAACTAATTAAAAGTTCAAAAAGCTTAGAAACTAAATTGAATTGAACAACAAGCTTAGGAACCAATCTAACATAATAACAAATTGAACAATTAAAATTTAAAATCAATGTATAATCATAATCAAATTAGCATTTCACAAGATCATCAAGAACAATAATTGATACAAAATTCAACAACACATAGCTAAATCGATTTTCAACAACGCAAAATCCCAATACACATACTAAATTAAGTAAATATAGAAGTTAACATCATATTAATCAAGATATCTACAAGTAATTACTCTAAAATCAAGCCCAAAACCAAATTTTTTTTTTGAAAAATCGGAACCCTAGAACTCATGAACAACAAAAATAAAATTTGGTAAAAATGCACAACAAAGCTCGGATTTCCATCACATTACCTCTTCCTTCGAGCGAAAAAAGGGAAGAAATGGGGAGGAGCAGAGGGAAATCGGGTGGAAATTCGAGGGCAAAAGGAAGTCGCGGCGAAAGGAGTGGAGAAATGGGAAAAAAGATCTCAAACCCTATTTTTAGCGACTTTCGACGCAACTTTCGTCAATTTGCAGGCAAAAAACGACACACGACATGATCAGCGAATGTCGTTGCGAAACTCTCGACATTTGGTAAAACGACAGCGAAATGAGAAGGCTTTCGTTTCGGTGTTCCACGACAAACGACAGTCGGTGCGAATATCGAGCGATTTTCCCGAAATTTTGAACCTTGATGTTAACAAATTTAATATTAGTTGAAGTGTATAATATTAAATGAATATGTATATTAAGTGTATATGTATGTTAGGTGAAGTTAATAAGTATGTTAAGTGTATAATATTATTTGAAGTTTATAATATTAAGTTAAATTATTACGTGAAGTGTATGTGTATGTTAAGTGTGAATGTCTGATATTAGTTGAATATCAAAAAGCCCCACATTGATAGATGACAAAAGTTTTGGACATATTTTGTATGCCCTCTATTCAGATGCTAATCCCGCTGTCATAAGATTATGATCGTTTGCCTAGAATGAATAGTACTTATTAAAGTTATCTTATATAGTTATCTTCGGATTATAAATAGATAATATTAATTGAATGTTTTATCCATAGTTCTTTAATGGTGCTATCGTGCTCAGTTATCACAAGTAGTCTTTTGTGAGGAGGTTTGACTGTCACGAATAAAGAACTTAAAATGGTCCATGGTCTAGATTAGAAATTGGAATTTCTAAGGCGTGAACGACCATTGATGAACTTAATCACAATTAGGTAATTATCTATTACAGGATCATAGTGTAGTCTGTGCACTATTAAGTTTATTAAGTATGAAGTGTCTTCATATTGGACGGACTAAACTCACATCCGAAATCATCAAATAAGTCGGTCACTGATGATAGTACGATAGGGTCGCTTAGATGATCAGATGGAATTAGGTTGACGTCCTGAGCATTATGGACTTGTACGGTTCAACTTATATAATCTTTGATTTAATCGTTACAGAGTACAACTTGGTACTCCTATTACTTTTATTTTGGGATTAGACGGTTGACCGGGATAAGTTGCACAATAGCAGATATGGACAAAATCTTTATGATATTCTTATTGTGATTCATGGAAATAAGTACTCATGATCAGCTCATTAGATTCATCATCTTATGAGTGAGTAGTTTGTAAGAATCATAAGAATACGATAATGTCATCAAAAAGGGCAGAACGGTAAATATCACCCTTTTGATGAGTGTCATAATAAAACGAAGGCCTAGCATACCAGATATCTGATTGAATAAATGGACACCTGTGTTCAGGAAGATAATTATCATACACACTTGAGAGTTCAGCCTAGAGCTATAGTTGAATGTAATCGAGGTTGGTAAGAGTCTACGCTTTTACCGTAGCTCGAGTGTGTACGTCCATTAGTCCCCTTTGTAGCTCCATAGAGGATGACACCGCAAATCTATTCAAATATTTCATTTGAATAGGATACTCCAATCAGATTCGGTTCGTGATTATTATCACGAATTACTGATTACCCTAAATAGTGGCAAAAGTACTAAAATTTGGTATGCCAGTGAAACTGCAAAAATATGATTGAATTTAATCCTAAGACATCCCTAGGGTTGTGGGAAATTAAATTCTAGTACAGTTATCTTTTTGAATCGTGTCATTCTGACAGACGATTTGAGATTTATGATAATAACAGTTTTTTGTCCTAGACTAAAAATGACACTGTTATTTAAATAAAAAATTAGAGAAATTAAATATTGGTATTTATACTTAAATAAAAAATTAGAGAAATTAAATATTGGTATTTATACTAGAAATATTTAAAGAGAGAAATCAAATAATGAATTCGAAATATATTTATAATTTCGAAATCAATCTTTTGAAATTATAAAGATTTGATTTAATAAATCTTTTAGGGTATTTTTAAAAAGATTTGTTTTGAATTTATTCTTTATTTGATTTAATTATTTAAATCAAATCTTAGAGTGAATATCTCCAAACAAATTGAGTAAATCTCTCTCAATTAGTTGAGAGATTTTCTCAAAGCGGTTGGGCTAATGTGCATAAACAAATATACACTCTCTCTCTCTCTCTCTCTCTCTCTCTCTCTCTTTCTCTCTCTCTCAAGACAGTTTTCGCAAATTTCTCTGAGCTCCTCTCAGGGTTTTTCGAATTTAGGGCTTAGGGTTTTATCCAGTGGGAGCCCACACCTCCTGGCGACGTAGTCCTGGAGAATACATCGGAAGACTTCTAGAAGCATCTTTCTTCACATAAATCGCAAAAAGGATTGAAGATCGGAGTCAGAAAGTTCTTGAGAGAATCAAGATCCGTGTCAGAGACTACAAGAAAAAGGTACACGATTTCAAGGTTATTGATTAAGAATTAAAATCAAGAACGAGTTAAATAAATTAAAATAATTAATTCATCACGATCGGGAAAATAAATTGTAAATTGAATTTGAAACAAACGGTTTGACAAGGTTATTGGTATGTGACTCTAACTCAGTAAAAATTTAAAAGGTCAAATCGTGTGACTTAATCAATGATTACAATTTCTTATAGGTCGGCGGTGACTCTTTTTAGTCTAGATCCGCAGATACGACCAAGAATCGGTGTTAATGCGATGTCGATTCCAGCAAAGAGTTTGGTGATGTTTATATACCAAATATTAGGGACAAGGGCTTGGGCCCTTTAGGTCTTAGGATTTTGTGGATGGGGGATGACTCATACAAATGTTCCACCACCACACGCACGCCACCGCCGGCCGTGACGTGACGGGGCGGAGTGGGGTGCTAGTATAATTATTTTTACCCAAATCTACCCAAAATATGATTTTTTGCGAAATTCCAACCATTTTTCGCAATTTTTACTCACAAAAACGAAGAACGATATTCCACCCACGTGCCCCTGCGAATTTCGCGAAAAATGGTAAAAAAAAACTAGCGAAACGAAAGGCTTTTCCTTTTGCATATCCTCGAAAAACGAAAATCGGTCGACATTTCCATGAAAAATCGCAAAATTTAACACCTTGGTATAAAGTATGCAATACTCCTGATTGTGTGCTATAGATATAAATTAGTCCTAGGGCTGCAACCGGTTGGTTGACCTGTTTATTTTTCACTATTTGGTATCCTTAACCTAATTCTGATTAGTCATGTTTTAATAACCTTAACCTGTTTTTGAAACCGGTAAACCGGAAACCGGTTAACCTAATTACCGGTTATCAAAATCTAATTAACATGTTTAATAACCTCAACCTGTTTTTTTGTTAAAAAATATAGCATTCAATAGAGTTTATCGCAACGATCAAATACATCGGTCCAAATGAACAATAATAATAAAACTTGAATAAATAATGTGAAGCATAACAATAATAGATAATGAACAAGATCAATCAGAGAACGATAAAACAACTGAAGAAGATCAAGCGAGAAAAAAAGAAGAGAAAGTCGAGGAGGAGGAAAGAAGAAAGGGTAGGCGAGAAAAAGAAGGAGAAAGAAGTCGAAGAGGTTTTGATAGAAAAAGAGAAAACCCTACTTAATTTAATTTTAAAATATTTATATAAAAAATTTAATATTAAAACCGGTTACAAAAACCGGTTACTAAAATAACATGTTTTGAAAAATAAATAACCTGTAACCTTATCCTGTTTGAAACCGGATACGGTTAACCTTAACATGTTTTCAAAATGATTCGAATACGGTTATTTTAAACCGGATAATTTTCGGTTACGGTTTTAAAATTCGGTTACCGGTTATTTTGCACACCCCTATAAATTACTCTAATGCATTGTACATATGATGTCAACAAGAGGTAAAAATTAATTTTGATGCATTGAAAAGAAAAAAAGAAAGTGAAATCACCAAGTTTTAGAAGCATAAGGAACACAGAAGAATTCATCTGTATCAACAAAATATATTAAGCTCAAGTCTTCAATAGTTTTCTTTTTCACATGCTCTATGCCTTTCAAAGGAGCCCATCCTTCTGGATAAGTCTATTCTTGACTCTTCAGTTGTCGTTCCCTGCTCTGCATATTTTCTCTGGGTTTGTTCATGGACAAGGACGAAGTCAATAAGCTGGTGGATCTAACAGAAAATCTGAATATGGAAGACGAAGATTGGGCTGTTGATCAGGACTTGGGTGAGTCTAGTGAAGGGCTCTCAGTGCTGCGGCAGTCGGGAAGGTCGTAACTCCCAAGGTGGGATCTCTCAAGCTTCTGAACTCCATTCTCAAGCGCTTGTGGTGGAACGAGAAGGCTTGGCGCACAAAGATTCTGAAAAAAAAATTGACGGTGATTTTATAGTGGGATTTGAGATCCAGTCCCCAGAAGTATGCAAAAGATTGGTCAGCAAAGGTCCGTGGTCCTTCATTATTGCTGGAACAATGGCCATCGTCACAAAGATGGGAGGATTGCTTGTTTAAATCCATTAAGCTCTGTATTAGGATTTTCGGAGTGCCTCTTCAAGCCAGGAACGAGTCAAACGTCTGGCGACTTGCAGCCACCACTGAAAATCCAATTAGTTTCAAATGGGACGGGAGTTCCGTTCAGTGATGAATGAATTCTTCCGATGCTGTGTCGAACGCCGCTTTATTCCGGTGAACGGCAACCTGGTTTGGATACGACAGGCTTCCTCCCTTTTGTCTCAAGTGTGGGAGAATTGGACATGAGAGAGAGGCGTGTTCAAGACCGGCGGGGATGATCAAAGATCCAGATGGGGCGATGATCTCTCCATTCGTCTAGTGGCTAAAAGCAAGATATTGTTTCGAGGGGATTATAAAGAGCCAAGCATGTATCATCCTACCCCACGGGAAGCTGTGCAAGGAATGTGGGCTGAATAATGATGAATGGAGAGTGAATGTCGAGGGCAGTGGGAGCAGGTGCCATATCCCTACGCCAACCTCTATTTTCACTCGTGGGAATGAGTCACGTGGAGAAAAATACCCTTAATACAAACAAAGTCTGATATTAACTGAGCATATCAGGCCCAATAAAAAGTTAAGCCCAGATGCAAAAACAGATGAGCCCATGAAGCCAACTCCAACCCAGGTCTGGTATGGTCGTTGGAGGCTTTGACTCTCCCCCAGTCTCTACTTCGGAATCTCCCTCATCAAATCTTAATTCGCTGGGCACGAAGAAAAGGCGTCTAGAGATCTCTTCAGATGAACCGAAGCCGAAGGGAAGTTTCAAGCCGATTTCGCCGAGACGTTAAGCGGTCGGCAAGGTCGATATTGAAGAAAAGCATTCCAACAAGAGTTTCTAAAGCCGATGCATGTCAAAGAAAAGATGAAACAGGCCTCCTTCACTGTCTCGGGCTCTCGGGGGAGGAAGCAAAATTTTATTTCGAAGAGGAGGAAGGTACGGATGGCGACGATCAAACGAAATCGGCGGGAGCTGGCCGGGAGAGCCAGACCTGCCGATCGCAATGAATCTTTTATGCTGGAACGCTCGGGGTCTGGGCAACCCTGGGGCGTTCGCAAATCTTCGGAGACTTGTCTTTGACGAATCTCCGGATGTCCTCTTTATTTCCGAAACAAAAATAAATTCTCGGCGTTGTCAGCGTTGGAGATCAATCTTGGGAATGGAAGGCAATTTGTCGTTGAAAATAAAGGAAAGAGCGGAGGTTTCATTCTGATGTGGTCGAAGAAAGTGTCCGTTAATGTCTACTCTTTCTCGGCAGGGCATATTGACCCCTTCACCAAGATGAATGATCGAGTGTGGCGGTTTACCGGTTTCTACGGTAATCCTAAATCAGAGAAGCGAAAATTCTCTTGGGATCTCTTAAGAAAATTGGCAGTTGCTCACGGGAAGAAATGCGGGCCGTGGCTGGTCGGGGGCAATTGGAATGAGATTCTTTTTGATTCGGAGAAAGATGGGTTGAAGACGTAGCTGGGCTCTCATGAATGATTTCCATGAAGCCTTGGTGGAGGCAGGTCTGGAGGATCTTGGCTTTTTTGGCAATAAGTTCACATGGGCAAATGGATGGGGTCCGCCGGGGTTTATCCAGGAGAGGCTCAACAGGTTTTGTGCTAACGAGGAATGGCTAAGATTGTTGCCGGACTTTGAAGCGCCCAACCTAGAATTTTATCAGTCCGATCACAGGGTGATTAGGTTCCGGCTTGTCCCCGATCAGATCCTCCCCCAACCTCGGCCTAAACGTAGATTTCACTTCGAAGAAAAATGGATGTACGAAGACGACTTCAAGGATATGGTGGAGAAAGGCTGGCGGCTTTCGGTTGGTGGCTGCCCACGATTGCTCTTATCTGATCTTATAAGTTTAAGTGAATGCCTAAGTGACTGGGATCGTGACAGATTCGGCAAGCTTCCGAAGAAGATTGTGATGTGTGCCCGAAAGATCGATAACTCGAAATGGGAATTTGAGAGAATTTCGGCCAACACTCAAAAACCCGATCTCTTAGGATCAAGTTTCTGAATTCTTTGGCTGCCTTTTTTCATTCATCAAAGCTCTCTTAAATAGAGCATGAAATTACAACCCTAATGGGCCGGACCGGGCCCGATTATTAAACCTCTAAGTATAATTTAAAATAACCTAATAACATAATTAAACGACATAATCAAAATGACAACTCAACTTAAATATCCAAGACCCAATTAAGTACGACGACATATAAATAAACGACTCTAATTTATTAACGACGCAAAGCGTAAACTCTCGGGGCCGTATCATTACTCCCATTCTCCACTTTGAGCTTGTCCTCAAGCTCAAAACACGGTATTGATTCGCCACGGCATCGTGAAGCTTGCTCTTGAGTTGACGCCACAATTTTTCTCTATTTTGACCTCCCTTGCCTCCTGGTTGAAAGTCCTCATTGCTGCGCGGTCTAATTCATCGGTTTCGAGTTCTCTCGAGCCTTTGGATCGGCCAATTACGCCCCCCTCAAAAATCCAGCCAATGTCACGAGTTGAACCACCCCTTTTCAGCAAGTTGATGCTCTCTAACCCACGGTTAAAGTCTCCCAAAAAACCCAGTGCGAATCTGCCGTACGACAATTTCGAGTCGCAGAAATCTCCCTTACATTCGCGACAGCCATTGTTCTTCATCAAAGAGCTCAGCCCGCCACCATCCGTCCTTCCTCCGCCTTCGCCGACGAGCCCTCCACTGCCAATGGGCCTCACGACTCCTCCCTCGGTGTTCCCACCCCACATTGAACTCGCTCCTAGTTTCAGAAACGCGAGAAAACCTCCAGCCAAATGGCCACCTTCCAGCCATTTTTGGCCAGTCATATTCTCAATGGACAGATTTGCACCAACCTGGTCCACTTCTATCTTCCCTTGGCTGCTCGACCTCGAATCACCCTCCGTGACTGAAGACTTCAGCTTGCTGCCCGACGCTGAGTCTCCTTCTTCGGATGCTCGGTCCGACCGGAGTTCAACAACAGCCACGCTTCCATCGCTCATCGTCGAGAGGACCTCCAAATCAGCCTTCAACGCTTCTTGCTCAGATTGGAGTTCCTTGATTGATGTGCGTGTCTTCACGCTTGCCTCAGCTTGTGCAACCTCCGTCGCTGCCAGCGTGACCTTCTGCCTTGCCGAGTTCTCCGGGAGGTCGTGCATAAGTGTCTGGATCAGATTGACACGATCCAACACATCGAGACGACCCGACATCTTCAATCTAGTTTCTTCTTTAGCTGCCCAAACCTTTGCCGGAGCGCCTTCTCGACGGCCGTCGCCGCCGCTCACCAGAGCGCCATGATGGCGGCCCGCACCTCCAGCTCGAGATTCCTCTATCTCCAACTTATCAAATCTGACATTTTGTGGGCTTTGTTGGCCCAACGATGCTCTCTTTTCAGTTCTGTCATATGCCCTTGTAGTAGGTGTGGGCTGGTTATACTTGTGCTCCCTTGTTGGGCCCAACAAGTCATCGTGGCCCATTATGGATTTTTCAGCCCTAATTTTCTCTCCAATACTATGTTCCTTCCGTGCAGCCCCCTCTTCAACAGCCATCAAGCCACCGCACTTCACTCTGACCACAGCCGGCTCCGCCACCGGTGAACCGACTCCTGTCGCCGCTTCCGGCGAACCGACTCCGACTCTCGCCTTCCGATCAGGCGGGTCTTTTTCCCGACCGCCTCCTTGCGAGGCGCAAGAACTGACCCCACAGCCCCCATTTGCCTCGAACCTTTTCCAACCACCTCTGGTCATCGTCGTGCTTCTGCCTTCACTGGCGAATTTGCCACCACCCTTTGCAACCCCCTTCACCGGAGCTCCGCCGGAGCGTTGCGTGAGATCTGAAAATTCCAGATTGGGCCTTGTCTGGTTCCATGTGGTTTCGGGGGCCATTTTTGGCCCTTCCCACACTGTTTCCGTGGTCACTTCCACCATTGCCATCAACGGACTCACTTCCGCTGTCAAGGTTTTCGTCGATGCCGTCAGAGCTGCTATTGCCGCCTCTAACCGCTGCGTCGCGGCTTCCTGCTCCGCCATGAATTCCCGGAATTCCTCCATGAAATTTTTGAAAACACTTCCCATTTCGAGCGGCTCTGATACCAAATTGATGTGTGCCCGAAAGATCGATAACTCGAAATGGGAATTTGAGAGAATTTCGGCCAACACTCAAAAACCCGATCTCTTAGGATCAAGTTTCTGAATTCTTTGGCTGCCTTTTTTCATTCATCAAAGCTCTCTTAAATAGAGCATGAAATTACAACCCTAATGGGCCGGACCGGGCCCGATTATTAAACCTCTAAGTATAATTTAAAATAACCTAATAACATAATTAAACGACATAATCAAAAATACAACTCAACTTAAATATCCTAAGACCCAATTAAGTACGACGACATATAAATAAACGACTCTAATTTATTAACGACGCAAAGCGTAAACTCTCGGGGCCGTATCAGATTGTCGAAATCAGAAAGGCCATTGAGGAGAGGAAGAAAGACCATGTACATAGCTCCAAAATCCGCTAACTTGCAATCCTCAACGCTAAGCTAGAAAAGCTTCTATCGGCGGAAGAAGTCCATTGGAAGCAGCGGGCCAGGGTGAACTGGCTAAGCGACGGAGATAGAAATACAAAGTTTTTTCATGCCCACACCAACCAAAGGAGGAAAATCAACAAAATAACGGTCATTAAAAATGAATATGGGATTTCGATCAAAGGAACTAAGGACCTTCCCTCTGCATTCAAGAGTCATTTTGACAATCTCTTCACATCTTCCTACCCGAGCGACGCTAATCTATCCGCTGGTATAACCGAGAGCATTCCTAAACTTTCCGCTGATCTTGTGTGTTCACTCGAGGCTGATTTTTCCAGTGATGAGATAAAGAAGGCCCTTTTCACTATGCATCCTACTAAAGCCCCAGGACCGGATGGTTGGTCAGCTTGCTTCTTTAAAAAAAATTGGGATTTGGTCGGGGATAGATTCACGAAGTGCTGCCTGAATATCTTAAACGGGAGTGACAGCGTTGCCGAGTAGAACTCCACTCCAATATCGCTCATTCCAAAGGTTGAGAAAACGAAGAGTTTAACCGATTTCCGTCCGATTTCCCTGTGTAACATTCTGTACAAAATAGTGGCCAAATTCTTAGCGAATAGCATCAAATCAGTCATGGGGTTCATGGTTGACGAGAACCAAAGTGCTTTTATTGCTGGACGTAATATCGGGGACAACATTATGGTGGGATTCGAGTGTAATCATTGGCTTCAGTCCCGCACTAAGGGTCACAACGGTTACGCTGCGCTGAAACTCGACATGAGTAAAGCCTATGACAGAATTGAGTGGGCGTATGTAAAAAGAATCTTGGAAGCAATGAAATTTAGTCCGCGCTGTATTTCCCGGATTATGGACTGCATATCGACAACGAGATTTTCTGTTCTCGTTAACGGCTTTATCTCAGAGCAATTCCCCGCCTCCCGTGGTCTCCGACAAGGTGACCCATTATCCCCGTATCTATTCATTTTGTGTGCTCAAGGATTCTCTTCGTTAATTTATGAGCAGGTCAGTCCAAGAAAAATTCATGGAATACAAATATCGAAGCGAAGTCCCACTATATCGCACTTGTTCTTTGACGACGATAGCCTTGTATTTCTTCGAGCGAATGCGAGTGAGAGTAGGGCTCTTATCCAATGCATAGACGTGTATTCAAAAGCGTCGGGTCAAGTTGTTGATTTTGATAAATCTGCCATTTTTTTCTCCGAACACGGCTCCAGCCCATGTCGAGGAGGTGAAAGGAATCCTTGGAGTTCATCTTACTGATGGTTTTGACGTGTAGTTGGGGCTGTCTACTTTCTCGATGAAATCCAAAAACTTTCAGTTTGGTATCATCCAGAGCGCCCGAGTCGCTGGCTGCAAGAGTTATGGTCGGGAAGTATCATCCAGAGTCATCTATTTTGGAAGGAAAAGAAAAAGTGGGCTGATCTTACATCTGGAGAAGCCTCTTATGGGGGATAAGGCTTCTCAATCTCGGCTGCCGATGGAGGGTTGGTGACGGGGCAAAAATCTCTATTTATGGCGATCGATGGATCCCGTCCCCGTCGAGTTTCAAAGTTCAATCGCCTCTGGTTTTAGGTTTTGCAAAAGTAAGTAATCTTCTCCTTGACTCTGGGGATTGGAACACTCACCTAATTCGTGAGTCTTTTCTTCTGTTCGAGGCCGATAAAATTATGTCGATGGCTAGACCTAACAATGAAAAGAAAGACTCTGTGGTTTGGCACTTTGGTAAGCGAGGTCTTTATTTGGTTAGGAATGGCTATCATGTAGCCTATGAGCTCGGCATGAATTACAACTCGCCGGGTCCTTCTTAACCTAGATCTGGGGAGACGTGAAACAAGTTTTGGTCAGTTAAAACCCCTCCAAAAATTAATATTTTTGTGTGGAGAGCCTGTCAAGAGATTATCCCATCAATGGCAAATCTGGCCTAGAGACATAACCCGGTGACCTCGGGATGCCTATTCTCCGACTGCTCTTTCGATACTTCTGCACATAGTATCTTTTTCTGCCCTTTGGTGGAGGAAGCGTGGAGTGGCTCGCCCTTCGAACATATCCTCGAGTCTAACCCACACAAACGATTTCGCGACATCTTTACGGACGAGGCACTTTCTATTTCGAAGCGTGACCTTTCTTTATTTGCTTTCATGATATGGGAGGTCTGGAATCAAAGGAATAGACAGAGACACGATCATCACAATAACTTCAAACAAGTTTTCTTCTGGGCAAGAACTCTCCAAAATGACTTCGAACGTCTCGACAATCTCGTTGGTCCAGCTGTGAAATGTGCGGCCACGTCAACTTGGTCCCCTCCATCAACCCGCAAATGGAAGGTGAATGTCGATGCGACTTTCCCGCTGGATAACAGAAACATGGGGTTAGGTGGCTGTGTCAGAGATGACAAAGGATGTTTTATCGCTGCTTTTAGTTTAATCAAACCGAAGGCTGCGTTAGCTTTGGGTGCAGAACTATAGGATATTCACGAAGGCTTGAAATATGTGTGACATTGGGGATTTTCACCTTGCGAGATTGAATCGGACTCCCAGTCGGCAATTGGCGTTTGTGCATGCCTAGAACCTGTGGCGGATGAAGTTGGTTTTACCATCGACGACATAAGATTGTTGGCTTCCCGCTCAAACGCTTGTTTTCACTTTATTCGCAGAAGCGGTAAATTTACTGCTCACTCTCTTGCTCAATATAGCCTTGTATATTCTATCTCTAATATTTGGTTTGACTCTCCTCCTCATTGTATTGTCGACTGTATCATGGCGGAATCCACCAAAGCCCGTTGTGGGCGCTATTGAAATCTTAGTTTTTCCCTAAAAAAAAAAATATTAAGCTCTACGTCCCGGGATATTAATCTTGTTACGGTTTTAGAACTGGCAGAACCAAAAGCGGAAACAAGTTATCAAGAATCAAGTGATATACACGTGTAGACCCTGCAAATTTAAGAACCCAGTCCCCACCCTTGTTTTCTTCTTTCTTTTTATCTTCTCCATTTCCCGCTCAAACGATCTTGTCTCCTTATTCTAATGGTTTATTTATGTATTTGATTTATTATTGTCATGGTATGTGTTGCAGTACAATGTGGACTTATCGAGTAAAAGGCAAATTTTAAATCAGGTTTATTTTGACATTGTTTATATTTTGACTTTATATATACGACGTAAATTAAAGAAAATGTTTTTTGAGCCCCTGCTCTATCCGATTCCTCTCATTCTTTCTATTTCAAACGTGCCTATCCTAAATCCTAATAATATACTAAGCCAATTCACTGATCTAAGTTACTGTTTGATGAATCCCAATTGATGAGAAGAGAGGAAGGTCAAAGCACATGAGTTTTGATCCTACTGTTTGTCGGTTTTCAACCGACGAGATCACATAGTTGAATAGAGCTTTTAGGAGGCCGGGAGCAATATGAAAAAGATGTATTTTTCTCAGTTTACCGAGCTCAATAATTTGTCAAGCATTACAACTTAATTTTGTAGTGTAAAATCACCGCAACAATCACGGATTTACGATTGGTGTAATTTCACTTTTAAGTTACTTAAGAGCTCGGGTCTTTCCGTTAAAATTCAATCACACAATCGAAATGGGTTTGAAGAGAACAAAGTGCTCTAGAATTTAAGTGTGTGTGTGTGTGTGTTTAATTGCTTGTAAGGATTTTTCCATCCCTTTTTACATCTCTCAACTCGCTATTTATAGAGTTTCATTGTCTAAGATCCGACGACATAAATGATGGGTTACAATTGTGTTTGATTACCTCATACAAATAATGTGTGTAATTGCCATCATTAATTCCAAGGGTGTCACTCATGTCGCGTTGATTACTCCCTGCTTCTATCGTCCTCGTCGTCCATCGCTGGTCTAGTCGCATAGTTGTTCCTCATTGCTAAGTTTTGTTCCTTTATCCTCATAAGGTTTGACTTCATTGACGAGGTTTCATCGACGAGTCTTTGTCGATGGGCATATCTTCAGTGATGAACTTCTTTATTCTTCTCGCTAATCATCTCCATCGCTTGCCTTCTTGTTGATCGACGGGCTTCTCCTTATTCTTTCTTTGATCGTTGACTTTTTCCTTGATCGACCCCTTTGAATTTAATTGGTTTTCATCTTGGTATTGGGATTCTCTAACCAAAACCCATCATCAAAAACTACATATATAGATTTCGTCGTATCAATGTAAATTGACATGAACGAAATCGTACCTAAACAGATAACCCCCTATTTTATCAAGTACTAGAAGTGGTTTGTAAAATAAGAGACTGAAAATGTTGTTTTGTGTGATGGTGTCGATAAGCTCGTCTCTCTTCTCCTATGGTCGATGTAAAACACTTAGCGCTTTTCTTTAATTTGAGCGAGTGTTTTTGGCGATGACGATGGCAAAAAATTCTTCCCATTGGTCGATGGAACCCTAATCATTGCAGAACCCCCATAAAAACCTTTGATTTTAGATGTGGTGCCTCATGGGGAATCGTCGCGTATCTTCGAGTTTTTTTGCTCTACCACGTGCCAGCGTGTGTCTCAGTGTGTCAGGAATCACTCATGTGCATCTCGAGTATCCCAAATGTCGCCAAATCTGAGCCCTTCATCTGTTTTCGCGCATTCGACCCTTAGACTTTGGATTTCGACGCCAGTTAGGGTATTTAAACCCCTGATTCCCTCGTCTTTCTCCTGTTGGGAAGTTCATTACGTTTCCCGATAATATTATTACGATTTATGCCGTCAAACCGCCAGGGTAACATTTAAAAAATTATTTAAAGCGGAAAACTTGTTATCCCTACAACAGTCCGACTATCGGATAATAACCAAACCAAGATCGGATAAATTATTAATAATTTAACTTTTTCATAAATTCATTATTAATAATCTAGTCTATAGGAAATAAATAAACTGTTAATAAAGGTTTGCATTTATTGACCCAATGCATAAGGCCGTACCCTAGGTGATGACGATTCTGGCTGCGCGTTCTGAACTGGGCAGGGCTTTGCCGACGCTGAGGGAGACTCCTGTGATCTTCCAGCATATTCCCCTGGACTCCTCGTACCGAAGCGTGGGCTTCGCCGGCAGGACTTCACCACAATACTTTAACTGAATGTTCTTTTAAAGCTTTCGGAGAACAACGTCTCACTAAGCCGAACCAGAAAAGAAAGGTCAGAGGATAAGAAATCCGCAGACTCTAGAGAGAGAGATAGATCGAATTCTTGCTCAGGGGAGAGGTGTGTGAAATGTGTTAAATTGACCCTTGTATTTATAGGCTCGTGGAAAAGCCAATAAGGGAAGCTTCTATGCATAAATTTTGAATTCTATAATGGACAAATATAATTAATCACTCCAAACCAATGGCCAAGATTGAATCACCAAAGATCCAATGGTTATGATTAATTAGGGATTAAACCAAATAGGGAAACCATGTAAAATCAAATATCCTTTCATTTCCTTACATATTAGAATTCGAATTCCTTATGCATGCATATGGAAATTTTGAAATCAATAAGCTTGATCCAATGGTTGGAATTAATTCCATAACCAATCTAATGGACCATATTGATTTAGGACAAAGTCAACTCTCCAACTTGATTACCAAGTGATAGAATTCGACCTCCATCATATTAAACTAGAATTTTGCATTTCCATATATACCATTAATTAATTTCCAATCCAATGGTTAAGATTAATCATATGGATATAATTAATTAATTAAGCAATTTCGAAATGCATGCTTGGTCACCAAGTCATTTTCGAATTAAGCTTTCCAAATTAATTATCATGATTCAACGGTTAAGATTAAACTTGACCGATCTAAATAACCAAATTAATTTCAAGGTTTTTCCATTAATACCTAAACATAGGTACTTATGCCGCATATTTGGAAAGTCCAAATCCAAGCAAATTCATGTAAGCCTAACTCACACATTTACTTGGGCCGGTCATTTCTACACATTCATATATATACCAAATATATATTTTATTTAAATAATATAATCTATTAATTATTAATTAATTATTAATAAGAATATTAATAATTAAATCCAAATAATTAAATTATATTTTTAACCTCTGATATTAATATCACAGATTAAATGTCGTGCTGCAACACTCTCATTTAAATTCGTGACATGTGATTAAATTTCATATATTAAATTCTCTAAATCACAAACCGTACGTCGAAACGACTCAGTTCCAAAAGCAGAGTCTCTTAGAATTTAATTTCCAACATATTTCCAGTTGATAAAAAATCCAAATTCAACTTTTTTTTTATCAGTTAAATTTCTAGTACCAAACTTTGGTACTTTTGCCACGTCAAAAATAAAATTTCCAAAATCTGACACAGACTTTAGTTTTATGAATCCTGACAAATGATAAAACAAATCGAATGTTTAAATCACGTACGTATCATCCGTTCCAACGAACTGCTAGTGGTTCGTCAAACCTCGGTGTTATTCCACTATAAACCCGAGGTTGCACTCTCTAGTGATACATTATATATTATTCCCTTTATAGCAAGGTGACCATTGATACAATCAAATTCGGGTTATTGATCTTTCACTTGATGATCCACACACAAGTAGGCGGTTTTTACCGTTTTGCCTCTCATTGTATTTTCATCCTCAACAGAACTACCAAAGTTTGGTACCGAAATTTTAAGCGTCAAAAGACGATGGAATTTGAATTTTTCATAAACAGGAAAGTTGCTAAAAATTTAATACTAAGAAATTTATCTTTCGGAAACGAGTCGTCTCGATTGACGGTTTGTGATTTGGAGTTTACTGCCCCTTTTCAAGAAATGTTAAATGAAATTAAATGTCACGAAATTAAATGATGGTGTTGCACAATGACATTAAATGTGTGATATTGAGATTAGAGAATCAATAATATAATTTAGTTATTAAAGTTTATTAATAATTAATTAATAATTAAAAGATTTATATTATAATTAAATATATATATATATATATATATATATATATAATGTGTAAATCGAAATGCCATGGAATGTGGAACAAGTCATAAACGTTTTTTTACTTTCGTTTTGACTTTCTAAAATTGCGGCATAACTTAATGATTAGGTATTTAAGAAAAACCCTAAAATTAATTTAAACTACTGGATGAGTTAGGATTTAATCTCAACCGCTGGATTATGCGAATTAATTTAAATCATATAATGTGAAATCAAACTTGGTGACCAAGTTTGGTTAATTATTTTGATCCGTTAGATTAGTTTAAGATTTAATTTTTTACCGTTAGATTGGAAATTATTTATTATATATATTAAATCTATAATTTTTAAAAACGGGTAATTATAAATAGAATTTAAAGCTTTTGAGAAAATCCCTCAACAAATTAGAGAGATTAACTAAACTATTTGACTCAACTATTTTGAGATATTCACTTAAAGATTTGAATCTTTTAAAGATTTGACTTAACTAATTAAATCAATTAAGCATAAAATCCAAATTAAATCTTTTTAGAAAATATCACATAAGATTTAAAACTAAATCCACCATTATTTTCAAGATCTAAAAAATGCCTTTTTATTTAAAATATTTTGAAAATATTTTAATAATAAATATAAATCTATTTAATAATAATTAATTATTAATAATGAATATTAATAACCAAATCAAATAATTAAAATTATATTAATTACTCTCTTTATTAAATATTTCAGAATTTAGATCCAATATTTACTCTCATTTTCGACAGTGACAATTTCGACTTCAGCCGAGATAGACACGATTCAAAAAGATAATTTTATCAAAATTCAATTTGCCACAACCCTGGAGGTGTCCAAGAAATAAATTGCATCATCTTTTTCAGTTTCTCATTTTTCACTAAACTTTGATACTTTTGCCACCATTAAGGTAATTAGTGATTTAGTGACAACAATCACGAATCATTTCTGATTGGATCTGTTCTATGTTTAATCAACAAATGGGACAAATGGACATGCGTACTTAAGCTACGGTGAAAGTTAAGAACTTTCTCCAATTTCGATTACATTCCATTATAGCTCGAACCTGAACTCTTTAGTACGTATTGATTATATCTTAGTGACCATAGGTGTTAATTGATACAATCAGATTATTGTAGATGACGATTTTCACCGCCCTTTTCCAGTCACAAAAATAATCACAAACAACAAGTAAACAACAATGATCAGTGAATATCTTTGTTTTATTATATTTCCGATATAAGCTCGGTTTCCTTTCGTTGAATAGCTGGACAGATGAAGGATCAAGAGCAAAGACTTTCTCTATTTCTTTTGCCTTTCTACTACAGGATATTCTCTCTTTCTCTCTGGCTTTCTTCCCTATTTTTCCGAACACTTACAAACGAGGCTTAACTTGCCTTTTATAGAGTTTACATTATGCCCCATCGCATCTTTCCCGCCTTTTTCCCTTTTTAATCATTCGCTTCCCAGAGTGATTTGAGGGAAGCATGGTTAATCCATGCTTTATGTCACTTCCGAGCAGACTGTCATTATGGGTAGGTGAGCTTCATTAAATGCGCGTCCCGTCAGCCGTCATTCGGTCCTGCAAGCTTCGTCGCTGGTGCCCCTCATCGAGTGAGTAGGTGGGCTTCATTATATGCGTATCCCGTCAGCCGTCATTCGGCTCTGCATAAATCATCATGACAAAATTCCTCGTCGAGCGTGATGGGACACTTCATCGCAGTCTGCTTTTGCGCTGGCCATACCTCCTCGCGGTTAAACCTCCTCGGAGATAATCATCCTCGAGGATAATCCCCCTCGGGGATACGCTTTGTTTGATCCTCGGGCGATGAACTTCCTCGTCTTCCCTTATATCGTTTATGGAAAAAACGATACGAGTTGTGTTGAGGATGGATTTGACCAAATCCGACTTTAACAGTTATAAGGGAAAACCGTGCTCATTGAGAGGTGCGTTCCTCCCGGCGGTCCGTTGGTCGCGGTTGAAGATCGTTGTTTCTGTACTCCCTCGCTTTTTGGCCTCATCGGGGCCCTCGACCTATTTTACTTCTGCTCGCCCCTTTCGTCGAGCAATTTCTCTTAGGCACGCTCGCCTGTACATATATGTTTTTGAGAACGTTTTTCTCGGTACTTTCGCCGGTTCGGGCTTGCTCGGCACCCTTAGCCGTAAATATATTTTCTTTCTGCTCGGCACTCTCGCCGGCTCGGGCTTGCTCGGCGCCCTTAGCCGTATATATATATTCTCGGCACTCTCGCCGGATCGGGCTTGCTCGGCACCCTTAACACCATAAACTCCGTCATCCGGTTGACACTCCCCGCGCAGAGCGGGAGGTGGACTGTCCCCATTGAGACGGTGATGTCCCCGTTGAAACCTGACACCTTGCGAGGGCGTCCCCCGATCGCGAGTCCCTCGATACCCATCTTCATCAAGCACTCATAGAAAATGACGTCGACCGAGCTTCCGTTGTCAACGAGGATGCGGCAAACCTCACAACCACCGATGTTGAGTTCGAGGACCAGAGCGTCGTCGTGCATATCAGCACAATCCTCGTTCTCCACGAACTCTATTCTCGCGCCCGTGGCGCCCATCGTCACGTCTCCTTGGCCGTGCTCCTTCCCCTTTCGCTGATAAGCTTTGATGCTGTTGACCGAATCTTCACAGAACCGCGATCCGCCCATGATCAGCTCAATTCTCGTCATTGAGGCCGGTCGTTCTCCCTCGACGTGCCTTGCCGTCGGCGGCTCGATCGCCAGATTTCTCTTTGCTCCGTCTTGATCGTTTCCCTCGTTGTGCGCCGGTCCTTCTTGCCGGTTCTGTCATGCCCTGTTACCGTTATTCCAAGGCACGGAAGGTTTGTACGTAAGGTCTTTGATCTTCCCCCGCACGTATCTTCTCTGGAGCTCCTTCTTCAGCATGGTGCAATCCTCAGTGGCATGGTCGTTATAGTTGTGGTAAGTGCAGAACTTACTCATATCCTTCGGCTAAGGCTTCCTCCCAAAGCCTCCCCGGCCTCCCGAGAAGCCCCCTCGGCTTCCAGAGAATCCTCCTCGGTTCCCGTAGTATCCTCCTCTGTCCTCGGAGAATCTTCCTCGGTCCTCTGAGAATCCTCCCCGGTCTTCGGAGGATCTTCCTCGGTCCTCCGAGAATCCTCCTCGCTGCTGATTTCCTCGATTGTAGTCGCGGTCCTTGTTCTCGTCTACCTGATAGACTTCTTGCCTCGGAAGTTCCCGAACTCGTTGCTCACTGGAATTTCTTCGATCTTCTTCTTCCTTCCTTGCTCTAGACGACGGGGCATCTCCTCCGTCCCCGTTCTCCCTTTTTCCGTGCTGCTTTCCCTTGCTTCCACCTTCGTAGATCTTCTTCTGAGCTAGAGTCTCTTCCTCTATTTCCATGAAGAGCGTCGCCCTGTGGATTGTGTCCTCGATCGTCGACGGGCGCATTTTTATCAACTCTTCGCGGAAAGGAGCCAAATACCACAGTCCATGCTTCAGTGCCTGGATTGCGACGACGTTGTCGAGCCCCTGGATTCTGACCATGACGTCCTTGAATTTTCTGACGTATTGCCGGAGAGTTTCTTCTCGTCCTTGTGAGAGGTTCCACAGGGTCGTGACGGTCGCCTCGTTCTGTACATACATTGAGTAGTGCCACAAAAAGCACGCGACGAGCTCATCGGAGTCGCCGATGGATTGCGAAGGTAGCTTCGCGAACCAGTCGCTCACTGGGCCTTGCAAGCTTTCGACGAAGATATAGCACAGGATAGCCTCTAGCTTTGCCTCCTCGCCGCCTATACGCTCCGTAGCGATCCGGAATGACTTCACGTGGGTGTTTGGATCTGAAGTCCCTCTATACTGTGAGAGCCTGACCTTTGGCAATTCTCCTAGCTCCACGCTGCGGATTTTTGCCGAGAAGGGGGTTACTCTGGCCTCCCTGACCAATCTGTCGATCTCGGGTGTCACGCTTGTGGCCTTATGCACCTGTTAAGCCACTTGCCCCATCTTTGCCTCCATGCTCGAGGACATTTCCCTCATCGCTCTCCGAGGATCTCCTCCTTGACTGTCTCCGCTATGGTGATTGCCAAGCCTCCTTGCGGGTTCGTCGTGGTTACCGGTGTCACGCCGGCGGCGTTGAAAAGATCCCGGTTGATTGGTGGCGCCTGCGGCGTCAAGTTTCCTTGCTCTATTCTGGCTGTAGCTCTCCCTTCTCCTCGAGCCGAAGATCCCGCGATTGTGCTCTCCGGAACTTCCCTTCTTTGGCTCGCAATCGCGTGATCTAAGAGAGCGGTGAGCTGCCCGTTCCTCTCCTCCTATTCTTCCGCTTTCCTGGCAGCCTCCTCGGCCATCCTTGTTGCTGCTATCGCCTTCCCCGTGGCTTCGGCCAACTCGCGCTGAAGTCTCTCCATGGCTGGGACTTCGTCCCCTTCTATACTGATGATGGTGTCGCTCGATGACATCTCTCTCCTTCAAATTCCTGGCTATGAGTTAGAAAGAAAACAAAGCCCCTCGGTGGGCGCCAAACTGTAGAGGGCGATTTTCACCGCCCTTTTCCAGTCACAAAAATAATCACAAACAACAAGTAAACAACAATGATCAGTGAATATCTTTGTTTTATTATATTTCCGATATGAGCTCGGTTTCCTTTCGTTGAATAGCTGGACAGATGAAGGATCAAGAGCAAAGACTTTCTCTATTTCTTTTGCCTTTCTACTACAGGATATTCTCTCTTTCTCTTTGGCTTTCTTCCCTATTTTTCCGAACCCTTACAAACGAGGCTTAACTTGCCTTTTATAGAGTTTACATTATTCCCCCTCGCATCTTTCCCGCCTTTTTCCCTTTTTAATCATTCGCTTCCCAGAGTGATTTGAGGGAAGCATGGTTAATCCATGCTTTATGTCACTTCCGAGCAGACTGTCATTATGGGTAGGTGAGCTTCATTAAATGTGCATCCCGTCAGCCGTCATTCGGTCCTGCAAGCTTCGTCGCTGGTGCCCCTCATCGAGTGAGTAGGTGGGCTTCATTAAATGCGCATCCCGTCAGCCGTCATTCGGCTCTGCATAAATCATCATGACGAAATTCCTCATCGAGGGTGATGGGACACTTCATCGCAGTCTGCTTTTACGCTGGCCATACCTCCTCGCGGTTAAACCTCCTCGGAGATAATCATCCTCGAGGATAATCCCCCTCGGGGATACGCCTTGTTTGACCCTCGGGCGATGAACTTCCTCGTCTTCCCTTATATCGTTTATGGACAAAATGACACGAGTTATGTTGAGGATGGATTTGACCAAATCCGACTTTAACAGTTATAAGGGAAAACCGTGCTCATTGAGAGGTGCGTTCCTCCCGGTGGTCCGTTGGTCGCGGTTGAAGATCGTTGTTTCTGTACTCCCTCGCTTTTTGGCCTCATCGGGGCTCTCGACCTATTTTGCTTCTGCTCGCCCCTTTCGTCGAACAATTTCTCTCAGGCACGCTCGCCTGTATATACATATATGTTTTTGAGAATGTTTTTTCTCGGTACTTTTGCCGGTTCGGGCTTGCTCGGCACCCTTAGCCGTAAATATATTTTCTTTCTGCTCGGCACTCTCGCCGGCTCGGGCTTGCTCGGCGCCCTTAGCCGTATATATAAATTCTCGGCACTCTCGCCGGATCGGGCTTGCTCGGCACCCTTAGCCGTATATTTATTTTTATATATATTCTCGGCACTCTCGCCGGATCGGGCTTGCTCGTCACCCTTAGCCGTATATATATATATATATATATATATATATATATATATATATATATATATATATATATATATTTTAAATTTTCTCGGTACTCTCGCCGGATCGGGCTTGCTCGGCAACCTTAGCCGTATATGTTTTTCTTTTCTTTTTCTTCCTGCTCGGCACTCTCACTGAGCAGTTTCTCTTAGGCACTCTCGCCTTGATGTATGTATACATATATATATTTTCTTTACTTTCTCCTCGAGTCTGAGACAAATAAAAAGGTTATGCATAACAGAAAATTCCAAATCAGTTCAATAAAAGTCGAGGCCATGCAAAAAATAGCCCCGAACAAGAGGGGTCGCTGCTTTTGTGCTGGCCATACCTCCTCGCCGTTAAACCTCCTCGGAGATAATCCTCCTCGAGGATAATCCCCCTCGGGGATACGCCTTGTTTGACCCTCGGGCGATGAACTTCCTCGTCTTCCCTGATGTCGTTTATGGACAAAACGACACGAGTTGTGTTGAGGATGGATTTGACCAAATCCGACCTTAACAATTATTAGAATCTAGGTTTTCCTATTCTTATGATTCTCATTAAAAGGGGTAAAATTACTGTTCTGCCCTATTGACGACACCAGCTTAATCTATGATTATTACAAACTAATCACCCTGGGTTATGAAACCGTTGAGCTGATCATTAGTACTTATTTATTTCCCACATATCATAATAAAAAAATCATAAAATTGTTTTCTATATCTACAATCATTCAACTTATCCCGGTCAACCGTCTGATAAAAAAAATGACGGCATTGGGAATACGCTTGTAGACTTAATCCATTAAATCAAAGGCCATGTAAGTTGAACCGTACATGTCGTGATAGTTCATGACATCAACCGATTCCATCCAATCATCATTATGACTTTATCTTACTTTCAAGAGTGCAGGACAAACACTATGATCCGGTAATAGATCGCCACACAAATATTTGATTGAGTCCATTAATAGTCGTTTTCGATCAGAAGTTCCCACTATCTAATCTACGATATCGACAAATTTAAGTTGAACCTCCTCATATAAACTTAGTGTGATAACATAACACAAATGTAAATGTAAAGAACCATGGATGAATCATTCAATTATAATTATAATCGTGTAGATAAATATATAAGTGTTATATGCATTTTTTGGAACATATAAAAATTGGGCCTCTTTTGGCAGAAAGTCAAAGCCCATCAATAAAAGTCAAAGCCCACCGGCGAAATCAAAGACAAGAGGCCCGCGAACCAAGACATTGGCGAGGCCCGGAGTAAAAAAGACGAAGAAGACAAAGTCCTTAAAAGGCACCCTGGCCTGATCAGGTACATTGCCCGACGAGATCCCCGGGAAATCCCCCAGATTCCCTCAGACTCAACATATAAACTCGCGGACAACCAGAAGACATCAAAGACGAATCAAGAAGCATCGACGACCCCTTCGGCAGGGCTAGGTGCCGCGGCAAACCATTCCTGACTGGAGATAAATTCGCAGGCCCCCCTTTGTGCAATTATAGGGAATTGGTTTTTCTATAAATAAGAGCCTTCCCTTCCTCATTTCCACACTCATTCACAACTTTCTCCAGAGCTTCTCTCTCTAGAAATTCGTCCACTCCATTAGGAGGAAGGACTTGAATAAGAGCTGAGATCATTCCAGAGTAGAGTCTCAACCTCGGCAGGGGGGTTGTTCGACGAGTCAGCGAAGGCATCCCTTGCCAGGTGAACAAGTTCGCCGACACCTGCGAGGTCGACAAAGAAGGAGCATCCCTAGCCAGGTGAACGAGTTCGCCAACACCTGCGAGGTCGACAAAAAAGAAGCATCCCTCGTCAGGTTAAGGCCCTCGCCGCAACGAGCTGGCCAACACCGACAAGGTCGACAAGGAGGATCTCACGCCGGTAATACCCGGCCACCTGGCCAAGGGTCACCCCCGCGCCGCCAACATCGGCACTTCCATCGAGTCAAACCACATCGTCAGTAACCCGCCATTTATCACTAACCCTGAACTACGTGGGACCTGATTCTCTTAAACTAAGTTACGTAGGCAGCCTCGCCCAACCATAAGCGACGGGGCACGGGCCCGATCTACCCTATTTTGCAGGTCTTCCCTCGCCGTAGGAGCTCGCGAAGGAAGGGAAATCACGAAAAATCATCAAGATCAGCTCGGAGCTTCATCAAGACCGGAGTTCGCCAAGACAAGGACTTCGCCCAGACGAGGAGCATCGCCAAGACACGGACTTTGCCCCGACGAGGAGATTGCCAAGGGAGGAAGTTCATCAAGGATCGCCAAGAACAGCCCGGACACTCATCGAAGACGACGGATTCGCCTCCAGCTTTGAGGATCATCAGTCAACCCACGTTGACTCAGCATTCAATTATCCAGGTATTCAGCGGGTCTAACTTGAGACCCGAACCTTGGATCCGACTCTAAGTTAAAGCCATTTTTACGCATGAACAATAAGATTATCATTAATAAGGGTTATTCATTAGAGGGCAAATGCCAAGATCTTATACAAGCAAGATTAACATGTGAATAGATGTCATATATCAAATATGTGCAACATTAATCTCAACTGTTGGATCAAGAGATTAATTTTATCCCTTATTAATTTGATCCATTGGATGATTCAAGATTTGATCTGGACCATTAGATTGAAAAATTAAATCATTATATAACTATTAAAAATAAAAAAAATTGGTTGAGGAATTTTCTCCAATTCAGTTACGGTCTGAGCCTATAAATAGGGGGTTTATCATTCTACACATTTTACACACCTCCCAGAGAGAGAACTCTCTCTCTCTCTCTCTCTCTCTCTCTCTCTCTCTCTCTCTCTCTCTCTCTCTCTCTCTCTCTCTAAGTGTCTGTGATTTTTGCCTCTGATCTATCTTTCTCGGTTCGGCTTAATGAGACGTTGTTTCTCCAATAGCTTCAAAAGAACCATCAGTTAAAAGTTTGTTGAAGTCTTGTCGGCAAAGCCCACGCTTCGGTACGTGGAGTCCACGAGAATATCCCGGAAGACCACGGGAGTTTCCCCAGCACCTGCGGAGCCATGCCAAAGTCAGAACATGCACCCATAAGTCGTCAAAACTAAGGTACGACCTTACGCATTGGGTCAATAAATGTAACCCCTTAATTTACTGTTTTATTTATTTCCTATTGACTGTGAGATCAATAATATTGTTATGAAATTAATAGTTGCAATTAAATTGCTAATTAATTATCCGATCTCGTTTTCATATTATTCGATTGTCAATTCGTTTTACGGTGTAACTATTTTCGCTTTAAAGAATTTTTAAATGTTACCCAGATGGATTGACGGTTATTTTTCGTGATAAATACACCTGGTATTAAATATTTTTTCCCAATAGTAAACAGCTTCCAAGAAGCAGGACTCACAACATGTCGTCAACTAGTTTTAGCATTTCAATGGCACAAGTAATTGTAACAAATATGTTGCCAGGTTTCACGACCATACCGGAATTTTCAAACATAAATTTTTTTTCGAAACAAAAGAGAATAATCTACAACTATTACAATAACGCAACCGAACATAACCGAATAAATAGCTGATGGAGTGATAATGCTCTGCAGGGTAAGAGAAGAAACACAACCCGTAGTGGGAAAACAAGAAAATTAAATATTTTTAACTTATTTCGTACATGTACAATATTCTGTAAATTAGTTATATAACAGAAGGAGAGGGAAACCCACGTCATTAACCATTTCACCTACTGTTAATACACGAAATTTGATTAACGTAGAACCTGATCTACGGTTCGAGCATAGGACCGGACGTTGTGGTCGCGCGCGTGGGCAGTCAAGGGTGGAGTCAATGAGGGTTGACTTATGTCTCGACTTTGCTGAAGGCGAATCGTAGTCTTCGGCGATGAGCGAGCTTTCCTGTTCATGTATCTCCGTCCTCGGCAACGTCTCGTCGGCAAGGAGGGCCTACAAAAAAAAATTGATGTCGGACCTCTGTCAAGCGAAAGCTGCCTACATACCCTCCTTTGGAATTAGGTCATCACGTAGTTAAGAGTTAGTGAAATCCGATGATGGAAGTCCCTAACGAAAGAAAGGTGAGATCTTAAGCGGGTAGCGGTCACTTGAGATATAGTCGAGGGCGAGCGCAATCTTGAAGATCAAGAGAGTTTTAATGGAGGCGGTCGTCAATAGATAGGCTAGAGACAAGCTCCGATGCGAAACTATCTTCTTGGCAAGCTTCGATGCGAAGATGGCCCGTCTAGCGAGCTTTGGAGCGAACACGGCGTGTCTGGCAAGCTTCGACTTGAAACTAATCTTCTCGACGAGCTTCGGGGCAAATGCGGCCTTTTATGGCGAGCTTCAGTGTGAAACTGATCTTCTCGGCGAGTTTTAACTCAAAGTCGACCTTCTTGGTGAGCTTTGGAGGAGGCGGTCCCGAGAACTAGGTCGGGGACGAGCTCTACTCGAAGAAGGAAAAGGAGAGGGCGGATTCTAGAGAGAAACTAGAGAGAGAATATATGAAGAGAGAAGCTCTGAATGGAGGCATCATAAAAGAATATTCCATTAAGAAGCCATGCTTGCCAAAATGCGCCACCTTGCCTTGTGGGGAGCTTGGCGAATTTGCTCGTCAGATGCGTAGCTCAGTTGGCTTCCTGTACGTCGTCTTGATTCTTTTCGAGTGTTCCGCGAGCTCATATAAGGTGTCTTTAGAGTGTCCTTAGCGTCCACGTGAACTGTTGGACATGTGTCCTTAAACAAGCCGTCTTTTCCATAATTGTAAAAGATTTTGACCAAAGTCGTTGAATAAAAGATGTTACTTATTATGTTAATCTTATTATAGTTTCTGGTAGAGTAAAATAGAATGTTTGTTCCATAGTTCATAAAAGATGCAATTATGTTATTATTATCATAACCGAGTCAATGTGAGGAAGAATTAATAATCATAATAAATGAACTTAAAATGTCCGTGACCTGATTAACTGGGTGGGAGCCCATTAATCGTATAATGTCCTTAATGTGACTAAGTGATAATCCTAATCTGGATTAAGTGTGTGTGTGTCGAACTCACTAGAAGTCATTAAGTATGAAGCGGCTTCATATTGGACTGGACCTGACTTAAACTCTGGAAGTTGTTATATAAGATCGTCACTGACAACTTGGACTTGAGTCACTAGTAGATGATCAAATGGATATTAGATCTAAGTCCTGAGTGACCTCGAGCCTGGACTGTTGACTTGATTGTTCTTTGATTTAAACGTTAAAGAACACATTTACTGTCTTTCCCAATGCTTCTATTTTGGGAACATTATAGTCAATAGACAAGGGTAGCTTGGTCATAGAAACGAACATCACGTAGCTCTCTTCAGAGTCAAGATGATTCCCTTGATTGTTAGTGGTGAGAAGTGAGAGGTACCCGTGCGCAACTTATGAATCGAAACCATAAGTGGGTTACTCACAATATTACTAACTGAGTTGAGGATGAAAATGGAATGAGAGGCAAAACGGTAAAAACCGCCTGCTCGTGTTTGGATCATCAAATGAAAGATCAATAACCCGAATTTGATTATATCAATGGACACCTTGCTATAAAGGGAATAATATATACTGTATCACTAGAGAATGCAGCCTCGGGTTTATAGTGGAATAACACCGAGGCTTGACGAACCACTAGCAGTTCGTTAGAGCTTCAGTGATACGGGTCCATGGTCCCCAGGATAGTTCCGGAACAGATGATACGTACGTGATTTAAACATTCAGTATATTTTATCATTTGTCAGGATTCATAAAATTAGAGTCTGTGTCATACTTTGGAAGTTTTATTTTTGACGTGGCAAAAGTACTAAAGTTTGGTGCTAGAAATTTAACTGATAAAAGAAAGTTGAATTTAGATTTTTCATCAACTGTAAATTGTTTGGAAATTAAATTCGAAGAGACTTTGCTTTTGGAACCGAGTCGTTTCGACGTACGGTTTGTGATTTAGAGAATTTCCAAGTTTACGATCGTTTTCGTAAATATGTGAAATTTAATCACATGTCACGAATTTAAATGGTCGTGTTGCGCCACGACATTTAATGTGTGAGATTGAGATCAGAGGTTAATAATATAATATAATTATTTGGATTTAATTATTAATATTCTTATTAATAATTAATTAATAATTAATAGATTTAAGTTATTTAAATAAAAATATATATTTGGTATATATATTAATGTGTAGAAATAATGCGGCCAAAGTAAATGTGTGAGTTGGTCTTACACGAATTTGCTTGGATTTGGATTTTCCAAATATGCGACATATGTACCTATGTTTAGGTATTAATGGAAAACCTTGAAATTAATTTAGTTCATTAGATCGGTCAAATTTGATCTTAACCGTTGGATCATGATAATTAATTTGGAAAGCTAAGTTCGAAAATGACGTGGTGACAAAGCATGGATTTCGAAATTGCTTAATTAATTACATCCATTGGATTAGTTTAACATTTAAATCTTAACCATTGGATTGGAAATTAAATAACATGTATATATGGAAATGGAAAATTCGAGTTTAATATGATGGAGGTCGAATTCTATTACTTGGTAATCAAGTTGGAGAGTTGACTTTGTCCTAAATCAATATGGTCCATTAGATTGGTTATGGAATTAATTCCAACCATTGGATCAAGCTTATTGATTTCGAAATTTCCATATGCATGTATAAGGAATTTGAATTCTAATATGTAAGGAAGTGAATGGATATTTGATTTATTCATGGTTTCCCTATTTGGTTTAATCCCTAATTAATCATAACCGTTGGATCTTTGGTGATTCAATCTTGGCCATTGGTTTGGAGTGATTAATTATATTTGCCCATTATAGAATTCGAAATTTATGCATGGAAGCTTCCCTTATTGGCTTTTCCATGAGCCTATAAATACAAGGCTCATTCTACATATTTCACACACCTCTCCCCATAGCAAGAATTCGATCTCTCTCTCTCTCTCTAGAGTCTGCCAATTTCTTAGCCTCTGACCTCTCTTTTCTTGTTCGGTTTAGTGAGACGTTCTTTTTCGAAAGCTTTAAAAGAACCACCAGTTAAAGTTTTGCGACGAAGTCCTGCCGGCGAAGCCCACGCTTCGGTACGAGGAGTCCAAGAGAATATCCCGGAAGATCACAGGAGTTTCCCTCAGCATTGGCAAAGCCCTGCCCAGTTTAGAACACGCAGCCGGAATCGTCATCACCTGAGGTACGGCCATATGCATTGGGTCAATAAATGCAAACCTTTATTTACAGTTCATTTATTTCCTATAGACTAGATTATTAATAATGAATTTATGAAAAGTTAAATTAGTAATAATTTATCAGATATTGATTTGGTTATTATCCGACACTCGGACCGTTGTACGGACAACAAGTTTTCTGCTTTAAATATTTTTTTTTAAATGTTACTCGGACGGTTTGACGGCATAAATCGTGATAATATTATCGGGAAACGTAATGAACTTCCCTACAAATATATGTTGGCCCATTCACCCACCGTGTGGACCATTTCGATACTTCATGGTATTGATAGATGTCTCTTACAAATGTTCACATGTATGTCTGTTATCAGCTCGGAATATGGCATTTGCTAAATTACTCGCTCAAATAATCAAAGTGTGAGCTCGCTTTCTTGATCATACAATCAAGAAAATTAAACTTCATAATGTTGGTTAATTCACATCCTAGGAATACGATGATTATTGCATGTCAGTTGGGATTGATGTTGAACATCATGTTGCTCATGTTAATGTTGACGTGGTTTCGCACACCAACAGTCACGTGAATTGTGAATGAGATTTAGATTTGAGGATGCTAAGAACTATGTGGATCCTGACCTCCCCGTTGTCAATACTTTAGATGGTGACAAACTGAAAATAAAAAGAAGAAAACACAAAAAGGTTTTTTATTAAGGTTGGTCCCAATGTGGTAGTTGACTACTGTTGGACATGTGTGTCCTTAAACAAGATATTTTTATCCATTTGTAAAAGATTATGACAAGTCGTTGAATAAAAGAAGGTGTTTATTATGTTAATCTTATTATAGATTCTGGTAGAGTAAAATAGAATGTTTGATCCTTAGTTCATAAAGGATGCAATTATGTTATTATTATCACAACAGAGTCAATGTGAGGAAGAATTAATAATCGTAATAAATGAACTTAAAATGTCCGTGACCTGATTAACTGGGTGGGAGCCCATTAATCGTATAAGGTCATTAATGTGACTAAGTGACTATCCTATTCTGGATTTTGTGTGTGTCACACTCACTAGAAGTGCATTACGTATGAAGTGTCTTCATATTGAACTGGACCTGACTTAAACTCCGGAAGTTATCATATAAGACCGTCACTGATAACTTGGAGTTGAGTCTCTAGTAGATGATCAAATGGATATTCGATCTAAGTCCTGAGTGATCTTGAGTCCGAGCTGTTGGCTTGAATGTTCTTTGAGTTAATCGTTAAAGAACACAATATATTACCGTTGTTCCCAACACTATTATTTTGGGAACATGATAGTCAGCAGTAAGGAAAGCTTAGTCATAGACATGGGCATCACACAACTCTCTTCAGAGTCATGATGATTCCCTTGATTGTCGGTGGTGAGAAGTGAGAGGTACACATGCGCAACTTATGAATCGAAACCATAACTGGGTCACTCATAATATTACTGACTGAGTCAAGGATGAAAATGCAATGAGGGGCATAACGGTAGAAACCGCCTGCTCGTGTGTGGATCATCAAGTGAAAGATCAATATCCCGAATTTGATTGTATCAATGGACACCTTGCTGTAATTAAGGGAATAATATATACTGTATCACTAAAAAGTGCAGCCTCGGGTTTATAGTGGAATAACACTGAGGTCTGACGAACACCCTAGCAGTTCGTTGGAGCTTAAGTGATACAGGTCCATGGTCCCCAGGATAGCTCCGTAACGGATGATACCTACGTGATAGAAACATTTTTTGAGATGTTAGATCATTTGGCAAGACTTATAAAACTGAAGTTTGTGACAGGCATCAGATAGTTTTATCAGTAGCGTGGCAAAAGTACCATATCTTGGTAACCGAAATTAACTGACAAAAGAAAGTAGAATTTGGATTTTCTGTCAACATAAAAGTCGTTGGAAATTAAATTCTCAGAAACTTCTTCTTTGGAACCGAGTCGTTTCGACGCACGGTTTGGGATTTAGAGAATTTTTAAGCTTGTGATCGTTTCGGTAAACTATGAAATTAAATCACATGTCACGAATTTAAATGATGGTGTGACACCAAGACATTTGAATGTGTGATATTGAGATCAGAGAATATTAATATAATTTAATTATTTGAATTTAATAATTAATATCTTATTAATAATTAATTAATAATTAATAGATTTATATTAATATATAATTAATATATATTTATATATATTATATGTGTAAAATCGAATTATGCCTTGGAATCTGGAACAATATAACATTCGAATGGACAGGCTTTGGTCTTTTCATAATTCCGGCATAAGTACCAAATGTTTTGGTATTTGAGAAAAACCCTAAAATCAATTTAATCCATTGGACCGGTTATGATTTAATATCAACCGTTGGATTAAGATAATTGATATAATTCAAAATTAATAACTTGGTGACCAAGTTTAGTTTTTCGAATTTATGTAATTAATTATATCCGTTGGATCGGTTTAAGATTTAATCTTTACCGTCGGATTGGAAATTAATTAATTATATGTATAATTAATTTGATCCATTAGATCGGTTTAAAGATTTATCTCAACCGTTGGATCTAGATAATTACAATTCGAATTTTAATATATATATATATATATATATATATATATATATATATATATATATATATATTCGAATTTGATAAGATAAGAGGATAAGATTGGTTTTTTATTTTATCCAAGTCTTTTCTTATATAATTAAATCTCTAATTAATTATATCCCTTGGATTTAGATAAGATTAAATCTAGACCATGGATTGAAATAATTAATTATATTTAATTTAAAGAATTCCAAATTAAGGGAGAGAATTTCTCTAATTCGGTTACAGTCTGAGCCTATAAATAGGGAGCTCATTCAACACATTTTTCACACCTTTCCCCAGAGAAAAATTCGAACTCTCCCTCTCCTTAAGGGTCTGCGAATTTTTCGTCTGATCTCTCTCTGGTTCAGCTTAAGAGACTTAGTTCTCCGGAAGCTTAAAAAGAACCATCTGTTTAAATTTTGCGACGGAGTCCTGCCGGCGAAGCCCACGCTTCGGTACGAGGAATCCAGGAGAATATCTCGGAAGATCACGGGTGTTTCCCTCAGCACCGGCGGAGCACTGTCAAGTTCAGAACGTGCAGCCGGAAGTCGACAATTGAGGTACGGCCTTATGCATTAGGCTAATAAAGGCGACCATTTACTGCTTTCTATTTATTTCCTATAAAGACTAGATTATTAATAATGATTTTTGAATATTAAATTACATAATATTTATCGGATCTTGTAATATGGTTATTATCCGCTTAAAATAAATTTTTTCAATGTTACCCGGACGGTTCGACGGTATAATTCAAGATTATTCGCAGGGTTTATTCCCAACAACTACGTTCTCTGTACATTTATTACTTTGAAATGGGGATCAACCAGAACCACAAGCCAATTCCGAGTTGATCGAAAATGAAAGAAAAACACTATGAAAAAACAAATCTCACAGACTCTTTTGTCTCAGTGCCAATGCTTGCGTGCGTGTGATAAGGTTGTCTTCTTGCTTTTATAGGCTTCTGATTTCTGCCCGTTGGAAGTGTACGTTGGTGATGGCTTCGAGTTCGGAGCTCGACTTGCTGTCGAGCTGACACGTGGGCCACGTTCTGAGGGAATTGCGCAGTGGTGGACTTTGACTTGACGTCGTGGGGATTTGAATTTGGATCGTGGCGATCTTCTTGGTCGGGCTCTAGAGGTTTGAATCGAGGTTGTTGACTTAGTCTGCTCATGCTCGGGTACTTCATCTACTTCTGCTCGGATCCCTTTATGGAAATCTTTGCCCGGGACAAACATCGGGTTATTCAGGTCGTTGGCCTGATTGGTACTTGGATTTTAGCCAAGTGTTGGCTTTTTTCTTGAGTTGATTTATTATTGAGCCCTGCACGGGATTTTACCCTTTGGAAGCTCTCAGCCCGCATCTCTATTGAGCAATCTTTGCTCGATATGGGCTTCTTCCCTTTGGGTCTTTTGACTCTGTTCGGGCCTCAACACAATTAAGTGTTTACTGGGCCTCTAAGCTATGTATCTCACAAGCCCAAATGTATGAATACTCAATTATATTCATAACTTTGGTCTTAATTTACATGAATCGCAAATTTAATTAATGACCTCATTATTCCGATTAAGGAACGAATTCGCACATCAACAGATAGCCCCCTACTATAAAAAAAATACAAAGTATTATTTATAGTATAAAGTTGATATAATCATGTAAAAATTCGTGGTGAAAATTAAATAAATTTGCGAGATAGGAAACTTTCGTTACTTTTGCCGCAAAATCAAATTAATTGGAGGACATCAGAATAGTTTTTATGATAATATCGCATTCTTTGGGGACCGAGTTGAAAATGTTGAAATCGAAATGATTTTGAATTTTTCGGGGGGAACAGTTACGACACGTGTCGCCTGCCCGGGATTCAAAGAGGAAATCAACCTCTTCGACTTTTGCTGACTTGGTCAGCTCGTGGTTGTGCTGACGTGACCAGAGATTTGATCTCGATTGTTGGATGAGATTAGGCGCGAGATTCGAGGGAACCCTAGCCTTACGATGCGGGTCGATCTTTGATTATAAAAGCAATCGAGTGCTCTATTGATGAGGTCCAATCAATCACCTCGTTGCACTGCTCGGTACGCCTCTTCATCTTCAGGTAACCGCTCTCTCTTTCTCTATTTAAGCTCTTCTCCTTTCTCTTTCTTCACTTTCGCACCCGAGAAAATCAGAGAGTTTTGCTTGCGACATTGTTGAGTCTGTGCAACCATCTTCAAGCCTCCTTGCCTTAGGTTCTTCAAGTTATTTCTTTGCCCTTTGCTTTAGGTTTTAGGTTTCACTTCCATTCTTGACCAGGATTAGGTAGTGTGGGTTTTATTTCGTGCTTCGGGTTTCTAGGCTTTTTGTTTGAAGAACTGGGTTTGGTTTGAAGATCTGGGTTTAGCCTTTTTTTTTTTTGGTTTAGCTTTTTCTGGGTTTTTGGTGTTGTTTTCCTGAATCTTAGAGAAATGGATGAGGGTAGTAAGAAGGGTAAAGCTAAGGGCCCGGTTTTGGTCTCAGAGTTTCTCCAGACCGAGTCACCGAGGTCTCGGCTGAGGGAAGAGGCTATCCCTCGGCTGAGGTCGGAATACAACATTCCGGAATCTGTCCCTCTTCGGGTCCCAGGTTCCGACGAGTTTGCAGACACGATCAAGGATGATTGGGTTTGCATCTACGAGCGATTCTTCAAAGATTGCGGGCTGAGGTTCCCGATCCCAAAACCCATCCTTAGGTACGTCAACCAAATGGATATTTCTCTGGCTTAGTTGAGCTTGAATTCCTATAGGATCCTGCTTGCCTATTTAGTCAGGTGTAAGGAGGAGGATTGCGACCTGTCACTCTTCGATATCCTTGAAGTGTTCACGGTCAAGAAGAATTCTAGGGCCGACAGTAAATTTTATATTTCGGTCAAGGGTCACAAGGGTGATTTTATTAAGGGCATCCCGAACAAAGATGACGGGTGGCAGGATAGGTACTTCTTTTTCAAGCCTTGTCCGGGGTCTTTCGGTACTTGGAATTCCTATGCCAATGTTTGGGTTCACGAGATTGGTAACTTTCTTTCATCTTTTGCTCGGATTTCTTTTTTGCTCGAATTTTTTCTGATGTTAGTCTCTTTGTGTTCCTCAGATCGAAAAGGGAAGAAAGTGAGGTCAAGGCCTCTTAGAGACGAGTGGATAGCCAAGAACGAAATTCTATTTCCTGGGGGTGGCATCGAGTGGAAGGATCTCATTGAGGAGAGATTTATTGCTTCCAGGGTTTGGCATCGCGGGCCCAATTGTTCGTTCGTCGAGTACGGTCCCGATCTGAGCGAAGAGGATAATGTCGGAGAAGAAGGTAAGCTTTTCGAGCAGGGTTTTATTTTGAGCTCAGGTAGACACATATTGTTTAGGATTTTTCTGATAGGAATTTTCTTTTTGTAGATATGACTTCCGAGCCGAACTACAGGGAGTTGAGGGCTCAGCGTGCGGTTGCGAAGGCTGCCGCCAAGGGGAAGGAGGCTGAGCCTCAAGGAGTTGGGAAGGTCCCTAACCAGGGCAAGGAAGTTCTCAAGGAAGGAGAGAACCGAGGGCCGGTCCCACCTCTGCCCGCCGAGGGGCGCGAGGCGGCCTCCAGGTCGGAGGTGGCGCTGAAATAAGTCCCGGAGGGGACTATTTTCCCTGCAGCCGAGGAGGAGGTTGTTCGGGTTGTTGCCGAGCGGGAGTTCGTCGTCATTTCCGACGAGGACCCAATCTTGCTGCCGACTGGGACTCCCAAGCCCCTAGTCTCTTCTGGCTTTGCGCCGGTCGAGATCGCGAGTTCTCCCGGTCAAGGGAAACGAATTCGCTCCGCCAAGGAGGAGGCTGCTCGAAAAAAGCCGAAGGGAGACAAGCCCGCCCAGATGGCGGCTAAACCTTCTTACGAGGTGGTTCATCCCAGCAACACCAAGGCTTCCAGCAAGGGTCACGGCTCTGGGAAGCAAGGGGTCACCTATAAGAAGACTACTGGTCGAAACCGAGTCCCGACCCAGGGTTCTTCCGAGCAGAGAGTTGAGAATCCTCCTCGCGAGGTCGCGTCTGCCAAGGAGGGTAGTTTGGGCTCCCAATCTGAAATCAGGAGGACCGCGAAGGTGGCCTGGTTTGGAGACAAAGGCCTTCATGAGGCTCTCAAGGTGGCGTGGAACTTGATGAAGCAGCTGACGGGAAAGGGAATGTCCCCTGTCCAAGATGCTGATGTCTCCCACCCTCGGGAGTATAACGCATTGGCTTCCTTGCAAGCTAAGGTAAACAAGGTGTCACGATCTTCACCTTTTTGATCTTTTTTCTTTTTTTAGAAATTATCTAATTTCCATTTCCTTTGTTGGTAGCTCGGGGCATATACCAATGATCTGGTCCTCGAGTATGTGGGCTCGATCAAGGAGTTGAAAGATAGGCTGACCGTCGCTGAGGGTAAAGGGATGAAGGCCGAGCTGGCTGAGAAGAAGGAGGAGCTTGCTCGGGTGAATGCCGAGCTCGAGAAGAACTCTGGGGAGCTGACCATGTGGAAGAAAGAAGTTGTTAAACCGAAGTGCCATATCGGCATCAGGGACAACCAGATCAAGGCTCTGGAGATCACCGAGCTGGACCTTAGGGAGAAGCTCGTTAATGCCTCAGCCTTAGTTTCTGAGGCTCAAGCGAACGAGTACAAGGCAATTGGGATGCTCACTACCTCCGACGCCGCCCTGAGCTGGGCTGAGAACAGCCTGAAGGAGCTCCGCGAGGAGTTGATCGCGCCAAGGGTGGAGCACAAATACACCCTTGACGCGCTGACCCAGGCCCGGGCGGAAGCATCAGCTGAGAAGGAGGCGGCCAAGGCTATTCGGCGCAAGTATATGAATCACGTGCAGCAGAGGGATGCGGTGATTGCTCACCATCAAAAAGTCGCCTATGATACCAAGATCCTGAATCAGGTTCAAGGTAACATGGCTATCATCAGTGAGATCCTTGAGGTCAAGCTCACCAACTTTCTAGGCGAGCTGGAAATCCTCACAGAGGACAAGTCTGCCTATGAAGACCTCCTGGCCGGGCAGCCGGCACTCGTGGTGGACTCTCCAGCTCTCTCCCCCGAGCTCGACTTGACGGAGGGTGCTGATGTTGCAGATCAGGATATTCTTCAGGTGGACCAGCTGACCAATGCCAAGCCGAGCAGAGATACGGCGATCCTGACCGAAGCAAACCCCGACGAGAATGACCCTGCCGAGCCGACGCCGACTGATCCAGCCCCGACCGAGCCGACCCCGAACGAGCCAGCCCCAACCGAGCACATGCCGACCCCGACCGAGAACGACCCAATCCTGGCCGACCGTGACCCGACCGAGCCGACCCTGTCTGAGCCAACCGAGCTACTTCCCACCGAACCGACTGCGGCCGAGCACGACCCGACCGAACCGACCCCGCGTGAAAGGACCCCCACCGATGCCGCTTAGAGGAAACGACCATTTTTGAACTCTCTGCTCTCTTTTTTCTTGTTTTTTCGAATAAGTATCGAACAATATTTTTTCCCGTTGTTAGGGCTTTATTTCGGGCAGGTCATGGGACCTGAACCCTTTTTTTTTTGTAATTTTCTTTTCATTTTACTTTCTTGCAAATACTCTTTGCCTGTGGCTAGGGCTTTTTTCATTAAACAAATATTGCGATCTTTCTCGTAAACTTTTCCTTTATAGAAGAGAACATAATAAATGACTTTTTTCCTTTTGTAAAACCTCTGATCGGTATATTCGACCAGAAGGTTTTAATTTTCAAGTAGAATATCCCGATTCTATTTCTAAGTTGAAAAGTCTTTCATTACGGGAATTAGGATTCCCATCATAAGAAATAATCAAAAGAAAATAAGTACTTAGCAAGAATTTAGTACCTTGGGGGTTTTAGGCCTGGTCGCCTAGTGTTTACTTGCTGCACCTCGGGTGGCCTTGCGGTAGGGTTTGTGGCCGAGCAGGGCTTGTTGATCCCCGGAGGCAGTGCCTGATGCCCGAATCGAGTAGAGTAGGGTATGGTACCCGGGCAGAGTATGTAACCCGCAATGAAAGGGTATGGTACCCGGGTAGAGTATGTAACTCGCAAAGAAAGGGTGTGGTACCCGGGCGGAGTATGTAACTCGCAAAGGAAGGGTGTGGTACCCGAATTGATGTCAGGACTGTTGTTCTGGAGTTAGTCAAATTTTACTATTTGTAATATATTACTGATAAATTTGTTGTGCTCAATATACCATGTGGTGATCGAGTCGATCTTGCCGAGCTAATCATAATCCCTTTTTTTTATAACGTATGAACTTCCTCGACATAACTGAAATTACTTACTTGTATTTGGATGCTTCTCAGGTTGCTTTCCTATGGTTTGTTGCGGTTGAGATTCATTCTTCGATCAGGGGTCTTAGCTTCTGAAACTGTCTAGGCATGTGGCGTGTGGATCTATTGGGTTTGTTGGGGCTGCGTCCGACCATTATGAGTAAAATTGCCTACGTACCCCGCACTTTGAGGATCAAGCCATTAAGTAGTTCATGGGAAGTCAATCTCTGGCCTTTTAGGTATAGTATTTTCTTAGGTGCATAGCATTCCAACTCCGAAGGATCCTTGAACCGTCCGGGGTCACCAGTTTGTATACACTAGGTTTTACTACTTCGGTAATGATATAGGGCCCTTCCCAGTTAGCCCCCAATTTACCGGCATTGGGTTCGGCTGTGTTCTGGAAGACCCGTCTGAGGACCAGTTCCCCGATGATGAACTTGTGATGCCTAACTTTAGAATTGTAGTACTTAGCTATCGAGTTTTGATAGTTCGCAATTCGAATTAGGGTTTGTTCGCGTCGTTCATCTGCGTGGTCAAGTTGGTCTTGTCTCATTTCATCGTTGAACTCTGCGTTGACAGGAGCGTACTCCCTTCTGAGACTGGGGGTCTCAATCTCGGCTGGTATGACTGCTTCGGTGCCGTATACCATTGAGAAAGGAGTCTCCGCCGTTGCTCTTCGCGGTGTGGTCCTATATGACCATAGAACGTCGACAAGTTCGTCGGCCCATCGGCCTTTCTTGGTATCGAGTTTCTTCTTGATACCATCCACAATGGTTCGGTTAGAGACCTCTGCCTGGCCGTTTCCTTGTGGATATCTTGGGGTGGACGTGTTCAAGAAAATCCTCCAGTTGTAGCAGAAATTATGGAATCTATTTGACACGAATTGGGGTCCGTTGTCAGCGATGATTTCCTTGGGTAATCCAAAATGACTTATGATGTTTTCCCACACGTAGTGTTCTACATCTGAGTCTTTGATGTTGCCATAGGATTCGGCTTCTACCCATTTCGAAAAATAGTCTGTCACGACTAGTGGGAATCTTTTCCCGGCTAATGCCAGGGGGAAAGGTCCCACTATGTCCATGGACCATTTCATGAACGGGTAGGGTACCAAGACTGATGACAACTTCTCTGCCGGATAATGTATGGCCGGCGAATGACGCTGACATTTGTCGCATCGCTTAGCGTGGGCTTCCGCATCCGCCAACATAGTTGGCCAGAAGAAACCTTGCCGTTTTGCTTTGTTGGAGAGTGATCTCCCGCCGGAATGGTTTCCGCATTCTCCATCATGAATTTCTTGTAGTAAGATTTTAGCTTCGGTCTTTCCTAAGCACCTTAGGTAGGGTCCAGAGTAACTTCATTTGTACAATTTTCCGTTTATCAGACAGGACCTAGCGCTCTGAATGCGGAGCTTCCGGGCCTTCTGCTTATCCTGCGGTTTTTCTCCTGTCATGATATAATTCAGGATGGGGGTTCTCCAGTCCTCCGTGCCTGTTCGGATATTGTGGACGCGTAGACTTACACTTGGTTTGTCTATTACTTCCACTGGAATTATTCTCTTTGCCTCGGGGTCCGATGTGGATGCCAGTCCGGCCAGAGCATCAGCCGAAGAGTACTCACTTTGTGGTATCTGAACCACCTCAACTTTGTCGAATTGAGAGATCAGATCCTTGACCACCGCAAGGTATTTCTCCATGCGATCGTCCCTGGTGGTATATTCACCACTGATTTGGCTGGTGACAAGTTTAGAGTCTGAATGGGCTTTAACTTTATTAGCTCCTACTGCCTTTGCCAGTTTTAACCCTGCTATTAGTGCCTCATATTCCGTCTCGTTATTTGTGGCATGGAACCTTAGCCTAAAATATTGTTCCATGACCTCTCCGGTCAAGGAGATCAAGCGTATTCCTACTCCGGATCCGCCCATATTTGATGCCCCGTCCACTTCGAGACGCCATTCTTCATTCCCTTTCTCCCTCGTTGGGTCTTCCGTCGGGAGTTCAATTAGGAAATCCGCTAGCACCTTGGATTTAGCACACGTTCGAATTTTGTATTCGATGTCGAACTCGCTTAGTTCGACTGCCCACTTGGTCAGTTGTCCCGACTAATTTGGGCTATGGAGGATAACCCGTAGGGGTTGAGTCGTCATCTCCAAAATGGTATGGGACTGGAAGTATGGCCGGAGTTTTCGCGCCGAGGTTATCATAGCCAAAGCTAGTTTTTCCATGGCGGGATACCTGGTTTCTGCGTCCTCCAGCGACTTGCTGATGTAGAAAATTGGTTTTTGTCCACCTCTATCTTCCCTAACGATCACGCCGCTAATAGGTTAGAGGGATACTGCTAGGTAGAGCAGTAGTGGTTCCCCCGTGATTGATTGGGACAACACCGGTGGCGTTGACAGGTACCGATTAAGAGCCGTTATCCTCCCGGTTAAACTCTGCGTCTCCCGAACGGTCCTCGGGGAGGGCATGTTTAGGAGAGCTTTGATTTGATCCGGGTTGGCCTCTATTCCTCGTTGGGTTACCAAGTAACCGACGAACTTTCCGGATGTTACGCCGAATGTGCATTTAGCGGGGTTGAGCTTCATTTGATACTTCCTGAGTATCACGAAGCACTCCTCCAAGTGAGACACATGGTCTGTAGCCGTGGTGGATTTTACGAGCATATCGTCGATGTAGACCTCCATTGTCTTTCTGAGCTGCTCGGCGAACATCTGGTTGACTAACCGTTGGTATGTCGCTCCTGCGTTCTTGAGTCCGAAGGGCATTACTTTATAGCAGTAAATTCCCCGGTCAATTACGAACGCGGTTTTCTCTTGGTCTTTGGGAGTCATCAAGATTTGATTATATCCCGAGAATGCGTCCATAAAGGACAACAAATCGTGCCCACAGGTTGCTTCCACTAAGCGATCGATGTGAGGCATAGGGAAGTTGTCCTTTGGACATGCTTTGTTCAGGTCTGTGAAGTCGATACAGACTCTTGCCTTCCCGTTTTTCTTTTTTACTACTAACGTGTTGGCTAGCCAATACGGATATTTTACCTCCCGGATGGAGCCGGTTTTGAGTAGTCTCTCAACCTCATCGTTTACCGCCTGGGCCCGGTCAGGTCCCAATTTTCTCCTCTTTTGTTTCACCGGTTTGTGACTCGGGTCCACGTTGAGGCGATGGGCGGTTATGCTTGGGTCGATTCCCGACATATCTTTGTGGGACCACGCGAAGCAGTCGTGGTTTCTTGTGAGGAACTTGATCAGCTTTTTCATGACGTCATTGTCCAAGTTAACCCCGATTCCCACTTTGTGGTCGGGATTTTATGGGTCGATCTGGACCTGGTGCATCATTTCTAAGTCAAGGCCTTCATTATCGCCGTCCCTTTCTTGAGCCGAATCTTTTTCCTTTACCGCCATTAATTGTTATTGGTCGGTGTTTGGGGTTTTTGCCCGCGTCTCAGGCATGCGTGACATCCGAAAGGATGTCATGTAGCAGATTCGGGCCTGTTTTTTATTGCCCTTGACTTCTGCGATAGATCCATCCGCTCCAGGGAAGCGAATGGTATGGTGGTAGGTGGATGGCACAGCCTTCATCAAATGAATTCATGGTCTCCCGAGGATCATGTTGTAAGCCGTGGGACAGTCTAGCACCAGGAAATTTTTTATCTTACCTATTCCACAGTTGATAATTGATAGTCTGACTGTCCCCAAGGTATTGACCGTTTCTCCATTGAAACCGGTCAGAGGGATATTCCCCTTATTGATTTCCGTCTCATCAACCCCCATCTTGCGCAAACATGACAAGAAGATGACGTCTACCGAGCTACCAGTATCGACCAGGATTATTTCGGTCGTGTATCCGGAGACTAAGAGGGTGATGACCAGAGCGTCATCATGAGGCCCAACCAGGGTCGATGCTTCACTATCCTTGAAGGAGATTTCATAGTCGGGTTCTTCCTGTGGGAGGACCACGGGGCCGACCTTCAATCTCCTTTGATGGGAAACTAGAGTTGATCGAGTTCCCGTAGAACTGAGATCCTCCGACTATGGTATAGATTCTTCCGATGGCCTCTTCGGTCACTGGTTCCTTCATATCTTCCGAGTCTTGGTCGGCTTATTCTTCCAACATGAGGACTTTGCCTCGCTTGTTGGGGGGTGGATTGCTGCCCTTGGTTGGCTTCTTCTGCTCGGGTCTCGCGTTGTTGCCCTGGTCAGCGTTTGGTTCTTGGGCCTGCTCGGCGCGTTCCCTTCCGACTTGAAGAAGTCCAAAGGTAGATCCCCGAGCTGGCCTTTCAGATATCTGTCGGCGAGACAGGCCCGTTGGACCATGCAGTTTCTGGTATGGTGTCCATACCACTGGTGGAATTTGCACCAGGCATTGAGGTCCCTGTTGTTGGGCGCCATGTCACCAGCGCTCATATACAGTTCTCCTTGCTCGTCGGATTCGGTTTCTTCCTCAACTTCTGAGTTCAGATTGTAGACCTGGTTTTGGGGGTGTGCTCTTCCCCCGGACTGGAATATTCCGTGTTGAAAATTCCCATGCTGGGGATTAGATCCCCTGGTAGGAACATGGTTCCTGGGGCCCTTAAAGGGGGTGGCTGCCCATTCCTTGACTGGGACGGGTGTACCCCGGGCCTTGGTACATTCGGGGATGACCCAAACTTTCTCTTTAGAGCCTCGTGTTCCTCATCGTGCTTGATCCAGTTGAAGGTACGGTGGATCACGTCCTCTATTGAGGTGTACCGATTGACCAGAATGTCGGTCTTAAACCTGGAGTCGTACCATAGCCCGCTGGTTAGAGCGGCTATGGCCGTTTCATCCGCTAGCCCGTTAATTCGGGTCGTTTTTGCCTTGAACCTCATCATGAAGTCTCTGATAGGCTCATTTGCCCTTTGCTGCAGGGCATACAGATTCGCCACGGTAATCTCGGTTTCCATAAACATGGAAAAGTGTTTGAGGAATACCATGGTTAGCTGTTCGAAGTAGTCAATCGATCTTGGTTCTAATTTAGAGAACCACTCCATTGTTACCCCCGTGAGGTTTTCGGCAAAATATTGGCATCGCCCGGCGTCCACCTCGTGGACATTTAGGTTTGCCCATCCCATCGCGATTCGGAATGCCCTCAGGTGCACCTTTGGGTCGGTGGTCCCGTCGTACTTGGGTAGGTGGATCTGCCCGCCGTGCCTCAAGTGCGTGTCCGTGATAGCCGTCGAGAACGGGGTTCTCGTCGACTCCTCTACCAGGCGCTCAATTTCGGGAGCGACAGATATCGCACGATGTACTTGGGAGTCCACTTTGGAGAGTCTCTCTCCCATTTTCTTCATGGTGCGTTTGAGGTCGTCCAGCTCGGAGCTGTTCTGGGACGAAGGTTCAGCTTGAGTATGCTGAGGGTACGAGCCCGCATGCTCACCCTCTATCTGCTGAGGGTAGTTGCTCGGCCCGCGAGGGGTCAGGTAGCTCGGATTCTCTTCCCGGGAAGGGCTTGAGAGCCGAACTCCTGTCGAATGGTTGCGGGATTGCTGATAGGGTGTATTCTGCCCTAGATCAGACTGGTTAGTCCCGAGTACGGGAGCTCGAAACTGGGAAGTGCCGACGCTTGGTGGCAATGGCAATGCGCCCATGGGCGTGCCCCTCGGAAGAGGTGGCGTGCCCGGGGGCGTGCCACTCGGAAAAGGTGGCTGATTGGTTCTCCGGGCTCCGGGATCGTTGGGGTCCAGGAAGTCAAAGTGGACCGCATTAACCCTCTCGTGATTCCTTTGCCCAGAGGTCTGCCCGGGTTTGTTCACAGAGTAGGGCCTCTGTTCGAGCCGGGTCTGGCTGCTCATAAGGAACTCAATTTGCCTTTTGAGCTCGGCATTTTCAGCAGCCTTTTCTTGGAGCTGGGTTCTCAGAGCCTGCCCTTCTGCATCCTGGTCGGGAGTTACGTCCGCAGGAGCATTAGAGACAAGATTCTCTCCCGAACTCATGGTCTGTCGAGTATGAAAGAGTTAGCAAGATCAAAGTTTCCCACAGACGGCGCCAAACTGTTGACGTGGTTTCGCACACCAACAGTCACGTGAATTGTGAATGGGATTTCGATTTGAGGATGCTAAGAATTTTGTGGATCCTGACCTCCGCATTGTCAATACTTTAGACGGTGACAAACTGAAAATAAAAAGAAGAAAACACATCCCAATGCGGTAGTTGACTACGTCCTCTGTACGTTTATTACTTTAAAAGGGGATCAACCAGAACCACAAGCCAATTCCGAGCTGATCGAAAATGAAAGAAAAACACTATGAAAGTACAAATCTCACAGACTCTTTTCTCTCAGTGCCAATGCTTGCGTGCGTGTGATAGGGCTGTCTTCTTGCTTTTAAAGGCTTCTGATTTCTGCCCGTTGGAAGTGCACGTTGATGATGGCTTCGAGTTCGGAGCTTGACTTGCTGTCGATCCGACACGTGGGCCACGTTCTGAGAGAATTGCGCAGTGGTGGACTTTGACTTGACGTCGTGGGGATTTGAATTTGGATCGTGGCGATCTTCCTGGTCGGGCTCTAGAGGTTTGAATCGAGGTTGTTGACTTGGTCTGCTCGTGCTCGGCTACTTCATCTGCTTATGCTCGGATCCCTTTATGGCAATCTCTGCCCGGGACGAACTTCGGGTTATTCAGGTCGTTGGCCTGATTGGTACTTGGATTTTAACCAACTGTTAGTTTTTGTCTTGAGTTGGTGTAACTATTGAGCTTTGCTCGGGATTTTATCCTTTAGATCTCTCAGCCCGCATCTCTATTGAGCAATCTCTGCTCGAGATGGGCTTCTGCCCTTTGGGCCTTTTGACTCTGTTTGGGCCTCTACACAATTAAGTGTTTACTGGGCCTCTGGGCTATGTATCTCACAAGCCCAAATGTATGAATACTCAATTATATTCATAACTTTGGTCTTAATTTACATGAACCGCAAATTTAATTAATGACCTCATTATTCCGATTAAGGAACGAATTTGCACATCAACAGTTAACACACAAAATGGTATGGCTAAATCATTGATCAAGTGCCTCCACCTTATTGCTAGACCATTGATAATGAGAACACTGCTTCCTACTTCAGTATGGGTTCATACAATATTGCATGCTGCGACTTTAATTCGCATCAGACAAAGTGCATATCATAAATACTCCTCAGTGCTACTTCTATTCGGAGAAGAACCAAATATATGGCGGCTGTTTATGTGCCTATTGCACCACCTCAAATAACAAAGATGGGGCCACAGAGACGTATTGGTATTTATTATGGCTTTGAGACCCCATCTATTGTTATATACCTTGAACCTCAAACTGGAAATATTTGCACAGCTCGTTTTGCTGATTGCCACTTTGATTAAGAAAATTTCTCAACATTAGAGGGAGAAAGAAAACAGCTCGAAAGAGAAATTATATGGTCTGTACCAACATTTTTGCATCTTGATCCTTAAACGAAAGAATGTTAAGTAAAAGTCCAAAGAATTTTGCATTTGCAAGATATAGCAAATCAACTTCGTGATGCATGTACGGACACAAAGAGAGTGACTAAATCTCATATACCAGCTGAGAATGCTTCTACTCAAATTGACATTCCAAAAGGGCAAATTGAAAACAAAGTTACTCATGCAATCACAACACGCCTGAACCGTGGAAGACCAGTCGGTTCCAAAGATAAAAATCCTCAGAAAAGAAAAGGAGCAGAGAAACAAGATGACCCAAATATGGAGGAACATATTCGTGAAGAAATACACGATAAGGAGAATCGAGAAATTTTGATTAATTATGCCAGTACAGGTATAATGTGGAACCGAAATATGAACATCGATGATGCATTTTGTTACAGTTTTCCATGCAATATTATGGACGAAAACAATGGGGATCCTGAACCACGGTCTGTTACCGAATGTAAAAATAGACGTGATTGGGATGAATAGAAAAGGCTATTGGTGTTGAATTAGAATCACTTAACAAACACAATGTTTTGGGGACTATAGTACTCATACCTGAATGTGAGACATGTTGGATACAAATGAGTATTTATACGAAAGAAAAATGAGAAAAATGAGATTGTGAGATACAAAGTTCGACTTGTTGCACAATGTTTTTCTCAAAGGCCCGGAATTGACTTTGAGGAAACGTATTATCCTGTCATGGATGGAATTACGTTAAGATATTTGATCAGTCTAGTTGTTCATGAGAAACTGAATATGCACCTCATGGATGTTGTTACCGCCTATTTATACGGATCGCTTGATACGGATATTTACATGAGAATCCCTGAAGGATTCGAAATGCCTGAAGCGTCAAGTTCAAAACCTAGATAAAGATATTCAATCAAATTACAAAGATCTCTATATGGGTTAAAGCAATCCGGATACATGTGGTACAACCGACTAAGTGAATATTTGTTACAAAAGGGATATGTCAACGACCCCCTTTGCCCTTTCGTTTTCATCAAGAATTGTGTGATTATCTCCATCTGTGTTGATGATTTAGATATCATTGGGACCAATGAAGAGATTCAGGAAGTAATCTCTTACTTAAAGAAAGAATTTGAGATGAAAGATCTTGGCAAAACAAAGTATTTTCTCGGTTTTCAAATTGAGCACTTGCAAAGTGGGATACTTGTGTATCAATCGAATTACACGAGAAGAATTTTAATGAGATTCAACATGGATAGATCAAATCCATCGAGTACTCCAATGGTTGTGAAGTCCCTTGATGTAGAAAAGGATCTTTATCGTCCATGTGATGAATCTGAAGAGATTCTTAGTCCAGAAGTACCATATTTCAGTGCAATTGGAGCTCTTATGTATCTTGCTAATTGTACTCAACCGGATATAGCTTTTGTTGTTAACTTGTTAGCGAGATTCAATTCAGCTCCTACTAAAAGACATTTGAATGGAATTAAGCATGTGTTTCGTTATCTCCAAGGAACAATCGCTTTGGGATTATTTCACCCTACCAATACGAAACTAGTTTTGATTGACTATGCAGATGGAGGTTACTTGTCAGATCCACACAAAGGAAGATCCCAAACAGGGTATGTGTTTACGTGCGGAGGGACTGCGATTTATTAGCGCTCTTAGAAACAGACGCTCGTTGCGACATCATCAAACCATGATGAGATCATCGCACTACACGAAGCAAGTCGTGAGTGCGTGTGGCTTACATCCATGACACAACATATCAGAACCATAAATGGTCTCCTACCAAGTGATGATCTCGTCATACTTACGAAGATAATGCCGCGTTTGTCGCTCAAATGAAGGAAGGATTTATCAAGAGCGATTGGACAAAGCATATCCCTCCGAAGTTCTTTTCGTTCACTCAAGAGCTTGAAAAGAATAATGTTATCAACATCCAGTATCTTCGTTCCTGCGACAACTCCGCGGATCTCTTCACAAAGGCTCTCCTTACGTCACTGTTCATAAAACATGTTCGTGACATTGGGATGCGAAAGCTACAAAGTGTATGAAAATTCACCCATGTCCACATGAGGGGGAGCTATAGGTGGCTGTACTCTTTTTTCCTTACCATGGTTTTTATCCCACTGGGTTTTTCCTAGTAAGGTTTTTAATGAGGCAGCATGAGCACGTAAATCTTGTAATGAGCATTCCAAGGGAGAATGTTATATAATATGTAATGCTCAACAACATTAGGTATGCAACCATTAATGTATTTACCTATCACCATTTTATCTTTTACTATATATACCCCCATTAGAAGGTGAATAAATCACGAACTTTCACTCTTACCTCTCTCATTCATTCACACGTTCAAAGTCTTCATCACAATTCACATCATATTCACATTATATTCCTATCATCAATTCTCCTCACCACACTTTCTCAATAATTGATATTAAAAAAGTGAGTTTTACAGCAAAAACATCATTTTTAAATTTCATGTTACCGAAATACCTCTAACTTGTCCATTTTTCAGGACGCGATATGTCCATTTTGCAGGGGTATTTTGGTACATGAAATTTGAAAAGGATGTTTTGAGAATTATGAAAACATGGAGGATAATTTTAGAATTTGTGGTGTATTGGAGGATATTTTATATATTACTCAATATTATTTTAATTTTATATAATCAAGTACTTTTAGTGGTAATAAAGGGGTCGCCAAAGCTGTTGAAAATCGTTCGATCCTCGTTGCAGCAAAGCTGCCTTCAAAAAAAAGCTGTTGAAAATCTTATTTGGTGGGACTAAAATACAGGCCCAGTTTCGTTTTCTCAGTCAGCCCACGGAAGACCCATTTTCTACTTCCTTGTTCTCGAGATTGAAATCTAATTCTTGCTTCCACTAACAAGGAGGTTTTCTTATGTCTAACCATCTGATTCATCATGCTCGCTCCACATAATTGTTCTAGGCTAGGGTTTGTCTTCTAGGCCTTCAATAAATTCGAATTCCCAATTTCCTATCTCCTTACAGGATTTTGGTGTGTCTATGGCTAGTCCATTTGACGATGAAGTAGAGCAGACAGTCTCAATCCAAGAGTACCTCAAGGATGTTGAAGAACAAGAGCTGGTAACACGTTTCTTTCCCTACATTTCCGATTCCGGTTTTCGAATAATACAACGTATTGGGTGTTGAATCCGAATACTGCACTTTATGCATTGTTGGGGATTCCGGTTAAAGGAAGGAGCATTGTTAGTCAAGAAGCGTGCTTTTAGTTATACAAGAAAGATGCTTTTTTCTATTAGATATTATGTGAAGATAGATCAGAAATAGCCATTCTGGTAGAGTAAACCCTAGTCCACCAAATCACATTGCAAAAAATATGAAAGCGAAAATAAATGACACCAAAAAATTATAGTAGTTTGCTCTCAATGTTAGCGGTTCATCCGCTTGCCGGTTGCAAATCTTCGTCACTTTAATCCAATCAGGAGTTTAGTTCAAATACAATCTCTGGATCTCACAATCACTCTTGTGAGAAAATCCGTGTCCGATGTGTATAGAGCACAAACTAGGGGAAACGAAAAATAAATGTAAAATTCCCAAAGTACCATGCCCTAAATAAGCCTTCTATTATGATCAATTGCATCGGGTCTTCGAAAATGATTACTCTGTGTGGGGTCTTCTTAGTTACTCCAGTAAATTTGACTTCACAACTCATTAGAGCAAGCCTCTTGAAAGTCTTGTAATCTATAGCGTTATTCCCAAATTTAATACTTGTATTCCATTACCTCATAACCTAGGTTCTCATAATCTCTTTAGCAACTTAAACACTAGAGTTGAGTCTAAATTTGGTAAATTGATCATTTGCTAAGTTCCGAGTAATGGCGAATGTGATTAATGTCGGCTATCATCGTGAGGAGATGAGTTAGGTTTCCCCTATAGAATGGCAGTTTAGATTGGAGATGATGCATATAAATGTGTTCTCTATTCCAGATTCACAAAGGGTGATTGTGTTTTGATGGGGGTATTATCTGCTTCATCAAATATGTTCCCTGATCTTGATTAATATTTTGTCTCGCCTTATTTTCAGGAGGCAGACTTGGTTTTGGGAGGTGATGAAGGCAAGGAGTGTACTTATGATAACGGGTACGTGAAGCGGCAAGCAATTTTCTCATGCCTTACTTGCACCCCCGATGGAAATGCTGGTGTTTGTACGGCGTGCAGTTTATCTTGCCACGATGGACACGAGGTATAAATTTTCAGCATATGTATTTCGTTAATCATACACAGTTGCTTCCAGTGTAACACGAGCTATTCCCAGAATTACACGGTATATGTTCTTATACTGGTTAGCATTATTTGGTGTTGATGATCTATATGTCTTGACTCCATGCTACGGGTATATTAATAATACTTCTCTATCTCTACATTATATTTTATTAAATATTGTTAAACAATGTTTTGTCTATTATCTAATTGCTAGTTTGCTTTTACGATTTAGTGACTAAATCTAAAACACCTGATACAGTATTTTCTCCAGAGTCTGTCATTATTATTTTTATATTTTATATTATTCATTCTATTTGCTCTTCTCTAATGCTGATTCTTGTTGCTTCCTGTGTACAGATAGTTGAATTGTGGACTAAGAGAAACTTTAGGTGTGATTGTGGGAATTCAAAGTTTGGAGAGGCCTATTGCAAGCTTTCCCCGAATAAAGATGTAGAGAACATAGGGAACTCTTACAACCATAATTTTAAAGGTTTGTACTGTACTTGTGGTCAGCCGTACCCTGATCCCGAGGCGGAGGAACAAGTCGAGATGATACAGTGTTGTGTGTGCGAGGACTGGTACCATGAAGAGCATATCGGCCTTGTATCTTCTGACGAGGTTCGTGGTTGGGGATGTTTCTCCTGTTTATATAATTCATTCTTCATTTTACTCCTAATCTTTTTTTCTTTTCTTTTTTCTTTTTTTTTTTAAATTTCCCACCTGAAATCAGAATTCAACTGTTGATACTCTTAAGATTACAATTAAACTACTTATTTTCCCCTAATAATCTTAAGGGATATTGCAATAAAAGACTTAGTTTATAAACAGGTTAAACCGTTAAAGTTATAACTACTTAATTTCCCCTTCACTCCCAATTACGTGTCTATGACCTTTAAAATACTAAAATTTAGCTAAATTAGGTTCGTTGTTGTCTCTCCGTATATTAGAGGGCATTAGTGGTATTTTATGTTAAGCTAGATGATTAGGGTTTTCAATCAAATAAGCGATGGCCACCATAGAGTTTTAGGAAATTGCTGTGCTCAGTCCAAGAGACATGATTTGGAGAGTTATGTGCTACCTTTGAAAGGATAGTCCGTGTTTTTTGGTTCTTGGTTCTCGTTCTTGGCAATAATATTAGGGAGTTTTACAACCTTTGTGAACTTCTCCGTTTGATTTCTGATTTGAATCCAATTATGAACTTATTATTAGATAAGGTCTTATATATATATATATATATGACCACTCCGCCCACAGGAGTAAAAATTGACATTAGAACATGAATTAAGCTCGTGTGAGAAAATTTTGCGTCTTTGATCGAAACTTGTTTATTAGTTCCCTCCTTCGTTTCTTATTGAACAACCAATTTTCCACTTTCCATCTGATAATCGACCCACATAGTACTTCCATAAATTGGTCCACCCAATCAGACAGTAAATTTCAATATCCTTTATATAATTACTTGAAGCTCTGTCAGAAGTTTTTAACATTTTACTACATTATTTTCTAATTTTGATGCTAATTATGTTAAGTGATTCATTCATCGTATGTACCAACCATAGGTTCCAAGGGACGAGGAAGGAGAGCCTCTTTACGAGGACTTCATCTGTGCAACGTGTTCCGAGGCGTTATCTTTTCTAAGACTCTACCCTCAATCCATTTGCGCAACCGAGAAGAAGCATGCTGACTCAGCAACTGTAAGCAAGGATAAAAACGTCCTAGAAGATACAAATTCAGTGTGTGGATCAGGGAAGACAAAGATTGATGTTTCATGCGTTTCTTCAGAAAACAATTATGTATCCGATAACACCGAATATCATTCTGAAAATTCCGAGAAGCAGTTAGATTTCAAACTGTCCACTGGAGATTCCACTCAGGCGACCTGTGTTCTCGGTGTGGATCTGTTAGTCGCGTCCCCCAAACCCGAGAAGAATCCAATTTTCCTTTCTAAAAGTTGGAGGGACGAACTATGTAGCTGTGTAAAATGTGGTAATTATTACAAGGGTAAAGGTGTCAGTTTCCTTCTTGATAAGGAGGATTCGATCGCCGAGTATGAGAAAATGGCGAAGCAGAAGAGAGAAGAGAAACTGCAGCAACAAGAGGGTGCTGAAATGAGTATGCTTGATAAGCTTGGTCATGTTGGGAAGATGGAAGTTCTGAATGGCATCGCTGATATGAAGGACGAGCTTCGCTCTTTCTTGGTAACGCCTTGATCTTTATTACGTTGTCTTAAGGAGATGCAGTGGTCAAACAACATGATCTTTTCTTTCGCTTCTGCTTTTGCAGGAATCTTATGATTCGTCGAAGCCAATCACTTCCGATGATGTCCACCAGGTTTTCGAGAATCTAGCCAAGAAACGCAGACATCTGTAGTTAGGTATTGTAAGATATTTTCTAAACTCTACCACCGCACACGACCTTATTCCCGACCCGTGAAGTAAGGTTTGTCTTGAAGTAGAAAGTACTTTTTTGAACAGTTTGACGCTCGACGGTTATTTACCGAGTATTTAACCTGGTGTTTTAACGGTGCTTGCTTAAAGCAGTGAATACGACAACTATTCTAGAGGCAGTTTATTTAATGGTCAAGTGCATTTGCAGTAGAATAATAATGCACAAAATAGTGTCCAGGAACTCGGTCATGGGTTCGAGTTGATGAACCCGGTACATTCAGTGTAGTATTTTACTACTTATATACCTAATACGCTTATTTTTTAAAGGAAAACTAAACACTATTTTAGAAGAAGAAAACTGCATTTTCTGAGTATGCAAATTGGCTAGTGGTAAGTTAGGCTTTCAACATTTAAACTTATAAGCATTTATCAGTGTATATATATATATCACATTTTGACAATAGTCATGCTATGGTATGGTGGGAACTGTGATCAATTTAATTTCATTTTCCGCATCCTCTGACTCGGGTTTTAGAATTTAGTATTTTTGGTTTCTTGGCCTTTGAATACCTTGATGTCAATTTAATATTTACTATAAAATTTTAGTCAAATGTGATAAATGATTTCCATATTCATACTAAATATTGCTATTGAATGATACGTGATATTCTATTTTTATGGTGTATTTGACTTTTACGGTTCAAATATGGTAGATTGTTCAATTTTACGTAAATCTATTTTTAAATGATTTAATGATTAAACCGTGTATATATAGATATATATTATATGTTATTTCGTGGTCAGCTGTACTTGTCCTTGAATGAGGCAAAACAAAAATGGTGAAGCCACAGTATTTTTATTAGAGAATACTACAATACGATGTGCATCATCATCTATATTATACATAATAAATACTGCATTATTGTCTTATAAACTAAACTATTGTTCATCTAATATGAAGCTGATACGAGCCCGGCTTTGGGATCGAGTGAACGGTGGAGAGTTCCTCGTGGAAGAGGAACGAGCTGTTCTTCCCCCTCGTCCGAGTGTACCTCGTGCCGTTTTGGGACCTGTGCAGATCGAGTAGAGAGAGAGAGAGAGAGAGGAGAAAATCTTCCGTATAACCCTAACCCCAATTTAGGATTAGAATTATTATCTGGAAGCTGCTTATTTTCATTAATCAAAGGACTATTTATAGTCCTATAATAAAAAGTCTAAAACGGAAATAAATCTAACCCCGAAAAGGAAAGTCGACTTAACGATAAATAAAAAATAATAAATCTAACGCAAAGCAATTAAATAAAATGGTCTTCCGCTTGATTCGGCCCTAGCCACTTGAACTTGCGATCCCGCTTCCGCTTTTTCTTCGATGATACGTGTTTTGATAACGGGAATCTGTATCATTGAGGAACTTGAGACTTGAATGGTCGGTCCGGATAACAAACTTACGTCCCCACAAGTACGGTCTCCAATGGATGATTGCTTTTGCTAGTCCGATGAGCTCACGTTCGTACGCCGCTAGCTTTGTGTGCCGATCTCCGAGTTTGTGGCTAAAGAAAGCGATAGGGTGACCCCTTTGTTGAAGAACAGCCCCGATTCCCATGCCGGACGCGTCGCACTCAACCACGAACGTCTCCGAAAAATCCGGCAAGGCTAGCACCGGGGATTCGGATAGGGCGGTCTTTAACTCTCCGAATGCTCTCGTTGCCTTCTCGTCCCAATGAAAACCCGATCGGCGAAGAAGGCTTGTAAGCGGGGCTGCAATAACACCATAATCCCGAATAAACTTCCGGTAGTAACCGGAGAGTCCTAGGAATCCTCGGACCCCGCGGGGGGTGTGAGGTTGTGGCCATTCGGTAACGGCCTTGACCTTTGTCGAATCGACACGCACGCCCTCGCCCGAGATGACATGTCCTAGATATCCGACTTCATCTCGTGCGAACGCACACTTCGAGCGCTTTAAGGAAAGGCCATTTTCACGACATTTGACAAGGACGGCGCGGAGGTGCTCTAGATGCTCTTTCTCGGTACGGCTATAGATTAGGATGTCGTCGAAGAAAACGAGGACACTCTTCCGAAGCATGTCGTGAAACACCGAGTTCATAAGAGCTTGAAAAGTGGAGGGAGCGTTAGAAAGACCGAACGGCATCACGAGAAACTCGAAATGCCCGTGGTGAGTCCGGAAAGCCGTTTTCTCCTTATCGTCTTCGTGCATTCGTACTTGGTGATATCCCGCGGTAAGGTCCAATTTCGTGAAGAATCGTGCGCCGTGTAACTCGTCTAAAAGCTCGTCCACCACCGGAATTGGAAACTTGTCTTTTACGGTCGCCTTATTAAGTTCGCGGAAGTCGATGCAAAATCGCCACGAACCGTCGCTTTTCTTGACCAAGAGGACCGGCGATGAAAATGGAGAGGTGCTCCGACGAATTATCCCTGTGCGTAGCATCTCGTTGCATTGGCGCTCAATTTTGTCTTTTTGGAGGTGCGGATAACGGTATGGTCGCACCGCTACCGGGTCGGTCCCCGTGAGTAACCGGATGCGATGATCACACGGTCGTTGAGGTGGCAGCCCCGACGGGGCAGCGAAGACGTCGTTAAACTCCTCCAAGAGCTTGCCCAAAATACTCTTGACACCCCCGTTTTGCAAAGCCCAAAGGCCAATCTTCGCTTGCTTCTTGTTTATAGCCGATGCTAATTCCTCGGCCGAGCGCTTCGGATCTGCCGTGACGAACAATTCCTCCGCGTCGTCGAACCACTCCTCGAGGTCCACTTCTCCTTGGCTGAGATGATTGAGACTTGGAACTTCGGTTTTGGACGCGGTTTTACTTGCCCACACCACTCGCTTTCCTTGTGTTGTGAATGAAACGGTGTGAGCAGTACCATCCCACAATACTTGCCCAAGCGCATTGTGCCACGCCATGCCGAGGATGACGTCGAACCCCTCTAGCGAAATCACAAAACAATTGACACGGAAATCGTGCCCTTGAATTGACATGGGTACGCCCTTACAATACCCCTCGATAATAAGCCGCCCTCCATTCGGAAGTTCGACGGAAAGACCCGGCTTCCGAAACATCGGTAACCCAAGCTCTTCCACAAAACTCTTCTTGATAAAGTTATGCGTGCTTCCGGTATCGACGAGCGTCCATCCTTGCTTGCCCGAGATGTGAGTCCGTACTTGAAAGGTTTTGGCCGTAACCTTTCCTAGAAAAGCGCAAGTCGAGATCGAAGCCGAGGCAAAATCCTCCTCGGTGAAATCCTCTTCGATCTCGGCTAAGTCCGCGTCACTAATGCCCACCGGTGCGATGTGAAAGAGGACGGTTTTGCAAACGTGCCCCGCAGTAAACATGTCGTCGCAATTGAAGCAAAGACCTTGCTTACGGCGTTCGGCCATCTCCGGGCCGGTTAGCCTTTTCCAAACCTTCTTGGTGGGTGTCGGTTTTGCCTCGGGTGTACGGATCTCGGCTGTTTTCTGCTCGGTACGGGCTGGATGGTGGTCAACTCTGTGTCAGTAAATCGGGTTTACCGAGCGGAGCACGGCCGGGGCTGCATATCCTCCGAAGGAGCGTGGGCCTTTGTCCGGTGGCAATTGATACTCGGTATTCCGAGCTAGCTTCATCACGGCGAAAACCGTTCCCGGTTTATGATACTCCACCACACGTTTGATCTCGTCCGATAATCCCGCACAAAAAAGCCAAATTTGAATTAAACTCGGAAGCTTATGACTTTTATTTGCAAGTTGTTCGAAACGCTTACAATATAGGTCGACGGTAGTGGTTTGTCGGAGGTTGATGATTTCCCCAATTGGGTTTGACAATTCCGGGAGTCCGAAACGGTCCATGATGTACTCCCGAAACTCTCCCCACGAAAGCCGGTCTTCGACGAGGTAACTCACGTTGTCATACCATTCACGTGTTGTCTCCACCATAGCTCCTCGTGCTTGTCGTACCATCGCATCATCGTCCTCAATGCGTTGATCATCGAAGAAATCCTCACACTTCTTGATCCACTTTGACGGATCAGTCCCCGGTTCCCCGTCAAAGGAGGGACAGTCCCCACGTGGAACCTCCGTAGCTGCCCTAGCTTGATGTCGATCGAGAGTGTGTGCTTCTCCCCGGTTTCCCGAGCCTGAAAATTCGCCTCTTCCGATGGGGTTGGCAGGCCAGTCCCCTCCCGAATCTCGGCCATAAAATCCTCCTACCGAATTCTTTTTCTTCCTCGTCGTGGGCCCCCAAGGGCCCTCCTCGTTTGCTGTCTGCCGATAACGTGGACCCACTTCCGATCGGGCTTGGCGTTCCTCCACAAAACGCACGTCCGCTGCTCGCCGAGCGTCATCAAATCGAACGTCGCTGGGTTTGAACAGATTCGCCTCAGTTGGTGTCGTCCGGGATTGCACCGGTGTTGGAATCGTTGGGGGTGAGGAGTTTGATTCCTCCTTCCCATTCCCGCCTTCCTTCGTCTTCTCGCGGGGGCTGTTTGGCTCTGATTTTCGCGTCCACATCTGCTCCATTAGGGCTGTCTGGCGTTCTTCCATGGCACGCAACATCTGCGCCACCGTGGCCGATTGTCGTGCCTCTGAAGCTGCAATTTCCCGAGCGATCGCTTGCTGCGTGTGAGGATCGATACCCTCGATCCCCTCATCCGTTGGTTCGCCCATCGTCAACGGCTCTGATACCAAATTGATACGAGCCCGGCTTTGGGATCGAGTGAACGGTGGAGAGTTCCTCGTGGAAGAGGAACGAGCTGTTCTTCCCCCTCGTCCGAGTGTACCTCGTGCCGTTTTGGGACCTGTGCAGATCGAGTAGAGAGAGAGAGAGGAGAAAATCTTCCGTATAACCCTAACCCCAATTTAGGATTAGAATTATTATCTGGAAGCTGCTTATTTTCATTAATCAAAGGACTATTTATAGTCCTATAATAAAAAGTCTAAAACGGAAATAAATCTAACCCCGAAAAGGAAAGTCGACTTAACGATAAATAAAAAATAATAAATCTAACGCAAAGCAATTAAATAAAACGGTCTTCCGCTTGATTCGGCCCTAGCCACTTGAACTTGCGATCCCGCTTCCGCTTTTTCTTCGATGATACGTGTTCCGATAACGGGAATCCGTATCAGAAGCTATTTAGAATTGATCATTGTCTACACCCATCTTTTACCATAAGAGAGTAGCAAGTTTTGAAGCTATTTTTTTTTATATATCTCAATTTAGCGTTAGCGTTGGTGAAACTGAATAGGATAAGATATAGCGTGAGGGTAACTTTTGTTTTGAAAATACGCTCCTTGATTTTACTTCGATGTTTGCGCCTAGTTCTCTCATTTACGTAAAAAAAATAACATGGACCTATATTGGATGTTCATGCTAAGTTTTCTCAAGCAAAGTTGAATGATTATCATGAAAATCGGTTGTTGCTATTTTCTATAAATATGAATCTCTCAATTTTTCTGTTAATTATTATTTATTGTATGAGAATTGTTATCTTAATGGTTTTGCTTTGATATTTGAACTTTGTCCTCTTCATAGCTTTTCGGAATATTTTTACTTTTCGTTTTAACACATTCAATTTTTTTAAAGGATGCTATCCAAAGCAACTCTCTACGCATAGGCAAACTACCTACAATATCACTCGGTGAATTATCTACTAGTTTATTTATGATTATGGGCACTAGCCATGAATTTTCACGAAAGATGGCGAAAAAATTAAACCAAAATTTTTAAAATAAAATATGATCGATATTAAACGTATTTTTATAATTAATTTTCGTAAATCGTTAAAGCATTTAGTGATATTATTGTACAAAATTATTACTTAATATCTAATAAAAGAATCTGTATACTAAAAGATGAGTACTGACGTAGAGAGGACGTAGATATAAAATAAAAATAAAAATAAAAATTATAATATACACACGGCGAAACTATTAGATAGTGGGGGTGACAAATGTCACCCCCAACTTTTCAACAAAGAATTTTTTTTTATTATATATCATTATATTAATAATAATAATAAAAAAAAGTTGATGTAAAAGTGTGTAATAGTCATAGTGAGAAAGAATGGAGGGAAAGTGGTCTTGCCATATTAAGGGCAATAGAAGTGGAAGGACTACAAATTCCAGTTGCAGCCCTCGTTCATTCCTTCCTCCGACTCCTCTCTCGGTGACTCTCTTCCTCCGTCTCTAGGGAAGCACACGGTCCAGCTTCAATTCTTCCTAGCACTATCTTGATATAATTAAATCATATCATCCTTTTCAGCAACGTCTTCTTTCGTTCGGGTTTTATTTTCATATTGCATTTGAGGTTTAAGTTTTCAATTTCAGACTCGGTCATCTCGTTCCGTCTTGCCTCCTTAGCAGTTAGCCTTATCGTTCTCATTATCAAAGTAAACCAGCAATACTGTGATATTACTTAATTATGATTAGAGAATAATTTTTGGTTGAATTTATTTAATCAGATATGATAGATTTTTAATAGGATCTAAAAACTAAATTGGGCTGGTTCTGTGAAAATACCGATTGTTGATTATTTTTTAATAAAAAAAATGTTGGTACGCCAATTCAAGTACCCACAATTGAATACCATCGTGTGTCAAAGTTAGGAAGAGTCGAAGTTGATGTTGATTTTGATATCGGCAAAGTAGAACGTGACTCGGTTTTACGTCCAAAAATTTGGAACTATCTGACCAATAAGCGTGATGAAATTCGCCAAGCTTATATTAAGTTGGGTCCAAATCAGCTTAGACTTCCTAAGTACCAAAATCAAGAGAAAGACAATATCTAAGTTATCAATCATATTTGTTCAACCGGTTTCTATCTTGGTTACATGGAGTTCGCCGAGCTTATATTATAGTATTTTATGTCATTTTTTTCATCACCCCCTAGGCTAATTCCTAGTTCCGTCCCTGAATATACACTACACAAAATTATCAATTTGTATGAGGATGATCATATATATATATTAAAAATATGATTTGGTTCAAGTGGAGCAACCGAACCCGTACAGGCCTAAGAGTGTAACATGATAATCGTGTGGGATCACGTGACAGTACGAGAAGGGCCGGCCTTGAGGGAAGATGAGTTAAGAGTGGGCCTATAACAATTTTCTGTTTACAGAAACGACGGGCCTCCGAATTATGATATAGTGTTAACTATGAATACGAATACAATCGAATTTATATTTGCACACATGCATAATATACACATGTAGGGCCCCAAAATCAGTCTTCGCCTAGGGCCCCGATAAACTGAAGGCCGGCTCTGACTATGAGTCAAGATTATATAAAATATTTGCGATGTACAGGAATTATACTCTTTATTTGCATTAAAAAAAACGAATAATAAATTATATTACATATAAACAAATTATTAAATACTAATTTTACACACTATTACACATAGGCACACTACTAATATTACACAATGCACCAAAAGAGTAGTGAAAAAAAAATCTTTTTGACATATGGTCAATGGAAAATAATAAAATATACTATTAGATTTAGTTAAAGCGGTAAAATCGGATATGCGGTTGCGGTTTTTACGTTAAAACGAAAACATTGTTTTATCCTTATTCGGGTATTCGGTTTTTTCCCGGTATATTCGGTTTTAACCGCTTTAATAGCGGTTGCGGTTTAATCGATAATGGTTTGATCGGTTTTCGGTAAAAAATTCGGTTTATGGTTTCTTTTGTTCACCCCTAATATATATATCCTCTTGCATTAGTCGGTGTATTTATATATTAAAATTATATGTAGCAGGGCTTGCTAAATCATGTGGCCAGATTTTGTGATTGATGCCAATTTATTTTCAACTCTTATTTTGCATGTCATGACAGAATTAGCAGGTTGTTAGCTCAATAAAGTATCATAATACAAAGTAAAGACAATGCTATCATATGTTGCAAAAATCTAATATAATTTGCTCATTTGGTCGTTTCTTACCTAATTTTGGAGACTGTCGGGTTACTCAAAAGAAACTGTGTCATCACTCTAAGAGAGCCCCACACATACACACACACACACACACATATATATATATATATATATATATATATATAAGTGTTATATATCTTTGGTTCAGGTAATGCAGAATCAAATCTTTAAGTGATGAATAGTATTGTGGTCGATTATTACATATAAGTTAGTAAGTGTGGCGTGGTCAACGTCATATGATCATCATTGTGACATCAAAGGAAAATTGTTAACTGTTTCAAAAACCGGGGTTAAATTTAGGTAAACCATTGGTAAACTGCTTACCGATTGGTCATCGATATAAATTTCACAATAGCCATTATCTATTTACAGGTTACTGACAATTTACCGCAGGTTGAACGCTTACTCATGAGAACGGTTATTCTTGGCAGCGTAGCGTGCAGGGGAAGCTGGGTTTGGACGGGGGACACAAAGCTGAAAGTGATGAGTTACCACGAATTACAAAACGGCGTTGAGTTACCCACGTATAACATATAATGTTTATTGGTTTTACATATAACGGCAATGAGTTACCCACGTACTGTTACCGTATATTTGCTAAAAAATATATATAATCGATGAAAACTCAATATCTAATTTTACAAAAATTCAAGAGTATGTAAAAAAAAAATTCAATGATTTAGGTCGAAATCTGTTGTACAGCAGACCTTAAAAATGGATTTTTTTTTTGCTATGTAATTATATTATTGATTGCAAAAGTTTATTAATTTTACAGAATACATGTCAGTTATCTTGATAACGGGTACAAACCATCTTTGGCATTTAAATACAAACCATCATTGGACCACCCGTTAAATTGGATCATCTCGTACCCATCGATATAAATATTTTAAACCTTAATAAAAGCAAAGTGACTGACAATAGTGCTATGTTTAAAAAAAAATACGATAGTATATAATATATATATATATATATATATAAATATTAGATTTTTTAGAAATTAATATTGTCAAGATTTTTTATTATATTAGCGAGATTACGTACTAATTTATCAATTGATACTTTAATAATATTGGTTAGAGTCAAGAATATATAAAAATATTTGATTGAAATTATTAATTTATCGAGTATCAATCTAATTAGACTTTAATATATATATATATATATTTAAAATTTGAAATAGTCCAAAAATGTTGCCACCTCAAATGTTGATGAAAATTCATGTCAATTATTCATTTTTTATACTTATCAGCCTTCTTAACAGTAATACAAACTTCCAAAATCTTCAAGGTTGGTTCTTAGTCGGACTCTAAATTGATCAGCTATTCTGTCATTATTCACAAATTTAGCCACAAATCACTTGTCAAAAATTTGAGATTATGAAGAAAAAAGAGAGAAACAAACCCACCAGATTATGATATATATATATATATGTGTGTGTGTGTGTGAATAATATTAACTATATATATATTTTTTTTTCTATCATAAGGAGACGTTGTATTATAGCCGCAAATTAATGCACTGTTTCTATTAAAAATAAAAAAGAATTGGACTTCTTTTTCCACCATAAGCACAGCGTGGTTGGTAATATAATTAATTTTTTTATTATTATTATTACTTTAGGTTTTAAGCAGTGAAATCTATGAGTCCACAAAGCTTCATAAAAATAAAATAAAAAATCAGCAATTACGTTGTCATTTCTGCATGTCATCAGAGAAAATTTGGTGAAAAAGTAGCAAAAGTGGACTTAAGATCCTTCGATAACCTATTGATTCACGAACGAGAACTAGATTAAGCCATCTTTAAATTGTTGATTCATAAATGGATATTAGAATATAGGCCATTGCAAATTGAATTCTCACAATTAGAAATGAAAACCTAAAATATTTCACAAATTAATAATTTCTTTAAAAATGAGAGCATTAAAAGATATTTGTAAAACTTTAGATACCAAACCTAAAATAAAAAATAGAGACAAGTAAAAAGGGAAAGGTTGATGAAAATATAAAGGAGGGTGTAAAAATAGGAAAATTAACAAAAAAAAAAAAAAGAAGTTAAAAATAGAAAAGTCTAAGAAAAAGAAGTAAATATCGTGACACACAATCAAATGTAACATTCATCAATTATAATTAGAAGTTGATAATAATTCTATAAGTATATAAATAAGATATGGCATATTCCATCAAAGCTTATAATACAACAAGTTCAATTTTCTTTTCAAGATTCTAGCCCAAGAAGCTCCCAAGAGAGAAGGAAAAAAAGTACAAACATAATAAAGAATTAATATACATAAAAATCTGAAAAATGCCATGTCCATGTGCATGCACAAGTGTGAACTATTTATAAATCATACACATTATAAAAATAAAAAAATGTAATTCATTGATTAATATATGTTTTAATTAATATCATAAGATAAGTCAGAAAGATGAGTGACATGCCCTACTGAGCCCGTGATTAGCTGAAACATTGTTTATTTTAATGAAAGGTAATTAAAAATATCATGTTAAAAAGTTTATTTAAAGCAGATAAAGTTAAATTAAAAGGGGAAAAGTCAAGGTCACTTATTGTCTTCTTCACGGCAAATTTTAAATATTTTAAATGCAATATGTAATTGATTTATTTAACTGTTTTATTAGAAGAAGAAAAAAACATCAAATCTATGAAAATATATTAGTGGTTATATTTTTGTTTTTTTAGATTAGAAAAGTGTCGACAAGAGAAATGTGATCACTATATATGTTTAGATCCTTTGTGATATAATTCATACGTATACATATGGGGAATGAAGGTGAAAATACCTAAGTTCTAAAAATTTATTTATTTAGTTTTTTTTTTTTTTGTGTGGCACTAATGTGAGTTTAAGTCTGACTTGGCTCAACTCCTAGCAGAGATTTCCCCACCAGAGCGAGCAGAGAAGAGTCTGAGTAGAGATCTTCCTAGCAGGAAGTTCCCCACCAGAGATAGGTCCGACCAGAGCTTTCTCCTAGTAGGAAAGGACCCGACCAGAGATGCTCCTACCAGACATACCCCTAGCAGAAGAGGACCCTAGTAGGATTCTCCCGAGCAGAAACGGGAAACGCCAGAAGTCAAGAAGAGTTATTCCAGGAAGGTGCCAAACTTGAGGAGCAAGTTTGGAGATTCGATTTGGCTTCCTGATTTGATATGATTTGGTTTCCCATTCTGTTAGGAAAACGTGTAAATTGTAAAGATTTGATTAAGTTTATTTTAGGAAGTTTAGCTAGGGTTTAGCTTTCTAGTTTGTCTATAAATACAAGTCTTATGACTTTAGTTTGTAACTTTTTGCTCTTTTTGCATTCGACATTAATCTGAGAAAAATTCTCCCAACTTTCTTTGTCTTTTGTCTTTTGTTTCTTGTTCTTCATTGTTCTTTGGCTGAAGATCTCATTATTAGGAACCAACAATTAGTATCAGAGCTAATGTGCCAAAGAAGATGATGTCACCAACCGAGTTCACCGGAGGAGAGCTGACAACGGCGATGAAGATCGGATCAAAGGAAGGGAACGTGACGCTCCATTACCCGATGCTCACGAAGAGCAATTACTCGGTTTGGGCGTTGAAGATGCGAGTGAACTTGCAGGCGCAAGGAGTCTGGGAGGCTGTAGAAGGCAGCGATGTCGAAGGGCGCAAGGAGAGGATGGCACTCGCCACCATCTACCAAGGAGTTCCGGAAGATGTCCTTCTCATGATCGCCTAGAAGGATTCTGCAAAGGAGGCGTGGTCGACACTTCGAACCATGCACATGGGCGCAGATCGCGTCAAGGAGGCAAAGGTCCAGACCTTGAAGAGTGAGTTCGAGGTTATGAGGATGAGGGAGAGCGAATCAATTGATGATTTCGCTATGCGGCTCACGTCCATTGTGACCGGCATACGCTCGCTGGGAGACAAGGTGGAGGAAACCACCGTCGTCAAGAAGTTTCTCCGAGCAGTGCCTTACAAGTACATGCAGATCGTAACATCTATTGAGCAGTTCGGCGACCTCAAGACCATGACAGTCGAGGAGGTTGTTGGTCGCCTCAAAGCCCACGAGGAGAGACTTCGGGGTTACGATGACAGAGAAGAGGAGAAGTGTCTCCTGCTCACGCATAGACCAGAGAGCATAGACCAGACAGCAGAGACCAGACAGCAGAGACCAGAGACCAGACACAAGAGACCAGAGAGCAGACCAACTCGGAGATGGTGTTCCTGATCGAGGACAAGGTTATTGCAAACCTCCTCGTTGACAGAGAGCAGAAAGTCTCTACCGATGTCTGGTACCTAGACAATAGCGCGAGCAACCACATGACAGGAGATCGAGCTAAGTTTAAAGAGCTCGATGAGAAGATCACAGGGAACGTGAAATTTGGCGATGGCTCGATCGTCGAAATTGGAGGCAGAGGGTCCATCCTGTTCGTGTGTAAGAACGGGGACCAAAGCTTCATGACCCAGGTCTACTACATCCCAAAGCTGAAGAGTAACATCATCAGCCTCGGACAGATGACAGAGATCGGCAACACAGTGGTGATGTCTGGTCCCTATCTAAAGATGTGGAACAGAAGTGGCAACCTGCTGATGAAGGTGAAGAGAACGCCGAACAGGTTGTACAAGATTCTCCTGGAGACAGGCCAGCCTGTCTTCTTAATGGCGTCCCTAGCAGACCCAGCCTGGTTGTGGCATGCGAGACTTGGGCACGTAAACTTCTACGCGCTCAAGATGATGGGCGAGAAGGAGATGGCCTTTGGGGTTCCCAAGATTGAACACCCCAACCAGCTATACGAATGCTGCATGATCGCGAAACAGGCTCGAGTGCCATTCCCGATCAAGGCCAAGTTCCGAGCAGAGCGACCTCTCCAACTGGTGCATGCGGACCTCTGTGGTCCAATCACCCCAGCAACTCTAGCCGGAAGCAAGTATTTTGCTACTACTCGTTGACGACTATAGTCGCTGGATGTGGATCTACACGCTCAAGGAGAAGAGTGGAGCCTTTGAAGTCTTCAAGAAGTTCAAGAGGCTCGTGGAGAATGGGCAGAACACAAGATGAAGGTATTGAGAACAGACCGAGGTGGAGAGTTCACATCCCAGCAGTTCGGAGAGTTCTGCGATGAGGAAGGAGTCGAGCGCCACCTGACCGCACCATACACTCCCCAGCAGAACGGTGTGGTGGAGAGACGAAACCGGACAGTGATGGATACAACAAGGAGCTTACTGAAGAGTATGCAAGTACCGGCGAGGTTTTGGGAAGAAGCAGCTAGACACGCAGTCTATTTGCTAAATCATTTGCCAACAAAGGCGGTAGGAGAGCACACTCCCTACCAGACGTGGAATGGGAAAAACCCCACTTGGAGCACTTGAGGGTGTTTGGGTTCACCTCACATGTGAAGACTGTGGGTCCCCATCTCAAGAAGCTCGATGACAGAAGTCAGTCGATGGTGTACCTTGGTGTTGAAGACGGAAGCAAGGCACACAGACTCTTTGACCCCCGACGTGGCAAGATCCAGGTGAGCAGAGATGCCGTGTTCGAAGAAGGGAAGAAGTGGGATTGACACGACGAGAAAGGAAACCCCGAGCAGAACTCAGTTGAGTTCGTAGTCGAAGAGGAGGATGGAGTTGCCGAGCAGGAAGGTACCCCTACCAGCTCATTCAGCCCGGGTACCCCCTCCAGCTCGGGTACCCCTACCAGCTCTGGTACCCCCACCAGAAATTCCTGCCCGGGTACACCCAGGACACCCAGCCCGAGCAGACTCAGCTCGTCCAGCTCAGAAGATTCCTCGATAAAGGATGGCCCAAGGGGATTTCGTCCCCTATCAGAAGTCTACGAAGAGTCTCAGGAAGTGGAGATGAACTTAGAAGAGTTGTCCTTGTTGTGCGCCGAGGAGCCAGCTAACTACCAAGAGGCAGCAAGCGAGAAGGAATGGCAGGAGGCAATGAAAAAGGAGCTGGAGTCCATCGAGAAGAACAAGACATGGGAGCTCACCGACCTGCCCAAAGGTCAGAAGCCCATTGGCTTGAAATGGGTCTACAAGCTCAAGAAGGACACCGAGGGGAATGTCGTAAAGCATAAGGCAAGGATAGTAGCCAAAGGCTACGTGCAGAGGCAAGGAGTCGACTTCGAGGAAGTATTTGCTCCCGTGGTGAGGCTAGACACGATCAAGCTCATCCTAGCCCTAGCAGCTCATCGAGGTTGGGAGATTCACCACATGGATGTCAAATCGGCATTCTTAAATGGTGACCTCGAGGAAGAAGTCTACGTCAGTCAACCTGAAGGTTTTGGCATCAAAAGGCAAGGAGAAGAAGGTGTACAAGCTCTCCAAGGCTCTATACGGGCTACGTCAAGCTCCAAGGGCGTGGAACATACGCATCGACAAGAGTTTGAAGAGTCTTGGATTCACAAAGTGCTCTAGGGAGCAGGCAGTGTACACCAGGAGCAACAGAGAAGAAATTCTTGTCATCGGAGTTTATGTGGACGACCTGATAGTCACTGGATCCAGCGCATGAGGCGTAGAAGGATTCAAGAAGCAGATGATGGCCGAGTTCGAGATGAGTGACCTTGGACTACTTTCTTACTATCTTGGTATTGAGGTAGAGCAGAAGAAAGACTGCATCACGCTGAAGCAGTCGGCCTACGCAAAGAAGATCCTCAAGCAATTCGAGATGGCAGATTGCAACACGAGCAAGTACCCAATGAAGGCGAAGCTGCAGCTCGGGAAGAATGCTGAAGGAGGAGAAATGGATCCCACAGAGTACAGACGCGTGATCGGGTGTATGAGGTATCTCACCCACACCCGACCAGACATTTCTCACGCAGTCGGGATAGTTAGTCGTTTCATGGAGAAGCCCAAAAGTGCACACCAGCAGGCCGTGAAGCATATCTTGCGCTACGCGAAGGGAACGACGGACTACGGGATCCAATATGGAAGAGGCAGGGGAGCAGAAGAGCTAGTCGGCTTCACTGACAGCGATCTGGCCGGTGACATTGATGATAGGAAGAGTACCAGATGGATGGCGTTCTACCTCAACGGGAACCTAATCACCTGGAAATCTCAGAAGCAGAAGACTGTAGCTCTATCCTCATGTGAACCAGAGTTCATGGCAGCAACCGCAGCAGCGTGTCAAGCTATGTGGTTAAAGGGGATTCTGAGTGAAGTGACTGGAGACGAGCATAAGCCAGTTACACTCTACGTGGACAACAAGTCCGCAATAGCGTTGATGAAGAACCCAGTGTTTCATGGTCGGAGCAAACACATAGACACTCGGTATCATTATATTCGCGAGTGTGTGGAGAAAAGGAAGATCATCGTGGAGTTTGTCAGCACAAAGGAGCAGCGGGTAGACATACTCACCAAAGCTCTAGCAAGAGTTAAGTTCACGGAGATGAGAGAGCTGCTCGGAGTGAAGAACCTCGACCCAAGTCAAACTTACGGGGGAGAATGTTAGTTTAAGCCTGACTTGGCTAAACTCCTAGCAGAGATTTCCCCACCAGGGATTTCCCCACCAGAGCGAGCAGAGAAGAGCCTGAGCAGAGATCTTCCTAGCAGGAAGTTCCCCACCAGAGATAGGTCCGACCAGAGCTTTCTCCTAGCAGGAAAGGACCCGACCAGAGATGCTCCTACTAGACATACCCCTAGCAGAAGAGGACCCTAGCAGGATTCTCCCGAGCAGAAACGGGAAATGCCAGAAGTCAAGACGAGCTATTCCAGGAAGGTGCCAAACTTGAGGAGCAAGTTTGGAGATTCGATTTGGCTTCCTGATTTGATATGATTTGGTTTCCCATTCTGTTATTAAAACGTGTAAATTGTAAAGATTTGATTAAGTTTATTTTAGGAAGTTTATCTAGGGTTTAGCTTTCTAGTTTGTCTATAAATACAAGTCTTATGACTTTAGTTTGTAACTTTTTGCTCTTTTTGCATTCGACATTAATCTGAGAAAAATTCTCCCAACTTTCTTTGTCTTTTGTTTCTTGTTCTTCATTGTTCTTTGGCTGCAGATCTCATTATTGGGAACCAACAACTAATACTTAAGTACACGTTTTGTTAGATCTTAAGTACCTCAACCATTTTTTTTAAAGTACCTCAACCATTACATCTAACTTTCAAACCACATATGTCATTTCTTAATAAGAAAATAGTGGCATAAATATCTAAATTTTATGCATTGACACTTTAATACATATTTTCACATTGTTGTTAAATTTCCTCCTATTTTTACTAGAATGATTATTAAATAAAAACAAGTAAATCAAATAAAAATTACTAAAAAGAACATAATATAAAAAAGAATAATCATATCTAATTCCAAAGTCTACTTGCATCTTGAACACCGGATAGTTTTGTTGAATTTGATAATAGGTATTCGTAGTATAAGTGCATAAAGTTTAACAAAGTCCAGCGATATTTTTTTTTTTTGCAGCCTAAGTACTTAATGTCGCAAGAGTTATATTTTTAAAGGTCTCAGTTTTTTTTTTTGTTGCATAAGTACATTTAATGTTGCATAAAATAATAGTTTAGGATATTCAAAAGCATAATTTTGCCAAAATTAGTACTTATACTGCAAAAAAGGGACCTTTAATAAACTTTTGATATATACTTATGCTGCAAATATCCTATTTATTATTCTAGTTCAACTAATTTCTTTACTCGGAATGGGCAATCACCTTTGTAAATAAAATAAGACCTAAATTTTTAGGTATTTTAATTTATTTATTTTTTTTTTTGAATGGGGTGGCACTATTGGCACAATTGGCCAAGTTTACAATAATGTAAAGGGGGCACTCATTTTGAGTCCCATGAGGATTTGAACCCATGACCTCTTGAATAGAGGAGTGGTGAAGTCACCACTTGGCCAAGGAAGCTTGGTTAATTTATTTGTTATAGTATTGTTTGATTGATTTAAGCGTCTTCATTTTACCCACGGCATATTCCTCAGATTGTAACTATTATGATAAATTACCGCAAGTCGTAAAGTTTGCATTGCAATTGTTTTTCACCATTGATATGAAAGTCATTTACACGTGTATAACACTCATAACTTGAATAATTGAGAGTAAATTACATTGCACGCAAGTAAATTAAAAAAAAATCATCAATTGAAACCAAGGTTCGAAATTTCGCGATAATCGAGCGATAATCGAGCGATTTATCGCTGAAAACCACTTCTCGGTAACTTATCTCCTCTTATCGTTGTCGTTTTATACTTATCGCGATTTTTCGATTCGAAAAGCAAGTCACTTATCCATCAAAGTTTTCAAGTGCAATTTTTCGAAAAGTGAGTCACTTTTCGGTCAAAAACGATAAGTCAACCCCAGCATAGTTTTTTCTTTTTCGCGGCAAAAGTTCCAATTTCTTTTAATTTTGGAATTTAAAGGTATTTTTAGGGTTTTTTTTAGTGGATCTTGAGTGTTTTGAAGTTTAAATGTTGTATATGTATGAATCATGTCAAATTTTCACAATTTTATTCTATATTTAATAGAGTTACATAGAAAGCTATTAGGTTGAATGAAAGTTCAAGTTTGAGTTTCATGATACTTTGATTGTACATTTTAGGTTTTGAATCAAATGTTATAGTTGAATTTGATTTTTTAAGGTTTATTAAGGAATATGGATGAATTATAATAGTTTGTGTGATTTTTGTTATTTTTTTTGCAGATTTGGGGTGATTTTAGTGTTTGTTAGAATTGTTTATATAATTGCGGTAAAAGTATTTATTTTTTGGAAATTAATGAACTTGAGCTATATTTTTAATATTTTTGATGTAATTTCATTGTTTAACAATGTATATAATTAGGAAACTGTGAGTTTGACATAATTTTTTTTGCAATTTGATGTTTTCCCGAATTTTCCAATTATTGCGGCAAAAGTACATATGTTTCAGAAATTGGTTAATTGAGCTAGTTAATCAACTTTGTTGGTGTAATTTCATTTTACAATATTGTATATAATTCATAAATTGTGTGGTTGACATAATTTGTTTTGTAATTTGACGTTTTCCAACTATTGAGGCAAAAGTACATATTTTTAGGAAATTGGTTAAATTGAGCTAGTTCTTCAATTTTTTTTATACAACTTCAAGTGGGCAGATTTTAAATAATTAACAATTGGTGATTTTAAAATATTTTATTTTAGTAAAATATGACTTCGACTCTTTCCAAAATTTATCAAATAAGCATATTTTATCTAATAGTAAATAACTAAAGAGAGCATTTTGACTAACAAGTTACAACTTATAATTTGTAAATAATAATTGTTATTATAATTTATTTTTTTATAGGTTTTCCATCGATAAATCCATCGATAACCGATTAATCCATCGATAAGTTCGATAAGTTTCGATAACGGCAAACGATAATTTTTATAGGTTTTCCATCGATAAATCCATCGGTAAACGATTACTCCGTCGATAACGGCAAACGATTTTTCGGCAAAAACGGCATTTTGAACCTTGATTGAAACATATGTGATTGTATCAATCTAACGGCTTTCATGAGTATCTAACCAGTATATATACGTCACTAATTATGGAAAGTTCGAGTACTTGTACGTAATAATATACAATAATCTGTTGAGTGTTCAGACCACCCGTCATATATTGTCGACAAAATAATAATAAAAAAAGTTGTTGTGAAAAAGATATAAAGTCAGGCAAAAATGAAATGAAAATAAGTAATTTATAACTCCCCATGAGGCCATGAATGAAGTAGCTAGGTCTAGCTACGTAGTTACAATTCTTTTCTTTTTTTTTATTATTTCTTGAAAAGAAAACAGTCTATAAGTATCCTCTTTTCCTAACTTCCCAACCTAAGTTCACTATAACCCAAAAACCCTTTCCTACTTTTCCTTGTTTTCAATTTTTTCAAAGAAAAATGGGAAATTGTATGGAGAGATCATCACAGCAAGAAAGGGAAATGCATGAAGATGATAAGCAAGAAGATGGTGAGAGGAGAGAGAAAGAGAAGGGAGGGGTTAGGGTTAGGGTTAAGATTGTTGTGACAAAAGAGGAGTTGGAGTGGTTGATGGTTGAGATTAACAGCAAAGGAGGAGTTGGAGGCAAGAGCTTAGAGCAAGTGTTGGCACAGATTCACAGAGGAAGAAAAAGATCAGATTATTACTTATCCAAACATCATGATCACCCTTGGAAACCTTCTCTTCATAGCATCATGGAATGCCCTGAAAGAGATTGATACATAGTTTTTTCTTTTATTTTGTTGTTGAGGGTTTGATTGTAATTATGTTTTGTTTTGGCGAATTGAAAAGCTCTTAGTTTTTTTTTTTCTTCTGAATGTCATATGATGTTTAAGCTCTTTGAGGATTATAGATAGATATTTCCTTAAACTTGTTCACATGACTTTTTTTTTGGCGCAAAAAGAGTGCCGGACGGGTAAAACCACACGAACCAGCCCTCGCACCATCCTCCAACCCGGCGCCACTACCACGCAGCACACCACACAACATTTTTCGGAAGGAGAATTCACTCGTTTCCTAACCTATTTCAAATTTATTAAAATAATCACCGGTTATAGCAGATGGACACCATAGTAAAAAAAAAGAAAATGATACTCAAACTTTCAATTTCGAGTAACAAATATATCAATCCACTCGTTTATGAATTTTAAAAACTACTTTTCGATTTTTCCATTAAAGTGGTACCAAGGTTCTAAATATCGATATCGATGTCGTTTTGCACTCTCCATTTTACGGATATATCGCTTGTCGACGGGATGCTGATGGATAAATAGGAAGAAATGGATATATCGTTTGCCGATAATACCGCATAAATTTCACGGATATATATCGCTTGCCGACCGAAATATCGACGGATATTCCTGAAAATATTTTTAGTATTTCAATCATATTTTTATATAGTTTCTAAATTACCTATTTAATAAATATGACACATAGTTATAGCCTAGAAAACACACTTATAAACCATAACATAACACAAACATATAACATAAAAGTCATAACTCATAACATAATGTCGACATAACATAAAATAAGCTAGGCATCATAATAAAGTCATAAAGTACGAACATAAATACGAACATAGAGTACGAAGTATGAACATAAATACGAAACATGATTCTAAATGTTGATATCGATGTCATTTCGCACTCTCCATTTTACGGATATACCGCTTGCCGACGGATATAAATGGGAAGAAATGGATATATCATTTTCCTACGAATATCGTTTCACATTTCTCATTTTCTGGGCACGTCATGGATATATCGACGACATATCCAGATATTTAAAACCATGAGTGGTACTAGTTAATGAATTTTCCAATCTCTAATTCATTAAAGTTATAAATAATTAGTAATTTTTTATAGTTTAATTGTAATTATATAGTTATCCCTCATGTCACAGAAGTTAACAGGACAAGAGTGAAATTGGGAAATTATTTTGTGGCCTTTAAATTTTATTGTGATTAAAAAAAAATTGAGAGTACTGATGTATTATTTTTTACAAAATTAAATATTTATGTCTCATATATCTCTTAGAAATGTATTTTAACCCTGTAATAACTAATGACAAATGGAATTGATCATGTACTTAAAAAAAATTAAAAAAAAAAAATCAACCATATACTAGGTGGTCTTGTTGAGGGATTAAATTAGTGTTTTAGAGTATAATTATGGTTGGGATGATAGCGGGTATGAGTTAAGCTCAAAATAATTGTCCAAGTCTACAACTAATATTTCATATATATATATATATATATATATATATATATATATATGAAATATTAGTTGTAGACTTGGACAATTATTTTGAGCTTCTCAAGGCAGAGAAAGGTATAGTAAGTCTTGTTGGTCAACTTCATGTTTGGAACATTATCAATGGAAATCCAAAAGTTCAATAGTCCATGCAATAGATAGATATGCTTCTTTCAAAATCGACAAACATAATCAAATTGAAGTCATTGTGGGACCCAATGATTGAGAACCAAGCACCAAAATTTGCGGGTGGAAAAGATTCACGTTAGCATGTGACCTGTGAGGCTATGACAATATGATATGCTCTTATACAAATATATTATTATTATCTATGACTTATTCCAAGGTTCGACTTTTCCACGATTATCGAAGATTAAAATCGATTATCCGTCTTGCCGGTAGTTATCGGCAAGACGGCCATGCCAATACTTTTCCATGATTTTTGTCGAAAAATCGACAAACATCTTGAAAAATAACAAAAATATGGTACTTTTCAAGAAATTTTGCATTTTTCGATGATTTTATTGAGTATTTACATATGTGAGAGTGAGAAAATATTTTATTTACCTATGTTTGAGTATGAAATGATTTTATTTTTGGCATTTTAATGTTTTATCAATATTATAAACTTAGTAAATATATTCTTAAAAATATTTTAGTGATTTTTCATCGATAATCCTCGATAAGTGTCGATAATCCATCGATAATCCTCGATAAGTGATGGTAACGATAATCTACAGTGTTTATTAGTTTTCCGTCGATTAATCGGCAAGCAAACGATAAATCCATCGAAAACGGCAAGCGATTTATCGGCAAATTCGACAAGTTGAACCTTGACTTATTCAGTACCTTGATGGACTACTTCATGAAAACTCAAATCATTAAAACAAAGGGTAAATCAAGGTTAAAGTACCTAATGTTTAAAATATTGTAATTGAAATGTTCCATCTTTTTTTTTCAACGATTAAAGTAACCAGTGATCATTCCATTAGGTTAATCACGCTCCATCAAAACTCACTAATAGAATTTAGTATTAGACATGTGGCAGCCTGTTAGAGTGCCACATGTAACATATAAAAATCTTTTTCTAAACTTTTTAATTTTTAGGGAAAATTACGGCAAAAATTCTCAACCTTTTGTCAACCTGCCTCCCGTGTACCCAACCTTTAAAACTGGCGGCAAAAATACCCAACGTGCATTGACTGTGATTTTGGCATGAAAACGTTAATTTTTCTGTTAACATCCGCCATGTGGCCGTTAGCGGCAAAAATACCCAACCGTTTTTTTTGAAAAAAATAATTTTTAATTTTTTTAATCTATATTTTTTTTTCTTTACTTGATTAGTGATAATTACTTGAATTCGAAATGTATGGAATAACACAAAAGTTAGTCAAAACATCAATTGATTTCTTAATGTGCTTGTATAAGCTACATTTTTTTTGACAAAATATCTTATTATTATGAGAAATTTTAAACATAATGTCATAGGTATTTTAAGTAATTGATTTTTAATAAATTAATAAAAGGAAAATTATATAATTAATTTTTCTTTTTATTCAATAAAGTCAATTTTAGCCCGAGATATTCACTGGAAGTCCGTTTTCGCGAAATAAAGAGTCCAAATGTTTCCAGAAATATCATTGTTATGGGTGATTTTATTCCAATCAATTCGGGCCAAAACGACCCCAAAAAAGCCCGTATCTCAAGACCGAGAAGCCTACAAAACGCGGACACAATTTTTAAATAATAACTAAACGGTGAAGCGCGCTGCCCCCGCTCCGTGACGGGACGTCAGGACGCATTTTCACGCCTAGTATGGTTATTCCGCGACGCGGCGGCGCGAAACCCGCAGCGCCGCGGCGCGAACCCCGCGCTGCCGCGGTGCGGAGGACTAAAGTGACAATTTTTTACTGCTCTCAGGTCCCCGGCCCCTCCTATAAATAGAAGCTTGATTTCATTCAAACGGTAACTCCGATTCAAACGCTCTATATAGCGATAAACACCGTTTTCTCTCTTCTATATATATATTCTGGTAGGAATACCCGACGACCTGCCCTACGGAGGTTCCGGTTCTCAGTGGTCGCCGACCTATATCCCGAGTCCCAGGACTTTGCGGTAACGGGTCGGAGGACCCGGTTCCGGTCCAACGGTTAGTAGAGGGTCCGATCTGCCAGAGGAGCTAGCTAGAGCGGAAGCGCTGGAGGAATCCCCAGCCTACCAGAGTAGCTAGAGCGGAAGCGCTGGAGGAATCCCCGACCTACCAGAGTAGCTAGAGCGGAAGCGCTGGAGGAATCCCCGGCCCACCAGAGGAATCACCAACTCCCCAGAGGAAGGTCCGAGCGCCGTCCTACTCCCACCAGCTAGAGCGGAAGTGCTGGAGGAATCCCCGGCCTACCGGAGGAATCGCCAACCCCCCAGAGGAAGGTCCGAGCGGCGTCCTACTCCCACCAGCCAGAGCAGAAGCGCCGGTGGAATCGCCGACTCCTATAGAGACCATTAACTCCAGGCTCGCCCAGGCCAGCTAGGAACGGCTCTATCAACGCCTGCTTTGAACTACGAGATGACCTGATCCCACTTAGCTGCAAGTGGGTACGTAGGCAGCCTCACCACACTCAACGAGGCGCGGCATCACATCATCATCACCCCCGGCTCTCCCAGTCATCGACTGCTCCAGCTACGATCGTCGACCTGCCCTACGGAGGGTCCGATCCGCCTTACTCTTCAGGAACAGTGAGTCAAGCATCTAGCCCAGGAAAGTCAACAAACGGCGATGGGCCCGACCCAATATCCAGCTTTGGGTCGCTACAGTGTTTGATCCATTTTTCGGCATCAACAATCATGATACTCAAAAAGTCATAAAGTTTGCAAGAAATGGTCTCAGAATGCTCGCAGAACCCTTAAAGTGGGCCGGGAGCACCTCGGGTGGCCCCACAGGCCCCACACGAGCCACCACGCGTCTCTTGCCCTCCTCACGCGCCCTCATAAAGGCTTACGTCAGCCTGATGACGTCAGCATAGGCGCGCGCGTGAAGTAGCGCGTCCGACACAAACGCCGCCCGTGAGGGCGCGTCCGGCCTCCGATGAGGACGCGGTTTGTGGCGTTGGATCGGCTTTCGATGAGGGCTTTTTTGGAGAATGACCTTAAGTGGGTTTTCATTGTGTTTCATAGTTTCCTTCGGCAATATTCATATTTCTTAACAGGGATATTTAAGGGTATGAATTTTGATGGGATCCCAAGGGAGGTCTTTTAGCCAATTATTACTAATCAAGCCCTATTGATTATTGATAATATTTTTTTTACCGGCATATATTCTTAAGCCATTTTTTTCAATACGGAGACATTAACTGACTGTATTAATTCGATCTGAAACGGTCAATTACCAATGAAAAGGGTAATTAGGGCTGTAACCGGAGCGGGTATCCGTTTTTTTTTTAACTACCCGTATCCAGATCTTGGTTTCCGAGTTTTTGAAAATCACTATCCATATCCGGATCCAGAAATCCAGATATCCAGATATCCGGATACCTATTTTCAAAACCTTGTTCAATTACTTAAAATACCCGTAACATTATGTTTAAAATTTCTCATAATAATAAGATTTTTATTAGCAAATGTAGCTTATACAAGCACATTAAGACATCAATTGATGTTTTGTTTTGACTAACTTTTGTGTTATTCCGTGTATTTGGAATTCAAGTAATTATCACTAATCAAGTAAAGAAAAAAATATAAATTAAAAAAATTAAAAATTAATTTAAAAAAAAAAGGTTGGGTATTTTTGCCGCTAACGGCCACATAGCGGATGTTAACGGAAAAATTAACGTTTTCATGCCAAAGTCACGGTCAACGCACGTTGGGTATTTTTGCCGCCAGTTTTAAAGGTTGGGTACACGGGAGGCCGGTTGACCAAAGGTTGAGTATTTTTGCCGTAATTTTCCCTAATTTTTATAAATAGTTCACCACATGATGTACGAAATGTCAACCGACGATTACTTGATTCAGTTAATAACTTGTGCCTCTATTTTCCATCACTATTATGATCAAATTATAAACGAAATTGACGAAATCAATCATAATATACTTAGTCAAAGGGTCGTCGTATTAAGAAAATTTTGCCAATCATCTGATCTGACTGATGGCTATATCCAAGACAAATCTATCGAACCGAGGTAGGACGTGAATCGTTCAAAGAGTAGTAAATGACAACACGCATTCAAGGAAAGGTCAATCAGGCAAGCCTGTATATGTATCATAACAATGACAAAGGTCACTTGGGTAAAAGGGGTACCTTTATCAGCGCGTGGTCCAACACGCGGCGTGAATAAATGATTAGATTTTAAACCGCAAATCTCGCTATAGGCACGGGTAAAAGTTTCAATCCCTGAAATATGCACAATTTCTAGTAAATTTACGTACATAATTCAAGAACAAGTTCCATATACTCTCAAGCATGGGCGGACCCAGCCACGATTGGGGGTGGCTAATGTCACCCCCGGCTTGTCCGGCGAAAATTTTAACGTTAAAAATATAGAACTTAAATTTTCATACTGGTACATATATTAAAAATGTCTCAAAAAACAACTTAAAGACTTTGGTTCAGTGGGTGAAACCTATTAAACATCACCTATGGGAAAGGATGGAACCTTCCACTTATCTTTTTGTATACTATTTTGCTATATTTTTGGTAAAAAAATAATAAAAAATAATGTAACTACATATAACTTACCTAGAGCTAGGTAGTGAATAATTATACATATGTATGTATAAAGGTGTTAAAGAAATTATTGTTATATTTATATATATAACAATGTGTCGGAATATTTTGTTTGTTTGTTTATTTTTATTTTTTTTTGAAAATTGATTGGATAGCTAATTTAATGCACTACAATAAAAATATTATATTTAAAAGCTCATTAATATAAATAATAACGAGTTAGTCTTTATACTCGCTACGTAATAAAAAATAACTATTGCATTTAAGAGTTTTAATAAGATACTTTATTTATTCGCTACCTCGTAAAAATACTTTGATATATAATTTAAGGGTTAATGACGGCAAAAATATCCAAAGTTTGGTCAATGAACCCCTCGTGTACCCAAAGTTTAAAAGTGGTGGCAAAAATACCCAAAGTCGCATTTAGGGAGTTGACCACTCCATTCTCGTAACGCCGTTAACTTACCGGTTAACTCTGGCCACGTGGACAAATTTGTTTTGTTAAGTGTAATCATTAGGGGTTCAATTAGTTGTATTAAACAGTGTTTATTAGGGGTTTAATTCGTTGTTTTGTCTTAAACGAGGCTGATTTGGGCTCATCCATGTGGCAAATATTGTTATGTCAGCAACCCACGTTTGTGCGCGTGGCCATAGTTAACGGGTAAGTTAACGGCGTTACGGGAATGGACTGGTCAACTCCCCAAATGCGACTTTGGGTATTTTTACCACCACTTTTAAACTTTGGGTACACGAGGGGTTCTTTGACCAAACTTTGGGTATTTTTGCCGTCATTAACCCTATAATTTAATTCTATTTGTATATCGTCACCCCTGACTCGGAATCCTGGGTCCGCCCCTGCTCTCAAGACTCAAATGCTTATGCACTACGTAATGTGGTATAGCTAATATCAAGATGTGTATGATTAAGGTGTTATATTTGAGATTAGCGATACGAATCAGCATGTTTAAATATCAAACTAAGTCATCGAATCAAATGCATAGTAAAAGCGAGAGAGACCGACTTTGGTGTATATGAGCTTCTCTGTCCAATGGGGCAAGATAGCGTGGAGATGACTGACTTTTAACTCAAATAACACGTCAAATTTCATGCTAATTCAGCGAGCCGGATTCAATTTTTTTTGCTACAATGTCACTGTATTTACTATGACACTATAGCAAGTGAGGGCAAAAAAGTGGGTCCAATTAAGGTTTTGAACTTTCAAGTGGGTTTGTTGTTCTCACTTGGGCCTAAGAACCCACCGGTTACCTCTAGATATACTCATAAACTTGAATAAATAAAATTATAAGAAAATGCTAATAACATATACATAAATATCTTAGTACAATCCGTACAATTGGGTCCTTGAGCAATTGTCTTTGGAGGAAATGGTACTCGGTCAGCGAATGGACGAGACCTTGTCAACGTAGTGCTATGAAAAATGTGAGTCAAGTTGTGATCCAATCCAGTGGAATTGCTCTTGACTCGATCAGTAAAATAGAATACAGAGTTTGGGCTGATTGAATCCACTAATAAGTCTGATTTGGATGTTACTAATATTTGTAATGATAAAATCTTTCAAGTAAAAACAAAAAATATAATTGCAATAAAGTGTGAATATAGTTGTGCTTTCCAAAAATCTGGTACTCAAGAAACCTATACGAAATAAATAACTATTTAAAAACTTTCATTATTTTGTGTTTTTAGCTTTTATTTTGTCATTGATCGAATGTTAGTTTTAACGTTAAGACCCAAATCATCATTTACAAATTAAAGTAGAGTTTGACCCGTATCACTTCGTGACTAAGGAATTTCACCCTCAACAAGTGTCAAATTAACCCTAAAAGGGTCACTAGTACAAATAATTGATAACACCACACGCTTTCCACAATATCTCAACGAAGCATGTTTGTTATTTCCCGGAACCGCGGCTTGTATTTTTGAAGGCAGCGGCCTATATCCTTTTATCACGTCTTGAAGGTGTGATTTCAAAAAGCGTGCTTGAACGAGGATAATGAAAATAAGCCTCGGCCCTAAAACCCACGACCGCGGCTTCCATGCTTAACAACAACGTCTTCGTAACGTTGATTGATCATTGACAATTATGGATTTTGCTGTTATTTTAATCGTAAAACCGCAGTATCTTTTTTGAAAACAACGAAGCTGACGCGTTGTCTGAAACTACCCAAAAATATATAACAACCGCTGTTGAGGTCGAAAATCGGCCTCCACGGAATTATGGGGTGTAATTCCGAGTTTAAATTACTTTAGAACTCGGGTCTTTCCGTTAAAACTAGATCACGTTGAAAGAGATGAGTGTTCTCGAGAGAACGAGTCGGGTTGTATGTTGAGTGATTGGGCATCGAAGAGAAAACCTTTTCACGTGTGTATTGATGGTGCAAAAATATGCGATCCTTTATACATGGGCCTTAGCCCTCTATTTATACTTTTAACTAAGATATTCAAATCAGTCCTCAAAATAGGACTGTTACAATTGCGTTTGATTCCCTCATAATGGCTGTTATGCGTATTTTCCGGAGCCTAGAAAAATTAAGGCCCAAACAAAAAAAAGCACCCAAAAGGCCCAAAACAAAGTCAACCCAAAAAGTCAAAGGGCTGACCCGAATGGTCAACCGAAAAAGTCAACAGCCCGACCCAGAAAGTCAACCCCAAAAGTCAATGGATTGACCCAAATGGTCAACCAAAAAAGTCAACGGGCCCGACCCTAAAGGTCAACCGAAAAGTTAACAAAAAGTCAACCCGAACTCACTCGGGAAATGTCGACTCGGCCCGGCCTAAAAACATGCCTTCGGGGCGCGCGGCGCGCCCGAAAGGAAAAATCCGCGCGCCCCGAAGGAAAAAACATGCCTTCGGGGCGCGCCGCGCGCCCCGAAGGCTAAAACATGCCTTCGGGGCGCGCCGCGCGCCCCGAAGGCATGAAATCGAACATTTCGCACTCTATAAATACGAGGGCACCCCCGCCACAATCGGCAAGCACTCCCGAAGCCAAAAAACCTCTGTTTCCCGTTTATTCATAAATTCCGACTCAAATACTCGACTAATGTTGAGCGTCGGAGCGGGTGACAGAGGACCCCCCCTCTGTTCCCCTTCGGAGTTCACGTTTTTCTACTCTTTTTACAGGAACGGAGGCAGGTTATACAGGGAAGATTTCCGGCCTATCAGGACCGAAGATCAAGCTTCAAAGCCCATTCCGACCGTCAAGCGGGCGTTGGGCCCGGCCCAAAATCAAGACCTGGGCCACATTCAAGTTAATCAAATTTTAGGCATTAACATTTGGCGCTAGAAGGAGGGGCCCCGACAAGTTTATAGCCTCGGAGTCCTGCCAGCAAAACTTTCCTACACCACCTCTCGACGAACAGGTTTCGAAGAGGCGAACAGGTCACAAAATGACGAACAAGTTTTGAACAGACGGACAGGTCACTAAAGACGAACAGATTTTGAAGAGACGAACATGTTATGAAAAGACGTACAAGTCACGATAATGACGAACAAGTCACGGGAATGTTCGAACACAAAAGCTAACACGCTCTCGGTCATCGGACACCCGCCTCCCCGTCAACTAAGTTCAGGACCTGATTCCATCGTCAACAAACCTTATGATTCGTCTCGATTGTCACAATTCTCAAAACCATTTTCAACCATATCAAGACTCGCAGTCACATCGATCAAGGATATAATTCGAGTAATAACAACGAACATGTATAAAGCGAAAAGAACGCAAAAATACAAATCGAATTTATATTACAAACTTTTCTCCTCGTTTAATTTATAAACGTGCATAAATCAGAATAGAAAAGCATATTCAAAAAATATGTATTCATATGAAAATAAAATACATAATAAACAGCTCGGATCATCGGAGTTTCACCGAAGCTTCTCTGCTTCTTCTCCGGAGAGCCTCGCCACCACTATCCCCTTTGCCGGAGCGGTCATTACTGGCTTCAATCATTGAATGGCGATCCAACGCCGCTGCCAAGGTTTCCTCGCGACCGGAATCCCCCGTCAAAGGCTTCTCGACGCCGAAATCCATGCCACTGCCAAGGGCTGCTCTGGCCGAAGTGCCACTACGGACGGAGGAGAACCTCCATTTGAGCTAACTAGCCCCAAGCACGCGCCTCCCCGACGTGGCTCCCCGTCACGCACGGCGGAAGGTGAGAAGAGCTCCACCGAAGCCAGATCTGCGACAGAGGCCCTTCCGCGCGTCTCCGCCGCCGCCAAAGGCTCCAGCTCCCCCCAGCCGCCCTTCCGCGCTCCACGGTGTCGCCCTCGCCGTCTATCTCTTCGCCGGCGAAGCTCGAAATCCGTGGGTCTCCATGAAGCCCTAAACTTCGACATCCACGAGCTCACCGTCGCCCAAGGACGCCGTCATCACCATTCGCGTCGAAAAAGTGATCGCCGGAGTGGGCGTCGGCGGCGGCAGCGAAGGGGGGAAGTGAAGAGTCGAGCTCTTTGCTCGACAAAGAAAAAGAAAAAAAAAATGAAAAAGAGGCAAATATGCCTTGTCACTTGACGAAGTGAAAACAAAAGAAAAAAAATATAAAATGTATATACAAATATACCATAATCTGATTATAAAGATTATATTGTAAAAACTAAAAAGTTAAAAACATATGTATACAAACTGCCAAAAACGTGAATGAAGGCAAAGATTATCAATATATATATATATATATATATATACACAAAAACAATCTGTATTCATATTTATTAAAAGAAAATTTTATATACTTAAATATATGAATATATGATTATAAAGGGCTCGCCTTCACGGAAACAACTATCGGAGTCCAAATAAAAAAAATACAAGAACCGAAGTACAAGTGCTTGAAGAAGACGACGCCAAAGGCTCGTCAGGGTGAGACGACCAAAGTTCAAAGTCCAAAGTCCGAAGAAGACGACATCGGTCTTTCTAACGAACGCGAGCTTCGCATTGGTCACCTCAGTGACTGCGAAATTAGCATCGGTCGTCTCAACGATCTCAAGCTTCGTATCAGCGACATCAAGATTTTCATCGGTCGCTTCAACGACTATAAAGTTCATCTCGGTCGTCTCAACGACTTGGAGATTCATATCGGTCGCTTCGCCAGCAACAAAGCTCATTTCAGTCGTCTCAACAACCTTGAGATCCTCATAACCCGTATAGATTGCTTAAAACCAATTGCAATTTTATCCTCTTCAAAGATATCAATTGGCTTCCCAACGAACACACCATCCGGCCCCGCCAAGCACAAATGCGAATCAATAGAGAGAGCCAATCTTAAAAAAGGCCACAAAATGGCACTTATTATAAATCTCGTTAACAACGATCGGGGTTAGAATCACATAAACAACGATGAAGACCGATCTTTAAAAACGACGGTCAGAAGCCGATAATAACGGTAAATATCCGATCCAAGAAAGACAAAATTGACGCACATGTTCTTAGAAAAAGAAAACCCGAGTTATAAAAAGACCGAGAAAGGCCGGATCGTAATCCCGCCGACTCAGGCAAAATAAGACCGAGAAAGGCCGGATCTTAATCCTACCGACTCAGGCAACAAAGACCGAGAAAGGCCGGATCGTAATCCCGCCGACTCAGGCAAAATAAGACCGAGAAAGGCCGGATCTTAATCCCGTCGACTCAGGCATAAAGACCAAGAAAGGCCGGATCTCAATCCCGCTAACTCAGGCACAAAGACCGAGAAAGGTAGGATCTTAATCCTACTGACTCAAGCAACATAGACCGAGAAAGGCCGGATCGTAATCCCGCCGACTCAGGCAAAATAAGACCGAGAAAGGCCGGATCTTAATCCCGTCGACTCAGGCAATAAAGACCGAGAAAGGCCGGATCTTAATCCCGTCGACTCAGGCATAAAGACCGAGAAAGGCCGGATCTCAATCCCGCCGACTCAGGTAACAAAAAGTCCGAGAAAGGCCGGGTCCTAATCCCGTCGACTCAGGCATTAAATACCGAGAAAGGCCGGATCTTAATCCCGTCGACTCAGGCATAAAGACCGAGAAACGCCGGATCTTAATCCCGCTAACTCAGGCAACAAAGACCGAGAAGGGCCGGATCTTAATCCCGCCGACTCAAGCAACAAAGACCGAGACAGGATGGATCTTAATCCTACCGACTCAGGCAAATAAAAATCGAGAAAGGCCGGATCATAATCCCGCCGACTCAGTCAAAATAAGACCGAGAAAGGCTGGATCTTAATCCCGCTAACTCAGGCAAAATAAGACCGAGAAAGGCCGGATATTAATCCCGCCGACTCAGGCAAAATAAGACCGATAAAGGCCGGGTCTTAATCCCGCCAACTCAGGCATTAAAGACCGAGAAAGGCCGGATCTTAATCCCGCCGACTCAGGCATCAAAGACCGAGAAAGGCTCGATCTTAATCCCGCCGACTTACGAAAATAATACCGAGAAAGGCCGGATATTAATCCCGTCGACTCAGGCAACAAAGACAGAGAAACTCCGGATCTTAATCCCGCTAACTCAGGCAACAAAGACCGAGAAAGGCCGGGTTTTAACCTCGCCGACTCAGGCAACAAAAAGTCCGAGAAAGGCCGGATATTAATCCCGCCGACTCAGGCAGTAAAGACCGAGAAACAAGACGCTAAGGCGCAGAAACTCAGCAAAATACTAAAAGACGCTACGGGGCAAAACACCAGGAAGTAAGACGTTAAGGCGCGAAACTTGGCAAAAATATAAAAAAACCGAAGATTAATTCCGGTAACTTGTCCAAGATGACATAACGCATAAAGTTTCTCGCAAGATGAATCTCGCAAGAAACTGGGGGGTTAATGTTATGCGTATTTTCCGGAGCCTAGAAAAATTAAGGCCCAAACCAAAAAAAGCACCCAAAAGGCCCAAAACAAAGTCAACCCAAAAAAGTCAACGGCCTGACCCAGAAAGTCAACCCCAAAAGTCAATGGATTGACCCGAATGGTCAACCAAAAAAGTCAACGGGCCCGACCCTAAAGGTCAACCGAAAAGTTAACAAAAAGTCAACCCGAACTCACTCGGGAAATGTCGACTCGGCCCGGCCTAAAAACATGCCTTCGGGGCGCGCCGCGCGCCTGAAAGGAAAAATCATGCCTTCGGGGCGCGCCGCGAAGGCAAAAATCATGCCTTCGGGGCGCGCCGCGCGCCCTGAAGGAAAAATAATGCCTTCGGGGCGCGCCGCGCGCCCCGAAGGAAAAAACATGCCTTCGGGGCGCGCTGCGCGCCCCGAAGTCATGAAATCGAACATTTCGCACTCTATAAATACGAGGGCACCCCCGCCACAATCGGCAAGCACTCCCGAAGCCAAAAAACCTCTGTTTCCCGTTTATTCATAAATTCCGACTCAAATACTCGACTAATGTTGAGCGTCGGAGCGGGCGACAGAGGACCCCCCCTCTGTTCCCCTTCGGAGTTCACGTTTTTCTACTCTTTTTACAGGAACGGAGGCAGGTTATACAGGGAAGATTTCCGGCCTATCAGGACCGAAGATCAAGCTTCAAAGCCCATTCCGACCGTCAAGCGGGCGTTGGGCCCGGCCTAAAATCAAGACCTGGGCCGCATTCAAGTTAATCAAATTTTAGGCATTAACAATGGCCATAATTGCATGGCTGCAACTATGGGCGTAACTGTCATCGTCGATTGGCTGGTGCGTCGCTTGCGCCACACTGATTGCTTTGATTATGCCTTTGGTTTTGCCTTCGGAGTTATTATCTTCGTCGATGATAATGCGTCTCGTCGCTGCTCTCCTCGTCGTTCTCGCGGACCAGCGATGATCTTCGTTGTTGAGGCATCATCGACGATGATCATCGCTGCATGCTTCCTTATCGCATAGATCCTTCGTCGCGTAGTCAGGAATGATCTTCTTTGACTTGGTTGACTGGGCTTGTGAGGATATTGGACCTCTGGCTATTGAGGCCCAAGTTATTAAACGACAGAGGTAGATTTCGTCGTAACAATGTAAATTGTCGTAGACGAAATCGTACATCAACAAATAGCCCCTATTTTATAAAGTACTGAAAATAGTTGGTAAAATATGAAGCTAAAGTAGTCGGTAGGCCGAGGGTGACGAAGTGATGCCTCCCAATTTTCCTAAAGTACGCTGCTGATGGCGATTCTGAATTTCGAAAAAATAGTTCCGTTGCCCAAGGTAATCTCAAGCGCCGCAACCCTCTTTGAATCCAATTGTCTTCTTTACATGTGTCATCTTCTGGGAATTCGTCATGTCCCTTCAATTAACTCGTATCTTTTTGATTTGGCGCGTGTCAGCGCGTGTTCCCTTGAAGTCAGCAAACACTCAAGTATTCTTCGTGCATCCCAAACGTCGTTTGATCTGGGCCCTTGATTTGGTTTCGCGCCTTTCATCCTCATCCGTTAGATCTGCATGCGCTGATAGTATTTAAATTTTTGACCTTCGTCTTCTTTCCTATTTCGTGCATTCTTCCAAATTATTTCCCGATTTCTCTCTGCAGATTTCTTCCAATCTCCTTAATTTCCTCTGAGATTTCCAGATTTCTTTCTTCTTTCATTCTTCGTCTCGAGAGTTCGTGCTATAAATGCTAGCACAATGTCTTCTTCTTCCACCACTGCGCTCTCCTTCAAATTCCCACGTTCCCTCATGGAGAGAGTAGACGTTGAAATGATTGCCTCTAGATATTTTCTCTATGAGGGGGTGATTGCTTGTCCTCCTGCATCAGACGAACACCCTAACAACGTTGGGGAAGGTTGGACCTGCGTTTATGAAGCCTTCTTTACTGTCGCTAGCCTCTATCTTCCTCCGCCGTGCTCGTTCGTGACGTATCTCCATGCTCTCCGCCTTCCATTGGCGCAGGTTGATCCATTCTTCCTTTCCCTCTTCGTCGGCGTTCTGACGCAGGCGGCCGAGTGTGGGAAGATTCTCAAGCTCGGTGATTTGATGAGGATCTTCTTGGTGGTACCGTCGCCAGATTGCCGTGAGAAGTTCTCTCTCGCCTTCTGCTCCGGTGGAAGACTCCTCTCTGAACTCCCTCGACTAGAGCCTGGATTGATGAAGCGCTACTTCTTCGTGAAGGTCGACAAACCAGCCTTCGGGCCTTTCTTCGCGTTTCTCCGGATGAACCTTGTCCCTTGACCCCAGGATTATCCTTTGTTGGACGATCCTCAAGATTTCAAGGATCTGTACGCTCTCTTTCTAAGTTGTGAGCACAAAAGTTGGTCACTTATGACTCTGGCTCGGACTTTCAAGGCTGGTGTATGGGCGATGAGTCTTGTTTATGGGCTTGACCCTGACTTGTCTTGTAACGCCCCGCTTTCTTGGGTCCGTTACTTTCTCGATAAAACTCGATCAGGTCCCGGTTTATAAAAATATCTTAACAAGAAAATATATTAGAAATAAAATCTTTAAATATTAATAATTTTTTTCTCGTTAGAAATACATAAACTTTATACAACAAATACTCGGGACTAGCTCCGATTGAAAATAAAGCAACGGAGCTCTTTGATTTTACAATCGTACAAAAATAATTCGCGGAAAATCACAAGTTCATTTTATCCACCGTATGCACTCGTATATGCCGCACCGCTGATTCCGCTTTCCTCGCAAGTTATCGATTTTCACCTGATTCTGCAACACAACTATACGAGTGGGCTAACGCTCAATACGAAAAAGGTTTTTATTACTCACAAAAATAATTTATGCAATGCATGTAATGCGATGCCATGTTATACCGTCTTATAAATTTCTCAGAAAATATAATCTTGGGCCCTGCGTACGTACCAACGTTACACGACCAACAACGTATTATTCCGAGATATCACATCTTGATACAGTCGAAGGCCAATACATATTATATAATTCAAAGACGACGCAGCTCGATACATTGTATCATTCTGAGACATCCCATCTCGATACGTTGTACCCTTCAGAGACTACGCCACTCGATACAACAGTGGGAGATTTAAAATCTCGGTGCGACGCGCTTTTATAAAAAGGTCATACATATATATTTAGTATGATAATAAATTATATATGTATGCATAAATTCTCGTGCTTATTCCGCACAAAAATAATAAATAACGAAAATAATTTTGACACATATATCACACATTTCAGATCATACACACATCATATTATTGTTGTGTTGCAGTGAGTGCTTTAACGTACCTTTATCAAAAATATATGCACACCATCACGTACTAGAAATCTTTAATATCAACCACCTTTGGTACTTCCTTTTCATTTGCACTTCATTATTTTCTTTGCAATATAAAATTTTCTCTCTCTTTGGATAAATGATCGCATCCAAATGGATGGATGTTTGTGAGAGCGTGTGTGTATATATATATATATATATATATATATATATATATATATATATATATATATATATATATATATATTATAACATTATCATGGTGTAAAACTTAATAGCTAAGCATATAGATAGATAAGAGTAAAAAATGACTTGGTAGAAAAAAGAAAAAGAAAAGAAACACGTGTGTTATGACTCATGAGAATGAAGAAAAAATACGTGTATAGCTTGATCATGAAAAAAACTTAATAATTAAGATAAAGATATGGTAAAAAAAGGATAAGTTATAATAGTGATAGGGTAAAAATAATGGCACATCGTGCCTAAAAGAAAACTTTTGTATATGTATTTGTATTGAAAGTAAAAAAGTTAATATACATATTGTGGCCCATAAAAAAAAATCATCAAATAAGACACAAAAATATACTAGTTAATTTATTATGACAATATATAAATATATATATTCTTTTTTTTTTAAAGAAAATTACGGATATTACATATCTCTTCGCGTCTTCCTTAAATTCGAGCAGAGCAGAAGACGGCGACGGCTCCTGGAAAAAGAAAAAGAGCAAGCTTTACGGATATCCGTGATACTCTTTGGTCTCCTTCTCCTCGTTGCCAGAGTGTAGATTTGGTTTCTCCCATAAATAAGGAGATGACCTCCCCGGTTGACGAACCGCGCATGAAGAAGAACGGGGTTGATGGCGATGCTGAGAAGAACGGGGTTGATGGCATGTTGCTCGAAGAGTCAAGCGACAAACTCTGACAGAAATGCTGCCCAAACTTTGGGTGGCGTTTCGGTCATCGCCTCGTCGGCCGAGCCTCTGGTCGCGACGACCGTTCTTGATTGTCTCTCTTCTCCTGGGGGAGATGAATTGGAGTTTGTTGCTCGGAAGGGCACCAACGGTGAGCGCCTCGTCGGCTTTGAGGTAAGCAATTTTTTTGTGCTTTCCTCTACCTCTTCCGGTGGTGCTGAGAGATCACTCTCAACGGGGGGTGATCATATTCTTTATGCTTCGTTCCCCGTCGCCCCAACCATTCCATTGATGGTTATGAAGATCGAAGCGGCTGAAGCTTCGACGGGGAACATCGACAAGGGAAAGGCTCTTTTGCATGATGATGCCCCTGCCCAACTATCCATTCTATCGCTTACTGCTCCAGGTTCCGCTTCTTTTCTTCTGTTATTCTTTCTCATGCTTGGGTGTTGATCCTTACGGCCCTTTGTTTGTTTCATCTTGAGCGGGCTAAGGAAGGTTTCTGTATTGTCTCTCTTCTTGAAAAGGGGCTTGAAAAAGAGAACCAAGACCGCCTTGGGGAACTGGCTGCTGTAAGGGCATCCGTGGCAAGGCTAGAAGAAGAGCTTGCTCAGGAGCGCGCTCGGAGTGCCTAGGTTGTTGATGCTTTGTCCGCTAAGCTCTCTGCGCGCAAGGAGCAGGTTCGGGAAAGCGAAGCTAGAGCCGACGCGCTTTCTTGCTGTCTCTCCTTGCTTGCCGATGAGAATGCTTAGCTGTTCGCTAAGGCTAAGAAGGCTGAATCTGCCCTGACTCTTGTCGGCGCAGATCTCGAGGCTACTCAAAGCGAAGCAGCCGCGGAGAGGAGCGCCCGAAGGGAACTCTACCGTGTCGGCCAAGAGAAGCTTGAAAGAGTTGCAGCAAAGTACCAAGCCCTCGATGCCTCTGTCGATTATCATCATCTTCTAGCTGGATGCGAGGATAGAATATCTCTCGCCCAAGGTCTCCTTGCAGGTACGGTAGACGTCGAGCTCCCCCATCGCGTTGTGGGATGGCAAGCTCTTCGGGAGAGGTATGCCCAAGATGTCGAGGAGTTGGAGACGAAGGCTGCCGAGAATCTCAACTCTCCGCCTTTGACCCTGAATAGTCCTCCTCGAGTCAGAGCTTCTCCCTTGTTGGAAATTGTCGTTGGTCGCATCGTTCAGGGGTTGTCTTCTCAATCCCATGAGTACGGCTCCAACTTGGGAATCCTTCGTTGTCCCTCTGAATCCAAAAATGTAATCGGAGAAGCTTTTAAGCGCTCCTCCTAGTTAGATAAACTTTGTAATTATTTTGTATTTTGTAAGAGATTTGAATAAAAGTTTTCCTTTTCTGATCATCCTTTTCCTTGTACTAAACTCAAGCTTTTTGTCGCATGGTTTAATTCAAAAGAAAAGACTAAATAGATTTTGAAGATGCATTTCTTGGTCATAATCTTAATATATTCTTAACCGAGATAATAAAAACTTTGCATCAGAAAAGATAAAAAATATTGCTTCTTCAAAGCATAGACTTAATGAAAATATTGTTTGTCATAATCATTCTCGTCGCACAACTTGTGCTAAAAAATTATTTCTCTTGCGCAAAGTATAAGTTACGCTCGCCGTTATAAATATTTGTCACGCAACTCACAAGTAGTGTAAAGATTTTTGGTGTCATGTACTCGTCGCATAAGCTCATCGTACATTGCAGCTTGCTTGTCGCTTGGCGACCAATAAGTAGAAAGGTTGTTTCTTTCGTGTAGAACACTTTGAAAAATAATTTCCAAACTTTGCTTGCAGTCCTACGCCTGCCACATAGCTTGTCTTCGAGCTTTGTCTTGGGAGTAAGGAAGGGTATATTGTTGGCCAGACAGTATACATGTTCCCCTATTTTCTTTTTCCTTTTTAGCATGAGAATGCTTTGAATAGTTGTGACTCGGTTTCAGGTAAGTATGAGGCATCCCCCATTTCAAGTTTTGTGGTCAAGGGACCACTAAGCAGCCGGTGTTAGGCATACTTGCGACCAAGGGGCCGACTGTTACGACGAACGGTGAATACTTACTCAAGGTCATAAGTCTGAATACCCACCGTCATCTAGGTGTTAGGAGAAGCTCGTTCCCGCCTATGAGAGGGATTAAGACCTCAGCTCATAGACCTTCCAGTCTGAATCTTGGTTCCACTCATCCTGGGATCCAAGACCTTTCCGGGTATTTTTATAATAGGCAATTCTGACCCTTATCGGTGTCAAGTTCCTGTAGGTTCGTGATCAAGGGATCACTGTTTTTTTGTCGTTGGTTCGAATCTTGGTTCCACTCATCCCGGGTTCCAAGACCGTTCTGAATGTTTCTGTAATAGGCATTCCTAACCCTCGTCGGTATCAGGTTCCTGTAGGTTCCTGATCAATGGATCAATGCTTTTTTCCATTGGTTCGAATCTTAGTTCTACTCATCCCGGGTTCTAAGACCGTTCGAAACGTTTGTGTAATTAGCATTCCTGACCCTTGTCGGTATCAGGTTCCTGTAGGTTCGTGATCAGGGGATCACTGCTTTTTGTCGTTGGTTCGAATCTTGGTTCCACTCATCTCGGGTTCCAAGACCGTTCCCAACATTTGTGTAATAGGCATTCATAATCCTTATCGGTGTTAGGTTCCTATAGGTTCGTGATCAAGGGATACTGTTTGGCCAATGCTTGGCGCGAATATGTATGTATGTATATATAATTATGCATATATATATATATATATATATATTGCGACCAAGAGGTCGACCTATAAATGTTTTTCGGATAAGCAAGCTGGTACTACCTTCGATTTATCGGCTAACGTTATGACCCTTATCGGTATCACACATCTCCGTATCCAATGGGGTAATAATCATGACTCTCATTGTTATCATAGTTTTCTCTCCCTCGGATAGTTCAGGTAAGCAAATTTGTGCTTCCCTTGATTTGTCGGCAAATGATATGACCCTCGTCGGTATCATACATCCCCGTATCAAAGTAGGTAGTAACTATGACCGTCGCTGGTATCACAATTCTCCCTTGGTCGGACAGTTCGGGTAAGCAAGTTGGTGCCCTCCTTATTGAGTATCGCAATCTTTGTCGGCATCGCAAACTCTCATGGATATCAAGATCCTCGTCGGTATCAAGATTCCGAATCTTTGTTGGTATGAACAAACCATGTTTTAAGCGAAAATATTTTTATTTATTTATTTCGAGCTGAACTTGTTCGTGGAATACAAACTACCTACGTACCCTCTTTATAGTGATCAAGCCCGGGCGTAGTTCAATTATTTTACAACTTGTCCTTCAAGCATAGAATTTCTTCAAATGCTTGATATTCGAGCTTCTGACTATGTTGTCTCCAGCTGAGTTTTGGAGCTCGTAGACTCCTGTTCTGACTACCTTCGAGACGATGTAAGGTCATTCCCACTTGTTGCTGAGCTTTCCTACGTTGATCTCCGCTGTATTCTGGAAAACCTTTCTCAGTACCAGGTCATCGACTTGGAATTTCCTCGGTCGCACCTTCTTGTTGTAGCTCTGAGCGATAGATCTTTGATAATTTATGACTTTTATCAAAGCTTGTGCTCTTCGCTCGTCGATGTGGTAAAGGTGCTCCCTCAGATTTTCCTCGTTGGCCTCTTCGTCGTCTGGCGCCAATTCTCGTCGCAACCTCGGAACTCCCACTTCCGCTGGAATTAACGCTTCTATCCCGTACGTCAAGGCAAATGGTGATTCCCTTCTTGCCGTGTGCGGAGTTGTCGATAAGCCCATAGGACCCCTGGTAACTCTTCAGACCATCGCCTTTTCTTCTAGTCAAGGCATCCCTTGATGTTGTCCACTATCGTCTTGTTGACAGCTTCTGCATTCCCGTTCCCTTGAGGGAATCGTGGTATCGACGCATTGAGCTTTACTCTCCACCTCTTGCAAAATCCCTTGAACCGTTTGGAAATAAACTGCGGACCATTGTCGGCTATTATTTCCCTCGAAAAACCAAATTTTGTGAAGATGTTTTTCTATACATAGCTCTCCATGTCGGAGTCTTTGATGTTTGCAAAAGACTCAGCCTCGGTCCATTTGGTGAAGAAATCCGTGACCACTAGCATGAACCTCTTCTGCTTTTTTGCTATCGGGAGTGGTCCGACGATATTCATTGACCATTTTATGAACGTGTAAGGTACGGATATTGCTGATAGCTCTTCGGATGGGCAATTGATTGCTAGCGCGTGCTTTTGGCAATTTATGCACCTGCGAGCATAGTTATTGCACTCTGCCTTCATCGCTTCCCAGAAATATCCATGTCGCTTGATCATCCGAAGAAGTGATCTCTCGCCATAGTGATTTCAAAACTCCTTTTCATGAACCTCTTTCATGACGTAGTTGGCTTCGCTTGCTTCTAAGCATCGCAAGTAGGGTCCGGTGAAGCTCTTTTTATACAATGTTTGGTTTAGTATTGTATATCGGGAACTCTTCGACCGAATCTTCCTTGCCTCCTGCTTGTCTTCTGGAAGTACTCGACCGCTGATGTACTCAAAGATTGGCTTGCGCCAATCAGTTGCTCCTGAGTCATCGGCCACCGGTGCTTCTTCCAAAGCTTCTTCTTGATTGAACTCCTCGTCAATTTCCATGACCGCAACGTCCGTGCCCTGATCAGCTTCCTCCGTCTCGTTGTCCTCACCTGTCTCCTTCTTCTTTGGAATACTTGGCTCCTCGATGGTCTCCATTGTTATCGTCCTTTGGTCTCCCGGCTTCATCGTTGATCCCAAGCTAGCTAGAGCATCTGCATGTGAATTTTCTCCTCATAGAATTTGTTCGAGTGTGAACTCTTGAAATTCCACAATTAGATTCTTCACAGCCTTGAAGTAAGCCTCCATCCTCTCTTCGTGTCTCTCATATTCTCCGTTAATCTGGTTTACGACCAACTGAGAATCCGAGGACGCGACAAGCCTTGTTGCTCCCACCGCCTTCGCCGTGCACAAACATGCAATAAGAGCTTCATACTCTGCCTCGTTGTTGGTAGCTCTGAAGCTGAATCTGTAGGCTCTCTCGATCATCACTCCCATCGGCCAGATTAGCTGAATTCTTGCTCCAGCTCCTTGCATGTTAGAGGATCCGTCGACGTTCAGCTTCCATTCTCCATTCTCCATTCTCGTCTTCCAAATTCTCGTCGTCGGGGTGTAACTCAATAAGAAAATCCGCTAGCACTTGGGACTTAATGTTGGTCCTGATTCTATATTCGATGGCATACTCCCCTAGGCGCACCGACCATTTTGTCATGCAACCAGACTGATTAGGGCTATAGAGGACTACCCTAATTGGTTTGTCCGTCATGATTACGATGGGGTGAATTTGGAAGTGAGGTCGCAACTTCATCGCCGCCTCTATGATGGCGAGGACTAGCTTCTCTATCTGCAGATATCTCGTCTCTGCTCCGACGAGCTTCCTACTGATGTATGTGACCAAGTTTTTCTTTCCTTTATCCTCTCGTACTAACACCGCGCTAACTGCTACATCTGTCACCACCACGTACAAGTATTATACTTCTCATGCGACGGGCTTAGTCATTATTGGTGATGTCGTCAGGTAGGATTTTAGCTTCTGGAAATCCTTCTCGCACGCCTCCGTCCCTTCGAACTTCTTGTTCTTCCTTAACATTTAATAGAAAATGAGACTCTTGTCCGTTGATCTTGAAATGAACCTGTTGAGTGCTGCGATCCTCACTGTGAGCTTCTGCATTTCCCTCTTGTTGCGCGGCGATGACATGCTTCTGATGGCTACCACCAGATCCGGACTTGCCTCAATCCCTCACAACATCACCAAATACCCAAGGAATTTTCCCGATGGGACTCTGAAGGTACACTTTGTCGGGTTCAACTTCATGTTGTGCTTGCTAAGAACCTCGAAACATTCCCACAAGTGGGCAATGTGCATTTTTGCCTTCAAAGATTTAGACAACATGCCATCGATGTATACCTCCATCGTCTTCCCTATTTTCTCGTGGAACATCTTGTTGACTAGCCGCTGGTAGGTAGCCCCTGCATTTTTCAATCCAAAAGGCATTACCTTATAGCGGTAGATTTCTCTCTCGCTGATGAAAGTTGTTTTCTCCTTGTCATCCGAATGCATCATGATCTAGTTGTACCCCGAATATGCATCCATGAAACTCAAGAGTTCATGTCCACATGTCGCGTCGACGAGCCGGTCAATATGGGGCATAGGAAAACTATCCTTCAGGCAATCTTTATTAAGATCAGTGAAATCTATACAAACTCGCCACTTCCCATTTTTCTTCTTGACAACGACCGTGTTCTTCAGCCATTCTTGGTACTTGACTTCTCGGACTGCTCCCATTGGTAACCGCCTGTCGACTTCATCATTGATGACCCTATTTCTATCTGCTGCTAGCTTCCTTCGCTTTTGCTTTGCCGGTTTATGACTTGGATCCACGTTCAGCTGATGGGATATGATGTCAGAGTCTATTCCGGGCATGTCCTCTGCATCCAAGAAAAAATTCCTTTGTTCTCTTTCAAGAATTTGATGAGTTTGCTTTTCAGCTCGTCGCCCAAGCCGACTCATATACCAACCGTCTTTGTCGGATCCGATGGATCTATTTGCACTTGCTCCACCATCTCCAGCTTGGATCCGCATTCGGATGTTTGGCTCTCGGGGTCCTTGTCTTCTGCTTTTGCCTTGAGTGCTTCTTCTTTGCCTCGCGGTCTTCCTTCAACCGCTTACTTAGGGTCTTCTTGATCATCAACAATCATCGTGCTTGGCCCTTCTGCTATTGATTGCTATTTGATTTTCTTGGCGATATCGGACTTGTCTCTTCTCAGATTCATCCGTTAGTTGTTCATGTAGCATGTGCGGTACGCTTCCATGATGCCTCTGATCTCCACGATCCTTCCCTTCGGCCCCAGAAATTTGATATACCGGTGGTAAGTCAAGGGAACCGCCTTCATCATACTGATCCATGGTCGCCCCATGATGATGTTGAAACTCGAAGGACAATCCATGACGACAAAACTTGACCACCTTGTTCACTCCTTTAGCATATAACTCCAGCCTAATCATTCCCGTGGAATAAGCGGGATCGCCGTTCAATCCAGTGAAGCCTCTGGGGGCTCCGTAAATCTCATCTTCGTCGACGTCCATTTGCTTCAACGTCTCCGTGAAGATGATGTCTACTGAGCTTCCATTATCGATGAGCACGCGATCGACGGGGTGATTGTGAATGTTGAGCGATATCACAAGGGCGTCGTCATGGTCACTTGGGATTCTGCTCTCTCTTGAAAAGGTAACTGGAGTCTCGTCGCCCGAAACTCCCTCTCAGCTTGCTTCGAGGTCCTCGTCGTAGTGCTTTAATTGCCGCTGATAAGCTTTAATTGCCGCTAATTGCCGATGATCCTCCCATGATCATGTGGATACGACTTCTCGTCGCTGGAGGCTCCTCGTTGCATTCTTCCTGCTCCACTTGTAGGACCTTTTCCTTGAAGGTGGGCTCTCTTCGCCCTTGAACTCTCCTAAATCCTCCTCTTCCTCGCCGCTGGTCGCCTCCTCGCCCATTATTGTCGGCGCTTTTCTAGAATGGAGTGTGATAAGGGTCTCCTAAATCCACGCTCTTCATCTCTCCCTGCGTCCACTTCTCCATGAGACGCCTTTTCAGGGTGTAGCATTCCTCTGTCGAGTGTCCCTTATTCTTGTGGAAATCACAATATTTGTTGAACTCTCGGGGAGCTCGAACAAATCCTTGTGATCTGTCCTGCTATGTTGGCTGCTCCGCTTCAGCTCTTCCAACATTATAGGCTTGCGCCCTCCTGTTGGTGCTGCTGGATAATGCCCTCTGTGCGGCTCATTTCTTCCTGACAGCTTCGTCGCGGGTACGATTTCTCTCGTCGCCGAAACTTTCTTCTCCTCCACCTCGTACTTTCTGGCCAACGTGGCTCTTTCTTCCCTCAAAGTCATGGAGATCGTCGCCTTGTGTAGAGCATCCTCGATCGTCGCCGGTCGGCTTTTGGTAAGCTCCTCGTGGAAAGGTGCTTCGTACCATAAACCTCGCTTTAGCGCTAAGATAGCGACTGAATCCTCGACTCCCGAGATATTCTCCAGCACCTCCTTGAATCTGCCGATGAACTTCCACAGTCCCTCGTCCCTGCCTTGCTCCATGTTCCAAAGATCTGTAATGTTCACCTCTGTTTGCACGTACATTGAGTAGTGCCTTAGGAAATTAGACAGTAGGTCATTGAAACAATGGATGGAGTTTGGCGGGAGCCTCGAAAGCCATTCCAAAGATGCTCCTTGCAAGATATCCACAAAAAAGAGGCACAATATTGACTCTCTCTCCATTACTTGGGCGTTCACTCTTCCCGTTGCTATACGGAAATCTTTAAAGTGCGCTTTCGGGTCCGTCACACCTTTAAAATACGTGACCCTGATTTTCGGCATGTCGTGTACACGAGCTTTGGAGATCATCGCCGAGAAAGGGGGGCTTTGTTGGGAAGTTCATTACGTTTCTCGAAAATATTATCACGATTTATGCCGTCAAGCCGTCCGGGTAACATTTAAAAAAATATTTTAAAGCGGAAAAAAACTTGTTACCCGTCCAACAATTTGAACATCGTATAATAACCAAAATCAAGATCTGATAAATTATTACTAATTTAACTTTTCATAAATTCATTATTAATAATCTAGTCTATAGGAAATAAATAAACTATAAATAAAGGTTTGCATTTATTGACCCAATGCATAAGGCCGTACCTCAGGTGATGACGATTCTGGCTGCGCGTTCTGAACTGGGCAGGGCTTTGCCAATGCTGAGGGAAACTCCCATGATCTTTCGGGATATTCTCCTGGACTCCTCGTATCGAAGCGTGGGCTTTGCCGGCAGGACTCCGTCGCAAAAACTTTAACTGGTGGTTCTTTTAAAGCATTCGGAGAACAACGTCTCACTAAGCCAAACCAGAAAAGAGAGATTAGAGGCTAAGAAATTCGCAGACTCTAGAGAGAGAGAGAGATCGAATTCTTGCTCTTGGCAGGTGTATGAAATGTGTAGAATGAGCCTTGTATTTATAGGCTCATGGAGAAGCCAATAATGAAAGTTTCCATGCATGAATTTCGAGTTCTATAATGGGCAAATATAATTAATCACTCCAAACCAATGGCCAAGATTGAATCACCAATGATCCAACGGTTAGGATTAATTAGGGATTTAACCAAATAAGGAAACCATGAATAAATCAATTATCCAATCACTTCCTTATATAAGAGAATTCGAATTCCCTATGCATGTATATGGAAATTTCGAAATCAATAAGCTTGATCCAATGGTTGGAATTAATTCTATAACCAATCTAATGGACCATATTGATTTAGGACAAAGTCAGCTCTCCAAACTTGATCACCAAGCTTTAGAATTCGACTTCCCTTTATAATAAATTCGAATTATGCATTCCATATATACATGTTAATTAATTTCAATCCAATGGTTAAGATTAAATCTTAAACTAATCCAATGTATATAATTAATTAACCATATTCGAAATCAATGCTTGATCACCAAGTCATTTTCTAATTTAGCTTTCCAAATTAATTATCATGATCCAACGGTTAAGATCAAACTTGACCGATCTAATGAACCAAATTAATTTCAAGGTTTTCCATTAATAGCTAAACATAGGTACTTATGCCGCATATTTGGAAAGTTCAAATCCAAGCAAATTCGTGTAAGCTCAACTTACACATTTACTTGGGCCGCATTATTTCTACACATTTATATATCAAATATATATTATTTAAATAACACAAATCTATTAATTATTAATAAGAATATTAATAATTAAATCCAAATAATTAAATTATATTATTGACCTCTGATCTCAATATCACACATTAAATGTCGTAGTGCAACATCACCATTTAAATTCGTGACATGTGATTAAATTTCACATATTTACGAAAACGATCGTAAACTTAGAAATTCTCTAAATCACAAACCGTACGTCGAAACGACTTGATTCCAAAAGCAAAGTCTCTTAGAATTTAATTTCCAACAACTTTACAGTTGATGAAAAATCTAAATTCAACTTTCTTTTATCATTTAAATTTCCAGCATTAAACTTTGGTACTTTTGCCACGTCTAAAATAAAACTTCCAAAGTCTGACATACACTCTAGTTTTATGAATCCTGACAAATGATAAAACATACTGAATGTTTAAATCACGTATGTATCATCCGTTCCGGAGCTATCCTAGGGACCATGGACCCGTATCACTGAAGCTCCAACGAACTGCCAGTGGTTCGTCAAACCTCTGTGTTGTTCCACTATAAACCCCGAGGCTGCACTCTTTAGTGATACAATATATATTATTCCCTTTATAGCAAGGTGTCCATTGATACAATCAAATTCGGGTTATTGATCTTTCACTTGATGATCCACACACGAGCAGGCGGTTTTTACCGTTTTGCCTCTCATTGCATTTTCATCCTCAACTCAGTTAGTAATGTTGTGAGTAATCCACTTATAGTTTCGATTCATAAGTTGCGCACGGGTACCTCTCACTTCTCACCACTAACAATCAAGGGAATCATCTTGACTCTGAAGAGAGCTATGTGATGTCCGTGTCTATGACCAAGCTACCCTTATCTATTGACTATCATGTTCCCAAAATAGCAGCATTGGGAACGAAAGTAGAATGTGTTCTTTAACAGTTAAATCAAAGAAAAATCAAGTCAACAGTCCAGTCTCGAGGTCACTCGGGACTTAGATCGAATATCCATTTGATCATCTACTAGTGACTCAACTTCAAGTTGTCATTGACGGTCTTTTGTAACAACTTCCAGAGTTTAAGTCAGGTCCAGTCCAGTATGAAGCCGCTTCATACTTAATGCACTTCTAGTGAGTGTGACACAGACAGTTAATCAGGTCACAGACATTTTAAGTTCAATTATTATGATTATTAATTCTTCCTCATATTGACTCGGTTGTGATAATAATAACATAATTGCATCCTTTATGAACTATGGAAAAAACATTCTATTTTACTCTACCAGAAACTATAATAAGATTAACATAATAAGTAACATCTTTTATTCAACGACTTTGGTCAAAATATTTTACAATTAGGGAAATGATAGTTTGTTTAAGGACACATGTCCAACAGGCTTCTCGTCTCCTCCATGAACCGGTCAATTTCTGGAGCCGCGCTCATCGCCTTGTGCATCTGGGACGTGACGTATCCCATTCTGGAGTTTAATTCCCTGATCACTCTGCTGGTTTGGTCTTGTCCTTCCGCTAGCTGGCTCATCGGCATCGCTGTCGGTGGTAGTGGCTGTGGCATCTCTGTACTCTGCTCCTGTCGCGGTGGCAAGATGAGTGGAGGAAACTTGATTCCTCAGTCCATGAATAGCTGAGCAGTCCCACTCATGTTCCCATTATGGAAATTATTTCCATTAGCGTATGGGAACCGTGGCGGGAGATTGCTCTGGCTTTCGTGCATGGGCAAAGGAACCGTACTCCCTCCATTCATCGTTGCTTCTGCTCCTGCGGACCCGTCTTCTCCCGATCCTCCTGCGTCGTTCACTGCTTGTCCTACTGCTATCTTCGCATTGCTTCCCTACATCAAAGCTACACAGAACTACCGATTCATATGCTCAATTGCTGCCATCCTGTGCTGATACTCCTCCACCGTTGGGAACATTGTCAGGGAAGGATTCCCCGGGTACTGGATTGGTAGGGATTTCTGCACATGTTGACATCCTAAGTGTTGGACATATGTGTCCTTAAACAAGATATTTTTATCCATTTGTAAAAGATTATGACAAGTCGTTGAATAAAGATGATGCTTATTATGATAATCTTATTATAGTTTCTGGTATAGTAAAATAGAATGTTTGATCCTTAGTTCATATAGGATGCAATTATGAATTATTATCACAACAGAGTCAATGTGAAGAAGAATTAATAATCATAATAAATGAACTTAAAATGTCCGTGACCTGATTAACTGGGTGGGAGCCCATTAATCGTATAAGGTCATTAATGTGACTAAGTGACAATCCTATTCTGGATTTTGTGTGTGTCACACTCACTAGAAGTGCATTAAGTATGAGTGTCTTCATACTGGACTGGACCTGACTTGAACTCCGGAAGTTATCATATAAGACCGTCACTGATAACTTCGAGTTGAGTCACTAGTAGATGATCAAATGGATATTCGATCTATGTCCTGAGTGATCTTGAGTCCGAGCTGCTGGCTTGATTGTTCTTTGATTTAACCGTTAAAGAACATAATAAATTACCGTTGTTCCCAACACTATTATTTTGGGAACATGATAGTCAGCAGTAAGGGTAGCTTGGTCATAGATATGGGCATCACACAGCTCTCTTCAGAGTCATGATGATTCCCTTGATTGTCGGTGGCGAGAAGTGAGAGGTACCCGTGCGCAACTTATGAATCGAAACCATAAGTGGGTCACTCATAATATTACTGACTGAGTCAAGGATGAAAATGCAATGAGGGGCATAACGGTAGAAACTGCCTGCTCGTGTGTGGATCATCAAGTGAAAGATCAATAACCCGAATTTGATTGTATCAATGGACACTCTGCTGTTATAAAGGGAATAATATATACCGTATCACTAAAGAGTGCAGCCTCGGGTCTATAGTGGAATCACTTCGAGGTTTAACGAACAACTAGCAGTTCGTTGGAGCTTAAGTGATACGGGTCCATGGTCCCCAGGATAGCTCCGTAACGGATGATACTTACGTGATAAAGACATTGAAATGTTTTTCAGATCATTTGGCAAGACTCATAAAACTGAAGTCTGTGACAGACATCAGATAGTTTTATCAATAGCGTGGCAAAAGTACCATATCTTGGTAACCGAAATTAACTGACAAAAGAAAGTAAAATTTGGATTTTCTGTCAACATGAAAGTTGTTGGAAATTAAATTCTAAGCAACTTTGCTTTTCTAACCGAGTCGTTTCGACGTACGATTAGTGATTTAGAGAATTTCTAAGTTTGTGATCGTTTCGGTAAACTATGAAATTAAATCACATGTCACGAATTTAAATGATGGTGTGTCACCATGACATTTAAATGTGTGATGTTGAAATTAGAGAATATTAATATAATTTAATTATTCAAATTTTATTATTAATGTATTATTAATAATTATTCAATAATTAATAGTATTATATTAATATGAAAATAATATATTTTTAAATATATTATAGTGTAAAAATCGAATTGGGCTTTTGGAATGTGGATCCATTCACATTCGAATGGATAGATTTTGGTCTTTCCATAATTGCGGCAAAAGTATCAAAAGTTTTGGTATTTGAGAAAAACCCTAAAATCAATTTAATCCATTGGATCGATTATGATTTAATATCAACCGTTGGATTAGGATATTGATGAATTCGAATTTAATGACTTGGTGATCAAGTTTCATTTTTCGAATTTGATTAATTAATTATATCCGTTAGATCGGTCTAAGATTTAATCTTTACCGTTGGATTGGAAATTAATTAATTATATATAATTATATTATTTTCGAATTATAGTTTAAGGATAAATTCGAAATTGTTTTTATTAAATCTTTTTATATTTGATTTTATCCTAAACTAATTTGATCCATTAGATCGGTTTAAAGATTTATCTCAACCGTTGGATCTAGATAATGATAATTCGAATTTTAATATATATATATAAATATATATATATATATATATATAATTCGAATTTATAAAGATAAGAAGATAAGATTGGATTTTTGATTTTATCCTAATCTTTCTTATTTAATTAAATCCCTAATTAATTATATCCATTGGATTTAGATGAGATTAAATCTGGACCATTGGATTGAGATAATTAATTATATTTAATAAATGAAATTCGAAAATTTGATAGGGAATTTCTCCAATTCGGTTACGGTTTGAGCCTATAAATAGGAGGCTCATTCTACACATTTTTCACACCTTTCCCCAGAGAAAAATTCGAACTCTCCCTCTCCTTTAGGGTCTGCGAATTTTCTCTCTGATCTCTCTTTCTGGTTCGGCTTAAGAGACTTAGTTCTCCGGAAGCTTAAAAAGAACCATCAGTTTAAATTTTCCGACGGAGTCCTGCCGGCGAAGCCCACGCTTCGGTACGAGGATTCCAGAAGAATATCCCGGAAGATCACGGGAGTTTCCCTCAGCACCGGCGGAGCCCTGCCCGATTCAGAACGCGCAGCCGGAAGTCGTCAATAGAGGTATGGCCTTATGGATTGGGTTAATAAATGCAACCATTTACTGCTTTCTATTTATTTCCTATTATGACTAGATTATTAATAATGATATATGAATATTAAATTACATAATATTTATCAGATCTTGTTAAATGGTTATTATCCGATATCCAGACCGTTGGACGGATAACAAGTTATTCCGCTTTAAATTAATTTTTAAATGTTACCCGGACGGTTCGGAGGTACAATTCGTGATAATTTTCATGGAATCCGAGACGTGATTTCCAACAATTGGTATCAGAGCCATGGTTCAAGGATAAATAATTACGTAATTTAATTAATGGGTTTTAAAGAACGAATTATTTGATGAATAAAATTAATTATTTAAAATTGAAATTTTGAATTTCTAGATATTTTAAATATTAATTTAAAATAAAATTATCACCCGACCCGAAAAAAATCGGACCGGGTAATTGGACCAGGCTGCCAAGGCGTGGGAAGGGACGAACAGGGGTTGCCGCTGCAGCCCCAGGATGTTTGCCCAGCAAGCCCACGGGCAAGGCCCACGAGCAAGGCCCACGCCAGGGCCACTCGGCAAGGGTAACGGCACCCGTGTGGGCCTGGCGCGCGGGCCGCAGGCCACGCTGCCTGGCAGCGGAATGGGCCTGCAGGCCCAGCCCGAAGGGCCCGCGTGCTGCTCTGGCTCACCCGTGGGCTGTCCTTGCCCATTCCACGGGCACGTGGGCCCGGGCTTAAGCCCGGAGGACCCACATGCAATTTTTATATTGGGTCGGATTTTTATTCCGACCCGGATACCGTGGATTAATTATTAATTATTATTAATGAAATTAATATTTATGGATTAAAATTAATTATGATTAAAATATGGATGTTATTTTCGGATAAATAACATTGTCTTATTTTAATAAATTCATAAAATTAAATATGGATGTTATTTAATGATTAAATAACATTGTCTTATTTAATAAATTAAAATATGGATGATAATATTCGAAGAATAATATCATTGTCTTATTTTAATATTTCATAAATAATTAATAAAGGGCATTAAAATGTTTAATGATAATTCTTAGAGAATAAGTATCATTAACATAAAATTATAACTATTCATCATAGATATAATTTATTATAACCTATTTTCATAACCCTCAAACATAGTGTCTATGTTTAGATCGTTATTAATATGTTTATATAGGATAGATATAAATAATAAAGAGTAAATGTAAAAGTGTTAATTATTAGTCGGAAAAATTTCAAACGTACAATCTTGCCTAAGGAAGAGGGAATCAAAAGTGGGGCCGGTTCACCATCCACTTCTGGGTGACCGGTTAGGACCCCTCCCATCGACCTGGAGGCGTACGGTTTGATCTATCACTACCGACGAAATAATAAACACATTTTTAGGGCTTATTTAAAATTACGCGTCGTAATAAATAAAGCCAAAATATAAACTTTTAATGTGTCATTAATAGACAGTTTATATAATAAGTTTTTATAACTTAGAAATTAAAAACGTTATTTTCTAAAAACAATGGCAAGTATAGAATAAAACAAAGGTCTCCATTATTACTGTCACAAGGTCTGCTAACCACACCGCCTCGAGTCACCCTAGTGTGTCCATTCCCTAAGGAAGGTGTGCTTGTGGAAGGTTTGACACCGTGATAGTTCCAAAAGAATATGGGGATGGAGGAATCTTGGAAATGGACCGCGAGTCACCCTAGAGTGACCATTCCCTAAGGACGGCGTTTCCAAGAGGATCCCGAGAACCGAAAATAATGGGTTAAGCTTGCACGGAAGTTGGTGCTTCCCGACCGTCTATGGTGATAGTTAATAATCATAGAGAACTTTGGTAGTTCTTGTTATGAATATTAATTAAGTTTATGACTAAAACTTAGTTTAACCAAACTACACGGTTGATACCGCGAGTCACCCTAGAGTGACCATGCCACTAAGGACGGCAACGACGTGTACAGTCGGTTAAATTATCACGAAATAGTTAAAAGGGTTTATTTAACGTTTTCCCAGAACATGTTTGCATCATGTAACTATTTCAAATAAAATATTTTTTCAAAACATTCTACCTATAATAAAGTTTAATAAGTTTCTTTTTCAATGTCAGTTAAAATGTCTAAAGCTATTAATGTCACGGATGATGAAAAAGATTCGGTCAACTCTGGTCCTCCATCTGAGTTTGAGCTACCTATATTTGAAGAAGGCAGTGCTTGGTTCAAGTCTGATAATGAATATGAGTTACTCAGTTTCTTATTAGACCAGTATCCAAACAAAAGTCAATCCTTCAAAGATTCGGTACTCAAAACCTCGATGGGTGAAATTGAGAGACTAATGAAAAAGGTAAACAAAGTAACGGCTCTTGTCACTTAAGCAATGGCAAAAGATAACAAACGAAAGACTGAATCGAAATTTGAACCCGGAAGAAAAGAAAGAAAAGTTGGTTTATCTGCAATGTGCTTCCAATGTGGAACAAGGAAGAGAGTGCCAGGTCAGCTGCGATGCAGACTGCACATCAGTTCACCAAAGGGTAAGACCTTTTCTGAATACAAAATTAGTTTTTTATTGGAGAGATTCAAATCTCAGATCCATAGATTAAAATTCTAAACATTGCAAACGTTTTTCATTACAGAAGTTGCTTCTGCTAAGAATAAAAACAGAAATGGAGCTTTATGCATTGAATGTTGGCTCAAACCAAGAGCAAAGGGGCACACGATGTGCCGAGAACATCTGCGGGCTTGGAGAGGTAATAACTCTTCTGTTAACCCCGAAATTAGTTTTTATTGGAGAGATTCAAATCTCAGATCCATAGATTAAAATACTAACGCTTGTTCATTTTCTTTTCACGATTCAGCAGGAGCTCTGTTGATGAGAACTCAGCAGAGAACGAAAGCGGCTAGTACTCGAGTGTCTCGAAGAAGGAAGCATGCTTTAAGTTTATATTCGATTTAAGTTTATTGTTATCACTAATTTTGCATTGTTAAGACCTCGATTTATTTTTGGATATTGATTGCATGGAATAATTCTTAATTAATAAAGGTTTTATATGTTTCGAATTATTTTGCAATATTTAGATAAATATAGTGACAGTTATTTTTGTTTCATCTATAGTCTTTAATTTCTCTAATTGATTTAATTAAATCAAATGTCATTTTTAATCATGATGGTTAATAGAGAATGAAATTAGAGGAAATTATTAACAAATGGGATCTTGTGACAAAGTCACAACGCCGACAACAGTGTCTGTTGTCGAAGAGAGTGCGGAAACCACGGTCCCAAATCAGAACCAAGGGGTACTCAGACGTAGTGGGAGGTTCAAAAGACCTGTTGAGCGCTACGAACATACCCAGTTGGAATTTCATCTAGCTGTTACAAACACTAGTGTTGAAGATCCCATAGGCTATGAGCAAGCTATGTTGGATCCTGATAAGGGAGAATGGCAGGAAGCAATGAACCAAGAAATAGAATCAATGGATTCTAATGAAGTCTGGGAACTTGTAGACTTACCGGATGGCTTCAAAACCATTGGCTGTAAGTGGGTATACAAGCGAAAGAGAGGAGTGGACGGGAAGGTTGAAACCTTCAAGGCTAGACTAGTGGCTAAGGGTTTTACCCAGAAGGAAGGTATTGATTTCGATGAGACCTTCGCTCCAGTAGCTAAGTATAAGTCCATCCGGATACTCATGGCCATAGCCTGTAGTCTCAATTACGAGATTTGGCAAATGGACGTCAAAACCGCCTTCCTGAACGGGTATATTGACGAAAACATCTATATGGACCAACCAGAAGGGTTCGTGCAGAAGGGTCAAGAAGGGAAAGTTTGCAGACTTCTCAAATCCATTTATGGATTGAAGCAAGCTTCTAGATCCTTGAATCTAAGGTTTGATGAAACCATCAAATCCTATGGATTCATACAGAACATCACTGAGGCCTGCATATACAAACTCAATGATGAAACCGTGGAGATTTTTCTTGTTCTATACCTCGACGATATTCTTCTCATTGGAAACAGTGTGAAGAGGCTATCAGACGTGAAAGCGTGGCTATCTACGCAATTCCAAATGAAGGACATGGGAGAAGCCAGTTATGTTCTTGGGATCCGTATCTTCAGGGATCGCAACAACAGGCTTCCAGCCTTATCACAAGCAGCTTACATTGATAAGGTGCTTGATAGTTTTGCAATGGCAAACTCCAAGGGAGGTAATTTACCGACCAGGCATGGAGTATTCCTTAATAGGAAACAGTGCCCTACTTTTCCGGAAGAGCAAGATGAGATGAGGAGAGTACCCTATGCTTCAGCAGTGGGAAGTCTGATGTACGCTATGCAGTGTACTAGGCCAGACATCTGTTACGCTGTGGGAATTGTTAGCAGATACCAATCCAACCCTGGTATGGTTCACTGGACAGCAGTGAAGAACATTCTCAAGTATCTTCGGAGAATGAGAGACTATATGTTAGTGTTTTCAGGATCAGAACTGAATCCACTAGGTTACATTGATTCAGACTTTATGTCTGATAAAGACGCGAGAAAATCGACGTCGGGAGCAGTGTTCACCCTTGCTGGTGGAGCGATATTCTGGAGAAGCGTAAAGCAATCCTGTATCGCGGATTCCACAATGGAAGCTGAATACGTGGCAGCTTGTGAGGCAGCCAAAGAATCAGTTTGGCTCAAGAATTTCTACATAGAGCTAAGAGTTGTTCCAGATGTAGATGGGCCCCAAACACTATACTGTGACAACAGTGGTGCGGTGGCAAATTCTAAAGAGCCCAGAGACCATAACAAGGCGAAACATATAGAGAGAAAATACCATCTCATTAGAGAGATAGTACGTCTAGGCGATGTACGGGTTGTGAAAATAGCTTCGGAAGACAATCAGGCTGATCCATTCACCAAGACGTTGCCAGAGAAAATATTCAGGAGGCATCTGGAGAGTATGGGTCTGAAAGACATGGGTCATCTTCTTTAAGTACAAGTGGGAGATTGTTGGACATATGTGTCCTTAAACAAGATATTTTTATCCATTTGTAAAAGATTATGACAAGTCGTTGAATAAAGATGATGCTTATTATGATAATCTTATTATAGTTTCTGGTAGAGTAAAATAGAATGTTTGATCCTTAGTTCATATAGGATGCAATTATGAATTATTATCACAACAGAGTCAATGTGTAGAAGAATTAATAATCATAATAAATGAACTTAAAATGTTCGTGACCTGATTAACTGGGTGGGAGCCCATTAATCGTACAAGGTCATTAATGTGACTAAGTGACAATCCTATTTTGGATTTTGTGTGTGTCACCCTCACTAGAAGTGCATTAAGTATGAAGTGTCTTCATACTGGACTGGACCTGACTTGAACTCCGGAAGTTATCATATAAGACCGTCACTGATAACTTGGAGTTGAGTCACTACTAGATGATCAAATGGATATTCGATCTAAGTCCTGAGTGATCTTGAGTCCGAGCCGCTGGCTTGATTGTTCTTTGATTTAACCGTTAAAGAACACAATAAATTACCGTTGTTCCGAACACTATTATTTTGGGAACACGATAGTCAGCAGTAAGGGTAGCTTGGTCATAGATATGGGCATCACACAGCTCTCTTCAGAGTCATGATGATTCCCTTGATTGTCGGTGGTGAGAAGTGAGAGGTACCCGTGCGCAACTTATGAATCGAAACCATAAGTGGGTCACTGATAATATTACTGACTGAGTCAAGGATGAAAATGCAATGAGGGGCATAATGGTAGAAACCGCCTGCTCGTGTGTGGATCATCAAGTGAAAGATCAATAACCCGAATTTGATTGTATCAATGAACACTCTGCTGTTATAAAGGGAATAATATATACCGTATCACTAAAGAGTGCAGCGTCGGGTCTATAGTGGAATCACTTCGAGGTTTAACGAACAACTAGCAGTTCGTTGGAGCTTAAGTGATACGGGTCCATGGTCCCCAGGATAGCTCCGTAACGGATGATACTTACGTGATAAAGACATTGAAATGTTTTTCAGATCATTTGGCAAGACTCATAAAACTGAAGTCTGTGACAGACATCAGATAGTTTTATCAATAGCGTGGCAAAAGTACCATATCTTGGTAACCGAAATTAACTGACAAAAGAAAGTAAAATTTGGATTTTCTGTCAACATGAAAGTTGTTGGAAATTAAATTCTAAGCAACTTTGCTTTTCTAACCGAGTCGTTTCGACGTACGATTAGTAATTTAGAGAATTTCTAAGTTTGTGATCGTTTCGGTAAACTATGAAATTAAATCACATGTCACGAATTTAAATGATGGTGTGTCACCATGACATTTAAATGTGTGATGTTGAGATCATAGAATATTAATAAATTTAATTATTCAAATTTTATTATTAATGTATTATTAATAATTATTCAATAATTAATAGTATTATATTAATATGAAAATAATATATTTTTAAATATATTATAGTGTAAAAATCGAATTGGGCTTTTGGAATGTGGATCCATTCACATTCGAATGGATAGATTTTGGTTTTTCCATAATTGCGGCAAAAGTACCAAAAGTTTTGGTATTTGAGAAAAACCCTAAAATCAATTTAATCCATTGGATCGATTATAATTTAATATCAACCGTTGGATTAGGATATTGATGAATTCGAATTTAATGACTTGGTGATCAAGTTTCATTTTTCGAATTTGATTAATTAATTATATCCGTTAGATCGGTCTAAGATTTAATCTTTACCGTTGGATTGGAAATTAATTAATTATATATAATTATATTATTTTCGAATTATAGTTTAAGGATAAATTCGAAATTGTTTTTATTAAATCTTTTTATATTTGATTTTATCCTAAACTAATTTGATCCATTAGATCGGTTTAAAGATTTATCTTAACCGTTGGATCTAGATAATGATAATTCGAATTTTATAATATATATATATATATATATATATATATATATAATTCGAATTTATAAAGATAAGAAGATAAGATTGAATTTTTGATTTTATCCTAATCTTTCTTATTTAATTAAATCCCTAATTAATTATATCCATTGGATTTAGATGAGATTAAATCTGGACCATTGGATTGAGATAATTAATTATATTTAATAAATGAAATTCGAAAATTTTAGAGGGAATTTCTCCAATTCGGTTACGGTTTGAGCCTATAAATAGGAGGCTCATTCTACACATTTTTCACACCTTTCCCCAGAGAAAAATTCGAACTCTCCCTCTCCTTTAGGGTCTGCGAATTTTCTCTCTGATCTCTCTTTTTGGTTCGGCTTAAGAGACTTAGTTCTCCGGAAGCTTAAAAAGAACGATCAGTTTAAATTTTACGACGGAGTCCTGCCGGCGAAGCCCACGCTTCGGTACGAGGATTCCAGGAGAATATCCCGGAAGATCACGGGAGTTTCCCTCAGCACCGGCGGAGCCCTGCCCGATTCAGAACGCGCAGCCGGAAGTCGTCAATAGAGGTACGGCCTTATGCATTGGGTTAATAAATGCAACCATTTACTGCTTTCTATTTATTTCCTATTATGACTAGATTATTAATAATGATTTATGAATATTAAATTACATAATATTTATCAGATCTTGTTAAATGGTTATTATCCGATATCCGGACCGTTGGACGGATAACAAGTTATTCCGCTTTAAATTAATTTTTAAATGTTACCCGGACGGTTCGGATGTACAATTCGTGATAATTTTCATGGAATCCGAGACGTGATTTCCAACACTAAGGTTGCCAACTCCTGCTGCCGCTGTCGCTCCTCCTCCTGTCTCTGTGTGTCTGACTCATTCTCCGTCGCCATTTCTCAGACAACTCTTGTGATTTAGCTACGCTCTGGAAAGAACCTCTGCCCCTCAGTGGGCGCCAAACTGTTGAGGTCGAAAATCGGCCTCCGCAGTCACGGAGTTATGGGGGTGTAATTCCGAGTTTAAATTACCTTAGAGCTCGGGTCTTTCCGTTAAAACTAGATCACGTTGAAAGAGATGTGTGTTCTCGAGAAAATGAGTCGGGTTGTATGTTGAGTGATTGGGCTTCGAAGAGAAAACTTTTTCACGTGTGTATTGATGGTGCAAAAATGTGTGATCCTTTGTACATGGGCCTTAGCCCTCTATTTATACTTAACTAAGATATTCAAATCAGTCCTCATAATAGGGCTGTTATAATTGCGTTTGATTCCCTCATAATGGCCATAATTGCATGGCTGTAACTATGGGCATAACTGTCGTCGTAGATTAGCTGGAGCGTCGCTTGCGCCACGCTGATTGCTTTTATTATGCCTTTGGTATTTGCCTTCGAAGTTATTATCTTCGTCGATGATTATGCGTCTCGTCGCTGCTCTCCTCGTCGTTCTCGCGGACCATCGATGATCTTCGTCGCTGAGGCATCATCGACGATGATCATCGTTGCATGCTTCCTTATCACATAGATCCTTCGTTGCCTAGTCCGCAATGATCTCCTTTGACTTGGTTCACTGGGCTTGTAAGGATATTTGGCCTCTGGCTATTGAGGCCGAAGTTATTAAACGATAGAGATAGATTTCGTCGTAACAATATAAATTGTCGTAGACGAAATCGTACCTCAACAGTCGCGACTGCTATTGATACATGACGCGGCCATTATATGATAAAAGTCGCGGCTTGTCTTTATTTCATTAAAGTATACATTATGATGTGTAAATGCAATATCTAAGACATCACAGAAACATTAATATGTTGAAACATAACCTCAAATAATTTTAGCCGCGGTGACTTTAACATGTCAGGGTTTATCAGTATTACGCCACGGCTTCTGTTAACTATCGATAGTTTAATTTAATGGCCATACTGAGGCATGTTTTTACAAAATAATTCTTAAACAAGTTGCGGCTGTGATCATAGGTTTTTAGTGACTTTATGAAGACCACTGCGCTGTGTAGTTTTTACGCAACCAAACAAAGGGCAAAATAGTAATTGGCCATACATTATTGCCACGTTATATTTTAGTAGGCTGAAGCAGAAACAAACTAGCCGATGCCCGTGTAAAATGTGCCGAGGTGATATCTGGAAACCAACAGTTTTTAAACATATAATATATATTGTTACATAGTATATAGTACTAGTACAAACATATTTAAACATAGGAAGAAATATGCATTAAACATAAAAATATATACTATTAAATAACTAAGAGAAAAAACATCAAAACACAGAAGCGTGCTCTTGACGTGCTCATGGACACGACGTATGCGAATTTGGTGTTGATGCTTCCGTTCTGTCTTCGACCAGTGGACAATCATCGGCATCTCAGCTACCCTATTAAAGTCCGCCTATTCCGTGTCAAGGAAAAGCACCTCGTCTCGCAAGTCGAAGGAAATAAATGTTTCATTATTAGGCAGGCTTCTCGGCACTGTTACGATCCGAAAAGAGGCACGAAGAACCACGTCCGCCGTGTCCAATACCCATTCCTATGGCTGTAAGCCATGCTCTCGATGCGCTCCCCCCACTGCATTTTGCCAGACGATCCCGCTTTTGTCAAACCCTTGCACGCATACGAACGGATGATTCCAGTTGTTGAGGCACAAGCGCACGACCTTGTAGTCGTTGCTCGCAATGTCGAATCGGAAACCTAAGATGCCTTCGAAATCGGGAAAATAGACTGGTGGAATCGGAAGATGTCTCACCTGCCCAGTTGCCGGATCGCAAACCGCGATTGTCTCAAGATGACCAAGTCGTTGGAGGAGCCCACCATCATCAAAAGGAAGTTTGCGGGACTGGGATCCGCAACATCAATTCTTTGTACAATTTCGCCGTTGATCAATATCAGTATAAATTGTTTCATCCATCGTTTAGCAATGGCAATCAGGACTGGCCCGTTTTTGGCCTGCTGACAGATTCGGTGAGCGTTAATAAACGACTCATCACGAGATATGCGATACCGCCAGGTTTTGGAGACGCTCTTGAATCTCATCAGGGATTTCGCCGGCAATTCCACTAGGATTTTTTAGAAGACAACCTCTTCGAGAAGAATATCCAAAGTGTTTTCCATTGTAATTTTTGAAGAGAAAAGATAGGCTAATAGTTGATCAGAGAGATGGCTGCCCTCTCTTTATACACTTGCGACGTATGGAGTCCCAAACCGCGACTTGAAATGAATTAGTTCGTGGGGTTTTCAGCTTTCTTCATGCTTGGGACACGCGTCTATACGCGATTAGTTTTTAGGTTAGGGTTTGCCAGTGCATTCAATCCATCACGTCGTCGAGCCCTGAGTCAATCTTAATTGTGATGTGATAAAGGGTTGGATTTATCATCAATTTTTCACTATTCCCAGAGTTGAACATCATTAGGGTTATTTAATCCCATTTAATATCTCGATAGCCATAATTGGTAGCCATTTTAAGGATCGACGCGGTTTCATAGCTTGGGAAATTGGCGTATTCACTAACAAGTCGCGCCAATGTTCATCGTTTTATAAAGAATATATGATCTCAGCCGCGGCGTACCAGTGGCAAGGGTTTCAATACAGTAATTTTTTTATTTCCAAAATAGTATCTATAATTGTATCATGCTTAATATATATTCAAAAAATCAATGAAAAACAATTTTAAAATAAACCGTGTCCTTTAAATCAAGTCGCGGCTATAATCATCAGTAGTATGCGACTTATGATATAAACCGCGGCTTTGATATATTACGCCGCGAAACAAAAGGTTAAAATAGTATGTTCGATATACAAAACTACCGCGGCTTTATTTAATAAGCCTAAGCGTATGTATATAGCCGGGGCGTATTCTATCTACACTTCAGCATAGTAAAAGTGATCAAGTTTTGCTCTCGGGTTTCTTATAAATTTTGATAAAGTCGCGGTAACATTATATCTTGCCGAGGTGATTTCTCAAAACCACCAGTTCTTACCAGACATAGTCGCGGCTTTGACAATCGATTACCGCACCACAGCGTGTATGCAATAACTACCGCGGCTATTTTGTTAACCATGTAAGTTTATTTTGCCATTTTTGTTTAAAACTGAACCCTATAAAACAATTTTCAAACGCACTTCGGTGATTACGATCGAAATCAGTGATAACCGCAAATGTCGTTAGTTCAGACATATACACCGAATTCGAAGATCTAAACAACAGGCCAACATTTCAACCTTCGGATTATATGTATATATTCATGATTACCAAAAAAAAAAGCTTAAGCTAATTCGAAACCACCTATATCGGTGGTGTAGTTCTATATACACATATATACGACGAAATATGCATAAAACATGAAAATACAAACTAGCTAGCTTATAAGAGAAGGAAATAATAAAAAAAAAAACATCAAAGCAAATAAGCGATGCTCTTGACAAACTCATAGGGACGATAAACGCATACCCCGTGTCGCTCCGCCCATGCTTGGTGCCACGTTCGGACAATCGTCGGGTCCTCTGCTACAGTCAGAAACTCTGTCCCCACAAAGTCGAGGCGAAGCACCTCGTCCCGCAAGTCGACGGAAACAAATGCTTTCTCCTCAAGATCGATTTGAATCCGAAAGGCGCAATGAAGAACCCCGTCAACCATGGCCATTTCCGATACTGGCCATCCCTCTGACATTGACACTGACACTCTCAGAGGTACCAAAACATTTCGCCAGGCGATCCCGCCTTTGTCGAACACTTGCATGCATACTAATGAACGACCCTTCTTGCCGATGCATAAGCAGACAACCTTATAGTCGTTGGTGGTGATGTCGAGTCGGAAATGTAGTGCCACGTGGAGTTCCTCAAACTCGAGTGAATACGGTGGTGGAATCAGAAGATGTCTCACCTGCCGACTCACCGGATTCCAAATCCCGAGTCGCGTCGCCTCATCCCACTCGAGTCTCATGTAGACCAAGCCATTGGAGGAGCCCACCATTTGCATGGCTTGGCTAACGAGGTTATGATGCATCACACGGATTCTCCGCACCCTTTCGCCTTTGATCAGAATCAGTACAAACATTTCCAACGCCCGTTCAGCGAGGGAAATTAGGATTGGCCCGTTCTTGGCCTGATGACAGATTCAGTGAGCGTCACTAAATGACTTATCGCCAGATATACAAGCCTGCCAGGTTTTAGAGACGCTCTTGAATTGCGTCAAGGGTTTCGCTGGGACTTCCGCCAAGATTTTGGAGAACACGAGGTCTTTGGGAAGATTAGGTGAAGTATTTTCCATTGTTTTTTTTTAAGAGAAGAGAGAGCTGAAGAAACTAACAGAAAGATGGTGAAATGAAATATGGGGTGAAATTAGTGCCTTGTAAAGTTGGTCATAAGCGTTTCTGTTATTTTTTTCAGTGTTAGTGTTTTTGAGCTCGCATTACTGTATTTTTAGCGCAATGAAGGATGTGGTTATTTTGAGTGCCTTGACCCACCTATCGTTGAAGAAATACATGAAGATCAAGGCGTTCATGAAGAGATTTTGATCAACATAAGCTGGAATTTTATTTTTTCCGCATAATCTTAATGACTGTATTGTATTGGTTGTTGAAATAAAAAAAATCAATGTTTATTTTGCTTAAAATAGATTGTGAGATTAATGTTTAATATATAAGTGTAAGCTTTGTACTATATTCGCAGTATGTATGTTTAAGGATCATTTCATTGGTATGAATGAAAAGCATGGTTTAATTACAATTTTTCTTTCGAAGTGAAAAGATTGGTTTTAACCCGCTCAATCTCCGACTTTTTTATTCTCTCCACAACCGTGGTATATAATCAATGAGTCGAGGCTTATAAGTAATAATTAAGGCTTTCACTACATCATGCCACGGTATTAACTCATTTTTATGTTGTAACTACAAAGTATTATGAGTACATGAAGACCGCCGTGGCTACCATATACACGCCGCGTCAAACTATTTAGGGTTTCAGGTTAGGGTTAGATTTAATTTTCAAGTTCAAACACGTAAAAGCCGCGGTATATATAATCAAGCATCGGTCGTTTATATCAACACTGCGGTCTACTCACATATGTTCATGGCATTTTTTGCATCAAACCTCGGCGTGTAGTGAAAAGCCGCGGCTTACAATTGCCTTATGAGACAATCGCTTGTACAGCCGTCCCCGTTTAAATTTCTCCGATCTCTTACACTAGAAATTATATTTTCAATTTATATAGTTATAAAGCGCGGTTTAAGTTTGTAAAATTGTCAAAATCCTTAATCCTTTTATATATAGTACTACGTATATATTGTTGCCAATTGGTGTTTCATTTTGTTTCATAATCGTGCGAAGTTATATATAACGCAACTTACTTATTTATACTTGTCGATCATCCAGCCCACCATTTATTAATAATGTTAGAAATTTAAACCCATGTACTAATTATATTGTGTATACATTATATATAATTTAACCCTCAGTCAAGTAACCAATATATATGTCTAATTAAATTAACGGGCCTAAACGCAAGTTAAATCAATTTTAATTATTATTGAAAAATACTTATAATTAACAATAGTTAATAGTATAATTAATTACTTTTTCATCAAATCAACGATATTAGTTAGTAATATATATTTTATTTTCATCAAATTATTATCGTGCTCGGTAATAATATTGTTTTAATATATATTATAAAGTATATAAATTTTAACTATTTAAATTAATAATTTATAAATTATGATCATATGAAATATTTATAGACTTACTACATAATTTTTCTAATGTCCTATAATGAACTATATATATATCTAATTAATCTATAAAAACAAATTGTAGATAGTAACCCCGGCATATATTCTACTAAGCCGCGATTCTATAGAACGAAATGCCAATAATTTTAAGAACTTATGCACAAAGACCGCGGCTTGAATAAAATAAGCCGAGGTCTGTATGTTAGATGATGAAGAAAGCAACGGTATAGTAAGAGTAAAACCGTGGCCTAATCACATGTGTTCATGGATTTGTGTGTCAAAACCCCGGCGTGTAAAATTTAGCCGCGGCTACCTAGACAATTGTTAATTGAGACAATCGCTTGCACAACCGTCCCCGTTCAAATTTCTCCGATCTCTTACACTATATAATCAATTATATTTTCAATTTATATTATAAACCGCGGTTTAAGTTTGTAAAATTGTCTTAACCCTTAATACCTTGCACAACACTACTACATACTGTTGTCAATTATTGGTGTTTCGTATTTGTTCGTTATCGTGCGAAGTTATATATATAACACAACTTTGTACTTATTTATATATGAATCATCCATCCCACTTATTAATAATGTTAAAAAATTAAATCCATGTTGTATTGTGTCTACCTAAAATTTAACCCATGCATTGACTCCATCAATAGTACAAATATGTCTAAACCGGCCAAAACCCTGATTAAATCAATTTTTGTTTATTATTGAAAGATAATTACATAAAATTTGATAAATAACAATACTATATGTATAATTAACAATAGTTATTAATATAATTATATACTTTCATCAAATCAACGATATTAGTTAATATATTTTATTTTCATCAAATTTGTATCGTGCTCGGTAGTAATATCGTTTAAATATATATTATAAAGTATATAAATTATAAATTATCATATGAAATATATATAAATTTACTACATAATTTTTAAAATGTCATATAATGAACAATGTTATTAATCTATAAAAAACAATTGTATGATGAACTAAGTAAAGCTTTTAGTAGTTGCCGAGGTGGTCCGGGATGATGATGAACGGAGCCGAAGCTTTGGGAAACAAAGCCGCGGTTTTTCTGACAGACTCAAACGGTTACATTTTCAACAACAGTGAATTCACCATTTATTCACCCCAACTTTGTTTAAGCGGCTATAATGTACGAAAAATTAAATCTAATAATGATTTCAATTATTTCCATAAATACAATACCTATTAAATTTTTTCTCACACAAATCACCCTCCACCTTCATATAATTCAAATTTTTGATATATTACAATATGGAGCCCGTGGGTTCATCATCAAATCGGTGTTTCGGTCGTAGTCGGCGTTTAAAGAAGCCCGTGGGAACTTGACAATTATGGCTTCCGAGTACAATTATTTAAGTGCAAATGGGCGGACAGTAACCATGTAAAAGTTGACAATGAAGGGAATACGGTTGTTAACTTTAGACGGCTCGGATATGCCAATGATTCGTTCATCTTGGGGTCGCTGGCGGCTCAAGTGTTTTACGTTACCGATCCAACTAATCGAGAATTATCTCTCGTAGTACATTTGAAACCAAGAAACGTTGAAGATTTGAAAGAAGAAAACGAAGACACATGTACGAATATTCCCCCGTTCTCAAAAGGGTTACCGGCGTTTGAAGACATGCAAAAGATTGAAAATGATGATGAATCTCTTTTACGTCGTCAAGGTATAGAGTCAACATATGTTGAAGATTCCCAAAAAAAAAAAAAACATGTGTCGTGGCATGATTTCAACAATTGCGTTGTAATGAAGACTTTATTGTGATAGACAACTTCTTGTTATTTAATATAAAGTTTAATGCCTTTGATGATATTTAATTAACGTATTTTAATTATTTACACACGGAAATATGATAAATTAGTTGTGAGAAAATGACCACGAACTTAAATAATTTTTGTGGGAATTCCTGAAAGTAGTCATCGAAAAAAAATATCATAAAAATAACCGCGATATGTAATACACAACCGCGGCTTCGTTCGTGTCCTGAGCAGTAGCATGAACGTAGCCACGGCGTACTACTCATATGTCGTCCTCTAAATTAGTACACCGCAGCTAAGTATTATCCTAGCCGCGGCTTTTTCTAGATTACCAAATTATCTGAGCTCTCGGGTTGATTTTGAATTTTAAATGGCAGGGGCTTTGTGTAGTTCAGTACCGCGGTTTAATTTCGGGGACTGTGGCGTAGTATGAGCATACGAAAACAAAAATCTTCTTTGTATACCACCGCGGTATTAATTATACTGCTGCCTGAATTAATCGTGCCACGTGTGATGTACCTCGGCCATGTATAAAATGAGCCGCGGCAACAAATGTTTCGAGCATACATTTCGTCTGAACAATTTTTTCTCTCTTAGCTCTCTCCACTCGCCACCAGTATTTCTCTCCATTTCGTCTGTACAGTTTTCTCTCTCTCTCTCTCTCTCTCTCTCTCTCTCTCTCTCTTACTCTCTCTCGGTCTCTTGCCTGATAAAACCCTATGCACATTTTCTTCTTCGTGAAGATTTAATTGTTTAATACTCTTAGTTGGAGTTTCAATGTTCACTTTGATGGTCTTTGAATCTTAGGAGAAAATGATGCATTTGTTCTCGGTTGCATTGTTGTGTTTTGCTTAAGAACTAAAACAAGGTATGCGGTATTTCGTATTCATGAAGATTTAATTGTTGAATACTTTTAGTTAGAGTTTTAATGTTCATTTTGATTGTCTTTGAAGCTTAGGAGAAAAGGTAGCATTTACTCACGGTTGCATATTTGTTTCTTACTTAATTAAGAAGTAAAATAAGGTATGCATGTTTTCTTATTCTTGAAGATTTAAATATTGTTGAATACTCTTGGTTAGAGTTTTAATGTTCATTTTGATGATCTTTGAAGTTTAGGAGAAAAGGTAACATTTTTTCTCGGTTACATTGCTTAAGCACTAAACAAGGTATGCACGTTTCGTGAAGATTTAATTGTTGAAATACTCTTGGTTAGAGTTTTAATATTGTTAATTTTGATGGTCTTTGAAGCTTAGGAGAAAATGATGAATTTGTTCTCGGTTGCATATGAGCTTAAGAACTAAAACAAGGTATGCGTGATTTCTTATTCGTGAAGATTTAATTGTTGAATACTCTTGGTTGGAGTTTTAATATTGATTTCAATTTCTTTGAATCTTAGGAGAAAAAAATGCATTTGTTCTCGGTTGCATTGTTGTTTCTTGTTTAAGAACTAAAACAAGGTAGAATATGTGTGATTTCTTATTCGTGAAGATTTAATTGTTGAATACTCTTGGTTGAAGTTTTAATGTTGATTTCAATGTGTTTGAATCTTAGGATAAAACAATGTATTTGTTCTCGATTGCATTGTTATTTCTTTCTTATACGAACTAAAACAAGGTATAATATGCGTGATTTCTTATTCGTGAAGATTTAATTGTTGGATACTCTTGGTTCGAGTTTTAATATTGATTTCAATATCTTTGAATCTTAGGAGAAAACCATGCATTTGTTCTCGGTTGCATTGTTGTTTCTTGCTTAAGAACTAAAACAAGGTATAATATGCGTGATTTCGTATTCGTGAAGATTAAATTGTTGAATACTCTTGGTTGGAGTTTTAATGTTGATTTCAATGTCTTTGAATCTTAGGAGAAAACGATGCATTTGTTCTCGGTTGTATTGTTGTTTCTTGGTTATAAGAACTAAAACAAGGTATAATATGCGTGATTTCTTATTCATGAAGATTTAATTATTGAATACTCTTGGTTGGAGTTTTAATATTGATTTCAATGTCTTTAAATCTTAGGAGAAAACGTTGCATTTGTTCTCGGTTGCATTGTTGTTACATGCTTAAGACTAAAACAAGGTATGCACGTTTTCTTGTTCGTGAAGATTTATTAATTGTTAAATACTCTTGGTTGGATTTTTAATGTTTATTTTGATGATCTTTGAAGCTTAGGAGAAAATGTAGCATTTGTTCTCGGCTACATATTTGTTTATTGCTTAAGAACTAAAACAATGTTTGGACGTTTTTCTTCTTCGTGAATATTTAATCGTTAAATACTATTGGTTGGAGTTTTAATGTTATTTTGATGGTATTTGAATCTTATGAGAAAATGTAGCATTTGTTTTCGGTTGCATTGCTTAAGAACTAAACAAGGTATGCGCGTTTCATGAATATTTAATTGTTGAAATACTCTTGGTTGGAGTTTTAATATTGTTAATTTTGATGATCTTTGAAGCTTAGGAGAAAACGATGCAATTTTTCTCGGTTGCATATGAGCTTAGAACTAAAACAAGGTATGCGTGATTTCTTATTGGTGAAGATTTAATTGTTGAATACTCTTGGTTGGAATTTTAATGTTCATTTTGATGGTCTTTGAAGGAGAAAAGGATGCATGTCGACTTATAAACTATTAAGAGTTCCTCGTGTGAAGATGTATTTTTTTAGAATATGTATGAGGTTTTGTTTATTGGGAATTTTGATTATGTTTTGTATATTGAGACCGACGTTTTAGGTTTTGTTTATTTTAGGTTTTTTATATTGTATATGGTGAAGTATTTAAGAATTTGAATTTATTGGTGTTGAATGTATATATGGAAAATAAATTAGTTTATTTGGAGGTGTAAACTCTTCCGGGCGTGCGCGGGCGATTCCGGGCACTCCCAAGACACTTCCGACATGTGTTGGGCGTTTCCGTGCAGGCGCGGGGCGTTTCAAGGCGCTTCCCGGGGCATTTCCGGCGCACCTAATAAATATAATGCCGGCACGATTATTAAAACAACTAACCGCAGCCTGAAATATAATGTCGGAACGATTATTAAAACAGCCGCGGCACGATTATTCCCGGCGCACCCAATAAATATAATGTCGGCACGATTATTAAAACAGTAGCGACTTAATCACGCAATTTTAGATATTTTTTTTGTTATCAATAACCATAAACGTCGCTGCTAATATCATTTACAAGCCTCGGTATTAAAAACAACCAACCGCGGCACGAAAGGATTGAACAAAAAAGTAAAATCTACCTTGAGTAATCAAGAAGCCGTGGCTTGTCTAAAATGACAAACCCCGGCTAGTAATAAAAACAAGTCGCGGTTTGTTGCGCTAATAAAAGAAGCCCAGGCGTGACGTACATATAAGCCGAGGCACCTACCAAAAAAAGCCGCGGCCGAAGTCCATAAAACAATCGCGGCATTTAGCAAAACCAGCCGCGGCGTATCTGCAAAAAACCAATCGTGGCTTCAGATTAGTGTACCCCGGAGTCTAATTAAAGACCAACCGCGATGTTCGAGTGAAAGCCAACCACGGCTTCCGAGTAATAAACTGCGGCTGTTTTATTGTATTTGCCCCGGTGTCTGTGTAAACAACAACCGCGGCGTCCATGTAAGAAAAAAACCAACCCCTTGAGGGTATAGGCCGCGGCTCATTTTTACATTCCTTCAAAATTTTGAATCTATCCACAACGTCTCTTTTACGTCTTTGATAATACACCGGAATTTGGTATTATAGATTACTGAGGCATTAAGTTTGGTAAAAAAAAATAGAGAAAAACAATGTTTCAGAGACGTTTTAACCAATTTTGGCTGCGTATATGTATAAATGTTGTCGCGGCTTGACTGTTTTCTGACCACGTTTCAGCTACGTGTTGAAATATTTGCTCACAAAGTACCACTCGTTGTTCAACCACATTTCAAAACAGTCCTCAAAGATGTTAAGGACTGTTAAACTGTCCTCAAATCACATATTTGTACTACTGGGTGTAGACTAGTGATAAAAGCGTGGAAATAAATAATTAAAAAAACTCATTAATTCACATTTGAAAATTAAATGTATTTATTAATAAATTTAAGATACAAATATGATCACAACAAACTTCCTCAAATACACTCTTTTATATTTTCTTTTCGTCTCAAAATGCGAATAAAGAGAACTAGAGCCGCCATTTTCATCCATTAGCCTAATCTTCTTAATACTATTTTTGTCAAAATTGTAAAATCCTCACTTTATCTTTATAATGAGTTATCTAATGAACATTTCGGATTTGAAATGACAATTTTTTTTTTTTTGAGAAATACATAAACATGCATGCAACGGATATAAAATTCTGGAAAAATGTGGGAACCACGGATTCATAGACAAAAATCTTTGGTTTTCGATGGAAACTGTTGACTTAAAGACAAGACTATAGTTCATTCAAAGCTTTTATATTCAAATTACGTAATGTGCATAAATAATAGGCTATTGTAAGTTCAACTTATAAATTGATATTCAATGCCAATTGTTGATGCTGAAAATTAGATCAAACTTTTGAGCGGCCCAGTAGCATGGTATGGGCCGGGCCCAACATCGTGTGTTTACTTTGAGTGGGCTATAGGGCATTGACCCATTCGCACTTCAGGTCAGACGAACCCTCCACTGTCAGTGGACCAGAGATCCGGGTTCTGTCCGTTGCCTGTAACCTCGTCGCCAGTAACAGACTGGGTGGGGTTACAGACAGGGGATGGCACTAGGGAGGTGGTCTCTACGTAGGGAGGGTCTCAGTGAGATCCCGATGTGAGCCCTGATAGAAGAGACCCCTCCGCCTAAATTCCTAACGTCGATCCGGGTCCACGGCCGGTCCGCAAAGTCAGTACAGACTGGGGGACGATAACACGTGTCCCGTAAATCGGAATCTAGACAGGCAGGATCGTGCAGTCGTGTCAGGATCTCGTCCAGAGCTTCCGCCCTAGTTGCTTCCTCTGTGGTCCGGATCCTCAGATAATCCCAGGCGGTCAGACTCCTCGGTCCGCATTGTGAGTCCTGATACGGAGTCCTCGGTCTATCCCCGAAGTCGGTATATCTGCTACAGATAATGGACTGGGGGATAGCACGAGCACCACGTAGAACAGAACCTGGCGGGGAGAGTCGTAAACCATGCCGGGAATTTCTCCTGAGCTTCCGCTCTAGTCGTATTCCTTGCGCTCAGAACCTGGGCAAAAAAGCACCCGAGGTCAGGGAGAATAAGGGGGGATACCCCCTGATTCACCTCCGACGCTCAACATTAGGCGAATACCCGAGGGGGGAGGTGTTTAGAGAGAGTAAGAGACCTCTAAGGGCGAGCTTGGGAGAGAGGAAGTCGAGTTGGAATGACTTATCGATTTGTGAAAACCGGTGCCCTATTTATAGGAGGGTCCGGGGGTTCAAACGCGATTACATATTACTCCGGGAGGCCCCTGGAGTAAAATTATATAGTGTTTTTACTCCCCGGGATGTGGAAATACTGATGGCACAAGTTTCATCCCCATCAGAGCTCTCACACGCCCCCACGCGTGTGTTTCGTGTGGCGTACTCCGGGGAAACTTGCGCCCCACTCTGCTGACGTCATAGGGCTGAAATCAGCCACCAAATGGGAGCTTGAAGGCATGTGTGACGCGTAGGAAGATGCTTGGAGGCTGCAGGTGACACGTGGCAGCATGTGGTGGCGCGTGTGGGCCTACGGGGCCCTGTGGGGCTCGCTCGGGGTGCTTACGGGGCCGTTTTTTTTGTCCCAGGAGTGTCCCGAGGCCAAATTTTATAAACTTTATTTCCTTTTTGAGTATCTCGATATTTATAGGAACATCTGGATACTTTGTTTTGCAAAAACGGGCCTCCGGAAGACATTTTGGGGTTAAAAATTATTTATTTAATAAATAATTAATTAAATAATCTTCCGATATTAAATAAACTTTATAAAAATACCCCCAACATTAACCCCTCAGTTTCTCGGAAGGCTTTATTTTGCGAAAAACTATATTTGCTCGGAGGGGGATTTTTAGCCTTTGATTTTAAAAAGATGTCTGGTGGCGTCCTCTGGAAAAACACTCTACTTTAAGTTTATCGGGGTGCTTCACTAGAAACCTTACCGTCTTACACTTTACGATCGTGGAGGCATCCCCAGAGATCACCTAGCTGTGTGTGTACAGGGTTGTTCCAGAGATAACCCTCCAGCAGCGTTTGCATGTGCGGGGTCGGTGTTCTTTTGAAATAACCTCCCATGTACTTCTTCAGGTGTTTTCCTGAGAGATAACCTTCTATATTTTCTTTTTAGTGAAAGGAGTTAGCGCGAGAGCTCTTCTTATTTATAATATTTCGAGAGATACAACGCTGACAACGCTGAAAAGCGTAAACTTGTGCCTCGGGGGGCACTTCTTCACAAAACCAGTGTACCTTCAAAGATACTTCTTGGAATTTTAAGAACTAGTGGAGAAAGATACGAGTTTACTTGGAGACATGTTACCGGTGGTTTCCTAGCGGTGTTGAGAGGCTAGCCGGATGACGTGTCTCTATCGACCATCTTTCCCGACACATATTCTTTGAGTTGGCCTTCTTGGATCAGGTCCTCGATCTGTTGCTTTAGATGCCAACAATCGGATGTCGAGAGTCCGGCCTCTTGGTGGAACTCGCAGTATTTGCTCTAGTCCTGCCTGACGCCTACAGGCATTGGCGGGGGCCGGATGAATTTAGCTCCGTGAAGTTCAGGATCGTTGTGGGAGAGGCGTTCAGTAGTGTGGCGTCACTTCGAAATTGCTTCCCAGACTGGTTGCCGTGGTCAGGCGACGCGTCCGGTTGGCGTCTCTTTCTTCGAGATTCGTCGTCGTTTAGACGCCGAGTTTCTCGATCTATTTGTCTCCGGTTGCTGAAGTATTCCTCAACCGAGATGTCGTGTGCGGCTCGTTCCATCAACTCTGCCATAGAGGTCGGCCTCTTTATGACAAGAGATCACGCAAAGTTGTTACCCGGGAGGCCGTCGATCACAGCGGTGACGGCATCGTCGTCGGTGCAGTTATTGACCTTGTTCGATTCGCTGATGAACCTATTTAGGTAGTCTTGGAGGGATTCGTCTTCCCATTGCTTGAGCGTCCACAGGTAGGACTTCTCCTTTCTTTGTGTTAGCGAGCTTGAGAATCAAAAAATGAAACTCTTCTTTAGTTCTTCAAATGAATTAATAGAGCCTTTCAGGAGTCGCTGATACCATTCGAAGGCTGGGCTTGCGAGGGTTATCTCTCAGGAAAACACCTCAATCGCTGCCAAAAAAGGATTACCTCTGTCTGAAAAAGAAAAAAGGCGACAAACCGCAAGACCGGGCTATGCAAAGCCGATTATTCGAAAAGGAAAGCAATGAAGGCGTTCAAGATCACCCAACGAGCAGCTAATCCCGGGGCAGGGCTAGATTCTAAGGCCGCACGCTACGAGTTTCTCTGGTGCCCCTAGGACGTCAAGAAAGTGAGAAGATAGGCGATGGCCATTCTCCTGCAAGTGCGCACCATGGCAAGCAGCGAAGCCTTTCCAGTACATCTCGTCAGAAGCGACCTTCCAAGATGCCTCAGCCTCCTACTGAGCCGCATCTGCCGCCGCTTTCATCTCAGCAACAAAGGATTTCTCCTTCTTGACGCACGCGCGAAGAAACAAGACATATCGATCTTGATCCGCCATAGCGATGCGACGCACATCGTCGAGGCGCCGCGCCTTCCGCAGCTCAGCATCTGACTCCCGACGACCCTCGCGCACTCCTTCTACCCTAGCAGCTTGAATCGTGAGTTTCATCTTAGCCAAAGCCTCTCGAAGACCGTCACGCTTGGAGCGAATCTCCGCCAAATCACGCGCCGTAATCTTCGCCTCGCGAGACAAGGCCCGTAGGCGTCGACTCGCCTCAGCTGACGTGGCGAACGACTGAAGAATAACAAAGACAATGTCAAAGAATGCAATCAATGGAGCAAGCGAATGCGTTGATAAAACGTACCATGCGACTAATAAGAAAAGGCTCTCTCGGACAGCTTGATCTCACTTGCCTCGTAGATAGAAACAAAGGTCTGAGGCAGCAGGTTCTCTACGCTCGACAAACAAGAACGCTCCAAAGTCATAGTATCATATCCATGAGATAGGCTACTAGATCCACGAGCGACGTCCAGCCAAGGATCCCCGGAAGAAGTAGAACGACACTTCATCTTCTTTTCAGCACGACGAGGAGAAACATCAGCTGAAGAACAACGGTTCATATCGCCCTCACGGCGGGGAGGATCGTCAACCGAAAGATCAACCACCGGAATAGGAGCATCTCGGCCAGGGAGACCACACGTGGACATCGAAGACATCTTTGCATCAACATCAGGACAACGCGAACGGCGGGACGAGAGATAGACCCCATCCTGTGATGGATAAATCTTCCTATGAGAGATATATCCCTTAGCGAACAGAGCCCAATGAAGAGGAGGACGCACCGCGCAGTTATCTGACTTCTGGCCAAGAGGCTGGGATCTAGGGACCACTGAAGTCACAGGGACAGTATGCGGCGTCGGGGAGCGCAAGCTAAGGAAAAACTTATGAAACATGCCCCGCGTACGTGAAGAGATCGCTGCAATGGTAAACATATCAAACGTGTTAATGCGATAGTGCTTACTTAGCTTATCGCAAATGCGAACAAAGAGGAGAAGGACGATACCCGCAGTGGCAGCCGGAGCAGGAGCAGTGCTAGCAGAAGAAACCCGGTCGGCCGGAGCTTGAGTCTTCTTCTTAGCATGAGGCTTATCCAACGGGAGACGACGCACAGAAGTCCTAGTAAGAGGAAGCACTTTGATGGGCGCGGTAGCGTCTGGGGCGCTGCCCCGGACAACCTCAGGCTCGACAGTCGCTGTCGCTAGCGGAGGAATAAGCCCTGCATCGTCCCATGCCGGAATTTCAAGGAAAGCCTCCAGAGCACCCCAGGTCGCCAATTTCTTCAGGCGAGCCCGAGATCATCAAAGTCCGGCTGGAACGCTCCGATCAGAGACTTCACCTTTGGGCTAAGCTTCTGAGGCACGTTCCCCACCAAGCTGACAGGAGCCCACACCCACATAGCCCACTAGTCGTTATAAGGCCTGGCGCGAGGAAGACCCAACCTCAGGGTCGTGGTCGTACGGTACGAACCCTTGTTGTCATTACGATCAGAAAATCCGAAGACTCTGTGAAGCACCCGAACACTCAAAGAGTGACTAGTATGTTGATGCCACAAAGAGAAGCACATCGCCGCAGTACAAAAGGAGCCAGGCATCAGCTGAAGAGGAGGCAATCACAGTGCAACAAGGAGGTCTTGCATGAAAGGGTGGAGCGCAAGCCTCATCCCGTAGCGACAACTCTCCAGATGAACAGGTACAAATCCAGGCTTGGTTACGCCAGGTAATTGGTAAGCTGCAGGAGCTTGAAGACCAGGAACACGAGGAATCTCATACTTGGAGAATAAGGACGCCAATCCCGCGGCATTGACAATACTCGACACGTTCACATTAGGACAGATCATATCTGCATCGCAATCGACATCGACGGAGGAACCGTCGATAAAGGCATCAAGAACGTCATCAAGAACCGAAGGCTCGTGGAGATGAACACCAGCAATATCCCCAGTAACTTGCTCGGCAGCCGAGATTTCACCGTCAGAAACCCTGGAAATCTACACATCCTTCACCGGTGAAGACAAGGTCGGACGAGTCATCTTCGACAGGTCCTTGCCCACTCCCGGGGCTGTATGAGAAGAGCTAAGGGCAGCAACACCATTCCCGGCGTGAGGCGTTTTGTTTTGCGAAGCTGCAGCCGCAATCAGAATCGCAATCGGGATCTTAGAATCCTCAAAGTCAAACTCACCATCAAAAGTGTCCTCCACCACCAAAGGTGGTGGTCTGGTCACCAAAGCACCATCACCAGGAACCGAAGAGTCGTCATCAACCAGGCTTGGAGATCCAATTTTCTTTGCCGGCAATGCCACCACCACCATAGTCCGATTAGCCTCCGCCGGAAAGACCGAATGCGGTGGTTTTGGCCGCACCTCGTCATGACGGTCCTTGACAGCCATCTTCACCACAGTGATGTGATCATCAAGATTGGTCGCCGGAATCTCCATAGCCACCTTGCCGGAGTTTTCCACCACCAACGGAGCATCGCCGAAGTCCTTCATTGACGAGATAAAATTGATAAACTCGCCGGAGTTTCGCCCGTCAAAGTTCACGTCACCCGCCGCCGAAGCAAGCACTGCCACACCGGAGACACCACCGCCAAGAGCCGCTGCCACACCACCGCCAAGAGCCGCTGCCACACCATCACCTTCGCTGCCATCTCCCGCCGCAGCCACCACGCCAAAAGAAGCCATGCCCACCTCGGAGAACGCGCCCTCGTGCACACACGGGCCTACGCCGGTCTCGGCCTCCACGCCACCAAGCGCCAGGATTTCTATCCCGATGTCCATTCCTACATTTAAAATGTCCTCGTATGTGATTGGAGTTTCACCTATACTCGCCGGAGTTCCATGAACACCGTCTCGAGTCTCAAAGAAATCAAAAAGTTGATCAAGAAAATCAAGGTTCTCACCGCCGCACTCAAGGAAGTCAAAGGCGCGAGATTCTTCACCGATCAAGCTATCGGGGTTGCCCATGATCACCAAGGAGCGTGCAAAGTCAACCGTCGAAGCTCGCCAACAATGGAGATGTGCGCCAAAATGGAGAGAAGACAAGGAGGAAGAAAGCCGACAACTCGCGGGTATTAAAAGGTAATATTCTCTCATTCAATTCCCGTCATTAAGTGTTATTTTCCTCTCACCAATCAAGCAAAAAATTGATACCAATCAGCCCCCAAATCCGATGGTGCGATTTTTGGCTCTAAAAAACGATAAAAAATGGTTTTGACGTCGTTTTTAAGTGAAAATGTTTATTTTCAAAGTATGCTAAAAAAAACTTTGGAAATTAAAACTTTGGAACTTTAAAAGTTTCATTTTTAATTTTCAAGTATGAAAACAAAAATAAAAATATTTTTCCGGGTTTTTATTTTACTTTATTTATTGCGGGTTAATTACGAAACTTTCTAAAGTTTCTAATTAATTCGTAACATGTTGTTTTCTCATGAAAATATTTATAAACAAAAATATGTGTCGCTTGATTTTATTTATTTACTTTGGGTTTATTTTTTAAGTTCTAAACAAAACTTTTATTAATAAAAGTTAGTTTACGAACTTCATAAAAATCCAAAAGTCAAATAAAATCCAAAAAGTGATATGCAAAAAAGATTTTTAAAATTTCTCTATGAATTATTTTGCGTGGGTATTATTAAATTAATGTCCAAGTTCTTGAAAAAATCAAAACGCTCATTTTTCCTGAGCGCATTTTATAAAGCCCAGTTTAGAGTAGAAAGAAAAATAGTTTCTTGCGCAATGACATTACCCAAGAAACTTGGGGGTTAATGTTATATGCAATTTTAGAGATATGTAAAATTTGGTCCCCATTGGCAAAAGTCAAAGCCCACTAGTAAAGTCAAGGCTCATTAGCCTAATCTCAAGCTCATCTAGCGAAGCCTGAAGGATCGGGCCCGAAGACGAAGCTCAAATACCAAAGGGACATCCCTGAGAGCTGGTCGGGGCGACCAGTTAAGCGATGACATCCCTCAAGACCACCGGCGACAAGGCGTTGTGATCTCGACATCCCTCAAGGCCACCGGCGATAAGGCGTTGTGATCTCGACATCCCTCATAGTCACCGACGATGATGTATCAAGGAGCCATGACAACCCTAGGTGTGTTTGACAACCTTTCCCTCGTCTAATGGCCGAGAAAAGGTATGCATAGGCAACGCACCTGGATGACAGACAATGTTAAAGGAATGACGACCACTACGCCCGATAAAGGAGCACGGCGACCCCTCTCAGAACAAGGCGCATGGCGCACTCTTCCTTGGTAACCAAAGAATGACATACACCATTCATCTCCGTAATATAAATAGGAGGTTTCTCCTCCTCATTTTACAACATTTTCCCCACTTTGAATTCTCTCTCCAAAATGAGAGCTTCTCTCTCTAGAATTCTCCTTCTTCCTGCGAGTTGGGTTCCGACACTCTGCTCCTCAAAGTCTCGCCTATCTTGGCTTGTCAAAAACAAGGATGATACTCAACCCATGTCGATATTCGACCCTTGTCGATCGTCGTTCTTTGCCGACCTTTGATCCATGTCGACGCCTGATCTTTGTCAAAGCTATGGTCCTTGGTTGCCAAGGGTCTTTGACATCGATGCCTAACCTCATAAGTCGTCATTGTGGCGACTTGGTCCACCACCTAGACATGCCGTCCCAGGCATGTCGCCTTGACGCCTCCTAGCCATGGCACCTAGTTGGTTCAACTAGCTTTGCTACCTAGCTACTGTTGGGGGATCACGTCTCGGATCCCGTGAATATTATCGCGAAATATGTCGTTGAACCGTCCGGGTAACATTAAAAAAATATATTTTAAGCGGAAAACATGTTAACCGACCAACGGTCCGAACAATGGATATTGGGTAATTTAATATTCATAAATCATTATTAATAATCTAGTCTATAGGAAATAAATAGAAAGCACTAAATGGTCGCATTTATTAACCCAATGCATAAGGCTGTACCTCAGTTGTTGACTTTCGGCTGCGCGTTCTGAACTTGGCAGGGCCCCGCCGGTGTTGAGGGAAACACCTGTGATCTTCCGGGGTATTTTCCTGGATTCCTCGTACCAAAGCGTGGGCTTCGCCGGCAGGACTCCATCGCAAACTTTAACTAATGGTTCTTTTTAAGTTTCCGGAGAACTAAGTCTCTTAACTCGAACCAGAAAGGGAGATCAATCGTCAAAAATTTGCATACTCTAAGGGAGAGAGAAATCGAATTTTTGCTCTAGGCAAGGTGTGTAAAATGTGTAGAATGAGCTCCCTAGTTATAGGCTCAGACTGTAACCGAATTGGAAAAATTCTCACCCCTAAAATTTGAATTTATTAATTAAATATAATTAATTATTTCAATCCAATGGTCTAGATTTAATCTTATCTAAATCCAATGGATATAATTAATTAGGGATTCATTAAATAAGAAAGACTTGGTAAAAATCAAAATCCAATCTTATTCTCTTATCTTAATATTCAAATTATATATATATATAATAATATTCGAAAATCAATTATCCAGATCCAACGGTTGCGATATATATTAAACCGATCTAATGGATCAAATTAATTCAGGATAAAATCAAATACCCAAGGACTTAGTAAAAGCCTTAATTTGATTCTATCCATATTATAAATTCAAAAATTATATATTATATATATAATTAATTAATTTCCAATCCGATGGTAAAGATTAAATCTTAAACTGATCCAACAGATATAATTAATTAGGTCAAATTCGAAAACCCTAAGCTTGGTCACCAAGCTATTAATTTTGAATTAGGATAGGGTTAAAATCAATTATCTTAATCCAACGGTTGATATTAAATCCTAACCGATCCAATGGATTAAATTGATTTTAGGATTTTTCTCAAATACCAAAACATTTGGTACTTATGTCGCAATTATGAAAAGACCAAGTCTAATAATTCGAATGCAATACAGTTGCACATTCCATGGGGCTGCATACATATACACATGTAAATATATATATATTTATTTATTAATATAAATCCATTAATTATTAATTAATTATTAATAAGATATTAATAATTAAATCCAAATAATTATACTATATTAATATCTACTGATCTCAATATTACACATTCAAATTTCATGGTGTCACACCATCATTTAAATTCATGACATGTGATTTAATTTCATAGTTTACCGAAATGATCATAAACTTAGAAATTATCTAAATCACAAACCATACGTTGAACGAACTGCTAGGACGTTCGTCACTTAAGCTCCAACAAACTGCTAGGACGTTCGTCAAACCTCGGTATAATTCCATTATAAACTCGAGGCTGCACTCTTTAGTGATACAGTATATATTATTCCCTTTATTACAGCAGGGTGTCCATTGATACCATCAAATTCGAGTTTTCACTTGATGATCCACACATGAGCAGGCGGTTTTACCATTTTGCCTCTCATTGCATTTTCCTCCTTGACTCAGTCAGTAATATCATGAGTAACCCACTTATGTTTTCGATTCATAAGTTGCGCACGGGTACCTCTCACTTCTCACCACCGACAACCAAGGGAATTATCTTGACTCTGAAGAGAGCTGTGTGATGCCCATGTCTATGACTAAGCTACCCTTACTGCTGACTATCATGTTCCCAAAATAATAGTGTTGGGAACAACGGTAATATATTGTGTTCTTTAACGGTTAAATCAAAGAACAATCAAGCCAGCAGCTCGAACTCAAGATCACTCAGGACTTAGATCGAATATCCATTTGATCATCTACTAGTGACCCAACTCCAAGTTATCAGTGACGGACTTATATGATAACTTCCGGAGTTTAAGTCAGGTCCAGTCAAGTATGAAGACACTTCATACTTAATGCACTTCTAGTGAGTGTGACACACACTTAATCCAGAATAGGATTGTCACTTAGTCACATTAATGACCTTATACGATTAATGGGCTCCCACCCAGTTAATCAGGTCACGGACATTTTAAGTTCATTTATTATGATTATTAATTCTTCCTCACATTGACTCTGTTGTGATAATAATAACATAATTGCATCCTTTATGAACTAAGGAACAAACATTCTATTTTACTCTACCAGAAACTATAATAAGATTAACATAATAAGCACCATCTTTTATTCAACGACTTGTCATAATCTTTTACAAATGGATTAAAACAGCTTGTTCAAGGACACATGTCCAACAGCTACGTCGACAGAGACCGCGTCTCTGCAATTTGCTACTAACTTGCCCAGGCAAGCTCTGGTACGTACGCCCTAACCTTCCACTTTGAACTACGTGATGACCTGATCGCTTTAGAGGGTACGTATGCAGCCTTTCACGAGGTTCGGCATCAAATATTTTTACCCCCTATCTTTTCCCTGTCTTCAAACATATTCAATGACAAGCGTCAAAGAGGCTTCAAAGGTTCAATCCTCCGATTCTCCTAGACGTGTTCTACATGTGCAGGTTACAGCAACATCTTGCCATCAAGGACGACACCGCCAAGGTCGACGATCTCGAGCCTAGGGCTCGCCATAGACCAAACTCTATGGTGATTCCCTATACTCACAGGTTCGTCGGAGACGACTACTTCAAGTCAACGGTCATCAGGACAGCCCATGCCTCGCTGGAAGCGACTATCCGCCTTCAGCTAAGTCAACCTACATTGACTCATTATTCAATTATTCAAGTGTTCACCAGGTCCAGTTCGGGGCCCAAACCTTGGATTCGACTCTAAGTTAAAGCCACTTTTACGCATTAACAGAAACTATTCTAGAATATCAAACAATGTATACAATATACTACTCTACAATGAAATTTATAACTTAAATGAAATAATTTGCTAAGTAAAAGCCAATCAAATGACTTAGGCATACGGGGGCGCACCCAGCCATGCTTTGGGTGAAAAATATTGTTTATGTCACTCCCGGTCTACCAGATTCAAATATTTAGGCATTTAATCTTATATATTTTGATATTATCTTTAACTAAAATATTTACGATGTATCTAGGACTAGTAATACATACAAAATTAATTTTTGACTACATTTATACATATAAAAACAATATTTTTCAAGGAAACTTTTTTATTCTATGTGTAACTATCTCATTAAGGTTATGAATGTCTTTACTTTTTCTTTTCAATAATTCCGAATGAAACTATTAGAGCTTTGGAGGAATAGAAAAATTTATGTATATGTGTAAATGAAAACAAAATGTTATCTAAAATTTTACTTGATTTAGTTTTAAACAATATTTAATGGGGACCTAATTTGATACATATCATTAAAATTGTCACGACATTAATAAACTATTCTCACTTTTCGTTACTTAATAAAAATCACTAACTAATCGAATGATGATAAACAACTATCATCACCGTTTGTTACTTAGTAAACATGTTACAACGATATAGAATTTATTTTATTTGTAGTTCGCCACTCCCGATTTAGAGTTCTGAATCAGCCCCTACGTGTAAGAAACAACTATAATTCTTCATGAATAGTTTTAAGCACCGCGCTAGGAGCGCCTACAATGGTCACATGATGTACCGGGACATTTACAAGCGTTCGCGCTACGTCTCTGAATTGGAGCTCTCCACCATCTTTGCACTTCGAAAGAAGGCGGTTTGCCTCTTGCTTTGTCATCAAAACCTTCACTCTCACAGCCCCTTTCCTTTCTTCTTTGCGGATAAGTGGTTCCGAGCTCTCAAGCGAGTTGAAGTCGTGCTTTTTGGCTTCAGCTCGGTGTTGCTCTGCTCATCCCTGTATATGACGTGCTTTTTTCGGCTGACTCTCTGGCTTTCTTGTGCTTCGTCTGATGAGGTGTTGTGGAAGAAAGTGAGCAAAGAGTTTAGCATTTTGTGGGAATTAGAACAAAAATAATTTGGACATATGTTGGAATGTTTTTGTGGTATTGCAAGAAGGGAGAGGCTTGCTATATTTATACAAGTTTTTGGAAGTTGGACTACAAGTTGTGATTGGTCGAAGACTAGTCATCACACGACTAAAAGCTACAAGAATTTCAGTTACAAATCTTTTTTTTTTAAATAAATAAGCAATAACAAGATTCATAAGAAAAAACCTTGAGAAGGAAATAAATGATTTATATGGACTCAAATGTTTGTGTACCGTATTACTGTGAAACTAAGCTTTGATTTAGTCCTTGGTCAAGCGTGAAGTAGATTTGTATTAGCTTTTAACTAGTCTGTTGATTTTATTCCAAGTCAATGTTGTTAGTCTAAGAGCAATTCTTGATGTTAATTACTTACAGCGTGATTTAATTGCTTTCTAGCATTAGTAGGTGATTTAATTATATTTCTTAGTTCATGGTTTCTTATCAATTTTTATGATCGAGACCTTTCACTGTCGTTTTTAAAAGGTTAAAGGATCTTCAATGTTAGTGTTCCGGACAATCGCATTGATTTCTGGTCGTAGCGTTCAATTTGTATTTTGATCAACTTCGCACTCTGTTTGAGGACCCTAGTTTCTTGATCGGGAACTCAGGTTTATTCACTCTGATTTTCAACAGTCAGTTTTGATCGAACGATGACCTTATCATCCAACAAAGTCTCGAGTATAACTTTATTTCGAGGTTAGAAGTTGTTATGCGTATTTTACGGAACATGTAAATTTTGGCCTCAGTGACGAAAGTCAAAGCCCACTAACAATGTCAAAGACAAAAGATGTTTGACAAAAGCCCAAGACCCAATGCAATTGGTGAGGCCCGAAGCCCTGAAGACCAAGGAGAGAAAGCCCTTAATCGAAAAGGCACCTCTTAGCGAGGTCTCCCCGACGAGCCTTCTAGCAAGGTCCCCCAATGAGCCTCCTTGCGAGGTCCCCTGACGAGCCACCTCGCCCTGACGAGCCCCCTCGCCCTGGCAAGCCACCTTGCCATCAACATTGATGAAGGAATAACTCATAATAGTTACACACGACGAGGAGATCCGAGCTTACGATAAACATTGGGAAGTCCTATATTCCCTTGGCGTGATCATACAAGCTAGCGGACACCAAGAAGACACTACAGGCGAGCTATGGAGCACTGACGAGTCCCTCGCCACGACAAGGAGCCACGACAAGCTCTATCTGGCAAGGCTATATGTGAATTTTTCCCTTGTCACCAAGGAAGGAGATTTTCCATTAATTTTCCTGATTCAGGGAGAAGTGGTTACCTCATTTATCTATAAATAGGACCATTCTCCTCCTCATTTCAATACATACTCTCACAGCTTCGTCCAGAGCTTCTCTTTCTTATTTCTCTCTCTACAATTTCGCCTTCTCCCTTGGGTCCTCCGGCCCAGCCTCGCCATCCTCGGAGCTCGCTGGGAAAGGTCAGAATAGAGCACGGAAGTCCCTTGACACCCAATGTCTAAAATTAAACGATAAGTTACAATAGCTTCAACTGGAATTTTGACTCTGTTTCCCATCAGATAAATTTCTCATTTTCGTTTATGGTTTGGGTCAAAAGGTATGCCTGCACGTATTTGAAACATGTGTGGTAGCACCAGAATTAATCAACCAAGTATTTTAAGGAACTTCAGCTAAATTTGATTCAAACATACTGAAACATAATGTTTACCTTTTCTTTCAAACCATGCCTTACGTTTCAGGCAATCTTTCTGAAAGTGTCCAGTATTTTAGCAAAACCGGCACGTTTCGTTGCTTGATTCCTTCTCGTTGATTTGAGCAAGATGACTGATTTAGTTCTTATACTGCATGTAAGCATTAATGATAAAGCATAAAACTATATGTTGTAGATAAATATTTTTTCTTTCCAATGGTAGTTTATTTATTAATTTTGGAGAAAAAATGAGTGAGTTATGCCAAAAATATGAAAGATGTGATATGAAAACATCTTTCGTATTTTTGGCAAAACTTACTATTTTTTTGTCCAAAATTTATAAATAAACTACCGTTGGAAAGATAAAAGATTTATCTACAACATTTATATATATATATAATATATATATATAGGTCAAGTGACGGAAAACACGAAAAAATCTAACGGAATCAAGTTTGAGTACATTAGCCGTCGAAAATAAACATTGGGTACATAATCCGCAGCCGATCAAACATTGGGTACATTAGCAGCAGTTTACCCTTTTAAAATAGAAGATAAAAATAAAAAAAATAAAAGGGAAAATTATGGCAAAAATACCCAATATTTGGTCAACGTGTCTCCCGTGTACTCAACCTTTAAAACTGGCGGCAAAAATACCCAACGTGCATTGATCGTGACTTTGGCATGAAAATGTTAATTTTTCCGTTAACATCCGCCGTGTGGCCATTAACGACAAAAATACCCAAACTTTTTTTTTAAAAAATTAATTTTTAATTTTTTTAATTTATATTTTTTTTCGTTACTTGATTAGTGATAATTACTTGAATTCCAAATACATGGAATAACACAAAAGGATTGATTTCTTAATGTGCTTGTATAAGCTACATTTGCTAATAAAAATCTTATTATTATGATAAATTTTAAACATAGCATAACACAAAAGTCGATCATGATATCAATTATCAATCGTATGTTAATTTGCTTGGAGAAGCTAATTTGCCGACTAAACCTAATCATGAATAAAACAACTACATAGTTAATTTAAGGTTGACAGTCAAACTTTAAACAAAAACCTAATCATATTATTTTTGTTACATTTGACTATCTAAATATATAGCATGACATCTCAAAGAAATATTATATAATATGTATATATATATATATGTAAAACTCTTAGCGCATATATTCTCAAGTTATGACCATTACTTATATTTTTATGTCTTTTTTTTTGTTGGAACATGTCTTATTTTGTTTTCGATGATACTTTTAGAGACGTTAATTAGCCGCGTTAATGTCTTCACATTGCTTCAAATTCTAAGTATGAACCGAATTAACATCTTCAACATTACCCTTTTCATTGGAAATTGACCGTTTTAGATCGAATTAGTAACAATCAATTAATGTCTCCGTATTGAAGAAAAAAATGGCTTAAAAATATATGCCGATAAAAAAATATTATCGGTAATCAATAGGGCTTGATTAGTAATAATTGGCTAAAAGACCTCCCTTGAGATCCCATTAAAATCCATACCCTTAAATACTCATGCTAAGAAACATGAATAGTGCCAAAGGAAGCTATGAAACACAATGAAAACCCACTTAAGGTCATGTTCAAAGCTCGATCAAAGCTCGATCCTAGAGCTGTCAAGTGCAACTTCTTGGGTTATTCGTTGCATCAAAAAGCATATCGATGTTATTGCCCATCTACTCGCACTACTTATAACTCAATGGATGTTACTTTTTTTGAGGGTGACTCATTCTTCCCCAAATCCGACATTCAGGGAGAGAATTCGTGGGAATCTCAAATTTGGGAAATCAATCAAGGTTCCCAATTCATCCCATCATCGTCACCTCAACTTCTGATCGATATCTCTATTCATCCTAACCCAAATCCACCTCAAATCATCGATATTATCCCAGAGTCACCTCCTATTTCACCTCGTTCTGTTCAACAAGTAGATGGCCCCATGCATCTTCAACTCGACCAAGAACCAGATCCGGCACCTACTACCTCGACTAATCCATCAGGTACGGAAATTCTTCAACCCGTGGTCGATGATTCAGATCTCCCTATTGCTCTCCGGAAAGGCATTCGTAAGAAACCGGTTCATGGGAATACCGAATATCCCATTGAACGTTATGTTGCCTACAACAAGTTGCATCCGAAATATAGAGCTTTCATCACTAACCTTGATAGTACCAAGGTCCCTAGCTCTATTCATGAAGCTCTTCAGGTTCCTTCCTATAAACATTCTGTAGAAGAAGAAATCCGAGCATTGGATAGCAACAGAACATGGAGTCTCACTGAATAGCCACGCGGAAAATGCCTTGTCGAGTGTAAATGGGTCTTCACTGTCAAGTACAAGTCCGATGGGAGTATTGAGAGATTTAAAGCTAGACTTGTCGCAAAGGGCTTCACTCAAACTGAAGGAATCGACTTTCAAGATACGTTTGCTCCAGTGGCTAAACTAAACACGGTACGAGTACTTCTTTCTCTTGCCGTAAATATGGATTGGCCACTATTTCAACTTGATGTCAAAAACTCATTCCTCAATGGCGACCTAGAAGTAGAAGTCTACATGAATATACCTTCAGGACTAGAAAAAGATTCCAATCATCACCTAGTCTGCAAACTGAAAATGTCGTTGTACGGCTTAAAACAGTCTCCTCGTGCTTGGTTTGAGAAATTCACCAAGGCCGTTACTTCTAACGGATTCCTCCAATGTCAAGCCAATCATACTTTTTTCGTCAAACGGAACAACAATGGAAAGATTGCAATTCTCATTGTGTACGTTGACGACATCATCATGACCGGTGATGACTCGGAGGAAATCACAAAACTAAAGCAAGTACTCGCAACCAAATTCGAGATTAAAGATCTCGGAACTTTGAGATACTTCTTGGGCATGGAAGTAGCAAGATCAGACGAAGGCATTGCTATCTCCCAAAGGAAGTATGTACTTGACTTACTTCAAGAAACCGGTCTTCTTGGTTGCAAGCCGGTTGACACTCCGATAAATCCGAACAAGAAGTTCTCCCATTCTGTCGAAAGCACCCCTATCGACAAAGGGAGATATCAGAGACTTGTCGGTAAACTCATCTATCTCTCACACACACGTCCGGACATTGCCTACTCTGTCAGTATTGTAAGTCAACACATGAACAATCCAAACGAGGACCATATGGAAGCCGTGAACCGAATCTTGAGGTATCTAAAGTCTACCCCCGATCATGGCTTATTGTTCAAGAAATCAGAGAACCGTGAGGTCAAGATCTTCACCGACGCTAGTTGGGCTGGAGAAGCCACTGATCGAAGATCAACCTCGGGTTATTGTTCATATGTATGGGAAAGCAAGAAGCAATCGGTTGTTTCCCGTAGTAGCGCAGAGTCCGAGCACCGTGCTCATGCATTAGGCATATGCGAGGGAATGTGGATGCAGAGGCTCTTGAAGGAGCTAAGGATGGATCAACTAAGGGCTAGCAAGATGTTCAGTCATATTCAATCCGCAATCAGAATCGCTAAGAATCCAGTTCACCACGACCGAACAAAGCACATTGAAATTGATAGACACTTTATTTCGGAGAAGGTCAATGGAGGCATCGTCGACTTGGGCTAAATTCAGTCCAAACTTTAGATTGCGGATATCCTCACCAAGGCTCTACCTCGGTGTTCTTTTGATGATGTGAGTTTCAAGCTTGGGTTGTATAACGTAACTACCTATCTTGAGGGGAATGTAGAATAATGTATAGTTGCTCTAGTTTAATCCTTGTGGTACTTTTGTCACAACTTACTTTCTTGTAATTAGGATTGTAAATACCTTTTACCAAATCCATTTTTACAAATTGTATCCGAGGAATCGTACAGTAGCTTGAGAAAGTTGACGCATTTCTTCAAAAAGAGCAACTTCCTGTTTGTGAGGTCCGCTAGTATCGACGATAATCAGATCGCAATTCTCTTTCTTAAATTTTTCTACACCATGCAATTTTTACAGGATCCGAGGATAATTTTCACAGGATCGCCTTCTTCGGAGTGAAAGACGGCTTCCCCGGGATCCTCGGATTAAAAATTGCAGTTGAAGGTGTTGAGAGATTTAAGAAAGAGAACTGTGATGGATAATCGTTGAATCTTCTTCTTCTTCTTCAAGTGAATCTCGATTTCTCTCGCATTCAGTTCCCCCATTTTCCAAAACCCTAGCGTTTGAATCGAATCGGAAAGTCTTCAACTCATTCGGTGGTGTTGATCGATCGAAGCAGCAAAGATGGTGTTAGCACAATTAGGCGGGAGCATCTCCCGTGCTCTTCAGCAGATGAGCAACGCGACGATCATCGACGAGAAGGTCATGAACGAGTGCCTCAACGAGATCACTCGCGCTCTTCTCCAGTTCAAGCTCGTCAGATACATGCAGGCCAACATCAAGAGGATCGTCAATCTCGACGACCTCGCTGCTGGTCACAACAAGCGCAGGATCATCCAGCAAGGAATTCTCCTGTTTCCTTTGATGTTTGTTTGGAATTTCATTTTTTTCGAATTGCTTGTTGTGATGCAGTAACGAAAGATTGCGTCTCTCGTGTAATTAGGCTATATCCAATGAGCTCTGCAAAATGCTGGACCCGGGGAAGCCGTCTTTCACTCCGAAGAAGGCGAAACCGAGCGTCGTCATGTTTGTTGGTCTCCAAGGTATGTGATATAGCCCTTGAGGATCAGCTTCGTTTATAGGCTCAAGTGTCATTACGGGTTTAATCAAGCCAATAGTGTTAGATGTCGTTTAGATTTTAGGGGGTTAATCGAGTCGATATTGTAAGCGTCGTTTAGAGTGTTAATCGAGTCATTAGGTTGTAATCTCGTGCTCTATATAAAAGAGCCTTAGACTTAGTCTCTCAAGAGGAGAGATCAAGTTTTGTGAACGTTGGCGAAAAGTGTTTATCGTGTTTAATTTGTGTTCGTGTGTTCATCGTGCTCTTGATTCTGAGATTATCGATCTTGGCTCGTAACAGTATGTTGTGTTCATCGTGCTCTTGATTCTGAGATTATCGATCTTGGCTCGTAACAGTATGTTGGGTTGGGTGTTACCAGATTACTCATTTGTTTGGATAAATTGAGAGTTTTGATGTGCATTGCTTTACGTAGTGTGAGTACTGTGTAGATTGTAGTAGATACCATTTGGGTGTTCGTATCTTGATTGGTTCGATGTTACTTTGTGTAACAAAAACTATTAGGGTCGGGGAAGACTACGACGTGTACAAAGTACACCTTTTATCACCAGAAGAAAGGTTTGAAGCCCGCGCTGGTTTGTGCTGATACGTTCAGAGTTGGCGCTTTCGATCAGTTGAAGCAGAATGCAACCAAAGCTAAGATCCCTTTTTACGGAAGGTACATTTAGATATGTTAATCTCCATGTCTCCCAGGTTTTGAAGCTCTGTTACCAAACGAGTAATCCTCTTTTCAATATGCTACAGCTACATGGAGTCGGATCCTGTGAAAATTGCAGTTGAAGGTGTTGAGAGATTGAAGAAAGAGAACTGCGATCTGATAATCGTTGATACTAGTGGATGTCACAAGCAAGAGGCTGCTCTTTTTGAAGAGATGTGTCAAGTTTCTGAAGCAACGGTAATTATCCCTACAATTTACTGCTTCTCTCTTTCTTCTTGTTATTCGTGACCTAATTGATTTGTCTTGTGTTTCCCCTATATGATGCAAAAACCGGACCTTGTGATATTTGTTATGGATAGCAGCATCGGGCAGGCAGCTCTTGACCAAGCTCAGGCGTTTAGGCAAAGTGTTTCAGTCGGAGCGGTTATTGTCACCAAGATGGACGGCCATGCAAAGGGAAGTAGTGCTCTCAGTGCGTAAGTTCCGCTGTTTAAACCTGAATCTGAATCCTCGAGTTTTAAGAATTTCTGCAAGTGAAATCTTCTTATATTTGTTTTGGCCTTGTTATCTCCACAGTGTCGCAGCAACAAAAAGTCCCGTGATATTTATCGAAACTGGAGAACACATGGATGAGTTTGAAGTTTTCGATGTTAAACCTTTTGTCAGTCGCCTCCCTAGGCAGGGGCGGACCCAGGATTCCGAGTCAGGGGTGACGATATACAAATAGAATTAAATTATAGGGTTAATGACGGCAAAAATACCCAAAGTTTGGTCAAAGAACCCCTCGTGTACCCAAAGTTTAAAAGTGGTGGTAAAAATACCCAAAGTCGCATTTGGGGAGTTGACCAGTCCATTCCCATAACGCCGTTAACTTACCCGTTAACTATGGCCACGCGCACAAACGTGGGTTGCTGACATAACAATTTTTGCCACATGGATGAGCCCAAATCAGCATCGTTTAAGACAAAACAACGAATTAAACCCTTAATAAACACTGTTTAATACAACTAATTGAACCCCTAATGATTACACTTAACAAAACAAATTTGTCCACGTGGCCAGAGTTAACCGGTAAGTTAACGGCGTTACGAGAATGGAGTGGTCAACTCCCTAAATGCGACTTTGGGTATTTTTGCCACCACTTTTAAATTTTAGGTACACGAGGGGTTCTTTGACCAAACTTTGGATATTTTTGCCGTCATTAACTCTTAAATTATATATCAAAGTATTTTTACGAGGTAGCGAATAAATAAAGTATCTTATTAAAACTCTTAAATGCAATAGTTATTTTTTATTACGTAGCGAGTATAAAGACTAACTCGTTATTATTTATATTAATGAGCTTTTAAATATAATATTTTTATTGTAGTGCATTAAATTAGCTATCCAATCAATTTTCAACAAAAATAAAAATAAACAAACAAACAAAATATTCCGACACATTGTTATATATATAAATATAACAATAATTTCTTTATCACTACCTAGCTCTAGGTAAGTTATATGTAGTTACATGATTTTTTATTTTTTTTACCAAAAATATAGCAAAATAGTGTACAAAAAGATAAGTGGCAGGTTCCATCCTTTCCCATAGGTGATGTTTAAGTAGGTTTCACCCACTGAACCAAAGTCTCTAAGTTGTTTTTTGAGACATTTTTAATATATGTACCAGTATGAAAATTTAAGTTCTATATTTTTAACGTTAAAATTTTCGCCGGACAAGCCGGGGGTGACATTAGCCACCCCCAATCGTGGCTGGGTCCGCCCATGTCCCTAGGTTTGTCTCTTGCTCAATATAGGCACCTTTATTAGTAACTTTTCACGACTTAGACATAATAGGATTAATGTTACCTTGTGATGCAAGGTATGGGAGACTGGTCCGGATTCATGGACAAGATTCAGGAAGTTGTTCCAATGGATCAGCAGCCTGAGCTTCTTCAAAAGCTTTCGGAAGGGACCTTCACATTAAGGATTATGTACGAGCAGTTCCAAAACATTCTTAAAATGGGCCCGATAGGCCAGGTTAGAGCGTTGACCTTATTTACTTTGCTCGCTCATTCACGTAAACTCAAGAAACGAATAAAGAATAAAAGAAGCCCGTTTTTTGTTTCTGCTCTAGGTCTTTTCAATGCTTCCGGGATTCAGCTCCGAGCTAATGCCACAAGGGCGCGAAAAGGAAAGCCAAGCGAAGATCAAACGCTACATGACGATGATGGATTCGATGACAAACAAAGGCATATGGAACTTCCTTTCATTTGATTTTGGTCTCGTTTCTTCATAGGCCAATTTCTAACCAGTTTCTAACTATTCTTTCGCTCTATGTTGCAGAATTGGACAGCACAAACCCGAAGCTGATGTGCGAGTCGCGCATGATGCGGGTGGCGAGGGGGTCGGGTCGCCACATCAACGAAGTGATGGAGATGCTCGAAGAGTACAAGCGGCTCGCGAAGATTTGGGGCAAAATGAAGGGCATGAAGATCCCGAAGAAGGGCGAGATGAGTGCTCTCTCGAGGAATATGAACGCGCAACACATGAGCAAAGTGCTTCCGCCTCAAATGCTGAAGCAGATCGGCGGATTGGGAGGGCTTCAGTCTTGAGCTGACATTCTTCACTCCGATGACAACCACCTCCGCAAGCTCAGCTCCGAGCGCCGCCGCCGGTCCATCTCCGATCGCCGCTTTCTTCCGATCCGACGGGTCGTGTTCAGCCAGATCTGAAAATTTCCGATCTAAAATTTTCAGATTTTGCCATGTTTGGCTCATCGCACCAACCTGCGCCAACTTGTCAAGGACCAGAATCGCCCCTTCCTTTGCCGCTATCTGAGTGTTCCATCGTCTCCATCAGCAGACTCACCGTCTTTGCCGGTGGGTTGCTCCTTATCGCGACCCAAGCCTCCATGTGCTGCTCCCAATCGGCCGATCGTCGTGCATCAGCGAATCGAACACCGTTTGGCTTGAATGGAGCCGACTCGATCGACGCCTTTGGTGACGGAGCCGCATTCAAGATACTCCATTCCATTTCTTCGTGCGCAAAACCCAAACGAGGGCTGTTTGGTTGGCAAAGTCGAGCGACGAGTCGAGCTTCCATGTCGTGAAGCATATTTGCCATGAGAGCCACTCGGCGAGCCTCCGACGCCGTAATCTCGGAGACAATCGCCTTCTTCAAGCGTGAATCAAAATCCGCCGAACGCCTTGAGTCTTCGAATCTCAGAAGGGAGCCAGCTCACGAACCTCAATCGGTGCCTTGGGTGTGGAAGTCGAATTAGAGCTGTCGCCGCCCGTTTGGACGGTTGTGGAGCCTACACGAGGGCTGTTTGGCTGGCGCGATCGAGTGGCGATTCGAGCTTCCATATCGCGAAGCATCGTTGCCATGAGAGCCGCTTGGCGAGCTCCGGACGCTGCGATCGACTCCAGTTTCTCCACCTCGACTGATTCTTCCATCGTTCCTAGTTCTGATACCCCTGTGAGCGAGCGGAGAAATGTCTCCCTTAAACCCTAATCCCAATTAGGGTTAGAGATTAATTCTGGAAGTTGATGTTTTCATTAATGAAATAGTCCACACACAAAAGGAAATAATCCAACTAGGGACGACAAGACCCCCCCAAGGAAGACTCGACCAAAACGACATGACTTGCAACGACACACGACATTTACGGAAATCTAAATAACAAACTCAAAGCAATTAAAAGAAATCCGACTCTTAATTCTTCGTGATCCTAGCCACTTTCCCCGCGATGCAACTTGCGGCGCTTCTTCGTTGATACGAGTTCATTTCAGTCGAACCCTTAGTTGTTTGTCTCGTTTTTGACCGATTTTTTATTGTTCTCCCATTCGCCGTCTCAGAACGCAGCCGTTGTAGTTATCTTTCTCTCCGATTTTATATTGTCCTCCTGTTGCATTATATTAAAGTTATTTATTTTTGTGAAAGTTACCCCGTTACTGGTTTCGACAATCTTTGTGAGCTTATCTCATATTATCTTTGTGACTTTATCTCACCCTTCACGTGACCACAACGTATTCTCAAAATTGCTTTAGTGAGGCCCTTTTAGAGTTCGTTAAGTAGCATAGGTAAATATGCGCGGGTATTCTGGAATATTAAAAAAAATTCTCAAAAGTCCATATCTCTCTAATTGAAAATGTTAAGGCGAGCTGAGATGTTAAGCGCCGCCGCTTACTCGGCTAAGACGAAAAGAGAGGCCTATAGCAGCAGGCAGAGCTGTCCCACAAGTCACCGGAGCTCACTCGCGAAATGTGCACAACGCCGAGATGTGGCCGGGAGCAGCTATGAGCATCTCCTCTTTGGGAGAAAAGAGAGCTCTCCTAGAATGATTGTCATTATTTTAAAAAGGGTAAACTGCGGCTAATGTACCCAATGTTTGATCTTCTGCGGATTATGTACCCAATGTTTATTTTCGGCGGCTAATGTACCCAATGTTTGATCCGTTAGATATTTTCGCGTTTTCCGTCACTTGACTGTTAGAGAGTTATCCTCCTCTATATGTACACTTTTCGTATTTTTGACATAACTCACTCATTTTTTGTCCAAATTTTATGCACGACCTATGGTTGGAAAGATAAGAGATAGATCTACAACTTTGGTGTTTTAAGTTTTGTAAAATCAGTTTTAGAAAAATACGAAATTTCAAATACAACGTAAAACTGGACATTCGTTTAATGCAAAATATTTGTTTCGAGCAAATTTTCATATACTTAATGACTTTTTATGATAAAATGTAAAACTAAAAAGTTATAGATAAATTTTTTATCTTTCCAACGGGTGTTTATTTATAAATTTTGGACAAAAAATGAGTGAGTTATGCCAAAAATATGAAAGATGTGATGCGAAATAATCTTTCATATTTTTGGCATAACTCACTCATTTTTTGTCCAAAATTTATAAATAAATACCCGTTGGAAAGATAAAAAGTTTATCTACAACTTTTTAGTTTTACATTTCATCATAAGAAGTCATTAAGTATATTAAAATTTGCTCGAAATAAATATTTTGCATTAAACTAATGTCCAGTTTTACGTTGTATTTGAAATTTCGTATTTTTCTAAAACTTATTTTACAAAACTTAAAACACGAAAGTTGTAGATCTATCTCTTATCTTTCCAACCATAGGTTGTGCATAAAATTTGGACAAAAAATGAGTGAGTTATGTCAAAAATACGAAAAGTGTACATATAGAGGAGGATAACTCTCTAACGGTCAAGTGACGGAAAACACGAAAATATCTAACGGATCAAACATTGGGTACATTAGCCGCCGAAAATAAACATTGGGTACATAATCCGCAGAAGATCAAACATTGGGTACATTAGCCGCAGTTTACCCTTTTAAAAAATACTCATTCTTAATAAGACAAAAATGTGCATAAGAGATCATAATTGCTTCGGTTGGATAAGACATCCAACAAGGATTCTCGTGGCCACAATTTCATATGAAAAGGAAAGAGTGATAGAGGTCGATTTACCATTTCCTCTTCCCTCACCCCCACTCCAACATCCATGGCTTCTTCCCATCTAACCTTCTCAAGCTTTAACTCCCAGTTTCTTGGAACAAACCATCTCCCTATTCATACATCCAAACCAAACAACCGACCCCGCTCCTACCACGCCCTCCGAACATGCGCCAAGTTCAACCTCTTCGAGATCATGGGAGGCCGAGGGCTCCTAAACGGCGAGGCGGGTCTAAGTCAGGAGTTGAAGAAGATCGTCGTCAAAGAAGAATCGACATCCACCAATGAATCGCAAGAATCAGCTGAGAATCTCGACGGTCTCCCGGAAGAGGGCTTTGAGAAGGAGCTCTTGGGGCTGACCGGCGGGTTTCCCGGCGGCGAAAAAGGTTTGAGATCATTCATTGAGAAAAACCCGCCTCCGAAACCGAAATCGAAACCGACACCTTCAGCTAAGAATATGCAGGGTGTGAGCTCGGCGAAGCCAAAAGCGCCTGAATTGCCGTTGCTCTTGCCTGGTATGATAGCAATTGTGAGCAATCCCAACAGCCCGTATTACATGTACACTGGGATTGTTCAGAGGATCACCGACGGTAAGGCCGGGGTTTTGTTCGAAGGAGGAATCTGGGATAGGTTGATCACTTTCCGCCTCGAAGAGCTCCAGCGTAGAGCGAAAGGACCACCGGGGAAGAATCCCCGGTCAGCGATCCTCGAAGCTATGGTAAAAAAGGATGATCAATGAATGACCTACCTGTGTAACGCGTTTCATACTAGAAAATTGCAGGTAAAAAGTGTCGAACTTGTTATTATAATACGAACGTGGGAATAAATCGCATGGGTTTATAGTTGCAATCAATAAATCGCTCGTGTGAGTTGGGTAATCATCAGTGTATAATGTCTTGGAAAAAAAAAATGAATGGTTGTTTTGTTTCTATAGAAACTCTTGAAGCTCTTCCACGCCAACAGTTGCAGCCACCCAGCTGCCAAAGGATAGTCAAACATGTAAGCTTATATAGTACAAACACTTTCCATATATATACATATATATATTAATATATATTCTGGAAACCCGGCTTTTCTCTATTCGGGTCGCTAATCTTTATAGCAAATACGGTACTCTTTCATAATAGAATTTCCTACCACACAGTTAGACGCAATGAAAACCCGAAAGCGAGTTATAGAAAGAGAGATTTATGAAATTGAGCGATTGTACTCCAATTTCTCCGGATTGGATTATAGCGAAGAAGATTTACAAGCGATACGTGCACTTACATTGAGAGTGAAACACCATACCTCTTGGTGTCCCTTTTATTTTCTAATTTAGGATTTAGGTTTAATCATAATACATATGTAGTAGTTAAACCAAAACAAGATGGTATTAAGGATAAAAAATGGTACACGAAAAAGTAGTATGTAACTAACTACAAGGAGGTCAGGTTCGCATACCAAAATAGTCTCGATCTCCTCCTCGGTAACCGGTGTTCGCTTGGGTTGAAGAGAAGCCTTCCCTCCCATGCCGGTTGAGCTTTTCAAGCTTACACTTGAGAAAAAATTTAGAATAGCCTTGTCATCTATAGCTTCTGCTTCTATCTTTGGTGCAGAACCTGAAAATCGATTTCCAGTACTTAAGATTTGCAAGGAAATAACAGTAAAGCTCAATGAAATTAATTTCCCTTTATGGAATAAAATGTTCTAATATAAACCAAAAGAAAAGGAGAAAATTTCACATGTAAAACGCTTCTTCAGTTTTGTACGCAGGTTAAGCCTAGAGGGAGCTGTAATCGCTCCAAGTGTCATGAAAACGTTCAAAAATTATCCGGATTTTTTTTTTATTTTACACTTCTCACATTTTTTTACCCGCAGGGCCGTACCTGGCAACAAGTATGTTAAAATACGAGATTATCTAAAATGCTTCTTATGTTCTTGGGATATTTGTCGCATAAGTATACTCAATCTTGTACCAAATGTGCTAGGCATATCCATGATCTCTTTTCTTTTAACGGCAATCATAATCCCCAAAGGCCACGAAAAATAGTACCAACGTCCAATTCCGTTCATGCCGAGTTAACATATGTTAAGCTAGACACACGCTCTTAAGAACCAAGATTGATGACTAGGAAGTGGAAAAATTCGCCAACACTCATAAGCCCAATCTCCAATATTTATTAGCTTACTTTCTCATTAACATGTGCTCTCTTATATAGAGCAAGAGATGGGTCACATGCATCTCTAATCGTCGTTACACTCGACTACCCCTAAATGACGATATTAAACCTCTAACGACATTAATCCTAAACGCTCGGGATGCATCACATGCATACGTCTCTAATTTAATAAAAATGTTGAATAATGTTTTTCGAGGTTGATCGTAGACATACATGTGCATCGCGCAATGGGACATAGAGGGAATTGAACCTCAACACTCTATTAGAGCCTTGGGAAATATGCCGTTAGTACAAGATTGATTACTTATGCCGCACATATCACTAAATTCTTGATGTATTGAAATCAATATAACAAAATCCCATTAAGCAATTGAGAATGAAACCCTAGTTTGAGTAGTGGAGGAATACAAGGACGAATCAGAGAGTTTGAGGTGTCTCTGGGGAAACTTGATCCGAGGAATTCTCTTCAACGCTTGAGCAGCTTTCTCCATTCTGAGTTGACCCTTCTGTTCACGGGCGATCCGGAGAGACGACTAATGCGATATTTTCAAGCAATCTCAGCTGTCAATTCCACCAAGATGCGTGCAAGTAAACGACATTACAAAGAATATTATTAGCTGCATAAATAGTTAGCAAATTAGGGTATTGGTTTTTGCGACATAACTACATAAATATTAGAATAAATTAGCTGTAAAAGTATATAAACTTTGAGCAACTTAAGCTAGAAGAGTTTAAAGTGAAAAATAGACGTAAAATACTCAAAATCAACAATATGAGGCAACCCATTTTTCTGTCAATTTTTTTTTTTACGAACGTTGACCAATTTTCTAGTATAGTGATTGTAAATCATACTTAAGATACACATTTATTTGCCCATCTAAATATTTGGCATATACTTTCATTTGATTTGGACGGAAAAAAAAATATTTCGCCTAATATATATTGATTCTAGGAACTTTTGTCATTATTTTTTCACTTTCAATCTCTGACACTTTAGTTGGTCAAAATTTAAATAATTTTATCATATTTATCCCTAAAACTTATCAAATAGTCGGGCGATATGTGTCACTCCTTTTTCTGCGACATGAGTACCTAATTTCATTTCCCTTAAAATATATTAAATGATTTTTTTTTACATAAATACTTAATACCGTTAAAATTATATTTTTATAATACAAAAAAAAAAAAGTCGCAAACGATAATGAAAAATAAAAGTCCCCAGCTAACGGACGTCAATTAGAAGGGACGGGAAGTAACTGTTGGAACAAATATTCGATCTCATACCAATTGCTGGTATCTGAATCTCAGGGTTATAAAAAATTTCTACGAAATAATTAATATTTGTCTGATTAAATAAACGCGTAGAATAAACTTTGTTCTTAATGGGCAAAACCTGAAATCGTGTCCCATACCACGATTCTCAGTATTCTATCCGGTTTAAGAAATCCAAAAATTAATTAACTGGTCCTAATCATCATATTCGATTTTTATCATAGAAACTAATTCATTATCTAACATGATTCGATTTTAGGGTTTGAGCAATCAGATAATTATCTAAACAATAAATAACACTAACATTTATTCCAGTTGCATTCTCTGATCTCTGATACAGCTTCTGCGAATTTCTGTCTGTTGATTTCACCTAAAAGTCTTCTGATGTATGCTCCGGAGTTAGACCGCCAGGATGTGTGGGCTCCAAGGATGACCACGAAACCTTCAAGCTTGAACCAGGATCGAAACTCTGACTATCTCTGAATTTCAAATTCCAGAGAGAGAGGGGAGAGAGAGAAACTCGAATTTTCTAAATTGTGAGGTCTTCCCTGTTTATAGGAAAAAACAAATCTTAACCACTTGGGGATATTATCTCATTATCTTTAAAATATATGAATAATATCAAATCTTATTAAATCTTTATAAAAAAAAGATTTAAATCTAAAGATAAGATAACGAATCATTCTGGAATCAAATCTTCCAAATTCATATCTCCATATTTTTGAATTAATATATAACCAATATATATTATTTTAATTTTGAAAATAATATTAAATTCTAATCTTAATAAAACCAAATTTAGGGTTAATTTTAAATCTAATATAAATCTATTTAATTATAATTAATTATTAATAATAAATATTACTAATTAAATCCAATAATTAAAATTATATTATCAATTAAATATTCCAGGAAATAAATCCAATATTTAATTCTGTTTTAAATTCGCAGCTCCGTACAGACCCTAATCCGGTTTTTACTCGGATTACTGTTTTGAGCATAACTCTCGCTCCGTTCATCATAATGATATGATTCAAATTGCTAACTTTCTAGAATTTGATTTCCCACAATAATGTGCTTGTCCAGGGGTCAAATTCTAATTATCATTTTTTTCACTAAGCCGGACTGTACCAAAACTTTGGTACTTTTGCCACTTAAGGTAAATAGACATTTCGTGACCTAGGTCTCGAATATAGTCTAATTGGATCCATCCCATATTCAACAAATGAATATTTAATGCGGTGTACTCTTGTGGAGATACAAAAGGGACTAATGGACATATTACTCAAGCTCAGGTGAAAATGAAGAAATTTCACAACCTTCGATTACATTCCACTATAGCTCGAAGTTGAACACACTCTTGAGTAATAATATTGAAATATAATCCTGACACAGGAGTCCATTGATACAATGAGATTATGGTAATCATGATTTTCGTATTTATTATGATTCTCATCAAAAGGTACTAGCTGCCGTACTGCCCTTTGATGACAACTCTTTATTCTATGAATCTTACAAACTACTCACTCATTGGGTTATCAGATCAATGAGTTGTACATGAGTACTTATTTGTTTCCCACGAATCATAATAAATAAATCATAAACTTGTTATCCATATCTGCATCTACGCAACTTATCCCGGTCAACCTTCTGATCCCAAAATGAAAATGATTAGGAATACCAATGTATTCTGTAACAATCAAATCAAAGATTATGTGAGTTGAACCGTACAAGTCCATGACGCTTGTTAAGGTCGGATTTGGTCAAATCCATCCTCAACACAACCCGTGTCGTTTTGTCCATAAACGACATGAGGGAAGGCGAGGAAGTTCATCATCCGAGGGGAATTATCCCCGAAGAGGATTATCCCCAAGGAAGTTCGACCGCGAGGAGGCACGGCCGCACAAAAGCAAACTGCGATGAAGTGTCCCATCACACTCGACGAGGAATTTCGTCATGATGATTATGCAGAGCCGAATGACCATTGACGAGATGTGCATTAAATGAAGCTGACCTACTCACTCGATGAGAAGCACCAGCGACGAGGCTTGCAGGGCCGAATGACGGCTGACGGGATGCGCATTTAATGAGGCTCACCTACCCATAATGGCAGCCTGCTCGGAAGTGACATAAAGCAGGGATTAACCATGCTTCCCTCAAATCACGCCAGAAAGCGAATGATTAAAGAGAGAAAAGGCGGGAAAGACGCGAGGGGAATGTAATGTAGACTCTATAAAAGGCAAGATAAGCCTCATTTGTAAAAGTTCGGAAAAATAGAGAAAAAGGCCCGGAAAGGAGAGAAAGAGATCCTGTAATAGAAAGGCTAAGGAAATAGAGAAAATTTATGCTCATGATCCTTCATCTGTCCAGCTATTCAACGGAAGAAAACCGAGCTCACTTCGGAAAATATAATAAAACAGAGATATTCATTGATTGTTGTTGTTTATTTGTTATTTGGTGATTATCTTTGTGACTGGAAAAGGGCAGTGAAAATCGCCCTCTACAACGCTTATGACTTCAACCGATTCCATCTGATCATCTTTGTGAGATGGTCTTACTTGATGATTTCAGGTGTTAAGTCTGTCCGTTCGATATGGAGACACTCCAATACCCAGTGACTCAAAATTGCGGGACTAGCACCTGATCCGGTAATAAATCATCACTTACCGTGTTTTGAGTTCACTAATGGTGTTTACCAATTGGAAGCTCCCACTTTCTAGTCTAACCATGAATATCACTTTGAGTTCTTAACTTATGCAAGTCAAACCTCCTCACACATAGACTCTGTGTGATGACGTAGCATAATTGTAAATCGTATAGAACTTTTGGACGAAACATTTAATTTTATAATATCTAGGATATAACTATATAAGATTATCATTAATAAGTTATATTATCTTTACAAGGAAAGACAACCATAATCTAGTGAAGAGGATTAACATCTAAATAGAGGACATATTATAAAACATGTCCAACAGTAACAAAGCCCAATTTTAGCTAAAATGGGAACTTGCGTGGTGATAGTGTTGGACATATGTGTCCTTAAACAAGATATTTTTATCCATTTGTAAAAGATTATGACAAGTCGTTGAATAAAGATGATGCTTATTATGATAATCTTATTATAGTTTCTGGTAGAGTAAAATAGAATGTTTGATCCTTAGTTCATAAAGGATGCAATTATGAATTATTATCACAACAGAGTCAATGTGAAGAAGAATTAATAATCATAATAAATGAACTTAAAATGTCTGTGACCTGATTAACTGGGTGGGAGCCCATTAATCGTACAAGGTCATTAATGTGACTAAGTGACAATCCTATTCTGGATTTTGTGTGTGTCACACTCACTAGAAGTGGATTAAGTATGAAGTGTCTTCATACTGGACTGGACCTGACTTAAACTCCGAAAGTTATCATATAAGACCGTCACTGATAACTTGGAGTTGAGTCACTAGTAGATGATCAAATGGATATTCGATCTAAGTCCTGAGTGGTCTTGAGTCCGAGCTGCTGGCTTGATTGTTCTTTGATTTAACCGTTAAAGAACACAATATATTACCGTTGTTCCCAACACTATTATTTTAGGAGCATGATAGTCAGCAGTAAGGGTAGCTTGGTCATAGACATGGGCATCACACAACTCTCTTCAGAGTCATGATGATTCCCTTGATTGTCGGTGGTGAGAAGTGAGAGGTACCCGTGCGCAACTTATGAATCGAAACCATAAGTGGGTCACTCATAATATTGCTGACTGAGTCAAGGATGAAAATTTAATGAGGGGCATAACGGTAGAAACCGTCTGCTCGTGTGTGGATCATCAAGTGAAAGATCAATAACCCGTATCAATGGACAACCTGCTGTTATAAAAGGGAATAATATATACCGTATCACTAAAGAGTGCAGCCTCGGGTCTATAGTGGAATCACTTCGAGGTTTGACGAACAACTAGCAGTTCGTTGGAGCTTAAGTGATACGGGTCCATGGTCCCCAGGATAGCTCCGTAACGGATGATACGTACGTGATAAAGACATTGAAATGTTTTTAAGAAGAAGATCATTTGGCAAGACTCATAAAACTGAAGTCTGTGACAGACATCAGATAGTTTTATCAGTAGCGTGGCAAAAGTACCATATCTTGGTAACCGAAATTAACTGACAAAATAAAGTAGAATTTGGAATTTTTGTAAACATTAAAGTTGTTGGAAATTAAATTCTAAGCAACTTTGCTTTTGGAACCGAGTCGTTTCGACGTACGGTTTGTGATTTAGAGAATTTCTAAGTTTGTGATCGTTTCGGTAAACTATGAAATTAAATCACATGTCACGAATTTAAATGATTGTGTGTCACCATGACATTTAAATGTGTGATATTGAGATCAGAGAATATTAATATAATTTAATTATTCGAATTTTATTATTAATGTATTATTAATAATTATTCAATAATTACTAGATTTATATTAATATGAAAATAATATATTTTTATATATTATATAGTGTAGAAATCGAATTGGGCTTTTGAATATGGATCCATTCATATTCGAATGGATAGACTTTGGTCTTTCCATAATTACGGCAAAAGTACCAAATGTTTTGGTATTTGAGAGAAACCCTAAAATCAATTTAATCCATTGGATCGGTTATGATTTAATATCAACCGTTGGATTAAGATATTGATGAATTCGAAATTAATAACTTGGTGATCAAGTTTCTTTTTCGAATTTGATTAATTAATTATATCCGTTAGATCGGTCTAAGATTTAATCTTTACTGTCGGATTGGAAATTAATTAATTATATATATTTATATTAGTTTTCGAATTAATTGTTTTTATTAAATCTTTTTATATTTGATTTTATCCTAAACTAATTTGATCCATTAGATCGGTTTAAAAGATTTATCTCAACCGTTGGATCTAGATAATGATAATTCGAATTTTAATATATATATATATATTTCGAATTTATAAAGATAAGAAGATAAGATTGGATTTTTGATTTTATCCAAATCTTTCCTATTTAATTAAATCCCTAATTAATTATATCCATTGGATTTAGATAAGATTAAATCTGGACCATTGGATTGAGATAATTAATTATATTTAATATATAAAATTCGAAAATAAGGGAGGGAATTTCTCCAATTCGGTTACGGTTTGAGCCTATAAATAGGAGGCTCATTCTACACATTTTTCACACATTTCCCCAGAGAAAAATTCAAACTCTCCCTCTCCTTTAGGGTCTGCGAATTTTCTCTCTGATCTCTCTTTCTGGTTCGGCTTAAGAGACTTAGTTCTCCGGAAGCTTAAAAAGAACCATCAGTTTAAATTTTGCGACGGAGTCCTGCCGGCGAAGCCCACGCTTCGGTACGAGGATTCCACGAGAATATCCCGGAAGATCACGGGAGTTTCCCTCAGCACCGGCGGAGCCCTGCCCGATTCAGAACGCGCAGCCGGAAGTCGTCATTAGAGGTACGGCCTTATGCATTGGGTTAATAAATGCAACCATTTACTGCTTTCTATTTATTTCCTATTATGACTAGATTATTAATAATGATTTATGAATATTAAATTACATAATATTTATCAGATCTTGTTAAGTGGTTATTATCCGATATCCGGACCGTTACACGGATAACAAGTTTTTCCGCTTTAAATTAATTTTTAAATGTTACCCGGACGGTTCGGAGGTATAATTCGTGATAATTTTCACAGAATCCGAGACGTGATTCCCAACAGATAGCTAGACAAGACATCTCGGTTGTCCGCGCGCACGCCAATGTCCATAAGTTCATGGTCAGTAATTTGGAATAGCTCTCATGTAGTATTTCGTTCGCAGAGCTTAGATTCATGGCGTAGACCATCCGAATCACAACGGACTATCGACAACCGCCAAACGAGGGACTTGAACAAGGGTCGAGACTCTCTTGTTCAACCTCAATCATTCAAACAAGTGTTTAAATCATACAAGTAATTTACGGATAATTTGGTTATGAATTCTAAATTTATTTTTAATTTTGATATTTTAAATTTTAAAAAATAAAAATAAAATAACATATAGTGAATTGTTTAGAATACTTTTAAAAATTATTTTTCTTATCATTGGAAAACATAAATCATTAAATTTAAAAAGTTAATATCCTTCTTACATATTTCAATATATTATTTATTATTCACAGTCTCACCAATCAAATTCAAACATTTATATTTAAATAACTTTTACAAATATATTATTATTATTATTATTGTGGTATTGATTTTATACAAATACATATATAGAAAATATAGCTAAAATATCCCTTAATTTTTTCTTTAAAATTCACCTCATTTTCAATTTACAACCGAACTTAATCAATTATCATGTTTCAGATTTACAAGTCAAAACAAATTGTATCAATTGATTTAAAAAGGTTTTTGAATTAAAAAGACAGCGTGTTTATGCCATGCCATGCCATGCCATCCCATCCCATCCCATCCCATCCCATCCATCCTGTGCCCGATAATTGAATAATAATAAATAATAAAATCCACGTAATTATGCAAAATGACAAACTTAATACCCCATCAACTCCAAACTACTAGGGGTAGGATCGTCTTTTCGAGTAGACTAAAATGGAACAAAAACAAAAACTACTTATACCGACCAGTCACAGATCATAATAAAAGGGTCAAACAGCTTTCCATCAAAGTCGTTTCTCTCTCCTCTCTTTCCCAATCCCAGCCCAGGGTATGATTCATCTTCCACTTTGATCCTCTCTCTCTCTCTTATGTAAATATTTATTCTTTTTAGTTTAATTCAGAGGATAAAATGTAGACTGTTGGGTTGTTGTTCAAGAGTTACAGTGTCCATTGAAATCGATCTGATCCTTTTTTTTTTTGGGTGAATTATATTAGTGATTAGTATATTTGTGGAATTGAGCCTGAGCTCCATGGATGATGGTCTTGGAAAGATAAAGATAATTCAAGACCACTTCTCTGCTTCAACGTCTGATTCGGACTTGCCCGTTTCGCGGCCAAGAACTGATAAATCTTTGAGGTATTTGTTTGTTTTTACTAGGAAGATTGTGATTGGTTTCTCTGAGTTGATCTCAGTTTGGTTTTGACATGTTTAGTATAGCCCTTTGTCGACTCGGAGAAAGTTACGCCACGCCGCTCTCATGTTGAACTTGTTTAGCTTCCGGGGTCTCCCTTGGAGCAGTGATGATGGACAGGAAAAGGTTTTTCACAAACCCTTTATACTTTTCTATGAATTTCCCGGGTTTCTGACTAAACGGTATGTTGATTTCAGATTGAGTTAACGGTTGCGGAAGTTGAATCGCTTCGATCGGAGCTCGCTCAGCTAGAAGAGAAGGAAGCTCACCTGAAAGCTCAGTAAGAAATATTTTGACTATGCCACATGAGTGATATTTCATGTTAGACCCGATAATTACGAAATGGCTCAAGTCATTTTGCGAGAGTTTTTCTGGTCTTAATCTAGAGGACGGGGTTTCATTTATCGATAAAGAATTCTTGTTTCGCTTTGATTATCTATCGGGTTATATGCAACCGGAGAGAATATAGGATTCAATGTCATTCATGTTTAGTATATACACTTTTATATACCAACTACCAAGGGTAGAATTTTTATACGCCTCAGTGCTATTCAATGTTAACGGAAAATCCTCTGTTACAGGTTGGAGCATGTTGATGAAATTCTTCGGTCTGCTCGTCTCACTGGCTATTTGTACATTCGAACCGTAATATCTACGCGTCTCTATACACATCTATTTGAAGATATATTTTTATTTACTTATGGTTTTTCCTGCTGTTATGTAGAGATGGGCGGCTCTGCCGGGAGAACCTCTTCCCATTGATGATGTTGAAGTCGACGATTGGCTCCCTCGCTTCGTAGTACTGCAAGGGCCTTGTCTCTTCTTCTACCTATTCTCCACAGGTAGTTAAGATGACTAGAATAACCCCTAATATCCACAGTTATATAGAAACAGGACTACAAAACCGATGGCTCCATTTTACTGGTTTCTGGGTTTGTATGGTATCACTGGGATGCTATCTGTTCTTGCGGATGATTTTTTCGGTTATTATCCATAATTTCGAGCAAAGTGATTGGGTAAATTAGCCAAGTCAGTCAAACGTCTCGATTTGAACTACCAATAGGCGATACGTGTATAAATGATTTCAGGTTGTTTTGGTAACTTGAAAATGATTTTGACAGATCTGAGTCCTCAGGACTCGACCATGTTACCGGACATCGTTGAAATAGGGTCATTGCCGAGCTTCCTAAGAGAAGGCGAAGGGATGATCCATGCATTCTATATATTAACCCGTCAAGGGTTGCGTATTGAGTGTTCAAACGTATCCAAGATCCAGGTATTCCATACTTATTTTCAAAGTAATCTTTTGAGAGAATTCTAATCATCATCATCTTTTGCAACCGGTAATCAGTATCGAGAAGGGTTTACCGGTATAAACCGGGAAACGTACCAGTAAAAGATGCCGGTTTCAAAACGGGATATGCTGGTTTTAAACTGGGATTATATTAATAAAAAAACAGAATCAGGAATTTCCCGGTGCCAAATTTGGAAAACTGGTCCCATCCCGCTTCTAAAAATGTGGCAGGGAATCATGGTCCCCTCCAAGTTTTCGAACCGATATCAAGTTTTACCCCGAGTATATTTGCCATATAATAATAACAAGACTGGGAATTCCCGGCTCCCGGAATTTGACATAAAAATCTCGTTTTTTAAACCGGTTATAAAATCTCACCCTAGTACATGTTATATAATTATTTTAAAATGTTGTTTCGACATTAGCGGGGTGTACGTCTCCTTGAATTCTCTCTATTACTGATCGGTTTTTCAGGTGGATTCCTGGCTGACAGCTTTGCAAACAGATTTCAAACTGGTGTCTGATAGTGATTCCAAAGCTTTCAATGGCTTGTGAGATGTACATATTGTTTTTAATTTTTATTTTGACAGATTTGCAGATAGAATTATCTTATATGTATATATAATTTGTAGTTGAACTAATTGATGAGATTTGATCTGAACAGAAATCCATTCATTATGTCTCTGTAAATTGACAGGGAAACATTGATCAACAAGTATCTTTTAGTCCTGAAATATTAGTATTTTATTTTAAGGCCAAAACATGTACCAATCACACGTAAATTTGGGCATTGGGCGGGCCTTCCCTGCCTGATGCCCGATGCCCAAAGCAGGCCAGATAATAAGCCTGCTCATTGCCGGAATTCCTCCATGAAATTTTATTTTAACGCCTCTTGCCGCTGCAACACAGCTTCTTGCTCCACCACGAATTCCCGGAATTCTCCATGAGCGGCTACAAAAAATTTATAAACATCCTCTCAACATTTCGGACGAGTTTTATATAAAGATTTATCGATAGGTAAAATTATTGTCAAATTTTATTAAGCCGCTAACCACGAATTAAAAAAAATAAATATATATGTAATGCCCAGTATCCTAACATACGTAAATTCTAGGTAATGTTGATAGAATGATTTTTTATGTGAAAAGTGTATTTATGAAGCGAAATACGAACGTAATATTTATTATCTTATCGTATGATGTTAACACAAACTTTGATCCTTAGATGCAGTATGAGAAGCCGAGACTCCCAAACCGGAAACCAGTATGCTAATAAATTTTATACATACGTTCAATAAGTCCACCGATTTGATAGCAAGGTAATTCAAATGATAGTTTTATTTTACTTTAATTTGTTGTTACTTTGATGAGTAGGAGCAACGTACCTTATTGCTAGACTAGTGTCACAGGGTCAATTTCGTACCTGAATTTTTGACCTTGTGCGGCGCCGTGTACACTCAAACACGACCAGCCTTCCGTGTAAACCAACTCTCGTATGCAAACCTAGACTAAGCACTCAACGAATTTCAACTAAGCAAGTAAAGTATCACACCACGACACAAGCTTACGGGGCACACCCCAACGAATTTCAACGCCGTTCCCTTCGTCTCACTCACAAAAGCTCTCACAAAGCACAACTCTCTCTCTAGCCTAAACTCGCATATGGTTTCACACGTTTAACATAGCCACATTCGACCCTATTTATAGAAAACAAAGGGAAATCCTAATCCTAATCCTAATCGAATTATAAGTCCTAGGCCTAATCCTATCTTTAAAACGCGTTATCCTTGAAGATTGCCCACAATCTTCGCGAATCCCTGGGCGCCATCTTCTCCGCGCGCGCGTCTTCCTTGGGTCTTCCGCGTGGGTGACGCTTGCCGAGTCCGCGTGGGTGACGCTCACTGCGTAACCGCATGGGTGAGGCACGCTGTCTCCGCGTGGGTGACGCTGCCTAACCGCGTGGGTGACGCTGCCCTTATCGCGCGCCACTTCCCTTGCCCGAATGCGCGTGCTCGCTGCCCTGACTGCCCGCGCGCGCGCTCGCTGCCCGTGCCCCTCGCGGACATGTTGCGTGCTCTCTCACGTGTTCCCGTGCGTTGGGCCGCTACCCCATGCCGCACGTGCTCAGCCCACCACCTAGGCCAAGTCTTTCCTCGCGCCTTGCCACTTGTCAGGCGCCTCGGGAGGCTTGTTGGGCCTCCTTCCCATGCTTCCCCGGGCACGGATCCTCTCTAGAGATTTTAGGGTATTGACAACTAGGGCTCACGATTACTTTAATTTTGATCAAATTGGTTGTGAAATTGGTGTCTCCAGACAGTTTTTAATAAATGTTTGTTTTGATTGTAATCTATATGGTTGTTTTAATGGATATTGGGAAAAATTAAGTAACTTAGAAAGATTGAAAGCTATGCACATTAGATGTTTGATAAAATTACTGTTTTTTGCTGTGTGCATGATACACACTCTTAGTGAAACCCATGATAAGGTTGTTTAAATAAATGTATCATGTTGTCGAGTTTAGAGGGAAATTTGAGAACGTTTTACGAAAATAGAATAAGGGAAATGTAGACAAGTAATTGAAGACTTGTATTTATTAAAAAATTGTTTATAAGTTTTCATTGGTGGAGTACTCTTGAGATATAAGAGAAGAGTAATTTAAACTCCTCAATGGAAAGATGGATCTTGATAAAAATGAGTTAGATATTAATAAAGCTTCAAAAGTTAAAACTTGATTTGATTGTGAGGTTGACATTTATTTTGCAATATGTGGTTGGTAGACCTGTGCACACGACGTCGCCAATCACGACGCGACGCGACGCGTCGCGACGCCTACAGTGCGAGTCGCGACGCGTCGCGACGCAGGCGGCAAAAGTCGCGATTCGTCGCGACGAGGAGTGCGAGTCGCGACGACCACGTCATCGATCCGAGGGGTTGATCGTGTGGCTGAGATTACGCCACGTCATCGATCCGAGGGGAGTGAAAAGTTGTGTTTGTTGGTGGCGAAAATAACACAATTTTTACCCGAAATTTATTCCCCAACCACAATTATTACCCACTTTACTCGAATTCCAACCCTAAAATTTCAAATTTCAAAATTTTTTCACCCACTTTCTCCTCACAATTATTCACCCACTTCACCCACCACAATAATTATTCACCCACCCCACCCTCTCCTAAAACCCTATAAATACCACCTCTTCCTCCCTCATTTCCTCACCAACAATCTCTCAACTCTCTCTCAAATTCTCTCAACTCTCCAAGTTTTTTCCACTCTCAATCTCCAAAGTTCCAAAGTTCTAAAGTTCCAAAGTTCCAATTTTTTAAATTCCTAAAGTTCTATCATTATGTCTCGAAGAAGCGGCGGTAGTTCCGGGGGTCGAAGGGCGGCCAGGAATTTGCAACCCCAATTTCTACAAGGGGGAACATCGGATACTTGTCCCGACGACTACATTCCCGTTAGGCTACCGGCAGAACTATTCCCTTCCCCTCACAATCCAAATTATCCCGACGATACAGTACGGTCTCTAAGACCTAGTCTAGTCCGGGCGGTGGCCCAGCACCACGCCAATCCCGACCGTGTGCCCCCAGAGTTGGCCGACGCGGTGGCTCAATGTAGGGGGGGAAATAACGATCCTTTTTTCAACCTCATGTTACGGGAAGGTGCCGAATACGGAGCTCAAGGTCCCGAAGGTGCCGATCCCGACGATGCCGATCCCGACCAAACCCAACGTCCCGACGATGCCGATCCCGACGACTATCAAACGCCGCCCTCGATCCGTGGTTCAAATATCGGGGTGTACCACCGCGGTTCTCCTCAAGCAACCAATCAAGATAGCGGTGAAGCCTCCGTTGCCCGTCCTCGACGAAGTCGACGTCCTTCTACCGGGTAATAACCTTTAATCCTTTTTTTATTTCATTTATTATTAATTTTTTATTAATTAATAAGTTAGTACTTAATAATAAATAATAATTAATAATTAATAAGTAATAAATAATAATTAAAAAAAATAATTGAAAAAAAATAATTAATTTTTAATAATTAATAATTATTAAATAATAATCACTTGAAAGTCTTAGTATGCTCTGTGGTTGCGGTTCCGACTGATCTTCCACATCAGAAACGATTTTCTTGAGATTTAATTATCATTTAATCATATTATCTTAATTAATTAATTTCGTTTAATTTTTTTTACGATAAATATTATAGTTTAATTACCTTTTAGTTTAATTAATTAATTTGTCACGTCTCTTGAAAGTCTTAGTATGCTCTGTGGTTGCGGTTCCGACTGATCTTCCACATCAGAAACGATTTTCTTGATATTTAATAAGTTAACGGGATTAAAAATGGTAATTTGTATGTGTGGTGATTATTATAAAGTTCTTAATGGAATACGGTGTCTTAGAAAGATTGGTTTTTAAATAAGGTTTGCTTTGCAATCTCCTCCAAGCTAGCCTGGGAACCTCGGGGAGTTCTGTCTAGAAAAGCTTGGGCCTAAAGCGAGATCATAGCATCCTTTCCAGTCGATCTGGCCGTGGAACCTCGGGGAGTTCCGTCAAAAAGAGCTTGATAATGATTTCCACACATAGAAAATACCATTTTTAATTTCGTTAACTCTTTTAATTAACTATATGAAATTTAATTAATTAATATGATTAATATTAATATTTAATCCATGTAAAATTAATACCCATTTTCATTTTGTTAACCTTTTTTCTCCCGTATATTTTTAATAGGGAAAGTCCTCCTGCCTTGTTGTGGGGACGACCAAACAAAGCGAAGGTGTGGGATTATTTTCACGAGGAACGACGGGTGGAGAACGGTGTTCGAGTCAAGATCGCCACGTGCAAGAAGTGCCATGAAACCCTCGATGCGTTGGGGGACAAAGGAACCGGCTACTTGACGCGACATAAGAAAGCGTGCTACGGAGACGGTAACGAGGTAAACACAGCACAGGTAAGTGCTCTTACCACCGAAAATTTACGGAAATGGACCCTCGAGTGGTTACTGTCTACGGGCGCACCGATGAGTTTGGTGGAAAACCCTGCGCATACACAATATATGCAAAGGGTTAATCCGTCTTACGAACAGTTTTCCCGTACGACATATACCAGGGACATGGAGTCTGCTTACAAAATGCAAAAAAATTATTTGGTCGATTTTTTCAAAATGTCCAACATTAACGTTGCTTTTACCACCGACTTGTGGAGCGGTCCGAGTCTTAACGACTATTTGAGTCTGACCGCCCATTACGTCGACGAGAATTGGGATCCATGTCAAAAACTTTTAAACATGTCACCATTCGAGTGTCGCCATACCGGCAAAAACATTTCCGATAAATTAATTGAATTATTCAATGATTGGGGTTTGCAAAATCGTATCATTTCTATTACGTTAGACAATGCCGCAAACAATAACGCCGCTATTACTATCTTAGAAAATAGTTTGCTCGGTTCTCCTTTTCGTAATATTTTACATCAAAAATGTGCTTGTCACATCATTAATTTAATTGCTAGAACGGGGGAACGAAATATTTCAGGGCACGTTGACAAAATACGCGGCGTTGTCGATTGGATCCGGCATTCTCAAACCGTTGTTAGGTGGAGACGATTTTGTAAAGAGCACAATCATAAAGCTAATAAGTTTGGTTTAGACAACAATACACGATGGAACTCTACATATCTAATGCTTTCAGTTGTTTGTAGACAGAGATTACCGTTAAGCGCTTTCCTCCTCACCGAACTAGAGGCCTCGGAGCGGATCACGGAGGCAGAATGGGAAATGGCCCAGAAATTCACCCAATTCCTTAAACCCTTTTACGCTGTTACTTTAAATTTTTCAAACCAAAGACAACCTTCCTTGAATCATGGTCTTTCGGGTCTTTACGAAATTACAAACACTTTTTCTGAATTCGCAAATGACCCTGTTATTTCGCCTATGATTGAGGGAATGGTTGCAAAATTCAAAAGTTATTGGGATCCACCCCCTTTTTCGTATTGTTTCGGTGCTATCTTGGATCCCCGTATTATGTTTACGTTCGGGCCTTTGATGTCAGCAATCGGGACAAACTTAGGGGTGGATTACACTGATTATATTAAGGTTGTTAATGAAGCTTTTTATGAACTTTACAGTGAATACGACCGGCGGTTCCCACAGTTCAACGTGGAGGCGGAGCAAAGGGCAGTTATGGAAAGCCCAACCAAGACCGGCCTAGCATTTGTCCGGAGACTGAAGCAAAGACTGGATCGCGGAGAAGCATCGGGATCCGGTACGCCACCGGCACGAGCGGAGGAAACGGACGGTGCCCCGCAAGAACTGAAGCGGTACTACGGCCTGCGGATCGACGAGGACTCCGTCGAGTTCGATGTGATTGGATGGTGGAAGAATCAACGGGAAAGATTCCCGATATTGGCGAGAATGGCGAGGGATATACTGTCCATCCCCATTTCCAGCGTTGCTTCGGAGAGCGCGTTCAGCTCGGCTCAGCATATAATCGACGACCGGAGGGCGTCAACAACTCCCACACACCTCGAGCAAGCGGTGGTGTTGAACGATTGGATGTTCCGCAACCCCACCATCGCCCAACGGACCGAGCCAACCGAGCTAGAGCTTATGACGCAAAGGTTTAACGACTGGTTCCCCGAGTGACGCAATGTAAACGCCAATATGATGTGCTCTTTCCTCTCTTGGTTTTATGTCCCTAAGGAGGGTTTTACGAGAGAGGTTTTAGTGAGGCATCTTGTAATATTTACACTGAATAATTACAACTTCTTCCACCATAATGTAATATTCACAATGAATAATACAACTTTTTTTTTAATATCTTGTTTTATCATATTTACTTATTTGTTTTAGAATTTTAATAATTATTAATATGGTACACGTACATACTTATTAACATATATTACAACTTAAAAATTAACTTATAATTTAAAATTAATAATATGTTACACAATAATAACATACTAAAATATTAATTTTGAAATAAATAAAGTTTAAATAATAAGTTTACATAATTTAATACTTAAATTCGGATAAAAACTAATAAAATTAAACATTGGAAACAAAAAATAACTTTTGCCGCACCCTTTTTTTTGGTCCTTCCTCGCTAAATCGCGACCACGTCGCGACGCATCGCGACCAGGTACGCCACGACGCATCGCGACGTGTACAGTCGCGATTTTGGCGACTTTAGTCGCGATCGGTCGCGACGTGGTCGTGTGCAGCTCTAGTGGTTGGGATTATAGAAAATGTATAGTAACGCTATATTGGCGCATATGGTATTCTATAGATAATTAGCACATCCGGTTTGGCGGGGGCTCGACGCTTCTCACAAAGCGAACATCTAAGGACTCGAGGTAAGTAGAAATTATTCCAAAACGTATCACAAGAATAATATAAAGAGTATTTAATGAGGCTTTGCGGAACAATATATTTTTATAGGAATTGCCTGGAACACTGAAAAGTAATTAAGTGTCGTAATTTTGAGGCACATTGGGACCAGGAAGAACCTAGGCAAGAATGTAACAATGTACACTACTTTTGTTGCTCGGTAAAAGATTTTGGGAATCGTAATGGAACGAAATATTAGGTACCACACATGGAAGGTTTAAATCGTGCTTAAAGTTGAAAATTTAGAGTTAAAGATTTTGGGAATCGTAATGGAACGAAATATTAGGTACCACACATGGAAGGTTTAAATCGTGCTTAAAGTTGAAAATTTAGAGTTATATCACCCTGTTTGTATTCGATTTCTACTTATTGAGGTTCAGCTCACGTAGTTCTTGTGATACAGAAAGTCAGTGATTAGCTTGAAGGTTGGTTGGAGATCTTAGATCATCAGCAAAGTTATTGTATATGGACATAGACCTATCGGGCTTAATTTTTTTTTGGGAGAAAATACATGTGTATTATATATGTTCTGATCATGTAAAAATAACGAAGTTGCAAATGTGTAGTTTGCGGCTATAATCGTTATGAAATATACCTAGGGTATTAATAGCTTTTAATTTCGTACAATGTTCATAGCTCTTAGATAAAAAAAAAAAATTAATAATAAAAAAAACCACCTAGTAATAATGAATGGATTTAGGTGGTTATTCTAGGTGTTACAATATATTAAAATTATGGGTAAATGAGCCAAATGCCCATTTGTGACTCAATGTTTCGAAAAAATGCCTATTTCTATTTATGGTAATCCAAACAACTCATTAATTAAAATATGGACCAATATACCCTTTGAATTAATTAATATTTAGCATTTAAATTATGTTTAAAATTAATTAATAATTCGAATTAATTAATAAAATCAAAATAATTTTTTCCTTAAATGTAGCTAAATAGA